>JAEIGF010000297.1:4312000-5653000 GCA_018903485.1 Drosophila littoralis | reverse complement strand
TAGCGAATAATCTCTGCGGAAGCGTACAAATACCTCGGCAAATACAATGGGATTTTGGACAAATATTTTACTAGCGTCTGCATGCTGCTCAACCAGTTTTTTCATCTGTTCCACTTCCGCTCTGGATGTAAAGTCATTGGTGCGTCGGCACGCCAAGAATATCATGTCTATAAAGGCAAACTTATGATCATAGTGCTCCAATCGCTGTACCCTTAGGGGGATAGCGCGCCGAATATGACGTTTCTCAAAACGCATAAGCTCGTGTGGTAAGTTTTCGGACTGGTGTTTGTTTAGCCCGAGGAGATCATAGCTGATTTGCTTGTATCCCATTGGCGTTGAGCAACGTTTGATATAGGAATTGCGCTTCTCGACTATGAACCTGGTAACGAGCACTAGCGCCTGTTTGGCATTGTCAACAAAGTATGCTTCGTTAAAATCCCAATCCCATAGTATTTTTAGCTTCCATAGATTAAACTTGGTGCCCATTATTTTCCAAGGACTGTATAGATATTCCATCAGAGGTAACGACATTTGTCGATCGCTGCCGACCGCATCCTTAGAATGTTTTACATCCAAATGAAAGTTCCATTTGCCCTTATAACGGTCTGTGTTCCTAGACGAGCCGGGAACCTTACGCCGCCCTTGGCCACATTTTATTCCTAGTATGCCCAGTTTCGACACGGACTTGGCCCTTCTGGCGAATGTCCCATGCAGCCGAAGGGTTTTGTGAGCCAGTGTCAGTCGGGCAAAGCTAAATTTCAGTGGGGGCTTAACCGACATGTTTCCATAATTTAATTTGTAGTCAAAATTTTCAAATACTATTTCCGAAATGTTAAGATCAAATCTCTTGTTCTGACTGAGAAATCTTTTCTAAAAACCATTGACATATTCGAATAATGGTTGTACGCTAGGATTCTGTTCTTCTGTTCTTTAATAAGACTTAAGCAATAGCTTCATGGTACATTCATATATCTGCATTTGTTATTGTACTTATTAATGGATAACTAACAAATATTCTAACTTAATCACTGCAAATGCATAATCACGTTTTCAAGCCTTTTCGCATTGTGTGCTTTCCCGAATTGGCTTTTGTTAGAGTACACGAATGCATTCATACGATTTAACAACAATGAGCTCTAATTGTGGCAACATGAATATAATCGATTCACCTGCTCTGTGGCCCGGCTGATTGATGCTGCCTCGTGGGAGATCCCGAAGGACTTTTGTGAGCATTGATTCGTATGCAGCCTGGCAACGTGCAATTATCGAATGCATTAGCAAATGGAAAACATTTGTAACGCCCATTGGCCCACCGCCCCATTTAAGTTGCGCCTGTTTTCGTAGTTGCATTTCATGTGCTACATAAACACAGCCCATCCTCCTCCTCACAGCTCCTCCTGTTTGTATGGTGTGTGGGTGTGTGTGTGCGTGTGTGCTCACTTGAGCTCTGCTAACTGAATACAAACAATGCCAAGCGAGAGACAGACAGACACGCCCACTTACCACCGCCCGAAGACATGTTTACAAACTTATTTCATTTGGGTTAATTGCTTCGCAATTGCCCTCAAATTTGCATTCGACCTAATGTCGATTTCAATTATTGCACAACTTTCTATGGAATCTCCTTAGAAGATATACGAGGATGCACAAGATGTAGTTCCCAGCTAAGTTAATAAAGCGGAATAACGGATACACAATAGAAGTCAAATTGCTTTGGGGAAGCATAAAACATTTGTCAATATGCAGACCATGTTTGCTTGTCGCTGCACTGAAAATTTCAAGAAAACGTACTTTAAATGTCGCCCTCATGAATTCAAGTAGGGCCTCTGTCTGTACATTCATGCCTTTACTATATTTATATAATTAAGAATTCGTGGATAAGAGAATATATTCATATATTCACTATGGATTTTCTTCAGTGTAGTTTTCTGTTGATAGCGATTTACTGGCCATAAATGTTTACTGTCATGTTTAAATCTAATAAAATTTATCACATAAATTGCGAACAATAAAACTATGCCCAAATATACTTAAAGAAACATACACATACATAAATGCATTAGGAGAAGGGATCCAATGCAGCTAATGCTCCAAAAAATGAAAATATTTTGCCGAAATCACAGCGCCATACAAATCCCCATGTAATCTCCCTCAGAGAGAGACAGCCATCATAGAGCAACCAAAAGTATCGCAATAAAATATGTTAAGTAAATACGGAAAAACAGATGGGAACAAAGAGGACTAAGGAGACAGTCGGACAGACAGACAGGCAGTTAGAGAGAGAGTAAACAATAAGCCAAAAAGTACGCTTGATTAAGTTTAACTTCCGGTTTGTTATAAATTGAGCATTTATGTGGGATTTGTTTGCGAAAACAGTTTCTACTTTGTTGGGCAAAATAAATGTTTGCCAGTAGGCGACGGCGCTGGCCCATCGAGCAGCTGCCAAAACCGAGGCATATGTTCCTAACCGGCTCGCTACTACGCTCTGCAAGCACACGCTTGCATGTTTATTTCCGGCGGAAGTGGTGAATAAAACATGAAACAAAATAAAATCAGAAGGCAACAACAGAGCCTGCCAGCTGCCGGCTTGCTAAAATGGACGAGTTGGAGTATTTGGAAGGCGCAAAATTATTCAGTGGCCAAAAATGAGCTTCCGTTTGCCTTGTTGGCCGTTAGATTAGTTTCTCTGCAGCATCAAATATCTAAATTAATCCAAGAGTTCAATAGAAGTAGACAACAAATTAAATTGCAAAATGTCTTTCGTTTGCATATTTGTAATAGATACATTTTTTGCATCCTCCCGGGGCTGCTCTGACAGCTGCCAACTGGGCATGGCCATGATGCAAGGCATTTAATATCCGTAAATGAAATATTCAATTTCCCTATGACAAAACTAGGAAATAGGCAACAGACAACAGGCGTACCTGCTGCCTGCCGCCACAAGATATGAAAACTAGATACAGTTAACAGCATTTTAGGGCCGCAAACAGAAACTTGCATTACTTATCTACTGGCAACAGTCACTTAAACAGCCTACCTCTAAGTATAGTCAAGAAATAGCCCAATTACCCAAGCCACGAATGCTTTTGCGGAGATTGCAACTATGGACATTTGTTTTTTTCTCAACGGCGACAAAAGTCCAGAAAGAAAATATTTATCATCGGTGTGCCCAACTATGAGTTACTCTTAAAATTAAATAAAATACATTTCTGGGCAAAGATCCAGAAACACTAGTCTGTAAATCTGATTCTCGTCGTCCTAATCAAGAGCATATACTTATCTCCATTAGGCGACAGAAGGCAATTATTTCTGCTACCTCTCGGCGTGATCCCACACAAATTATTTCAATTCGAATGCAACGTTTCATGGGAGAAATAATAATCTTGGCGTAAAAAAATTGAAAGCTTACTTGGCACAACATTGCAAAATCCATGTAATCTTTATTGCCTGGCCAAAAGCTGTTGGGCACACTTAACAAACAGACGAGCAAAGCACTTGGATTTGGTCGAAACCGAGCACTGTTTATGCAGCCAGTTAAACTTTGGGGGGCCCAACATTACTTTCAAATGCTGCTGGAATTGCATTTAATTTGGAAAGTGCATCGAAGCTTATGGCTTTGCTAATCGCTAGTGAATATTAACTATCTGGTTGCCGGCAAATTATCTCAAATAGATTTCCTTTGCTAGCATTTCAGCAATTAATCCTGAATAGAATAAGGCTCTCAGCCACACAATTGGCAATTGTTGTTGGGCATTATATTTATTATTTTGTGTGGGCTTAGGCTATTTAAATGCGGACTATAGTTAATGCTTGGGATTTAGAGAAGTCTTCAATGATTTCGAGAATGGCAGCAGTTCGATGAGGCACCACAGTTGCGAGAACAGCAGGCTCCATTGCATTTCGGTCTCACTGGATAGGTCATGCAGTTGTTGCAAGCATACATACAGCACATTGGATAGTAATAGGGGCAACGGTAGCCACATGAATTCGAGCACGGCGATCCCCTACAGCAATTGTTACATTTCATGGGGATTGGTTTTATCTCTGTTGGTATATCTTCTGGTTCCTCTTCTGGTTGCTCTTCTGGTTCCTCTTCTGGTTCCTCTTCTGGTTGCTCTTCTGGTTGCTCTTCTGGCTCCTCTTTTGGGATAGGTGGTTCGTTGATCTCAGTATCAGATTCAGATTCAACTTTATACACCGATTGTATTACATTCCCCGCCTCATCGTTGGTAACCTCCCTAGTTTCAGTATAAACACGCGTTTTGACTACTGATGGGGCAGGTTCAGCTGTGCCATTCTTTTTGTCATTATCCAAGGGTTTTTCCTGTTTTGGCATATCTTTAGAGTTTCTTTGGCTGTTACTTTTTGAAGTTTTCTGTTGGTCTTCTACGTAAATGCTAGGATTCCCAGAAGTTAAGTCATTGGGAATATCGGTAGGCTCTTTTTTTCGAGGTGAACTTAGTGAAGCTCTCTTGCTTTCTTTGTCAATTTTTGAATTCTTATCGGAAACAACCGGTGATTCGTTTTTCGGAGGTGAAATTGTTGTATTAGGTGCAGTCCCATTTTTTCTTGAACTGTCACTTTGAGGTTGACTTAGCTCGGCTTTTGTTTCTGAATTTTTTAAAGCTCTCTTGCTCTCCGTACTGCCTCTTGGATTCTCATCGGCAGAATCCTGGGACTCGACTTTTGGAGGGGATCTTTCTGACGAACGCCTTCTTGTTCCCTCGGTTAACGTGTTGTAACTTGATTCGATATTTGCTGCTGTATTTTCAGTTAGTGGATCGTTATTGGAAGTCCGACGGGACGCCTTAGGTGTAGGTGCATTTTCTGACAACCTCTTCTTTGACTGATTGGTAGCTGAATTGTCACTGCCTTCTAGAGGTGAATTTCCTGAAGTTTTTCTTTCCTTCCGATAGGTGGTCAAATGATCATTGTTCCAGTTTTCACTGGAATTGATTTGGGCAGTGTCTCTTGCCGAATTTCTACTCTTCGCTGGGCCGATAGTTGAACGATCATTGGAAACTATACTGGCTCTGACATTTGCTGATATTCTTCGTTGAGCCCTTTTTTCTTGATCGTTTGTCAAACGTGAATCGTATTCACGTGATATCAATGGAGTGACCGTTTCGAGTACTTCTACTTGACTGGACTGTATACTCTTGCGTTTACTTGGAAGCTTTCGACAACATTTATACTCTGGGTCTATATTAGCTCTTACTGAAAACTTATTTTGAGTTGTAATGATAGAACTCGCAATTTTTCCCCCTCCACTTCTGGGTATATTATTATTGAGGTTTCTGAGAATTATAGATCTCACACTATCTAATGATTTCCCGTGTCTTAAGCTTGAACCGCGTTTATTCTTTTCAATTGGTTTTTTAACAATTGGTCCTGTCAGCGAAACTTTTGGTTTTTTTTCCGTATCTCCTAACGTGGTTACCATTTCAACTCGATTTCTTTTAGATATTTCCTTTCCATTATCATTAAATGTGGTTACAGTTTCTGTTTTTTTTGATTGGCTATCAGCAGTAGTTGCTTTAGTATATTTTGCCTTTAATTGCGCGTTCTCAGGTGAGCTATCATTTTTCTTTGCGGTCTCCATTTTGTCGGCCGAATCGTTGAAGCTCGGATTTGGTTCATAAAGAGTTACCAATTCTTTACTTATTTCTTTACCAGTACCATCAAATTTTGTAACTGATTCAGTTGTATGCAAGTCTTTATTATCATTATCTTTAGTACTTATAAACCTGGTAAGCGATTCGGTTTTTGTAACTATCACTTCTACCTCACCAGTTTCCTTGGTGACCTCGTATTCAACCACCTCGATCTTTTGAATATTATGTATTAGGTCGTCTGGAAATTGTGTCGCCTTATCTTTGGATATTATATCGCTGGTCTGACTACTATTTCCCCGCATTATTGGCCATTTTTTCTTTTTTTTATTTAAACAGGGCTGGGTCAGTCTTATGCATTTATTTTTCACCACATCAGTATCGATAAATGGATTGGATCCAGGCAAATTCTTAATCCGTTTTTTCGTATTATAACTCAAGGGGCTACAAACTTTAGTAAACCCCCCACCGCGTTTGCAGAGTCCGCACTTTCGAACCTCTAATGTTCCCTTTGCTTGCGACATTTTGATGTTACACTGGACAAATGAAACAACAATTTCGGTGGCTCAAACAAACATTCTTCACTACAGTTCACACTTAAAATTTGGTACCCAACAAACATATTAATTTTATAAACACATCAGGAACAAAATTTATTGAATGAAATGTAAATCTAAGAATTCGTTAGGTGAAAACACAGACAAGTAAGAGTGCTCTAGTCGAGAGTAACCGACTAGGAGACACCCTGCCGTTGTAAAAATTGTCGTTTCGCTTTATACATACGTATTCAAAAACAGGATTTCGATATCGATGATTTGAAACATTTTCCGGGCTTTATACATGTATCTAGCATTTATTTTACACGCGGAGGATGCTTTTAAAAAAACCATCTTATTTGGTCCAAGATGCCTTCTTCTGCCGGTACCATAAATTACACTCTTTTTGCTCAGTTCCAATGGGTTCAGAGTATAATAAGAATATATTCAAAAGCAGCATTTGCCTTTGTTTTCAGTTCTTCAGTTCAGTTCAGTTCAGTTAAGATATTTTAATATTACAAATGATTTGTTGGAAGAAAGATTGTTGAAAATTGTGCGTTTGCAAAATTATATGTATACATTTTATACGAAATGGGCCTGCACGATTTTCAAAGTAGATTAGATCAATTTAAAAATGCAGTCGATGTACCCAAATGGTATTTGGGCTTATCGGCCTACCAGGAGGATACCATCAAGGAGTTGTGCAACGATTTGCGTGATGACTTCGAGCAGGGCACAAGTTTTCGCGTGGAAAAGAGTTTAATGCGTGTGGGCCTCAGCCCCCTAATTAGCAAGAAGAAGATTCGAACTATGGTACAGCTGAGTCGCGGTAACGATTTGGCTTTCATTTTCTTTATACTCGAGGGCTACTATATAAGCTGTCGCAAGAATGGCGAGTACACCACCAACGAGAAGTTGCTGATGAATGCAATGGCACAAATAGATTTATTGCCAACACTGCAGGAATTAGATCGTATACTGCCACCACCACAGTTAAGTGAATTGGATCTAAAGCGTCAGCACCGCAGCTATAGTCAACAACAGCGGAATTCGAAGTTCCAGCCAGAGCAGCAGACGACGAAGAAAAAACGGAAGTCAACTCAATTTCCATACTTTCAACGTCAGCCCAGGCCCAAGGAAATTGTGGTTAAATACATAAGTAAGCCACCCAATGTGATATCTACCTTTCCATTCTGGCCATTGGATCAGCCCCCAAATTATGGAACTAAAAGCGACCCACCATGGTTCGCCGAATACAATTTAAATCCAGTTGGTCGCCTGGTCAAAAGTACTGTAGCCGAAGCGGTCGACAAATACTTCCATCATCTAAATCATATCAAATATCTAGAGTCCCGAGCTAGGTTTAGCCGTAGAGCGGCCGCCGCATTAGAGAAGGCTATGGATGACGACAAAGATGAGCCACTTATGTGCGCCTATCATAAATTCGCAATTGGAGAAGCCCAGCTGGTCAAAGACGAGCTGGTGGTCATGGCACGCGATCGTTGCATAGAATTAATGGATGTAACGCTGCCCTATCGCAAGCTGCGACAAAAGCGCATTGTAGATCAGCTGGAGCGTGATATTGACGATTGCATTAAACGATATTCCATGAAAATGGAAAGCACAACGGTGCACACGATATCCAAGTCCGATTGCGTACTGTGCCAAGAGCAACGCGTGGATTTGCCCGTGGCCAAACCCCAGGAGAGGCAAGGTCGAGCTTTAGTCGGAGACAGCCTACATCTAGCTCATACTCAAGCGCCTGACACCTGTGTTGGTGCTCGTCTCTGTGGCGGTGGTCTGCGTCGTGAGCCAATTGACTTTGAGGTCGAGCTGGCACCGTGTCGAAGCTCGAATGCAGGCACATCTATGCTGTCTGACGCGTCGTCATGTGTAGTACCAAAAGGCAAGAGCCAGCAACGCATATCCTTTCTGCTGGATGATAGCAAATTGAAGAAACTTCGGAAGAATCGGAAAGAACAATCTGTGGAAGTGCGCTATCAGGGCAAACAGACAAAGAAGACGTTTTTTACGGCGCCCAGCGATCACAAGCCCTATCAATTTAAGTACAAACGCATCTTTAAGTCCGGTCAAGAGAAGCCACGTGATGTCAAGAAGGTTATTGCCAAGGCGTTTGTGAGTGCTCTAGATAGAGGCGATGGAACACCTATTCCTTTGTGCGAAAAACCAGCCGAAAACACATCCGAAGACGATGTGGAGAAGCTAGAAATGGAAGTCAGCGGCATTCGTTTGACAGACAGCTGTGCATCCACGGATGATACCAGCGCGCACAGCAAACGCAGCTATGAGGATCGCCGGGCGGACATCGTAGACGCTGTGGTGCGCTGTGCTAAGGAAATCTGGATGAAGGGTGTCAATGCGAAACGAGTTGAGATGGAAATTCAGGAAGCCGAAGCCAAGGAAAAAGATATTTCAAAAAAATCATCATTACTAACATATGACATTGAAAAATTTGATCCAGATAATGCACAGCTCATGAATCGCATGCTGCAGGATGGCCTCGCAAAGCTGCGCAAAAATCAAAGATTCGTGCTTGCCTCCCTGCCCGAGGCTTTCAAGCTACCCGTGCTCCAGGCGTGGATAAGGCGACGCTATGGCAAACAATATACCGAAGAAGAGACGCAAAAGAGTCTTCAACAATCGATCAAAGTATTCGAAACGATCACCTTGCTACAGGGTATGCCGCCACCGGCTGACTTGATGGGCATGGATCACTTGCCGCAAAGCAAAGAGAATTTTGCCTACTGCAAGCAGGCCAAGGCCCTGGTAAGTATTGCCAGTCGAACGACTGCTTAAGGCAACATTTCGCTCATATCCTTATTCGCCTGCAGGCCGCAAAGGTGCGACAGGAGTACTATAGAAAACTGAACGATATTTATATGAATCACACAATCGCCTGCTGGTATGCCATGGGCAATTATATGTGCCGCGCCGGACCACCGAGACAAACATTCTACGCCTATATGTCGGCCAATACCCGGGACATAATGCGCAATAAAGTGTGGAACGGCGAATACAGGGATATACGACAATTTCGCGATAATTATAAGGAAGCCCATAAGAAATAGTTCAACAAATCAAGACAGTCGTTTTTCTACATTTTTTTGTTTGTTTTAGTTTTGATCAAGCTACGAGAAAAGGACTTATTATCTAGCGAATATACGACGATTTGCCGATAATAAGAGTGCTTTTATTAAATAAGTTTATATTATAAACACTACTGGTAGCTCTTCTTTAAACGAGACACCCGCTTGCCAGTTATGCCTTTGCTGGCCATGTACGCTAAAATGGCACGCTTTGTGAGCGTTTTGAGATTGCGGACATCGAACTCTAGCTCCTTGTTGGCATGTCCAAAATGAATGCCTTCCATTTGGGTTATCATGTGTATAACGTTTAGCAGCATTACGCCATCCAATTGCTGTACCCTTATGTGCAGCTCCAAATCCTCTTCGGTGGTCATTGGCAGCTCGTGCTCCTCCTTCTTCCATTCTTTATACGCCAAGTCTGCGTTGCGAGCTTGTGTGTTATCGGGCACAACCGTTAAGCTGCTCTCCTTGGATTGACTTGGTGAACTGCTGCATCCAGAAGCTTCCTTAATGTCCAGTTCTGAGGTGGAAAAGTCCGACCAATTGCAGCTTTCGTTGGAGTTATCGTGTAGCGGCACCTTCGCGTACATATCCTCAAATACCAATTGCAAATTCTTTGCCATTTCATAACAAAGATGCCCCGGTTCTGTATATATATATGTATTATAAAATATTAAGCGCACATCACGTGCAAAATCAACGGCATTTAGATAAAAATTTGAATTGAGACGATATTTGATTGTTGACAGATCCATGGGTTCCTTCACAATGAGATGATAATCATAAAGACCCAGTAAATCGGCGTCTAACGGCTCGTAAAATACCCAAGCCAAACTTTTGTACTTCTTGGAGAAAAGATTTCTTATGATTGCCCTACAGGCGCTAATCTCCGGCGTTGGCTTACCTCGTTTAGTTGAAGCCATCATGCTGCATGAAGCAGAAATTAAAGATGAGTGCCGCGCTTCTTTGTTTTTCATAAATACCTTTTCAAATTCAGCAATCCAATTGTTTTTAGTTTATATTGAGAAACAGAACACTCTTCTTTTTTTTTTTGACAATTGGAATGTTCGAAATGAAACTTGCACAGAGTTGATTTGCGTGCGTGAACTAGTTCAGTTCAGCGATCTTGTAAAGTAAATTAACAATTTAAAAGCTGCGCTTGGTGTTTTTTTATTCAAATCGCAAATACATGTATGTATGTATGTATATAGGTGTATGTATAAAATGTAAATTATTCACAGATATTCGCTTATATGGCCGGTGGCACAGTTAAAATATTGAATCTGCATAGTGCGTGTGTGAACTAGTTCAGTTCAGCGATCCTGTAAAATAAATTAACAATTTAAAAGCTGCGCTTGGTGTTTTTTTATTCAAATCGCAAATACATGTATGTATGTATGTATATAGATGTATGTATAAAATGTAATTTGTTCACATATATTCGCTTATATGGCCGGTGGCACAGTTAAAATATTGAATCTGCATAGTGCGTGTGTGAACTAGTTCAGTTCAGCGATCCTGTAAAATAAATTAACAATTTAAATGCTGCGCTTGGTGTTTTTTTATTCAAATCGCAAATACATGTATGTATGTATGTATATAGGTGTATGTATAAAATGTAAATTATTCACAGATATACGCTTATATGGCCGGTGGCACAGTTAAAATATTGAATCTGCATAGTGCGTGTGTGAACTAGTTCAGTTCAGCGATCCTGTAAAATAAATTAACAATTTAAAAGCTGCGCTTGGTGTTTTTTTATTCAAATCGCAAATACATGTATGTATGTATGTATATAGATGTATGTATAAAATGTAATTTGTTCACATATATTCGCTTATATGGCCGGTGGCACAGTTCAAATATTGAATCTGCATAGTGCGTATGTGAACTAGTTCAGTTCAGCGATCTTGTAAAGTAAATTAACAATTTAAAAGCTGCGCTAGGTGTTTTTATATTCAAATCGCAAATACATGTATGTATGTATATAGGTGTATGTATAAAATGAAAATTATTCACATATATACGCTTATATGGCCGGTGGCACAGTGAAAATATTGAATCTGCATATTTTGTAGACAGATACCAGCCAACGATTTGTATGGTTCGCCAATTCTACACCAGAAATTTGCTCGGCATTGGAATAGTTACGCCTGAAACGCATAAAAAGCTCTATGAAAACATACGGCAACTGTGAACTGGGATCCTCTAGCTGTAGCTTAAGATCCGGCTCCATTTCGATCAGTGCACTTTTCATCTTCTCAAGATCCGAACTCGATTCACAGTCGGCCACATGACGCAGTCCCACCAAGACCACATCAATGACTGCATACCTCAAGCCCAATATAGTATGAAGATGTACATTAATGGGCACCGCTTGTCGTATATCCTGTTTGCGGAAACGCAACAGTTCCACGAAAGACTTGTGTTCAAAGTTTACCGACTCGTTGGCCATCTGGTAATACACATTTGATGTGGAGAAGTGATCAATCTTTTCCGTGTCGCGTAAACGTAAAATATCTGTTAACGCAACGGCTGCCTTCTTCGTCTCATCCACAAAGTCCTTCTCCTTAAAATTGGGATCCCATGTCCATCTCAGCTTCCACATACGCAATTTACTCATGTAGTACTTCAGCGGATTGTACTTGAAGACGAGCTGTGGCACAAGCACATTGTTCATCACCTTCACTTTGCTAGCCTCCGGCTGGGGGGGCAGTATGAAATGTCGCTGTTGCTGATAAATATGGAACTGTTCCGGTGTAGCGGCAACGTTCCACACGACTCCAGACCATTTACGTAACAATTTCGTGCACATTTTGTCCGCAATTTTAATTTTCAATTTGTGTCGAATAACCAAATTTTATAATGTCAACGTAAACGCCAGACCTACTATGTTAAATGGCTAAAAAAAACTAAGGGCACATCTGCCGATTGATTTTAACCCAGTCTTTAAACTTAAATTTATTTACACTCTAATTTAAAAACATATAGAAAAAGAAAACTAAAATTTGTTGTCTACTCTTCCTGCTTGCGAGTCAGTCCGTTCTTTTCAGGCTCGTAGAACTCATTTACAATAGCTTCAACCATTCGCTTAAGTGTTGCTGTCAGATCATCCCATTTCTTATTCTTCGGTTGGCCACACATTTCAGCATAGTACTTTATCTTGGGCTCAGTGCCGCTAGTACGCAATGTGACCACCATACCGTTTTTGAAGCTGAACGTGATCATCTCTATGCTTTCACTTACCGGTAGCGTAGCCTTTTTATCAGGGGTGCTGCTATCATAGCCCGTGGTCAGGTCGCGCACGTTCTCAATCTCATATTCGCCGTTTAAGATGCTCTTCGGATAGGTATTCTTTTGACCATTGTCAAAGGTGCGCAGGCGATCAAAAATGTTCTTAATAAGCTTTTGATCATGGCAAATTAGATAGGAGCCTACATTTGTGTGAAATCCGTAAGTCTCGTATATTTCACGTAATTTGTCATGCAATTTCATACACTTCGCGTTCTGCAAATAGCAGGCCATTGTGGCCACGTGCGCAGCAGCAGTGATACCATCTTTATCGATCACATTTGTCGTCATCATATAGCCAATGGCCTCCTCGAACCCAAAGAGCACATTTTTGCCCGCATCTCGCTCCTCGATTGCCTTGTTGCCGATCCATTTGAAGCCTGTCAGCGTTTCATGGAAGGTAAATCCCTCGACTTTTGCCATAGATTTCAATATCTTTGAGCTAACTGTGCTGGCGATCATAACACAATTGGATACATCTGGATTGGCCTCGCGCATCTTATAGTTCTCCAATGCCCACCAGCCAAGTAGGGCGCCCAGCTCGTTGCCGTTAAATAGTTTATATCTTCGCTTGACCAGCTCGGCAACAGCCAGACGATCGGCGTCTGGATCGTTGGCCAAGATTATATTACTTTTTGTGGCAGTTGCTCGTTTTATGGCAAAATCCAATGATGTTTTGCCCTCTTCTGGGTTGGGCATAGGCGTAGTTGGGAAATCTGGATCGGGCTCTACCTGATTTATCACAGGTATCACTGGCTTCAAATCAATTGTGCTAAAAGCCAACTTTATGAAGGGATAGCCAACCCCATGCATGGCCGTATAGGTAAATTCTAAAGGACATTTTTTATTGACCTCCCGAAGCGGGCTTGTT
Source organism: Drosophila littoralis (assembly GCA_018903485.1). NCBI lineage: Eukaryota > Metazoa > Arthropoda > Insecta > Diptera > Drosophilidae > Drosophila > Drosophila littoralis. The sequence continues at coordinate 5,639,583 of JAEIGF010000297.1, read as the reverse complement.
AGCTGCATCTTTAAAGAGTCGTAATAAGCGGAAACCATCTTTCTGTCCGGTTTCCTCAACAGTTCATTGTCACACAGTACACTCTCATCCCAAGAATCTGCTTCGGGTTCCAAATTATCCAGAATGGACTCACTAATTCCCGTATCGTGCGGTGGTATAATTTGTGCACCGTTTGTCCAATAAACCTGTTAACAAATATCATAAGATTGGAAGATATCTTCCAACAGGGTATAAAATGACACGACATACCTTATAGCCATTATCCTGTTTGGGATTGTGCGACGCAGTTACCATTACCCCAGCCAGACAACATAGTCTTAAAATTGTGAATGGAACAAAGGGCGTGGCAACATAACGGTTAAAAAGATACACACGGAAATTATTGTTCAAAAACACAACTGAAGACAACTCGGCAAAGCGTTTACTGTTGTGACGCGCATCATAGCCAATAACAATGCCTTGCTCGGACCAGGTACTCTCATCCGGATACTGCTTCTTCAGATAAGCGCAGAGTCCTTGGGCGGTTCTTAAAAGTTTAGACATTAGCAATACATAGATAGTTTGTATCCTCCTATGACTTCTTTGAAAACTTACTGTATAACAACAAGATCGTTCATGGCATCGAAACCAGCTCGCATTGCGGCCCGTAAGCCCGCTGTGCCGAACGCAATACGGTTGCATAGGCAGGCTTCAAGACTGGTTGTATGCCGGAAGAGTTAAACAAGGATTTAAAGTTATAAGTTCACAACGTACGTATTCCAGTCTTCTTTCTTGACAGCATTCAGGATTTGAGCTTTGGTATGCGGATTCCGATCCCAATCGATCCAATTTTTTATTTGGTTATCAAGCACTCGATTGCCAGAATAGCAATGAAAATTGGCCGTACCAGAACTTCCTTTACCAATACCCTGAAATAGTTGGTTCCGACACTGAAGCATCAAATATCCCTCGGATATATTGCCCAGCTGGCCCATATTAGACAGCTTTCTCTGCTGTTGGTACAGCTCGCGTTTATTGGCACTAACAGAGACATTTATCAACAGTCCCGACCAATTGGCAGACAAATTTGACGAAATTATCTTGGCAAATGTGTGAATTAGTAGTAGCATATTCACAAAATCCAAAGTTTTTTTTTTTATTATAAAAGATTCTAACAAAATCTAGCAAACCTGACCGGGATAAAACTTTAATCAACAGTAACACGTTTGACCAACTGTCAAACATTTTTGACTTTCTAATCAACTCGAAAACACGAAAAATATTTCATTCTGCCTCATAAACTTGATACAATTCTTGGTAATTGTGTGCATTTTATCTCTCCACTAACTTTAGTGACTGTTATCTCCAACCTTCTTAATAATCAGTAAAAAACAAAAAAGGTCGAAGCTTACTTTCTCACGACGCCAAGAAAATCTTTATTGAACCTTAAATGAATAATTTTTTTTTGGGTTTTTCTAATAATCAAAAATGTCCATTGCCATAGTTTAGGCAGCGAAAATCGAAAATCGATAGCACTCGTTAATTTAGCAGAAAATTGAAAATTTGGGGCATCTACATTTACGATTACCCATCTATACTTCGCTTGCCCAATCTAGTCTTCCCGTCTACGCTCCAGTTTGTTTTTTTCGGGTTCATAAAACTCATTAACAATGGCATCGACCATGCGATGAAGAGTGTCTGATAATTCTTCCCAGCGCTTGTTTTCTGGCCTGCCGCAGATTTCGGCATAATATTTCAATTTTGGCTCCGTTCCACTAGTACGCAATGTAACGACCACACCATTTTTAAATGTAAACGTTATCATCTGAGTGTTTTCGCTAACGGGTAACGTGGCCTTTTTGTCGGATGTGCTGCTATCATAGCCCGTGGTCAGGTCACGTACATTCTCAATCTCATATTCACCGTCCATTATGCTTGTTGGATAGGTGTTCTCTTGGTCTTCGTCAAATGTGCGCAGACGATTAAAGATCTTCGTAATAAGCCCTCTATCCCGACAAATGAGATAGGAGACGACACTGGTATGGAATCCGTAGTTCTCATATAAGTCCCGCAGCTTCTCCTGCATTGACATACACTTCTTGCAGCGCAAATAGCAGGCCATTGTAGCCACGTGTGCCGCAGCACTAATACCATCTTTGTCCAAAACATTTGTGGATACCATGTAGCCAATGGCCTCCTCGAACCCAAAGAGCACCTTCTTGCCCGCATCTCGCTCCTCGATTGCCTTGTTACCGATCCATTTGAATCCTGTCAGCGTTTCATGGTAGGTGAATCCCTCGACTTCAGCCATAGATTTCAATATCTTAGAGCTGACAGTGCTGGAGACCATTACACAATTGGATACATCTGCGTTTTCGTCCTTCATTTTATAATTCTGCAATGCCCACCAGCCTAAAAGGGCGCCCAGTTCGTTGCCACTGAATATCTTGTATTTCTTATTGTCATCAATTTCAGCGACAGCCAAACGATCTGCATCCGGATCGTTGGCCAAGATAATGGGACATTTTTTGGCCGTTGCCCGTTTTATGGCCAAATCCAATACAGCTTTGCCCTCTTCTGGATTTGGTGACGGCGTCGTTGAGAATTCTGGATCTGGCATTATCTGCTCAACCACGGGAACAACGGGCTTAAGGTTAATTTTGCTAAATGCCAACTTTATGTATGGATAACCAACGCCATGCATGGCCGTATATGTAAAAGTTAATGGACATCTGCCATTGGCCTCCATCAGTGGGCAAGAAATCTCCTTTTTAAGCGTATCGTAATAAGCTGTAACAACATTATTGTAGGGATCGCTCAATAAGTCGTTGGCGCACAGCAGAGTCTCATCCCAAGAATCGGGATGTGGTTGCAAATTTTCCAAAATTGCCTTATCAATAGCTTCATCATGCGGTGGTATGACTTGTGCGCCATTAGACCAATAAACCTGTAGGCATTATTGTAAAAATATTGTAAAAAACATAGGCATTTGTGAGCCATACCTTATAGCCGTTGTCTTGTTTAGGATTGTGAGACGCTGTTACCATTACACCGGCTAGGGAGCTCAGCCTTTGCACAGTGTAGGGCACAAAGGGCGTGGGAACAAAACGTTTGAAAAGATAAACACGAAAATTTTGACTTAAGAACACAATTGCAGTTAATTCCGCAAAGCGTTGACTATTGTAACGACCATCATAGCCAACTACCACGCCCTGTTCTGCCCACGATGCCTCATCCGGATATTGTTCCTTTACATAAGCACAAACCCCTTGAGCAGACCTGTAATGCGTGTTTAATATATGATATTTTCTGTTTTTCCCATGCTTTATCAGCGTGCAGGATATTCTTACTGTATAACGACCAATTCGTTCATAGAATCAAAGCCAGCACGCATTACGGCACGTAATCCCGCTGTGCCAAAAGATATACGTCTGCAGAGACGGCATCGAAGGCTGTTTGTAAATTGGTTGATTGCAATATAGAATGTTATATAAGAATGTTATTTATTATTTACGTATCCCAATCTTCGTTCCTGACCGCTTCCATTATTTGACCCAATGTGTCTTGGTTACGATCCCATTTGACCCACTTCTTAATTTGGGCGTCTAACTCCTTATCGCCGGAAAGCGGCATATGCTTCAGCTCGCATATCGCTTGGCCCATTGATTGACACATTGCGTACAGCCGAAGAATTTAGAAAAAAGTTTGGGAGAAAATTCTTAAAAGCTAGTGAATAGCACAGAAAAACTTTTGACAATAATTTCATCACATTATCAAACAACACGATGACAAGTAGAATTGAAAAATGGGAACTTTTGTATACAACATTTTTAACAAAGTGGTCGCTGACAAATTAGTCGATTAAATTTCAGAGGTTACTTTTTTACAATGCGTAGAAAAGCTATAATTTAAACCAAATATATTTAATAAAATAAAATTTCACAATAATATGAATATTTGTTCATTTGTAAATTGTTATTTCTAGAAGTTCTTAAAACCGTATTAGGATCACAAAACGTAATACTTACGAATGTTATGGAAAACACTATTTCTTAAAGCTCCCTGAAATAATAATTTGTTGAGAACTAAATCGCAAACTCACACGAGTTCATATAATTAGAGAACTCAGAGCCCATTATATTTGCGCAAGAACAACATAAGGACATGAGAAAGGACATGCCGCCACGGGGCATTTTATACACACATGCTCTCAACAATACTATATTGCTCATCTACTCACATATGTTTGTATTTGGCAAACATATTTTCCATATAGTTAATTATTCAAATGGGCAGGCAAGAACACCAAAAAAAATATTTCCATAATGAGCAAGCATAAAACCGCACTAATTGTGACTCATAATTAGAGACATATTAATTGCCGAGCATAAACGAGGAAAAAAATATAAAACAAAGATATAATAAAAACGTTGCCCAAGGACCTGAAACTGAAGACATTTGTAATCCAGATTCGCGCAAGTAGAAGTTAAAACTTTGGCCAGCAAAGTTAACGCTGGTCAGCAAAGGACTCGCCCACAGATTGAATTAGTTAACCTAATTTAAGTATAATGTAAACAGGCCACTTTCTTGCAGGAGATAGTTGTATGCGACCGACCCAAATCGAAATAAGACAGCAAAACCCCCCCGACTTTGGTCAACCGCTAATGTCAACTCGTCTGGCCATGGGGCTTGAAGGGGGCAAACAAACAGGATCAGGCAAAACTAACCTAACCACACAGCTCACCCATTCAGCCACTCATCCACTCAGGAGTCATCCTGCCCAGCGGTTTGCATAAATTTTGTTGCGCAAATATTTCATTTGCATATTTTCGTTGTGTTGTGTTTTCCTTTTTTCTTTTTTATTTCTTATTTTGTTACGTTTTCTTTTGAACGCCTCCCAAGCCCAAGTGTGGGGAAAGTCAAAGTTTAAATTTTCCAAGATGTCAACACACAAAAGCAATTCTCATATGCATCGATTTCAATATGTCTAAATGTTTTTATTTAATTTATGCCATTTGGGCGCTCCAAGCACTGCAGGCACTGTCTTTGAGATTTGGAGGACCTTTTGCTAACAAAAATAAGTACAGTGAAGTCCCTGTTGTCCATATAATAAATATCATTAACCAAATAATAATAAAAAGGAAATTAAATGTTTAAAAAATCCGTTTAATTCGAAAATATAAATAATAGACTCTTTTAACTCGATCTCTGTTTCTGTTTGCGCCCCTTGATGTAGCTTTCACTGTACATGTGTATGGTAATTAATTTCCCTGCATTCATTATGTTAAGCCACAGTCAACAAGTATTGTGAGCTGTTAAAATATCCCCAAATGCGCTGTTAACATGACATCCACATGTTAACAGCGCTGAGCGGCGCTCTGCCTGTTACACTCTCTCTCTCTTTTCTCTCCATCTCTTTGGCTGTAAATTCAAGTGCCACAGCTCGCTCTGCTGTTACTGTAACTGTTACTGTTGCTGGTGCTGCTATTAAATTGGGTGGCAGCCTCAACGTTGGACAACGTTTTATTGGCAACAGTTTCTTAGCTTCAGTCCTCAGCGAGACTTTGAGCAAGTTGGCAGCAAGTTGGGAATTCAATGACAAACCGGAACACGCGTTGCGATTGTTCACAAAAGTTTAAAGACGAGGCTGTAATTAGGCACAGTAGGGCAGTCTGCGTTGCTCTTCGAGAGACCTTTGACACGCATGCATCGTTAATTAATCTAAAGACGAAATATGCAAAATACGCCTTTGACTTGCACTTTGACAATCAGTTGTAGACTACTTTACTTCCTCCAGCGTCTTTCCACTTGTAACAGTTTGTTTTTATTTTCTTTGCTGCATGCCTCGTTTCTTATTGGAAATTATGCATGCACTGGCAACTGGGAACCTAACCGACAATTAGAGCTACGCAGGCCTCGATGCGGTTAAGTGGACTGGGAATCAAAGAGCAACAACCAATGTTCAGTCTTGAAGCTGGGCTCTCCTCTGGCTGCATTTGCAACGACTTGGAATATTATTTTTTGTATGCCTCATCGATTTTGCTTGTGTTTCTTTTTTTTAATGTTTTTTTTCTTTACTCGTATCTGCATCTTTTAACATGATATTCCTTTTAATATTGCCGATTCATTGACAACTCCCCAGTTGCCACTGAGCCTGGGGGCTTGGTAATAAACCAGTTTTCTGTTGCTGCCAGCCTTTCTTTGCTTTAAACAAGCTGCCTCTAAATGCTACAACTAACTTATATAATTTATATTTATAATAAAATAGATGTAAACCTTTTAATTCTCTCATCTTAATTAAATTGAATCCCTTGGCCTTGGCAAGGCAGTTGACAAAAGAAATTTTACACCTCGCTACGGGCTGGTGACAAAAGGCTGATAAATCTATATAGAGACTCGGAGTTAAATACGGTCCCTGCCAGTCAGCCACTCAGGCCCATTGAAAGGTAAACAAAAACGTGTGAGGTTCTGGCAGAGCCAATATATTTGTAAGTGAAAAAAAAAAAAAAAAAACACAAACACACATCAGGCAATACTAAAGCACAAAAAGCGGCTGTATAAAAGCCGAACAAAAACCAGCATCCCCCGTGTGCGAGCTTGAGAAATATGCGATGCGGCACCAAAAGCGGGCCTGGGGGACAGCCAACAGACAGCGGTGCAGGACAGACCGACAGACAGACCGACAGACAGACAGACAGACAGTCACATGTCAAACATTCTTTTGACACTTTGTCATAGCATCTCGCAGTGACACTTGTCAGCAGTCGGATTTCACATTCGCAATTCGCAATTCGCTCGCTCGCATTTGGGAGTGTTGTGTCCTTCACTCTCCACTACTCACTTGATTTATAGCCTGTAAGCAAGTATATTCATTCATCCGCAATTCACATTTACTTATGCATCTTTTTGCAAATTCAATTTTCCTAATGTTATTTGTTGCTGGTTGGTTTCTGTGTCTAGTCCTGGAGACATAGATACAATCAAGTGGCAACTTGTGCTTTACGAAAGCTTAAATATATTTAAACATTTTTTTAAAGGATGCGGGCTATTATATAATTATCATTTATTTTAAAGGGTGCGGCTTAGCCATTTAATAGGCTTTTATTTTTAAGAATTTTTTACTTTTTATTTATAATATAGAACTTTTCCACTCAAGCTTTTCCACCAGCATTTCTCACATATAGTTACAAAAGCTTCGCTGAAGAAAGTCTCGGGTTCTTTTGGAAAAGCTCACCAATACAAATACAGCAAGCAACTTGTAGGTATTGCTTTCCTGTGTTACGAGCTGTCCATTTAACGAATCTGAAAATTCGGCATAATGTGCACTGCTATTTCATTTTTCATTTGCTAACGAATATAACTTACGTATGTATAATTGATCTACTCAAACCTACACCAGAGGTAAGTTGACTAAATAAAGTTCAACGAAAGTTGCAACAATTTTTGGGGGGCTAACACAATTAGCGCATTAAGGCTGAGAGGCGGTTTTCTAGTTAACTAGCATGCTGACGGCCATTTATCAGGGCATCTAATCTAATCCTTTTACTGGTCAAATAAATTAAAATGAAAAGCCTTTTTCGGCTGCCGACGCCGCCGCAGCGGCCACTAAATTACGCCAAAGATAATTAACCTGTAGACTGTTTACGGCGGCAACGGCGACTGCGACTGCGACAGAGGCAGCGAGCATGTATCTATGTATATATGTACATACATAGTAGTATCTGCGGCAAGGACTCTTTATTAGGCCTGCGACCCTTGGAGCGGAAGCGCAAATGGGCGCATTGAAGCTCCGTGTAAGAGAGACGAGCCGACGCTTTTGGAGTAGCGATGTGAAATTACAAAATGGCGCAAATTATAGCGCAGCAGGGGAAGGACTTCGGCACCAGGACGATGGCAGCGACGGCGTTCGCCATTTCCGTTCGAAGGCATTTTTCCAAATGAAGTTTGCAAGTAATCATGAAAAAGGTAATTTAATAAAAGCAAAATCGTGAAACATAAAACTAATTTACGGTTCCGAAATTGCCTGTGAAAAGCGAGCAAAAGCCGCCGTAGGATGCCCAAAGAAAAAACAAAAATAAAAACAAAAAGTGCTGCAACAACAATTCGCCTGAACTTTGGCCACAAGAGCAAGCTATTTGGGCTAGCTTTTAAATAGCGGATAGTTCAAGCCTAGATATAAAAATTATCGTGTCTTCCCTCTCCACGGGTGCTCGATCCCTAAGCTTCGTGCTGACCACGTCGACGCTTAGTCCACTATGCTACTCAATCGACCAGGTTAAATATAACACTAACATTTGCGAGCCACTCATAATTCGACGGCATTTTGATTTTAAAGAGCGTAGTCCAACTCGCAACTGGAGCCACAGCTCCAACCGGGCGTAATAATGTACTTCACAAGCTGCCCAAGAGAGCAACTTAAAGAGCTCAGGCAATTCAATAAAGGCTAACAAAGCAAATGGCTAAGCTGATGTCCACTCGTAAACTATATGTATACACACAGATATACACATATATATATGTATATATATAGAAATATATGTAGGGGAGAAGGAACTGCAGGGCATCGCTTGAGAATGGGTTAAGTCCACACGGAAGCACAATACATGTCCAGCCATTTCACGCAGCAAGTATAAGCTGCTCCAGAAAAATGGAGCAACTTGCTGACACACACACACACACACACACACACACGCAGACAGACAGAGACACACATCGAAGAATAGATGCCAAGCATGGCATACACTAGAGTTCCCTCTTGGCCGGACCGACCGCACGTATGACAAAACAATTTGGGAAGCTTATTTATTTTTTTCGTATGTTTTTTGTATTTTTGTTTTTTCGGTTTACTCTTTGGCTATCATCCAACAAAAATATTTGCAACAAAATGTTACAAGGCCAAAAACTGCAGCAAATATTGCAAATGCTAAAGGACAACATGTTAAAGTTTAAACAAATACATATACACTGTTCTGTTCTGTGTGTGCCTGTGTGTGTGTGTGTTTGTGTAGTCCCTGAGTGTCCTTTTTAGCCAGGCACTGACCGACATTGCCTGCAATTTTATGCCAAGCTGATTTTCCAGCTAACTTGCGCCACATGCGAGCCGAGTATTTAGGCAAACTTTACGTGCCAGTGTGTGTGTGCGTTTTTGTGTGAGCATGTCCTGCGCACACTTTCTTCACTTTTAAATCATTGAATGCTGCTTTAATGCCATTTTATGTCTGTGCCCTGCAAAATAGGCGTCTCAGCTGTAAGCAAACTTTGCCTAACCATTTGGTAAAGGCCGCATTGAAATTGCAGCAGATCTCGCAGCAGGTCACTGCGAAATTTTTAAGCTGATTTTCGTTGCTTTCTTTAATATATATATAATATATATAATAAATATTTGTGTACTTAATATTACTGATACACAACACGAGTTAAATACCTAAGCAAGCTGGGCACACATTTACAATGGATTCCAGGCTAAAAGAAAAAACTAAATCACCTGGTATGCTTCCCAAATACCCTTGCAGAGGGTTATTATAATCTTGTCTCGAAATGTGTAACGCATAGAATTTTAATTTTAAAGCTATCGCCATAAAACTTTGCATACGTCCCTCTTTCTGTTGCACGCAGTACATAAACTTTTTTGTTTATCAAGATATTTTGACCAAGCTCGGCATTTATTAGTTTCGTTAACGCTGCTTTCTACAAGCAAAATCCTATCAACATCGGACAAATATATCACATAGCTGCCATAGGAATGTTCAGTAATAAAACTTAATTATTGTCTGGAAAACTCTTTTCTTTTTCAAGATATATTGAACAAACTCGGCATTTAAAGGGCTCACTATGCTTCCTAAATATATGCAAAATCTTATCAACATTGAAATGTTATATAATATAGCTGCTATAGGAACGATCGATCGAAAAGAGGTTCTTGTATGAAAAACTTTTTGTTTTTCAAGATACCTTAACCATATTTGGCATTAACTATTTTTTTTAGTGCTTCTTAGATACGACCAAAGCATTATTAGCATTATGAAAAGACTCGCTCTCCAAGCGTATTAAATCTTCGGTGTGCCCTTCTTTCTTGTTTTACTTTCATTCTATATTTCAAATCAATTTAACTCGGTTTTGTGACATGATTTCCTTTGAAAAATACTTAGTCCTAGTAGTAAATATGCCTTGGCGCCGTCCCCGACGATTTACTGATATTCACCTGTTCCCTAAAACACTTTCACTTGGCATATTTCCTGCATGTCATTAAGCCCCGCCAGAAGCAGGTGACTATCTTTAAGCACGCCAACTGGCTGGCAACTTTATTTTTAACTTTGCGTCAAGTTTTCAAGGTAAACAAAGCGGCTCCGCAGGAGCTGTCCCCCAACCCCCCTACTGAGTAGCAGCAAAAATAAAAAAACAAAAAATTAAAATCCATTTTAATTTCTATTATGCAAATTTGGCCAAGTAGCTGCGCCAGTTGAGTCGCTGTCGTGCTGCCTACACGCGACTAGTCTAGTCCGACTGAGGCATGTGCGCCTCTCTGTAGAGAGCCTCTCTCTTAATGCATGCATAATAATGTCATTTAAGTGGAGGCTTTCAGCCGGAGTCTATTGCTGGTTATGCCCCGCACCGCCCCTCCCGCCACCCGTAAGTGCCACTCTGGGTGGCTCTGGAGTAGGGAGTTGCGGCTGTATCCTGGTCTGAAAATTTCCTGCCACTTGCCAGTTTTAACAACTTAATTTGGTTTTGTCAAAAATTGTCGCTTGTTCATATTTTGGCATGGTTAATTCAATTCGGTTTGCATTATGTTTATGAAAAACGCAGGCCAATTTAAGCGCTCGCTCGAGTGACAAGCGAGAGCCGAGCAGAGCAGCAAAGCAAAGCAATGTGGGTCAAAAATAAGAAGAAACAAAATGTGGCGCATTTCTCGCGGGTGACACAGACACAACATACATGGCATACAGCATGTGCCACATAGACAGCTTGGAGTCGCTGCGGCTTGCGAGAGCATGTTAAACAGCGCCCTTGCCACGCCCACACTGTGCCGCAACGGCCCAGCGGTGTCAGCGGCGGCACTTTGACATTTTTGGAGCACTGTGCCGCGAGCCAAGTGGAGGCCATGCTCGAGTTTGAGTTTCAGTTTGGGTTCATGCGGTGGCGCCTTGCCTGAAAGGCAAATCATGTGCGGCATCAACCGACAGCAACAGCAACATGCAAAACGGCAGCATGCAAATAGAATAAATGGAGCAGCCCGGAGGGTCATATGGGAAACCAGGGAACGCACCGGAGTTGTTGCCCGTGTCCGTGCTGTAGCCAGTCTTTGAGGCAGCTGCGACATTGATTTCGCATTTGGCATTCGTCGAATTCAGTTTACGTATGTACCGCGAAATTCTGTAATAAAATTTTATGAGCAATGCCGGCGACGCGGTGTCAATTTTTATTGTTATTCCTTCGACATCATAAACTTAAAATCGATTAGCCGGGAGCGCCGCATTGCACGCTACGCAAAACTCAGACAGCTCAAGTGACAAAGTTTTACTTTGATTTATGGCCCGGAATCATGGAAACGCCTAGCGCCAAGAAATCAAAGTCATTGTCATTCGCGAAGATAAACCAAGCCAAGGCAAAAGGCCAAATAAATCACACAAATTAAACGCAGTCCAATTCAATTTTATATTTTTTTCAAAAGCTGCAAAAGTTTTCCACAAGTCCACGAACGGAATCTAAGGGACTGTAGGACCAACTGAAACTGATTGCGCCGCATTTTATGATGCGGCCAAAGTTTGTCTTTTTTCTATACCATTTCACTTAGAGGGTGAAATATAAAACTACCAAAGCAGCTCTGAGCTTAATATAACCATCACGGCAAATAATTGAAATGTTAATTTTAATATTAAGGTGTCTGGTTAATTTTTACATATTTATTTTACGTTTTTAACTCTACTTTTAATATACGTAAAAAAAAATTAAAAACTTGACTTTATGTGTTTAACTTACTTACTTACTTATTACTTACTGCATGGTATCTTATTGTCGACTACAAAATTGATTCGCTGAAATTTTTATGCATTTAGTTTAATTGCAATTGCTTAATGCAGATAAAAAGTTTGCAGTAGCAAGCAGTACTCGTAGATAATATGTCTATTAAGACAAATTACATTTTTATTTGAAGGAACACAATTTATAAGGCTTCTATTTCTTATACGCTGATAGCCAGCTCTATTTGCACGTTCATCGTTTGTAATTCCCTCCAGTTCATAAAAGTAGCAAGTGTTTAAGTAAAATCAGTTTTGATAAGCTAGAAAATACTCAGTTTGAAAGTCTACAATGTGCACTTACTTTATATGACATTTCGTGCTTTTGAGGACCACATTATTTGTGGTAGGATTCAAAAGCTAATAAATGTTCACAATTGGAAACCTATATACCCTTTTTAATAGTTACAGGGTATAATTATGGTTAGCATGTGTATGGGCTTATGTAAATTGAGTTCTCTTCTAGTCACTTACCGCGCCTTCCCCTGGACATTTGCCGTAAGTGCGCACAATTTTCTTATTGTTGAGGCCATTTTTCTATGGTGCATCTGCTCTGTTCAGTTTTCTGCTGCCCATACACATGCGCCAATAACATAATTTTTGGCATTAAAATCAATTTTCATGGTTCCCCAGACGCCGTCACTTGTAACTAGCGCCCATTCGCATTTGCAGGCTTTTTTGACTTTCCCTTTCCTGTGCGTGTAGTCTTAGCCAATTCAATGGCAAGCCATTTCATTCTATTTGATATGAATTGGCCGCATTGTCGTGCAAATAATGCAAATAGCAATTTCTGGGATTGCCTAATGTCCAAGTAACCAGCAAATTCTCTCCGCCCACCCAAGCTCACAATGGAGCTAGTACATTTAAGGATTTCATACTGGGCCTGGCTAATGACAATGGCACCATTTCCATTTATTTCTGCGCCAGCCATGTACCGAAAATTGGCCAACAGACAATCATTGCGACAAAGGGTGGGCAGACGCGCTGTGACTGGTCCTTGATGATGCATAATATGGAGACTTGATCAGGACTTTAATATTAAAGTCGTTTCGCCTGTTGAAGCAAGTTGCATTGATAAATTTCACTTTGAAAATCAATTCCTTAAAGGCTTACCAAATGTGTCAAAGCAGCCGGAGTAGGGACCGAAAGGGTTCGAAGAATGTAATATACATTACAAAATAATATAAATGGGAAATAAGTATGTGGCATGCCGCGTGGGCTGTGGGATTTTCGTTGTGGGTTCGAGTTTCGGACTGGCGGGAGAACGTGTGAAAAATGAAAGGAAATGCTGCGACGCTGAGGCGGAAATGAAAAATGCACGAAAAAGAAAAACGGAAATGCTACCAACGGCGATAAGAATGCTTAACAGCAGTAACAGCAACAACAGCAACAACAACAACAACAACAACAAGAATAACAGCTGCCACCACTGAGCACAGCAGCCCAAGTAGATGAAGTACGAGAAGTAAACAAACAAAAAATAAATAAGAAATAAGAAGAAAAAAACTTGCAATACTTCACAGTGGAAATGCATTAAAAATTGCTCAGTACTCTCAAAATATGCAATGACAAGGACTTTTGTTAATGTGGAAGGTTCGCAAGTCAAATATTTACACTTAATGAGACTTGCACGATGAATCTCATGATCTCATGCTGTATAAAGCTTAAAACAGCCATTGTTGACAGTAAATTGAATTAAAAGACACATTTGGACAGTTGAACATTTGTGGACGTTTCAATTAAAAACTGCAGACACTGGACAAAATTTAATGTTGCTTTAAATATTTCTCAAATATTTTAAAACCTTTAGAAAATTAAAGTTTAAACTTTCTCAATTCACATAAATTCATAATGAATGGTTTTCAAGATTAATTTGATTTTAGAATTGAAAAAATCTTTCAAGCTGTTTTTTTTTTTTATAAATATGATTTCAATCCATATTTCGTATCGTTTTGTTTGAACCAAAATTCGCAAATGCATTTGACTTTATATTGCATGTGAAGCGTTTAATTGACGACACTAGGAAACTCGTGATTTGTGCTAATTGCGAGGCTGAAGGGTCCTTGACAGAGCTAGAGGGCAAGCTGACTCAGAACGGAAGCGTATGAAGAAATGGAACGTGTTATATGCCCAATACTGATGCGACCGTTGAGCATGGGCCAGACAATGAAGTATGTGCTCCCATAGTCCAGGCAACTGAGACCCAGACCGGGACCTAAACCCAGACCCATTCCCATTCATATTTCATGGGCCGAAAATTGCTGCGTGTTTGTTTGGCTTTTCACACCAACTTTTTAGCTTCCTTCGCTTCTGCTGCTTTCGCTTTGGGGATGAGAGGCATTTGGGCTGTGACAAAAGGACCGTCGGAGCAGCCCAATTGTCACGGGGCCGTTCCAGAAATGAGTCATTAAGCAATAAACAAAGCACTTGCTCGTAAGGGGAGAGCCAGGAAAAAAAATATATATATACAAAAAAGGAGGCAAAAAATTTGCACAAGCGCTATCAATTTGTTGGACAACAATGGGGTAAGGTCTACACGCCGGGACTTTGCCCAGCTACTCCTTTTTTGGCGCGTGCCAGCAATCAAAAATAATAAACATCCCTAATTTTGAGAAGCGTTGGAAGAAAATTTGCTGCTATACGTTGTTGTTTCGTGTCCAACGCTCAGACACAGCGTCTCATTAAAATCAACACCAACACAATGATGATGATATTCCAGCCAACGCAGCGTCATTAATATTTGGCGCTTAGGCAAATGCAGCAGTTGGGAGAGACCAAGCGCTACCCGCCAACCGTCAGTCTCCATTTGGCTGGCCACCCGCTGCGTTTTCTGCTGTCATGCGCCACCGAAACACAATGCCAGGATGACGCATTGTTTCATCCTGCGCGAGGTGGGGGGGGGGGGACAGTAGAGATTTGAATCTTTGCGCCATTGTTTGCAGCATCGAAATAATGCCGTCTCATGCATATGCATTCCCGAATAGAATATGTGCGACTGCTGCTGCCAGCCAGTGCTGTAAATTTAGCTATTTTATAGCTATATATTGTTCTCTTTAGAGGTCGGCAGCATGAAACAAGTTTAATTGTAAACTGATTTGGCCAATTTTGGCCCACTCAATGACAAGTGCTGCCAATTTGTGCTCAAAAGCTAATTCAGCTATTTTTAGCTATTTTCCACCCAGACTTTCGCTGTCATTTTGTAGCGGCAGTTGGCAACACTGCTCCCAGCGAGTGGATGGCAATGGTTATTTTATGCCTCTACACAGAGAGAGATTAAGAGAGAGGGAAAGCGTGCGACAGAATGCAGGACAATCAAATGTGATGTCACAGTGTGCCAGGAAATAAAAGCGTTCTATTTAATATGCATATGCATCGTGATTTCATTATTACCAAAGTGCTTGCCATTAATTTATCAGAACCGCAAATAAGATAGAGAAAATTTAATTTGCACGCAGATTTCAAAATTGATAAATTGTAGTTAACTCCAAATAAAATTGTAGAGAACATTTTAACCCTTACAATCCAAAATCGATTCGCTCAAAAATGTGTGACCTGCTTTCGGGCTGTCTTGAAAATGTGCTCATTTAAGCCACAAAAGCTGTTGCATAAGCTTAGGCTTTGACTTTAAAATGAATATTTTGGGATTTTTGGAGTATATATATATATAGTCAGTCAGGCGGTTCGATTCTTATATATAGAATAGCAATTCTTGACAGTTCACACAGCTGATCAGTTCTGCAAAGTCAAGTTATTATGAGAATCTTCCTAATAAGGGATAAGGCAATGGTATAGCTTATTATATATTAATTGCCCGAGAAATGTTTATAGAATTTAAATAGATCAGAAATATATATGTATCATGATTGGATCCAATAAATTTCGAGAAACTCCCAACCGAGAAAATGTGCAAGAATTTTTCAAATAGCAAACATTATCGTTTCGCAAGTGCCTCAATTTTTTTTTTTATGTTTTTGGAAAATATTTGGAACCGAAATAAAAGCACTTATCTGGCCCGCTAGTTATTTAAGTAGCTATTTGTTGTCAGCTTCACAGCAACAACAAGGCAGCTGATGTCCTGTGCTCTCCACTCATTTTATTTGTGGCGTTTTTTGTCCTAATGGTTGTCGAGTTGGTTTTCGAGATGGTCCCGAGTTGTTGCCTGTTCGCGTCCGTTCAAGCATTGCTCTATTGGTTTTCCCCTTCGATGCGTGCTAAAAGTGTTTTTCTTTTTGGCAGTGTGGGTGCGGGCGGGTCTTGCGCGAAACCTGCAGAAACCTGAGTAAACAGCAGCAGGAGCAGCAGCAACAGGGCCAATAAAAACAACAACAACCACAACACCAAGAACAACAATGACAAGCACTTAAAAACTGGCGCTTTGAACTCGACGGTGTTGGCCGCTGTGTGTGTTTTTGTTGCCAATGTTATTGCTATGCTGGCAGGCAGCACTTTTGTCTGAGGTTGTTTTCGAAGGTGGTGCGGTGGGGTTGTGGATGTGGATTTGGATTTATTTTAGCTTTCGATATAGTTTCAAGGTTATGCTCAGTGAGCGTGCATCCCCTCAACTGCCTTTGAAGTGGTCAACCGGAAGCCGTCGACTTGCCAATCTATTTAAAATTGAATTTACATTCGAATGAAATACAAAAGCGCCCAACGCATTCAACCACAGCAAAGGCTATAAAATGCTTGATACATTATGTGGCTGTCCAATAAGTATGATTATAATAATTGCATACGTCTTCCAAAATGACCTCGAGAATTCAATAATATAGATTAATCCTCTTCGGTTCGATCCGTCGTGCCGAGAAACCCGAAGGCTAGTCTACACTTTTATACCCTAGCTGAGGGTATTATAATTTTGTCTCGGAATGTGTAACGCATAGAAGAAGACATTTCCGACCCCATAAAGTATATATATTCTTGATCAGTCCGTCTGACCGTCTGCCTGTTTCTACGCAAACTATCTCTCAGTATTAAAGCTATCGTCATGAAACTTTGCGAAGTCCCTCTTTCTCTTGCACGCAGTATATATGTAGGTTCTTGTAACAAACACTTTTTGTTTTTCAAGATATCATAACCATACTCGCCATTAACTAGTTTCTCTGCGCTTCTCAGATACGGGCAAAGCATTATGAGCACTATAAAAAGGTTGGGTCTGCAAGGGTATTAAATCCTAGCCCTTCTTTCTCGTTTGTCCGATATTCTTATTTAACAAATCCATTTCGAATTTCAATCCATTAACAATTTCAAGAATTTCTCAGCAATTGTGCAATTTAAAGTTAATTAAGTTACATCGCTTTGTAGCAGGCGTATTCACTGTCGCAGCCGCTGTGAGACAAATTATGGACTTCTGAATTACCGTTCATGAAAAAGATTACAACTGCAGCTGGCGTCTGGCTGCTGGCTGCCGACTGCTGGCCTGCCAGGCTTTTGGTCAGCAGCTGGTGCTTCGAAAATTTAAGGGCCGCCAGAAAATGCTGCAACTAGTGTAAAATATTTGCAATTTAATTAAACGAAATTGAACAATCTTGCCAGCATTTGTGCAAACATGTGTGGCAATTGTGCTTGTAATCTAAATTTGTAAGTTTGCCATCTAAGAAAAAGAAGAAGAAGTTGCTGCAGCTACCTTTAGGACTCTTGCTGCTTGGTCGCAACTCCGACCAGATGCAAGTTTTTGGATTTCGTTGCTGTTGCTGTTGCTGCAGCTTTTGTGGCAAGTTTCTGTGAATGCGTCTGCCTGGCGGCAGCAGCATAAAGGACCAAAGGAGCACAGTAACAGTTGCATGTCCTGCAAAATTCAAACAAAACTGGGAAGGAAGCAATAAATGCAGAGTAAAGTTTTGTTTCTAATGACGTTGATAAAGGCACAGAAAATAGCAAAATGAGAAGACAAGAAATCAAAATAAATGAAACTATAAATCGATATTCCATATAGACACGTTTGCATATGTATACAGATACGTTGTATATGTATGTATTTCTATTTGCATTTGCATTTAATATTCGCATTGTTGCAATACTCGCAAAAACTTTTTTAATGAATTTATTTTCTTGGTGCTATTAAAACAAGCAACATTTTCTTGTTTTGTTTTTCCTTTCCCCCATTGAATTTACGGCGTACACCAAATGGCACTGTAGTAGAAGAAGAATAAGAAACATAAACATGCAACTAAATGGGCGCTCAGCCAGCAAACAAGCTGAAAAATTTATAACAAAAGTTAAATCCAGTGCGTTGGCTCCACAGCTGCGTCGCCAGGTGTGGCCATAATTGGAATGAACGCGCTTTTTGGCCAAAGCAGACGGTTGCAGGTGGAGCGACAACTCATGCATCAGGTCGACCCAATTGAATTACAACGAACTACAACAAATAATCGAGCGATACGAGCCAAGCATTTCATAATCAATTAGAGCTAATTAGGCAATTTTCTAATGGCCAGCAAATCAGCAAGCAATATGCTAACGACCATCGACCCACAAGGCACGCAACAATGAAATTCAATTTTAATGCCTTATTACATAATTTGATCCTTATCTGGGCAGACGACGCTCTATGCATATTAATTATCATTTAAAACTGAAGCAGGAACTGCAAACACCAGCAGCAGGAACTCGAAAAGCGCCAACTAAACAGAAAATTTGTTCTCTCGAGAATTTGAATTGAGATTGATTTATGTTAATGCACTTGGTGAATAACCATTAGAGGCACATGGCTAAAAAATGCTTAAGAACTACTCTATAACATTTTTACATATACTAAAATAAATACATATACATATGTGCACATTTATATATTTATTAGAATTTGTCCTGAGGTTCTATTTGGGAATCTACAAACAATCCAAAGAACTACGATGCTGAAATAATTCAAGAACCTCCTGTTGAGTGGAAAGTGAGCACCAAGGCGGGGTTTTGGAAACTTCAACCTACAAGTGGAATAAAACGTTGGTCAATGTTCATCTAGAAAACATAAACAAAAATGCAGCCAAGTCTGCTATAAAAACTTAGCTTCTTGCACCTGTGGGTCTTAGGTCCTTGTGTTGAACTGACAAACGGAAGGTAGTTAGATCAAATTTCGCAGCAATATTCAGTTTTTAGCTTTGTTTTTATTCGGCCCCATTCGATTTTTCATCATAATTCATTTGTAGTAGGCGACAGCGGACAATTTCTTTTGATACTATAAATACTTACTAATTATTCATCATGCTTGTTACTGAAGAAAAATTCAACAGATTAATCCCTTGTCAACATTATTATCTGATGTTAAATCATTTTCAATTGTCGATAATTTTGTACAATAACAACATTCTCAGTATGTTCATATTTATATTAATTTGTATGCTGCGGCCCACCGCAGATTCAAATTGCGCATTCAGAGAGTACAATATTTGTATAAATTGGAATACCTGTCGGTGGCTTTCTGTTTACAAACTGATAATTTGACACGCAAATAATATTAAAGTGTCACATTCACGTGTTGTCGTTCAATTAATTTATAATAAATAAATAAGTAAAAGTTGCGATGGCAAATATGAAGCATTCATAATTTCGCATGTCATTTTTTGTTAAATTCATTGACTCTCACACACACACATGCGCGCGGGTACGAATATATCCTGACATCACACATTTAATTAATTTAATATGCATTTTTTTTAATAGCATTAATAACGTTAATTTTCTGATTGGGCCACTTTTCATTTGCACACTATAATTGATGAAGCAAAAAAAATGGTGACAGATATATTCCAGGGTACGTTGTAAGGGGCTGCCAGGCAATATACATATCATGTTAAAATATAGTTAAGGCTTGAAGAATAACTGAAAAGATGAAGAAAAAATTTGCGAAATTATATTTGAGAATATATATATATATACAGTTTTATTTGTGATGAAGGCGAAATTTTTAGAAAAAACCTTTTATCGATCTAACAGAAATCATGCTCTTAAAAACAATTTTTTTGGGACAATTATATTAAGAATAATATTTCTGATAATAAGAATTGGCCTTATAATAAAAGGCGAATTTATAAAATTATAATACAATTATTGTTTAGTGTAACTTAAATAAGGTCAGAAGTTTATAAAGTTACTGGTTAATGAAATTTAAATTTAATGCTAAATTAAGCCATTTGAAATTTTAATTTAAATTTGAACGCATGCAATTATAGTTCCCCGCTGGGACTTTGCAGATATCATTCATACATATAATATATTCGAAATATGCATATTACTCGAAATGCATTCAGTTGCTTATCCTTGTTTTTATATCGAAGCAGTTGTATACATTTCGACTAATTCAACTAATTGCCTGGATATAAGGATATAAAAGAGGATTTGCAAAACAAGGCAGGTTATGCCAGGGACAACTAATATGCTGTCAGTTGACTGTTTCAACCTGCTGCCTGCCCCATGGAGGCAGAGGACAGGCCACATCATCTGCCTATGTCATGCCCAGGGCACACAGCGAAACATTTTGTCATCTTCGTGTAAACGTCAAATGCCAAGCGAAATCGCATGCCAAACAAAGCAAATCGTGTGTGTGGGTGTGTGTATGTGTGTGTGTGGAAGTATGTGCGTCTGTCGTACCCCGTGTCAAGCAATTTACAAGTCAAAGGCACGGCAAGGCAAGTTTCTGACAGGACAAACAGCAGGATGCCCCGAACGCCAGTAAAGCTGGGCGGTTATTGTTGGCGTTGGCGGCAAGTAGAAGGTGGCGTTGCTTGCCTGCATCGTCTTCATTCCTTTCAATTTCAATTCCAAGATTTCATCACTGTTGGCTTAATTAATACCATAGATGTTTAGATGTTGCGAAGCAGCATGTCAGCACACTTGAATTTGACATCAGAAAAAGTTGTTGAGTATTCGAGTTAAGCTAGTTTTATCGTTCGCAGAATCAAAGCCGCCACAATTAGCTGCCACACAGCTACTATATTATGAGGCTTAAAGATATTTAATTAAAGCTCTAATAAAATATTCGGCACGATGCGTTAGCCAATGGCGATTTATTTCACGCATATTGAGTGCTTCCTGTAGATGGTCCTCGAATTTACTTAGGCCCTTCAATTGTTGCCTCAACTGATGCTCCTCAAGTTGGGTGTACGAATTGCCAATTATTGTTAAGAGCAGCATTTTAATTTCCTTGCTGCTGAATTTTTTACTGCAATATAGAGTTCAAAATTTTAATAGTTCCTTATCAAGCTGATTAATCACCTACTCAAGTATTTTGGCATGCTTCAGAATGTGGTCTGCGGTGTCCGGTGCCACATGTTGACGGCGCAATGCTGAAGTTACGGCTTGTATATAATAACTATATGTGGTTTTATCCGTTGCCTGAAGTAAATAATCCAAAAACGATTGCAACTGGCTAAAATCAGGACTGCAGCCAAGTTCTATTGCCCAGGCGATCTTTATTGGATCAGAAGTCGAGTTTTGAAAGCGTTCCCTCAGAAAATGAAACAGCATCTCGTTGCCCTGTTCAATGCTCGTACAATACATAATATCTCTATAATTAACAGGCACCTCCGTGCCGTACTCAGTTCCTTGCGTATATCGCACGGCCTGACTGACGCAGTCGTCAACGCCGTAGCGGCAGGCCTGATTATAAGCCAAACGATATAGAGCAATAGATGGACTCGACTTGGTTCTTATCTTCACTGAGTTTATTTGGGGACAGCGTCCATAAAGTGGTGCAACAAGCTTTCTCATGAAAAGCTGCAATGGAAAGGTTAGTATAAAGCAGATCTCATATCTTTGAATTAGAGCCCTGCGTCGGTTAATTAATTATAATCAAACTGGGGTACGTCGACGTTTATCTTCGAATATTCAAAACGCATTTCAGTTGATCCGATGCAGGACTCTAAGTTGGATTCCTCAAATAGCTCACCCTAAATTTGATCGCCTGCCCGTCGCGCAGCAGGGCACCAATCTTGTTAAGAACCTCAAAGGCTGTGTTCCAGGGCAAAAGATCGCGCTCCCGCGGCAGATACTCCAGCAATTTTAATGCCAGCTCATAACTCTGACGCTTTGTCGAAGCCAATGCCAAAAGGTCATCCACCAGCTGTGCTCGATTGAGCACATGAATATCGCCAAAGTGATCATCGGAATTTAGGGTGTCGATGATCATGCGCCAATTGCACTCATCATAGTTGACACGATAGATGGTGTGCACTTGTGGATTCAGCATGAGCCATTCGTCAGGGGACGGTTTATTGGTTAACTGTACGGTTTTCTCAGCACCGGGACATTCCAGCCAAAACTGTGGCTGTGTTTGCTCAAAATCTCCTTGCTGTTGGTTCACAAACGTGAGCGGAATCCACCAGCAGCTCTCGTCTTTCTTATCTTCGTCAGCAGTTGCCAGCATAAATCGAGTTTGATTAACCCGGACAAAACCTGCTGTATAGTTCCTAATCACGCTCACAAGCGGATAACCCTTTTGCAGGGTCCAGGAGTCCATGACAGTTGCCAGAGGTATGGCAGCAGCCGGGGCGCCCTTTAAGACCGCAGCCTCCTGCATCGCCTGCCAGAGATCAGACTGGGCAACACTGTCATAAGCATGCCGATCCACATAGTTGCGTATGCCTGTAAAAAAGACATCGTTGCCTAGCAACATATGCAGCATGCGTATCGTCAGGGATCCCTTTTTGTACACATAGGGAGTAAACTGTTCCAAAATGCTTTTCGAATCGTTCACATTGCGTGAAATTGCAATTGTATCGTTAAACATATCCTGATAAAAGAATAGGGCCAAATCATTTGCAATGCTGCGCTGTAAACTGCCCCATTCAGGCATCAAAGCATTCAGAGTCAAGAAGCCAAAGTATGTGGAAGGTCCCTCTTTAAGCCAAAGATCATTCCACCATTTAATGGCTACCAAATTACCGAACCATTGATGTGCATATTCATGTGCCACGGTGCTTGCCTTATTCTCTTTTGTCTGCTGCATTTCAACCTCATCATTGTGCACAAAATGACTCTGCTTGAACGTGACCAGACCCCAGTTCTCCATGGCACTGAATTTGTGAGTTGGCAGCGCCAGCTGATCAACCTTATGCAATGGAAACGTATACTCCAAAAGTCTCTCCAAATAACTCAAGGCTTTTGGTGCGAATTCCACCCCGAAGCTGCTTTCCTCAACGATCGTCGGTTGCATCCAGCTGCGAAAGGTGACTTTATGCACAGTGTCACTTGGCCGGGCTGGTACACTAGTTAAATTGTGCACGGCATAGGCCACCAGGTAGGTGGACGTACTCAAAAGAGGTTCATGCTCGCACCAAACATAGTCCTCAAGATTGTCACTAGAATAAGAAGTGGTTTACCAGAAAACACATCTTTTGGATTCAACTATTAAAAGAAACTTACTGTACTACACATTTCCCCACTGGTGTATTGCTTAGTCCTGTGTCATTTTTATGATAGCCCAGTGTAACCCTGAACGTTGCCCTCAAATGCGGCTCATCGAAGCACGGAAATGCAGTCCGGGCATAAGTCGGTGAGAATTGTGTTGCTGCCAAGTAACTGTAATCAAAAGTCAAAATATTATACCCCAGTCATTTGTTTATATATGTAGCTGCAAACTTACTGTGTTTGCGCAGTCACCGAATCATTAAACGAGCTCCAATAGTAGCCCGTATCATTTGCATTCAACATACTCTTGAAGGGCATGATCAGCCGGTAGTGCTCTGTGAGCTGTAGTTTCTCAGCGAGATGCATTATGTAAAATTCGCACTTTTCATTTACCTCAATGCTAGTGATGCTGTAATTGCTGCCGTTTTGCGATGTCAAACTAATTTTTGCTTCATCTATGGTCAAATTCTTGGCATGCAGCGTAATATTTCTTGTCTCTTGCAGTGTTTGAAAATCGATTTTTACGCGACCTTCGAATCGCAGCTCGTCAGGCCCAGTCAAATGGGTCAGTATGCGGAGATCATAGTGTTGGGGCTTGAGAGCCGTAGGTAAACGATAGGCATTATAACTAGATAGCACTCCAGTCGCTAGCAAGAGGCTTACCAAGTAGTATGTCAAACCTCGCATGCTGTGTTAAAGGATAAAAGAAGAGCCTCGAAGCCTTTAACTTTGGAATGGAAGAAATATCTTAGCAGTCGTCTCAAAGCTTAATGCTGTGTTTCGATTAAATCCTTGTTGTGATCCTAAAAACTCCGAGAGATGTGGATTAGACCAGAAAAGAGATCATCGCTAATCTACCTACTAAGCCTAAGCTTATTGTTTCTAATTACAAAAGCGATTTGGCCACATACGGACAGATGGATGGACAAACCAACATGTATCTATTTTTATTGCACTCATCGGGCATAATTTAAGGCTAATTATCAGCATCATTTTTATATCCTTGCGGAGGGTATTATAATTTTGTCTCGAAATATGTAACGCATAGAAAAAGACATGAGGTTCCTGTATGAACAACTTTTTGTTTTTCAAAATATCTTAACCATACTCGGCTTTAATTATTTTCTCTGTGCTTCTTAGTTACGGGTAAAGCATTATGATCATTATGAAATGGTCTGGTCTGCAAGGGTATTAAATCTTCGACGTGGTTCTAGATGATAAAAGGACGAGGTTCATTATTTTGTCCCCTCTGTGTGGATAAACATGGTTTAACAAGTTAACATTTAGAGATATGAGTCAAATTTTTGTTTGTTATCAGTCACATTTCGGCCTTTGTAATTATTCAATATTTATTGTGTAAATAAAATGTTTAGGCCAGTGCGCTCCCTTTCGGCTCATTATTTCTTTCCAAATCGAACAAAATGTTGCTTTTACATTGATTATTCGGTACGCTCACTGCCCCAAAATCGAGCATTAAGTTACCTGGGTCAGCGTCAACAAGGTTGGAAGCCGGCGCTGATGCTTTGGCTCGCCGGTCTGCGTTCTCGCTATTGCATGTGGAAACTGCGTCGTCTGCTCGGCCGTGGATTTGATGAGTTTGACTTTTTGGTGGGCGCTCGACAGGCGGCCACCATGATGATCGAGGCGGTGCATCAGGCGAACTGGAGCCTCATTCGCCGCTGTTGCACAGATCAGGGCGCCTGTGCCATTTACGGGCTTACACATAGCCAACGGAATATGCAATATACGAAACTGGTGCGGTTTGAGAGTCAGCATCTGTGCCAGGTGACGCCCATTTCCGTGCAGCGACAGTGCGAAGACGGACGCAACTATGTCTATGCGGACATAGTTTTTATCGGATTGCGTGATATGCATGACTTTGCCACCTATGGTGAGCAGCAGCAGATGTTGCAGCAGATTAAAGAGGTGCTGCAGCAATCGCAGATACCAGAGCAAATTGCACCAACACATCGACGCATTGTGTTGGGTGAATTTCTATTGACGCTGCGCAAGGAGCTAACCAAATCTGAATCAGATTCACAAGGCTGGTTGGTCGACTTTTATAAGGTGTATGGATTTAAGCTCGTCAACTACAGTCCCGTAACGTTGCAGTATAGTGTTATTGAGTTTCTAAAACCAGTTTAAGCAAAGCCAAAAATTGACATCTATAAATGCTCACCTGCAGCCGCTATCAAGCTGTTTGCTCAGTTTAACAATTATTTAAAGCTCGCTACGTGCTCGCTTAACGATCGTGTCAAGCATCCAAATTAACTAACATATATCTCTCGGCTTCATCCGATAACACACGCGTCCGTTCAACTGTGCACACCGATGTTAACTGAATGCAAGATACCACAAACAGCTCTATTTATAATTCTTAGGCCTTCCCCCTAATAAGTGTACATACATATATACATAACAGTCGTCGCAACCAGATCTTTATCTAAATTTTGACTATAAAAATAGAAGGTTCTTGTAATTGTATATATTATTTTTTTTTCATCGTTTCTTTTCTTTTATCAATTCTTATATTTGGAGAGTCTTTTGAGGTAATTTCCATAATATACCAAAGCTTAAATATTAATTATTTCGTAATTTTTAAGAATAACAAATTAAAATCACAGGCAAATATAAAGGGTGTAAGAATTTTTTAATCACATCTGCTTATTATTCTTCGAAAAACTTTATTTAGGGCGACGGTAATTTAATGAATTGATCCAAATGTAGATTAACACGGTCATGATAGAAAAAAGTTCTTAGTTCGAGAAGAATTTTAAACAACAAATAAAGGTCACATTCTTTGCAAGTAAATTGTACATACATACATATGTGTGATTAAACCTATTTCGTAGTCATGGCGTTCTCTCAGCCCTTCAATTACGCCCTTAGTACAGCATTACATTCCATTTAAACCCTTCGGCATACTCTTCACAGTCCCATTTGGCCAGCAGGACCTGCATTAACCGTTGCAGAACTCTGGCCTTTGCACGCACGTTATTTTGCCATTTTGCAATCTGGGCAATGCTTTGGGCTCTGGTGAAAAATAAACTATTCTCACACTTCTCGCATGAAATCACGCCGTGTCGCTTTCGAAAGGCACATAAAAAATGGAGGGCTTAATTAAAAGGCAAAAATGTGCTGCGATTTTCCGCTTTTTTAACGCCAAGTGCAACAACTCCTTTCCCTTCACCCTTCAACCGAACACCATAGCCAGGGCCTGGGCCAGTGCCAGGGCCAGGGCCAGAAAACGGACGCGAGTCGGAGAAATGGACAACATTTGCAAAAAGAAAACACTACTTAGTGGCGACTTTTTATTTGCTGTTGTTCCTTGGCAGCAGACAGCAGCCATTTCAAATGTGCCACGTCTCTGGCTCATATGTCTTCTTTGGACGAAGGTTTCTCATTTTGTGCCCTTCTCTTTTTCGGTAATGAAACATTTTTTGTTAATTAAAGCCACGCGAGAAATGAAAAACTCTCAAGAGCTCATTAAAACTGAAAGTCACTGTTTCAAAACTCATGATATATTTATGCTGGTAAATGCTAAAGTTGATATATATATAAAGGCTTTGCAGACGTGACGTCAGACGTCATGAGCTTGTGGGCTTCGGTTTCTGAGCATGGGACTAACAAGCGAGAAGTTGGTGTTTCAACTCCGGCAGCAATTGCTTATTTTGTGTTTGGTGACTTATTTCTAATTTGTTCCTTAATTTTGTAGCCTTGCCCACATTACAATTAAATTCAGCTGCAGTACAGCAATGAACAATACTGCCCACACTTTGCGGGTAATTGCTATTCATCAGTTTGCACACTAATATATATGTATGTATGTGCCTTTATGGTGCCGCGTTGGAAATATAGAACAAGCCGAATGGCGGGAATCTATCACAATTTACAGCGCAAACGGACCAAAGTTGGCAATAAAATTTAATTTATATCCTGTGAAAACGCTGCTGCTGGTTGTTGGGTTAGCCCCCGGACAAGGCAAACGCGTTCAAGTGTTTGCAAAACATTTAATTCCATTTTCGATTGCTGTGGAATGCAAGCCGCTAAAGGGAATGGGGAGATGAGGTGAACATAGGATACGCCTCATGGGCCACACGCTGGCAAAAGCCAGAGGGTTGGCTTAAGGGCATGGGCAGAATGCAATTGCAAATTCCCGACAAATTTGAAATTTGAATTGGCAATACTACCTGACAGAACAGATGGGCAGACAGGCAGACAGACGCATATTCAAACTGGCAGCAGCACTAGACGCTAGCCTAGTGTCATTTGTAAGCGTTGTCCAGCATCCACTCAAACAGCATTTGTTTGGGTTACGAAGCGGGGGAATCCCCGTTGCTGCAGCTGCAACTGCTGCTGCTCCTAGTTGCTGGGCGAATCAGGGCAATTGAAGTGCCTTTAAGTGCGCCATGGCTGGCACATAAATAAATGTTTGCACATTTACTTTACCTTCTCTACCCTGTACTGTGTGCTGGCCACTGGTGTTGGGTTTGTTGCCTCTGGCTTTGATTCGTTGCGCTTCCTGTTCCCAGCACGTTCATAACTCAACTCTGGCCGGGCATTGCGGAAAGTGGTGGGTGGTCGGGTCTCCATGTTGTCGGGCCCTTTATTTGCTTGTAATTTGAAGCTGACTGTGCTGCAATCTCGATACAAATCCTCAACAGCTCAAAAGGCAACTTGAACTGCACTGCAATGCAGTTAAAGGGCTCGGAATCCCCCCAGAGTATCATTGCCATAACTTTGTATATTGTAATGGCAATGCGATTGACCGAATCTGCCACAAGAATACTAACATATATTACATGGATTTGCCGAGACGCCCACACCAGCAAATGATAGCCAACTGCTGCCACTCACTAATTTCCCAATCAAGTACTGCAACAACTCTTCAGTTCATCGGTCCATCGGTTGATGACGATTAGCGCCCGACAAGGCCAGAAGCAAAGCCAATTCGAGTCAAGCTCACGTTTTCAAAGCGCACATTAATGGTGATTACCCATAAAACGAAGTATCTGGAGATGAGTAAAGCAAAACATTCAAAAATATAAAATAACTGCTGAAATCTACACTCAATGCTTAGCTATTTCTACAGTTGCATATACATATGTATGTATATATTTCTTGGTAATGAGTTCTACTCCACGCTACGCAATTGAAGCTTTCCTTCCAACGCATTTTTTAAACATGCCGATTTTCATTTCATTATTCTCAATAGATGCCTCTAATATATGTGTAATATATTTTTAATGAGAATAAGTAAAAGTTCTCTTAATTTAAATACATATATACCTTTCTCCTAATGAAGCTTTTCATTTCACCATTGCCAATCCATTTTTGCAGAGTTCTATTCCACCTTCCCGAATGGATAGATAGATGAAATAGATATGTATAAGACTTGATGCAGCGATCGTTGTTGGTTAAAACTCTAGAGTGCCGCCAGCACCACATAGTTATATTTTTTGTGCTCTCTAAGTATGGAATGGGGTGGGAATTCGGCTTGCATTTGCAGCTGACAATGCTTTGAGTCCTTCTCCCATTTTTTGAGGGCAGTTAGCAAAATGTCACGTAGCAAATGTGACAGCGTGGTCAACATAATGAATGGTTAGCCGCCCGGAAAGGAGCAGCGAAAAGTGCAGCATGACGCAGGTGCATGTGTTTTGTCCTTACTGATTGTGTGTGTGTGTGTGTGTGTGTGTGTGTGTGAGCGAGTGAGCTTTGCACTAGTATAACACATGCACTTTGGGAGTGGATGTCTGTGGCATTGATTGCCTTGGCGGCGATTGCAATAACCCAACTTCATGTGAGAGGGCAAAAGCGCGCCCAAATGTCACGACATTACACAGCGGGGCATCGGTTCCTGGCAACGGCCCCAAAAATGTGTCCATGCACGTGACACTTCAGTGCAATTTGCAATTTGATTTTCTTCATCCTCCACCGCCATGTCGACCGGTCGGCCGGCAACAAAGTTCCAGCTGTTGGCTGCATAAGTTCATGGATCCAATTGATTCCAACGTCGTCGGCGCTCTGCTTACGTGTGTGCATGTATGTGTGTGTAGGTGGCAAGCGAAGCGAGTGTGTTGGGTGTGTGTGTGTGTGCAAGTGTGCAGTCAGTGTCTCCCCTGCATTGGCGTCTTTACATTGTTACACTTGACCAATTCGAATTGCAATTACACACCTGAGTGTCGCCCCCGCGCTCGCTCCTCACCACGCACCTGAGCTCTTGTGTGCTGCAATTGCTGAACAACGATTTGTGTTGGCTTTTCGTTGTTTGCCAATTTTAAGTTGACTGCCATTCCTAGTCTTCAACGCTGCCCAAGAAACAAGAAGGCGAGCTTTAGTGTGCACTGCCCGACTGGGACATACCCTAAGCCCTACATGCAATTATTTGGGATCACAATAGATTGTTTAAGCTAAAACACAAAAATATTAAATATTTTCAATCTTTATATATATACCACATATACGAGAACCTACATGCCAAGTTTGGTATATCTAAATCCTCTATTTATCGAGTTATGCCGTAAAAACGTATATTAAATTCATATTTATCCACATAATGAAAATGTTGAAAAAAAGAAAATCTGTCCAGCTCGTCGTCCTGATCCTAAATATTATGTGGCCAGAGATGCTTTCGTCGGTCTGTTACACACATTCGCTAAAAATTGTATACCGTATTTATCCATTTCCACTGAGTCCTGGGTATAGTAAAAGCTGAAAGAAGTTGTTTAGCCGGGAGCTGCAATTGCGAGTCCCTTAGTTACATACATATCTGTGCTCTAATAGACTAATGAACAGTCCGAATTGTTTCTTAAGGGCATTGGATAATTACAAGTGGCTGTCATCATTCACTGTTTACCCACTCGAATTGAACTATGTTTCTAATACATTTTATTGCGATTTGTGTGCTTGTGTTTAAAAATCACCTCGTAATTGATTAAAGTGAAGCGCTTGTAACCGGATCGGACATAGGCCTGTCTGTATACTTATGGTTCATTTGCCTACTGCCACATTTTGCTGAACTTCAATGGAGCTGACAAACACAGCTAAGTGCTTATTCTACTCCCATGTTCAATGGTTTCCTTCCGGCCTCATACACTCGTGTGGTTCTCCACGTCCCAAGCCATCCTGTTGCCCAGTCTAAGGGATATTTCATTCAGTTAATTAACACCATGATTATTGGCATGGCTAGACATTAACGACAGCTGATAAAACAGACAAGCACTTTAACTGCATGTCGAAAATGGCCAAATTAAGCCAGAAAATAGTTGAGTTGGAAAAACTGCTTTAGACTCAGCTTAACATTTTAAAATGTAACTTCGATTTTTAAGTTTCTGATTAGTTAAACGTTTCTTTTTTTTATTGTTTCTTTCTTTGTTTTTATAGTGCATTCGTTTTTGTGCACTTTTCTAGTGTGTGTTGTGGTATATTTGATTTCTAGGAATGGCAACTAATTTGTAAGTAATCAATTAACAAATAAGCTTAAGCATACCATAAATATATGCCCGAATCATGCTACACAGTCTCACATTGATTGCCAAGCGGGATTTCACGACGGTCGCCAGCGGCAGTTCCGTTGTCCGCAGCCTCCTGAAACCCATCGGCTTCGAGCTTAAGACGGCTCAGGCGCTGATCACCAAGACACGACAGGAACGCATACGTGAGCTTTACGAACGAGAATTTGAACAGGAGCGCTTGGAGGTGAAGCGTCTAAATCGGAACACGAATGCCAAGCCCTATCGATATCGCTGCACGCCCCTGGGCATGATGTTGATTTTACCATAGATGGTTGCAACAAATTATTTTTCAGTTAGGCAACAGGCAACACTTTTAAGTGTCAGTTGGCCAATAAAGCACTCACTCCAAAATGCTGCCTGTTAAATTAACTGAAATATGCATGAATAAATGTAATTTGAATATTAACTTTTCGCATTGCTTGAATGCCTCCAAATGTCTGCACAAAATATTTATTTTATGCGGTCAGCTGTCTACAGTATAATAAATTGATTTTGTTAGTTTTGTTTGCGGCCATTAATCTATTTTGTTCAGCCCCGAAGATGCCACGCCCTTAGCAGAATTTTCTGTTTATTGTTTAATGAATGAATGAGAAAATTCAATGGGGGCGTTTCTTGTGCGGCGAATCCTTTAAGTGTATGAGCCTTGCTTTTCTAGCTGTGCTCGCCTTTCTTTTTATACCCTTGTAGAGGGTATTATAAATTGGTCATGAAATGTGGCATAGAAATATTTCCGACTCCTTAGGTATATTTATCGACTCCATTATTCCTGCTTAGCATCTGTATATCGACATTAAACTCTACATAAGTGCCGTTGGCAGTTTGGATCAAATCACTATATCATGTAGCTGGCATAGGAATGATGTTCTTTCAGGAAGAACATTTCGGTTTTTTTGTGGTAACTTAAACAAACCTGACATAGTTACGCAATGCTGCACATACAAACAAAATCTTAACAATATTTACTACTATATCATAATGTATTAAAGGAAGAATTGGTCCATTTTTTAAGATATCTTCTCAGCTTGACCATTTCCATATGACAAGGGTATTCTATCTTTGACCGGCCGAAAAAAGCCTTTCTTTTTTGTTTTCTGTTTTTATTTTCATCGTGCAACTTGCAAATTCACTTTGTTTGTTGTTCTGATCCTCCCACACACTCAGCCAGCCACACACACAAGAGACAAAAACTCAAATACAAATTGATTATCATGGCCCTATAGCACAATGGCCTTTGTTTTTTGTGCTGCCAATAAAAACGCCACTTGTAATATTAATTGAATGCTAAAGCTTAACTTTAGGCCAGTGCCAGACGCAGTGTCCGTGTCTCAAACCTTTTATTTAGAGCGGGTTGGGTACCACTTCATCATCATTTGTCATTGTCTATGTTGGCAGGAGGTTAACGGAGTGTGATTCCCCCTTACCAGAATTTGCATGTTCAATAGGCAGATGAGATAAGGCTTAGAATGGACGATGCCTTTTTGGTAGCCTCAATGCGCTCAGATGCACTTCCGTTTTACTTTTGAACGCCTCCATTTGCGCCCCGGTGCTCGGCTGCTCTGCTCTTTGCCGTGTGCAGTCAGCGATGTGCTAATCAAATTATAAATTATTCCCATCGAAAAAGTCGTTCAGTGCAGAGGCAAGCCAACCCAAGTCAAGCCAGGCCAAGCCACCAAGCTGACATTGTCATCATCAGCAGGACCATGGAGATGCCATCATAACTCTGATTCGATGGCGCACACAAAAAAAGAAAGAAAACCGAGTCGTGCCTGCAATCATATTTTCCCTTTCCCCCAATGGCTCTTCTCTATTTAGGCGCTATAATGGGAAAACGCCAACGGATGGCAACACAACTGGGTCGCGGCTCCATTTGCAATTGCTGCCCTTTGCAAGTTTTTGTGCAAAGTTTGTGCGTGTAATTGAGCGGGCGCTGGGGACTGGAGCTGGTTGCTGGTTGGTGGGTGAAAAAGCATACGGATGCAGGTGTTGGAGTGTGGCCCACAAGGGGCACATTAAACAATGCATTCCTTTAATTAACAATTTGCATTTGCCGGTTTTTATTCTGCCCACGTGTGTGTGCACGTCTGCGTGTGGGCGTGTGTGTGTGTGTGTGTGTGTGTACAGGACTTTTGTTTCACTTAATTGACGTTTGCATTGGCACTGTTGTTATACCCTTGCTAAAGGATACCATGGCCTTAAACACAAGATTCGTCAAGCCGTCATAACAGACTAATTAAGCGACCATTTATACTATTCCATGCTTAGGGCAAGTCCCAAAAGAAAGCTTCTTCTGTTAAATGTTACATTAATATGCCAAAATTAAGATAACTTGCCGTGTTATGCACTAGCCCAGACGTTCTTAAACTCATTTCGTCTACAGCCCATTTTAGCAATCAATTATTTCTTAAAAATAACTTAACTACATCTGAAAGCCACAATCGCTTCCGTTAAATGACAGTCGTGACTTATTTATATGTCCATATCCCCCAGTTTAAGAAACACTTCACTAGTAATATGCTCGACACTTTAAAAACCTGCACGTGGTAAACATGTAATGAATGTTTTTTGGGTTTTCCCTAATTTTGTAATGATACAAAGTCTGGCGTATGTTCATAGTTGTTATAAAAGCATTCAAAATGCAACAATTTTTTAATTCTGTACTGCATTTGGAATTCATTTCTTTAAATGTGAAATCCATTAACACAAATCTTTTGGCATTGCCTTGCCTCTTACGATTCTGTTTTTTGCCAGTCTCTTTGCATTTGGCATGGCATTCAGTTTGTGTTCCATTTTGAAAGGGAAAAACTGCAATCACCTTTGTGATTGTGCTTTGCTTTTCAGCTTTATCGCAATTCCATTCAACAGTTTTCGCTTTGTGCACTAAAAGTATTAAATTTCTTCAAATGCTATACTGAAATAATCCAAGCAGTTACGTCTAAGACGGAATATTCCAACAGCTGCAGCCAGATGCGGTCGGCCATTCAAGAGGGATTCCCCTCATTTTATTTCATTGGTCAGCGCTGACGCTTCGCCCTCTCGCACTCATCTAAGCCAAAATGGGAATGCTTTTAATGGTCTTGCAGCCATTTCTTATCATTATCAAGGCGAACGTTTAACTTTGAACGACTTTTGTATTGTGGGTTCTTCTGTATTTACGTTTTCTTCTGTATTTACAATTGTTGTGCAAAGTGTATGCGCTGCATTGTTCCGATTGCATCCAGAACTATTATTTTGTACCTTTGTGAACTTTTAGCGTATTTTCGTCAACTCGCATTTGTTGATTAAGTGTGCTGCATTGCTTCTTTAAGCATACATATATTCATGTGCGTCAAATTAGCGGCGGTGACTTAACGTCGATTTTTGGTACTTGGTATCGGAAAAGGAATCGGTCCGTCAAATTAGCGGCGGTGACTTAGAGTCGAATTTTGGTACTTGTTATCGGAAAAGGAATCGGTCACTTTCAAATGCATTTATTTATGTTTTTAAGCACGAAACCAAATAAATTTAAAAGCAGAATTGCAAAAAATTAAATTATTTACTGTCTACAATCATTTGTTTTTGAATTTTTATTTATAATATGGGTAAACAAAGATGTTAAAAAGTTCGGTTTTCACCATTCTTTAAATATCTTAATTTAGGGATAATGGCCCCGAGAACCGCATATACACGATTAAAGCCTATAGTTTCACCTAGACAACTGTGAAAGTTTGATTAAAATCGTCGGTACCATTTTTAAGATATTCGGAAAACAGTGCAGCAACACCCTTGCCAGCCCCATATAAAATGACCGGAAAAAATCAACCTTGTTTTAGAGCCCTAATTGTAAACCAACCTTATATAGTTCATTCATAAAGCCTATCGAACTGCTAGTTCCAACGCGAACTGAATCACTACATGGAATCAGTGTTAAACAATTCTCTAAAGTATTGGGCGGGAACAAATCAATTTGAATGCTATGTATTAATGAAAAAACGAAAAGAACTCACATATAATTAAATTAATAAGTCAAACCAAATTATATGTTAAGTATTCAGTCATACTTAATAGTGTAGTTTATAGAAAAATTGCATTTAGTTGTGCTTATAGAACACGATTTATCAACCATTTTGCTATTTATTTCATTAAAATCGTCGGTACAGATTTTAAGAAATTCTCATTTTTCTATATTTCGCATAACATCCTATGTTAATGCAAAAAATCAAGCTGGCAATATTATATATCATAATGTAAAATGGCGGCAATATTTCAACATTTATTATTCTATTTCTCCGATATTGGCCCTAAATGCACGGTAGTTGTGCATATAGAACACGATTTATCAACCATTTAGCTATTTATTTCATTAAAATCGTCGGTACAGATTTTAAGAAATTCTCATTTTTCTATATTTCGCATTACATCCTATGTTAATGCAAAAAACAAGCTGGCAATATTATATATCATACTTTACAGTATGTGTGTGTGTATGTCCGCCTCTCTCTCTCTCTCTCTCCCTCTCTCTTTACACAAACATACATATGTACATAAGTATGAATATAAGCCTATTTCCAATATAGATGTAAACGTTTGCATTGCATTTGCTCATTTGCTATCAAAGCCAGAGAGTCCAGCGTACAGATCGGACGTAAACGTTGATGCGGCACTTTGGAAATAAACAAAAATAACATAAACATATTTTTGGTGGCTGAAATTCAAGTAAGTAATTTTATACACATATGTCCATACAGACGAAAACGCGCTTACTAAGCTGAAAACTTAAATGATATAATTTTCAGCACTGATAAATCTACTTCGAAATGCGTCTCCATTTTGGCACAGGGATGCTGTTTTTGATTTTACTATTTGAGATGATGTCTGTCGAGAGAGTGGCCGGCTCCAATATAGTTGACGACACAGTTGACATAATCAAGCTAATCCACGAGGTGTCGAGCAGCCTACTTAAGGCCTGGGATCTTATAGAATATCTGCCATTGGGCAGCAGCAATGATATACCGCTAGTGAATGAAAATCAGCATCAAATAATGAGCTCCATTGAGCAGGTCAACAATCAGGTACGCAATTTGGAGGAAAAGCAGGCAGAATATTTTATCATGACAATTGAGACGCTAAAACGTGAATTTCACGCCGAGTCTGAGTTAACCCACAAGATGACCTATGTGGGCGATATAACCAGAAGCATTTTACAACGCTATCGGGATATGATTGACTATGAAAAGTACAAGGAGAATGTGAATCCCTATACATTGCGCAACTTTGCCGATTGGACGGTTAAACCGGGTCCCAGCTCTGTTGGCTACTTACTGGAGATGCTGCACACTTACATTTACGGCGAAGCCAGAAATGATACCACCCAATCGCTGTTCGCTAAGCTGGTGTCCAGCTATGAATCAGACGTGGAGCAATTATGCGCCTCCAATCGATCTCCACAGCAATTCGCCTATGACATGTACACGAAGACGACGCTAATTGAGATTAAGGGCTACATCATGCTGGAATTCTCATGGATGGTCTTACGTGCCTTTGGGTTGGGTAACTTTACCCAGGAGATGTTGCTAATGCGTGGCAAATACCAGCAACGCATGCAGCATTCCCAGCAGGTTCTACGACAGGTGTTGGCGCGCACTGGGCGCATCTATTGGCGCTGTGACCCGAACCCGCGAGAGCATATGCTGGGCAAGACATACGACGAGATCACACGCCTAATGCAGGGCTACGTAGAGAATGAGATAAACCTAAACGAGGAGTCGAGTTGCTTCCAATCCTGCGAGGATTACCAGGACGTGCGCGTCACCGGCTGCCAGAAAAACGATTTCTGTAATGATCAGCCAAAGTGTGCCGGACGCGTGCATAGCTGTCACTTCATTGATTCGGACATGGACGTTTGTCAATCCTACGGAAACACTTCGCGTCGCTACGAGTTTGTACACTATGACAATGGTCGCCTGCTGAACACTGATGAAAACGGTATCGAAAACTTGGTGTGCTCACGCGGCTCCAATCGGGTGAAGACCTGGTCGTTTTATCTCTTCTGGCGTTGTCACTATTGTTTCTGTCTGTGTGACGAGCCGGGCCCGCAGTCCGATCGTTACTTTAGCTTGCGCGACACACTCTCCGATTTTCACCAGAACAAGATTGTC
Source organism: Drosophila littoralis (assembly GCA_018903485.1). Lineage (NCBI taxonomy): Eukaryota > Metazoa > Arthropoda > Insecta > Diptera > Drosophilidae > Drosophila > Drosophila littoralis. Next base: position 5,602,599 of record JAEIGF010000297.1, on the reverse strand, counting down.
ACTGGAGCACGTTTTATAAAGAACCAACGCGTCTTCCATTTGCAGTTGCAGCAAGGCGAACTGTTGCCAGGTGGTTTGATTAATCAGTCCTCACTGGATTGGATACCACTGGAGTCTTTTGATGTCAACCACGTGGACATACGCAGCGGCTTTGACTATCATGAGCTCACCTTTGAGAGCCGTTCGCTGGATTTGGATGAGATAACAGCGGAAAATGACTCCCTTGTGGTTACGGGCGCCCGTTTTCGAGTCATCGACAAACATCTCAATTTGGAGGTGCGCTTTAGCCTTTTCAACTTTACCACAGGACGTCTGCTGATTCCGGAGGTAGACAGCTTTTGGATGGGCAACAAAGCGGATAAACCACGCCAGAAGCTTCTACTGAAGAACCCTAATAAGCCAACCAAAACAACAGTTAAATCTGTACCATTATCGAAAAATAATCAATTTATGGAATTTATAAGCAGCAGCATGGACATGGATGTCGCACAGAGCACCGTGCCCTTTATTGATATACAGGACGTTGTGACCAATCCAGCAATGCCAATTTCTGGCCTTGGCATCTATCATAAGGGAAATAAAGGTTTCGGTGGCTTCTTTGCGCCGAAGATTGTTACATTCAATTTGTTGCAGAAGCTCATGCAGCCACAAACTTAATCAGAAAATGTTTAGTTTACCAATTTTATAATTGTTTACCAATTGTATAATTAATCACATATAATTTTATAAATAAATGCAAATCAATACAAGTGGCATTTTATAAAATCAAATAAAATATACAATAAATAAATGTATCAACTTTTGAAAAGTAACAGTAAGCTACTTTTAAATTTCCACATGGCAATGCTGCGTTGCCGCGTTGATTTTATACGATATTTTACTTTAGGAATAATCGATAAAAGCTTAGCAGCTCTTAGTTTATGCTTTTAAAACATTTGCTGAAAGTAGCCAGATTTAAGGCAAATATTGCTGCAGACAGTAGAGTTAATTTTCAGCTTGTGTCATTATAGTGAGAACTTACTTGTCAAACTGAAGCCGGGTCACATTGAAGTTATTGAAGCACATGTTGAAGCCCTTGTTGCTGTGCCGAGGTTTACTGCAACCGCATTTACCACATTTGATCTCAATTTCAGTAAGATCGGGCATTGATTTGCAAGTGACAGCCTTACGACGCACATTCTGCTGCAATATGGACACTACAATTGCTTTGGATGCAGCCAAGAAGCTAGCGGCACGCGCTGCCGTTGACCAGTGGGTGACCGAAGAAACCAAAGTGGTGGGCATTGGCAGCGGTTCGACCGTAGTATTTGTCATGGAGCGCATTGCGGAACGCGTCTGGAAAGAGGGCGCCCTCTCCGACATGATTTGTGTGCCCTCATCGTTTCAGGCGCGTAAGCTGATAGTTGATCATAATCTAACATTGGGCGATTTGGATCGCAACTCCCGGATCGATGTCTATATTGATGGCGCCGATGAAGTCGACAGCGGTATGGTGCTTATTAAAGGCGGCGGAGGTTGCCTCATGCAGGAAAAGATTGTTGCCTCGTGCGCGAAGAGTGTAATAATCATTGCGGACTACACTAAGAAATCGCTCCGCCTAGGCGAGCAATGGTGCAAAGGAGTACCTATTGAGGTCGCGCCCATGGCCTATGTTCCAATCAAGCTGAAAGTCGAGGAGCTCTTCGGCGGCGAGGCTCAGCTGCGCATTGCCCTGAAAAAGGCCGGCCCAATTGTCACCGACAATGGCAACTTTCTGCTGGACTGGAGATTTGTTGCCAAACGCGAATACAATTGGGACGAGGTAAATCGGGCAATATCCATGATACCGGGTGTCTTGGAGACCGGTCTGTTTGTGGACATGGCAACCAAATGTTACTTTGGCATGGCAGATGGCACCGTCAAGGTGCAGAGCAGATAGATCTCAATTGGGATAGCAATTTGCATACTGCAATTTAAATGTTCATATTAATACTACTACACTTTGTAAAAGGGGTATATTACAAAATAAATAACTAAAGGTTTTTGAGTTCCTTTACAGGAACTAAGCCAATCGAATCTCAAGATCTTTGGTGTCTGCCTAAAATGATTTCTTGCTGCGACCCGGCAGCAACGTCTCCTTAATATAGTTGAAAAACGAGAGCAATCCAAGCTTCTTGTTGCGCGAAAAGTAGTTGCTGACCACATCCGGATTACTGCTGCCCAAACGTCGCTCATTGGCGCTAATCGTTGTGGGCAGCACATTGTCGTTGGCGCTGAGTGAGACGAACAGTGCAAAGGGAACCATCCACAGGCAGACAGTGAAATAGGCGAGCACCTTTAATAAAAAAAAAAAAAAAGTTGTTTGCTAAAAAATAGTTGCTGCTAGAAATCTGGACGCTTACCTGTGTAAAGGGAACGTAGACGCTGGTAAAATACTGAAATGCGAGCACATGATTAATCACCAGCATCGCCAACGATCCAATAAAAGACACCGAGAGCAATTGGATGAATGGGAAATTAGTCATTATACTGAAATGAAAAGCCTGCGCCGCTAGACCAAACGACATCATGGTCCACGAAAAGTCCTCAAAGAAAATAAGCATTATATACACGAAAATTGTGAAACTTATCATAAATAGAATAAAACGTCGTGCTGGCGTTGTGTACTCCTCCGCCAATTCAGCCAGATAGTAAAGTCCGGCGACTGGAAATAGGCGTATGTTAGGGGGCACGTAATCAAATTCTGATAACATACCTATAGAAAGTGTCATGAAGGTGATCTGTATAGCTAATGATATCCAGCTGAGTATAAATAAAAAACCCATAGTTTCTTAAATATCAAAAAGGTGAGTTGATGAGGTGCCAAAACAAAACAATGACGCGACGCATCAATAACATTAACGACAAGCGGCGATTTATTTGCGACAGCGTTGCCACCCAGTCAATGGGATGGTTTAATTCACATGCTCAAAAAGTAGTTCCTAACTTGTGACAATGACTTCTTCAAAGATATCAGGTTAAATTTATACAATGGCATGTACGTTGAAACAATATTCTATCAATATAATTATATTATATTTGCTGAAAAATCTATATATTTCATTTTGTTTAATTATTTATTGGTGAAATTTGAAGACAGTAGAAGCTGATTGCAACATTTCACGTCTGTGACTCAATCTCGATTTTTCTGCGACTCATGTAAAAAGACTCATATATCGGTCATCTCTAAGACACACGGTCACACTGATTCATTGGCAAAAAAGAGAAGCGCGTGGTTAAGCGGCAGCGTATTTGCATATTAATAACTAAATCGTACTAAATAAAAATATATATAGACGTAAAGAAGCGGTAACCGTAGCTGCAACGTGTGTTATCAGCTGAAATCAAGAAATTGGCGCGCACCGCAACGAGCTAGTGTCGAACGCTCGCCTCGTGGGCCGCTCTAAGAATGTCGAATCCGAATAACAATGCGAATGCCGCGGCGCAGGAGGAAGACGATGCTGAAATGCCCAGTGGTGCAGCATTAAATGATGCCGTCTTGGATAATGTTGTATTTGCAGCTGCCTACCAAAGTGACGAGAGTTCGATGGATGCATTGGATCAAGCTATGCAAGCGGAAGAGGAAGCTGAAGCACAAAACGTGGGAAATTCACTGGAAGCGGGTGCAGAAGTTGAAGTTGAAGCTGAGGCTGAACCTGACCCCGAAGGTGATGGCGACGGAGAGGGCGCGGCTGCCGCTGAAGATGACAGCGTTGCCGATGATGCTGGCAATGCTAATGCCGACGAAGATCCTGCCGCGGACAGACGGTCGGCCACCAAAAAAGAGCTCACCCAAATAATTGATAAATGGGAGCAAGAGCAAACACAAAACGGCTACGATCCAGTGCCCACACTGAGAAGGTGAGCCAAAGCTATGCTATTAGCTAAACTTGTAGACATATAAATGTATATATATATGATAATTGCAGTCTAGCTGAAATATTTGAGCGGGAAAAGGATTCATATATGCGCAAGGATCCAGATCCTTTGGACTTGAGGCATCCCTATCGCACCGATCCCAGTTGCCAATATGGTCTACTGCTGAAGTTGCTCTTTCGCAAGGATCAGTTCATGGGCAAGGTATGGCACACAGAAAACTATGTAAAGTATATGAATAGTTGAAAAAATTACCCGTCGTCGCCTGGGTTGGAAAAACGACAATTTTAAAAGTATATACATATATTTTGTCATTACGGAGACCTGATCCGAAAACATAATGATGACAGTATCGAGGTTGTTTTCCTTATGGCCAGTCTGGACAAGATTATTTTTATATATAAACTACATTCTAGTAATTGTAAAAAATTTATTTTGGTTCATCTAAAATTTAATAATCATATTTTCAGCTGCTCAACGACTATCTGCGGGATAACTATTTTAGTCGCCAGAACATGAGTCGCAGCTCACTGGAGCTGAATATAATTGCCTGCCGTCTAATATTAGTGGTAATGCCAGGTCTTGAGACGACGGCAGTTTTTCAGACCGCTGAGGAGGATGGTATCATTAACCGTCTCTACAACTGGGCGGAGGACAGCATTGAGCCGCTGCAGAGCTATGCCACCGGGCTGCTGGCCGCTGCAATGGAAGTAAGCGATATTGCGATAACCTGCCGGGAACAGAATATGCGCTTGGTGCCCAAGATGATTAACCGCCTGCACCTGTTGCTTGCCTGCAGTCGCATGAGTAAAAACACAACAACAGCAGAGCCGAACTCCTCGCTGAATAACTCGGCGGACAGTAGTTTCTCGCCAGGCATGCTTAGCTGGATGGCCTGTGGCGCTGCCTCAGCGCCGCAGTCGCCGCAGCATAACGGCGCCAGCGGGAGTGCCTCTAATATGTCTATTTTGTTTGAGAATAGCCGCGATGCGTTTCCACTGTCGCGGTATTATAAGCGCATGTATATACCACTGCATCCGCCAACAGCGGACACCAGCCAGATGCTGATTATGCGCTTCCTAACCAGTCTGGGCGAGTACCAAGAGTTTCTGGCCATGGCATTTGGTAATAATGTTATGGCACTGATCTTTGGTCATCTCGAAGAGCTAGATAGGCGCGACACTTGCCTGGCCTACGAGGTCCTCAAGTATCTGGCCTCGCTTCTCTGCCACAAGAAGTTCGCATTGGAGTTCATATCGCGCGGCGGCCTGGAGGTAAGCCCAATTTTCAAATCTTAATAGTTGCACCTTTCAATTTTTTTTTTTATTTTTGCAGCTGCTGTTAAATGTGCCACGGCCCAGTCTGGCCACAACGGGCGTCTCCATTGCCATTTACTATTTGGCTTACTGTGAGGATGCCATGGAGCGGATATGCAGCATGCCGCGTCCATTGATATCAAATCTGGTGCGCTATGCGCTATGGATACTCGGGCGCTGTCATGACTCCTCCAAATGCCATGCCACCATGTTCTTCAGCCTGAGCTTTCAGTTTAAGGCAATACTGGATGAGTTCGACTCGCAGGATGGCCTGCGCAAGCTCTACAATGTTGTAAGTAAACAGTTTTTGGAGTGCCAAAGTTTAAAGATAATAATTTGTTTTTGATTTTCCTACAGATATCGGTACTGAAAATTTTGGATCCCAGTCACAATGACAGCGATAACGGCTCGGATATTAACGAGGATGTGGAGTGCGCTTCGCGTCAGATGGTGCGACATGTTTGCATCGCAATGAAGCGCTATATGGAGGCGCATTTCTTCTACAAGTACAACAATTTTCTCTGCCAGCACTATGCAACATCATCGTCCTCCTCGACTCACTACTTCAGCCAGCAGCCAACGGTGGCCGCCAAGCTGACATTCGATCAGCTGCACGAACAGTTGCGTACGCTGCAGGAGCACACATCGGTGCGTGGCCATTGGGAGCCCGTGGATCAGCTAATGAAGTTGGGCGGCATCACATTGCTGTTGCGCATCATTGCCTTTAGCTACGACTGGGTGAACAGTGGCCGTTCGGAGACGGTGCGCTCGGCCCTGGACGTGCTGAGCGTATGCTGTGTGATACCACGCGTCTATCTGGTGCTCTGCGAACGGCTTCAAATGCCAGATAAGACGACAACGTCCGGTTTCTGTTCGGTGCTAGGCGCAGCGGCCGGCGAGATCACAGCCGACGCTGAGGTCTTAAAATCCGCGCTGGCCGTGCTCTGCCACTGTGTGTGCTCGCCCATAATACGCAAGGATAGCGGGACCAGCTGTCTTATTAAATTTGCCAACTCGTCGCGAAAAAACAAGGCGAACCAAAAATATGCCGAGGAGCTGATCGAGAAGGTGTGGGAGTCGGTGTGCTCGAACAATGGTATTGTGGTGCTGTTGTCGCTTATGCAAACGAAGGGACCCATCACGGATGCGGACTGCATACGCGGAATGGCCTGCCGCGCCTTGGCTGGCCTGGCACGCTCTGATCGTGTTCGTCAAATTGTGGGCAAACTTCCGCTATTTGCCAGCGGGCAGTTGCAGGCGCTGATGCGTGATCCCATACTGCAGGAGAAGCGAGCCGAACATGTGATTTTCCAAAAATACGCACTGGAACTACTCGAGCGCATCTCGGGCAAGACAAAGCCGCTCAACAATCCGCTAGATCCATCGCTGACTAATATGCACAAGGCGAACGTGATTGCCCAGACGCGAATTCAATACAACGAACAGCAGCTGTATCAGCTCATATATGAGCATCTGGAGAGCAAGGGTCTGAGCCAAACGGCTCAGATGTTGCAGCGTGAGGTGGGTCTGCCCCTGCAGACGACAACGACCCGCAGTTTCCATCAGTCGCCCTTCGACTACAAAGGTTTCGCCGGCATCAGTTCAATGTCACGCAGTCGTCTGCGTAGTCGCATGCAGGATGTTAATGCGGCCATTATGTCGAGCGGCGACCAGAATCGCAGTCTTTCGGAGGATATGTCGCCACACTGCAGCTCCAGCATTGGCGCCTCATCATCAATGACGGGCGCAGCGTCCACTACCATGGGCGTGCCCAACTTTAACTACCTCAGTGCACAGACACCTATTAAGCTGCGCAAGACGGAGCGTGCCACATCCTCGGTAACACGCTCGCTGCAGAAGCAGATCAGTTTGGCCAACGTAGAGTCGAGCGCTGTAGGCTTGCCAGATGAGCTGACTATCTCGCCAGCGCTGCATCCGAAACGCGTGACACTCAACAGCATTGTAACAGAGTATCTAACGAATCAGCATTCGCTGTGCAACAATCCGGTTACCACCTGTCCGCAGTTTGATCTATACGAGCCGCACAAATGCCCCGATCCACGGCCCAGTCGTCTGGTCAGCTCCAACTATAATCTTACCTCCAGGCATTTTCGCACCCAAGCTGGCTTCAATACCGCACGCTTCGATCGCCGTCACGTGCACACACATTTTGCGCCCTGGCGCACCATGCGCTCCGCCGACTATGATGATCTGGAGTTCACATGCTGTGACGTTGTGGGCAATTACCTGATCGTTGGCACGCACCAAGGCGAGAGCAAGGTGTTCAACATGAATGATGGCGTCGAGCAGTTCTCCTCCATATGTCATACGTACGGCGTGGATGCGATTCAGGCCAATCGCGCCGGTGACCTGGTGCTCACAACAAGTCTATGGCGCCTGCGCACCACCATTTTGTGGTCCATCACCGACAACGAGTTCCGCTCCAAACTGCGTCTACCCGAGGTCGGCTACTGTGAATTTAGCCAAACCACGCAGGATCGCCTACTGGGCACACACACCGATGTACGTTTGAATAAGTTGTTGCTAGTAATCTTATTTAATGCTAACGAATTTTGTTTCGCCTCTGCAGTCCGCGGTGCTGTATGACATCAATACGGGCTCCAAGATATCCACGTTTACGCCTACCATACCAAATCAGTACACCAAGAATCGCGCGACGCTCTGCCGCACCGACGAGCTGCTACTCTCAGGTGAGTCCAGCAGCCTAAATAGTATACAGTTTCTTCTATTTCAATGCTTTCAGATGGCGTGCTCTGGGATGTGCGCTCCGGCAAAGAAATTCACAAGTTCGACAAGTTTAATCAATGCATTTCAGGCGTGTTTCATCCCAATTGCTTAGAGGTAAGCGTTGTCTTCTATCTAATACTTTCTCAGGTCTTAAATCATGTTATTTCGCAGATTATAGCCAACACGGAGGTGTGGGATCTGCGCACGTTTCATTTGCTGCAGACGGTGCCGGTGCTGGATCAGCGCAATTGCACGTTCTCGCCAATGCATGTTATATATGGCGCTAGTTTGGGCGCTGATAGAGACCATGACATGGAGACAACCACCTATGATACTAGCTTTAATGTTCTGGATGCGTACGACTATTCGAGCATTGCGACCATCGATGTGAAGCGTAACATTAACGATCTGAGCGTTAGTGCAAATGGCAGCTTAATTGCTGTTGTGGAGGATCACAGCGGCTACGATTCGAAGCAGGAGACCTATGTGAAGATCTATGCCGTGGGCGTTAAAAAGAGCGAGCGCTCGGAAGAGGTGCGTGCGGTTAAGGACCTGGCCGTCGATGAGGGTGTCGTTAGAGGCAGCGCGTCCGCGTCCGAGGAACCGCCACCGCCCACCAATGCACCAAGCGGTGACTCTGCGCTGATTCGCATCGTCGAAGAGGCGGCGGCACGCCCCCATACGCCAGCGCCAAACTTAGCTTTGCTTGATGCTGACGCTGACGCAGTTGGCATTGGTGTTGGTGGTGCCGAAGACGACGAGGCACGCGCTCGTCGTCCAAGCCGGCTAAGGCTTCCGTCACATGCCAATTCAAATCTGGCTCGCCAGCATGCGCCCAACAGCTCAATTGTTGGTGTGCGACGGCGAGCACGTACACTGGGCGGTGCCAGCGGTGCGCCAATCGATCTCAGAACGCTCATGCGGCAGATGGATGATATTGAATTTAATATTATGTCTATGCTTGCAGGAAGATGATGAGGAGGTGCCCGAATCCAATGAGGAGGGCTCCGAGACGGGTTCGGATACCGGTTCTGATAACGGTGAGTGCCCAGGCGTTGATCTTATATCATCAAATTTATGCTCTACTTGCCATAGCATTTGCCATAGGTCCAAATTTTCTGGGTTTCCCGTTACGCAGCCACCGCAATCGCAACTTTATCGATCTTGATTCCTCCAGTGATGATGATAATGATAGCGATATGGATGACGGTGATGATGACGATGACGACGATCTTGAAATTATATCCAATGTCGATGAAATTGACTTTGAAGGCGATGCCAGTAGCGATGGTAAAGGCTATTCACATTCCTTAACCCCAGCATGCATATAATTTGTCCAATCTTTTTCCCCAGAATAATACGCCTCGTACAGAACAGTCCAGATAAGCCCAGTCGACTAGAACCAACTATTTTGCGCTGCCTTGGCTCGAATTCTTAGCGGGTTTCTTTATATTCTCGCGAATTAACTAATTATTTTCAGCATGTCGAGATCGGATTTGTCCCCCTTATTCAACATAAGCTATATAATCGCTTTGTTTTGTTAGCTGTTATATTAAATTTTATTTTATGTTAAAGTTTGTACAAATAATTACAATGTAAAAAAAAACCCAAAACAAAAAAAAAAAACTGACCTGTTGAAGAGCAATAAGCAAAAGTAAGGAAAAAATGAAACAAGAAAATTGTTCAACAATTTCTAAGTGTACAGAGTTTATTAAAATTATATACTTTTCTATAAATAAAGAATTAACAAAATGTAACAGGCGTTAGTAGCATAAGTTTGTTCACATATGAACATTTCGAAAAATATGTTAATTTAATAATTGTTATATGCTGTACTTAAGAATTAATGGTTTAAATTTACACATTTATTTTTCGAAATTACTGACGTAAGGGCCTAAAACAATATATTACTCCAATAGGAATTGCAGATTTTGGTCGTCAGAAGGCTTTTAGATACTTACCAATGATCCTGGTCAATTTTTAATTCACGATTGAACTCTTTACCATTTGTAACATTCACATAAACATACACTGTATCTTAGCCCTGTTCCCTAGAAAGAATTGTATTTCTTTATTGTTGTAAACAAACTATTTGGAAACATAACGATATAGACGCCCGCTAATCAGAACGAGGTGGTTGTGTAGCTTTTTGGTGCTTAGTTTTTATCTTATCTCGTATTCGCATTGTGAAATGGCGCGCAGGCCAGGGGTTTGTGGTTAATGTTAATCAATTCACCTGTTTGGCTATGAGATTTGCTCGTATGCCCACAATTGAAACACTCAAGTTTATCCTTCAGCCATAGATAAATATGGTTATATGGCGGTGTTCGGTATTTATCGGGTTTTCGCGGTCAAGTTGAATGCTTCTGATTGAACAACGGCGATCACCAAAATAACTAACTACTTGCAATTGCGAATTTCAGTTACGATTTGTCATCGACTACGCGCGTATCAACGGCGGAATACTTAATAATTCGTCCACTCAAAGTTAAACCATGCACATGCTCACATTCGTAGCACTTGCAACGTGGATCTTGCTCCTTTCCACATATTGCCGGGCGTTTCAGGAACGTGCGGATTTCTGCATAGAAACGGAACCGTTACTCTTGACTGACTTAAGTCGTCATGTGGTCATTGCTAGCGACAAGGAAACCAATTGTCATATAACAGCCACAACGCTGACGCTCAAGGAGAAGGTGAGTTCAAATAGATATTTTGGTTCTTGCGTTTTTTTCGGGTGTTTCGAATACCACTATATTAACATTTCGGCAAATCGGGTAGCGAAGGCTCGGAGAATATTCTTATCCAAAGCATGTCAATAAATGAAAGATCAATTTACAACAAATTCAAAAATTTTCCCATTTAAAGCTATCCACATGGTCTTTTAAATTCGCAGCTTTATATGGCATTCCATCAATCAGTTGAGCCTAAGTCGATTTCGTTTGGACGATCAATGAAAACGTGTTGCCCGTCGCAAAAATCCTTAAATGACAATTTCAAGGCCCTTGATTCATAGACAATTTGTATATATATGGTCAATATAGATTAAGTGGAGTGGCTTGCCCCCTTTATATTCGTAATTCAATTAGGTGAGATAAAGAAAGCGAGGAAACGGGAAAAGTGTCTATGGCTAGATAATGTGCACAGCTCAGATAAGAAAATTATTTATGTGAGTGGCAAATCAAGTATTTTGCGCTTTGATTAATCCGCAGGAAAGCCTCGTTGACACCATGTGCACGGATCACGGCTCGACAACAATAAAACGCAGCAATCATCACTTCTTCAAGCTGCACAACGGTGAGCTGAATGGACGTGGTGCCCAGCGAGACATATGCAATGGAAATGCTAGCACAATGCTTGCCTGGGTACCATACAAGATCATGCTGCAGAACTATGCAGCTGAATTGAATCCCAGGGAGCGCCTCAGCTACATAGCCAAGGCGACCAACGTGGAGCGGGAAAAGACTGAGCTGTGTCACTTCAGGCACACGGATCTGGTCAACAATGTGATGGACAATCTCTTTACATGCGTAGTCATGATATTCGAGGACAACTTTGTAAGTAGCTGCGATTGCAGCTCCCAACTGGGTATCTGCTAGTCGGGCCCTCCCGACTAGAGCACCAGTGCTGCCAATTGCCGCTTCCAAATAGTCGGTAAAGCCAATGTTAAAAAAATAGATGTAGATGTAAAGATGTAGCTAGCAAATAGCTGAATTGGCAACACTGTACACAGTATTCTTCCCTATTTAACTCTAGTACATTCGCTCATCCTGCAGTATGGCATTGAGGATAACATAAATGTGCTGGTGGAGCTGCAGCCTTTAATGTACCAGCTGCGCAACATCACGTATCTGCCATGGCGCAATGTGACTAACAGCTATAAAATGCGTTTGGGCAGCGGAATGCTTAAGAATCCCAGCGGACAGCGTAAACCCATCTATGGCAGCCTTAGCTATGCGTTTGTGGAGAAGGTACGGGTCAACACAACCAGCATTTATGAGCATGAGAAACTGGAGCAGCTGCCGCTGCTGCTCGAGCATCGCGGCTCTGTACTGGAACTGGATGCAAACGGTGTGGGCGGCCTGGATGTACAGGAGCAGTCCTATTACGGACGCACAATGGATGCCCGCAGCGAGGTGAAGGTGGAGATAATAGGGCAGTGGGTTGATCAGCATCGTGAGCTCAATGCCGATATCTACGAATACTATGGCCATGGGCTGATGCGCTATAAGCAACCCGTTACTGGAGTCCGGCTAACCTTTGTGCGTATCGACAGCACCGAGCCGGCATTTGAGGCGCCCGAATCCGACAATCTGGCCAAGGCGTCACTGTTCCAGGACATGGCTTCTGCGCCAGCCAGAATGAGTGCAAATGGCTCCATTGAGTTTAAAGAGTGGGAGGCGGAAGAGCAGCAGGGGGGCAGCTCCTCTTTCTATCCCTGGTTTGTGATCAGTTGCCTGTTGTTTGGTATACTCCTGGTTACCCTAGTGTATGGCATTGTGCGCGTCTATAACAAAAAGACCAAGGAGAGGCAAAAATACGAGCTTGCCAACACTAGCAACAAGCTCGCAAGCGCCGCCTAGAAGTAAGCAACTTGTTCATATGTTCCCAACAGGAAATTTCTAGATATTCATTTCATAACAAATAAAAGTTCTCTGAATTTGAACAATATTTTCGTGTTTTGCAAGAATTTCTCTAACCGCATCTAACAGCTGATTGATAAACAGCAACGCTGTTAATAACAACATACCCTTATCGATATATGCTAAATGTTAAAACACTGCATTTTTGACGTCACATTTTCGCACAGCTGAAATGACGTCCGTTTTAACAGCACCTTACCAAAAGCTTTCATCATGGCATGACAGTCCTTAAAGTATTCGTACCCGGCGCAGCTGTTACGTGGGCGTGTAAAATAAAGTTAGTGTTTGGTGAAAATTATTTGCAAATTTTTAAATGTGCCAAGCTATAAAAAAAAGAGCAAGTCCGGACGACAAAAAGTCGCAAAAAGCGGAAGGCACATCAAAGTTCTGAAAGTGTTTGTGCGTGTTGTGAAATGTGAAATCCGCGGGCTGCCACTATTAAAACACATTTAGGTAAGTAATTAACTTCTTCCTATAATAAACAATTGTTATTATCATTCTGTTAACAAATTATCTTAATCGCACAAAACATTTTATTCTGCTAACACAAAGCGTTTACATGTGTATAAGTATTTGTTGTTTGTTTTCTGTCCGAATTTTGGTGTATTTTTGTCTGATCGAGTTGGCAGCCCCGTGCCATGGCCACGCCACATACGCATATCTCACTCACACAAGCAGAAGACGGCGCGAAACAAAAAAAGAGAGCTATATATGTGTGACGCGAATGTGTGGGTAATCGTCGTTTCACGTCGTTTCAGCTGCCTCGCGCATTCTGCAGTCGACAGAAGAAGACAAAAGCAGAAACAGCACCATTGCGTTTGCACGGAAATTTCATTCATTGAATTTTTATTAATTTGGCACTGGTCGAAGTCTAGTTATTTCATTTACTTGCCAGAATAACCAACTGGTGCCGCATTTGTTTTTGTTTCGCATCATTTCAAAACAAACTCGCGCTCAGTGCTTAAAATGTGAAATAATTAGGTTTTTCGCCTGGAAATTGTGTGACGCGGCCATATTTAAAAAGAATTAATATCGAATGCAGTGCAAAGACGAAGGGAGGCCACATAAATTACATAAATACTGCTTGGGTAAGTCAAACGCTGGATTGTGCTCTTAAAAACCTTGACCCAAAGTGCAAAAAGTATGAGAAACTAATCGAATAATTGGTGGAAATATAAAGTTTACAAATATAAAAACATTTGTGTCGCTAACTGCGAAAGAAGTTAAAATATGATTTTTCGCTCGCACCAATACCAGGATGCTAAATTGTGTATAACTAGTTGTCGTCGTCGTCGTGTCGTGTCGGCTGTATAGCCATCCTGCTTGCACCGCTAGCGGTGAGTTGCCAGAGCGTTGACCAAGCTCCAGCGCTGCCAGAGTTTCTTAAGCGCCAAATTTCAAAAAACGCTTATCAAAGAGTTCTCATACATTTTTGCCTTTGGCTAGGATTATCATAGAAACAAGCAACAAGTTTAACATATCTCAATGTGTTGTAGAAGGAAACAGCAATTAAAGTGTACAGTGAAGCTAACGTCATGATGGACCGCAAGAAGGTGCTTGAATTGGACAAAATTTGTCGCTTGTGCATTTCGGAGCGCAAGGAAATGCGTCCACTTTTTAGCGAAAAAGTCCCCGAAATGCTTATGGATTGCACCAGCGTGCGCGTCGAGCCTACTGAGGGCTGGCCCGATAAAATCTGTGTGCAGTGTGTTCATGCAGTCAGTCGAAATCATGCATTTAAGTCGCTCGTCGAGCGCAGCGACAAGGAACTACGTGAATATATTAAAAGCCTGACGGTGCGCATGGTGATGGATGAGTCGCTGACGCCGCAAGAGCGAAAACAGCAGAAGCTGTTACAAAAGCAGCTAAAGCAGCAGCAGCAGCTTGAGGAGCAGCAACAGAAACTTGAACAACAAATTCTGCAGCAGCAGCAGCAGCTGCAACAGCAACAACAGCAGCAGCAGCAGCAACAACAGCAACAGTCGTCCATATTCCTGGTGCAGCAACCACAGCAGCAGCAGCATCAACAACAACAACAACAACAACAGCAACAACAACAGAAGGTACAAATCCCCGTGCAATTTCTTAGCCAATTTACATTTATCGACTCTTTCCCAATTCTCGAATAGCCCAAAAACAAATTGAAGCCGCTGCTGCGCAAAGGAACTTCACGGCAGTCCAAGAAACAGCAAGATGTGGTACAGTTGTTGCCGGAGCCTGCGCCACCGCCGCCGCTTCCGCCTCCACAGCTAGTTACCCAGCAGCAACAGCAGCAGATACAACAGATTCAGTTGCCCACGCTGCAGCCGGCGCCTGCGCAACTTATGCCAACAACGACGGCGCAGCAAATCCTCTTGCCGAACGGCCAGTTCATAACGACGCAAATTGTGACGCCGCAGCTGGCGCAGATTATCGGCGCCCAAACGACGACAACGAATGCCACAGCCTCAGCACAGGCACAATTCCTGCCACAGTTGCTGCAGGCGCCCAATGGCCAAACGCTGCAAATTGTCCAGCAGCCGAACGGCACACAGACCCTCCAACTGGTGCAGTTGGTGCCGCAGCGTAGCATGGCGCCGGCGATCACAACGACAACCACAACGGACATGTGCACGACAAGTAGTGGGGCTTCGCTAGTAGATGCAGATGTGCAGCTTTTGGACGATGCCGAAATGGATGATGAGGAGCTAGAAGAGGTGTATGAGCAATTGGATGGCAAGGATCACACGTTCGAGACGATTGTGCTGGACGATGATCAGCAGCAGGATTTTCTAAAGGAGCAACAACATCAAGTTCTACTCGACGAGGAGCTCACGCACAGCGACACACAAGAGCAGGAGACCGACGAATACTTTGACGAGCAGCTGCTGCATCACGAGGATGGCGTCAAGCACGAGGATGACGACGATGACAATTTTATCATTGAGGAAATACAACTAGATGAAGAGATGCTAGACGATGCGGAAGGAGATGTAGATGGGGATGCCATGACGCATGTCGATGATTGCGAGTACATAACCGATGATCAGGATCACGGCCTTGGCGGCGATGTTGATGATGAGCTGCACTATGCCATTATGGAGCCCCCCGATGGCGATGTCAGTGCCAGTGATATTGATCAGGCCTTTATTGATGTCGAGGCACAGCAGCAGCAAGAGTTGCAGGAGCAACAGCAGCAACAACAACATCAGTCCGTGGACATACATAGCATATCGCTAGAAAATGCTGTGGTCGAGTTTGGCCAGGATACTTTAGTGGCGCCCACGTTGCATGTCAGCAATACCCCCAGTCCCACGCCCAGTTCAGCGAAGCGCGCACGTCGTGGCAACGCGCAAACGCATAGCAATCAACTGGTGGAGACACCCTGCAACCACCAGCACAGTCCACCAACCATAAGCAGCAAACTAGCCGCATCCAATTCGCGTCAGTTGGTGCAGACCGCCTCGGTGATTGCAGCAGCTGGCGCCGATGATAATTACGAAATAGATGCGAATCTGGTCACGGAATTTATCAGGCAACACACATCGCCGCTGGGCTCTGGTCGTTACATTTGCCATCTGTGCAGTACCGAGTTTCGACAGTTCAAGGGCTTGCAGAATCACATGCACTCGCACACCAACTGGATACGGGCCAATTGCAAGAAACAGCCGCAATGCGAGATCTGCCTGAAGAGCTTCAAGGGGCCGGGCATGCTGCGCATGCACATGAAGACGCACGATGCTGAAACGAGTACCCCATTGTGCAACATTTGCAATCGCACATTCAAATCGAAAGCGATACTCTATAGGCACAGGCAGACGCATCAGCAGCGCGCCTATTGCTGTGGTGTGTCCAATTGCCGCAAGAACTTCTCCAATGCGGCCAATCTGCGCTGGCACGTGGAGCGCAAGCACCCGGAATGCGTTGATCCGTTGTACAAGTGCGGCGAATGCTCCACACTCTACGACAACATCGACAATCTGCAGCAGCATGTAGAGAATACGGACCATGCCAGCAGCAATGGCAGCGAAACACAAACAATTGTCACCAGCTCAAATGCCGCATTCAGCGGCGCCGTCAGCATTGTCAGCAATGGCACTGACATGTCCAGCATGATTGCCGCTGCCCCCAATGCGCTAAGCGGCACAGCTGGGCCGGGTGATACGCATGCCGTGGTCGTTGGCTCCTCGGGCGAGATGTACTTTGTGACGCAGGCGTAGCCAGCGCAGTTTGCCGACATAACCGGCAATTCCGAGTGCCTGCTCGGCATGTAAATCCTAAACAGGCATATAGATTTACAGAACTATACAAACATCTTGATATATAAATAAATATATATATATATATTTTTATACTACACCATAGCATATATATACGTATATATAAATTAAACTTAGCATACATCCACACACACACACACCTACAGATACACGTATACACACACACCCACACACACACACACACACACCCATTGCAATCCTAGTTGTCTGTCATCGTAGCTTTGTTCGTAGTACTCGAATTTCGTACACGGCGTTCAATTGTAAAATAATAAATAAAAATGGCCGGTTTTATGCATAAGTTCTTAGATTTAGGCAACAGTAAACAAACGGAACAGACAGCCGCGATGCTTTAAATAATTATATTATATAAATGAATGGCTATGGCAATGGCATACCCGTACATCGGTCAGCATGTATGTGTGCCTCTGATGTTTTCATTGCGACTAATATAAACCCGTGGCGTTTTGAATATCTAACTGGAATTTTTTTAGACTACAATTTTCGGCTTGGTTTTCATTGTTGGGCATTGATTATTACTAAAAAAAAAAACGAGAAAATAAATAAAAATTAAAAGAATTGTTTTAATTGCAAATAAAATTAAATAACTACATTCTAGCCAAGCTGTTGTTTACCTTAGCGTGTTTTTAATATATCTACGTAACCATTTAAGCCGTTTTTCTATTATTTTCTGTGTTATTACAAATTACAGCATAAGAAAAACAAAAGCAGTCCGGAAAATACCTGACTAAACATAAATTATCCGGGGGGAGAAGCACTAATGAAGTCAAGGTCCGGTCCCATCGTTCATATCGATTCTCCAGAGGCACGTGTCGAATCGGTTAGCGTTAAAGCTCATAATATTCTGGGTATTACAATTAGACATTTCTATGTTTATTCGAGGTATTACAATTCGACAGTTGGATATCTCAACTGTCCATGGCGATTATGAGGAATCGCACTGGTCGGTCTGGCAATATAATCTATCTGCTAAAAATATATATGATATGATATAATGATATGGGCTAATTTTGGAGTTGAGTTTTTTGTTTCTTGTATTGCTCTATTATTCATATATCTCAAGTTTGACTTCAAGTGTCTGCTGTCATATTCAAGCTTTCGAATTAACTGCGTTTGCCAGTTCGTAATGTGATCCCTTTCAATGGGCTGTTGTTCGTAGCTGGCTGGAAAAGCAAAAAGTAAAGACGCAGTACAAATGCTCCAAATTGAGCATTTGTGGGGCGGCTAGAGTATACATTGTTTTGTTTTTTTTTTTTTGTTGACTTTGGTGTTTTTATACCCAGTACACATAGACCAGGGTGGAACGCGTAGTTCGAAGCTGTGCAAATAAATGTAACCGAGGGAGTACCCAACTCTCTGCTTGTCTGTACGAAAAGGCATTGGAGGAGCTTTATATCCAGTTTTGAGTACACACATGTATTTGAATGCCTTTTTAAAGAAGTGCAAATTGTATAACTATCCGACGATCAGCGCCGATGTTATCAGAGACTATATTTTTCTTGGTATGGTACTAGGCGAATGAGTCGCACAGTAATTGCCAAAAGTATATGTATATGCTTTATGCCTATACATAAGTATTTCGGACTGTTTGTGTATGGCTACAGAGTATCTGCCTGTCGGTCTTGTTTTCCTGTTGTTAGGTGTAGCCATTCGGGGATACCAGTGCGTCACTTAATGCGCAGCGGTTTGTGGTCGAGCACATTTGCCCAGCAACATTGCAGCATAGTTTACAACGCAATTCGTTAGTTTCGTGTAATTTCTAATGAGCTGCTCGAAATTTGGCCTAAAAACTACAAATTATTTGCTTTGTTTGCTTCCAGGTGCGATTTGAGGCATATCAACGAGCTACGTAAGTCGGACACAGGTTTCTTAATTAGTTGAGGTCTATAAATAATTATAGAACGTTAAAGTCAAGTGCATATATGCCGGCTTATTTGTGTCAATATTATTGTTCAATTTGATAATTATTATTAATGGGCAACAACGTTTTTGCGAATCCATGGTCTGTGAAATGCTGACAGCCGTAAATCCCATCAATTTCATATTATTTATGACGAAATATTTTCGACATCGATTAGATAAGCAACTGACTTGTCTTAAGTTCGTATTCGTATCTATGAGCTGAATATGCAGACAATCTGGGATTAGTGTGCGTGACTGGGAGTTACTGGGAGCTAAGCGTGCTTAGTTAAGGACTTTTAACCTAAAGAACGGCCGGTCTATTGAATTAATTATATGATAATTACAGCATATATAGGTTAGGAAATGCCTGACTAGAATTTCGCATGACATCATTTGCATAGTTAGTTATCTAGGCAGCTCCATAAGGTTGGGTTGGGATTGGGTGGTGTAGCAAAGAATTTGTAAACTGCCTTAATTTTGGTTTATAGTATCTTTTTCATTCCAATCTCTTTCAGTCAGGCAGCTTATAAGATGTTTATAAAATTTCATTTCCTTGAATGAATGCACATAATGGAATTTTCGGGCGTCCTTGAACTTTATAAGAGATCTGGGTGCCAAAAATTGTGCGAATGCTTCGATATAATTCATATACAATATATTTGAAATGCTTATAAATAAGCTGGCAAATGTGCTCGAAATCTAATTGAATAAATAATGAGTCGCGGTAATTTTAAGTTTTGCCGCACTTGCCAAATTATATCACCTTTAATTGATTTGACAGGCCCGAGCAAATGTGTATCTATAATCGCAAAACATATATTAAGAGATATATGTATGCATATTCCTACATGATTTCATTTGGAAATTCCTTTGATATGAGCAGCTTAATTATAGTAATTAAATGCTGAATATGTTCATTTAAATTATATGCATATACATATAGCTATATTCGTGCCAATTGTGTGCATGAATAATCATCCGAATTGCCTCGCTGATTTATCGGTATTACATTTTGAAAATTTCAGGAAAATTATTAAATGATATATGATAACAGCTGTAAGCTGTCGCGCGTGGAAGTTACTGCATTTATTTAAGGGGAAATTATTGTTCATTTATTGTGGGTGCATATTACGAGATAATCGAGATGTTTTCGAAGAACATTTTGCGGCATATCTTTTATGCTTCAATTCAATTAGGGCAAATTGCTGCCCCGTCTCAATTTATTTAAGCATTGTTTACCAAAAAAAAAAAAAAGAAACTCCCTGCAAACATAAGTCTGCCTACGATGGGTCCATTTACATTCATCATTTGCTTATAATTTTGGTTGTGTATATGTTTAAAATTGTTGAAAACACAAATAACAAGTTCTCATTGCAGCTGACTAAGCAGCTTTTTGTTTATGCCATTAAACCGACCGAAGAAGCAGAGGCAAACGTTCGCCTCTTGCCCTGCCGGAAGAAACCGAAAGCGAATGATGCGCCGCTGTTCACAGTTCAGATCAGTTCAGTTCAGTTAGGAACAGTTTGCAATAGATCATTTTGCTGATGATGCTCGCGATGCTCGCGATTACGTATGGTGCGTATAGTCTGGGATCTTTTGATGTAGGTTCTGGTCTACATTCTGTTGTCATGCCTTTCTCTGAAAAGCTTTCTACGATGTTGCCATTGACGTAATTGAAAAGCAAAACAAAATATATACAATGTTTTGCAGTCGGCAGTCTCGCTATAGAAAACAAACGTTAACGATAATGCGAGTACTTTGGTGTAAGCAGTTGTATTAGTCGAATTTATTTTGTATACCCTGCATTCATAAGTTTAAAGGCTATGCTTGTTTTCTGCAAATGTATGCAACAGCCACAACGTGGCTTCGATCAAGGTAGCTAAAAGAGCTTAAAATATTTTATTTTGAGCATATCAAAGTTGTATCTCGTAGACTTTGACACCTGTTTTCGTTCCCCCGAATATTGTGACATATAGAGACATGCCACAAACTTTCACTTAAACAATCAAGAAGGTTTTCAAGAACGCATTTCCCATGTGTTACTTTTTATGAATGTGTATATAGAAGGAAGCTAGAAGCTGGGTTCAGGGTATCTGCTAGTCGAGCACTATTGTTAAATGTATTATTTTTTGCAGACACGTCAACAAATTTTCCTTTTAGCTTATATGCAACATCACGAATTTGCAATTCACACTATGATTCGCACATTGCTTTTGCTTTTGTGGGGCTATACGTGCTTTGTATGCCCTACGGAAGGTGGGGATATGAGTTATTAGGTCTGCTTGCTGCTAACGATGCTCTGTCAAGTTGAATGCTAATATTTAGTTGGAAATTGAATTCTCAAATAGTATATGTTTATTTGGTTTAGTCACTTGAAATCCCTTTTTTCGGTGTAGCGCATTTTGCAGTCGGGCTGGCGCGTCTGCAGCCTTGCCTTCGGTTTCTTGTATTTATTTATTTTTCTTATCGTTGGCATTAATTTAAACTTGATCTACATATGCCCGAGCACATAAGTATGTATAGTTAAGTACACACAAATTTACAAACTGTATTCAAATATTTATATAATTCTTATAATTATAGTCTGGCTGCCGATTTGCAGGTATTATTTTTAGATGCGTCGCGTCGCACAGGTTTTGCAAATGAAAATATACATGAATACATACACATTATTGCGTCGCAATTTCGCTTCCGATAGTCAAATAAATTACAAAAAAAGGAATTACATAAAATAAATAGATAAAAAAGAAATTGTCTATCGCAAACCGCAAGCCGTGCATCTGCTATTGACATTAGCTATTTTTATTTAGCCAATAAAAAAGGATGACATACGCATCCCAACAGGCTATCACAGCGGGCTTTGCGCACTTCGAGATTACCTCCAGAAACTGAACATAAAAGTCAGTTTCAGTTTCTGTGAAGGGCATCCAGAGGATTCACAGCGTGCTCTGTGTGAATGCACTGCACTCTGCACACGCTGATCTCCACATCTGGAGGATTTGGGAATGTAATCCCACTTGCTTTTATGTACATGGAACTCCTCAATCCCTATGGGTCGGTACAGCTAACACTGGTCAAGGCCGTACTAAAAATATTCCCAGAAAATAGTCCCAGATTCAACTCTTAAACTTAAGTTGCATGTGCTATTGCCTACTTTTATGGGCCTGGCTGCCACGAAATTTAGGCTGGAGTCGCTTTAGATACAAGAAAAGGCAAACAATAACAGATCGCTCCAAAATTGGTTCGGGTCAATTTTGAACAGTTTTTTTGAGGGGCCTGTTTCGCATTCATCTTATTCGCTCAAGTATTGCCCTTGCCGAGCGCATGTATGGCATGAAAATTGTTGGCATAACTCCAACATTTTTGCCAGAGACCGCCCACAGATTTGTGGCAACTTAGTTGGCAACAGCTGCTAATAAAGTTGGGTCGATTGGCATGGTCAGTGCTCGCTCGCTGAGCTCTTTTATAGGTTCGCCGAATTCAAATCGAAATCTGTTGAGGGGGAAGGGGTTTGCCATTGGCAATGTTGTTATTTGTTTTTTTTTTTCATTAAACACATTCCCTCAAACAAAATTTCATTGTGAGGTGCCTCGTGCCGGCGCTTGTGAATGCCCGATACCCAATCCCAAGGCGGAAGCGAATACGCCGGCATCCAAGTGCTGGCATGGCTGTACACGGATTCAGCTCGTGGCCATTGCTCCGGCCAAGAAGTGACGTCCCGCCGAGATAATAGTGTTAGTGCAGCATAAGCCCAATGAAAATTGCAAAGATTTTCGCAATTCCCAATCGGAAAATGCTATTGAAAATGCTTTTCGTTTCGTTTCGTTCATTTATTTATTTGTTTATTTCTTTTTTTCTTGACCACCTTTTCGAAACATTCAATGTCAGGGACGTTGTTGTCTTGCGGCAGAGAATTGTTTCGAGAAAACGTAATATTTGTAAGAATCGTCTGGGCGAATACTATACTGCATCTTGAGTCTTTGTATGTTTAGTTGTCAACGGCTTTTTACTCAATGCAATATATAAAATGCTGCTTTTAATCAAATGTACATCATTTAAATTATTTATGAAAAACGCTGCCAAGGAATTTCTTGAGATTCGTCAGTGCTCAAAGTTGAGCAATCGTGAGGTAAGGAACAAAGGCAAAGCCACGCACCAATCTGTCACATATTATATGCCAGCTTTTATAATATACCAAGCAAAACAAGTAAGAGGTTCTAGTCGGGAGCTCCCGACTAAGGAATACCCTGAACCCTCTTTGAGGTGGTAGCGGGGAGGTGGCGATAGATATAAAATGAAAGATACTTGACATATATATAATATTCTAGAAGCAACATATCATGTTTGGTGACTCTAGCGCTTATTATTTACCCAATTTGCTCAAAAAACAGGATGTCGATATCGATTTTTATCGATTGCTTGGAAACGGAGTAAGTTATCGACTATCGGAAACAAATTCGATCTGCGCAGGCCCTAGGAGCACCTACTTCTAAAATGTCACGTCTCTAGCTCTTATAGGTTCTGAGATATATATCCTTGCGTTCATACATACGGACAGACAGACGGACATGGCTAGATCGACTCGGCTTTTGATGCTGATCAAGAATATGTATACTTTATGGGGTCGGAGATGCTTCCTTCTGCCTGTTACATACATTTGCATTTTGCAAAAATACAATATACCCTTTTTACCCATTTTTAAATCGTTCAGGATATAAAAAATATAAAGATACTTGATCTGTATATAGAATTTTAGAAAAAAGATCGGCTATCGATTGGTATCTATTGCTTGGAAACGGGGCAAGCTATCGATTATCCGAAGCAAACTAGTGCTGCCCGGGCATTGGGAGGTTCTACGTTCAAAATCTCAAGACTCTAGCTCTTACAGGTTGTGAAATCGACGTGTTGAGACATACGGACGGATAGTCGCAGACGGCTATTGATGCTGGCATAAAATATATATTCTTTATGGGCTGGAAGATGCGCCCTTCTCCCTGATACATACATTTTCATTACCCCTTTTCAATGGGTTCGGGGTGTAAAAAATGCCTAGAGAAATAAATACAAAATGTTTAATATAGGGGATCCCACATGCATTCATTGTATAAAAAGTCCACTAGATTTGCTTCAGAGTGTCCCAATTTCATTTAGCTAAGCTAGTTAGAAGCCGTTTTATTAAATTCGTCTCGCCGATCATAATAAATCAGTTGCTTTGATTTATCACAATAAGTGAGCCAAATGAAAGCAGCTGACGGATGTTATTCACTCAATTTACGGGCATTCTGAGTCACACTATGGGCTAAACGAATAGGTAAGTCTTTATTGTTATTACGAATTTCAATTGCCGGCTGTTGACTGCCGACTATTGACTATTGCCTGTCGGTTTCGGCGGCTGTTTTCAATTAAGCGGGCGGCGAGCGCGTGTTTTCAATAAAATGTCTTACGCCGAATTCCCAAACAGACCGAGGGACAGACAGATAGCTACTATGTGGAACTGGAACTGACTGTCAAGTGGAAATGGAAATTAAAAATCGAGTACATATATAAATTAAAATCATCAGCTGTGGCAAACAAAACAATTGCTCTTCAGCACGCATATGATTTGTACAACAATAATGGGCCAATGTCGAAAGCTTCAATTTGCTAATGTCAACTCAATGCCGCAGATAGATAGTGTAGGAGAGACAGAGTGGGAAAGAGAGAGAGAGAGAGAGAGAGAGAGAGAGAGGGAGAAAGCGAGACGGAGAGAGAGAGAGAGAGCGCGAGCGAGCGTAGCAAGTCCTGCTGCATAACCTTGCGAGCCTGCTCGACCATGTCCTTGCCACACGGCATTGAGATGCACACGAGAGCTATAGAACGGATATGGGTGCGGTTGCACTTCTGATGGCCAACCCCTTCAACCATCACGTGTTGCCCATGCGACGGTTTCTCAGGTTTCATTAATCAGCGCCCAGCTACGTCCATTAATATTTATTGGGCGCAGCCCTTATGGCTGTCAATATTTGCATAAGTTTGTCGCCGTTGGGCTATATAATCTGTTTTAAAAATTGCACAAATCAAGTCATTTCACTGATTGACACGAACCCCCAGCCCCACTCTCCCTTTGCCACCAATTTGAGTGACAGTTTTGCCTTAACTCTTTTGTCGGCTGTCATCAAAATTGGCCCGCTGAAGATCGACGATGACGAATAAGCGTCGGCTGTGACAGCGAAACTGCTATACACATTGGGAAATACTAAATACAGTGGTCGCTCACACTAATGCACGTTTCCACAAATGAAAAATGATCAATTCTGTATGATTTAAGAGAGCTTTTGCCGGAAGTGGCTGATGGAAAATGCAGTCTTGTATGTAAATGTAGCTTTGGTCTTTACATCCAATGTAATGTATAGTACATACAAAGTTTAGCATAGCAGGTCCCTAAAATCTTTGAACTATGCCTAAAAAATAATTTATAAAAATGGAAATTTATCGATATACATATGTGCTCAGCAAGGAGTAGTCCAATGCATTTTAGATAACGATTTTTGTTTTTGAACATTCTTAATTTCTGGAAGTTCTAATTAGCGAGCGGCCACTGTAAAATGAACATGCTGTTATATATTCACTTATAACAGCATGTTCATTGGTATATACATATATATATATATATATGTATGTATCTATGTGAATGTACACAACTTTTGACTGACAAACTCAAAACAGTTTGCGAATAAACACAAATAAATACTGTATAGAATAGGTAAACTAATCAACAGGCGTTGTAAAAACATGCGCTACAATTTTATTAGCACAAGTGACTCACGTGAAAGTGGACTTGTGCAATTCATAGACAACAAGGCCTAAAGGCTTAAGAATTAGGATGTGATTTTACATGCAGCAGAAACTTTCTGCTTTAATTCTTTAGCATTTGGCATAGCAATGAAAACTATTATTTTTTATAATTATCATACGAGGAATATTAACTATCTGTCTATTGGTAATTGTTTTGCGTTCCGATATGCTCGTAGACAGGACAAACAGGACACGACAGTTTGCCATCACTATGGAGGCTTTTGTGTGCTCAATTTGCAGCCTCATGTTGCTCGTGAAAGGCTCTTTTATTTTACAGCACTTGCAGCGACAACAGCCTCCATTGAAAGTCAAAGTCAATGTCAAGGATGCAAATTCAGGCAACAATGGAACCAAGCCATTCAAGAGGCGCCCACTTGGCTGCCTAGTGGCTGTTGTCCAGGGTCAAACAGCAGCGGCAGCTAAAATAAATTATGATGCAGTGGGGCACACACAGACACAATGGCGCCTTGTGTGACCCAGCTTTAATGTTTAATGCTACGCGAGCCCCTTCCTTATATATATATATGAGTTCAGGTATCAAATGAAATTTTATAAAGATCTTTGCAAATTAATTTAAACCCGAAACGTTGCCCACCTAAATCTTTGATACACAGTTTGCAGAAACACCTCTCCCTCTCAAATGAATTTTCACAAAGTTCTTTGGAAATAATCTTTTACCCGATCGAATGGCAAGCAAAAAAGTGTTTCTGTGATTTTTCCACGCTTGAGGCTGGACTTTCCCAGAGTAATTATCAATCAGTCGGTCGCTTAGATATATAGATAGGTATGCCATATATCATGCATGCCTATAGATGATATGAATTGTAGACCTGTTATGTATGCTTGTATTTGCTACACGCCCTTATCAGCGCTTCTGTTCCGAGAGCTAAAGGTCTGCCTGCTCTATTTAAGCGTATGCGTCATATCTGTCGACTCTCGCACTTTATCAGCGGCCCACGCTCCATTGTCTCGAGTCCGTACATCCCGTCTATTTCTGTCTGATGTAAATATATCAGATTGTTGCGTCACTATTTAAGCATTTCTCATCGCCGTTAACATTTGACGACAGGATAAAAATGTTTGTCCCTTCTAAATATATATCCGGAACGTGCCAAAATATATGTGTATCGTGTAAAAAACGATTTGTAGATGTCAGAGAGTGTGCTTCAGTTGCCCGACGGCTGCTCACGCTATTTTGTTATTATTTTCTTGCGATATCACCGGCCAGGTCGAACACTGTCCGTGCCATTGCAATTGTATCTACAAGTACGTCATTTGTATCTGTAGTTTAGTACAAAGCAATTCACGTCGAAAGCCTATCGCGGTGCCTATAAAAAGATGAAAGAGTTTTAATGGGGCTGTCTTTTTGGGAGTGACATTTACGAACGAACTTCAGTTTATAGGTTGAAAGCGGTCCACTCGTAATTTCAGCTACATCTAATGGAGATTTTCCCCGGCAATGATGAAAAGCTTTCTGTGGACTATCGACAATATCGTAAATCACTCAGCATCGGCCGTAAGACAGCTAATTAACTCCAGAGCTATATTTAGGTATTAGCTATTCGTCAAAGTGAAAACAGTTATGGAATCTGCCCATAGCTGATAAGACATTTGGCCAACTTGCAGATAGGGTTTGCATGGAACGTACGGAGCTGATAAGATGTGAACGATAAGAGGCGGCTGGCCACTTAACAAACAGCTGTTTTGAGTTTTCCATATTGTCTACGATCTTGTTTTGGTCGAGAATTTAATTAGTTACGTGCAATACCATTGAGAAATTCGACGCGGAAGCGTCAGAGGCGTGGAGAGGGCACTGGAGGTGGCTGGCGGCTCCGTACGCTTCCGTAAGCAAATATTTGTTACTGAATTTTTTATGCGACAAACAATTGGAGAGGAAAAAACAATTTACAAAAGATTTTTATAGCAAATATACTCGTAAGCCCTAGGGAATTTCTAAGAATTGATATAATTATGTGTTGTGTATGGAATTTCTATTCAGAAAGTTATATTCTATTTGCTGCAGTTGTTAAAACAATAGTACTTGACCTAATATATGACTTCTGATTAGGTTTCAAGATGTGCTATTAACTTGTTTTATTGACTAGAGAAGTTTTTCTCTTTTGATAAGAGTTCTATAAGCTGCAGTACTTTTTGCATCGAGAAAATGAGTGCTTTGGGGTAATTGTCTGTAATAAAAGATATACAGCTACACAGATTTAGTTAAAAATGGCTAAAACGCGGATACATATATGGTAGCTACCAGTCCCAATCCCCAGGCAAGGACTGCATTTGCATTGGCTAACGCTCTTAAGAACAGGCAAAGAGCGTTCCAGAAAAAGTATCTGGGCACTGAGCGCGCAGCTGTCAAAAAAGTATCTGAGAGCGCAGACAACGCTACATGTGCTGCTGCTCGCACGCACAGCTGTGACCGAGGCGAACGAACAAGTGTTGCGGTGTTGTATGGTTGTCACGCTCGCACTCTCGTGTAATGGTTGGGTCGTTGGCTTTAGTCGAAGCGACGCTGCTAGCACTAGCTGCGTGCTAAGGCATCTGAAATATATTTTGCATTCAGTTAAGTCTCTCAACTCGCTCGGAACGGACGTGTCCAACGCTTGGAACTGGTAAATTGTGATAAAGTGCAAGTCGCGCAAAATAAGCCTAAATAGCGCGTGTGAGAAAATAAAATTTAATTGAGAAGCTAAAATTGTATATGTACTGCACATATATATATGTGTGTATATGTACATGCAAACATAAGTGCAAAGCAAAAGCCAAAGTGTAACTGTGCTGGTCTCCCCCACCCAGTCTCTGTGCCTGAGCGAGTATATTTATATATGCACGCATGTGTGTGTCTGTGTGTATGTGTGCTTTGTACAACACAGAAATTTTCACATATAAATTCGATGTGGAAAATTGAATTAAGAAATTTTGTGTGCCCGTGCAAATGAATAAAAACTGAATCAAAAATTAATTACACATAATTGAAAAACGGCAGCTGCAAGCATAGTGTATCCAAAAGGTAAATTATTTTGTTTTACTACAGCAGAAACGTTTAGAAATTTTTTCGGTTGCGTGCCCTTTGCAAATGTATTTGTGTGCGTTTGGCTGTGTGTGATTGCATGCAGTGGTATTAGTAAACTTTATTTAATTTTTTTATGTGTGCTGTAAAAATAGCCAAGTAAAGAGCAGGCGGTAGTGATGGAAGAAAAATGGGCAGCAACGGCCACGCAATGCAAGAGCAGCCAAAAGAGTGACGGGTTGACAGAAGAGAGTGAGTGTGGGAGACGGCGCGAGAGAGATAGAGAGAAAGAGTGTGAGAGCAGCAGCGACGCGCAGCAGTCAGTTCAAGAGGCGTTTTTTTCTTTTCTTCTTTTTCTTATTTGTTTCTTTTTATGGTCGCCGTCGCCGTTGCCGTTGTTGCTGTTGCTGCTGCTTCGCTATTTGTCTTGATCTTTTGTTTTGAATAGGGTTATTTTATTTTGTATTGTTGTTGGCATGAGTACGTGTGTTTTTATCTGCTCTTCAACTGCTGCTTTTGTCGTCACAGTCATCGACATCGTCATCGGCATCGACTGTTGTTGCTCTATTATTATTTTTTTTTTTTTTTGTGGCCAGTTCCACGTAAACTTGCTGTCCCACAGCTGCTTTTTGTTTTGATATGAGAAATCTATAGTCAAGCGAGCGTGTGTCTGCCTTGTGTTTGTGTGTTTGTGTGTGTGTGTGTGTGTGTTGGTGTGCATAAATGATTAACACATTTTGTCGAGCCAAAACTCGTTTCAATTTTATGTCGCTTGCGGCCGCAGCTGCCAAAAAAACAATCCATGTAAATTATGCGAATATCAGCGAATTCCCACTTCAAAAACAAACATTTGAAAATGTGATTATGCGATCATCAGACAAATCAGTTTTTGATCTTGCCAGACACCCTAATGCATGACTAATGATCGCTATTTAATTGTATAAACCGCTTATAATTATTACAGTTTCTTGAGTGTGCTTTTGTATTGCACTCATTGTTTTTATCGCATTCACTCCATTGCCAGATATGGCTTTCTTTTTTTACATTTAAATGCGCCGTACACAGTCGCATATGTTAATATATATACAGTTAAGTATTTAGATACAGTTATATAGGCCCAACAGTAAGCGCAATACATATACACACATACATATTTATGTGGGTACTAATTTATACCCTGTTCAGTTAAGTATTTAAAGCAAACGTAATTTGCAGTGAGAGTTATTTGCTGTTTTTCTGCTTCAAATTTAATTATATGATAAGATATGGCAATTCATCAGAACATCTGTTGTTGGGAACTTCCCACTGGGAAGTAACTGTGTATGCTCTCCAAATGTATTTCTCGTATTCTTCCTTTTGTCAGTACCGTTTGCCTACCTCCCACTTTCTGTGCCTTGTTGTTTCTATGCGCTCTTTCTTAATTGCCAATTCACATTTCCTGCGTCTCAATATTCCCTCTCGCTTGAAACCTTCTGTTTCTGTTATCAGCAGCTTCACACAAACACACACTCTCTCTCTCTCACACACACACACACACACACGCGCTGTTGCGGGCTAGGGCAGGCCTTTTTTTCGCTGCTTTGATTTTACACGCGTTCCAATTTCAAAATTTTCCTATTTATATGCACTTTGGGCTTGCAATGCAAACAAATTAGGCGTTGATTTACATGCATGTGCATGCATATAGGTACACATACACATATACATATATATAGACGCGTGTACATTTTCAATTCTGGGCAAATGAAAATAATTGAACTCTTCGATGATTTGCATTTTTGAGAGCAGGCTTTGGCCTTTGAATTGAATTTTTCGTGAAGTGCTAAATGAATTCAATTAATATTTGCTTAACTACTTGCGCAAATTTTGTATTTTTTTTATTGTTGTTTTCGTCACCGAAATTGAACGGCCTAAATTCCAAAAGTTGCTTTAAGTCTGCCACACAATAGGTGTAGTTTATAGGAGATATTTAAATGTGCGACAAGGTGTGTTCAATTCGTATGAAATTTGCACCTTCGCATTAATACAAAACACTATAAAGATAAGCGAGCATTCTTAAGCTACAGAAATACGTGCCTGTGCTTGAAAGCAAAACGCTTTAAAACTATGGAGAATCTAGAATCTTAACTCTTT
Organism: Drosophila littoralis; assembly: GCA_018903485.1. Lineage (NCBI taxonomy): Eukaryota > Metazoa > Arthropoda > Insecta > Diptera > Drosophilidae > Drosophila > Drosophila littoralis. Next base: position 5,571,833 of record JAEIGF010000297.1, on the reverse strand, counting down.
AATCGCCGTCTAGAAGAAATTACCCGTCGTCACCCGGCTCAAATGACATAATGTTGAAAACGCAACTGTGTAATTCACGTCAAGCTCAGCTTATACATTTGCCTCTTTGTGAAAAATTTTTAAACACATATAAAAGTTAAATGCTGCTTCTGTATTTGAACCGGCGACCTGCCGGTTGTTAGTGCGATGCTCAGGCACCGATGTCAAAATAGACGTTCAAATATACGGTTTTATGACAACTAATAACTAACATACATACACATATTCTTGTTTCTGTAAAACACACCAAATAGAGAGATTTGTAACTGTAATATATATGTACATATATTTTATATATAGCTGCTAATATATATGCATATATGAATTGTTCCCAAGCTGATTGTGTGAACGACTGCCGGATAGTCGCCTTTTGCGTCTTGTTGCTGTTGTTCTGCTTTTGTGTTTTGTTTTAATATGACGAGTTTATTATTATTAACAATATTCCGATGGCAATGTTTTGTTTTTATGTTCACTTTGAAATGCCTAACAAGTCATAGGCCCAGCTATTGACAGCTGTTTCAGTTGCTACTGTTCCGATATCTGGCAAGCTTTGACCCACTTTTGGGCCATATACACATATACACGTATGTATACACAGACACGTACATACAATTTATATTGCACACACACACACACACAGCCCCATGTGGAGCATGGGAAATTTGGGGCTTTTGTTTACTTTCATTTTGGTTGGCATCAAGAGTTGTGTGAATCCAAATTTGCTTGTGGCCCAGTTTTGGTGAGTCGAGCAAACAGGCGAGTGGTTCGCTCAGCTCTGTTCTGTTCTGTTCTGTTTTTGATAAGGATAGCCCCGCGGTTGGGTGTAGTCTATTGACTGACTCAGCTGGCTCGCTATCTGTCTCAGTCTTGCTTAGTCTGCGTCGCAATTGGCACTTTCTCTCTGTCTTTTGATCACTCGACAATTAATGCAATGACACTGATCAAATGATTTAATAGGCCTCTACATTCGCCCCTTGTACCGATTGAAGCCTCGAACGTGTTCCGTGTTCCATCAAATGTTGTGCCTGCCGTATTTGCTCGACAATTGACAGTTTGAATTGACGCATTCACTGCGCTATTAATAATAGACGTATTTTGAAAAACAAATGAGAATACTACGCATAGCATACAAATTTGGCCAGTGAAAAAGATAAGCAATGCGTTGCGTCGCATTCAGCTGAAAACATCTTTTTGGATCAGTCGCCAGATACACGAACAATGACCGATCGTTGACTGTTTCCAAGTTAATGACACGGCGATTACGTACTAAGCGAGACGAAGATCCCCCCCCTGAACAGCAGCCATTGTTCGTTATACACTTGTGCACTTGACGTTAAGGTGAATTCCCCTATATTCGAAATGCTTGTTTAGACTTCAGTTTTGCAATACAGAGAGCGTCGAAACATATATTCAATCGGTTTCTAGAAAAAGTTTCATATGACATTTAGTTATTCAGTTAGGCCAAATGGTTTCCTAATATGATGTCCCAAAACAAATACAAAAAATTTCTGGCAAGCTATAGTTTTTCCAGTTCCAGATAAAGCAGATTAAAAGTCGCGCCGTCTGGCATTTAGCTGCCGTCTAACGCAATTAGCCATATGCACATATTTGCTAGATAAAAATACAAGCGCAACAAAAGATACAGATACAGATACAGATACAGAAGCTTAAGTGTAGTTATAGCAGGCAAATATGCATTGACCAGAATGCCAATATGCTATCTTTTTATGACGTCTGCAGTTTTGTGTTAACTTCCAGCTTTATCAGGGGGCGGGTCTATGACGGGGGTGTGTTGTCGTCTGCTGCCCAGACGACTGCGCACTTTGTAGATGGTGCGATTTTCGCAAGTTGATTGCAATTTGCCAAACGATAACTCAATTAACATTTGCCCAATTGATAGCTGCTGCCCCGTGTGCCCAGCTAACAGTATCAATGACCGCTCGATTTAGCCGATCCTCGCATTTGGTTCACACACTCACGTGACACACGCCTGATTGACCACAAAAGCAATCACAGCCCACAATTCGCGTCTCGCTCGTCTCAATTGAATTCAATTAACCACACGCTTCATTAAGTCGCTCTATGGTTCACAGTTCGATTTGATTGTGGCGCAGATTGTCAGCCGAGCGGATCAGCTATGCAAAAAGTGGGACTACGCTTCAGATGAGTTTTCCATGTGCATCACTGACTATTCTGTTACGCTAGGCAGCTGAACAGACAAAGTTAATCGCCTGATCGCATAGCGCGACTAATGTGCAGGCCTATAACACAGGTCTATTGCGTTGGGCATCAGCTGTGCATTTCTTGGATCGTGCATGTATATAGGATAGTGCAGATGTGTATAGGACATAGTTGTGCTCTGAGTCGGCTAAGATATTAGTCGATTTCAGACTCTTGGATAAGATTCGAACCGGTAACCTGCTTACTTACTCTCCTGCGACACTCTGAAAACAGCAACAATAAATTGCTCCTATTTTTAGTATGCTTGCTATTTTTAGTTGCCCTTTTAGGATCTCTTTAGATTAATCATTAAGCTAAGCAACTTAGTATAGGCCGAGTCTTGAACCCTGTACTCTGTAGATTATCTAGCTGATAATAATGCTTTGAAGATCGCTGATTAAATGTTTAATATAATCATCAATTTATGTAATAATTGTTAAGGCACAACTTGAAACCGGAATATATACGCATATATTGTTACTATTCCGTGTTCCGTTGAGGAAGTGACATTGAACCCGCTCGATATCTGTTTAAAATGAACTTCAAGAATCGCGTGCAGTGTATGTTGCGTGCATTTGCGAACCGGTTCCGGTCGGGTCGGGTCCGGTCCGGTCCGGTCCGGTCGCAAGTATATCGATCGGTTAACGCTTGGGGTTTTTCACATGCTTAACCCAATTGTAATGCAATTCTTGTTTCTCGTTACAGATACACCAAAAACAACAACAACAAGAACAACAACAACAATAGCAGCAGCAACAACAAGTTGCGGGAAATAGAAAAGCAGCAGCAACAAAAACTGCAACTCGTTAAACTGTTTCGCGCGGCAGGGAATGGTATATTTCTTGGGGGATTGGGGCATGGGAGATTCTGACTTGTCGTCATATCAGCAGCATGTTCCAAATATACAACAACAACAACAGCAGCAGCACCAACGCATTCATGGCCACCAGCAGCAACAACAACAGCAGCAGCACCAGCAGCAGCAGCAGCACCAGCAGCAGCAGCAACAACAACAACAACAACAACATCAGCTGGTTACACAAATCTCAACTAGCCTAAGCCTACTGCAATCGCAGCTGCAATTCGCCAGCGGCTCCAGCTTCCTACAGCAGCAGCAGCAGCAGCAACAGTCACCGCAGCAGCAACATGTGGCTGGCTCCAGGAGCAGCAGCAGCAGCCTGGTAACCGCTAACCTACAGCAACTATCGGTAAGCAGCGGCGGCAACAACAACAGCAGCACCTGCAACACGCCCTCCAAATCACAACAGCAGCAGCTGCAGCAGATTGACTCTCATTCAGCCACTGGTGCTGCGCTTAAGGTACATTCGTCTTGGTTAAGGCAATGCTCGGAGTCAAACACCTCGCAATCAACGGCCGATAGTTGCGTCGGCAAGCCAAAGTCCACACAGCTAAGCAAGGATCTCCTGGACAACGAGGATGAGGTGGCACTTCATCCGCTTTCCAATCAGGTTAGTTGACCGAACTCTTTTCACTTCCACCACCCAATGATGAACGAGAATAAAAAACAGCAATTTTTATGAATCAGTTTAATTAGAAATTGCTTTATAAATCAATTTTAATATAAATTAAGAGCTCGTTGGAATCAGCGTTAGTCAAGTCTAGTATATATGAAGAATAGAAGTCAATAGCTCGGGGTCAGCATAATCTGAAATAATCACACTATAATGCCAGCATGTTACCAGACTATGTGACATATACGGTAAATCATTTCTTTTCCCTTTTAGCCGCTTCTAATAGCAACTCGTCGTGCAAGTGTTGAAAAAACTCTGACAAGCCCTCATATGAGTGCTTTACAATGAAGGCCTTTATCACCGCCCAGGTGGGTTTGATGAAATTGACATTGGCAACGACCAGCATGTCGGTGCTGTTGTTGCTCGACCGTGTCAGACAATAGTGTGTGGCAATATTGAAGACATCGGCGTAGGGTATGCCCTCGTTGACAGTCTCAATGTCTATAGAATAGAGTTCGCCGGGAGCGCCGCATGAGCGTATGGTTTGGCTTTCGGTGACTTTTGAAAACTTGGGTCCCAAGCTCGCCTCCAACGCGACGGTCACATTAACGGTGCGCATCTTCAGCCCGTCCTGGTTGGCCTTCCAGGCGCCCATTCTGAGATCCGTAGAGTTGCGCTTGGCATGGAAATCGGTTAGGAATTTCGATGTGCTCGAAAACAACATATTGAATAGAACATCCACTTGTAGACGTAAATTCTCTTTCATTATGAGTCGGCCAGCGTGCGGCGCATCACAGTGTTTGCTTGTTCCACTCGATAAGGCTTCAGGCTTCATTTTTGTTATGGAACTATCGCGCGCAGTGTTAGCTCTGCTGTTTTTGTTATTATGCACATTCGAACTCTTAGGCAACCCACCTTTCACAGAGCCCTTGGCATTGGGGGTGCTTGTGGAATGGCTCCTCAAAGACTTGGTACGTCTTTTCTTTGAGACTCGTTTCTTGGTGTGGCTGCTGCCTTGCGATGCTGCGGTAGAAGCTGCAGAAGCCCGGACGTCATTTGAACCGAATCGGATATTAACAGAGTGGGTTCCAACTGCTGTCTTCGCCTTCTTACTGAAAACAATTTTTATGCCTGCCGATTGTCTAATGACTCGAGCCTCTGGGTGCTTTGCCGTATTTTGCAATCCATTCTTCAATTTGTGATGAATTGATTGCATCGCATTTATAACACCGAACCAACTGATTCTCTGGGAGCGCTGATATCAAATAAAACATTTAATCAATTGCCATTGGTGCTAGTATAATATAAAACAAAAATAATAAATATTTTATTTCAGCCTTAACTTTTAAATTTACGTCATCTTGCAACTAGTATAATCCGATACTTGAATACTATTCAAAATATATTAAGCACAGAGTGCTCATTCGAACAATTAGTAGATTTCTTTGATACAGACTTGGCACTATGGTACCATGTACCTCCCACATACATACATCCATCCCATCAATTTATCTGTGCCCCTTGGGCATACTTATCAGCTGGTGTTTACTTGAACCCGCCGTCCATTTGATAAGCTATGATGTCCCATCCGATATGCTTGCTACTTTCACTGAGCCTAGTGCTGCTGTGGTGACAAGTCCAAGCTCGTAAAGATTAAGGACTACAATCGAGGTGCGATTACAGTCGAATACAAAACAACAGTTGCTTATCAAAACGTCGCATGACGTAGGGCGGCTGATGAGATATGGTATGGAAATGACCACGCGACTGACTTGTCCTAAGATGGTCTCTTAAACTTTTCGGAAAAACAAAAGGCAGAGACTTCAAACGAGAAATATGAACATTCTCTCCTATAGCATACAAAGAACGAGCTAATTATCTTATTTGTTGATCTCCTTTCGTTTTCATACCAATAAACATAGATGAAAAGATTATCAAAGGTGCTCAAACACTATTATATGACACATATAAGCCTTGAAATGTTCAGAAAGATCAGACTGTGAATACCCAAGTTAAATAAGAACTTTTCTATGTTTGTGTGTGACTAAGACAAAAAGAAGCACAGCTGCTACGTGCGTATGTTTAAGAAGTACAGGGTATCTCACGGCCGACTAGAGCACTTTTGTGAGTAAAAGGTAGCTACGGCGAGAAATGCAGCTTTCTAGCTTGGCAGTCTAGCCTACCAGCTTGCGTCAACAAATCCATCAATAGTTAAGATGTAGCTCTCATGTCTAAGGAATGCCATTTATAATTACAGGTGGGAGGACACACGCGCCTGTTGCTGCTCAACCAATCGACGGTGATCAAGCCGCTGAATTTGCGCGAATTGGACTTCTATCAGAACATTCCGCAGGACGTACAGAAGTTTGTGCCCAAGTACAAAGGTAAGATACCGACTATATTTCTCTTATTAACCACCCACAACGATTATCGATTCTATCGAAGCGCTTCATAAGCTACAAATATTTCGTTTTGAATTAACTGCTCGTTCTATCATACATTAAAAACAAAATTCAATAAAAAAAAAATTAAAAAAAATAAATACAAAAAATGATATGATATTGCCATACATACATATGTCTTGAGTTTCCAAATCGCCGATGCTGTATTCAACTTTTGTTTTGTACTAACTCGCATTTGTTCAAACAACAAAACTTTATGCGCTCTTCTGTATTGTCCTTAGTTAAAGCCAAAACCGCATTTGAATATCATTTTTATTTTAAGTATTCTTATATGTGATATCCGTAGATTGTAAGTATTGAAATTGAATGAAATCAAATAAAAACAGAGCACAAAAAAGAAAAACTAAAAAAAAAAAAAAAAAAAAAAAAAAAAGTGACAAAAAGATAAACAACAATTAAGACTGAACCATAACGTTATCTATAGGTAAATTATAGCTTTAAATATTTGTAATACGAAAAGCGAAATAAAAATATTATAGCTGCCATGCCCAATTATTGTCTGACTCGACGCCTGGAAGTAGTCCAAGCGCCTGGCCAACCCGCACACACACAGAACCATTTTATCACATAAGAACTTTTAGTTAGTAGCCAAGTGACAGCAAAGGGTAAGTCGCAAATACACAAAAAAACAAAAAAAAAAAAATAATTATAAAAAATAAAAACAAAAAAACCTGTAGCAACAGATTTTTACCAGCATATATACATACATATATCTGTATATGTATAATGCAAAGTTCAAATCTGAAAACCCTTGACAATGCACCCAACTATAAAGGTTGTACAATTTTTGTTTAAACCTACAAAAATTATACAACTCATAAGAAACAAAAATAAAAAATAAACCAAATTAATTAAATTAAAAAAAAAATAAAATAAAATAACTTTGTATAATGCACGCCCTTACACCGGGTGGTATAGCCTGGTGCTAGGGGCGTGCCCGTTGCCACTACATATCTACGCTCTATGCTCGTATTATCCAAAGGTTCGAAGTGCCGACTGACAGACCTCGTGATCGTGATCTGCCGCTGAACCAATCAATGAACCAATGCGGAGAGCAGCCTCGAAACGAAACCGAAACCGAAAACAAAACTCGAGAATGAAAGCGTAAACTAAAAATCTTAAAAAAAAAAATCACACAAAAAAAAAAATACAAAAATCAATGCAATTTTTTATCCAATTTCTCGAAAAAACGAAAAATCGTGTTTTATTCTATGTGTTTGTTCAGAACGCACATCGTGCTGCCCCCTCCTCAAAACGAGTACGATGAGAACGTTGTTGTTGTTGTGCTAAAGTCATGTGTCATCGTCGTCGTCGTCGTCCCTAGGCCTTTGCCGATCTAATCGGATCTGATCGGATCGGATCGGATCAAATCCGCTCTGCTCTGCTCTTCTCTCAGCTCAGCTCAGCTCTGCTCTGCTCTGTCTGTCTCTGGAACTGAACGTCTCCGAGACTCTCACAGTACGAAAGCCGATTAGAAATGCAAGCAAGCCAATTATGACAATGGCATATCTACGGGTTTGTATGAATAAACACACATACTATACTTTACTATACTTTACTATACTATACTATATTTAAATTATACTATATTTTATCATATATTTTATGCAAATACAAATTGCGATACTTAATTTCCCCAAACTAAATCTAAGATATTCAGTTCCTTATATAAGTAGTTATATACTTTTATGGTTTTAAGCTAAGCGTAGGATACACAGCAACAAAAATGATTAAAACAAAACAAAAACAAAAAAAGCAAAAAACATTTGAAACTTTCTAGTGTTTATTCGGATTTATGCACAATGTTTTTCTATCGATTGACTAAGTCTGGCAATTGCACCCTGCTCACAACTAGCTTAGGTCTTATAATCATAAGCCATAACTCTCAATGTATATCATGCCGCTTAAACTGTTAACTGCTCCAAGTCCATCCGAATTTGCCTATGCATGCAGTTAATTGGGGGTGAGTCGGTCTATAAGGAGTACATATGCATTTTTTCAAAAGCGTTTAAGATATATCATCTGTATTTTTTTTTTTTTTTTTTCAATTGGTCTCTCGGGGTTCCATTCATAGAATCGTTTGTCTGTGCTGCGTATCATTCATGATGTGTCTAATGCCTAACTTATTTGTTATAAGTCAGGTCCCATTTACCCATTGCGTAATCCTTACCACAAGAACTTAACCCCAAGTTTGTTGTATCGTTACGATACAAAATTACATACATACATAAACTACATTTATAGAGCTAAAACGCACATCGAAACAGGCACAAAACCTTAGACTTATCGTATGCTGGTCCCATTCTATTTCCAGGCGTTATGCAAGCGACAACCATGGGCGGCGTTAAGCTAGACAAGCGCTATTCGCCCAGCTTTCGGGACGATGCCGCCGCGGTGCCCGTACGCAAGATGAGCGCCTCGAAGCGCAAGCGCGACGAAGTACTCAGGTATGTAGAACCATTCCGAAAGTCATGTCCGTCATAGGACAGCCTCACAGCCTGCACCTTACACCTATACTGCCTCAACTGACTTACACACATATATATCTCTATATATATACATAGTTTTATATATATATAAATATATATATGAATATAACACATGACTGAAGCGTTATTCAGCCAAGCAAATGGAAATGAATTTTATTTTTGTTTTAGATTGTGCAATGCATACAAAAAACAAACACGCACTCGCCCCTGTCAGACATTGTTACGGGTATTGGGTATGCAAATCTTACAACCATAGTATGTGTATGAGAATTTTGTTCTATTTATTTTTTAATGGACAATCCAATTGGAAACTGCGCCATGTTTGGTTTCATTGAAAACGGGGCACACACTTGCAATTGATCAGTTTATTTGAGCACAAAAAAAACATCCTGTGATGCATTTAAAAATCCTCGAACTAAGCTCGCGTTAGTGCTTCAGTTTGCCTACTCTGCGCTAGATGGCGCTCGTGCGTTTTTAATGGAACAAAACATGCTTTATAAAAACCAAAGAAAAAAAAAAAGGAACAAAAGAAAACGAAAACTTCCAGCTTATTTTGTTTTAGGTTACTCATTTGTGCCATCTAAATGGGGTCGCAGCATTGTACACTTGTCTCGCTTGATACCATATTAATCCCACACATCTCGCCTGGATTATTTGCAGAATGAAGGTGCATAAGAATGGAAATGCGGCCGATGTTATCAAGAGCATTTCGCAACTTGACAACTCCAATAAGCAATGTTAGTATCCTGTGCCCTGGCTCGGGACCTGAACAGAAAACCCAATCAAGACATTATATATACATTATATATTGGTCTTATAGCTTTTGGAACATTTAAACTAATCGTCCGGCTTCGATTTCGATTCACAGATTTTTTAATGCTCGAGAATATCACATCGCAGTTTCGCAATCCCTGCATTCTGGACCTAAAGATGGGCACCCGGCAGCATGGCGACGATGCCTCCGCAGAGAAGCGCTCCAAGCAGATGGCCAAGTGTGCGGCCAGCACCTCCGGTTCGCTGGGCGTGCGGCTGTGTGGCATGCAGACCTACCAGGCCGATCTGGAGCAGTACGCCAAGCGGGATAAATATTGGGGACGTGAGCTTAATGAGGCGGGCTTCAAGACCGCCTTGCATGACTTCTTCTACAATGGCTATCGTCTGCGCATTCGCGTCATACGCAAGATACTGCAGCGACTAATGCAGCTGCGTCGCGTCATCGAGAAGCAGTCCAGTTATAGATTCTATTCCTGGTAAGCACAATATCTTGTCTTTCATTGAGAGAAATTTCTTTAACATTGTTTATACCCCTGACAGCTCCCTGCTGATCGTGTATGAAGGCTATGAGGAAAATCCTATGGCCCATCCGCCCTCCATGGATCTGGATGATTGGCTGGAGGCGCCCAAGTCAGCCACCCTGCAGCCGTCAGGCGCCTTTGATTATCATCCAGAAAATAGCATAGACGAAGATGACATCGAGGACGATGAGGCAGGACACGAGGCGGGCGACGAGCTGGAGCCGCATGATACGGACGAGGATTTGCAGTTGGTGGCAGCTGTCGATAGCGGCAACGCTTCGGCCACCAACAGCAGCACAGGCGCCGACGGCTGCAATTATGATGCGGATGCCTCCAATGACTCCAACTCGCGCCTGAATCTAGCAACGCGTCGTCATCTGCACAAACGTGGCTTTGCGGAGGCGGCGGCACGCGGCGTCAAGCAGACTGCCACAAGCTCCACCACCACCACTGACGAGGAGGAAGATGAGGAGGAAGATAACGTAAATAACAAGGCACAGCATAAGCATTTGTCCGCCATGCCGCCACCGCGAACCTGCGGTGTGCTACCCGCCAAAACAGCGACTGGTGGCAAGGGCAGTGCCAACGGCAACGCCCCACCTGCATTCATTCCAATTTCCGAAGAGACAGTATTCCTGGATCCTGAGCCAGCGCTGCCCAGTGTGACAACCTCATCACCACATTCCGGTGACTCCTGGATGAACTACAGCAGCAACAGCAGCGACGATTTCTCGGGCCTATCGGAGCAAATCAAGGCTGTAGCCAGCGGCCGCCAGACTTGTAAGTCCTCTAGTTTGAATCCATGAAATCTCATCCATTTATTCTTACTCATCCACAGGTAACAACAGCTCCGATGATGGCAGCTCGGACTACGAGAGCAGCATTATTGGACCCACAGAGGCAATGTTCAAGCGCTACAAGTCGCAGCAGTCCTTCGATGCGTCCGCTGCAGCTGGCAGCTTGGAGCCTACCTCGCCGCCCCACACAGCTGGCAATTCAAACGCCACCATCAAGTCCCTGGTGTCACCCAACTCCTCCAGTGCCTCGTCGCTGAAGTCGGTAAAGGGCGCCGTCAAGCGTCTGCGCTGCAAAGACGACGACGAGCACTATGCGGCTCACGATGATCCCAGGGAGGCAAAAAAGTCAACCATTACATCGACGCCCGTTTCTGCTGTTTCCTCACCTTCAAAGTCGCGGATGCAGTGCAGCTGTGAGAATATTTCCAACTCACTGCTCGGCGGCATTCTGCTAGACTCCCTGGAGCGCCGGGCCAGTGCTGAGGGCAGCGACAACAACACCAGTAGCGAGCCAAAGGCGAACACAGCTGCGACTCGAAATTCTGCGCTAATGCATGGCTCCAAATCACTGGACATGTCGGCACCGCCCACAGACGATTCGGCCTGCTTTGTAGATGTGCGTCTCATTGATTTTGCCCACACAGCATTTGTGCCACGCAATGGCAGCATGCTGCCAACACCTACAGCCGCAGCGCCCGTGCACCATGGACCCGACGGTGGCTTTCTCACTGGCCTGGACAGCCTCAATCGCCTGCTCAACGAGATATTGGGCGAGGAGAGCATCTAGCTAGCTGCTGTGGCTGCGACTGCTGCAGCTGTTGCCCCATTTAATTCTACCAGCGAAGAAGCTCACGCACAGTGCGCGCTCGGGAACGGAGAATAAGTTAAAAGTACAATTTGATTTCAAAAAATACCTAAATTGTTGTAGCAACATGTGTTAAATTATGAAACTAATATTTAGAAATTCGAAATGTGATTCAGCTTAACAAAAACAAAAAATAATACAAAAGTAAAAAACAAACAAAATTAACCAGATATAACAAAAACAACAACATCAAATATTATGGATATATAATGCCAACTTTTTTAAACACCATACGATAGTGCTGTCTAGAGCCTTCTCAATGTGAAAATCGAAATTGTGAAATGTGTGTTGAAAATGTTTCTTCCAAACGTAGTTACAAGTTTAATGATTAATTAATTGAAATATTAATATATTGTTCAAGCTTATGCATTTCCAAGCGCTGAAAAAATACTATAAAACACAATGGAAACGAATTTTGTTCTATTAGCAAAATAATGACTTTGCTGTTTTAGGTTTGTGAGAAATGTTTATGAATATGCGAAACAACTATATACATATATGTATTGTATTTTAAACAATTAATTAGCATGCAAGTCATGCGTTTTTATACCTAGCTATTACAATACATACAATGCAAATGACAAAGCGTAAGAACAGTATTTTGTTATAATTTTTTTCATCTTTTGCTTTAAATCGTTTCCTTTCTAATTGTAGCAATCACGGTTAATCTGTAAAAGTGTGAGGAGCAAGAAAAACGCTATTAACATAAATCCTAAAACATATACATGTATATTACTATTACTTATTGTATAACTAGAAAATTAAATGGAAACACGAAAACTTAAAAAAAAGATATAAACAATGTATATTTTCACTTAAGCACGTTTAAAAATTTCAAATGTTCTACTGATTGCAAAATAAACTTAAAGTATCAATAAATATGTCAAAAATAAGAGTGGGTAGTCCGGGTTTTTTGTGTAGGGCATGGCTAAATCCTTTGTTGGCTTGAACCAATTTTTGTTAAGCGCGAAAGATTGAAATTTCTTTAATTTATCGGACTGCAAGGCGTTGCCACGTTTTACAAGTAAGCAAACTGCTATGCATTTGTCATTTTTAGTGTATTTTATGTCAATATTATCGATAACATTTAACATATTTCTAACATTGTGTTCATATTGCTGTTATTGTGGCAACAAGAGTGTGTATTTCAACAAATTAGTTAACTCATTGCCATTTTCTGATAATTTGCGTAAAGTTTTTAAACAATTTAAACAACTAGTGCTTATTTAGTATATTCTTTTGTGTTTGCACAATCTCGACAGGCATAAAGCGTTAAAAACGCACACTCACTTATGTAATTTTCAGCGCTAGGTTAACATCTGTTAAATCGCCAATTTGCATTATTAAAACCACTTTAACTATCATTTCAGCACATAAATAATGGGTGGACATCACGGAGAACCTTATACGGTGCCGCATCCATCAGTTTATAAGGTGGAGAATGTACCGCAATTGCTTAAAGTGAAAGAGGCGCTTGCTCGACAAGGCTTGAATGATCCATGGCTGAGGTAAGTCGTTGAACTTCAATTTTACCCCTCTTCCAATCTAAACAATGGAAACTTTGGCTGTCGTAGGAACGAGGCCTGGCGCTATGAAAAGAAGGCATTCGGCACTCACGGCTCCCGCCTAACCACGTTCATGTTCCGCGGCCTCGGCGTCGGATTTTGTGCATTTCTGGCCACCATCGCGGTGGAGTATGCGCTCGGTATTGGCAAGGGCCAGGGTGGCCATGGACACGGTCACGAGGATAAGAAGCATCATTAAATTAAGTGTTTTAGTTCAATAAAAATGCAAATGCGAATGCGCTTCGATATTTAATGATACGATACGAATGAATGATTGATATTACTCGCAGAACATGTCGTGACTAAAACTAAAGCACGTTTCCGATCAGTTGACGCGCGGCTTTAGCTCGTCATAGCAGGAGCGCAGGAAAATCTGTGGTTTTTTGGCCGGATTAAAGTATTCATGTCCCTTGGACCAGTCGTACCCGACAGCGTATGCGAATATTTGGCCATTGGCATTGAATCCGCATTTCGTAATAGATTGGTCCATGGCTTCACTGGATTTGAGCTTGGTTCGTGCATCTTTGTCCCAGAAACTGAATGTGCCATCCGATCCAACTGTGACCAACGTTCCATGCACGGGATGGAATGCAATGTCGTTTACCGCGTAGATATCCTGGAAGCCCGAGGTACCCGTCGAGCGGTGGCACTTGAATGTAAAGTTATCCTTGGGATTTACTGGGTTCACGTACTGTATGGCCACGCGTCCCTCTATACTGCCCAGCGCATAGCCTGTGGGCGTCTTCTTCTTGTCCTTAAATATCGATATGGTGCGATGCTGGTATTTGAGCGGACTCTCCTGTCGCTTGTACTCGGTGGGACTGTTTTCCAGCGAGTAAATGATTAGGCCACGACCCGCAGTGCCCACCACGGCCATGGGATAGTCCACATCTGCACAATAGCAGCGTTCAGGCAGATTAATGGCCATCATGGGATTGGGTGTGCGCGTGTCCCAAAACTATGAATATCAAACAATTTTTACAATTAGGTATTATATGTTCATACATTTGGTATATACCTTGAGCGATTTGTCCCAGGAGCCGGTCATCAGGCACGTGTAATTTGGCCCTTTTACCATGTGGCAAGTCTTGACTGGTCCGTCATGGGCAGCAACTTGCATTACCTGATCGGAGGCGAGATCCCAAAGCTTGACCTGTTTGTCACAGGAAGCCATAAACACTTTGGTTCCGTCATCGGACCAGCACACATCGAGCACTGGTCCACCCATTGTTTTCATAGATTTTGGCACTGTGGCTCCATTTTGTTCCACCTCCCAACAGCGCACGCTGTTGTCCCAGCTGCCGGCAATGAGGAAATTCTTTGGCACTTGCAATGTGCTTGGACTGAACTCAAGCGCGGAGACGGAGTCATCGGGCGGCGATGCCACCTCAAAATCGTTCATACGATTTGTTGTCGTTTGTGCGGGCCCAAACATGACTTTGTTTTTTAAATGTCGCAAAATGTTTGTATTTTAGCGAGCTAAGCGTCAAACGTACTTGCCGAACGTAAGCATAACATGGCACACTTACAATTAACAGAGCGCATAGCATAGCGCAAAATGAGCAACGAAACGCATAAAAGAGAACACCAAACGCATAACGTAACGACATCGATAGCTTTCGCTCCACCACCAAAATTTTACAATTCACAGTGCTAAATGTAAACAATGTTGACGAAAAATGAATGTTAATAGAACCGGTAAACTGTGGTTTTGTGAATAAAGTGTGCTTAAGTAATAAGAAGTTAATAAGTTCTGTCCAGCCTTGGATACTTGTTATAAGCTTGACTTTAATGGGACAATGAGTAAATAATAATAAGATAAGTGCACTTAATCACACATAAATATACACAAATAGGCGTCGTTAATGCATGTGCAACTCATGTATTGGACCCATCATTTATATGTATGTTCAATTTATAAGTACATACATACTACACAATGAGACATATTGGAAGATATACATACATATGTATATGAAAGTTTTTGATCAGTAGCAACAGCCTAGACCTTTACATATTTAGGTCTACCTGTTTCTATGCAAACTAGCCTATGAGCTGTTTTTGGGTTGTTATCTTATCCAATTCGTCTAATACGAGCAGCACTATTATTATTATTATAATGTAAAGTGGGCGGCACGGTCTATTGTGACTGGGGTTTCCTCGAACTCCTTGTTCGACCTCCCAGCCTGATGACGCGGAGAATTTTATACCGAATAAGCTTTGATCTGAAATGGATATACATACATATGTATTTCACCGTATCCCCCGCCATTATGCTCCCAGCATATGAGCAACATCTTATCAGAGACGGAGTTTAATGCCATATAGTTCCTACATATACAATCAGCTGAAAATTGATAACTGTTCTTTCTTGGTTTATATATGTATGTACTTTCATGCCATTTAATTTTATGTGTTTGCAGCCCTATCAGATTTCAAGCCACAAATACTGAACATTATTCTTATCAGTCAATTGATTTGAACACTAAAGTGTCGAGCAATTTATCATCTGTTGTTGTTATTTTATTTATGTACCTGCTCACGAATATAAAACCCCCTAAAAATGTAAATGCGACACTCGAACGTTTTTTGACACTTTAAACAAACGTACAAGGGCGCAATTAGTAAAAAACGAACGTTATGGCTTATTTAATCAGCAGGCAGCAGATCGCTCGAAACTTATTGTGTACGGGGTACTTTTATTTTTTGTATATTAACAAAAATGGGTCATGTCAGTGTCCAACAACAATATGACATTGGCCATTGTGCAACTGTTATGAACGTGAATAAGGCTTCAGTTCTAAGAAAATTGAGAGTAAACCCACTAAAGTTGTGTCATTGTGATTTCTACTTGCATATATGTAATGCGAAAGCAACATGTGGTTATTTACCCGCATCATGGGCAGCCCTGTGTTTGTTTTTTTTTTCTTTCTTACTAGACGGGGGTTTTTTAACCTCTGAAAAGTCACAAATCAATATTTTCAAAGGGTATGTTTAAAATGATGCAATTTTTAATATTCAAATGCAGAGTTCATTCACGGAATGATCAGCTTTTGAATCCACGTTCTGTTCATTGCGGATTTCTTACAACATATACATGTAAAATTCTATTATAAATACGTTATTATTAATATATATGATGACATTGTGATTATTAGGTGATGGTTAATACTTTTCATTGCCTGGATGACAAGCATGTTAAGCAGTCAGAAAATTTAGCTAATGCTAATGACTATCTTATATATATATATAACAATAGGAACCATTCGTACTGGCCGTATAAGTAAGTCTAGCAGGCAAGTTAATAAGCTTAAACTTTGGACTTGAGATAAAGAGTTAAGCAAATGAGTCATATGCTCACATTTATCGCATTCTTAATCACAATATTGCCGGCGATGCCATTGACAATGGTCAGATTGCTATCAATTTCGATGCCTGGACAAGAATTAGCCTGGCTTGACGGAGCCGGACCTTTTGGTAGCTGCTGTGCCCGGCTACGCTTGCTGCCGCCCTGCAGCTGCAGCGATTTGACCACCTTGAGCAGTCCATTGCAGCCGATATAGACGACATTCTGCTGCTTGGACTCGCAGCCCAGATAAATTCGTCCGTCGTTGCCCGTGTACTTGATGTGGCCGCTATTCAGCTGTATCTTTAGCCTGGTCGAGTTGCCAATGATCTGCAGACTACCCGTGTTGTTGACGATGCGCACACGATTCCCATTACCAATGATGCGCAGGTCTCGGGAATTGTTCTCGATGCGATACTCCTTGCAATTGCCAACCAGATCCTTGCTGCCATAATGCACATTGCTCGGCTCCGTGGTGCTGCGCTTCGCATTACTTGTTTTGTTTTTGTGGCTTGTTTGGCATGCCGAGCATTCCTCATCGTCATACGAATCGCTCGCCGAATCTGCCTCAATTACTCTCACGCCCATGGTGTGTTTTTGTGTGTGTGTGTGTGTGTGTGAATCAGAATCTTTCCACTGCCAAAATCGCGACACAAAACAAAAAATCACCGAACGTCAAATTTGTGTTACGATTTAGTCACTATGCCGTTTATCTTGGCTGATGGGCTCTTAATAGTTTCGACTGCTTGTTGCTTCATCTAGTTGTCTATGCCCCTGTGTGTGTGTGTGTGTGTGTGTGTGTATCCAATTGTTGTTGCTGCCAAATTTTTAATGTATGACGTATCGTCTCTCTTGGGGGACTCCCTCAGACGCGTGCCTCAGTCGCGGTGCTTTTTGTTTTGTTTGCCGATCGCTGCTTTGCGCTCGGAAGTGCTGTTGTCTGGCCGCTCGTTGGCTGTGCTGTGAACGGTATCGCCCCTGGGAGTCGGCTTTTATACGAGCCCAGACGTCCGGCTGCGACGGCGGGGCTTTTTATTTTTTGCTATTTCGGAGTGCGATAGCCAGACGGCAGCTAATTGGGGCGACAATCCTAATTCTCTGCCGCGATTCACCCGATTCGCAATCGTGTTTGTCTCTGATAAACAGAGGGCCATGAATGGTGCCAGCAGCTGTTGGCCCAAAGAAGTCAGTCAGAATTTTCCTTAAATATGAGTGTTAAAAAGAGTTATTTATACATTTGGGCCGAGTATCCCACAAAAGCTTCTTAAATTTTAGCAAAATCATTTATGGGAAAAACATATGCTTGGTTTGGGTTTCGGTTTACGGCTAAGTTCATATTAAAAACCAAATTTGCATTGCGGACTTCAACTGGCTTGGCTAAGCAGAAATACTTAACTTTATTTTTTGGGTATTTATCAATGTATTTGGGTTTTTTTTTTTTTATTTTAATATTTTCTTATCGGTGTTAAGCAACCATTGATATTGACTTGTAAATTTCAGCAAGGCTCATAAATTATAAGATCGCGATTTCAATTATCTAACATATACTACATATACAAATACATATTATATAGCTCGATCGACATCGTAAAAGTTGAAAATTCTTATGTGGATTTCTGCGCAGCGAGAGTCTTTGCAATTCAGCAGTTTTGTTGTTTCAACTTTAAACATATTGCCTTTCATTGGTTGCCAGGCGTACGATTTTCACAAACAGCTGGCAATGATTTCCTACTCGAATAAACCAGTTTGTTTATAAACAACAATATTTGCGCATTTCACACACATACGCACACACGACCTCACAATCTCATTGCTGGAGAGCTCTCGATTTCGGTTCGCGACGCTTCTCGCGATATGGCGAAAACTCCGAGATAGGCTCTCACGTTTATGCGTGCTTGTCTCGTGGGTTGAGCATGATCCAAATTTCGCCTTCGAATAAGACGTTAGGTAAACAATATTTTATGTAAATACCTATTTGGCGTGTATACTAGCTCGGGTAAAGCACCGATCGGTCTAACGATACCATGGATATGGATTCCCGCTGATGTGTAAACATTGCGAACTGAATGATTTGTGGAAAAATACAATTCAAAAGCTGTTTTCTTTTTATCTCAGGCAGTGTTATCTGCATCTAACGGGCCCCCTTTTAAATAGCACCTGCTGGTACATTTTCTGCTGTTGACAATTTGTTATCTTTGCAGCAATATTATTAAATGATTTATATATCAGTTCATCAATTTACGGCTAGGGGGCTTTTTCCCTTGTGCTGCTATCGACAAAAGCTAAACTCTAAAATCAAATTATTGCGCTAATACTAGATGTTAAAACAACTAATTGCACAATTTTCTAAACAAGCATTAGCCATAATTGTGTTTGTTCGGCTGCACGTGTTCAATGCAAATCAGATATGCCAACTCGTTAAACCATCCTCCATATTCCAAAGTTCTACTACAAGTAACTATCTAATATAATCAGTGAAATGAAAGAACGAAAAACCCCCCCAAACTGTTGATCAGCGGCAACTGCAAGCCATTAAATTTCTACCGCTATCTGTTACGAGAACAACGCTACCAGGCGCCCACCAATTGACACCAGCTTTTTGTTTAAACTTGCAAAGCAAAAAAAAGCAACAGCAAAATAAAAAAAAATCACCAAAAGCAACTGGTTTCATCAGCCTTCTATCAAATATTGCCCTTTGTCTGCGGTTTGCTTTCAACAGTCGATAGTCATAACTGATATGTGCCGACGCATCGCTCAACACTTGTTGCTAAGATAATAGATAAGGTGCGTGCGAAATTTTGGAATCCACAATAGAAATGGCTCATAGTATAACCTGCGCGCTTTACTGATGTTATAAAAACATATATTGTATACTACCCGAGTTTTTTTTTGTTATTTACAATCTATCTATAATTAGTAAATTTGAAGGTGTTCTAAAAATGACGAACTTTTTTTTGGAGATAGCTTGGTTGCCATTTGCGTTTATCATTTCAGAGGGGGCGTTAAGAGTAAGTCCCTAGATACTGTAATATAGTATCGTTTAAACGTACAGCTCTTTGGCTTGTTAAAATTCTTTTTATTAACAAATCAATTTAAAATTATAAATGATAATCCTCTGCTGGCTTTGCCCTGAAGTGAACCCGCAACTTATAATATCGGGAGAGTTGTTTTATATACACAAATAATATACATATATGTTAAATATAAAAGCAGTTCATTATTCAATATGGTCACAATATTATCAAGTATATGACCTCATATTACACCCGTTTATTTTGAATTAAAAACAAATTATATTCATTAACTATAGGATATTAGATCATGCAAACATTTGCAGTCTAATGCAAGGGGCTCTCGTTTCGCACGTAACTGATAGCTACTGAATATTTATAGATAGTATTAATTAACATTCCTGAAAGTTGTTATGCTAAGAGATTGATTACAATTTGTTAAATTTTGTAGAAAAATAGATATTGCTTTATTTAATAAACAACTTTTGAACTTTAACAATTTATCCTTCACGCTCGATGTCTTTGCTAAGCTTAAAAGGAAGTCTCTATGGATTGAACTTAAATGTGATATGTGACAAATTAAGCAGTCGCTATAATATGTATTTTTGCATTCATCTAAATACTATGATTGTATAAATTGTATTTATGTATATAATTGCACTATGGAGTTATTCGTTGAGTATATAGCTTAACACTTGCTATCTGAGACTCTTTTATAAAAAAATGTTTAAGTATTTATATAATTGTACTCATATTCCTGTGTTATATTTCGAGTATTTGCTTACATAAGCTTTCAATTTGAAGTCTGAGTCAGATATGTATGAAATGAGATTGTTTGCTTGCTTTTGACGGGAACAGTTGGTTTCATATATCACTGGAAACTTTCTAGTTCGGCATTAAATGGCTACAAAAGAAGCGAAAAGAGGCAAATCAAAATTGAAACACAGCATTAAAGACTATAATAGTGATAAAACCAAGCACACTAACATTTGATACTGTGCTGGCCGCACCATGCGTCATCTCGTGCAGCTCCTCGTCGGTGTAGGTCAAATTGTTTGCCTCGATTTTATAGCTAAAGGTCGCCGAAACGGGCTTGTGGTCAGAGAGCGTATATTCCATGTTGGACTGATAAGACAATTGTTTGGCACTCAGCGTAATGGCTGGATAACTGTTTGCCTGCACGCGATGCAGTATACGGTCACACCAAGCCGGGCGCCGCTTGATGTCGTACTCGTTGCTGCCCTCAACGAACTTGAATGTGGGCGCAAATGTTGGCAGTTGCTCCTCCAACAAACTGAATGCATTGCCCGTCTCGCGCATCAACACCAGCTGGTCTAACTTCAGCAGCTCTTCGTAGCGTCCATGCTCCACGGCATTGCGTACATCCCAGGCGGACATATCGCCTGCCAATCGGAAGTTCAGATCGCCAAGCCAGAATACAAAATCATGATCAAAGATGCGTCGATAGCCGCTCACATGGTACTTGTGATTATCCACGATTTGGTGATAATCTTCGATACGCTCATTTAGTTTTTTGTCGTGTGCCGCCAAGTGTGAGCAAACGAAAACTGCGCCCGTGCCGTATAGACTGAGTCGTATGCTGACGGCGCCCTTATTCCCCCATAGGCCACCCAGGCCAGTCCGTGTCTCTTCCGTCTCGATGTCCTTCATGTGCGGCACGTGCTTGTGCTGGGCAAACATTGTGATGAGTATGCCCTGCAGCTGCTTCGACTGCACCCTCACATACTCGTGTGCGCTTAGCGCGCTTGCAAATTTTAGTACCCAGGGATCGTCCTGAAAGATGTTGAGCACCTGGTTTGTGCTCACCTCCTGCATGCCAATCACATAAATGTCGGGTAGCTGATTGTCCGGACAGTTGGTGGTGCCGTTCAGCGCCAATAGCGATGACAGCGGCAGGTCCCTGGGCGAGTGCGTACCAACATTCCAGGTTAATAGATATATGCACAGATCGGCAATCACTGATGTCGACGCAGTCATTTTACTCAGCTCTCTCTAATTAGCAATGAATAACACTGGTTAGACAACTAAATACGTCAGAGTCAGGGTAAGCTAGCGCTGGTGACGATGATGAGTTCACCACATCCAGCCATATTTCGCGCTAATACATCCAGAGGAGTCAAAGGCGGAATATGAAATTGTAAGCACTTACCAGTGTGCTCTTATTAAATTAGCGAAATAAGATGAGTGCAATTATTTTTAGACGGTTCGACAATGGCCATGGGCTTTTAATGCTTCCGTTGCCGTTGCAGGTGCTGTTATTGTTAAACTTACCCACACTAACGCATCTGGTCAGCTGACACGCAGCGCTGCCACCCTTTACATTTTATAGTTTTACAACCAATTTTGACGTTGTTAAGGGCAATAACGTACCAAACCCTTTTTGGGCAAATGGAAAACCAAATGACTCAATTGAATTTCATTTTTTGTATCTATTGTTAAAGTTGAACATGACAATAGCAAATGTTGCCAACAGTGTGGCCATATTGTGAGCGTTGCCAAATCGCATCTAATTTGCGACTATCTGGCAACACTTTATTTGGTAAAAACAATTACTAGGCCATATTTCTTGCAAACAATAACTTTATTGACAAAGTCAAGAAGATGGTTAGCAGCATTCCACCCGGTGTTGTGCCAAATTGGATGCATAAACTTAAAAATGGTGCATACATGTCCAACAAAATTCTGGAACGATGTTTGCTGTCGTTCATGTCTGACGGTACGTACAAAGTGCTTGTGTTTTGAAATACGCTTGTGTTTGTGTCTCAATGTTTATGTTTTATGCTGAAACCTGCGCAATTAGATGAGGCCTCTCAAACGGTGGAAGATGCCATCAGGATGGGAATTTTAGTGCCAAAGGCAAAAGCTGTGCATGCTAAGGGCAAACGAATCTCGCTCTGTTTCGCTCAGAAAATAAGCGAGCTACAAAAATCTCTAAAAACAGATCCCTATTGCTTCGAGTGTCACTTGCCGGGCACGGAGCCACTCAAGAAATGTCTGTCCTGTGTGCGAAGCTTTCATGCGACCTGCCAGCGTAAAAATCCGCATCGTCCAAACTATTCGGTGCCCTCGGACAAGGGTCAACCATATCGTTTTCCGCTCAACGAATCTGATATGGAGGAGTCGTGCGATGAGGAAGATGAAGCCCAGCAGGGCACAGCCACGCCGGCATCAACTATGCCAGTGGCACCGGATGCTTCGTATGAACTTGATTACAACAGCAACATCAGCAACAAAGATCCGCTCAAACATGAAGCGGACAGTTCTGATGATGTCTTCTTTGTTAGTGAGCAGCCAGCGCGTCAGCGCAAGCGTCGCAGCACACTTATCAAAAGCGAGGAGGCGCCCGAGGCCAACAACGAACTGGAACTGTGTACACCCTGCCGCCTGCTTAAGCTTTCCGATCTGTTAAATCCACCACACGTATCCATCGAGGAACTGAACTGTCTGCTAGACTACTCGTGGCAAACGTACCACAGCTGGTTAAAAAAGGATGTGCGCAAGTACATGGCAAAGCATTGGACCGAACGCGATTCGGCACTTGTCAAGAGCGCTCTATTTAAAAACGACACACTTGGCATCGCGGACATTTCCCACAGCATTGAGATTAAGAAGTACAAGTACTTGTCCGAGTTCCTCATCGACCTGCTCGACTTGCAGCACAACATTGGCATATTTTTTGGCACCAAGTGCGAGGAATACAATGCCACCAAGTGGCTGCTGCGTGACATCACGCACGATATTCGCGAAATCCGTCGGTGCTCGGATTGCTATCGGCACTCCAACGAGGCAAATAGCTGCACATTTTGGTTTGCCAAGCCCTGTACACAGCGCCACGAGCTGGTTTATGCCAAACAATATGGCTCTCCTCACTGGCCGGCCAAGGTGAGCACGAATAGCAAAAAACAAACGATATGTTTAATTTGTATGTCTAATTCCTGACCAGGTTATACGCGTGATGACCAGAAAAAGCAACATATACGATGTGCGCTTTTTCGGTGGATCGCACTCTCGTGCACTCGTCTCGGCGCGTGATATTCTACCTATAGATACGGACATTTCGCAACTAAGTACCAAGGGGAAAAATTCGAGGACCTTCAACGCTGCACTACGCGAGCTCAGGTGTCATATGATGTTACTACATCAACCTATGTATTTGTTTAACTTTTATGCTGATCCTCGTGATGCTGAAGATCTCATTAACCGTGCGCTACCCCATTGCATGGAGGCGGCTGAAGTAAACGCCTCCGTTAAGCGACCACGTGCTGCCACCCCAGCATCCGCTAAGAAGCGCAAAATTGCGGCCACTGCAACTGCAGCAACTCCAAAGCGCCTGCAACCGTCACGTCGCTGCTCCATGACTTCCAGACCGGAGGTACTGCAACAAATTACAGCGCACATGGACACGGCAGGTCCTTTTGCCGGTTATCGTGAATTGGTGCAAGAAGTTTGGTTCTTGAATGAAGAACTGACACGAAACAAGGCTGAGCTCGAGACAATGAAGGAGGAGCTGAAAGCAGTGAAACGCAAGAGATGGTGTCAGCATTGCCTAGAGGAAGCCGAATTTGATTGCTGTTTCAATGCCTCATACTGCAGCGATGAATGCAAACGTCGCGATAAACGGCGACACCAGGGCACTTGCGGCCTCCAATTAAAATCCTAATTCTTAACTGAAATTGGCTTAACTTCTGGTCAACAAATAAAAGTGCATATAACATATGTAAAGAAATATGTATGTAGTAATAAGACAATTGTGAAAAAATAAATAAAATAACTATTTGCTTATCTGTGTATTCCAATCACGCATCTGAATAAGATCTGCTGTTTTGGGCTTTTATTATGTATTTTTCTATTATGTATGAGTAACAACAAATTGCTTTAACTATGTATCTATCCGCCATGGTTATTCCATGAAAGTGTTTAAGCTTTCAATAATTTTTTCTTAAAATTCAAAGAAGCATATTGCTTGCCTGTTGCTCACGGCAGTGAAAACACATTTTTCATATTCCTCATAACAGTATAAAAATATAAAATGTTAAAACGCGTGAAATTTTTTTTATTTATTTAACAAAAGACTGCCATTTGCTAGCAACAGTTATGCCTGCATACTTTGCCTAAGCAAACAAGCTGTCAACTGTGCCAACAGGTGGCAACGCTGTCGACTTTTAGTGAGTTAGTTGTTATTCAACGGCTGAGCTTTGCGGTTGTAACAGCGGATGGTCCGCGTTGCGTTTGGTTATTTGTTTATAATCGCGTGTTATTTTTGTTATGCATATGTGTATGTACGTATGTTTGTGAATTTTACATATTTTATTTGCAAGAGCCATTGACTGTAGAAAGGTCAATACGCTGTTACAAAAAAAAGTGAGAAGTGTACCCACTGTGAAAAATCAATTAAATTGAAATAATTGAATAACACCAACAAAATGGCACTTGGAACATTTGATCAGTGGGATGCACTGGTGCTGGGGGTCATTTTGACAATCTCGGCACTGATTGGCATATACTATCGGTATACTGGCGGCAAACAGAAGACCACACAGGAGTATCTGATGGCCGATCAGAGCATGACCACATTTCCGGTGTCCTTCAGCCTGATGGCTAGTTTTATGTCAGCCATTACACTGATGGGCGTCTCCAGTGAATCATATCAGTTTGGAACACTATTCGGAGCTATAAACATATCATATATATTGAGCACACCGATCGCCGCTTACATTTTTCTCCCGGTATTCTATCGTATGCGCATAACAAGCGTCTATGAGTATCTGGAGCGTCGCTTTGGTCATGCGACACGCCTGGCTGCCTCGATTGCCTTCACCCTGCAAATGGTGCTCTACATGGGCATTGCGCTCTATGCGCCCGCCTTGGCGCTGGAGGCAGTCGCCGGCATACCCAGAGTTACAGCTATACTTGTCATAGGTCTCGTCTGCACCTTTTACTCAACACTGGGTGGCCTCAAGGCTGTGCTCATCACGGATGTCTTTCAGTCGTTTCTCATGTTTGCCGCCATTTTTGCTGTTATTGGAGTTTCAGCCAGTAAGGCTGGTGGCCTGGGTGCCATCTGGGATGTGGCAAAGGAGCGCGGACGTGTGCAGTTTTTTGAATTTTCGGCAGATCCTACCGTGCGTCACACCTGGTGGTCTTTGTTAATCGGCGGAATGGTCACATATCTGTCGCTGTATGGAGTTAATCAGACGCAGGTGCAGCGTCTGCTAAGCGTGCACAATTTGAAGAGCGCACAATCAGCCCTTTGGTGGAATCTGCCCATCCTGGGCATGCTTAGCTTTAGCACCATCTTCAGCGGCTTGGCCATATTTTATTATTATCGTGATTGCGATCCCAAGCTCAGTGGACGCATTAAAGCACCAGATCAGCTAATGCCACTCTTTGCTGTGGATACCATGGGTGAGGAAATCTAATTTGTTAAACCATGTAACAATTCTAATTTATTGCTCTTGCTGCAGGCCAGTATCCTGGACTGTGTGGTCTGTTTGTTTCGGGCCTTTTCTCCGCTAGTCTATCGACTATATCCTCGGCAGTCACATCGCTCTCGGCTGTTACACTGGAGGACTACCTCAAGCCATTGTACAAGGCAATTTTCAAGCGTACGCTACTCGACTCCAAGTCAACGCTACCCACCAAAATTGTTGCCTGCATTTATGGACTATTCTGTATACTGTTGGCTTTCGTCGCTGGCTCACTGGGCGGCGTGCTGCAGGCCTCTTTGACTATCTTTGGCGTTGTAGGTGGCCCGTTGTTGGGCATCTTTACGCTTGGTGTTTGCACTATGCGCTCTAATCAGCGCGGGGTCCTGTCGGGCTTTATGCTGGGCCTGATGTTTTCCTTCTGGATTGGCTTTGGCGGTCCAAAGCCGGCGTCAACACCGCTACCCCTCAATACCACCGGCTGTGAGTCGGCGAATGTTACTCTGGTGGCGCAGGCGCTGGTGCAGCAAACGGATTACTTTTGGCTCTATCGTTTATCCTACCTGTGGTACTGTGTGCTCGGCTTCTTGATAACGCTAGGCGTCGGCTACTGTGCCAGCCTGACACTGGCGCACTTCAATTTAGCGGACAACTCTCAGATATATTTAGATAAGTATCACAAGCAGCTGGATTATGATTTATTCGCGCCGGTGTTATCCCGTCGCTGGAGGCGCCAACAGTTAGAGAATCAGACGCAGGCGAACCAAGATGAATCGCTAACGAAATTAACGCAGGCAGCTGTAGCTATATAATAGGTGAAATCTAATTTATTTCTATTGTTAAATGACATAGTATAGAATATCATTAACTGTGGGCTTTACTTACCAAAAAACTTTAAAACATGCAGCTGTTTTAGCAGTTGTCGTACCTAAAACGTGCATATAACAATGTGACCTATTTGTATACCTGCGTATAACTATAACTATAACTATAACAACTGCTAACGGCGCCCAAACAACGTCTTCCATTTTGCAAGTGCTTAAAACTATAATAATATAATAATAATTGTTAACTAGGATGTGTTAAATATATGTCTATATACCTCGTCGGCATACCTAGCTGATATTCAGTGAAGTTAATCGCTTCACAAATGCCATATATTATAATAGACTCATGGATTAGACAATAACTATATGGTAATGCATTAGAGACTGACAGCCAAGAGTCTCTAATGTAAGGTAGAGTCAACAATTTAGTTAATTCGTTTTAGTTTCATATAAGTCATATTAGAGCAATGTGTTGTTTTCATCAAATTCAAATTGTATTATACAACGTTACACATTTATGGTAATATAATAGCAAAATTTACCAAATTGCGCATTGCTGGCAAAATATTGATAGACAAACCTGAATGCATATGTACATACATATATACAATTGTCCCGTGTGTACGCATGCTGAAACGTGGCAAATCAATGAACAATATTTAATTTAAGTAATCAAGAGATATACTGTATTTTTATTGTATTGTACTTACATGTAAAGCAACATTTGCTGACCATTAAATAATTGTTGCATTTTGAAAGTAAATTATTGGAAACCGGTCAAGTGCTTTAAACTTTAATACAAAATCAAGTAGCACTAAACTATACAATATACATATGTATATATGTATATACCTATATTAAAAGCTGATAAGCTAATTTTACGCAATCAGCAAGGTTGCGCGAGGTTTTTCTCTATGATTTGTCTGAACAAAAAAATGAATGGACACACGAATTCCATTTATTTGATTCGCTTTGTATATCTGACGAGCTCTAACGTCATATCGGGTGCAAAGTTCGGTCTCCAAGCACAAATTGCTTCAAATTGCAGCGCGCAAAGGTTAACAAAAAAAAAAAAAATAATTGTTTTGTCTATAAACAACAACAATATATCAATAAATTGACTTCTAATTGAGCTTGCCTCGATTTACATACAAACATGCAGAAATAGCGTGAATATGAGTGTGTGTGGAAAGTTTTTTCGTACCACAAGTTCAAAGTACCGAAAAACGATGTTGACATACATATTTATCAAGTGAAAGAAGAAACCACAAGAACACGAAATCAGAGGCCAAAGTCGAAGTTTTTTTTTTACACTTCTACTCTATTAATGCCTATAGAGACCCATGTCCAATAGCCAACTTAAATATCCCACAGTCATTTGGTAATAAGTTACTTGGGTTTTTAACTCTCTAAATACTTTTTGTTTATTTATCATATTTATCATTATTCACCATCAAACGTACATGAATGTAAGTTTGGCAATAATCTGAGAACTTGCGCTCATGTACGCCTGAAGCGGGCAATGAGTTCAACAATATTATTTTTTGTTCTTACAACTACACAATACGGATCATTGGATAATTTAGTTTTGTCTTGCACCATCGATCTGTACAGTCCCGTATCCCAAAATATTAATATATGTATTATTCTGCGTCTTCTTGATGTGAAAACTCCATAAAGATATCCTCAAGCGAGGTCTGGCTGATTGCAAAGTGTTTTATTTGCAATAGGCTTCGGTGCTGTTCCATATACGTAAATATCCTGGAATATTTCAGTTCTTTGTCGGGTATTACAATAGTCACCATGCCACGATAAACGTATTTTTCTCTGTAGTTGCCGAGGGATCAAAATTTTTCATTTATGCTATATACACACACACACAAAATACCTACAATATATAGCTGCCAGGAAAATCCTCTTTAAATTGTGCCTCCAAATTTTTGATTAATCCATAATATTCATCGGCATCGCTATAACTATAGATCTGTGAGCCCGACTTCCATGATTCTGTTTGTCTAGACAACATGGACGATTTTTGTGATGCCGACGAAATTGTTACTCGTGGAACAATTGTCGTCCTTCTTGGCGATTCGATATTGGGCGCTGGCGATTTTGCTTCGTTTCGCGGCGGTATTATTATGGTTTCTTTCCTTCTTCTCTTTTTCAATTTGGCCTGTGTACCTTTGGTATTGGGATCCTCGTCACTTATGGTGACCGACAAAGATGGGCCTCGAAAATATGGCTCTAAAAGAAGCATACATTTCAGAGACAGGTTGAAATTTGAAATTGATATGGATTCGCGTAAATCAGCCGCAGCCAAGGATAAGCCGTTTTTCAAAATCGTTTTCCCCCATTTTCCAAAAATTTGCTTATACTGATTTTTAGCTTAAAGTTAAATATTCCGGAACAATGTATAATATTCGCAAACCTATTTAAAACATCAGGTCCCCAGTTTACTCTCGGACGTGCGGACAGTGCTGGATCGACTCAGGTCGAACATAAATACCTTATGGTATCCGCTATGCTTCCCCCTTTACACTTTAGAGGGCTTAAAAGTATGACCTAGTCAAGCACCTTTGTGCCAGTCTAGGACGCAAGTATTTCTAACCGGCATATATTAGTTCCACAATTCCATATTGTAATTCGATTTAAAAGCATATCTATAACTCACCAGATTCCATAGGTGGCACTGATATTCGGTTGATTTCGGTGTCTGAAATAATGCGGATAGTTATTTGTTTATTAAAATAGTTTAGAGATGAGTGCCTGACACATAAGCGCAACCTACCAAATTCTTTAGACACCGATGATCTCCGACTCTGTCCGCTGACACTGTCTGACCAATCGGGTACCAAACTGAATAGGATTGGATTGGATTGGTAGTGTATGTTAGTATTCGGGTACTCAACTGGCAGCTCACCTGCGTTGTGCGTGTTCCGCGTTGGTGGCCAATTGGATTTTGATTGAGACGCCCATGTTATAGCGATCCCTCAGTTGCTGCACCGAACCATAGCAGCGCAGAGTGCCATTGACCAGGATGGCGAGGCAGGAGCAGAGCGCCTCGCATTCCTGAATGTTGTGTGAGGTGAGAAACAGAGATCTGCCCAATTCGCGCATGTCACTCAGTACTAGCCAGATTTCCTGCTTGGCGATAATATCCACGCCCGTGGTCGGCTCATCCAGGCAGACGAGGGTGCGCGCCAGCACGGCCATTGCGATGTTCAGCTTCCTTATGGTACCGGCGCTGTAGTGCTTGGTCTTTTGATCGAGATGTCTGCTCAGCACAAAACTCGCGGCCAGATGGCCGATGGTCATTGTAATAAACTTTTTCTTCATGCCACTGGTCAGGCAGGTAAATCGCAACATCTGCCGGCCGGTCATATAGCTGAGCATCGTGCTCTTTTGCGGACAGAAGCCGATATGTTGGCAACATTGTTTCATCTGACTCTTAACACTGAATTCCTTCACGTAGATTTCGCCCTGGGATATCGTATTATTTCCCACAATCATGTCTATGGTGCTCGTCTTGCCTGCACCGTTCAGTCCCAGCAAACCGAAGCATTCATATCTGCGGGAAATCAATCGATATAACTGAATAGTTCTCAGCATATATTCAAAACACAAACTGACGGACTGATCTTTAGGGACACGCCATTGACTGCCACTAGGCGACGATATTTTTTTGTGATACAGCTACACACTAAACTGTGAGCCTTTAGTTTATTTTTATCTTTAAGAACATCTTCGACTTCCTTTCTCGCATTTGTGACATCATCAGGACCGCCCCGGTTCGTACAACCCACGGGATCTCGACTGCGAAACAGAGTAAAAAATGTTAAATATTTAATAACTTGAGTGTATCGCATCCAAACCAAACTTGATCGCATATCTCAAAGGGCGAATTTTGGATGCCAGCAGGAGGAGCATTAAAAATAATATTGCTGTAACTATCAATACAATGACATAAGGGTAAATAACGGCCTTTTTTTCATCTGAAAATATCAAGATTGCAATAATAGTGCTTCTTATAAGTATCTTCGAAATCAAATGATTTTACCGGAGCAATTGTGGTTTAAGTTACCAACATATCCGATTTCCATAATTTCGCAATTTTCCGATCTGCCGCTTCTGAGTACAGTTAGGACGGCAGTGTACATGACATATAAAGGCAGGACCATAAGTATATAATGAAAATATTTAAAGCTCTCCTTCTGCTGATGCGAATTTGTAAAGATAGCCAGAAAAACTAAAATTAAGAAAAATTAATCTAGTTCATATTCGTGTGTTTAATCAACCCTTAACCAATCTGTATTTTATAATGTGTATAACCCTAAAATATGATGTACACCAAACTTGGTATGTAGGTTCTTGCTCAAGCCAAACACTTCCAAAAAAAAAACAAGTAATAGGTTCTAGTCGTGAGCTCCCAACTAGGGGATGCCCTCAACCCTTTTCTTCCAACACCAAATGCGGATATACATATATACCATTCTAGAAGCTACATGTCAAGTTTGGTGACTCTAGTTCTTATTATTTGTCAAAATTGCTCAAAAAACAGGATTTCGATATCGATTTTTAAGGATTACTTGGAGGCGGGGTAAGTTATCGAATATCGGAAATAAACTCGATCTGCGCAGACACTAGGAGGACCTACAGCTAAAATTTCTATAAGTCTCTAGCTCTTATAGTTTCTGCGATATATATCCTTGCGTTCATACATACGGAAAGACGGACATGGCTAGATCGACTCGGCTTTTGATGCTGATCAAGAATATGTATACTTTATGGGGTCGTAGATCCTTCCTTCTGCCTGTTACATCCATTTACATTTTGCACATATACAATATACCCTTCTTACCGATATTCATGGGTTCAGGGTATAAAAATACTCAACTAGAGCCAAGCCTTCGGAATTAACACAAATATGTATGGTATATTTATGACTGGAAAATTTCGTTAATTGAAAAGTAATTACCGAAGATATTCAAGAATACATTTACTCATATTGGAGAGCAATGAAAACTGTCTTAAGGTAAGCTAGACTTCGGGTGTTTTGTAGTCGGATACGCCCGACTAGACCACTTATACTTTTTGTCTATGCAAGTTATTTTGAAAAATCAAATGCAATGATAGAACTGCGAAAAATTGGAATCGAAAAGTGTGAGTATCATATGTTCTTATATGTAATTGAGATATAGCTTGTTGTTTTGATTACCGATACAGCAGTTAATGATCAGCATGTAGGACATTCCGCTGTCGGCTTCATTGAAAAAATATGTAAACAGATAGGTGAATGTCAGTGCAGACAGGCCAAAGAAAAATAGAAGGACCGCCAACATGTACAGCACTTGAGCTGGTTGTCTATAAACTGACAACAGTGTAGAAATAATTATCAACATAAATAATAAAAAGTCCCAGATCAGATGGGATAGCCAATAAGTCCAAAAGCCGATGCCGTTAATGAACTGTTGCTCTTTCATCTGTGTCGCTTTCTCGTAGACGGGCAGCAGGATAAACGTTGAAAGGACAAAACTCAGATACATTAACATAAAAACGGCACGCATTCCGGAACTGAGCTCCCTGTCGGTTTTAAAGGCTATTGAGTTGGAGTCGGGACGCGGCTTATTGGTAATAACTATATCCATTTTCCCCAGGACACGTGCAATCGCACTATAGATTAGACCGAGTGAGAGTGGCGCTCCGTGCTCTAAACGTCGATTAAACCAGGCCGTAACAGAGCCATCGCGATATGTGGTGCCTGCCACATAGGTTTCCTTGAAGCCTTCCTTGTTCAAATTAAGATTGTTCAATAAGTAGCTGCCAACGCTAATTTGCTTTAGTGAATGTACTGTGGCACCTTCTTCCATGGCTATTTTCTCATATTCATCTGCGATCAGTTGACTATTATCATAAAATATTTCAGATCCCGCTTGAAAGCCGGTGACTAGCCATTCGTGTACGACCATTGGGTCCCGATACACAGATAATTGTCTAGGGTCAACCACATGTGGGATATCTGAATTGTAAATTATCTCAAACAGAGCGAGCATCAGTAATCCAACCAACGGCAGTAATATAATAAAGGAAAACAGTAGCGGATGATTCCATGTGAATAGCACCTTCTTTATCATCATACCATGCCAGTCGTTTAACCGTCTCTTTGGTGTACTTAACTCCTGGTTCTCGTTGGGCTGTGACTCCCAAGCTGAAAATATATAGTAAATCTATTAAATTCATTTCTCAGATAATAAAATATTTTAAGTAGTAAATAACTAAACAAAATATTGGTACTCTAAATTCGTACAACAAATATTACACAACATTTCGATTAATAATTTATGCCAGGAGTACATTAAAAGTAATAGAGGGACATATACAGTAGCAGATGCATGTTAACAGTAAGGAAGGCACATTAATTGTAACAGTGGCACATTAACAGTACCAGGGATATAACATTTAGTTTCCAATCGCTTCATCGTTTCGGTTCTATTTAATTTAAATTTCGCTTACCGTCTGTCAATCTCAAGGAATCTAACGTACGCTCCTCTCCTAAATTTTCAGTGCCGATCTTCATGAAAGTCTCACTCAGTGTTGGTGCACTAATTGCAAAACTGGAAATTTTCAAACTTTCCAGCTTACTCTCCATGGCCTTGAAGAGGCTAGTAAAGTTATGTACACTTTCAACGGGCAGACGGTAGGTTAGTTCTGTACTCGTAACACTCTCCATCTCCGCATCTTTGATATGATTTCGAAGAAATTTTGTGACCTCGGTGTCATCGCAATCCTTTAGAATCACACAGACCTATATGCACATGAGGTGTATTGGGATGGTTGCATTAAACTTATGAATCTTACTAGACGATATCCTGGGCCAAGATTATTTACAACAAATTCCGCAGTGCCGTAACCGTACAACTCGCCATCACACATGATCGCTATACGATCACCCAATACTTCCGCGGCTTCCATAAAATGCGTATTCATGACTATGCAACGTCCAGTTTTCTCCATACGCAACAGATCCCAAACTTCACGACGCGCCGATGGATCCAGGCAAGCGGTTGGCTCATCGCAAAGTACAACCTAAAAGCAGAATCAGATTGTGGATTAGGTAATTGAAGTTCGAAATGTGATGAAATGTGAAGAAGACGATATCTCTGACTCCATAAAGTAGACATATTCCTGATACGTATAATCAGTCGAGTCGATATTACCAAGTCCGAGGGAAGGATCGTTCGAATATTAAGTTCTTATACACAACATTTTGTTGTTGTTCAAGATAACTTGACGAAAAACACGGCAATTATGAGCTTCAGTATTCTCTTCTCTTCTCTTCTCCTGCATAACCGTAAGCCATAGGTTATTTTTCCTGTTCTACACTCACCTTAGTGTTGGCGCAGAGGGCACAGCATACCGACAATTTGCGTCTCATTCCAGTACTAAGGTATTCTACTTTTATTGACGACTTGTCCATTAGATCCATTATTTCCAGATATCTTTCCGCCTCCGCTTCGGCTTCCGAACGCTCGTAGCCCTTTAGCCGGCTATAAAATACAATGTGCCAATATGCGCTCAGCTCTTCGAATAGTATATTATATTGCGGACAAAAGCTTAGGGACTGGCGAGCCTTTTTGGTCGACGTGGCCATGTTGTGTCCATTAACAAGAACTCTGCCAGAGGTCGGGAGGGTAATACCCGCAAGCATCATAAATGTTGTCGTTTTGCCGGCGCCATTGTGTCCGAGCAGCACGGTTATTTCATCCTCATAGAATTTCAGACTTACATCGCGCACTGCCTCAATGTCGCCGTAGGTCTTGTATAAATGCTGTGCCTCCATAATAACCGACTTGTTGTGATAAATATCCTCAAAAGCTTCGGTGTCTCGTCGTTTCACTTGATAAATTAATCGCTCTTCATCCACAAATGCGCTTCCCGGTCGCTCCCAAGGACACCAAAACTTGCGCTTAAATGGAAAATACCATTTCTTGGCCACACCGTATTCACCCGGATTTAGCTGATCCACATACAAGCAGAAAATGATGCGCAATATGTTAGTCCCCAACATAATCATCAATATGTAGCCAATGCTTATTTTATCATCGGGATGACTGGTTGTGAACAAATTGTTCCATTGGACACCCAAGCCCCGAATTTCAAAGCCAAGGATCTGCACAAATATTAAGGGCATTGCGCTGTTCATAAAAAAGCAGATGAATATTGCCTGTGTCTGTTGCGGCTCAGTACCCATTATTAAATATGGCATGAAACTAACACAGTGCAAAACACATATGGAGCTCATGGTCAATACGGTGCTGGTAACAAAGGCGGTGATTGCGAAGATAAAACAAACTAATGTCAGTAGATAAATAACAAATATAACCAGCAGCACAATAAAGTTGGATCCGGGACACAAACACCAGTTCATCAATAACAGGAAAACCACCAGCGGTATGCTAATAAATAAACAGGCGACTATAAGCCACGACAGCCAGTTTAAGCCAACGGTGAGCCCCATCAGTCGCATTATCTCCCTCAAATGTCTCTGTTTCTCCGAAACAATTTGCTGTGAAATAGGCCAAAATAAACCCATATATTTATATATATATATATATAGCGATACAATAGATGGTCTAACTCAATCATATACTAGCAGATTTGCCCAGAAAACGATGCTTTTCGGCTCAAACGGATGAACAATGACGATTGTCATTAAATACTACGCAACGATTGTTATTTGAACAAATACTTTTAGTATGCGGCTCGGTGAACAAAAGAAATTCAGAAAATACTTAAATTTATAAACTAGTTCAATAAAATATATTGTTTACTTTTGTGCTGTGCACATAATCAGCGTTTATTTATTTGTACTGCATACTCTAGGGCTGGTGCGTTAAAGGCGCATGAAAACTTAAATTCGGGATATCCCTGCAGGTTTTCAATTGAAACGGTGCATGTACAAGGAGCACCTGCGTCGGCCGTGGTCTAAATGTAATGCGGTCCTCTTAAAATCAAGGACACAAGAACCTGTATATCTCAGAAACAGCAAATGCAATTTGAATGCCCTTTGGCCAATTGATGGCTCTGGTTCATACAATTGATTTGACATAGGACTTGTCCGCATCCACAAGGATACGGCCTATTTTCATTAGACCAATGTGTTTTTACCTTAGCTCTTCAAAGGACTTTCGTTCTTTTTCTTTTTCATTGCACGTTCTGAATGAGCTAGACAAGGACTATCTTTTGGCCAAGGGATATATCCCGATTATCCTTGAAATAGCCAAGTTATGGCTGATTTTGTGATACTTATACCCATATGACCTTACAGATTTTCAAAGGACTTTTTGCGTTATAATCGTTAACATCTAAAGACACAGTAAATACTGCACTATAGTTATACTTCCTATTAACAATTGTATAAGCTTTGTAGCTTTTGTACTTTTGTTTTGTTACTTACATGTCCAACAATCAGGGAGGGTCCCATAAATAAGAACGTAAAGGTGAATACGAGAGAATCATAACAGTTAAGCAAATATGCGTAATTTTTTTGCTCCCCATCGGGAAACGGCTGCATATGGATTTGAGGAACATGGGCGTTCCGGTCTCTTGCCCTAATTAATGCATCGCTTAGCTTCGATTGGATAATCAAGAAACCTTCCAAATCATATAAGCTTTTGCTCATCCTTTCAATTAGTGGCTTGTACGTTCGTTCAGGCCATTTATGTCCAATATTCGTGCGCAAATGCCATGGAAACCGTAATGCAGCCTTGACCTGAGACGGTATATTTATTATGTCGCTATACTGATCATCGAATTCAATTCCCACAAAGCCATTTTGCTTTATGAGCGCCGCTTCTAATTCAGATGCGTCGAAGAATGCCTGGACATTTGTCGTTCCCAAATTCGTGGCCACATCGCCTACAACCCTCTCAAGAACGTTGTTGATCGGTGAATAAAAAATGGAACTAAGAAAGAATCAAGGACGACCGAGCCAATTATTATGCTTAAATACATACGTTACATTTGGTATATATATATCGATGGCCGGATGTCTGACTGCGGGAAGCTGACTTGCACTCTGGCCATGAAATATTTGATCAAATTGTGTATACACAAACAGAAATATCGGAGATAAAATGGCAATAGATGTTCCTATTGGATGAGCCAATAAAACACTTATATTTTTGCGAATCAGTAGCCGCAACTTCCCGCATTCTCCTTGCTTCGATTGAGACTGTCCTGTAACCGTCGACGTTGACATTTTAATTTTGTTAAAAATTTACTCAACTCTTTTGATATATAATGCTAAGTGTAGGAACACCGTTTGTAGGCGTTGTCCCTTATTAACATCTCACCAATATAAAATTAGTTTCGCAGCCGTATTGGTTCATGGTTTTTCGAATTCTACAACGTACGTACGATATACACTTCTTTCTACCAGTTAAGCTGTTCAGGTTAACTATCACAATTCAATACAATTCACCATTAACTCAAACATGTTTGCATACGTATTTTTAGGTTGTTTTCTATTTCTTTTGTTTTCGTTTTTTTTTTTTTGGGGTTGTTAAAGAAGTATCATAAGCAATAACAGCTTCAGCCTGAATACAGGAAACGTTGCAGCAGCCGCTAGCTTACTTCTTCTTGGACACACCGACGGTACGACCACGGCGACCTGTAGTTTTGGTGTGCTGGCCACGGACACGGAGACCCCAGTAGTGACGCAGACCACGGTGGGAGCGAATCTTCTTCAAGCGCTCCAAATCGTCACGCAGCTTTGAATCCAAATTGGATGATGTCAGCTGCGAGTATTTGCCATCGATGATATCCTTCTGTCTGTTAAGAAACCAGTTGGGCACTTTGTACTGCAGCGGGTTTGAGATGATGGTAACAACCTTGTCAACCTGTCCAAATCAACAAATGCAAAAAATGAGATTAATCGCGCACAAAAGCAGTATGTATGTAATATATATTTACCTCCTCCTCGGTGCATTCACCAGCACGCTTGGTCAGATCCACATCGGCCTTCTTCAGCACAATGTTGGAATAGCGACGACCCACACCCTTGATGGCAGTCATGGCAATGCCAACTTTGCGCTTGCCATCGATGTTCGTATTCATGATACGAAGAATGTGTTGGAACTTCTCTGGGATGACGAGCGACTGCAAACACAAATGATTTATTAGTATTCAGATCGTAGGCACCGGAATAAGAAGGCGTAAACAACAAAGGCCGAAATTGCATTTCCGCTCAATATTGCAAAATAATTGAGCCATATATATCACAAAAATGCACTATTTTGTTTTTACAACGCACAGTATGGCATGCATTTGGGTTTCTATCGATAATCGGCTACTTTTAGCGTTTGATTGACTGGATATTTCACGATTTATATATAGACGCACCATTTTGCCCTGTTTAAGCGACAACTATTCAGTCGAAAAAGAAAGCGGATGCGCTGCTTCTTTCCACTTATTACATTGACATTTCGAAAAACAGTGCTGAGTAACGTCCGAAGTATCGATATATGGAAAAGCGCAGGGCTGCCTATAAAAGTGGAGGCCCTGAAAAAGCGCCGTTATTGTTGACAATTTTCAGTTTAAAACAATGAATGTAATCGGGCGAATGAATGGTAAATGTCATTTATATTTTGAATATATAATATTTTGTACATATTGTTATTATTTGCAGCACTTGATTGTGTTGGCGAGGATGACGTTATGTCATTACGCATCATATGCACGCTGGCACGTAATCATAAATACAACATAGAAGAGCTGGACAAATACGGGAATACGGCGCTACTCAAAGCCTGCTATCTCGGCAAGTTTGAGTGTGCACGCGTATTGCTTGATTTTGGAGCCAATATTTACGCCATCAATTATTTTGGGCAAAACGCCTTAACACTGGCTACCCATGCTGGTCATTTGCAGCTAGTGGTCGAATTGTTGCGTCGCCGTACATACCAGGACTTTAATCTTTCTTCGCTCACGCCTGCCGTTTGCGTGGCTGCAATGCGAAAGCATAAGGGTCTAGAGGACTATTTTATGCGCTTAGACCCAATGGGAACTCCAGCTTTGCAGACCGTGCATGGTAATAAACCAAGTAACATACATAATAATATATGATTCTAATTTTTAATTAACGTGTTTTTATAGGCCTTGGCATAAATAACTTGCGGCATATGGTAAAATCAAAAATAAAGACAAAACAGTCGAAGCCAACATTTATTAATATAATTAAATAAATTTATGTCAAAATACCTATTTGTATATCCTTATTGTATTGGAATAAATTAAATTTTAATTTGTAATACGCCCCAGGGCTGCAATCACTACTTTTATTCAATACACATTTATGCAGTTGGGCAACGCCATGACTAGGGCCAATTGACAGCTGTTATTCGCGCCAAAACGCCAGTTTTGCCGCGGCTAGAAATTCATTGAAGTCACCAACGCACCAACGCGCTGATCAAATTTACAAAATTGCATTCCAAAAGAACAATTTGAATTAAATAGCAATCATGTTTGAGGCACGTTTGGGACAAGCAACAACACTAAAGAAAATCCTTGACGCCATCAAGGATTTGCTTAATGAAGGCACCTTCGACTGCAGTGATTCGGGCATACAGGTAAGGAATAGGAACCTTAGCTCAAGTTTCTGATATTTCTAAACGATTGCTACGATTCTACTTTCAGCTTCAGGCAATGGACAACTCCCATGTATCGCTGGTTTCACTGACGCTGAGATCGGATGGTTTTGATAAGTTCCGCTGTGATCGTAATCTGTCCATGGGCATGAATCTGGGCAGCATGGCAAAGATATTGAAGTGTGCCAACAACGAGGATAATGTGACTATGAAGGCTCAGGATAATGCGGACACAGTTACCATTATGTTCGAGTCGGCTAATCAGGAAAAGGTCTCCGATTACGAGATGAAACTGATGAATCTCGATCAGGAGCACTTGGGCATTCCGGAAACGGAGTATTCGTGTGTGGTTCGCATGCCGGCAATGGAATTTGCTCGCATCTGCCGTGATTTAGCGCAGTTCAGTGAATCTGTTGTCATTTGCTGTACGAAAGAAGGTGTAAAATTCTCTGCCAGTGGTGATGTGGGCACTGCGAATATTAAGTTGGCTCAAACTGGCTCCGTCGACAAAGAGGAGGAGGCTGTCACTATTGATATGCAAGAGCCGGTCACGCTCACTTTCGCCTGTCGCTACTTGAACGCCTTTACAAAGGCTACGCCGTTGTCTACCCAGGTGCAGCTGTCCATGTGCGCTGATGTGCCGCTTGTGGTTGAATATGCCATTAAGGATCTGGGTCACATACGCTACTATTTGGCGCCAAAGATCGAAGATAACGAAACATAAAATTGTTTCGCGATGTACCTAACACATATTCATATTTCACATATACCGCATAATGCCCTTACATACGACATACTAATTGTTAAGATTTTACAGTGCAGCATTTCTTTGGCTAATAAAGTAATACAAAATGAAA
This sequence comes from Drosophila littoralis, assembly GCA_018903485.1. Classification (NCBI taxonomy): domain Eukaryota; kingdom Metazoa; phylum Arthropoda; class Insecta; order Diptera; family Drosophilidae; genus Drosophila; species Drosophila littoralis. Next base: position 5,531,498 of record JAEIGF010000297.1, on the reverse strand, counting down.
AACTTGTTTCTCGTTTAATGGCAAAAACCATTTAATAACAAAACACTGGGTACAGTTAATATAAAGAGAGAGTTGGCCGGCCTATTATTAAAACTTAAGCAATCGAGCTGCTATGGTCGATCGTACAAATCAAATGTTGCACGTTTTAATCTGGTTTATCAGAAGCTGATGATTCGCAAAATTGAATTAGTTTCAATAGAACTTTTTAAGCCTTCATAATATCGAAAGGTCAAGCTAAATACATAGATAAATATCATTATAAATTACATATAAGTACTCGTTCATAACAGGCACATATTCGAGACTTTGCATGAGTTTTGGGAGTACATTTTGTGTTGTTCTTATTTTATATATATTTTAGAGCGTGCTTACACGCTCTCAATACTTGAACAATTGGCTGAGTTAATCCAGAAGCTTTATCCTATATATTCTTTTTGTATAGCTGCCATTACAAAACATATAAAGCTAATCTAAATGTGTTCGTATTCATAATATAAAAGTGTATAAAAACATTTGAGAACAATAAAGCAAGAATTGTGCCACACAAACAACATGTCTATGTTGCATATAACAAACCGTGTATAAATATTAATATATGGAATATAAATAGATAGTATATGTATATAAGGATAAGTATAGATTGTTATTAAGGCGCTGCCGATGCAGCAGAGCATGCACTGGGACTGGAGGTCTCATCGTATGCGGTGCCATTGTCGTTGTTATCTATACTTGCCTGGAGCAATGCCTGTAAAGATTTGATACATTGTTTTGATCCATCCATTGCCTCATTGGACAACTATAAAGTAATCAACTAATCAGTTTGCTTGATCAAATTTAAGTAGTTTGTTGCGTACCATCGTAAAATTTAAAAAACCATGTGGCAAACCCTCAAGTATCTGCAAGTGTACTTGGCGACCCAGTCGCTTCAGCTTTTTGGCAAGCATAACGCAGTCATCTAGGCATGGATCCATGTTCAGCGTCTACATGTAGAGGACGTAAAACAAGTTAATATTATTTCGTCTATGGTTCAATTCCCAACTTACAAGTATTCTGGTCTCTGGTAATTGCGAAAGCCACTCATCGCTGGCCCAGTAGGGCGATAGAAAAGGATCTTTGGGGACATCGAAAGCAAACTCTTCGCTGGGGCTTCGCGCAATTAGAGCGTCCAAGTTTCGCACATCTTGCTGACCAGGTGTGCCTGTTCCGTGTATCTCATAGGATTGCGTGCATCGATTAATTATATTATTGACAGCCTCCTGCAAGCGACCCGGCAGAGTATCCACAATTATCTCACGACCCGCCTCAACAAGAATGTTTTCCTCCGAGCTGCTTTTGGCGTGTCCATTCGTTAGTGGCAATTGTACAGCGGTATTTGTGTTCTCCTCCGTGGCTTCCATGGTAGCGGTATCAATAAGATATTTATCCAGAAAACTATCAATGTAGGCGGCTGATTCGGCATCTTTGGGTATCTCCGCAGAGATCTCAATCGGATAATGTTCAATGGGCTGCGAGTCGTCCTCGAATGACACACAGGAGCTATTGTCGCTGTTATCACTGCTGGGCAAGTCAGTACGTTCCACCGTTTGACTGTGGTACGAAGCGCTGGCAAAGGTATCGCTAGTCTCCTCATCCTCATCCGAACGATTGAGCGGCTCCAGCGGTGTCAGCGGGCTCTTGGCCGTCGAGGTACGTCGACTGGAGCTGATGCTATGTGTTAGCTTCTCCGCCTCCGCAATAGGAGCCTGTGCGTTGCGTATCTGCTCAAGCTGCTCCACATGCTTGGCATTTTCCTCCAACATTTCACTGGAAGGCGCTGCGTAGGCGCGCAGGCAGCGCATCATAAAACCAAAGGGCAGCAGTGGATCCATTAGGCACAGAAGCCGCGCTGGACTAGGCACAAAACTAACCAATGTAGGGCAATAGGCCAGAAACAGTCCATCCGGCACCCGGACGTTCTGCTCAATACACTTGAGTGCCAATCCAATGGAGAGATTCGCGCCCGCTGAATCACCAGCGCATATTACACGCTCTGCGGTAGTGCCTAAGTGCTGGGCATTGTTTAGCAGCCAGCAGTAAGCATAGTAGACTTCCTGCAGTGCACGTGGAAATGGTGCCTCCGGTGCCAGGCTGTAGTCCACCGAAAGTATAGGGACATCCAGTGCCACGGCCCAATCGCGTAGGTATAGCTCGTGCGACTTTGATGATTGTGCCACAAAGCCGCCACCGTGGCAGTGAAATAGTATCGATTTAGAAGCTGCTGCTGGTCTCCGCCAGCCGCGATAGCGTCCCTCACCGAGCATACCAGCACGTCGCTTGGCGCTGAGCAAGCGCACTGAAACCGGCAGCCCGGGTCCAAGATGTGCACTGGGCACAGGTATATCTACAAACTGTAACTCTTTTTTGTTTTCTACGTTTTCTGTTTGTGTCGTACGTGCCGGTAAGCGCATTGGCTCGGCGGGCAGTTCAATTATGCGATTCACTTTGATGGAAGTACCCACAATGCTGGGTAGCTTGTGCATTAGCTCCGATTCGGCTAGAAACCAGAATGACTTGCAGAAATCGATTTTTGCATTTTGCGAAATGTTTACAATACGTCTTGCGCGCAGCTCCGGATTCATAAGATATTTGCCGCTAGACCAGAGGCTGCGTGTGGTCTTTAGCAAGGTGCTGCTGTTATTGTCCGTTTGCGAGTAATATGTTTCGGAGTAACTGGCCATGCCAATTCCCAGAAAGCGTAGTACACCGCGTATTGAATCGCCATACTGAAAACCCAAGCAGCGTCCATAGAAACAATACTGATTAATGGTGTCGCCCAGCTCGAAGAGCTGTTCGGCCGTATGCTGCCCACTAGCAAGTAGATCGCCCGTATTCACCGACCATTGCCGTAGTATTAACAGGTACTGCAGACAGGTGCACAGTGAGCAGAGCAACTGGGAGCATGCCTCCACCTCCTTCATGTAGAACTTCTTGCGAAAGAAGAGCGAGGCTCGAGTGGCCAGCAGCTGCTGGCAAATGCTGCGTCCATGTGTAATGCACGCATTGGTCACGTAAATAAAACTGCGATAACCGTTGCCCGGTGTGCATTCGTCAAAGTCATATTCGTGGGCAAAAGCTTCGATTTGCAACACCAGCCGATTGGCCAGCACTATAAAATCCTGCCAGGCAATTTGTGCGGCATGCAAGCGCTGACCATATTCGGTATGATCCTTGGCAAAGTAGGCGGCATGTTCCAGGCAATCGGCGTACAATTTGTGATAGGCGGGCTGCAAGTCGGCGGGAATAGGTGTGGTCGTGGTTTCGGTTGCTTGTGCTGTTGTTACTTTTCCATTGAGCTCATCCTTTGAGCCGGCCTGGGCCAGCTTGAGGTTGTGCTCAAAGTGGGCATTCGGCTTTGGGGAGCGACCATCAAGTTCAGAGGTTGCGGCTCCAATCATTGCGCTGCTAAAAAGTTACAAATGGGATTAATAGTGCAAATACTCTACTTATGAATATTGGCATATCACATCAAATTATTTATTCTTTACAATTCGACCAAAAAGAATACAAAGGTTTCTTTTCGCTAATGGGGGCTTTTCAAATTTCCATGTTCGGCAGAGTTTAAGCTTTTGTAACTAAGCGTATAAAAACTTTCACTCGATAACTACGCAATACCAGGTTTAGAATTTGTGCACTTGAGATGTCTCTTTAGCGGTTACACCATAACTTGTGAAGAGAAGTTCTTAACTTACAGCTTTTATACACCTTACAGCAGTTTTATTTCATGGTTTACTAATGCATTTTATTTTAATTAATGTAATTAAACAATACTCAAATTCGGCAGTCTAAATATGATACTGTGTGTAATGATTTAGTAATAGTGTTGACTAAGTGGTTTTTCCATTGGAACAAGCTCATTTGTTCTTTTTTCGTGAATGAACTCATTGTTCAGTTGTTTCAATTTTAAGTCGGTGTGCGTCACATTTCAATAGGAATATTTTCAGCAATTTAGTTTCCCTTTTACCACTTTATTATAGGCAAAATAAGTTTACTTAAATAATAACAACTGAGCACAAACAATTCAGAACCAGCTCAGTCTCAGCTGATCAGTAACCGTTGAACTTTAATAGGCTTGCACTTTCCAGCACTAATTCATAATATCGATATATCGATAGCATGCTACATAACATTTCTATTAAAAGGAATATTTCACAACAGAATCATCGGATCGGTGAATTGCAGTGCTGCAGTTTGTTCACACAGTAAAGTAAATGTTAAAGTTCTAGTACTCTAATAAAAATAATGTGCATAAAGAGTGTGTGTGTGTAAGGAGAATAGTGTACGCAATTATGAGTGTCAGCATTGTGCAGTACTATGGGGAACAGACGAGCAAATGTGGATACTGTACGGGCACGGACTGTAGCAAATCGCACGGTAAGAACACCATTTAGAACATACATACCTAAGCAGAACTAAAGTACAATGTATTCACCCCTCGCATATATACTTGCATGCATGTGTGTGTGCGTCATACAGGTATGCATGCATATCGTTTGACCTGCGACGATTACCAAGAGCTGATCGATAGAGGCTGGCGGCGCTGCGGTAATTACTGCTATAAGCCGCAAAACGACATCACATGCTGCCCATGCTATACGATTAAGTGCGATGCTCTGGAATTTAAACTAACCAAGTCCAATAAACGCATTTTGCGGCGTATGAATAAATTTTTACGCGATGGCAAACGTGAGCCAAGCGAGCAGCAGCAACAGACGGCGGGTGAATCGAAAACCGCCGATGACGCTGACGTCGACCCTCAGCCACAGCTGCCTGATAAGAAGCCCTCTGTACTTAATGTTGAGCAAGTTGAGAGTTTGGCAGCAGAAATGAAAAGCGCGTGCCCTGCTCCAGGGCTGGACGTAACGGCAGGCAAAGGCGATCCAGCAGCGTCGTTGTTGGTATCCAACAAATGTAAAAGTGAGCCCATTGATCTCTTTTTTTTTATTAGGCCTTGCATTAACTATGAATTTGTTCCATTTCATAGCACTAACCTCCAACTTGAATCCGCCCCGCAAGAAGGCCAAGCAAATGCGCCTGGAGCGCAGGCAAGCTAAACTGGGCGCCCCGCTAGAGCAGCCACCACACAGCAAAACGTTGAAACAGGAGAAGAGCTTGAAAGATTTTCTGTCAGCACCCTGTGAAACTGATAAGCATCATTTAAAGGTGTGTTTTTAGGTCTATAAAAATAATTGCTAAATGTGCACAAAGACCATTCATTTAATTCAAAGTTCGTATTCAGCTCGAGATAAGTGATTGTAAATAAAATGTACACTAACTGTTTGCAATGTGGTCGGTTGCCAACTCAAAAAGTAGCTAAATCCAATAAGAGTCTAAAAAACCTGAATCAGCTTTTTGAAATGGTTAAATCCGTTTAAAATTCCAATTGTTTTCGGCGGACGCACTATGAAGACATCTAAATGTTGCTAGAAGATGTTTTTACTAAATCTAAAGCTAAGCTTATCTTGAGCTGCATACTACCTTGTCATGCTGCCCGTATTGAATGAAGCACGTGTCTTTATGCCCAAAAAAAAAATGCAAAACCGTTTGCAGCACGTAGCTGTGTTTAACGTTTTATCATGTATATAGTATGTAGATTGTTTTGTGTTACCTTTTGCGTGTGCCCTTGAGTCCCTTTATGTACACACATCGTATTTGTGCTATTTGTTGCAGATCGTTTTGGTCGCTGCCTCAGATACACAGCGCACTTGTGCCGATGCAGTACACGCATTGTATCGCAAATATCAATTAGTCATACACAATGATAACCCCGCACGCCTAACATTAGCTAGTATGCAGCGGTTTTTGGTTAAATCACCCCTAAAGGTAATTATAAATGATTTTCTTTCTTTTTCTATAAACCTTATTATAGCTGCGTTTGGTGAACGTCAATAGCGAGGAATTCAGGCGTACGTTACCGCAAAGCTTTGAGCTGTATAAGAAGTATCAGATTGTCATACACCACGATCCGCCCAAAAATCTGATGGCATACAAGGATCATCTGCAACAGTCACCCATGAAGGTTGCTAATTGAACAAACATAAATGTTTAATTATACAAAAAAAAAAACACAATTTTTTGAAAGATTATACAAGGGAATTCTAATCGTATTGCTTGCATTGCTTTCAGCAACAAACAACCGAAGATGCTCCGGAAATGGGATATGGATCATTTCATCATCAATACTGGCTGGATGGAAAATTGATCGCTGTAGGCGTCATTGATATACTACCTGGTTCAGTTAGTTCAGTGTACTTTTTTTACGATCCTGACTATAGCTTTTTATCGCTGGGCACATATGGTTCTTTAAGGTTCGATTTGAGAGCACTGTATAGGTATTTTTTTTATTAATATTATATGCTTGTTTTTAGGGAAATTGACTTGGTGCAGACAATTGCCGAGCGTGTACCCGCCTTGAAGTATTACTACATGGGATTTTACATACACTCTTGTCCTAAAATGCGCTATAAGGGAAAATTGTCTGCATCTTATATATTGTGCCCTGAGACTTATGTTTGGGTGCCCCTAACCGATGGTAGCTTACAAATGCTTAATAAATTATTATACATAATTATCGTTATCGTAATATTATGCCACAGTCGTACGCTCCAAACTTGATGTGGAAAAGTATCAGCGCCTGAATCCGGATGCCACAGCAAAGGATGTGAATGAGTTTTTGAATCAGCATTTAAATGATGTAATGCTGCTACTTGACGCCAAAACCTGCGTCAGTTACAATAGTTTCGTACAAGTAAATATATGTTGCTTATTACAAGTACTTGAAATTTATTGACTACTTTCTTTTTTTTTTTACAGCTTACTGGCGTTGTTGGCGATCGCGATGTGATTATCGAGTACAGCAAACTCGTGGGTAGAGTGTGTGCACAGCGCATGCTTTTTGTGAACATGTCTTGAAAGGCATATTGTTGAAGAATTACAAATAAATTCATAAATGCACCTTTATTCATTATATACCACGCAATTAATTTAAACGCCTTAGCCAAGTAGTGCAAAATTATTTCGATCAAATGTAAAATGTTAAATCTCAGTTAATATGTGCGACTACGTTCTTAAAATTCAGTTTTATTATATAACAAATAAAGAACAATAAAATGTTGAGCAACAAACTAAAATATATCATTTGTTTTAATCAATTATGCGAGATGAGCAGGTTGATAAAATAATAATAAAAAAAATCATATGTTTGTTACCCGAAACATTTGAGATAACAATGATAGCTCGAATGCTTGGCAAATTAACAACTGTTATCACTAATCATCAGGCAGCTTATCAACAGGCAGCTAAATGCATCAATAAAACTAATTATCTAACAACAAATTCGCGCTCTCAGAGAAGCTGCCACTTAGTGGTAGTCACGAGCATTTATTGTGCATCTCGGCATTTTATTCACAGCATGATTACATGTTAAATGGCAAACTATGGACAAGCAAAGTGTTAGTAATGAAGCCGACATGTGCGAGTACTTGAAGTTTAGGCTAGTGGGCACTTGGATGACGGTGTCTTTTTGTGAATCTGCAATATCGAGGGACCGAATATTGGATACTCTGAATTTGTTGCTCAGTGTAACAAGGAATTATCGAGGAATAAATAATCAAAAGCCATTTTATAAATCCATAAAAATAAATATAAATGAAGTCCCTTTTTATGTAAATGCATGGACTTAAATAAGAAGAGAAGATCAGCGGATGAGTAACCAAAATTTCAAGATACTTATAATATAAAAGAAAGCAACAAACATATATACATATAATGTAATCACGTTAATATAGCAATTAACACTTGCCTGCCATTTTGTCAAGAGCGTTAATTAAAAAAAATATATTTTTACTTATAAACGGAGCTGCCGACTGTTCGTCCCAGACGACGTGCTGTTCATTTTCTTTTTATACTCTGTATATAACAAATGTTTAAAAAGTGTATAAATTTGTTGCTGAACGAAACGAGTTAAAATAGAGATAAGGACCATATAATAAGGTGCAGCTACAATCAATTAAGAGATTATCTAATATAGCTCTGGCTAAGAAATTTGCATATTTTTGACATTATACACAGCTTAAAATATTCTACTTGATACTGGGTATATGCTAATCAAGCTGCATACTCTCTGGTTATTATACCCTGAACCCATTGAAAATGGGTAAAAAGGGTATATTGTATTTGTGCAAAATGCAAATGTATGTAACAGGCAGAAGGAAGCATCTCCGACCCCATATATATTCTTGATCAGCATCAATAGCCGAGTCGATCTAGCCATGCCCGTCTGTCTGTCTGTCTGTCCGTATGTAGACAGCTCAAATTAGATGTAGGTGCTCCTAGCGCCTGCGCAGATCGAGTTTGTTTCCGATAATTGATAACTTAGTCCGTTTCCAAGCAATCGATAAAAACCGATATCGACATCCTGTTTTTTGAGCAAATTGGGTAAATTATAGGAGCTAGAGTCACCAAACATAATGTTGTTTCTAGAATAATACATATATATCAAATATCTTTCATTTTATACCTATCGCCACCTCCCCGCTACCACCTCAAAGAGGGTTCAGGGTATTCCCTAGTCGGGAGCTCCCGACTAGAACTTCTTACTTGCTTTTTAAAGTATTCCCGTTTTATCGCGTTCTCTAAGCATAATTTAATATATAATAATTCAAGCACGTGTGCTCGTGCTGGTTGATCATTGACAAGGACTGGCAAGTATGGAATTATATTATTAAATATTGATTGGCACGAATTTGTACATATTTGTTCGGATTCAAACATTTTCTCCTAGTGTAATAATCGCATGCGATTTTCTTGTGTGGCGCGCTATCAAAACAAGAGCTAGGGCGAGCAGGAGAGAGAGAGCGAGAGAGAAAAGCTGCGAGCGAAGCGTCAATCTCGAACCCGCCAACAGTCAACAACAATTTAAACAATTTTTAACCGTTTGTTTTTTGCGCTTCGCTGTCGCCGGCCGAGGTTTTGCTTAAAAACGTCGTCGCCGCGCGTCTGACGGTACATAACTTAACTAAAGTATATATGCCATTGGCAGCTGGCGATTTAGCTTCATTCGTTCCGCGGCGTTCTCAGCTGAAGCAACAGTGCCCAATCCCGCCAACTTCCAGTCCCCCCACATAGCCAGTGGCACATCGGGCGCTCACCGCGCACCCAAATGTGAGTGTACAAGTGCGTGTGCTTATTATATTATTGCATTGTATTAACCATTTCGTAATGGTAAACTTATAAGTTGACAAGCATAGAGCAAGGACTCCGGTGAAAAAAAAAATAAAAAATAAAAGTACATGAAAATAAATAAAAAATGTTATCGCAGTCTCCTCGAACTGTCATGGAAAAATTTCTTGCAGGCGAATAATTTATATGGCAAAGTGTGCCAAGCGCAACGTTTTAAAGTGTATATAATTATGCGGTGTTTCGGAACGAAGTGCCCAATCAATTGTGCTGCTGCTGGGACAAGTGCCAGTTATCAAAGATATCCGATTCTTGGAGCTTAGCATCCGCCATCAACATCAGCTGAGGCCAACACGTGCCGATTTGATACATACATATGTATACATATTTTCCTTGTTTACAAGCTGCGTGTGGCGCTATCATTTTATTTTTATTTGGGTTAAAATATGCATTTCAGTTATAAATTCGCATTTTATATGGCAACTGGTTTAGTCGTTGGGCACGCTTTTATTTAATGAGTCACAAAAAATGCATGATATTATTTTAAATAATTCATTTAATTAAAATTGAATTCTGAAAGCTAGTTTTTTTTTGTTTGCTGACTTTCGGCAGCTTTTTTTTTTCATATTCGAATTAATAATTCGTATGAAGTCTGATGACCCGCAATTGATCTTCCATGGGATTTTCAATCGCAGTCTCCATCAAAAGTTTCGACTTAAATGTTATGCAATATTCAAAGCTTAACGATATTTCTAGATGTTTTTTCATCAATTTTTTAAGGTCTTTGGATTTGCTTGTGCTAGTCCATTGAATTACTACGTAACTTGCTATTTTTCGCATTGATTTTTCATAAATCAACCTGCTAATTATATGAATAATTATTTTGACTACTTAGCTTATAGTATATTTTGCATTTTTATTTTGTTTTTTGTGTACCATGTAATTGTGGCCTGTGCAAATAAGTTGTTATTTTTTTCTCGACTTATATTCGAAAGTTAATTATAACGTGCAAAAATGTGATTCCATGGGAATTAGTGCAATGCCCAAGTTGATTTCGTTTCGGTTACTGAGAACCAAGCAACAATACGTAACATCCAAATAAAACTAAATAATACAAAATATACAACAGGAATAACTAATGCCAGCTGGTAAAGCGCATTACATATTTCAATTTTATGTGAGACACGGTTCATTGCCATTGAATTAGTTTGCAGAATTCAAAACACAAAAAAAAAAAAAAAGGAACACAAAACAAACAAAACAGTCCGATAGCCATGCAAACTGACAAAAAGCCGAACTGTTTAAACGTTTTTCAAAAGCCAAATCAACAACAATAACAACAAATACTTCGAGAGAGATACAAACTACCAAACCATGTCAATTGTGTGCTCATGTCTTATGTAAATGCTTCAAGCACGCGTGCTATGGGTATACAATATGTTATATAGGGTATATAATATGTTATGCTTGTATATAATTCGTTATGTGCATGGGTGTCGACAGCTAACGGTTTAATGTAGCTTTATGGCCTAGATCATACGCCGATATCGTGATATCGCAGCCCCCCACAAACTTTTTCTCGAACAATAAATCAAATCTACAATAAGTCCAAAAAAAAAAATTGTTTTTGTTGTTGTTATTTTACAGCTAATTAACGATTAACCTAACTATAATGAGTGGCACTTACTTTATCAAACGATACCAGCTCTTATCGTATATTTTACAATTACGATTTTTTCCTTGCCCCCGCCATATAACGTCATAAATTTTTGAGTTGATTTTTTAGAGCCTGGCGCTGATAAAGCGCCACGCTCCTGATTACAGACGCACACGGCAAATTAATTGGCAGCACTCTCAACCACTCTCAAAAAGATACTGCGACTACAGTCGCAGTCTATTTAGATCTTTGCTTTGGTACATTGAATCTCCGGACTATACTTAGATATCGCACATATGGCTGTGACGGCGGGTTCTTCCCGTAGTTGTGATAAATTCCAAGCCAAGTTGTTAGAGGAGCTTATGGATTGCTGATAAGATATTTGTAAATCTGCACTTTACAACAGAATTAATTGACTTTTTCAAGCTGTGAATTGCTACAAGTTATTTAACAACCGGCGTGAAGAGAAAGGAAATTAGTTTGGGTATTTTTAGTCATGCCAAGGTCTTATTATGTAATGTCTGGCTGATATTGAAAAAGAAACCATAGCATATAATTCCTTCGAATAGCCTTTTCGATAAACTTTAACATAGATGTGCAAAAAAGACACAAAATAAACAAATATATTCAAGGATAATAATACAGTGGACTTTAATCAATCATCGGATGGTGATAGTAATGCAAAAATATGTTTTATCGCAGTGCTCAAAATTGTATCTTCAACACGATAATCAAGACGTAGTCAGGCCTTAAGTGGGCTAATCAAGCTATCGTGCTTAAGCTTATTAATTATACATATAATTTATGTGCACTTTGTTAAAGCTCTTCAGATGTTATACAATTGATGTTCGACTCGCAATTTTATATACTAATTGTGTTTATTTGCATTCTTTAATCCAGTTAATATGAACCCGTCAGTCGACTTCGCTGGCCCAGGGAATATCTTAAATGGCATATCTTAAATGCGATATCTATTTTTGGTTTTAGACCTCTTATTTCGGTTTTTATTATATTTTATTTTTATTTTTTGCATAAAATTACGCCATATGCTAATGCACGTCACGTCTTTTGAGTGTCTATGGAGAAGTTATACATGTATACAAAAAATATACTTAGATACGCCTTAAATGCATAATATTTAACTACCGGTCGAGTTCGTACACCTAGAAAATTACACAGAGCCTAGTGGCTACACGCAATAATTTTAATGAGCTATTCGGTTTTTGTTTGCGTACTGCAATAACATGATAACCCAGTATTATAGAGCCATATACCTATTTTATGCGCCTGGTTGCTCTAACTTTCAATTTTTGTTGTTGTTGTTTTATTCGGCTACAAAAATGTTGTATTTTTTGTATTTTTTTATTTTTATTGTATTTGCTTTGGATTTCTTCCGTTCATTGAGAACTTTGGCAAAACCAAGACGATTGCTTATCACAGCAAACACAAAGACTTGTTTATGGGCCTACCTAGAGGCCCATGCATGTGAATTGTTCTTGGAACTTGAGCTGTGCCAATAGCCAATATGATATGCTGTTTCCACAAGGCTTTTATAATACAATTAAAATGATTTAATGGCCAGCTGCAATCTACAGACGATTACCAATGCAGTTACTTGTAAATTTTCTTTTGGTTAGCTGAGATTTCAAATATTTATTTATTTAAAGTCCAGGCCACTTAAGCAGTAATGTGTTTTTGATGTGACTGAACATTAAGTTACGTTTAGTTCAGCAGCATTTTGTCTTCGATTCGTAAACTTCTATTGGAGTGTGATATATCACACTAGAGAAGAAGATAAGAAAAAGTTCAGCTAGTAAACTCTTTTGTACAAATTTCCCTCTAGCGAGTTAGTCACACAACGGCCTAAATGTGTGCAATTTTTGACAGTTGCTACTTACAAATATCCCCGTTTACCAACACATGCTTACTTTGCTAGTATGGGTGTGTAAGTACTAGAAGTAGTATCTGGCTACCCGCCTTACTTAACCCTGTCGCGTTAATATGTAGACACAATTTAGACGAGGCTACATGCCATTGGCAAAACTGCATGTGCAATATTGTGAATGGCTTTCAAACAGTTGTGCAAATCGAATCCAATATACGAATTCGACGTGCCAAGGGCAATATTACATACTATATACAAATGCAATTCCCCCAAAACAGATTGTTTTTTTTTAACTATTGGTTGAAGCTGTTGTTAAACAAATGCATATTACTGGCTGATCTAAACAATTTGAAAATTTGTGTGGCGTGTTGGGGAGCAATTACCTTATCAAAAGGCTGACCACAATGGCAGGCAATGATAGGCGGCTATTTTATAAATCAAGAATTAAATCAAAAACACTTTTTAAAAAAAAAGTGCATGACTAGTTTTTCGTATTGCTATTTGTCATGTTCATAACTCAATTTGGCTTAAATGCTGCTCACGTGCGTGGTCAAATTTGTAACTGAGACGTGCTTAAACTGTTTGTCAAATAATAACAGTCTTGTATATATGTATGTCTTTATTGTCGGAAATAAATATGATTATTGCATTTAAATGACACGTGTTTGCCAAATGGAGCACTAAAACCCAAAGTACTAGACAAACATATAACATTGATCTCGACCGACATGCAGAATGCCAAGGAATTTCCCTTTATCGCATAAAAGCAGGGAAATATTATCCCTTATGTCCGCAATCAAACTGATTATAATTTTAAATTATGATATCTGGGTTTTGCAACAGACGCGCTTCGTCGATCATTCAATCGTGAAGCGGTCATTTAAATAGTTAAAGCTAGAGTTACTGATATAAATTAGCCTATTGCCATTCAAGTTGAGCATTCGCTTTGCTGAACTCGTTCAACTTATCAAGCGGCGCATTGTGACCTGAGCAAAAGCTGGTGTGAATACCCTATAAATGTAATTATTTTAATTCAAAATTGTTCTAAATTGCGTAAAACTATTTTAATATTAAATAACTAATAATAATAATAGTATGGGGAAATTTTGCTCACTGCTCGTTGAGTAAGAAATATTTTGTAAAGAGTTTGGCTATAAATACATGCCATTATTTTCATTATAAATTAACCAGTCAATACCAAGAAATTAAGTTTATTAAAATTGTTCAGTTGAGCAATTGAAGATTTCCCAGTCTCAAAAACCTGAATGCGAGATAAAATGGCACAAAAAGCGGTGCCAAAAAAAAAAAACCAAACAAAAATCATCTCCGCATTCTTGCTTAATTTTGATTTATGCACTTATTCAAACTTAAAACAACTTGAATGCAACTTCCCCAGGCGTAATGCATAATAAAGTCTTTAAATGTTTCCTGTTATCGTCTTTCAGTTGACATTGACGTTCGGCACAACAACAACAACAACAACAACCTGCCAAAATGGCTGTTATGCCCTGCTGTAAGTACACACACACACACCCACACACACACACACACACTGTTTACTTTTAATTTCAGCAACAAAAGAAAATAAAACGTAACGAATAATGCCAAAGTGGCGCATAAATCAATTTCACGTGATGCTGTTCGTTAGCCAAAAAATCTGAAATCCCCGAAAAATTTAAAGATTAAATATTGAGAGTTACGCATGCGCCGTTAATTAGACACCTGACGGGCCCCGAATTTCAAATGGAGCTCAAGTTGATAGATCTAAGATTTAACGCTAATTGCTCTAATGTGCATGGCAAACGCTAGCCGAAATAGAAGTTTATAAATAAATAGAAACCAATAGAAAACAATAGCAAATAAACAATTAATCTCAGTTAATAAACAATATTTGTTGTTTGCAGTTTATGTGCCGAAGCGCGTGAATGTGGCCATAATGTTGTTCATGATGTGCCTCATCAATTATATGATGCGCGTCAATCTGTCCATCAATATAATTGCAATGGTACAGGATCGAGATGAGAATGGCACACTTGTGGAACAGCCAGATGTGAGTACGGAAGACACCCGGTGCCATGCCTTCATTATATAACCAAACTAATTATACTTTTGAATCACAGTATGGCAACCGATACGATTGGTCGCAACAGGATCAGGCCTTACTGTTGGGCGGCTATTTCTATGGTTATATGATCACCTCACTGCCAGGCGGCACGCTCGCCGAGATGCTCGGTGGCCGCAATGTGGCCGGCTATAGTTGTCTTTTGGGCGCTCTGCTGACTGCATTGACACCGGTGGCCGCTGCCTGGGATAAATATGCCGTGTTTGCAGTACGTTTTCTAATTGGACTCGTCTCTGGTGTCGTCTATCCCTGCTGTCACAATTTGGTGTCAAAATGGTCGCCGCCGGACGAGAAGGGCAAGTTTGTCGCCTCGCTGATGGGTGGCACATTCGGTACCGTCATCACTTGGCCACTGTGCGGCCTCATCATTGAAAGTCTTGGCTGGGTCTGGGCCTTCTATGCAGTTGCCATCTTTGTGGTTATGGTAGTAGGCCTGTGGTTCTATCTGGTCAGCGATACGCCGGCGCAGCATAGCACCATCAGCATCAAGGAGAGGGAATACATTGAAAACAGTCTGGGGGGCACACTAGCCAAAAAGGCGAAATGGCCGCCATACAAGCAGCTGATATTCTCCATGCCATTCTGGGCGCTGACTCTGCTGCATTACGGCAGCATGTGGGGTCTGTTCTTCCTGATTACGGCCACGCCCAAGTTCTTGAGCGAAGTGCTCGGGTTCAATCTGTCCTCGGCGGGTTTCCTGTCCAGTTTGCCACACATTGCGCGTCTGTTGGCTGCCTTTGGCTTTGGTTCCGTTGCGGATTGGATTCGACGCAAGGGCTGGTGGACTATTACGTTCACCCGCAAGTTTTTCTGCATACCCTGTAAGTGTTCGCTCAAAAGTAACATTTTTCTTTGCTTAAATAACTTAACTATTTGTTTTTATTTTTTTTACAGCTCACATCTTGCCAGGCATTATGCTCATTGTATTGGCCTTTTGCGGACGCGATCCTTACGTCTGTGTGGCCATTATGACCATATCGTTGGGCTTCAATGGTGCTGCGACTTCCACAAATTTGGCCAACTCACAGGATTTGGCGCCAAACTTTGCGGGCACCATGTACGGCATTATCAATTGCCTGGGCACTACACCAGGCATCTTCTCGCCGTTGATTGTGGCCGCATTTACCCATGAAAAGGTGCGTCCAAAGCAGCTACTCCCACGCAATTGCTTGCTAATGAGCTGTGTTTTTATTTCTTCTTCTTCTACAGAACACCATCGATGAATGGTTCTGGGTATTTGTGATTGGCGCAGCGGCCTACATTTTGCCTGCCATATTTTTCTGGATCTTCGGCTCGGGGAAGATTCAAAAATGGAATGAGGTGCAGACCACCGAGCCGAGCGAGGATGTTGTCAATACAAAGTTGTAGTTTGTGCCTTGGCAATTGGCTGTGATGTTGAAGTACTAATGCCATATAATTATGACGTATGTACGTTTGTATATATGTTAATGTACCTATATAGTGGGTATGTTAATAGCGAGTCCTATTAAAGTTAATGCTGTGTATTTATTGTTGTAAAAGATATTGTTTTTATTATGTGCCCTATTTTACTCGTTTACGATTTGAATAAATATAAGGGACTTACCTCCGTACTATGATAATAAGTATTTAAAGTCAAAACAGTTCAAGTTCTTTCTTCCCGCCTTGGTTGAAAACCTTGTTGTCTATTAAAACCTGTCTTTTTACATAGACATAAGAAGTCAAATTTGTCAACGGCCTTAGTTTTTGTTTTCTTTTGGGGGGAAGCACTCGAACTGGTTGCGGTCGCTGCAAACGTTAATTTTTGCGCATTCAAGCAAAAAAAACCCAAGTTGACACAACAATTAGTTAAATGTTAATCAAAACGCAGAACTGCAAACCTCGCTTCTGTTGTTGTTTTTGTTTATAAATGGGTTTTAATAAATTAACTTCACGGCCGTGAGCCTATGAAGCAACCATGTCAACAAAGCTTTCTAAAAATATATAATCTGAAAACAACGTTGCGCAAAATTGTTTACAAATATTGAGAGGCTTCTCGAAACTGCAACCGCAACTAATGAAAAATAAATTAATTTAATTTAAAAGTGTACCATTTTTTTTTTAAGTAAAATGATCGTTCATAATTAGGAGTAATATGTTGAATATTCTGTTTAATATTTCTTACTGCCAATCATGTTGTCTTGACTTGTACGAATAGTTATTATTTTATATCTACCTTAATATCTGTACAGACATACCCATTACTTATTTGTTCATCATTTTCTTACATTTAAATAAAATTATCGCCGCGAACTTATCGATTAATAATGTGCCCACTATCAAACCGCTTCACTGTTGCTTCGTTACAGATCCATTTTGAGTATAACATTTATTTTAGTAGCTGTCTAGCAGCTGTTCATAACAGTTCAGCAAACTGTTAAGTACCTGTCACTACATTCTCGCTTCTGTTAGTGCATATGTGTGTGCAATCGCGCAAGGCAACTCTGCTTTAGCAAGTTAACTTTATTTATTTATAAGCGCAGTATAAACGCGACAGCGCACATTACTTTATAAATTTAGCACTATACACATCGTCAAAATGGCCGAAGTCGAAGCTGTGCAAATAATTGCGGAATCTTTGAAGCAACAGGTAAGCTAATCGGTGGCCATTGTCTGCTCCACCATCTTTTCCCATTGTCTCTTATGATATGCACTTTTTGCATACTAGCCGTGGGGGGAAAAGAATGCGACGTACGTTCAACTGTAGATTTAACGGCAACAGGGCCGCACTGCTTATCTTTCCAACTTTCTGTTGTGCAAAGTTCAAAAAGCACTCAAAAAGTGGCCAAGCAATGTTATTGCCTGCTTTTGTGTATGTTTTTGTGTGTAAGTGTGTGCGTTGTTGTTGTTGCTAGCCGGTGGCTCTATATGGCGATATAGATACGAGCGGATCTTGATACGAGCGACAGCCCCAATATTCCAAAGGTTTAAAACATGTCCCCACCGCATTAGGGCAGTAAATCACACGAGTTTAACGGCTGATTAAATCAATAAGCAACTTGAATAGGGTCTTAAGGAAATTTAAATATTATAATTCTTTCAATTGAACTTTAAACCCTTTGCAGAGAGCATTACATTTTTCTCACACAACGTGTATCGCGTCGTAAGAACCATCTGCGACACCAAACAACACATATATTTTTATGGATATAGTCATGTTCGGTCGTATAGGTCGGTCGAAAGTTCATTTCTTGATTGAAAAACTTTTGTGTTTTTCAAGATACCTTGACATAACTCGACATTTGTAAGTTTCTCTTTGCTCCTTATATATCAGAAAAATGTTATCAACATCGGACTACTATTTTATATAGCTACTATTGGAATGATCTGTTGAAAGTTATGAGTCAAATCTTAGCGTTACTCTGTTTTAAATAGTCTGATATACTTGTATAGATTTACTAATAAACATTGCAAATATGTGTGTCTTGATTTGCAGGGCGTGGAATATGTGTTCGGCATTATTGGAATACCAGTTATTGAGCTATCGATGGCCTTTCAGGCCGCTGGCTTGAAGTACATTGGTATGCGCAATGAGCAGGCCGCCTGCTACGCAGCTCAAGCTATTGGCTATCTGACGGGGAAGCCTGGCGTCTGTCTGGTTGTTTCTGGACCCGGTCTGCTGCACGTGACGGGTAATTTAAGAATGAACCCTACCAATTTTTCTATGTATTAAAATCTCTTGCTACTTTCAGGTGGCATGGCTAATGCTCAAGTCAACTGTTGGCCGCTGATTGTGATTGGTGGTGCCACAAATCAGGATCATGAGGGCATTGGCGGCTTCCAGGAGTGTCCACAGGTGGAACTGTCGCGCCCTTACTGCAAATATGCAGCACGTCCACCAACTGCTGCACTGATTCCGCTGCATGTTGAGAAGGCTGTGCGCTATACCACCTATGGACGTCCCGGTGTGGCCTATCTGGATTTCCCTGGCAATATTCTGCAATCGAAGGCGATAGAGTCGAGCATTTACAAATCTGTGCCTCACCCTATTGCTCCATTAGCCTATCCGCCTCATGACGATGTTATTCGGGCTGCTCAGTTGCTGCGCCAGGCCAAGCGTCCGCTTGTGATTATTGGCAAGGGCGCAGCATATGCTCATGCGGAAAATACACTGCGTCATTTTATTGAAAACACAAATCTGCCGTTCCTGCCCACGCCGATGGGCAAGGGTGTGGTCTCTGATACGGCTGCTCAGTGCGTTTCCTCGGCACGTACCCTGGCCCTGCAAAAAGCAGATGTCGTGCTGCTGCTGGGAGCCCGCCTTAACTGGATATTACATTTTGGACGCCCGCCACGTTACGATAAGGATGTGAAATTTATACAGGTGGACATTTGCCCCGAGGAGCTACATAATTCGGTTGTCGCATCTGTGGCCATACAGTCGGACATACGCCCCTTTGCGGAGCAGTTGTTTGAGCAAATGAACGCCGTAAACTTTCGCTTTGGCTACGAGCAAGACTGGTGGAAACAGCTGGTGGTCAAATGCAAACAGAACCGTGATACAGTGCAGCAGATGTCATTGAATACAGCGACGCCGCTGAACTATTATACAGTCTTCCATCACCTGCGTGAATTACTGCCACGTGATACTATTATTGTTAGTGAGGGCGCCAATACGATGGACATTGGTCGTTCAATGCTGCTCAATGAGCAGCCGCGTCATCGTCTCGACGCCGGCACCTTTGGTACCATGGGCGTCGGTCCCGGCTTTGCGGTGGCCGCTGCTCTTTACTGCCGTGACTTTGCGCCTGGCAAGCGTGTGCTCTGCGTGGAGGGTGACAGCGCCTTTGGCTTCTCGGGCATGGAAATCGAGACAATGGTGCGCTATAAGCTGCCCATTACCATTGTTATTGTGAACAACAATGGCATCTACGGCGGCTTTGATAAGGACACCTTCGACGCCATACGCAGTGAGGGCGATTTAACGCAAATGTAAGATTCTCATCTTATCTGGGTCTATAACTAGTAGCTAATCTTATCGTGCTCTTTGCTTCTTTACTTATAGTACGCCGCCATCAGCATTGGGCGTTCAGGTGCGCTACGAGGAGATGATGAAAATGTTTGGCATGCAGGGCCATTTCTGCACCGAGGTCAAACAGCTGCAGGCGGCAGTGAAGGCGGCCAATCAGCTAACGGATAGGCCCACCATTATAAATGTGGCAATCAGCCCCTCTTCAGATCGCAAGCCACAATCGTTCAATTGGCTTACAGAGTCCAAACTGTAAAACAACAAACACAGTCGTATATATGTGTTGTGTTTGTGTTTTTTATAAGCAACAACGTTTACAACTTAGATTATAAGCATACAGTTTCGCGCATTCCTAAAAGATTTTCAAAATGCATTTGTCACGATATTTTCTTTGTATATACACAACATGCAAATTTTTTATAAAACCAACGATAATAGAATTTCAGACACAAAGTTTTAATAGTACGCGCGAATAAGCGGATTTTGTGCCTGACTTTAGTTCTATGTAGATACCTAGTTAAATAGGACAAAATTTATGTTGTAACTTTTTGTACCTTTGCAGCGAGTAGTAATAATTTGTATCATGGAAAGACTTATCCGATCCCATAAATTAAATGTATAAATTTATAAATCAGGAGTTGATATAGCTTTGTCAGTCTGTCTGTCTGTCTAAATGTTCTAATGCAAACTAATGTAGAGTTTTTGTATAAGAAATATAACGCACAACTACTACATGTCTGCAGGGGTATTTAATATTCGACACTCCGAAGATTCTTGTTTGACTTTTTATTTATTATCAGAAAGAATTTAGTGCAAAATTCTACAACAAACCTAGAAAAGGCATTCAATTTTGCGGTTTGTCGAAGTTTCTTGCACTAAAAACCGTCGAATTCAAACCGAATTGGAATATCAATGATTGTCGCGCACCAGCTCCTCCTCCAGTCCCAGATAATGCAGAAACCAATTAAAGTCCACCAGGCGACCTTTGTGAAGAAAGGGCAGTTTTGGACACAACTCGAAGGCAATGTTAATTGGTGCTATGTCGGGCACCTGATCGCCGCTCATATCGAAGAAACCTAGCACATCGCGCATCTCGATTTCGCCCTGTTCATTGTGCTTCAGTACCTGCAGTATATCCTCCACCAGCTCCAGACTAAAAGGCAGCCGACAGCCGCGCAGCGTGGATCTGACTTGTGCCTCTGTAATGTACGGCTTGCCTGTTGGATTGATGTGACTAAAATGCTCAACAATTTCATCCACATTGTTCCATAGTGCGCGTTTCAGCTCCAGCTGAGCGGCGGCGCGCACATGATTCCTATCGCAGCTGGGTGGCGGCATTTGCTCCGCGGAGAAAAACCGACAAACCGTGACAATCTCATGGTTGAGCAATGCTTCCTTTGAAAGAAAGGCGAGCAACGTGGATTTCAACGTATCAAAGCTAATGGTGGTGCCATCGCGCAGATCTGCATTCGGCTGGCAGCGCAGTACAAATTGTTTGTACTGCGGACGAACTGCCTCACGAATCTTCTGCATAATTGAGAGTATGTCCGCCACAGGAAACTGGAAAGAGAAAGACTGGTTGTACAGCTATAGGCAAAGCGGAAGAACATCTTCAACCAACCTCATTGGCATGCTGTTCCATGTGGAGCAGCGTAAACTCATCGGCTGAAATGATGTGGAAGTTGTGATCCTTGAAGCTCAATCTGGCACCTATGTAGAAGTCGTTGGCGCGATAGTATTCCGGTCTGGCTGAGCTGAACTTCTCCTGGCCAGGCAGCGGCACACGCGCACGCTTCAAGAACTCACCGCCCATAAAGCCCGAATTGCGTCGTGGTATCTCATAGATTTGAATGGTATCATCCGCTAGATAATAACTTATCACAAAGCTGCGCTCGCAGTTCTCTCGTATGCTGGACATCAGCTTGGCACCAAAGCGCAGAATGCACCCATCATATTTCATGAGCTTCTTGAAGTCCCCCTGCGGTGCCTTGGGCTCCACTGTAATGCAATTGCCCTCAGAGTCCTCATAGCTGCCCCAGCCATTGTAGGGCGGCAAACGACGAGCCTGAGACGGATTAGAGGCACGCTCATCGCTCCGATCCGGCACGGGTTGTGGTGTAAAGTCTTGAATCCCATACTGGTGAAAGAAAAACAAAATGGTAAGCGTGTAAGTCCAATACATAAAATTGAGTTCCCTAATCTTCACACACACCTTTTCTCTGTAATAGTGCTGTGTGAACTGATCACAGCTGGTCAGCATCACTTGGCGCCCAAAGACGTTCAACACGGCGCCAATTTTCATGTCCTCATCCGTGTAGTATGCAATCTGCGTCTGGCCAGTATTCAGGGGATCTGTCACGTAGCGTACATCACGCATATTGGTGCCCAGCACATTTAACAAGGTGACGGCGGTTTGCTGACCCGGCAGCGCCAGACCCGAGAAATCCTTCGGCAGCTTGGCGCGCTTGAGAAATGTGCTGGTTCCCTCGCGGCCCGAATTGCGTGGAAACTTCTCCTTAATGTCAATGGTATCATCGGCCAGATAATAACATATGTCCAGCCGACGTATATCACCAAAATCCGAACGATCGTTCCAGTACCCCTGAAATTTGAGCACGCGCCGATCAAACTCCAGAAACTGTGCAAATGCATGTCGTTTGGGAAAGGCGCTCGTCTCCGGTCGAGGCGTTGGCTTCACGGCGGAACGTTTGCGCAGTTCTGTAGTGGGATCACTGAAAATGCAGAACCAGACAGCTTAGTTGAGCTCTGTTCAACATAAAAAAATGTAAAAAACAGCATCGGCACGCCGAGGATTAAATACCCTTGTAGAAATGGAATAACAGCTTTTCAGTTGTGTGGAGAAAATTGTAAGGCTCGTAGTTTCTCGTTTGGTGAATAAACTGAAATGCAGAATATTTTGCCACTTAACTCATTTTTCCACCGATTCTCCCTATAGAGCTATGTGATATAGTGGTCTAATGTAGGTAAGATTTGGTTTTTATATAGGGAGCATAGGAATCTAGAAATCTCCGCTGCGTTCGAATTTGAATAGATGGACAGGACAAAATCAACTCGACTCAATAGGTTCATAGGCATGGCAATAGCAAAAACCCCTCTATAAGGATAAAAAACTCGATAGTTACTTGGGCTCCATTAGCGCCACGGGCACCGCTATGCCGGCGCGACTGAGAAACTGCCTGGTGAAAATGTCGCAGCCACTGATGTGATAGTTCCGATCAAAGATTTGCACAGTGGTGTCCACGTTGAGATCGAAAATGGATAGAAACTCGCGTTCGTTGGGTACCGCTTTGGGTATGCGCTGTCGATGCACAAGACAGCCTTGCGGTATGCCTGAATTCTCCACTTTGGGTTCCGTGATTTGAATGGTGCCATCCTCAAGATAGAAGTAGATTTTCACCTTACGCACCTGATAGGGCGCATGATATACCTCGGTCAGCGGCTCCTTAAAGTAAGCATTAAAGCAGAGCACCTGCTTGTCGTAGGCCAGCCAAGGTGGCAGCTTGGTCGTCATCTTGGGCGCCCACGGTGCATTCAGCTCGGCAGGCGCTGGCGGGCATTTGGGATCCACCAGCGGTCCGTTGGGCTCGACCAGCTCGGGCTCACGGCGATCCGAGAGCATGTGTATGCCCTGGTAGTGCATCAATGTTTGACGCCGCGGATGACGCCGTTTGCTGTACTATGGGAAGAGGCAGATGCGGGAGCTCAGCAGGGAACAAACTTTGGTAAACCTGTTTTTGGCTACTCACGTCATAGAACTGCGCACCTGGCAGCAGCGGCATTCCCGGTAATCGCAGCATTTTAACGGTAAATTTATGTTTACTTTAAATTTTAACACCTTTAAATTTAGAATTTGCTTTTGCCAAATTTTGCTAGCCGAATTTTGTTGCAAAATTATAAATTTGTGGCAGTCGATTTTGAGCTGCGAAACTGTTTCGACATTTTCTTTGCTGTTCGATAAATGGAACAAACAGCTCTATGGCAATGCCGATGCTTGCCATGGCAGCAGCAGCGCCAGCAGCAACTGGTTGCACCAACGGGCTGGTAGTCAAGGAGTTCCATTTGTGGTTACCCTCCCCGGCCACTTGCCCCACTTTAGCTACACGTCATAAGTTGCATGGGGCCGGCTGAACGTGGGGAATGTTGTGGAATAAAACGATATACATGCGTTTCTTTATGCATTGACAGCTTGAAAGCGTCTCAAAATGCAGGTGAGTTCTTTGTTCTCTAGAATTAAAATAATTAATGTTCAACTTAATGAACTCGTAAAGTAACCAGCTTGGCTATTATAATCTATTCAATTCAAAAGCTCATAGCTAGTCCATTTAAATAATATTAAATCTTTACCCTTTTTCAAAAATGTTGTGGGTATCAAAAGTCATTTGGAATAGATTGAAGGGCATTTTGCGTCATTGATTTAATTAGTGCATTATTTGGCTTATCGAAAACATTCAATACTTTTCCATGTACCCAAACAAAGTCCAAACAGCCCATGCAGACGTGTTAATTGAGGCGGCATTTGTAAAAGTGGGAAAGCACGTGAACTTTTCTCACACCTCACACACGGGATTGTCATTAGAACGGGTCTTCAAGCCGATGCAATCGAAAGCGTACCGAGCTACAGATAAAACATAAACGATTTAACGCTCGAGCGACGACGACAAGAAGCGGATAAAATGAAGTCAATGTGTGTTAAATAAAGTTAGAGGATTATAAGAAAAGAAATCATTAATTGCCGGGATATAACTAAGAAATTAGAAAAGGCAGCTTTATTTTGAAAATAATTCAATATTTATTTGTCTTATTTAAAAATACTTTAGAATTCACGAATTTTAACAAGTGCTTAGAGCTTTTAGCAAATAAAATAACGTTGTGTTTTGCGAGTGACCACTGTAATAATATGAACCTAATATTTATTTTACTTCTCTTACAGTGCGCTGTTCACATTGCTGCTCCTGGCGCTGGAAGCTGTGCATGCAATGGGCGCAAATCTGACTGCTTGGCGTCAACATCGCAGACAGAAGCGTTTTTTGATCTATCAGGATGGTGGCGTTATAAAGGTTAGGCTGCATTCGCAAAAAAAAACACTATTTGACCTCGAGCTGAAAATCTTACAGATGGTAACTGGCACCGCATTTCCCGTGGACTTCCAGGAGAAGAATGCCTGGCGCCAGCTGGTCTGGCTAATGAATTATCACTATCAATTCTCGGAGCCAACTAAGCCCATATATTGGTGGAACCTGTGGAATGGACGTGACCTTAAAGGACCACTGAGACTAACCAAAGAGCAACAAGAGCAGGCACAAGCTAATATGGAGCAGCAGCAGCAAGTGGATGAGCCACAGCAGTTGCTGTATGAGTTTGCGGTGGAGTACATGAATCAACGTGGCCAAGATGGCAAAGCCTGCCTGAAGCGTGCGATATGCGAGAATGGTCAGGTGCATGAGCACAGTGGACTCTACGCGCAGCTGCTGCACAGGCTGCTCCGGTGAGTCTTTGAACAGGAACAGGAACATAACGACTAGTAACTAATTGCTGTATACCCTGCTTAGACCCCATAGATCTCTGGCTACGGCCTATCTAGATGCTTATAGAATGGGTAAACATGGCGTTGATTGCCGCCAAGCATATCCCACAGCTATCCATTGTCTGCTGGATGATTATGTGCATGTCCATGAACGTGGCCTGACGCAGAGCTTTGTCTAAGCCGAGCTTGCGGTTTTAATAATTATATTCGTGTATACCCTACCATATATGAGGGCGCCGGTTGCCGTTGGTTAATGGGACACTTTAATGACCGCTTTAACAAGCTTAAGCATTTAAATAACAATTATAAAACTAACGTCTAATTAAACAATGCTAATTTTTTGTACAAACATTTACAAAGATCGCGGCACAAGTTAATTCTAAGTCCTAATCATTATCACCATTATTATCATCATGATCACCAACAACATCTTCATCATCATCGTCGTCATCATCGGAAACTTTCCAGTCTAGCTGATAATATTTTTTCGCATTGCTCGAAAGCCATTGCAAAGCGCAGTTATGTGTACAGAAGTTACAGGTGAAAAGCTGCTTGGAGGCACTGCCGCGTCTGCAAATATAAAGAAGAAATCTGTTTAAAGACGATCTAGCAAAGGGATCCGCGGATAAGTGATAATTCATTTGCCATACTGCTCGACTTACAACATGTTCAAGTCATGGCTAGGAAAATATCCATAAGTTTTCTCAATCTAATAGTTTTGGATAGAAATAATATTGGGTCTACAATGATTAAATATTGCTATAAAAATTATCTTATAATAATATTTGGGGTCTTATGTGGGTCCTCAAGTATTTTCATTAAAATATTTTATATTGGACATACCATGATTCAATTATTATATATACAAATTATCTAATTGAAATAGACATAATATTTGGATAGTATAAAGCCCCTGCATAATTTAATTAGAATGGGTTTGGAATGGGAATTAAATTGGGTTATCCATTATTAAATTATACTATGAATATAGAAGTCCAAGTTAGACACATTATAAAATTGGGGTTGGGGAGGACTCTGTCTATTGATGAATATCTTATTGACGAGTATCCGATTGGAACGTATAATATTCGATTTAAATTATGGGATTGAACAACTGATTGGACTCTATCTATTGATTGAAGCAGATAGAAGAATAGAAATAAAGAAATATTAACTTCAACATAAGCAGCTTTTACCGTAGTTCTTGCAATTCTATTGGGTCGTAGTCGCGACATCTCGAAAAACCAAACCGGTTTCTTTTAGCAAAGCGCAAAAACAATGGCTGCCCCATAGACTTACCGCTTGACGACCATAAAGTAGTAGGTTGTATAGAGGCATCTCGAGCAGTTGGTAGTCGTGCAGCGAGCGATGGGTCCATTGTTGATGTGTGCACTCATATAGGGCTCGGGCAAGAGGCGATGCAGTGCAGCATTCTCATAGACGGGCAGTTGGCGATTCAGCGTTTGCAGCGCATGCAAACAATCGTCGTAGAGCGTGACCCGGTTCTCGGGCGAGGGCACGCGAAAGACATTGCGTGTGCCCACGGGCAGCAGCAGGCGCTTCTGGGTCTCCAGTTCACGTACCCAGAAGAGACCCTTCTTGGAGATGGAACTGCAGAAGAAAGACTTGCCATGATACTGATAGTCCGCTTTCTCATTAATTTTCTCTACTCACATGGGCGTCACTTTTTGTCTATTATCAAAGAAATTCTGATAGAAACGTTCATAGATCATGGGTATATAGTTGACGGAGGTGTTGTGAAAGATGCGCACCTGGTTCATGAACTTGGAGAGCGCGGCCGGTAGATAAACAAGAGCGCAGCCTGCAAGAGTGAGAGAAGAGTCTAAAGAGCCAGCTGTCTTTTTTTTTTTTGAATGGTTGGGGAAACACTCACGATCGGCGGCTAGCGACTGCAGCATGGGTAGATTGGCAATTCGCTCGGGCAGATGAAGCAGCGCCTCGTTGTCGCTCACGTTCAGCTCGTTGAGGCGCACGCATTCGCTGAGCTGCAGGGGCAGGCGGCGAAATTGATTTTTGGCAATATTCAGATGCTCCAAATTGCGCAAGGTATTCAGCTCTGCAGGAAGAGTGCATAGAAATGAGTACAATGGCAATGTAGATGCTGAGTGGGTCGCTTCTTACCCACAGGTAGCTCGGTCAGCTGATTGCCACTCACATTCAGCTGCTGTAGGCTCAGCAGCAGACCCAATGTCTTGGGCAGCTCTGTGAGCTCATTGTTGGACACATCCAAAAACTCGAGATTCTCCAGCATATAAATATCCGCTGGCAACTCACTGAGATTATTGCCAGCTAGGTGTATAAACTTGAGTGTGGTAATATTGAGCAGCCATTTGGGTATTACGGATATGTAGTTCTCTTTTAAATAGACCTCTTCGAGATCCTCATACAGAAACAAGTCCATGGGCACATCTTTAAAATTTAAATAGCTCCAGTGCAGTATGGTCTTATTCATTTCGAGGCGGGCGAGTTACACAATATTTTCTTTCAATTAATTAAAGCAGACGTATTTTGATTGTTTGTTTGGCTTTTTGTTTTTTTTTTTTTTATTGGCACCCCATATATACATATATAGTATATATGTAAAGATATACAGCAGTATTTCTTTTTTACGCGGTCATGATCAAAATTTGGCATGCGGCGCCTTCACTGTCAACCATAAAACTGGGCCCCCGTCAGCAAACAAACAGCAACAGTTTGCTCTGGTCGCCCAAAAGATTCTTTTTATTTTTGTTTAACAAAATGCTCGCGAGCACATAAAACAATTGCTCAGATCGCGTATTGCTTGCAAATGTATATATATATATATATATTTTAAATTATATTTATTTTTAAATATTTATTTAGTTATTGGCTTGGTGGCGTATACGTAATATGCCGCCTGAAAGTATGCAACTGCCGCGCTAAAAGCTTTTGAGACATTGACATTGAGTATTGCGTGGATGCACTGCAAGCGGCTGCATTGATTTGCCGCTTGTTGTTGTTGTTGTTTTAGTTGTTGCCGCCTCCTCAAGGTCGTTGCGTCAAAAATAGGCGTGAGCTTTCGCTAAAGTGAACTTTTTCTGCATTTCTGGTAACTGCTGTACTAAAGATTGTAAAAAAGTTCTACAGTCAAAAGCTTAGCCTGTCTAAAGCTCAGCCAAGTTTCAAAGCTCACTTAGCTTAGGCTGAGATACGATTTGATTAGCGTATTTTGAAAAACCTTTTGAGGTTCGAGGCTTCACGAGCTTTTAGAGTGCGTGCAACTCCATCGGGGACATTTTATTCGCCTGTTTTATTTAAAAGTGGTTCAAAATGTGGTTGTTAAGTTGTTGACAGTCCGAAAACATTGTTATATGTTATGTTTTATGGAATGTAAATTGAATATCTTTTGTTTATTTTACTGCAATATGCACGCCTTGAACGATTGCTAACCAATTCCTTAAACAATTACTCACACAAATAAACAGCCACCGGTCGACGTAAACACAAATAAAACACAAATTATGTGTTTTCTTAAAATAAATTAAAACAGTTTTTCTATTTTATTTTGACTAGTTTGACAGTGTTTCCTCATCTAAAGCGATTTACCAATAGGGCGAATAATGATGATAGCTGCTGTAGGGCGACGAATAATATTCATGATGATGATGATGATGATGAGGATAGTAATACGGCGACGAATATCCATAATACGGAGTAGACACAGCTATGGGCAGGGGCAGACCCACGCTGAAATGTGGCGCCGGCGCAGCCTCCAGTGCAGCCATAAAAAGGCCCAAAAACGCCAATATAATTGCCAAGACTTTCATAATCCGTCGAGTTATGTTTACAAACTGAGCAGTGCTCATAGCTTAAATCACCCTTTTATACCCATTTAGACTGGTTGGCAAACAAAAATGTGCCCAAAAAATTTCTCCAAAAATTAGCGACTAATTTAAAGAATGTTTTTCCCCTATAAGAAAAAACCCAAATAATTTCTTCAATAAATATTTGGTTTATTTTGTTCATCAACTAATAAAGCTCTACACCTTTTATCACAAGTCGCAGTTTTTTCTGTTTTCTTTTTTTTTTATATAAAGTGGGCGTGATTTTACGCGCCCGCCGTAACATTCAGCGTCAGCTGCTTGAATTCGCGATCGCTGAGTAAATTCCATTTATAGCCCAATATCTGTGAGATTTCACGTTCGACCGCCTCATAGGAGCGCGAGTTGCGCTTCAGCCACAAATGAAATTCATCGCTCCACTCCGGATGACGGGGCCAGTCGCATCTCAAGATGACAGCAAAGCGTCGCACGTGCAGCTGCTGTAGATTCTTTGCGGTGCGTGCCAGCAGGAGCAAAGTTGAAGTGGACACTTTTTCGCGTATGACCTAAAGAGTAGCAGTTGATTGTACAAACAATTACAAGAAGTTATTACCCTGCTATGCACGGCCAAAGTATTTTGATTGTGTTTTAAATCAGCTTTTGCCTATTCTATAGACTTTGACTAGATTTTCCGATTTCATTGAAAATTTCCCTAAAATGTATGTAGAAACTGCAGTTGTCTAATTTTCACTCCAGAGATGTTTCACACATCCCTGTGATCGATTTGTTTTGTGAGGTGTTTTAAATAGTTTGTGGGCTATGTTTCGGGTTCAAATACATTTTAAAGGATCTTTTTGAAAGTTCATTTCAGTCGGGTTTCACTATGCGTAAAATTCACATATACTGAGTGGAAAATGTGTGGAAATGGTGTTTGGTTTTGTAATCGTTTTGAGAAATATAACTTAGGACGTAAAGTTCAAGATAAATTAGGCAGACTTAAATTTTACACGGACAGGCAATAGGTGGTAAATTGAATTTTGACCCGGCAATTCCGGGTAATGCCTAGCTAGCAATTGCATATAGGATTAGTGTATTGAGTTATATATACCAGCGTGTTCAGATAGATGCATTGACGGCACATCAGCAACAACAGACTGTCAATGCGATTGTGAAATGGTTTTGGGCTACTGAAACGCGGCAACAGCTCATGACCATAGACGGCCAATGTGTTCTTGTAGTGATCCACCATGCGCAGCAGCAGATCGGTGCGTATGCGCGC
The DNA here is from genome assembly GCA_018903485.1 of Drosophila littoralis. NCBI lineage: Eukaryota > Metazoa > Arthropoda > Insecta > Diptera > Drosophilidae > Drosophila > Drosophila littoralis. Next base: position 5,501,007 of record JAEIGF010000297.1, on the reverse strand, counting down.
CTGTGGTGCCCAATAGGTGATGCTATGCACTGGAGCCTCCGGCTGTAGGACCACATCGCCATCCACCAGATTCTCAACGCGCAAATGAACTTTCAGCCGCGGATTGGTGGCCTTCAGACTGCGCCAGGCCTTGACGCCGCAGGCGCTGATGCTCAGATGGTTGGGCGTATAGCGGTTTTGCAGCAAATGCAAATGACGCAGCTTGGTGTCCGCCAATAGGGATAACACATCATCATCTATGTTTTGTGGCGAAATTGTGAGCACCTGTTGGCCGCTTGTGGTTAGTTGCGTTTATGTTTTCCATGAACAAAAGCTCACCCGCAAATTGAGAAACAGACCCACATGCATAATGGGACAATGCATTGTGGTCACATTCACCAGATTTAGGATGCGCATTTTTGTGCAGCAACTGCAAACGACTTCGTCCAGCAAATGATTCGCCTCGAAGCGTTCCAGCACAAAATCAACCAGCTTGAGCGTGTGCAGATCGGTGAGACGCAGCAGCAGCTCCTTGAGACCCTTCAACAGCTGGCCGCCGGTTCCAAAGAGCTTAATTCCTTCGGGATCATTGGGTTGCGACATATTGCAGGGAAAATGATAGACCAAGGAGCGTATGCGACGACCCATGCCCACCAATTCGGGTTGTGGATTTAGTTCCTGACCCTGTAAACATAAAAAGTTTAAAAGGCGTGTTTTAAAAGAATTTCAGTAATTTATAACTTTCAGAAACTTGATGCAAGTCCATTTCTTTCTTTATATAAGCATGTAAAGGATTATATCTATTTATATATCTTAAGTATTTTGGGAATTAACAAAAATTAACTTGGCATACGTTTTTCCCACTTAATACAAGTACAAACCGGGTGACTTTTAAGGTCGTTTGTTCTTAATTTAAGTATAAAATACTTGATTTTATATCTGAGTACAAATTATTCATGATGATAATGATCGGATACATGAGGCTTACTAAAGTTATCAAAGTAGGCAATGTACTTTTCTCATCTGTCTATCTATCATTCATCAAGTATCAAAGATCAGGGATTAAAATTTACTTATTGATTTACATATTCCTGCTTCGTTTACCTTATCCATGCTCCAAGACAACATCGTCATAAACTGATAGATGTTATTGAAGCTATGCCAGGGTCGAAACTCGATGCCTCTCAGGTGTCTACCGATGCGCGCCAGGCAGTTCTGTGTACGCATATGATCCAAACAGTATTGCCAACCGGAGTAATAATTGTACTTGGGGCGCGTCAAAGTGCGATCATCGACCACAAAATTGTTCCAAACAGTGGGCAAATAGAAGGCGCTATACCATTGCCGGCAAACCTGGAGAGCGTAACTTGAGTTGGCTTTTCAACTGAAATAGAGCCTACTTACCAGACTGGCATAGTAGCGTTCCTTGGGCGTGAGATAGGCAAAGATATCCTCCAGCACCAGATTGGGCAGTTCGGACCATCTGGAGTAAACGCGCTGCGATTCATCCAGTTTTTCATTCGCCTCGTCATCATCCTCCTCTATGTCTATATAGCAGGCTGTGCGAGGAAGAGAGAGAGAGAGCGAGAATTGTTTGTTGACATTTTATGCTTTCGCTTTACCTTTCTCATTCTCATCGATCTTCCAGCCAGCTTTTTGCATAACCTCCAATTGGCCGCTACTCTTGCGCCTAGCGCTGATTGTGGACATATTTGTAGTGGGTTTTTGGTCTATTTTATTTTCTACCTATATATTTTCTATATTTGCATTAAGATTTGTCTCTGTTATTTACACGACAACAAGCTGTACACAACCACACTTTACGATATTCCACTCTAATTTTGAAATTTTTGGCACCGATTGCTGCTTAATTTTTTTGGGTTTTGTGTATTTTTTTGTCGGTTGTTTTGTTGTTGTTCTTAGATGCGATTTATTTTTATATAGTTTGGATCGTTCGGTTCGCTCGGACGGCATTTAGTGTGGCGCGCGTCGCATCGCGTCGCGTTTGGGCAACGACTGACACGGTCTTCAAACTAATTCCTTCAATATTCAAATGCTATTTTCGAAAATGAGAACGAAAGTTGTTGTTGCCCGAGTTTTCGTTAAGTTTCGAAATCGTTAAAGGCGTAATTTTCGTTAAGTATTATTTTGTTATTTATTTTTTGCTGAATATCGTTTGTTGTGGCAACACGATTTCGATATTGTTTCGTGTTTATTTACATATCCAAACATTTGTGCTCTATGTCGTTGTTATAATTAGACCCGGCCCGGCTTTTGGGCGGCAAGGTCTTAGGGCGCACACCGCGTGGCACGGAACTGGGGCAACTTGTTGCCGCTGTTGTTTTGTTGAGGTGTGAATTATAAAAATAATCGTTTCGTCCGACTCACATTAAACACTGCACGCAATGCGATCCGCAATTTCTGAGTCTCAGTCTCAAGCAGAGCTCATAATCAATCTATTGATAAGCACTATAGCTCGGTTGGGCTTCGTCATGCTAGGCCGCTGCGTATGGGTTAATGTGGTATCCAATACAAGCTCGCGATTTGGAATATTGTAAAATAAACGGGTGCTGCCAGGCACGGGCAAGTAGTATGCGTTTGGTGCATATACTTCATCATAAACATATTTCTCTGTTATATATACATATATATTTTTTTTTTCTTAACTAGAAGAAATTACCCGTGGTGGAAACGCCTGTGCTATCGAAAATTTGTGTTTAGTTTGAATCGTTTTTTTGCTACTATATTTAGCTGACAAATTGCCCGCATACGTAGCTGACAAAACAATCAAACAGAGAAAAGAAAAATTTAATTATTTTAGTTTTTTAATAAATTTTATTTTTGATTTATGTAAACATTTTAATTTGTAATTTAACAATTTAACAATTTGAATAAACATTCGTTTCCGCGGAGTTTGAACCGGCGACCTCAGTGTTGCTAGTTCAACTATCAGACAGCTAAGCCACGCCAGCTCTTGACGTTCTTATACAACTTTTGATTACCTTTTGCTCACCTTTAAGAGAAGATCTAAAATATTTAATATTTATTTAATGATTAATGATATATTCATTTAATAGATCGAATGCGAGCCTTTAAAACGTGCTATCTCCAATTGTGGTTTATTGTTAAATTCAACGTTTATTTTTAAATATTTTATCTTCTTTTTTAGTACAAGCCCTTATATATATCTAGATTACTAAAGCATTTATCAAATTTGTAGCAAGCAAGTTTATTTTTAAGTTAAAAATTGTGCGAAAAGCTGCTTGGTAATTCGGACGCCTGCCTTTGACATTTGACACCACTTTGCACAGCGCCAGCAAAAAAAAAAAGAAATGCCAATGTCCTTCTACTCGACAGCATTGTTGTTGTTGTCGTTGCCTTGACGATACCAAACTGCTGCTCAAGTTGTCCAGTGTACACTGTTGTTCAGTTATCCGCTGTCTGCATGCCGTTGCCATCAAGGAGCTGCGAAAGGAAGCAACTATACAGAGGCCATTGTCATTTCCGGCAGGTACACTTAGCGGAAACAGCTGTTTATGCTGCGGTTTGGCGGGTGAAATCTGCGGGTGGTGCTGGGCGCAGTGAAGGGGTGGAGGTGCGCTGCTAAAAATGTACAAAGGCATTTTGCACTTTTCTTTGGATATTTGTGCAAGGTGACCAACAGCGACTTTGTGCCATTTTGTGTTGTTCTTTTTTAGTGTATATTTTTATTTTTATTATTCTTTTGCCATTCGCTGGAGTGCAACAATATTCGTTGCATACTTTTAGGATCAGCGCCTTTTTCGCGCCCGAGCACTTAAAAATATGCTGAATATTTTATAAGTCGCGCGAGCGCGAACGTTCCGAGCTGCAACAATGTGCAATTGCGCCGTAATTAAAACAAATTTAAAAGCAGTTAACACACACACCCCCAGGCAGTCAGTCTGAGTGTGTGTGTTAACCGGCAAGCACTTCCGCATTCGGTATGAACACATCAAATATGACAGCAGGCGTTCGCGCTGGCCCAAAATTTGACTATGCAAATTTGAATGTCAACAAAAACTTGCCGTTTAACCCAAAAACCTTATTTTGTGGCATCGTTTGCCCATTTTGCTGGCTCCTGGCAACAATTTTCGTAACATTTACCAAAATGCTTTACAGTTCCGAGTTGGCAGTACAAAGCGCATTGCGCAAAATTTATGCAATCTACGTATGTGTGTGCATGTGAGTGTGTGTCTGCGCATACTTACTAGAGATGTGTGCGTGATTTTATCAAATTCCCAACACGCGTTTACGCCAAAATACTGTTTTAATATTTTTCCATGATTAAAATTTAAAAATGTATGTTTTGTCTTCACGGTGGCTTGATCCGAAACTTCGTGTTCACCGCGCTACCTTTTGGGAATCGAAAGCTAGTACTAAATGTTTAAATAAGATATTAGACTTAAAATATAACAAAAAGTCGAATGTTATATTTACTTTAAAAAAAATGTACTCGCTCTCTCTTACTCAGACGCAAAAGCTGCCCTGCTATGCGATTTTCATTGTCGCAAATCGACAGATTTTGTTACAAATTTTTAAAATTATCTAATTAATTGTTTTGTGCGTGTGATGCATTTATAAGAAAGTGTATGCGAAATATTGCAACACATGTCTAGATTATGTATGACTTTCCTTTTGCAGCTCTCACGATACTTCATGAGGTTCATCTCTGACATGCATATGCATAAGCATGCATATGTGAACACATGAGTGTGCGTGTGTGTGTGTGTGTGTACCGGCAGCTTAAAACTGTAAAACAGGAAGTTGCTCGTTGGCTTGGTTAGCCAAGCCCGGCCAAGCACTCGACGCTGTCTTCCTGGCAGTCGATTGTTGTTGTTGTTGTTGCCGCTGCAATTGCCGTTGGCCTTGCTCAGGTGCATCGCGTTGGCAGCTGTTTTGGGCCATTGTTTAGCCATCGGATGTTGCCAAGTTTTGTGCATTTAATGCATAATTTTGCAGCATTTTAATTACTTGCAGTCGTCTCCGGCAGCCCCTCGTCCTACTTGCCGCCTGCCAGTCCGCCCTACGGCGCCAGTTAACTCTGCCATGTGGTTATGCAAATTGACGGCTTATAGCAATGGCCAAAAACGTCGCATGACTTTGATTTTTGTTCATATGCAAACTGCATTTGTGCTAACATTTTAATTGCAAATTATTTTGCCAAGTCATTGAAGTTTGTTGTTCTTGCTTGCTGCTGCTTGCTGTAGCATAACTCTAGGCGCACTCGATGGGAGCTGCCAAGCTGCTCGTAAGTGTGCAGTTGTGGGAGAGCCTCAGATACTTTTGAACAGTGCTGCTTTTTTTGAGATGCCCAAAAATAGATGATGGCAGCTAAAAGTGTCCGAATACAGCTTGAACAAATCTGATAGGGCAGCATTGCTGCTGATGCAAATGTACAACACGAATTCAGCTCTAGAGCTCGAAAGGAAAATTCCATTAAATATGTCTTTAATGTGCTTGTGCCCTAACTTTAATTCTATTGAGCTCTACAAATTGTTTTATTAAGTAAATAGGAGTTTTGATAAGTTAATTGAATGAAAATTCCAATTCTCGAGTTTTAATGTAATATGATATTAACAACCCTTGCACTAATATATGCATATTATTGCCCTAAAAGAGAGTCCCTGATATGTTTCTAAGTAAAATTATATTAAGATCTGTACATATAATATATGCATATTATTTCCCTAAGAGTGAGCCCCTGATTTGGCTATGATTTGCCAACTGCTTTCCATATATATGTGCCCCATATGTATATGCCATATATATGCCATATTATTTTAGTACAGCCCAACCCTCAGCTCTCGTTGCGTGGCTTACCCCAAAAAACTTTCTGACAGTTGCAACTGCCTGGCTATGAATTTGGATGCGCAGCTGTTGCTTATGCAAAGTTCTTTTGCTGAGTGGATAACTTAAAGCCCCGAAGTTTTGTATAAACTTACATATAGGGCTCAATCTCAATCACAGCAGCACATCCCCCACACCCCACAACCCACACTCTGCCCCGATTCACAGTGCAGCAGCAACCCCAAACTGAGTTTCAATTGTTCTGACGTTGTCACTTTAGTGGCCTGCCCCCTCCGCCCCTCTTAACAATTGGGTCGCTGCCACCCTTAGTAATTTGCCTTGACAATAGTCATGCATTTTAATTGAGCAGCAGCTGCGGTTCATCTAGCGCCTCCCCACGCCCCCTTAAACGCCCACTAAACGCAGCAAATTGTGGCCATTAAAAAAAAGCCATATAAAATAGAAACTTTTTACCGGATTTGTATTTTTTCGCTTTTTTATTTGTGGAAATGACAGCAATTATTTGTAAAATATTTATATTACAATTGAATTGAAAAAGTTTTCTGTGTGTGGCACATCCCCCGAATAAAAAAGAAAAGAGCAGAAATAAAAAACAAAAGGAGCAACTTTGGCGCACTAATAAAATGAATGGAAATTAAAGCAGTGCGAATATTTGTTGGAGTGTGCAAAACAATTAAGCTAAAATTGTTATTGCAATTTGAAAACAATTGTCAAATTATGCAAATGCCGACTGATTGCCAAGTATTTTTCAACAAACCAACCCATCCCCTGAATGAGTGCTCCCCGAAGCACTCAAAAAGCTAACAAGGTAAACAACTCTCAACTCTGGGCCCCTGAACCCCCTCTCGCACACTCAAGCAAGTGGAGCTAGCTGCGAATGCTGTTCAAAGATTTATGGCCAACGCCTTTGGGGCTGGTCCTCGCCTTTTCTCCTGGTGAAAGATGCCGCAAAAAGTTGAAAGTGGCACGTTGTCAGCTGCAAGGCGATTGCAATTTGCATAAAAATTCATTGGTTATGCGGCAAGTTGACAAAACTCAGCAGCCAACAGGCTGCCACACGAATCTCAAGTTAGTCAACACCTGAATTAACTGTTAAGACACACATACAAGGGATTCCACTCCCCAAGCGAGTGTTTTTTTTATAAGCTTTTTTTGTAATGCTAGTAAATCGAAGATATTTATTAGCATAATTTTATTCTTAGTTTTAGATATTGTTTTAAATGAAATATCTATTCAATTATCTCTAACTAATCAAATTAAAAATCCAGTCATGTGCTATATATATATCTGGCATAACATTAAGTTAGTTCCAGTCCGTGCTTATGTGCTCTGAATTTGCTCAAGAAAACTAAAAGGTTTGACACAAAAAAAAAAAAGGAATAAATGTTCCGGCAACCGATTGAAGTGTTGCTTACCGCAAAAAACATGCAAAAATAAAAATTATAAAATGTATAAAAAATAGCACTTTGCAGCAAAAAACTGCGTTTTAAGGCGTAGTTTTTACTTGAAAATTGATACTATTTCTTTTCCTTTTTTTGTGCATACTCACTTGATTGAATTATTTGCTCTCAAAATAATTTAATTTAAATATTAATTTTCAATAATGCAATAACAAAAAGGCCCACTAACAAAACGTGTAACAAGTTTTATTTATTTTAATCTATTTTGGCCTCGTGTTGTGGTTGGTTAGTCCCAAAAAAAAGTCCGCTGTCAATAAAAGATGGCGATGACCACAATCACAGTGTGCACCACATCCGTTGATTGCTGCTGCCCCCCACACACACACACACACACACACACACACACACACACACACACACACACACACACTTGTGTCTCTGCTGCTGCTGGTGCTGTTACATTTCCGTTACATTAACAAAGCGCCATTGAGCGGCACGAACAACACTAACAAACAAAAGCAACGACAACGACTACAACAACAATAGCTACAAAATTGGCGCACACGCTGCGCTTTACAAGCAAAAAACTAGTTTCAGGGTTTTTGATAGTGAACAACAACAACAACAACAACAACAACAACATCAGGAACAACAACAAAACAGGAGGACAACAGTCATTATGTTACATAGCCTTGGCAAAAGGGCTGCCAGCTGGCTGGCCTCTATCGCACACACACACTCACAATTCCCCGCCACGCTCCACTCTTGCGCAGTGCGTGTGTATTTTTTGGTCAGCTTTGTAATTGAATCACGTTTTGTATTAAATAAACTTTTCAAATTATCGAAAAATTGACTTGCACTACAAACGCCGCCTAGTTTCATTTACTGGTGTGCGTGTCCGTCATGTGTGTGCGTGCGTGTGTGCGTGCATGTGTTGTGCTTGCGTGGGCCTTGTCCATTAACATAAAAAACGCTCGCGCGCTCCCCAAAAAGGCACTTTTGAAGCTTTTTTTTATGCAAAACACTTGACAGGCTCATTAGTATTGAAACGGTCAAAAGTTTTATAACCGCTTCCACTCTCTCTATCGCTTTCTCACTCTCCCCTCACTCACGCCGCTCTCAGATTCCGCTTTAGCACGCTCGCTCAGTTAAGTGTGCAACACGTTTTTGACTTTACGCCATTTTGGACGGGGCAGCCAAAACGTTTTTATTTGCAAATTTGAATACTTTTTGTTTGTGGCATAATTGAAGGAAAATGAGTTAACAAACAAACAAACGGATTCATTTTTGTGATCACGTGTAAAGCGTGGCAAGCTCCATGCTCCTTGCTCATTTATGCAGCACAGCCCGCTGTTGCACGTGTACACACAACAACAACAGCAACAGCAACACAATACATTGGCTGCATTCTTTTCATAACACATTTTGCATGCAATGCTGCGTGTCTGGCAAGCTTGGCGCCGTCATTTGCACCCAGCCAACTGGGTGGCAACGTCGGCCAGTTGCATAAGCTGCCAGTGGCTGGCCAATGTTGCCCACATACACACACACATACACACAAGGGCACGCATACATGCAGATAACTTGTTTTCGCGCCATTTGCACGCGCCATGAATTTTTCATAAACATTTAAAGGGATTTCATTACAATACACATATACGTATGCGTATATATTTATATATGTATATATATTTATATGCATGTATATGTATTGCAGAATACAGTATTCCGGCTCGCATATTTAAATCCTTTTGTTGTTATCGTGCATATTTATTTGTATGCAATGGAAACCTGCATGAAAAAGGTTCCACGATATAAAATCTGTTCAGTAAAAAGCATTTTATATAATAGGAAAAAATTATAAAAATAAGTCATAAAGAAATAATTTATTACGAAATAATTAAGATACATATAAGTAACAAATAACAAATGCATAATAAGAGCTACTTTTCAATATATTTTTTTATAATATAAAACAAAATAAGGAAAAAATATAATTCTTTAAAATAACATATTTTTCAGATTACTAAAAGAAATATACATAAAACGGATTTAAAAATAATATAAGCAGATGCAAGTATTTGTGCAAATGTAATGCAAACAAATGAATTGCTCACATCGCTTAACTTTATGTTATATTAATTGCCAGGGTATTCACATGTCGTATAAACTTAATTGCTCTATTCTTACTCGATCCATATAAACGAGTGCCGAAGAGCGTGTATATTAAAAATTAAATTCTGTTCAGAACATGCACTTGTGCCAGCTGCTGTGCGTTAACTTGCAAGAGACACTGTTCGGGAGCTGGGAATGTGGATGGGCTGCAGATGGGATGTGGTCATTCAAGCAGAACGGAACTCATACAAATTAAACTGACAGGACCTTCAATAAGCTCATTTTTAAGTCATTAAGTAATTAAGGTTGAACAATTTGCCAGTTTGTATGCAACGTTTTTCTTATTGTAGGTCGATGCCATTGATTTTACTTTAATTCATATTTATTCATAGGCTTTTTATGCACAACAAGAATAATAATTAATTCAATTATAGTTGAAGTTGAAAATAGGTAGATTAAGCGGCCATAGTTAATCGAAAATTTGTTCACACCAAATTTTCCATGTGAAAAGATATTGAGTTTGCTTTCAATTATATTTTATTTATAATAATAACTTTATTTCAAAACTTAAGGGCTTAAATTTTGGCATACGTTTACACTTCTGTGCTTTCTGTTGGCATCCTACAAATTTTGAAAACAAATCATGAAAATACTCTGTTTAAACGCTTTGAAAGAGGCTGGCACTTGACGTGTGATACCATATAGCCGTGGTTTATAGCGTGATATTACAGCATGGGCTATGCAAGTTGATGGCAAAGACTTAGCCTTACATTCTCTCTACCTGGGTTATAAAGGTGCAATTACATTTTGATGAGCTACGCCCGTTTGGCAAATCTTTTTATCAGCCACAAACAGGCCAACTCATACTTAAAATTTATCGTTTAAGTGTTTAATTACGCCCACGTGGCCTGACGAAACATTTAACTGCCAACAGGCTAACTGAAATGCAAATAACTTTGTCTAATATTTGAGTAGAAAAGTAGCGGAGTCACATTTCCACTTTATAGACAACTGTCGCTGGCACTGAGGCCAATTTGCAGTTACGAGTCCGCGCATCATTTCATTAAAAATAATACCCCCCGACATGCGCAAAGAACTAACTACGAAACTACCACAAAATCTGCTGATGAGCAACCAAAATGAACCCAACAAATGCCGGAAAAGCAAACCAAATGCCACCCACTGGCAGGGAATTAAACGAAATTAGTGCAAGTTGTGTGACAGGAAGAGAGGCTGGGGGTAGTGGGCGCAGCTACATTAAATGGGCTTAGCAAATACGCACATCAAATTACGAGCACACCCAAGCCCAAGCCCCCCACTCGACTGACATTATTCATATTTTATAACCCCCTCAACGGCAGCTGAGTGCAACACAAAACGAGCCCCAGTCCAACAAAAATGAGGCAAGTCGAGTTGGTACAAGCACAACAATTATGGTTTTACTCTATTTGCTGTGCGTAGGTGGAGTGCGTGCATGCGTGTGTGCTTGTGTGTTTATCAGTGTGTGTGTGTGTGTGTGTGTGTGTGTGTTTACACTAGCGTTTAGCCTCTGCCACAGTCGTGCATGGCAGTCCGCCTCTCCCTCCCGCTGATATTATAATGTTTTTAGTTTTGCATACCCTAACCAAAGCCGCATTTAAAGGAGAGTTTACATAGAGTTAGACAGGGTTCCATGGGCCATTCTTTCTTTTCATAATGCACTTTGGTTTGTCGTTACTAAAATTCCTGTTTGTGCAATATTAAAAAATAATTAAATGTTGCCAAAGCGACGTTTATGCGGATAGAAGCATATAAACAGGAAAAAATTAGGTCCTATACCGAGTTAATACTTTACTAATTTTCGTTTTTTGCCTTTTTTAACCAAGTTGATAAAACCAGATTTCCAGTTTCGGTTTTTTGGGTCTATCTAGATGATTTTTTAAAAAAGTAGAGACACATGTTCGTCGAATATAATTCGACAGAGATCCAGAATAAATTACTACAATTAAAGTTGTTTTTAGAGATAGAATGGAATTTGTATATTTAAGAGTTTAAAACAATACATAAAATAAAATTAAGTATTAGACAATAAACACAAAAGTGAGTCAAGTATTATATTTTCCAAGTTGTGCTTTGGGAGAAAGGAAGAATACGGCGTGCTTTTCGGTCAAGCACTTTGTGCTTTGTTGGTGAAGGTAAATCGCAGTCGAGAACTTTTAGAAAGATAAAGAGATAGACAAAGAGAGCGAGCGAGAGTTCGTGTTAAAGAGGGAGGTAGACAGATAGCGAGTTAAATGTCAGACCTTTCCTCAAGTTGAGCTGACAGGCACATTTTTGCATATTTATGCAGTTTTAATTGTGTGTTTGTTTGCACGCGCTTGTGTGCTAATTATTGTCAGTTAGCTGGCGCATATGGGTTTTAATTAGCCGCCCTGATCATTGGGGCGTTAAAATAATAGAAGCTTTTGTATTTTTAAAGATTTTGTGTGTGGGCAACTAATTGACTTTTAAGCAAATACAAGGACTTTGTTTAATTGACTTTGACTTAAATAATAGCAGAATAAACAAAGTTGGGAATTGTAAATAAACAGGAAATCTAGTTGTGCCCGACTAGTTGATACTCTAAACGCAGCGCACAGCTAATAGCCTAATACACACATCCATGCCTTTCTTCTATGCATACACACAGGCACACACACACGCGTAAACTTTGTACCCGGCTGCGCTTGTTCTTTCTATTGCCACACACCATGGATAAGAAGTGCAGTCTCTATCAACTTCGGTGTTTATAGTCCTATCTGTATAATATTTTGAGGACTTAAAATGGCATATACCAAGCCTATACCTCATGTAACAATTGATTGGAATAATAATATGAAAATGCTTTTTATCTAATACATAATACAGCAGCAAAAAATATGCTCAAATTATAAGCTTTCTAGCAAAGTTAGCGTCAATTTAATCCGATTGTAAACATATTACTGAATTGTTGTCTGTGTTAAGTCTTTTTCCCCTATTCGATTCAAGCTTTAGCTGCTCCCTTGCCTTATCAACAAATCAGCATTAAGAGCTACATTTAAGTATCTTTCCTTTGTAGATCCCTTAACTTCAAGATGTTACTGCAGCATGAACTGTAAATGCAGCGCGCTTCACTTTGCTGCATTGTTGGCTTTGGTATTTTCAATTTGCGAACGCATATCAAAAACGCATATTGAGATGCAGTACACAAAATGTAACTCCAAAAATCTTTTGAAAGATAGCCAGGAGAAAAAAAAACGAAAAATATAAAAAAGCATGCGCAAAAGCGTGCAAAGGGCGTGCTGGAGTGCCAGGGCTGGAGGTGAAAGGAAACGCCAAACGTTTATTTCATCGACTAAATGGAGTTCGCATAGAGCGAAAAAGGACGGGGAGTTTGGTGTGCGGCAGCTGAGCTAGACTCGATGCCATTTGTTAAGTGCAAGTTCAATAGCATTAAGAGTGCAACACAAATAACCATAAATTCGGGTAAAAGCTGCAAATTTTGCATATTTTTGGGCAGTCAGTCGTTTGCTCGCTCGATTGTCCAAATGAAGTGGGCGGGCTACCTTCTCTCTCTCTCTCTCTATCTCTCTCTCTCTATCTTCCGGACTCACTGGTATTGAAATATATTGGAAAAAATAAAATATCTCACCGTCTATGTATATATAAAGAGTGTATTTTGCATGCTGTTAGCTGTTGTTCAATTTTGCCGATTTTTAAAATAGATTACGTATACGCTCTGTTGCTCTCGTTGTGTTCGTGCGTGTGAGTCTGTGTATTTGATTTATTGCGGCGCCTCAATGTCCACGTGGCTAGTCGCAAGGTCCGGCCAAAGTATTTTGCCAGTTCTTTAAGTTATTTTAATATTTACGCTCCTGTAACATATGGCCAAAATGGTGGGCGGGGCCAAATGCGAAGCGTTACAATAAATTGCCAGGCCAACCACAATGATTTACTGCAGCCGCAGTAGCAGGAGCAGCAGCCACAGCCTCACGCTATGCCAAATTACGTATACGCACCTTTGTGTGTGTATTTCGACATATATTGCTATAATTCTATTTTCTACTCAAAACCACATTTATATTTATTACTTTAGCATAAATCTTGTCGCATTTTCGCATTTGTGTCGAATTTGTCGAGTTTACTAGTCACCAAACCAACCACCCCCCAACACACACACACACACACTCACTCAGACCCAGCAGCTATTTGCACGTCCACAGCTTTAGGTAAACAATAAACTGACCCCAGTCGCCCCCCGTATAAGAACTACAAGAACGAACTGCTTTTTCCTTCTGCTGTTTTCTACGCTTGGCGTGTGAAATATATGTGCTTTTTTTTTGCTAGCTTCGCATCCTGCTTGAAATGAAGTGTACATAATTTGCCAACGCACATCAGGCTGCATAAATTTTGTGTGTGCTGCCCAATAAAAGCATAGTAGTTGTCAAATCAAAAAAATGGAAGGAAGAACATGTAGAGAAGCAATTTACGCGACCAGGTTGAGGTCAAATAGTTATGTGAGTAGAGTGGGTCAATAGCACTCACAGTAAATAAGGTAAGAAGTGGGAAGCTGGAGGCTGTAGTAAACTATGTTTGTAAATAAGTTTATTTATCAGATGGTTATATATATAGTATATGATTATATTTGGTGCATGAGTTAGCTGGCAAATACTTCTAGAGCAAAGCTATTTTCAATTAATGCAATTAATCAATTCTATTGAAAATATGCACATTCCATGATTAGGTTTTGTGTCCATTAATCCAGTTCTTGTCAAATGTATAAAATGTATAATTATTTTTATAAATTATTTAATACTTTCTTTTCATTTATTATAATTACTATTATTATACCCTTGGAGATTTTGTTATAATTTTGTCATAAAATGTGTAAAGCAGAGAAGCACACATCTCCGAACCCGTAAAGTATATATATTCTTGATCAGTATCAACAGTTGAGTTGATATAGCCATGTCGGTCTATCCAACTGTCTGTTTCTATGCGAACTAGTCCCTCAGTTTTAAGGCTATTGTCTTGAAACTTTGCATCGATTTTTTATTGCAGGCATTACATATGTCGGAACCGACCGGATCGGACCACTATTTCAAATAGCTGCCATAGGAAAGAACGGCAGGTTCTGATATAAAAATCGTTTGTTATATTAAGATAACTTAACCAAATTCGGGATTTATTATGATCCTCATATATATGCAAAATCTTATCAACATAGGACCACTATATCATATAGCTGCCATAGGAATGAGGGGTGAAATATAAGGATCTTATTTGGCAGAATATTCTGTTTTCAAAGATATTATCAACAAACTTATTCGAGCTGCAATATTCTCACATATCGTCAAACAGATAATTTCTTGAAGGGAATTAAATCTTTGGCGTGCCGAAGATATCTTCCTACTTTCTCGATTTTATCAATTATTTAATTAATTCTTTATAAATATGCATATGTCTTGATTAAGTTTTATGTGAATTATTCTCATTTCTAAAAATTAAATGCAATTATTTTTATTTTAATTATTTCTATAAAAGATCAAAGATATACTTACCAAATATGTAATTAATACAATAATACGTTCGTGCTCTAGACCATCAACATTTTTTACTTAACTGCAACTCAAAACTATTCCAGGTACATTTCTAACTTAATTTAAGTCTATATTAACTAAGCTCAGGTTGTTAGACATTTCAGAAGCTTTTGAACAATGGCCAGGTGCAGCTTAAACAATTATTTAACTTTGTTTAAGCCAACTGGCAGTGTGGATATGTCAAAATGTTGTACCAAAAGTTGTAGGTTAAACGTCACAATAAGCAAAAACTCTGCAGAAATGCAAAAACTTTTAACCTGATGACCGCCTGTCAAATATGCAAATGTTAGCAAAAAAATACAACAAAAAATTGTCAAGGTTTAGCAATAAATTTGAGTAGCATTTGTAGTTGGTTATGTGTTGAATTTTTATGACACTGACATGGCCACAGAACGTGCAACAATTAGTGCCTGTTAGGCAAACAATTCTCTATATAAATAAAGTTAAATTATGTGCCTCAAAATTGTACTTCTCTCAAATCAATTAAGTTCATGTCAAACCAAAACACAATGGTAGCAAAAACATAAAATAAACCAAGAAAAAAACTGAATTTTTTAAAAGTTGTCGATCCAAAGCTGGAATTGTGCTTGGCAAAGGCTAGCACAGAAGAGTGTTTAAGCATATTGCATAACGAGCCTAGGGTGTGACAGGGGTGGGAGTGGGGTAGGGGGGGAATAGATTCGCATACGGTTCGTTGGCTCTGCTCAAAAATAACAAACATATTGTTTTGATTTTGTCAATGACAGTAGAGAGCAGAGCATAGACCTTTTTTTTGTGCAGCCAAGTAAAAAGCAAAGCACAGGCAAATTTGGCATCTGGCAACTGGCAGGCTGCACACTTTGCACAAATGTGGCTAAAATGTGCAAGCCAAGAACTGGGGGCGTGCCTAACAGGAGTCAACTCTGTGGCGACTAAAGCAAAGCTTTCAAGTTCGAAGCATCGAACAATGAGCATGAATTGTAAATCTCTTTAAAAGCAATATATTTTTAAAAATATTTTATTGTCAATCCTATTATTTGTATTATTATTGTTAACTTATCATTATTATTATTATTATTATTATTATTATTATTATTATTATTATTATTATTATTATTATTATTATTGTTATTATTATTATTATTATTATTATTATTACTATGATTATTTTTTTTATTATTATATTTTTATTCCCTTACCAGGAAAATAAAAAAATATTTAGTAGGTCGAGCTTTGTGGCAAAATGTAGTGATGAATCCATTAAGATCGGATCGTAAACACCGAAGCTAATGAAGATTGCATTTCTTAAGGAGTTCAGCTAAGAGGTAACGTTTATAGCATATATATTATTGATGATCATGAAGATCAGAGACTAAACACCAAAGCTTATAGGGAACGCTTTTGTTATAGGGTTCAGCATAGCTATTATAAATAGATGACCATTAATACTTCAGTCAATAAATTGATTGCTTTGTCAGCAATGTGAGTGTTTTTCTGTCGAGCATGTGACGCTCCGATACCACATACCTTACCACAGCATAGCGTTTCCATTCACTAAACAATTTAAGACAACATAAAACATCGCTCAGTGCTCAGCACTCCACCGCACACAAACTAATTTCATCAAATTCAATTTATGTGCGCTCTGGCAGTGAATGACTCCACCGACTGGCAGAGCAAATCACTTACTGACTGACTGACTAACTTACTGACTGACTGACTGACGGGCTGCCTGGACTTGCGAGACTTGCCAGTGACATGGTTGTTGGCTCTGTCGTACCTTTTGGCATTTGTTAGCTATTTGAAAAGCGCGACAGCTGCTGTCGCATATTCCCTCGCTTTATTATTAACTGCAGTGCCCCATTTAATACCCTAACATCTGGATATTATAAATTAGTCATGCAGTCTAAGAGATTAAGGGAAGCCAAAGAATTGTTCGTATTTGCTCATGCATTTATCTGTCAAATTTTTTGGTAATTAGTTTTTGAGTCTGAGCTGAAAAAGAGTACAAAAACTAGGTGTATTCAATGTCGAAAATAGCCTAAAAATTAGCTTTCTGAGCACAAATTGGCAGCACTTTTCATTAAAAAGCCAAAAAAAAAAAATAGATATATCAGTCCAGAATTCCAAATGTTTCCTGCTGAAGAACTCTTAAAATGGCCAAAGCTAAGTAGATATAGCAGTCTAGAATAGAAGCTAGCTAGAAAATAGCTGAATCGGCTGTTCGTTAATGTAAACACAAATGTATTTGAAAAAGTTTGTCAACAATTCTAAGGGCAATTTTATATAAATTAAATTTAAATTTCTAAAAACGACTTTATATATATATTTTATCTAAGCTTAGCAGTTTTTCACTGCAGGGCATTAGCATTTCGATTTAGTGCAAAATGCTTTTCATCTTCATTTTAACCGCTGCAAGACGAGCGCAAATATAATTCAGTTTCAGTTTGGGGTAAAAATCTGTCACAGCTTTCACAACAGATGCGTAAAGCCCGGGAGCGAAATAAATATCTGGCTGACGGTCTCCCTTTTGCGCGTGGCCGTCGCGTTTTCTAATTTGAAGTGGATGCCACCTGACAGTGCTGCACCTTTTGAGCGACGACAAACAAACTAATCTAATACCAATTTGCATTTGATTGCGATTTTGATTTGATTTGCCGAAACGTTGCGGGCGTTACGCTTTCCAACTTTTGACAAGGCTACAAAAAAAAAAAGAAGAAAATTTGCAAAAATAAAAAAAATTTATAATATAGTCGAAAAAGCATTGTCGCTTATAACTTTATGTGGTCTTTGGCATTAGACTGTTTTATTGTGGCAGCAACCAGAAAAGACATGAATTTTCAGCTCGACAACGCGCTCTCTACAAAGTTCTTGCCACAAAATGCGGTTTAGCAGCAGTGCCAATGGCAGATAACTAAATCAAGCAGCAGTTGCAGTTGCTGCTCCGGCTCCGACTGCATCTGCATTGACTCCACATCCGCTTGCTCACTCGCATAATGGCACACTTTCCGTTTCCGTTTGCCCAAACAAAATGGCGCAGCGAACTTTCATTCGGCCGGCCGCTCGATCAATAGGCCACTCTCCCCCCGCCCCTGCCGCACTCAGAAAAATACAATAATTTTAATTGCAAAAACAACACACAATATCAAACAAATTTCGCGAGGATGGGGTGTGCGGTGGAGAGGGAGGGCGTGCATTGCCCATAATTTCCGCTGCCAGCTGAATTTTGGTTTTGGCCATTGGCTTGTTTTAATTGTCCTGCAGTAACTTTTAGTGCCCACTGTGCCGTATGTATCTGTAGCTTTTACGTTCTGCGGTTTGAATTACAGTTTGACAATTGATTTGCATTTAAGATATTTTTAATTTTTGAGCTGTTAATAAAGTCTTATTTACCCCATTTTTTATTTTATTAGAATAATGTTCTCTTGGGCTTGATCTGTATATACTATTCAAAATGCGACTCTCACCATTAAAATCTAAAAGATTTTGCTCTTTTAAGCTTTTCCAAATTACGAGTTCGACACGCTCATACATATAACATTTAGTGCGAACAACGCCGGGTAATTATATGTTGTTTTCTTGTGTCTATGCTCTGCCATGCGCCACCCACTGTAAGCCATAGATACAATATATATTATGAGTACTACACTCGTACTTAACGGCATTATTTTAGAGCTTCTTTTTTTTTTTAGTTAATCGCAAGTAACGCTGCACAAAGCCGCGTTTGGTACTTTATGAGCCTGGTCATCAGCACTAAACATTTATAGCATGACATTAATTTTAATTTTTTGTTGTTGTTGTGGCTGTTCGGGCTTTGTTTTTTGTTTATTTTGATGCCACTCTTGTTGGGAGGCTGCTGGCCGGCAAATTTGCGGCTTGGCTTTCTTGTGTCAATTATTTGGTTCTGT
Source organism: Drosophila littoralis (assembly GCA_018903485.1). Taxonomy (NCBI): domain Eukaryota; kingdom Metazoa; phylum Arthropoda; class Insecta; order Diptera; family Drosophilidae; genus Drosophila; species Drosophila littoralis. The sequence goes on along the minus strand of JAEIGF010000297.1, from coordinate 5,482,200 downwards.
TTTTTTTTTTGTTTTGTTTGCCCCATCGTCAGGCGATATACTCGTTTTTGTTGTTGTTGTTGTTGTTGCTGATTTTAATTGAATCTCATATACAAAGTAGAAGCCAGAGTTGCAGCAGTAGCAGCAGCAACAGCAGCGAGTAGGGCAAACATACTGCTGGCACTCTTGGCCGTATTTGTATTGTGCTCCCAAGCACAGCATTAAGTTGGCCCGTTGCATTGTTGCTGCAGCCGCTTTGCCGTTTGCTATCAGGCACTTTTATCGCCGGCCACATCTGCACCAAATAAAATAATTGAACGTTTTGCGATAAGCATCGCCAGCGCACAGCGTCTAAAGAAGCTGCTGCTGCTGCTGCTGCTGGCTGCTGTTGGCCTAAACGAGGCGACTCTTGGCCACATAGTGGCACAGCCGTGTTGCAGCTCCATCTGGTGCTTGGCTCGAGATGCTCGTGTACAGCAAATGTCATGTTTACAGACCGCACTCAGTCGATTTGTGTCAAAGTTGAGTTTAGTATCTATAAAATTATATAATACACTTCCTGATTTCAATTTTTTGTGATTTTGTTGTTGTTGTTGCTCTTGTTGTTTTTTTGCTTGCTTTGGAAAATCTAGTTCACAATGGAACCGGGCACTGGCACTGGCACTGGCCGCCTGTTCAGCTCAGGCATTTGTCTTAACATGCCGCGGCATTGTTTATCCAGCCCTATGCTGCATCTTAAGGTTTCGGTCTCGGCCAGGGCAGGCCAGGCCATTGTGCTGCTGTTTTTACTGCTGAACTCAAAAAGAGTCAGTAACTGCTGGCGGAAGGACGCCAAAGTTGACATAGTAGGTTCGGCTAGTTGGGTTCATTTGATACGCTTTGGCATTGGCGAGAGTTAAAGCGCGGACTAGTACAAAAATATCAATTATATGTGAGCTCTTTTGATCTTGTTTCTCAACAAAAGCAAAAATTTAAAAAATTAATAAAATGTAAACAAAATATTTGCTCTTTCGTCTTCAGGAGTTTCGATCCATCGATCTTTTTTCATGCTCCAAAGGGAAGCGTCTGTAAGAATAATCTTTTTTAACACACATAACAACTATTGTCCAGCTTTTCCAAGCTTGACTGAGCTAGTTGGCTTAAGTGTAGGGTATTCTTGAAGCGCAATCAAACTTAAAACGCGCTACTGCACACTCTTTGAAGTTTAGGGAGCTTAAAAAGCTGCAGCAACCAGTCAAAGCCGTAAGCGATATGCCGATAATATGATTTTCAGTTAATAAATAACTGCCTAAAGAGGGGCGATAGCTTCGTGGTGAGCTGATGCTGGTATGGTTTACGTGGTCAATCGGTTTTGGCTTTGATTAACTGTTGTCAAGAGCTGGCCACAGCCTGGCCCCATGGCACGAGCTGCTGCTGCCTCTTTAACTGCTGCTGCTGATGGCTTTGTTCGATTGCCGCTGCTGCAAATTACTTATGCATTATTATAACTTTGATTTTGGTTGCCGAACAAGCAGCCGCATCAAGCAGTCAATAAGAAATACAGCAAGAAAAACAACAGCAACAACTAAAGCAGGGCGCACGGTCATTTATCTTGATGCGTCTTCGCGTTGCTGTGGCATCCACTCCGATTTTTCAACTGCGGCGCGTTCTGCTGTCTTCATTGTGGCGTTATCTCCACTGGCTGTGTTCTTTCTTTATTTTATTTTAGTACCCCCCTTTTTCTTTTTTTTTTTTGGACTGCATACGTCAGCCTCTGATAAGGGAACGCTGCGAGTTGCTACCATTTTTGCATCGACCGCTAAAATATTTCTCGTGTAAAGGGCCCGACGCTGATTTTGCGCTGTGTGCTGGCACAGGTCGACGGTTCCGTTGATGCATTTAAAATTGTAAAAAAGGAGAAATAAACAAACAAAAAAAACAAAAAAAAATCCCACAGGGTAGATTTGCACAGCTGATAAAATTACGTATACGCCAAGCTGTCTTCGTATTTACCTTTGAAGCCGCCTTGTGAATTATTTTTTGACAACTCTTTGGTCATCGATTAAGCAGCTTAAGGCTTATCGGGTATCCGGCTGTGTGCTCCACAAAAAAGGGGAGCAATGTATAAGTTGATGCCTAAAAAGTGGGGTGATTGACCCAACGGAAGGTAGCTACGCTAAAAAATTCACTGGGAGCAGCATAATTACTGCTAAAAATTATGACATTGTAGAAGGTTTGAATTCAATTTATATAGCACTATATAAAGTATCCTCTGTTTCACCGCTTGACTTTAAGGGCGTCAACTTCCGAGAAACTTGAAAGCAGTAAAAATATACAATATATACAAATACTGCAATTGAAATCTAGAAATTGTTTCTAATAAAGGCGCGAGTTATTCGCTGTAAAACATATTCAAATGCTTTCGAAACCAACTCTTTTTGAACTAATAGGTCACAGTTCTGCTAATTCAGCAATTTTTTAGTTAAACTTTTATATTCTTAGAGTTTATTAGCTAGAAACAGTGAAGTTTTAACTGATTTATCTAATTTTTGACTTCTTAATGACAAGTGGTGCCAGTTTGTGTGCAGAAAGCTAATTCAGATGTTTTATATAGGCTTCAGCTTGTTTTTTAAAGCTGTAATTGGCAGCACTGAAGGCAGCGTATAACAATGCTGCCAGATAGCTACTAGAATGACAAAAACCATCAAAGAGTTACCAGATGTACTAAAACTTCAAAGATTGTTACGTTTTATTGACAAAAAGGATGGAATACTTTAAACTGGGTGTAAATTTATAAAAAAGTAAAAAAGTGTATTATAAGAGTGGCAAATGTTCATGGAGTTGCTTGACTTTTCATTCTAGGTCTGAGAAAATACAAAAATTTCGAATTTCGAAAGCTTTTATCATGATTTTGTCAGGCAAAAACTCAAGAACATCGACAACACCACAACAACAACTACAAAATGCATCTTGCATACCAAAAGTCTCATTTGGATTCTGTTTCTCATTCTCAGTTGTCAGCTCGTATTGCATTCGGTATCTGTTCTAGATCACTATCAATTAGTAGAAGCTGCTGGCTTATTTCTTCAATTCAAATGCCAAGTCTTTGGCTCATATGAGCTCCCCCAGCGAGTTGGCAAGCCGAGCTAATCTAAACGGTAGTAAACTATTTATTAATGCTAAAGGCTAACTGTCTGGCGGGACTTTGGCATTCGTCTATCTCGGCTGCTGCTGTTGTTGGGGATTTGATTTGGCTTTGCTTCTTTTTTTTTTTATTTAATTGAAATGAATTCATTAAGCATTTGATTTGCCTTGCAAATGGATGGAAAAAAAAAATACAGGGGAAAACAACAGCTCCATGATGCCTCTGACTTTACCTTTGACGTCGCTGAGCTGGGCTCAGCTCTCGACTTGACTCGAGGCCCGGCTAATGGAGTGCACATCAAAGCGCGGCCAGGTTTAACTGGGCTCAGGCCGTCGTCATGGCAGTTCGTTTAACAATAATTTAAGTTGAATTAAATATATACGAAAATTAACTGCAGCAACAGTTGCTGAGCTGCAGTGTTGCTCCAATTCGTTGCAGTCGACTCTGTGCAACTGTTGCACGTTTTGCATGTCAAGAAAATTGCTTCATTTACGTCTGCGCCGAATGTCAACCACGAACATGATAAACCGAGACCCAAAGCGGACATAATGAGTGACTTATAGGACTCGCCAGACGTCAGGGCAACGTATGAGCAGCGAGCATTTTTAAGTAGTTCCAAAAAAGAAAGAAACAGCCATGAAAAGCCAAATGAAAAAACAAAATCATTTCGCAAAATTTTAATTATTTCCCGAGGCTCTTTGAAGACGATTTTGAAGCTGACAACATGTGTGCTATTTGATACCCTGTAAGATGGATAATTAAGAAACACAAATTTGTATACAAAAATATCATAGATCATAGACAATAACAAAAGAAACTTTATTTTCAAATAAATATTTACCTTAATCAACAAAAGATTTTAAGAGAAATTTAATAACGAATTATAATAATTATTCTTCATATTTTAGAAGAAAAAAATGGTTTATAGTAATAAAATTAGAAATGTTTTAAATATACCCATTCTTATTAACAATATATTACAAATTTCAGAATGCTTTTCTAAAGCTTTGATTTGAAAACTATCTATTTAAATTAATGAATGATTTTAAGGGAAATTTAATAACAAATTTTAAATAGCAACTTCTCAAAGTATTTAACAAAAACCTTCGTTTAAATAATATCGGTATACATATTTCATATTTGATAAATAAAACCCAGACTATTCGCATTGCCTGATCCAACCCTTTTTTGGACAAAAAACTGTTCTAGACACTTGGCCACATAAACTTTTCAATTTTCTTGCAACAACACACGGGTCAGTTGAAGCAACTGGCGAGTTATGGTTACGTGACTGGGCTGAAATAAAAACTTTGGGCCAAGTCTTGTTCGAGCGGCAAATTAAAATTGTTCAAAGTGCTGCCCCACAAGCTGCTGCCGGCCCACGTTCAGCTGCTTAGAACATCATAAGCTAATGGCACGTGCTTATCGAGCATATCAGCTCAGCAGCTCAGCAGCTCAAGCATTTTGTCACCATTGAGTGGGTTTTTCATCTCCGATGAGGCGACGATAAGTGTGCTATGAAAAAATGTGGAAAACCAAAAAAAAAAAGAAAGAAAAATTATAATAATTGAATTTTATCGCCACAAAACTTGCAGATAGCAGCAAAAACAAAAGGGAGAGAAAAAATGTTGGTGTGAAATGGTTGCAAATTGAAATTTATGAGTTTTATATTTGCGTTTTGTTAACTGTTTGCTTTGCTTTGCTGGCCATAGGCTAAATGCTTGGCCAATAAATTCAAATTCTATGGGCCGCATAGCAATTATGCAATTGTTTGTGCTGCAAATAAAATGAAGCCAAGTGTATCCGTTGGATGCAAATACTTTTGGCCAGCAGGAAGACAGCAGAGCCAGTAGCTGCTGCAAATATCCAAAAACCAAACCAAGGCACCACCACCAAGCGTGTTCTGCCAGTCTAAAAACTCCAAATCGATATGCAAATAAACGAATAAGGCGTACACACAAATCGCAAAACGAGCTGAACTGAGCTGAGCCGCTGTTGAGGAGATGCCACGCCTCCTTCAAACCCTGCTCCCTCCATGGCACTCGAAAGCCGTTTTGACCAAATTCGTCGCTGGCTCTGTGTACCTGAGAAGACGGCAACTGTGGCTACTATTATAACTGCCTGATGCTGTTTGAGCCAAAGCCAAAGCCAAAGCCAAAGCCAGAAAGCCTGAGCATTTGCTTTGGTGGTCCACTCCTGGCCATGGCTTTTTGCTATTGCTACCAATTGTGCATGCAATTTATTTTTAAAGAAATAATTGCTTTGCCGTTTCTCTACCAGCGATTATGCAAATATTAGTATTTGTTGTTGCTGTTGTCGTACTCCACTCCTAACCAAATAACTCGGCATAATAATAATACTCGTACTTGAACGGCAAGTGAAAGAGTCCGTTTGCCACGTTTGCATATCATCGAATTTGAATATGCCACACACAATGCGAATCCTTTACACAAATTTCACATAAATCAATAAACGACAATATAACATTTTTCTGCTTCTTAATCTTTAGTAATTGTCGCTGGCATTTTTGTTGACTGCCTGAAAGTATGTGGCATATATTTCGGACAAAATACAAAAGGTGTTGCGTTGAATTTACATAAATAATGTGTGCAAATGTATATAACTAAAGCGACTCTCAGAAGTGGCATTTAATATAATATTTAAAGTCTATTGAAATGCTGGGTACTGCATTCAAGCATATTTATTTTTCTGCCTAGCTCTCATTTGTGTGATATACTTCAAAGTTTCAATGCCACCAGTTAGAAATAAATCTAAAAGAGATAACTGTGATAAGAAATCGTTGTTAATTCTGCGTTGTACTATATGCACTTGCAACATAAGAACAATTAATTTTTGATTCTGATTTTTATCAAATCCTTGACCGTTTTGCTGGCCCTTTTTTCAAATTCAAATTACGACTCTGAAATAGGAAAACAAAGACATTAAAAATGCTTTCGCTTTGCTTACAATACAATATACTTATTCCTTTGCCTTGTCAAAGAATCGAAATGGTATTAATTCCTCTAGTGGACGGTTTTGATAGAAAAAGTTAAATGAAGTTTATAATTACATAGAAGTTTTAAAGGAATTCCAAATACCTGAAGTTCAATTTAAACCTCTTACATTTACTTTTAATTATTTTTTAATTTCATTTCATTTTTCACACATGCATCTGTATTTGCCAATTCCACGCTTGAGCTGAAAACCCACACACACATTCAACTTATAACACGTCAAACTCCAAGCCCTAAGTTCAACTTGAAAACTTTCTGAGGGCAGATAAAAAAAACATGCCACAGTTGTGGCATTTTTCTGTTTCTCTCTGCCGTCTTTTTGGTTAATGAAAGTGGCAGTAAATTAAATTGGCATCACGTTATTATTCTCCTGCTTCTTTGTTGCTTATTTTTGTTGTTGCTGTTGGACAGACATGTGGGCCTCGCAAAAGTTTATCTTATAAAACAACAACAAGCACTTAAGTGTTATATGCCACCGTATTACAACTGTCGAACCGTACCGAACAGAAAGAACCCAAGTCGCTCTCAGAACGACCCAAAATGCAACGTAGCATAAATGAAGAAAGCTGATAAGAAAAAGTAACATACAAAAAAAAGCCAAGAAAGTACGGCTCTCTAAAACTATCCGAATATGTAATACCCTTGTGCCTTGTGTGAGAAAAATTTGTGAAACTTGTAATTGCTAAAGATATCTTGGAAAACGAAAAATGTTTCCATATTAAAACTTATTTCTCCACCTTATTCTCCACCTTGCCTATATTTATAAGATTTAACCTATATTTAGTAGCATAGTGAAAAAAACAAATACTTTAAAAACCAATAAAATGTTTCATCTATGATATTAATGTTCGACAAACTACTTTGACTACTTTGAATAGAAATAGACCGACGAATATTGGTATAAAAATACTATGTAAACTCGGTGCACTTGTGTCCCGGGAACTCTTTCAGTGCGTAACACATCTGATGACAAAGTTATAATACCTTTTGCAAGGCTATAATAAGGCAGCTAAAAAGGCGGCACGAAAATTGCTGCCCGCATAAAAGACTTCGCTTAAAGGAAGACGAACAGCTACAGAGCAGCCAGAAAGTAATAATAAAATAAAACAGAAATTGAATGTTGCGATTCGTTTGGCGTGGCGGTGTTCCAGGTGACAAGCAATTCCCTACAGGTGCTGGCCAGCAGTTAACGGTGTAGTATGTGTGTGTGTGTGTGTGTGTGTGTGTCTGTGCGTTGTGTGTGCCAACCATATTAGCAATTGCCCTTAGCGCTATAAAACAAGCCAAACATTTTGACATGGGTTAGTGGCAGCATCGCCCAACAAAAAATGTGGGTAGGTGAAAATGAGGTGTAGCCCCACAAATCCCGGCGGATTGCCAATCGCCATGACCCTTTCTGCGCCTGGGTGTTGCACCCATGTCATGACTCTGACAACTGGCGTTAACCAAGCTGGAAAGAAAGTCTGAGCTACAGTCAAAAATCATAACGTATCATATCATATCATATCAGAGCATATACATACGTTTTTAATGAGTTGAATTTTTTTGTTTCTCTCCCGACCAGCCCGACATCCAATATTGCATTTCCGTTCATCATTTTTTTTGTTTTTTCTTATCTGCGGCACATTCACCACAGGTTGGCTACTTATCAAAGCGAGCCTCAGCGTGCCTGTCAGAGTGTTTATGATATTTTTGCCCTTAAGTTGAAAGTGCCAAAAGATATGAAATGCCGTCTGTGGGTTTCGCGCTGCCAATTAGCAGCATCTGCTGGGGCCATTGGCATGCAAATATTTATGAAGTTGAAGAGCGACTTCAAGTGGGTCCCCAACTTCCGTCATACAATAAATTCATAACAAGCCAGTAGAGTGCTCTAGGCGAGTAGCACCGACTAGCAAATACCCTCCACGTGCTGTTGTTCACTGTTTACGTTCATGGCTTTAATATGGCATTCGAATTTATGCACATGCCTAATATTATAGTAAAATATATTAGTGAAAATTTCGAAAATATTCATCAAATATTTTGGAACATTATGCCAATAAACTGCATACCAAAAATTGATGGCTCTATCTCTAATAATCTCAAAAGCTTGCATTTAGGGAGTTGTCAACTATTTGAAATAAACTTGTAGATCCCAGATTCCTGTAGAGGAGCATGTCTAAATTGGCTTAGCTGTTGATGCTGATCAGGAATATAAATAAGCCATAAAAAGTGGATGGCTTTTACAATATACCCTTTGTTCTTACCATTTTCGATGGGTAGAGGATTTAATCATACACACATACACACAATCTCCTTGCGTGTGTGTGTGTGTGTGTGTGTGACATGCGACATTATAATGCCACATTATGTTGCCAGTGCGTGAAAGAACCGTACATCAGAGCATAACATCCATAAATCAAAATCCACAAACACATGCGACGTTGTCTATGCGCTGCGCTGCGCTGGCTGCGCTGCCTGCGTGTGTGTTGCTTGTTTGTATCTGCTGCGAGTATTCGCAAAATTATTACACTTGACATGATTGAATATACCGCTGAGTATGAGAGTACATACCTACATATGGATATACATACTAACATGCACAAGAGGTACCAGCCGCGAGCGTTGCTGGACATTGGTCCACTCACATCGCCCGTGCCCTCCAAGTGTCCGGCGCGCGTCTCTTTCGAATGCTGCTGCTGCCCGCTGCTCTGTGGCTGCGGCTGAACATAGTTTTTGCGCTGTCCCAGTGGGCAATTCCCGTTTCTCTGCTTGTATGTACTAGGTTGACATGGCGCATAAATGTAAGTGGCTACAATGTTGTTTAGTACACAGTACACTGTACATAATATTCAATTAAAATGCTTTTAAAGAGAAATTTAATAAACAGCAAATCAGACCGTAGTTCCAATTGGCAACGGTGGTTGACTTAACGAAGCTGCAAGCAAATTTCGAGTTCTGCATACTTGGTTAAGAGAAAAAACGAACTTTAAATTGCTGAAGCATTTTCAATGCATAAATATATATAATATTTTTCGAGCTATTTTCTAAAATAGTTTCTATGGATATCCAGCCACACAATTGCCGCTGAGTATTTTTGTCATCTGTCATTGATCCGTTCGCTTACTTAATCGATACTCGCCAAAATGTTTATTTTTTAACTGTTGCTTTGACTTGTCTGCAAATAGAAAAACTATTTATGAAATACTTGTCACACTCATTTTCTAAACTTTCAGCTCATTACACATAATCACAAGCAACACAACACAACACAACACACCAGCACACTCCGTCAAAATTCCACCAAAATTGTTCAAAATTGTGCCAAACTTTGGTGAGTTCAATGCAACAATTAAATTTTAATATATTGTAAGGGTATTCTTTTAGTTGCCATGTGTCTGGAGACCATACCGACTAATAACAAGACGCTGGCTCTGATTAACCAAGGCTACAAGGTGCTAGCCGAGTACCAAATGATCGAGCAGAAGCATTTAAAGGGCATCTATGCGATACCCAGCTATTCCAGCGGCTTGCTTTGGTTCGGTGTGATCTTCATACACAGTGGCTTGTATGCGGAGAGCGTGTTCCGCTTTTCCATATTGCTGCCAGATCAGTTTCCCGAGGAATCCAGTCTGCCCACGGTCATTTTTCAGAAGGACATCTTCCATCCACACATTTGCCCGGTGTCACACAGTCTTGATCTATCGCCCCTCTTGAGAGAGTGGAAAAAGGATCAGCATCATATTTGGCATATACTCAAATACATTCAGGCGGTATTTGCCGATCCCGAAGGCAGTGTCTGCAGTACCCAAAACGGCGACCCCATTCCACTAACTGAGGTTAACAACATGGAGGCCATGCGTTTGTTAGCTAACAATCGCGTAGACTTTGCGCTCCGCGCCAAAGTTAGTATTCTTTGGAGCTGCCAGCATATGTTTGATGAGTCGCCCATCAAGGATCCTCACTACATAATCTTTGAGCGCTATTGCCCCGAAAAGCATCAGACCATGATGGAACGCCTCAACAGTCGCAGCTGGTACGAGCTTTCGGCCCCAAAGAGCCAAAAGCCTTCAGTGTGTGTGGCTCGTATGGAGTCTGCCCGACAATTGCTTGAGGACGAAGAGGCGCAAGTGGTCAATGCTGCTGGCAGCAGTCTGAATTAGCGGAACGCTACACGCCGTTCTATAATACATACAAAGTGTGTTAATTATGTTATGTATATTTGGAATTAGGTCTTGATCTTAAAATACGTGTGCTTACAATACAAAATTTTTAAAATCAACGATCAGCTTTTTTTTCTTATAAAGTTATCGATCTATATTTTTCGCAATCGATGCCAATGCACCCTCTAATATTGCTCTTAACAGCAACACTGTTGTAAGCAGCAACTACGTAGTGACATGCAGCTGCCGCCATTAGCGAGTTTACGCGTCGGGTTTTCGCGCTGGTATAAAAATTAATAAATTTTTAATAACGTAAATGGTAATTAGTGGACAATGTAAAGTGTGTAATTAGCTAATCAAAGAACGTTAAGTGTGTGTGTAATTAGATTAGGGTATGTGTGCTAAATTACATGTGCGGTGCGCGCAAAAGCTAGTCTTTCCAATTGGGTATGCATGTATGTCTATATTGCATGTGTGTGAATACTTGCATGCATATGTATATTGTTAAAGCAAAATTTTGGCGTTAAACATATTTAAAACTAATGTTTAGTTCTTTAAATGTTCTGTATTGATCAATTAATGTTTTACATTAGCTACAAGCATCCCTAGGGCTGCTGGCAAAAGTGAAACGCGGTCTGCTCTCGCCCTACTTCACCCTGATCCGATTCTACTTGGAGGGTCGTTCTTTCAGGGTAAAAGTGAGGGCGGGGCAGTCCCCCATCAATCCCATTCAAGCTGGCGTCCCTCCAGATATTGTACTAGGGCCACTATTATTTTCCCTCTTGTCCGCACATATGCCGACTCCAAACGCCCATGCCCTCGGACTGCCTTCGCGCACACTCCTAATGGCGTCATATGCCGACGACGTCTGCGCAATGGTCAGCGCCAGATCCCCAGTGGTTGCTGCAGATGCTCTGCAGAACTACCTGTACCTTCTTAGCTCCTGGGCTCGAAGCTGGAACGTCAAACTAAGCCCTGCCAAAAGCACCACTGTGTGCTTTACAATTAGAAGAGGAGTGCCGCCAGCGCTAAGGCTAAATGGACTAAACCAAGAGAGCGAAACAAAATACTTGGGCGTCACCCTTGATAAGCGTTTAACTTTTGCCAGCCACATTGGAGGTATTGTGCAACGCTGCCGAAATAAACTGGCCAAGCTAAATTGGCTCCATTATTGCTCCAAATGTAGTAGGTGGATACCGGTAGGTAAGAAACATTACATTTACATGCAGTTGCAGGGTTACTTAAATCTAGAAAGTTCTACTCTGCTTGCCTGTATTTTCTTCCCAACTCTGATAGGTACTCTCAGCACAGATATGACCCACTAATAGATGTTCACACTATGGGCACTCAAACTCGAACTGTTCCTTGCTGTGTTTTCAACTGGGAACAGAATCGCCTTACTATTTTCACTTGTTCTCACTCCGGGCACGGAAGCTCAAACTGCTCTTAGCTGTTTTTAAACTGGGAACAGAGTACCTCACAGCCGAGACCTTTCGACTGCAGCCTTGTTTTTTTAAAATGTCTACCTTTCTGCGGCTCTCCACTGTTTTGCCTGCTCCACTGCATTAATGCTGCTAATAATGTCATCTTCCACATGCAATAATCAAAATTATAATAATTATGGAGCCCACTGCTGCACCACAAGCGTCATACATTCACCGTTACAGATTGTGGCAGTCTGCAATGTGGCAGCTTGCAACTGGCATGCCGAAATATTAAAAGCCTGCCTCTTTGCATGCGTTGGGTTGCACGAATTGCACGGGTTCCCCACTTGGTGGTAGCTATCGTCAGCTGCTGCAAAATATACAAAAGTGACAATTTGATTTATCACTGCACTTTGTCCTGCTGCAGAGACTGTGAGAGGGGAAAGTATGGTAGAGAGGGGGGAGGGAGACAATCGGGTGAGTCTCCGGCTCTGGCCTTGGCAGCGCTGCTCGTTAGCCAGTTGGTTGCGTATCCAAAAATCGTTCATGAAATTATGGATGCGAGTGCAATGTGCCATATTTTAGGCCATTTATGGCTGGGCTCTTAACTGCGTTCAGCCAAGTGGGCAACGACGCCACAAATTTTGAATACAGTGAAGACTCTTCTAAAGGACAAATTTATTGAGTGAACAACTCCCTTAGTCAATATATTGTTTTTAGTTGCCAAACCATTTGCTTACTTTTGCGACATTTTTTTTTGATGTAACTATTTAACTTGAAGTGTGGCTGTCCTTTCAAGCGAGCGTCTACTGTAAGTGCAATGCATATCTTTATATATGCGAGCAGCTTTGCCTTTCCAAATACATGAACATGCACATGCTAAGTTGACAACATGGGAAATGCGCACCAAACAGATTTGGTGGTCCACATTTCAATGGCCTCGACTCAATTTCACTCGACTCTCTGTCGGACTGGCAGCCCGTTTGGTAAAGCTTTCTGTTTTGTGGGCGTAAAATAGATAATACATGAGAATCAGAAGATATATAAATCACCGAAGCTTTAATAATCTGGTCAAAGAAAGAACGATACTGACTGTAGCTCGGCGCTGGATTTAGGGTATCTCCTAGCCGAGAAGTTTCAACTTCCTTGATGTGATAGATAGTAGTTGTTTATTGTAAGTTAACTGATTCTTGGACCGAAAACGAATATGATTTATATAAGTATATATCTGTATAAGCATTCATGTAGCCTTAAAACTGCAACAAATTTTTCATTGCTATCTCTACAAGATGATCTAAAATTCAAGCACATCCGGTTAGGAGGCGCTTGTTGCCAGATTAAGACTACTCGTTGGCTTTGTTTCAGCTTTATTTGTGGGGCGTTTCGCTTAAATTAAGACATATCGTATACAGTTTTACGCAAGGCGTTAAGAAACAGAACAAGAACAAAAACATTAACAATTAAGTTGTAATAAATTAAAGCACTGCGTGGGCTGAACTTGGACTCGAATGAAGAGTTGGGTTGGTTTTTTTATTTTATTTTTTCTTTATGTGGTTTTCAGCTTCAATTAAAAATCCATAAAAATTGTTTCAAGCTGTGCGGACATAACACGTGACAAAGTCTAAAGTATATATAAAGGCCATTGTTGTTTTTATTGATTTTTTTTTATTTTGGGTCTGGTCTCAACTTCAATCCCTGGTGAAATCGGTGTATATATATGCCCCCGCTGTTGCAGTTATCAACGGACATCAAAACAATTGCCACCATCGATGCTGTTCAAGGAGTTGGAATCGGCGATTCGTTTCGTTACGTTTCGTTTCTTTTTGTCTGACAAGTTGGTTAACTAAACCCAAAAAGCCGGACTCGTATTCAAGTTCAATTGCAGCAACAGGTAAAATGCGCGCGGCACTCGCTGAATGGCCTGTGGGCAGAGCTTGAGCTACAGTTTTGGCTTTGGCAGCGTTTCGATTTCCTTGGAAAACCGCTAGAGACTTTGGCCCGGCTCTGCGACTGCTTAGCATTTGCCTGGGCCAAGACGTCGTCGGGGACACAGATTGGTATTTATATGCAAGTTCATGGCATGGCCGAAGCGCGCACACACATCATCATCGATTATAATCGAAATGGGATTGTAAATCAAATCGCATTCAATGGTAGTGACTTTAAAATGGGCTTCATTATCGCCAATGCCGGTGCCGCAGTTTGCAGTTTGCAGTTGCAGTCGCAGTCGCTGTCGCAGTTGCAATCACCGCCGTCGCCTGCCTTTGCCCATTGTCGGTGGCAACTGGTGCTGCCGCCGTCGCAGACGTTGCCGTCGTCGAAGTGACATTCAATGCCATAATTTATGAGTTTATCTTTTTCGCGCCGCCAAATCGTACGCTAAATGCTGTCTGGCCAGACCAGGACAGGACAGGACAGAGCACAGCAAAGCACAGACCAGAACAGAACAGAGCAGAACCCGATCCATACCAGACCAGACCATATGGCCCATTCGTCTGTTCGTTCCTTTGGTTTCGCATATGCAAACAAACGGCTAACAAAACCAAAACGTGCGCATATTTTATGGCGCTGCGAATCCCATTTGTATTGGTATTGGTGATGGTAATGGTAATGGTAATGGTATTCCTATTCCTATTCCTATTGCTATTGCTATTGCTATGGCTAGAGCTGTTGCTGTTGCTGTATCTGTAGCTATTGGATTTCTAGCCATACACGTATCTATACGATTTCTGACTTTGCTCAACGACGCCGCCGCCGTCGACGTCGATCGTTTAATGTCGGGCAATTAAAATTGGAGTTCTCTCTAGCTGTTGCGATATTTGTTGCCTTCTTTTTTTATGAGTTATGGGCCGCGCTGACAGCGCCCTGCATGGCCGTGAGGTTCAATGGGGTTGGGTTGGGTGTTAGTAAAAAGTGCCTCAGCTGCAGTCAATTGTTGTCATTGCAATTGCCAGGCGATGTGTGTGAAATATGTCGAAAAATATCAATGCAATTGTTATGCAAAGCCATTGAAAAATGAATAATAACGAAATTTTGATTAGGTTCTGTTCAGATGACAACACCTAGATGTGTCATGTGGTATTATTCTGTTTTTATCTAGTTATGTATTTTCATATTTTTAAATTCTTAAAATCTTTAATGATTCTTTTCGAGCCTGCATCAGTTGGTAATAATATATTTTTTGTTTTATATTTGTTTATATCTTGCTCATTGAATTGAATTGAATTGATTTTGATGCTTTTTTTTAATAATAATAATTTTAAGAGAGTTTCACAATCTTTGTATTTGGGACTCCCTACGTGAGCAGCAGTTGGTCGATCTTCCTGATAAGGAAGTGCACTAATCTTGCCGATTAAGTCCTGATTTAAGCTAGGCAGACAAGCTTCCTACTCAGATGCTTCCTAATGCCCCAAAGTAATTAATTATTTACTTCCTGATTATTTACTTCAATTCATATCAATTCCACTTTACCTAACTACATTGTTTCTATTTCATTGATTTAACTCCATTCTTCCAACAGACACAGCTTAAACGTTTGAACTTAAGATTTATTTATTTCTATAATTTAATACATTTTTGCTGTTGAATTCCCTTAAACATGCTCTATTATTTTCAAATTATTAAAGTTCATTCAATTATCCAACACTATTTTAATACTATATGCGCATACTTACGTCGCATTCCACTGTTGGTTGCACTGATTTCCGTTTAGAGCACATTTCTCGGGACACAGCTTGCCACATTCCACCGCACGTTTGCCACAAAGTGCCGACCAGTTCAGTTTTTGGTATCGCATCAAGCGGCGCACAAGTTGCTCACTTCTTTTCAATTTCAACGCACTTGGCCATGTAATCACAGCCGCCTAATTCTAAACCGTTTTTCATGGCCGAAATGCGAACCGGTTGGCCAACTTTAACTAATACATCATTATGCTGGCATGTTGCAGGCTGTTGTTGTTGCTGTTGTTGTTGCAGTTGCTGTTACTGCGCTGCAGTTGTTGCTCGTAATAATCAATTACGCGTCAGGCACGATCTTGACGCGATCCTCGCATGCCATCATGGCCAGGCCAGCTCACATCATGAGCTACGATCTGTAGCCGTAGCTATTTTCCTTTCGGTTCCAGAACTCATGCGCCAATAATAAATTACAAAACAAAACTCAAAGAACAGGTTCAATTACATTTAACAAGAGCTGCAAACAGCTGATTTGTAGTTGCAAGTACGGGCAAGAGTGGCACATACAGGGGCAGGGGCATGGTTAGAGCGAGCATTGAAATGGAGCCCAATGGCAAATTAAATAGATTTACGCTGGTAAAGTGTTGCTGATTGGGATAATCAACGCGTTTGCCGAGTTGTTGTTGTCGTTGCTGTTGTTGCTGCTGCTGCTGCTGCTGCTGCTGCCTGTCAAGGCATTATTACCGCCGCCTTGTTGTTGTAATTGCAGTTGTTGTTGCTGTTGTTCTACAACTAGCTCACAGTGCGGCTGGTCCAGGCTGTTGAGTTGCGGCCGTCGTTAATCCCAAATTCGCATTGAAATTTGCATGGTCGTTGACGTGCAGCAGCAGCAGTAACAACAACAACAATAAGACTTACAACAACAGCACAGCTTGACACACTTACTCATTCTGTGTGTATGTATATTTGTGTGGCCGTATTTCCGGTGTTGCTGCGCTATGCGTCCGGTTTTAATAAAATTGCTGCTGCTGCTGCTGCTGCTCAAGCGTTGCTGCCATTGCAACAACAGCAACATGTTGCAGCTCACGTTAAACTTCCTACGCTGCTGTGGTAGCTGGTTGCCATGTTAGCATGTTGATATCACCCGCAGCGTAAATCTTGTGGATTAATCCAATTTAACACTTTATGCTGCACTGCGCTTTAGCCATGTTGCAGGCGGCAACCTCAGTCCAGGCAGGTCCCAGCTAGCCAACAATATGAACGTTATGCTTGGCCAGCGATGCGCTACACTGCAAAAACTTAAGACAAAATCAAAATATCAGGATCCATTACAAAATCTATAATGAACAGGTATTAAATAAATATTAAAGTTAGAAGTTATTTGCATAAAAAATATGTCCCTAAAGTTCAGTTTTACCTGTTTCACACTTATTTTTATAGTTATAATGGCTTAATATATTTCTATACCTGTTAGGTGCTTGTCATTTCTCTGCATTTTATTCCATTCACTCTAGCTTATATATCCTTTAACTATGAACCTTATATTTTCGTATAATATTCTTGGCATTGTCAAGCGTAATATCAATCTTTAACTTGTACGCTCAATTATTCTTTCCCTGCTCACTTCCTCTTTTTCGCTTCAGCTGCTAAATATTCGATAGCGTATTGCGTATACGCCACATATTCCCACAACGCTCATCAGATTTTCGTTTCTCTATTTCACACTCAGTCTTAGTCTCAGTTTCGCCCTCGAATCCCTTTTGGCCCTTGACACAATTTCGCTCAGTGCAGTGGTGGCGGGACGACCTTTTCAGTCACAGTCACTTTGCGACTCTCTTAGTTGGGCTACCTTTGGCCGACACAAATCCCGGGTTAGCGCCGCACCCTGCTCTGCGCGCTCTTTTTAAGCCAGCCCACTTAGCCAGCCAAGTTTTCCTCTCGAACTTTTCTACTTTTACTCTTTTCATTTTCTGTTTTTTTTTTTGGTTTTGCATTTTTCGTTTGTTTGAAGTGCGCACAAAATTTAATACGCTTGTGGTCACATGTGTTGCGCGCTTTTTTACATATTTTAAAAAATAGCAAAGACAGCAACAGACCGTTTTTTGTGTTCCCTTCCTTTTCCCTTCTTGCAACCGACCCCTCTGACTAACTGGTGTCGGTTTCTCTCTCTCGTGCTGACGCTCTTTGTTGCGCTTTTCTCCTGTGTTGCCTGGGTTCCGGCCAAAGCGCGAATTTAATTAAAATATGCAAATCGCTTTGTGGCATTTTGATCAAGTGTTGAGTTCGCTTTGCAGTCACTCGCAAGTTCACGTGGTCTTTGCGCTCTCTTACTCCAGGTTAAACCACACACAGAGAACTCCACTTGCTTGTTACTGACATTAAGTTTTTTTTTTTATCTTTTAGCTGAATACCCTGTTAATCAGAAGTATTTCACAGTTTCAAGAGTTCCTGTGAATGTGTAGATTTCAAAGATGACACTGCGATACTTCATCCCTGTTCCGGCTTCATAGTCAGGTCTCTGCTCGGAAGCCAAAGTCAGGTCCCTACTCAGGCGTCATGACAAAGTCCCTGTTTGGCCTCCTTTGCTGATGGACTACACTTCTTAAATATGTCATAATCTAATATGAAATTGAATTAATCTTGTTTCTTTACTAATAAAAGCCTAGAGTATTTGCCTGTCGTTTTAAAATCTGAAACTACTTTGTATACAAATTTTTTTTTAGTTTTGTCTGTTTGGAAACTTTTGGCGATAAAAGCGAACGATAAAAACGTAACCAGTTGAGTTTTTCCTTTTCATTCCACTTATTGAGCACGGGGTTGGCGTCTGTTGCTGCTGTATTCCTTTTTGCGGAGCTAGAAACTCATTCATACCCTTCAGAAGGTGTGATTTTTATTTGGCTCGAAACGCCGTGCAAATTAAATTTATTGCACATTTTATTTCCTTTGATGTTCGTTTGTTAACAAAATTGTTGGGGATTAACGTAACGGGCGCGGATTAGCCATGGCATTAACCAAACAGCCAACATCGTGATATGGCGTAACTCTTGCACTTCATCACCTCGCTGGACTGTCTGGGAGTTGGTTCGGTTTCGAGTTCTTAATGCTCTTGGCTGGCGCTGCTTCAATGTTTCATTTGCATTTTTATGGCAAATGTCTGGAGCGAGTGCAACAAAGTCTCGCAAATGCGATTAAGTCATTCGGTTGTCTTCCCTTTGGCTATTATTTTTATTTTTTTTCTCTTTTCGTTTTTTAGTTTTTGTGGGTACTAGTTGGAGCTCATTGTCATTGCTGTTGCATTGTACACTTTTAATATGGTCTAATTAAGCTGAAAATGTGCAAGCGCAAAATAAAACTACAAATTCTTCACGCTTAAATTAAGCAAGTGAATAAAGATAAATTTAAATTTTGTATGGGGAATTCAACTTGGTTGTGCGCTCTAGTAAACATTTGTGAGCTTTTATGTTGATAAAGTATACGTTTTTTTTACCATATAAAAATTGTATTTGACTGTAGATTTCCCGTTTGCTAGTCTTCCGCTCAAGAAGCTAAGTCATGCAGGCACATGATGAAATATCCACCTAATCTTCTTTTCCATTTCTCTGTTTTTGGTAGAATCCAAATTTATATTTGTTGCCCTTATATGGCCTACATATCACACAGTTAAAGAGACACGTTGCTGCTACTCATATCAGCTTAGCTTGGCTCTGGCCTTTTTCTTTTATTTAACAAGCTGTGCACAGAGCTCTCTGGTGAGCCATTGCAATCCACTTCATCATACTCAAAGCCGCCAACACCTGTACAACTATGTGGCGATGACTTGGCCAACTGCTTACTCTACTGTGTGACAATGTGAGCCAAGTTTTAAGATATGTTGGCAACCCAGCAGCAGCAGCAGCAGCAGCAGCAGCTGTTGCCTGCCTAAATAGAAAATTCCCAATAGCAGCAAATTTCCTTTTACAGTGTTGTTTAAATTTTCATTTTTTTTTGTGTTTTGTTGTTTTTTCTATTTATTTTCTTATTTGCGCTCGGTAAATGCTACCAGGATATTTTGCATTGGTAATTTGGCGTCATTCTCAGATAGTTGGCACTACGTGTGCTCCTACCTGCCGCAGGAGTGGGGGCTGTTTAAAGAAAAAACAAAACTATAGTTGACCCAGTTTGGGCATGTGTGCTGTGTGCGCTGAGTCGATATTGAGCAACAAAGCTGCGGTACAAACAACACACAAACACGCAAACACACATACGCACAGAGAACCAGAAAACTTGCCATACAAACAGAAATATCCTTGCAAACTTAAGCCAGAGCCTGTCCGCAACACGTTTACACAGCACAGAACATACAGGACATGATGCCGACAGCCATCGTTCCCGCATATCCTTGAGAGCATCAGCATGTACTCGATTCGACTCGACTTACCCATCGACATCTTCACATCTCTTACTCGTTCTTTTCGTCTCCCTCTCTTTCGTCATTGTTGTAAAGCCAGCCTTCCGGCTGCTGTCAGCTGCCAATAGCTGACTGAAGCATACCACCAAAAATGGACTCTCTGAAGAACCCGACAATTTAGACACTCTACGCCCACACAATTGAATGCGTGGTGTGTTGCTAAAGCTTCTAATCAATTTTTGAAAATTGTAAATTTTTCGCAATGCAACTTTTCAATTTTTGGACAACACCATATTTAAGTGTCTTCTTGCTGTTGTTGTTGTTGTCGCAAGCTTTATTGTGGTTTCCTTTATTTTTGTTTTTGCTCATCAATTTTTTTGCTCTATTTGAAAATACCTGCTCTTATACACAGCTGCTGGCTGCTGGCTGCTGGCCTGGACGAAATTGCGTCTTTTCTACTTTTGTCAGTTGTCATGTACAAAAAACATTTAACATGCCTACTACTGTTATTTACCCAGGGTGCAGTTCACTTCAGCTTCCTCGGCTCACCCGCTGTTACCTGACAAAACGCACTTTGTGAAATCGAAAATCCTTTTAATTGAACGCAACTTAGTTTTGTGAGCATTTTGGGTGGGAGGGGGTCGATTACATGTTTAAATATTTGCACACATTTTTGCTTCAATTTAAATTCCCTGTTACACATATTTGCAAGTGCCTCTAAATCCAAATGGGCGGGCACAGGTAATGGGTGTGTGAGTGTGTGCATGTGTGTGGTCAGTGACGTAAGTGCTTTGGTGCACCTAAAAAGTTTGGAGCCGCCTGTTTAGCTAAGGGCCACCACTTTTGGGGGCTGATTGAGTGTCACGAATTTGGGGCTTGGCTTGGACTTTTCTGGCAAGAGCTCAAACTGTGCCGCCTCTCTATGCAATTCTCAAAGATGACAGCGATAAGTGTAGTTTAATTGGGGTTTTCTGTAAATTGCATTTCGTTCATGTCAGAATTGTTTGATATTAAACAAATAACAACTTCATAGACTATTTTATCTTCAGCATATAATATCTCGCTGGGATGTTCAAAATATATTTTATCTTATAATATTTATATACATCAGTCGACACAATTGCCACAATGGTTTATTTTTTATTTAACTAAAAATATTTTGTTTCTTAATTATCCAATATTTGTATATAAATATCTAACGAAAAATCTCAAGTTATTCGTGCGCACGCAAAAATTGTTAACTTAAAATCAAAAAATACTTGTGCAAATATTATAAATTACCAACATCAACAATTTATAATAAATAATTCAGCATTGTGGCCAGGGCTTGAATGCTGATTGCATGTGGCTGCATTTTGCCAAATGCCAGTGCATCCAGCATCCAGAATCCACAGAGAGCAGCAACTCTGTGGGCAAGGTCGGGTTAAAAATCAATTAAAGTTTTAGATGAAAACACAAACGCAAAAACCGCAAAGCAAAACGCACATGCACAGCATACCAAGCATTAAAAAAAAGAAACGATTTTCTGATTTAATTTTCCGACGAATTGATAACAGTACACGTACTACGAAGTTGACCCAATTTGAAAGTAGAAACCACCAGCAGGCGGCCAGAAATCAATTTGACCATAAAGTAAATACGCAATCGCATAACAGCATGTACATGCACAACATGGTGGCCAGATTTTCTAGATAAACCACAATACAGTGTAATAAATAAAGGTAACATTTGGCAAATCAAATCAATGAAAAATAGGCCTGATCCATCGAGAAGCTCAGTGCATAAACTTCGCTTCAATAATCACAGTTAGTTTTAAAATTATATTATTTGTATAAAAAACTATATAGGATAAAAACACCATTATCAATCCGACTTGTAGCCAAATATATTATATATGAGGAGATGCTTTATATCAGCCATAGGAACATTTGAGTCTTTGATGAACAATTTGTTTTTTACACAAAACATGCTTTTAGCATATGATGAAAATGTCAAATACATCAGATAGTTCTAGCTATGATCGGTTGTGGCTTTGAACCAAAGATCACCCGTCATTAACGGACATATTTTTTTAAGGGTATTTGAACTTCAACACACAACAGCAAATAACTGTTATTCGTAGTTGTTGTTGTGTGTTGAGCTAAAAATCAATTTGCTGTTACATAAACATGCATCAATGTCGTCGGCATTGTGCTGACAGCCATGGAATGCTCTTTGCTCAATGTCCAATGCTCATTTCTGGTAAGATAAGAACGCTGTAGATTTAAAGCCCAGATTTTTAGTTCCAGCAACAAGCAGCTACAAGCGCCAATTAGAACACACTGCACAGAGCCAAAGCACAAAAATATTTCACTCATTTTCATTTCTGTTCAACTGGCTGCAGTTGTTTGGGCCCTGTTCCCAGTTCCCTGTTAGCTGGTTCGAGCTGTGTTCTCTGATTACAGTCAGCGACATTGAGAATCAGACTGTGGACTTAAGCCGAGAGACAACAGAGACAGACACAGGGACAGGGACAGGGGCTGTGGCAGTGTGATGGGGGCTCGGGGGTTTTGCGGCTGACACGCTGTTGCTTTACAAGATCATAGATAATAATATTAAATTGGTTAAATGCCGTCTTGGATTACCCAAAGCGCAGACAGCTAAATGCTGTCTCCAATTCTCCAATATATATATATATATATATTTAACGACCACCCCGAGTGCATTTCGGATTTTTGTATTTTCCTCGTAAATGCCTATCTAACATTATTGATATTATTCTTTTTTTTTTTTTTTTTGTTGTAATTAATGCAGATAAAGTTTTAGTTATCAAGTTAAAGCCATTTGAATGCCGATTAAATAATTGATTTCGTTGCCTTGTTTTGACATTATTGAATTACCCAAAGACATTTGATTAATTTGCATACGACAACAAATTCGTGATCTAAATTATTTCGTTGTGGTTCTCGCTCAGGTTCTCTTTCTGGCCTTTTATGGCCAATTGTTAAATGTTTTTTAGCTGGTTGTTGCTGTTCACTGTTTCTCGCCGTGATTGAAGTAAAAGGGCCCTAATGAGCCGCTATAATTCAATGCCAGTCCAAATTTGAATTGCCGCACCAGCCGCCCTCCCGTCCGTCCGACTGACTAACTGCCTGCCGTAGAAATTGTGAAAATTTGTTTGTGCTATAAAAATTTCTCCGGAAAATCTTTGAACAATGGCGCACACAGTCTGAGATTTTTTTATTATTATTTTTTTTTATATTAGTTTTATTTGTCGAAGATCATGAACTCGGCCTGCACTCGCCTCTTTTTTTCTTTTTTAATACCCTAGTGTGAATGATTAAAAAGGGGAATATATTTGTATGCCAATGTTTTAGGTATATTTTATATCAAAAGTATATCTAGCCTTGATCAGATATTATCGAAATCATGTTCTATTGTCATTAATTCGACACAAATCTATAGCGAAGTTATGTTTTTGAGCTCATATTTTAGCTTCAAAGACACCAAATTTGGCATGTGATTTCTAATATTCACAGATTTAGAAAATTAAAATCTTTGATTCCTTCCCCCAGTCTTTGATATAGGCATGTCTTTCATGTATTTCTTATTAATGAATTTCCATAAGTATATATAGTAATCGAATCCTCCCTGTGTGCAGGGTATATTCTAGTCGAGCACTTTCGATTAGACAACTCTTACATGTTGCCTTTTGTTTGCTGATCATTTTGGTAGCTCAAATCAATAAAGCAAGAGGAATATTTTAATGTGGCCGCAAAGAGAAATTATTATTGCAATAGTTGTAACACAAAACACAAAAAAACGTTTTGGTAGCCACAGTTTGTTGTTGTTGTTGTTGTTTATATTGTAACGGTTTTTAAAGGTTTTTTGTAGCGATTGTTTTGGGGTTGGGCTAGGCGGGAACTGAGGCAGGATGGTGTTGTGGGCCTTAAGAATAGTGGACAAAAATACAGTGTGCGAAATTTAAATGAGGAATTTAATTAATAATTAAATATATGCTTTATATAATTATTTGCTTTAAATATTTGAAATAAGCGCTTGAATCTGATAGAAAATCAAATTTGTATCTTGACTTTGCTGCAGCTTAAAATTATTTTAAATGGATTTATAGTTAAACGAAATTGAAACTAATTGTTAAATGTTAATTTTGTTGTTTTCTTTTGTAAAGCTATTTGAATTATTTAATGTACTTTGACCAAGTAAATGCCGCTTTTTCAAGTGTATTTCCCAAATTCAACTTTAACTTCAAAGGTAGCCATGGCAAATATCACAGCAACAAATACCATAGCTATTTTGCTTTGTTGTTGTTGTTGTTGTTGTTGTTGCTGCTGTTAGCTGTGTTACCTTTTGTGCTTTGTTTCAACTGGCAGAGCAGAGTCAGCCAAAAGGCGCTCCATGAAGTTGGCCTGGCATTCAGACAGTCAGAGCCAAAGCCAATACCTAATTTCATGTCATTAGTTTGTGTGATAACTGTTACCATTGAAAACGAGCCAACAGAGCAGCTTCTCGTTGTTGTCGACGTTGTTGCTGTTGTTGTTGTTGCTGTTGGCCACGTTGCCTGCCACTGGGAGCAAGGAGATGCAGCAATAGCAACAGCAACAGCAGCAGTCGTAGCCGTAGCCGTAGCAAACGAGCCGCCTCCACCAGAGAGTAGAGCTATTGAAATCATTTAAACCATTTAGACCATTTAAGCTATTTACAATTTGCCATCATCACGACATTTTCGGCTGCCGCTGGCGGCGTTGGCTTTAACGGCGCTGCCAGCGGCCCAAAGCTGCTGCTGCAAGTTGGCCAAAATCAGAGCAATTCAATTGAAAACATTTGTAAAATGTCTCTCGCTGTGGGTGTGTGTTTGTGTCTGTGACTCTAGACTGTGTCCTATATGAGAGTGCCAGGCACGACGACGACGACGACGACGACGACGACAAAGTTAAGAAATCAGCGAAAAATGGTTGAAGGGAGGCAGCGCACTCGCTCGCTGGCGAGTCATATGTCAAAAGGTCAATGCTGATATTTTTGTTGTGATTTTAGTCGCTGCCGTTGTTCAATTTGTTAGCTGCAAAACGTTTGAAATTGCTTAAATGTCAGCTTTCTGTCGCTTTTCCAGACTGACATTTCTTTCAGCCAACTGCCCAAAACTAATTGAGTTCACATTTGCATTTGTTGGATTTTCTTTTGTAATATTAATTAAAATAATGACGGGCAGCCCACACACACAGACACACATACAACGACCCACAACCAACCGCCATGAATCATGCAACTTTGGAGGTTTCTTTTTTTCTTTAATTTTGATTGCATTTTGATGCATTCAACAGGCGGCTGGCGGCAATTTGCATGCGAACCAGTCAGCATCGATGCCTGCAGTTTGGATTGCACGCTTTTAGCTCTCGGCATTGATTGAAAGATCGATTGCTTAGACAAAAAGCCAAATGAATTTCTTTCAGTCGCTGCCGGTTGCCTGGTTGCCAGTTGGCAACCTGGTTGATATCAGAGTCACAGCCGCATCATTGTCTTGCCAGTTGCCCAAAAGGAGCAGCAGTACGTAGCTTGTCAAGATTCTTCAATATGCAAATGTGACCAGTGGCATTGCCAACTGACTTGTCTTCAGTCTTGGGTCTCCAATGGGACAGGATTTATATATATATATATATTTATATACCCCAATCCTACCCTCCAACTGTTCTCTTCGTCTCTTTGCTTTGCGGTCGCTTTATCTGTTTTGTCCTGCCTTTCTTTCTTGCGCCGTCTGTCATTTGGTTTTGATTAAATTGGCTCAAAATGTTGGCTAGTCAGTTTAAAGGCTAGGGCTGGAGACGTGGCTATATATATATATATATATCTTATTGGTAAATGTAACTTTAATTGTTGATTGAGTAGTCGACATGCTGAGAATGAAGAAAGTTGGTGTTGGTCAGGGAAAACATGATATGGAAGATTGATTCGGTTTTTTGTAAATGTTTAGTTTGAGAGGGAATAGTGAACTGTTTTAGCTTTCCATAACTAAATCGTAGTAGCAGTGCAGATTCAGTAGGGATTAAGAGGACTGCTGTTCCTAATATTCAGTAGCCCACATCAGGCCAGGACTTAATAGGGAGTTTAGCAAGTCCTCTTTATAAATGTGGCTGGCTAATACGTATTCAATATTTATATTTTCTTGTACAGGTTCCACATATTCCATTTTTTTTATTCAATTTATTTAAACATCTTATAATCAGCCTTTTGCTTTTAGTTGCATATTTAAAGTTTTTCATCCCTGGTTAGTTATTGTTTGGCTTTTAACTTTGGTCAAATCCGAATGCAAATTATGAGGAGCTCTGCTAAATTGTTGAATAATTAATACTGCTAAATGTTGTGTTTGGATTTTCCCTTCAATTCTTCATATGGGAAAAGGCTGACTAACGGCACTGGAATATTGCAAACATTTCATTTTTGTTAAAACTTTCAACAAAATTTGACTACATACTGCTACTTGGCCTGGTCAACATATACATTTTTGCCAAGTCAGCGAGTGCGTGAAGCTTGAAACTTTTTCTCGGTGCGGGTGCGAGTCTCTCTCTCGCTCACATACGGGCTTGCCAAAAAATTATATGCAAATCTAATTAGTAAATGATTTGAAGCGTGAAATTGAAAAATAATTTTTTCGTTTACATTTTTTTCTCATTTTTTTGTTTGCCCTTGTCGTTTTGTGCGTTTATGCAGATTGTCCAAATGCGCTGAGCTGTAAGTGCCCAGATACAGATATAGTTGCAGTTGCAGATACATTTACAGATACGGCTACAAATAGAGTTGCGAATACGTTTAAATACATTGTATGCAAAATCAAAAAAAGATGCTGGAAATGGCTGCTGCTGCTGTTGGGCATTGAATAATGGCTGGGCAACTGTTTCCGTTAATTTGAACACAAAAACTAACGCATTAAATTTAAATAAAAATGCAAACTGTTGTTTTCACGCTTCAAAGGAAAATTTGCAAATTTTTCCTGCCCTACTGCTATTTTCATTAAATGGTTTTTTTTTTCGCTTGAGAAAGGGTCTCATGTTTTTTGTTAGCATAATGTTAGCATAATTGTGTTCAGAATTGTTTCCCCTATTTCTTGTTAACACAGAACTCTTAATTTAAGGAAAGAAAATTTCAGCTATTTTAAGTATTAACTAAAAGTTTCTTAACAATTGTTTCTTTAAAGCAGCTGCCAACTATAGGGTATCATTGGTTCATAATAACATAAACTAGTTTAGTTTGCTTGCAACCAGCTGCAGTTCAATTTTTTATTGGATTTGTCGAAAAAATCCATTTATTTTTTTTGCCTCCGGCCGGCAGCTTTTTTGCAGCGTGTGTGTAAGGACCTACTGCGCGGCATATTGTGAATGGAAATTGAAAGCGCAGCCAAAATGACTTTGTGGAAAATGTTAATTGTGGGCTGCTGCGTTGAGATACTTTTGCAACTTTATGAAGTTGACGCTGTGCGAAGGTGACGAAAACTGAGTTAAATTAAAGCAATTTTCAAATTGAATTGCATTTATGAATAACAATTGGCAACAGCAGCCACTGCAATTGCAACTCTGATGATCAACTGCAACTGGAACTGCAGCAGCAGCAGCAGTAGCAGTTGCGCCTACGTGAATGTGGCTGCTGGAGACGGTAGCCAGTTGCACAGTTGCCAGCAAATTGGTCCATTTTCCAAATGCAGCGGCTTCCTATTGCCCCGTGCTGCATGTGGGCAGTAACTGCAACAGCCTAAACAACAACAGCAACAGCAACAACAACAGCATTATCATCATCATCATTATCATTGTCGCCGTTTGCCGTTGTCGCCATCGTATATCATGCACAATTGTAGCGCGCATGTTCGCGCAGCCCCAACAATTGCGGAGGAGATGACAATATAAACAATCCTAAATGTAATCCAACAGTATCATCAAGTCGAGCGGCACAGCGTCAGGGCATAGCCCAGACTCTTGGCAGCCAAAAAATATGATTGCATACAAATCAGGCAACAGCGTCGTTGGCGGCGACAACAGCCCTGCACAGTGGTCAAAAGCTGATAGGAAAACGAGAGCCAATTTAGTTATTTATGAATATACCATATTTATAAAAAAAAAACTTGATTGCTCTGAAGAATGATTCGCATTCAAACGATTCTGTGAACTTATCAATATGAGCTTGAAGAGATCTCTTTTGGATTTTGTTTCCAATGTTATAGATTCCCTCATAGGTCCCTCACGCCACATGTCAATTGCTGTTTTATTTTGTAAAATGTATAAACATATAGCTTAACTTTTCCACGCTCTATTTTTCCTTTTACGTTTACTTTTTCATTAGCTTATTTTCTTTTAATTCACGACATTAGAAAATTTGTTGAATGCTTGAACTAGAATATGCCCTATAGGTTTTTTCATTTTACCCGATTAACATTTTTAAAACATTTTGCACCACTGTGCGTTGGCCACTTGGCAGGCGGGAGGCGTGCATTATGCGAAATTCAAATGCCTGACGGCATATTTCACAGCTGTCGCCTCGGCTGGCAAAACTTTTCACAGCCGCCGCCGGCGTCATCATCGTTGTTGCCCCAATATTCCATAAAAATCCACAGCACCACTCAGCATCCTCGCATCGCTCCATTCTGTTTTCCATTCTTCATTCTCTGTTCTGGATGCACTCCATCGTCGGTGCTGCTGCTGATGTTGCTATGGCGTTGACACTCCCTTTTTGGCGCTTTGCAGCAATGAAGCATATGCAGCGCGCTGCATTAGCGGCAACTGCGGCCAAATTCTCCCTGAAAAATGCGTGCAAATTGTAAGGGTATTGCTTCTACTCATGATGATACTGCTGCTGTACTGCTGCTGCTGCTGCTCGCTTGTTGTCGTTGTCGTTCCTCTTGTCGTTGTTGTTGTTGTTGTTGTTGTCATTGCTGTGCGTGCAATTGGGCGCCTTGCCACGGGGCATAGGGGTATTCAGTAGAATTATTGCTTATCGTGGCGCAGCTTGTTGAGCTTTACTTCGGGCAGCTTGTGACTGCTGGATTGGAAATTGTATATAAAACTGATTTAATTCCTATTGTGCTTGTAATGCTTTAATTGTTAGTGAATATATTAAATTTTATTCCAAAATACTTCGTTTGTGAAAAATGGGTGGAAATTATTTATTGCGAAAAGAACATAAATGTTAGTTAATCTGAATAATTTTCAAAGTCGCCACATTTTTTTATGTTTTTTATATTTTAATAAATAATTTTTGTAACATTTTAATATATGCTAATTGAATGACCCTTATGTTTTTCTCTATAATGGGCCTTGCCGTATATGCCACACGCAAATTGTACGCCAATTTCATAAGCATTGCCTCACGCATTTGCCAGCGCTTGCTGTTCTTGCTGTTGTTATTGTTGTTGTTGTTGTTGTTGAATTTTGATTTAGTTACGCATGAATTTGGAATCCCACAATTCAGCAAGCCTATATGGTTGTAGATGTTGTATATGCCACACTTTGGATTTGCATATACTATGCAGCTGCAGCTGCAGCATCGGCTGACTGAGAGGCTGGCTGGTTGACTAACTGAGTGACTGACTGGATGGATGCATTAATTGAAAACTGGCTGTGTCGGTAGTCAAGCGTTTATGAGCGGTATATGTGATGGATCTGGAACTGGGCACCCGCTCATTACGTGCGGGGCACTGACATGATATGCATATGATACGAGAGCATTTGTCGCCTCAGTGCGCGAGACTGTCTCGACTCCATACACAAGCACACTCACACACTTACAGAGGGCGTCAACACTTCATTTCAATTGTCAGAGCAGGAGACCGGCAACTTGCAACCGGCAACCCACACACTGCCGGATATACGCTTGCCAATGTCATATTTAATTATACTAACTCAATTTGCTGTAACCGTGCGGCGGTTGCGTAAAGTTTAAGTGCAATTGCCTGCATTCGAGAATCTGAGAAGATTCTCTGGGGCAGAGAATTGTGACAGGGTGGAGTGGATCTGGGTTCGGGCCTGGGTGGCCGGCCCGTGGTACAACCATTTCAAAAGCCAAACGGCAAATTGCCGACACGGTATTGCTTAAAAATAAGTAAAACAACAAAATCATGTATAAGAATGAGCCCTAAAAAGACAACGAATACGTTGTACACTATCTTTAATTACTTCTGAGTTGAACATTTTTTACTTTCATAATTTTGTATGTAGTTATTTTGGATTAATATCAGATTAATTAAGACATATGTACTATAATTCAACATTTTAAAAATTATTTTGAATAGAGTATTAAGAAATTAATCAGTGAAAAATTTCTAGATATTTTATAAAAGAGTTAAAAAAACTTATTTCATATATTCTTCGATATATCCTTATAAGATCTAGATAAGTTCCGAGGGACAACCACTACTCGATATTTTTTTCACATTCCAAAAATATGTTTTCCCTAGAACTA
Source organism: Drosophila littoralis (assembly GCA_018903485.1). Lineage (NCBI taxonomy): Eukaryota > Metazoa > Arthropoda > Insecta > Diptera > Drosophilidae > Drosophila > Drosophila littoralis. The sequence goes on along the minus strand of JAEIGF010000297.1, from coordinate 5,452,019 downwards.
TCCCTAATATCCCCAGGTAAGTTCCGAAGTTCACAGTCTAGTAGTTATGCCCACAGGCAGGCGTTGAAAAAGTGTCCGTGTGTAAAATAAATGAGGAAAAGGCATTAAAGAAAGTCATTAATATGCAACAGCAGACTGTCAGGCGGTAACGGACACTCCGGACGAAAAGACAGACAAACAGACAGCTGGCTGTTACTGACTCACTCGTTGGCTGACTGACTGAATGACTGACTGACTGACTAGCTAGAGCAAGTCGATGGGATGCGACTCGTCTCTCGACGCGGCAGAGTATCAATTACTTGAGAAAAATTACTTGTCCAACTGCTTTCGGGTACTCTCCGTGCATTGAGAATAGCCGCATGTGTGTGGCGTTGTGTCGCCGGCTATGATCAAACGCTTTTGTGGCCCACAACACACACATACGCACAACACACACATATTGTATAGGTGCTTAAAGACTACGACTTGCGAACGTGTATGCGTGTGTTCTGCTCCACTCGGGGGAAGTCTTAATTTCCTTCTATGCAAACTTGGCCATTTGTCGTTGCGACTAAATGCTCCATTCATAGCCACGTTTTTTTTTTGTATTTTGTTTTATTTGAGGGGGCCTTTTTTCTTGCTGGCCTTTAAGCCGCGTGTTTTGTGTTATATATTTTGCACTTCTAAGACATAAATTTAGCTGCGACTGCAGGCACATAAATATGCAAATAGTAAAGGCACTGTAAAGCGATTTTTAACCCAACCAGGGCAAGCTGTATATTTGTTTTTTTTTTTTTCAGACTCCCAACGAGCGCAGGGATTTTTTGTATGTGCCCATACTCTATTTAAGACTAGTACCAATGGGGACTATACAAGTTGTTTATTAAAAATGTAGTTTAAATGCAATCATTTATTCAGTCTTTTTGGGACTTGGATGGATTGAACTATAGATTGTTGTTTAGACGCCCCGAAGTTTGTCAAAGTAGCCCACAGGTCGCAAGAGTCTGCACGTTTTAAACAAAATAAATACCAAATACAATTTGTTTTCTTTTAGAAATATAGAATTTGGTCTAGCCTATTAGCACTGGGTATCCTTAGATCGTAACCATTTTAACGTTTCTCAATCTCGAAAGTGGTTCGGTTTTTTTTTTGCCTTTGTTACACTGTTGACGTTAACTCAATGTCGCCGTCGATGCAGAGTACTGCTTGCTCCCGCACACCCCTTCCCCACACTGCTCTTGCTCACCCCCCTTGCAGCCTTTGCCACTGACTCCTACTCCACTGTGCTGGGTTCTGTGTCGTTTGTGGCTGCGGCTCAATGGAATTGTCATCCTGCTGTGTTCCAGTTAGTTGGCCATGCGGCTTTGCACGGTGCTATGAAATGCGATGCGATTCTCCGCGATGCGAAGCGATTCGATGTATCTTTTGGCTGTTGCTGTCCCGCTGCTTGTTCAATATTGAAACGGTTTATGGTTTTTAGTAACGCGCCGGGCGGGGCTTCTCGTACCCTGACTAGGCTAAACTTGATTTGATTTTTTGTTGTGTCTTTTTTTTTCATTTTGCATTTTTTGTGGCAAGCTGCGCGACTCCCTTGTGCACTTGTGCGGTGCGTGGCGCACTCGTATCTTTAACTGCAAATCTTGAACGTGCCACACACACACACACACACACACGCACACACATACGCGCACACACTTGCGACGCACATGCTCCACAAAGATTAAGCCAAAATCGTACATCAGGCGCGTTGCATATGGCCAAAACTGTGATTTGTATGGCCAGAGCGTGTGGTAGGCAAAACCGGCTTCAAGCAGCAAGCCGTATATAAACCCTGCAAGTGCCCCCATCTACTCCTCCCACTCCCACTCCGCAACTCTCTGCATGCTGCCTTGCATATTGGGTGGCATGGCAAACATTAATAATGTCAAAATTGAGACACTCGAAATGAATTCTATGTCATTTATAATTAAAGAGCAACGCTTGCGGCTATAAATTTCTAACATGCATCGATACAACAACAAGAACTACAAATACAAACACATATCCATATATATGTGTAGCTCAAAGGCACAACAGACTTTCTTTCCTGCTTTTATAAACATATCTCTATTTATTTATATATATATTTCATCTTTTGGCTTTTACGCATCGTGGATTGAATTGTCCATTGAGCAAACAGAAATCTTACAAATGTTCATTTGTATCTGGAGGCTTGTTTTCTTCTTTTTATTTATTTTTCTAAAGCCCACATTTGTCAAAAGGCGAATTTTCCACACTTGACGGCACACGTCCGCTTGTGTTTTTTTTCTTTTCGTTCTCTTTGTGTGGGTCACACGTGTCAAAGGTGCGCATTTTGACTTGGGCCTCACTGTCTGACTAATCGAGCATTCAATTTTTTAATGAAAGCGTATTAATACTTGACGCTAAGTAAAGTCTAGTCAAGTCGTCGCGTCTCGGATCGAGTGTTGTTTGGTCATCTGTTGCCTTTCTGTTTGATTAGTTCAGCTACCAACGTTGTATTTGTTGTCGTCTATTTATAAAGCATTTTTTGACAAGTGAAACATTGTGTATTGGAATATTCTTTGGACTTTCACTGTGGCATGAATAATGAATAAGAAACAAGTGAAAGTTCAACTGTCAGTTTTTATAATAAAACATATTTCGCTAAAAATGTAATTTTTTAACGAAAGTTTAATTTAACAATGATCAATATTATATTAAACTTATGTAAAAAGTTCATTAGTAGCCTTTGCTATCGACTCTTGGGTTTCCAAAGATTTGTTTCTCTTTCAAAGCTAAATTTGGTTGAAAGCTGTAAGCGCAAGACAAATTCTATTCCCCCTGTGTGTGACTAGGGAAATTTGTGTTAGCAAAAGAACTTCGTCCTTATCAATTTAATAAAAAAAAATGTTAAACTAAAAATAAAAAAAAAAATGGTATCAAATATGTAGAGTTCTGACAATAGTTAGGGAAGTTTTAAGTCTACAAAATAAGAGTATTTATGTGAAATATATATTAAAATATTGTCAACTGCACTTAATTAGTTACAAACAAAGTTAAGTAGACAAAGAGCCGTTTAAATTCAAGTAATCGAATTAGTGATAAGCGCAAATAAGTGTTTGCTATATACAATGCATGTATATGTGCATCTACATACATATGTGCATACTTATGTATATATATTGTGTATATCATCTGTGTAATGCCCCCGGGAGCGGTATTGAAATAGTGCACAGTGCGAGCAAATGAAAACCAATGCAAATATGCACAAGTAAATATCATGGAATTGGCCACAAGTGGGCAGCCAGCATTACAAAAGCTAACATAGCTCACGGCCAGGCTTTAATGCCAACGATTTGCGGCCTGATTAGGCCAAAATGATGCATCACACACAAAAACACACAAACACACAGACAGATAGACAGACGGACACACACCAATCAGTGGGCAGGCAATATGATATGGTGAGATGGGAGGGGGGTGTATTAAAACACACGCAGCGCGAGTTAAATATATGCGCACTGTGGGCCCCAATGTAAGCGCAGATGTTAGATAAGAAGATGGCCAGAAGAATGGAGAAAGATGGTAGACCATTTCATAGTTAGTTTTGCCAATTTCAAGGAAACTGCTTGCTGCCTGCATAAGGGCCACAGCAGCAGCAGCAGCAGCAGCAGCAGCAGCAGCAGCAGCAGCAGCAACAACAACTGCGTAAGAAATGTGGCAACAGCAGCGGCAGCTAGCACACTCTACTTATGGTAAGCAAATACGTTGCAATAGTTGTTGTCTTGTTCTTGTTCTTGCTCTTGTTCTTCATCACAACTATGAATAATCCAAAATTTGCAAATACAAGCGAGCCAGTTGCATTGCTGGCATTTCTAGGCAGCAGCAACAGCAGTAACAGCAGCAGCAGCAGCAGCAGCAGCTTTTGAATGTTGCAAATCTCTGCCACTTTATCTCAGTGGTTTCTCATTTTTCTTCTATCCAAACTGTGTTGCCACCCCCCTCTTTTAGAAGCAACTCCTCTCCGTCTCTATGTTTGCAGCATATTTGCGGAATGGCTCAGCAGTTGGAGCATCCTCACAGTTGAGTGAGTAGTTTGGTTAGCAGCAACCGCAGCAGCAGCAGCAGCCGCTTTTGTTCATCCAGATTTCAGTGATAAGCATTTAAATGAGGCTCTGTTGCAGTTTTGGATTCGGTGACTCGGTGAGCCGAGAAACCGAGAGGGCTGGACTTGGGGGACTCGTGACTACTGCCTAGTCTTCTGTGTGTTGCTCTCGTAATCTTGTACTATGTACAAATATGTGTGCGTATTATACAAATATTGCACTAGTTTTGTTATGGATTTGTGTAACTGGGATGTAACCTTGGAAGCATATAAAAATTCAGCAGCTATACAAGACACAAACATGGCACAGTGGGCCACGAGCTTGTGATTAATGTACATATACTAACTTAATTAACTTGATAAGTTCTTATAAAATAAGAAAAATTGTTTACAAATGGTCTCGGATGAGAATTTCTTTTCTCAAAGAGCTAAATTTTTATGTAAATCTAAAAAGCATTGCGAATAAAACTTCTTAACAATTTATAAGCATTCGATTGTAGTGTAACGAAAAAATTTACTTGGTAAGAAGTTCAAGAATATAATATTTTATTATTATTGTGATATGTACAATAAATAATATAAAAACTTCTATGATTTCAGGAATAAAAAACAGCTTTTTAATTTTTAAGCTGTACGTTCTTACCGTAAGTATAATTATATTATTACATTGCCCCTCTGTGCTTTGTTATTTTGTGCAACCAACTGATTTTGGGAAACTCTAAGATCATAAAATAATAATTTTTAATATTTTCATCCAGTAAGCTATTACTTGCCTCACTGTGCTGTCATATTCTATGCAAGCAGGCAACATATTGGCTTAGACAAACGGACAGACATTCATTGCCCACTTCTAAGTAAAGAAATCGAAACCGGGCAAAAATAAAAAATAAATATATATACAGAAAAATCAGTGCAGCGATGGAAAACAACAACAAGACGCTTGCGGCCATATGCGAATACAGTCCCGGGTTGGGGGCACGAGGAGCAGGTCGAAGCAACTATGGCCACTACAATAAGCCAATTCCCTGGTATTTAGTGCAGCAGGCAGCAGTATGCAGCAACTGCGGCGGCAACAAATGTACTTACGACTGATATTATGATTATTATTATAGTCTAGAGAGGGTGCAGGGGCATAGAAGGGTTTGTTGCAGCAGAAGGACGAGAATGTGCAACGGACTAAAAAACAAAGACAATAAATCTGCAGCAGCTTCTTTTCAGCGGCAAATGAAAATGTTTTGAAAGCGAATGCAGGCGGCAGCAGCAGCAGCAGGAGTTGAATATAGAGGCAGGAGTCGAGGCTGGGAGTAGGAGTAGGAGGAGCAGGAGCAGGAGCTGCAGCAGGGAGAATCGCTTGAGGTGCACAGATGCATACCAGCTGATAAGAAATATCTCATATTTTTGTTTCGCCTTGGCTGCTGCCGATGCTGCCTTGGACTTGGACTTGCAGCAAGTGAGCCCTTAAAAGTAGTGCAGGTTGCAGTCGCAAGTCTGTGGATGACCGTCTACAGGCTGCTGCCAGTTCATTGGAGTTGCGAAGTCGTGGCGTTTTTCTTGCAAGCGCGTTATCGCTGCACAGCCGCATAAATAATGCGGCTTAAAGAGCAGGTTGACGCCTACAAAAACAACGTCAACAGCAACAACAAATGCAACAGGAACAGAAAAAGGTAGCAGCAACAAAAACAAAAGCCAAGCCAAGTCTTTTAAGTCGCTGCCAGCTGGGGCATATTCCTAAGTAGTTGTTACGCTTTTTTCTTTTGTTTTTCTTTTTGGCATTTGTTGAAGTACCGGGCGGTGATTAAGTTGGCCAACGTATTGGCAGCCTCTTCAATAACTTGGCCAAAGATGCACCCGAAAAAAAAATAATTACCGCTGAATATTGTTCGTTTCGTTATTTATAACTCTTGCACTCGCGCTGCTCTGTCTGTGATTTCAATTAAAATGGCCCAACAAATGCGCATAAAAACCGTACAAATTGCCAAGCCCGCAGCTGAAGCAACAGCATTTATATACACTATAGCAGATACACTACCTGGCCTTGATGCACTGTTAACTGTGCAGAATGACATTAAGCAAGCTAAAAAGCTCTAGTAGATAAGGCAGATACCCTAGACTGCAGCTCCATTAGAATATTAGTATTAAAAAAATCGCTAATATAAAGACTTAATAAGTTATACAATTTTATATATTTATTTTTATATAGAAATAGATATCGATAAAGACAGATTATAGATAAAACAATAGATATATAAGTAATATATCGTGCTCATGGATCAATAAAGCTATGCTATCTGATTAGGCATAAAAGAATTGAAAAAAATCATGGCTTCCTTATTCTAGCTGTAGCATGCCTTAACTATAAGATACCCTTTCATGTACACATTTTAATGACTATAGGGTATAAAAAGCGTCTGCAACAAGCATAAGATGAGTAGCAACAACAACTATGCAGTTATGTTTTTTTTATGACAATTTCTTCATTTTAACGGCGTAGGCCCGGTCCGAGGCTGTGGTCCAAGTTGGCGCTTCCGTTGCCAATGCCTTTGGCTGGCTGGCGGTACCAAACCCAAAACGTAACCCAGTCCTAGCAATTATACCAGAACAACAACTACAACAACAACAGCAGGAGCAGAAGCAGCAGCAACAACAAATATTTTACGAGGCAGCATTTCGAACTCCATTAGCTGCAGAGTTATGAAAGTTTTATTGCATTCAACGTGCTTTTTGTGACTCCCCTGTCTCCTGTTTCCTGCCCTGCCACGACCCGCAATTCCCCGCCACCGTCCACTCAAACCCTCTGTGGGCAAGAAGTCAATGGCATTGCGCCGGTTCTTGGACCTGGCTGTGTTCTAGAGTCAACTACATTGGATATCTATATAGAAGAATATGGCCTCAACATGGACAGGAACATGTGTATTGGGTAGCCTGCCTAATGACTTGTCGTTAAGCTTTCATATCAAGTGTTGTATGTGAGTGTGTGTGGTTCTGTCTAGCAACTATTACTTTTTTATATATTTTATGATATGCACTCACTGCTTAGTGCTGAGATCCTCCACACCATAATCAATTTAAAATTTTAGCACTTATGCCATATATATATTCATCAAGTGATTGAACCCACAACCACCCAGGGTTTAAGAGCCTTTTTTTAATGGAAATTCTAGATTTCCTATAGTATTTATTTGAGTTTGATTAATATATGTTAAAGTCTTTATATTCTCAAATTATGATAAATATTTTATTTTTTTCTTTCTTTTCAGGTTTGGTGCGAGTAATTTAAGTAATTTAAGTGAAGTGATCCTGAAAGTTTCCGCGTTCTAAAATCGTGAGTGTATTGAATGTAGTGTCGCCTTTTTGTAATCATATTTCCCTCCAGAATGCAATATTCTAGAGCTCATACATTGAGGGATAAATAAATGCATAAAGGAAAGCAAGCAAGCTCAGTGACACAGGAAAATACAAATAAATGAAAAATAGGTGTAATCGCTAAATATTACGCAAAATCATACCGTTTGTGGCGCTCAATAATCTTTTGAAAATCGTAAAGAAGTTGCTTCTATGGCAACAAATATTATGCCTGGGTGGGTACATCTATGGCCATACTTTTAAAGCCTTAGCATAAGCATTGCTATAAAGTCAGTGCACAAATATAAGAAATCTGTTGTCGGAATTTTGTTAAGTTACATTTTATTTTTATCGCGAATTTTCGATTTTTTTTTTTTTAATAGAATATAGAAACGATCTGTCTATAATAAAGTTTATAAAGAAAATACTACTCACAGCTTTATAGTATTAGTACTCATAGTTCATATCATTTCTCAACGCCCCTTCTGCTCACATTAAGCTCTAAAACTGTAAAATTAGCATATTCCTTATTGGGAGGGCGCATTCCACAGGCACACACATCCACACCGGCCACACCGTCCACACACACGCACACACTTCAGATTTACAATCTGAACTACACGATCAATTACAACACCACACCACACCACAGCACACGCACACTCACACACACTGGGGCTTGGCTTGGCCCTTGCGCATGCGTCAAAGGGCGTGGCCACAAGCAGGGAAGAGGCTCATATTTTTGCACACGATGACGATGATGACAATGATAATGATGATTATAATGATGATGATGATGATGACGATGATGATGATGACGATGATGACGCTGATGATGCTTATCGTTGCTGATAATGATGTTGTTCAACTGGCTGTTATTGTTGCTGTGTGCGTTGCACCGATCGCAATCAAGAGACGCCGCCGCGTTGCCGCCAAGTGATTATTGTAATGATAATGAGACAAGTTGAGTCGAGCCTATGCCGCCCGCCAGGTCCCCACCCCGCGCCCGGCTGCTCTACACCTAGGCACTCTGTCGGCATCTGTGTCGGCCAAGTGTGCTTGCAACATGTGTCGCGTGCATAATTACCAGCCGATCGGACGCAAAAGGTGTTTGCCAGGTTATCTGCAGTCAGTCGACCCTCCACCTCGCCCCACAACTCTGTACCGTTATGGTTCACGCTGATTTGGACAAGAGCGGCGCAAACTTTGCTGTTGTTCTTCCTAATTAAGTCATAAAACAGAGGCTGCCGCAAACAAACAAATAACTTTGCTACACCGGCTACCTTCATTCCCCTGTCTGCCTTTGTTGCCGCCCTTTATTATCAGCAGCTCGTAACTAAGTATGTTTCTTGGGTTAGCGTGGCGTTAGGGGGGGCATCGGTATGTTTATGACTGCTTTGTGACTTTTAATTGCCATGGCACATAACCGCACGTTGAACTAAAGCTCGCAGATTGCCATAAAAACTACAACAACAAAAACAAAAACAACAACCACCCCTCTTTTTGCGTATCACCCAGACAATGCTCCAATTTCGCATGCTTTTCTTGCTTTTCTTCAGTCTTTGAACTTTTGTCTGCAGTCACATAATTTTTGTGCACATTTGTCGGGATTTTTACTTTAGTTTTCCGCCTTTTTTTTCCTTGTTTTTTTTTTAGGCAAGAGTTTTTGTCGGGTGTTCCCTTGTTTTATTCTGAACCTGTTGCGTTTGGTTAGTGCTAATGGAATGCCATGTGTTGACAGGCTGGAATGTTGTGTATTTTTGGGAGTTTTTTAATGGAGCTATTAACATAAAGACAAAGTCTGAAATTATTTGAATATACTTCATATATAGATCATTAATGTATTGTTATATTATATAGATTTGCTTGACAAATGTGACTGCATGAGCCGTTGTGGGTTTGGTGATGCAGCGTTAGACCAACAAGCAGTTGATCGCTGGCTCATATTCAGCAGCAATTTTCAATAAGTGAATGCTGGGTAATTTCTTCTAGTCTAATATTGCACTGATTATTCTAATATACCGAAATAATAACCCTAACTAGTAGTTGGCTTTCCTCTAGTGAAAAAACCCCTTCAAGCTCTGGCTCTTGGTCATATGTAATTCAAATCCGAGCAAGTGCCTGACAACAACCTTCTCTCCACAAGCTCTCAACCTAAGCCTTGGCATTAAAATCAGCAGACAACAAGCAACCGACAACAACAACAATCAACAGCAATGACAACAACAACAACAACAACAACAACAACAGCCTTGTCGACATTTACGAGCGCTAAGCAGCAGCTCAGACACACAACCGTTGTAGTCAAGACACCCACCACTCGGAACAGTTAGACTGACAGGCAGGAGACACGGTGCAACAGACTGGCAAAAGTCAGTCATTGTTATTGTTGCTGTTGTTTTTTTGCTTTTTTGTTATTGTCTGGAGCCGCAAGAAAGGCATTTTGTTGTTTGTTTGTTTGTTTGCTGAGCTGCGTGTTGTAAGTGAAAATTAGAAAGTACGCACTTGAAAAGTGTCTGTGTTTATGTCTAGCAACTGCTGCCTGGTGCCTGCTGCCTTCGTAGCAGCTACCAGGCTTCGTTTTTGGCTCCATCCTCGCCAGAAAACCACGCCCTTGCCGCGCCTCCCAAAAAAGCAGCCGCATGAATAGTTTAATTAAAATTTGCCTTTAAGCTGCTCACAAAAATATCACAAAAGAAAAGAGCTGCACAGACACAACGACAACGATGGGAAAGACAACTTCCTGGCAACATGAAAAAACGAAAAACTTGTTAAAGTTTTCTAATTTTCCCAGCTGGCGACAAGTGTTTAGCTACAGTTTTCGTCCCTCTCCCCTACCATTTTTTTTTTGCATGCTGTCTTTGTGAAAACCCTTAAATCTTCTAACCTTTCATTTCTAACTAGGCTTTAGAAAGTTTCATTTAAGTTTTTTCTCTCTTTCTTTTTTTTTTTGCCTTGAGTCGGTTAAAATCAAAGCTTTATTAAAAATTATATTATTTGCCTCTCGGTAGCCAAATCAAATAGCACTCGATTGTTATATATGGGTGTGCCCCATCTTAATGTGGCTTGAGCGCGGATTTGTGGCTTTGTTCGTTGCCAAAAGAAAACTTAAAAACGAATATAATAATAACTTGTAATAAAGTTCAAATTTGTTTGATGTGTTGTTAAATGCTTGAGCCAAATGCGCATTTAGCCAAATTTGGTTAAAATCCTAATAAATGTGATCATTATTGATGGTCGATAGTTGGCTTTTAAGTTGAAAGACGCTGTTTAAAGATCCGGAATCAAATTTAGAAGCAGCTCTTGTTTTGAAGACAATTTGCGAACAACAATTTACGAATGCCAAAGACAAACCTTTATTTCATATATATTAAAAACATTTATTAGCCAATTTTGTATCATTATTGTATAAAAATACATAATAGATATATTTATATACATATATTTGATATGTTCAAACCTTTTTTTTTGTATTGCACGGACTTTTGGGGAACTTCTCATTTAATCTAATGGCAAATACGTTAATAGAGACTTCTTTTCATTAGCCTCAACCGCAATAATCCACATTAACAAGTACAAATTTCTGTTTTTTTTTTTCCAAGTATGTTAGTTCACATAAAAAAAGTATTTTCTTTTTAAAGTTCCAATTTGTAAAACCACAGAAATCATTAGGCGCGGTGTTAAAAAATTTGACCACAATAAAAAGCGAAACGATTTAAAGCTATAAATCTATGAGCAAGAAAATAAAAGCCAAAAATAATTATTGCAACTGCTTACGACATTAACAAATGGCAAATTGTAATAAAAATAAGAAAACAGAAAAAAAGACAAGACAGAAAAATCTCAGACTTCAAATTGAATTGGGGAAAATATATGTAGCACAAGTCTCTAAAGAGTTGTAACCAAAAAAATTTTATGGGCAATGTGTTTCCCGCCGACAACTGCAACAAAAATGATGTTGTTTTCTTTTGCTTTTACGAGAGATAAGAAACATTTTTATTGAGTAGCCGCTTTTTCCTGGCTCTTGAGTTGCGCAAGCGGCGTCTAGTTCAAAATGTCAAGTTTTTTTAGAGGCGCTGATGCTGTAATTACTGCAACGCAGTGGCAAGTGTTGCAGCAACAAATATTAGGGGGGAGGGGTGAATATAAAATCGAAACTTTTCGTGTATACAAAAATATAAAAAATTTATAAATTGTACGAAATCGAAATCGAGGCAAAGTGCTGATAACGATTTCCGTTCCAAGTTCGCCTGCTTAATGACTTCATCTCCCAAAAAAAAAAAAAAAAAAAATGAATAAAAAAGCGTTTTGTTCGGCACTTAGCGGCATTTGCATTGCTGGAGTTGCCTTTTGTTGCTGGATTTATTTATTTATTTTTTTGGTATTTCGTTTTGGTTGATGATAAGCGTTGACACCATTAAAAATTAAAAAATATATTTTGTATATTTTCGTTGCCGGCCGTCGGAGCTGCTGCTGCTGATGCTGCCGCTGCTGCTCCAATTATAATTTTCATGGCGCATCATTCATTTGCATTTTGTTCACAAAAGGGTTACAGATGGCTCAGGAGTTGGTAATGGTATGACGAGGGCTGCAGATCGTACAACTCGCTTTGTTTTACAGCCTCTGCTATCAGCACACAAGTGACAAACTTAAAATTTATGATTTGAAAGTGTGCCGTAGCCAAAGACCCGAGATGCCCGTTGCCATTCCCTCGAGTGTCAATGCAATAAACACTTGGAACTGCGAGTTGAAATGAGAGTCACAGATATGTAGCGTGAGAGAGAGGGGGGTGAAAGAGTGTGTGTGACATGTTGCATGTGTCATCATCAACAGCCGCAACAGCAGCACCGATGTCTTCTTTTGTCGTGCCTTGGGCACTTAGATAAGCCTCAAGCTGGTCCAGTCAGCTAGCCAGCTAGTCAGCTAGTCAGCTTTCCGTTCGGGACAGCTCAGTGTTAGCTGTTCTTTAGACCTGACTCTACAAATTGTCAACTAAGTATGCATACTACTTATAAGCGCCTTACAATGTCGTAGACATATAAATTTTAGTTGGGTTCGTTAATGGCCCTCACACCAGGGAATGTCTCTATGAGCCTGTAGGCGAGGGATGCCTGAGGAACTTATAGAAATAAACTGTGATTTGATCTGCTATAGAGCGGAAGAAAATCAGAACAAATTAATAATATATCATTTTAGACAATTTATATATCTTTTGAATTTAAAACATTTACTTCCATACTTTAGAAGCATTTTATAATATTTATTTATTTATTGTAAAGCATATAAATATATACATATATATATTCTTATACCTTTCTGCAGTCTAAAGTTTAGTTTCTTATAGTTTATTTAATCGGGTCAAAGCTCTGGATTTTTTGTGGTTTAGTTATCCAAAATTTTTCAAATTTTTCTTCCGCAATTGTTATTCAAAATCCTCAAGAAAAACAACGTCCGCTTCGTCAAATGTTTCTCAGAATTCTTTTTCTTTCGATTTTGTAACAATATTATGATTTCTTTTTACACTTTTTATATTTATTAAATATTAATATAATTTTTTAAAATTTGTTTATGCCACAATTACAACTGTCGCATTCCCTAACATTCCTCAACTGTAACTGGGTTGCACTTGAAAGCTGCTCAAGCACTGGCTTGCGTTAGGAACCACTCATATTAACTTCAATTTATGAAGAAAAAAAAAAAAAACCCAACTACATCATGATCTTTGAGATTGAGTTAAGAGTCAACGTTTAATGCAACCCTAAGTCCTTGTTGTGTTCTGCAGCTTCGAACAGAAGGCCGCACACAAAGTGCTGTTTAAGTAGCCGCCTCACAGCGCAGTTGACAACTGCAAAATGTTGATGATGACTTAATCTTGGCAGGCGGCACAGCAGCAGCAACAACTAGCATCAGCATCAGCAGCAGCTGCTGCTGCTGCTGTGCATCTCCAGTTGCAGTTGTTAGTAGCTGATTCGTTCGTCTTGGTAAGAAACGAAGGGTAAGGTAGGGACCGTCTCTCTGCGTTGGCTGCTTAACGAGTGTGCGGATCTGCCGCTACTCCAACTGCTCCCGGCCTCCTCCTTCGTTCCTTCGTACGCTGGCCAACAGTCAACAGTTAATCTGCAATTTTATTATAATTTGATTTTTTAATGCTCAGCGAGTGCAAGTTTCTTGGCTCGTTATACGACGCTGTCTCTCTCTCGGCTAGTCTGGGCGTCTGGAGAGTTATGCATTCTTTTAGCCATGGCCAAGTTTTACGATGTCTATATAATTTTTTTCTTGTCGTATTGCTGCTGCTGCTGTTTACAATGTTGCTGCTGCCCATTGCTGCCCACTAAATAATGCACATTTTAATATTCGGCGGCGAGAGGCAAACTAATTTTTTTTCGGCTTACCGTATGCCACAAATGGCATATGAAATGTTTCCGCCTCGACGGCGCTCATGTTTTAATAAAAACATAAACAATGTTAGCACACACACACACACACACACAGCAAACAGCTATGTCCCGTGCAACATGCAACAACTATCTACAGATATATGCTGTGCTACACTGTGAATTTATGCAAAAATATTTTTGCAATTTTTCCCACAACAATCAATCAAAAATCAAGTGACATTCTAAACGGGGCGCACAAAAATCAACAACAAGAAGAACAACAAAAGGCCGCTGGTGTTCGTATTGGCTGTTGCTGTTGTTGTTTGCCTGGCTCGTTGGTCACTCGTTTTAGGTCGGTCATGTGTAAGTTGCTGTGGGAGCTGCGTCAGCAGCTCTGGGCGCACGGCTGCACATAGCTCAAAGGGAAGTTGTTGTAGCCGCAATCCATGGTTCTGGCTATTAACATATGCATATATTGAAATTGACCACTGACCAGGCTGACAGCGCGGGTTAATCGACAAATAAGAAAATATGTTGCAGTCATGTGTATTGGTAGGCTGGAATGAAAGAGATGTTGAAAAATTTCTTCATCTTGATACTTTTTGTATTACTTTTTATATAACTTTTAAATTATTAGAGTAGATTATATTTGGAATGTAATCTATTCGATTAAAAGTGGGAAACATTACTAGAAGAGTTTGCCCTGCTAATGATGTTCATTCAAATCTTTTTATTTTATTTTTAAAACTTAAATTTCTTGACATGTTTATATATATATATGTTATATTCACAGACACATTATTATGTCCCCTAAATTCTGAACTTTAACGTACCCTTTTTTTCCTTTTTCCCGTTCTAGTGCAGTCCATGGGCTCTAGACCAATCTGAAGCTCTCGTTAAAATGCTATTTCTACGTTTTCTTATATTGAAACAAACTTTATTGTCGGTCCAAAGAGCAGCAACGCTTTTTTTTTGCCTGGGAAAATGGCGGCCGTTGTTAAAAAACAAAAACTGAAAATGAAAAATTCTGAAATGCAATTTGTTGTTTTGTTGCTGTTGTTGTTGCCGCTCGCGTGCGCATATTTCCCACAGCTTGATGTTTTTGCTTGCTGCCTCTTTTGTTTTTAACAAATTCAATTGTATTATGCAACATCTGCTGCTGCCGCTGTCGTCGCCGCCAGTCGCGTATCTAAAACTTAAATTTATACAAATATGCAATCCATGTTTTACCGAGCTAAGTTCATCTGCTGCTGCTGCTGCTGCTATTGCTGCAGCCCTGTTGCCCCACACTTGCGGCAGCGCCGCTGGCAGCATTTATTGTTGCCATCAATAAAGTTATGTAAACACACACCAATACACACAAGCTGCTACACGCTGCCAATCCATTTTACATATGCAACATTTTAGGTTTTCCATATCAACGACCCCAACTCGTAAGTCGAGTGCGGGAGGATGCGTGGTCGGGCAGCGAGTAGCGGGTTGCGGGTAGAGAGATTCAGTCAGCCGGCGAGTGAAATTTACATGAAGTACATCATTGTTCAGCTTTGTCAAGCGCGCAAAATTTGTACGAATATGAATGAATGCAGCAACAACAACAGGAGCAACAACAACATGAGAGGCCGCAGATTTTATACTCTATCAAACTTAAGTATCTGCCAGTTTTGTTACCACATACGCATCAAATATGCAGTGTTGCAAAGCAATTTATGCATTCGCAACACTTTGTTGCAGCAGTTGGCAATTTTTGAATTCAGATTTCAATTGTAGTTCACATAAATTTGAGTTAACTGCGATGATTATCTAATGTTTAATTTGAAAGCTTATGTATGTGCATAGCGATTAGGTGTTTAATTATATGAATTGCTTAATTGCAAATATGAAGTGAGGATGGAAACCCCATGAAGAGAGAATACACTTTTTTTAATTTTTAATAAGACAAACTGTGTCTTTAATAAATTAAAACAAAACATCTTTCATCTCTGCACAAGTCAAATTTCTTAAGAAATTATATAAACCTAACCAGAATTGATAGCTAAATTTGGCAAGCATATCAAGTTTTACATATAACCATCCTATAATGCATTTTCTTAATAAAAACTCGCAAAATTTGTACCATATCAGACTAGGTCACCAGCTTCATAAGCCACTTGTTATGCCCCCTTTGAAAGAGCATCTATATAGTACGTATAAATCGCTACCTCTGTTACCTTTGCACAAACGTGTGGCTATTGTTGCATGCCGAGAACGAAAGCAGCTCACAACAAAAGACCAGAGCAGACCCCAGTCCAAGCCGGACCGGGGTACCAGTCCCTGGACCCGTCAGATATATATCCACTGGCTGTGGCGCGTCCAGTGAGCTTCCAGCATTTGCATATGTTTCCTGTGACTTTTGACGATTATATGATTTTTCTGCTCTTTACACGAAGTTGGCTTCAGTTTTTATTTAGCTCGTTTTTTGTTTTTCGCTTTTGCTGCCACTTGCGCAATGCTGAGCGAGGCAACTGCAGACGCGTTGCATAAAAATAAATCTCCACACACAGAATAGAAATGCTGAACAACGACGGACGATGACGACGGCGACGATGGCGACGACGTCGACGGCGACGACGTGCCACAACATGTCCCAGGCTCTGGCTCCGGGGCTCGAGTGCCGCACTGCCTATGGGCACTGTAGTAGTATCCAAAAGCCCTGGAGATTTACGTGCAATTCAACAGTTTTATGACTTTACCATCTTTATACAACGTACGCGGCATACATACATTCACACACACACACGCACACATATATATATATATATATATATATATATATATATAACATATATATATATACATATATACATATATCTATGTATATAAAAGATATATTTTTTGGCTGCTTTGGCTACTTGTTTGTCGCCTGCAGCTGGCGAAAAAATAAGAAACTATATCCAATATATATTTGCCTTGGGGAATTCTTGGAGTTGTATTTCGTTTATGGAAATAAACATATTGGCAACTTATGTAAATTTTGCTTGGGTCAAAGCTTATGGTAGTTTGCCAAAAATAATTGCCATGAGACCCATCAAAGTATTTGATTTTTGTTTTCCAAAAGAATGAACATACAATTAGACAAAATTTTTGAATATAAAAGATAATTATATTAATCAAAAAGTACAAAAATATCAGCATTAAAAAAAGTACATAAGAATATAGAAAAAATAATACAAAATATAATAAAATTTGAATAAACTGTATTTTGAACTCTTGTATGTGTGTTTATACGATTCAATATAACCTAAGGCTGAACATAATTTATTACCAAATCGCGCATTTAAAAATCAAATAAAATAAAAATTCTTTTCAAGATTTGTCAACATAAAAAATGAAACAAATGATTGCTAAAATGCTACCTCTTAATTCGTGTGTATATCTTAAAGGCAATCTTCTAATAGACAAGCTGTTACTTGTTGAAAAAATCTCAGCATGAACTCTGCACATCATTTCGAGATACCTCACAGCTGAAGTGACAACCAATTAAATAACAATTTTTTTCAAAGGCGCAAAGCCCATTTATAAATATTTAATAAAAAACAAAGACGAAAGGAAACTGGCGAGAATGAAAAAAACAATGATATTTAGCTGCTTGTTCTCAGCGCGAAACATGGGATTTTTGTGGCTCATTGTAATGGAAATGTGTTGCGGCTGCTGTGCAGCTAATAATGATATATGCCCAAATCAGATAACTTATAAGTTTGAAGGCATCGCCCTTTTGTTGGCGTAGCATATACTCAAATTCTTAATTATAAGCCATATGAATACGAAAAGCAAAAAAAAAAAAAAACAAAACAAAAAGTGAAAACCAGTTACAAAACGTTCAAGCCAAGCATTTGCATAAGAATCGGAAGTTTCAATGTATTAACTTGTTTTATGTTTGTCATTATTGGCGATTTTACAGACATGTTTCTACGCTACCGTGTACCAGACCCGAGACTTAAGACCCAGAGCTAAATGATAAAGATAGAATGTGGTAGTTGAAGAGCCCAGCGTCAGCTCAGCTAGCTGCACTGAACCTGAAGTTGAAGTTGAAGTTGAAGAGCAGCCGCGACTCATTAACACAGCCAGCTGGGTGGGTCATAAAACTATGTACGCAATTTTTAGTGTTGGGAGCGGGTTGGCCTAATGAATATTTATGGCATCTTAAACATAAATTATTTCGCATACTCTTCATATCGAACACAAAATGCGAAAGCCAACTTAAAATTTATAGTTAATTTGATTGATTTTATGTGGCGGCTCCAAAGACGTCACAAAAGGAGCAGCGCCCAGTCTTGGGCTATATAACTATTGCTATATGGTGATCTTTTGGACAGCCGAACAATGTAGCCACTTTTGTAAACAATTTGTAGGCCTTACATTGATTAATGATATGAGGGGCAAGGCGAGCAACAGCTACAAGAGTGTGATTTCTAACACGCTAAAGATGCGCAATCATTAGGCAGCTGCGATCCTTTCAACATGACAGCGCAGGATCAAAAGGGCTAACAACATATACAACAACAACACAAAAAGAAACCCTCCCACCCTCCAGCGATTACCCAACAAATTCGATATTGATTATGATGCGGCATAAACAAAAGTACACAATCAAAACGCCTCAAAACGTTAAGATCATACAAAGATCATTAGATTGATTGATGTTCAAGGATGTGCCTTGTGTGAACTACAAGTAGATGTCGACTATGAGAGAGTGGGGCTGAAGAGAAAACAGTTAAACAGTGTTGAGCAATCGAGCTAGTTCCCGCTAGATGTTGTTGAAAATATCATATACATATATGTTTCACTTGCAATATATGTTAACTAAATTTGACTGAGACCAGACTTTCATAATAATGAAAGCAGAAACTAACCGTTCTAAACCTAAGCCGGCCTAAATGAATGCTAAAAGTTTAATAAACATGTAAAAATTTTAAAATTACTGTTGTATTTGAGCCGGCGACTTCTCGCTTGTCAGGCATCTCAGCCTTATTTTTCTTTTCCCTACATGTACAGAATAATGTGCTTGGCTGCCTCATGTACTTTGCACAGACATTAGAGGCAGCTATCCTAAAAAGGCAGTTAACTTAATTTTGTTTCCCCTAATAGTGAATCGATTTCAAAGTAACCTCCATTTTTTCTTAAGTTGAACCGAATTCTTTTTAACAGTACTAAGTTAAATAAATTCATTTGATAGTTTTTATTAACTTTATGTATATAACGATGGTTTTGGCGGCATTTTATTTAATTTCAATATAGTTTATTGTATGCATAAGAAAAACAAATGAAAAATCAAATCATCTGATCATAGATGGCGCAGTTAAATTACATGATATTCATAGAAATTGGCAAAAAATTACTGCGAAACGCGGCGCATAAGTGCAAAAGTCTGTTAAGTTAGATGCACTTAACGTAATTATTTTCATCCAAAATTAGCTCTTATTGCAGCGAAAAGAAAATTTCAGGCAGCTATCTTACCGATGCAGCTAAGTATCGAGGCAGCTAAGCAAATTATCCTGTATATACTTTTCATATTTGTAAATGTATTTTAAAATGAAAATCCTTTTTTCAGCCATTTTTTGGCCATTTTCTTTTGATTACCATCTAGCTTTAAAGAGTTGTTGGCTCAGCACAGCTAAATATTGATGAGACCAAATTTGAAATTAGAAATTCTACCTATTTCTTAGCCTTTTATTACCTCTGCTATGTAAATCAAATGCATTGCGGACGCCCTGCAGCTTTCTAACTAATTAACACTTAATTTTATATCAACTGCTGGCAACGAAGAGGCTGGAAAAACAGCAGCTGGCTTTTTAGCCACATATGTATGCGTGCAACAACATGGATGTCATGTTATAAATTTTGTGGTAATGTCTTCGAATTGTAGTTGTTGTTGTTAATCGCATGTTTGTCGAGCGTGTAATGCGCCCATGCAGCGGCTGCAATTACTTTGCCACGGTCATTATAAAGCCCCAGACATGGACACACACACTCAACACACACACATTTGTGGAGGCAAGCGTTGCATTTGTACTTTATACACATGTATCTATGTATCTTTGTATCTGTGTATCTTACTACCTACACATGTATGCATAATTAAACAAGCAGCAAAATGTTTTGGCTTAATGATTCACAAAATTGTCCAAAATTTACGGCTTCAAATGCATTTGACCAGCCAAAGGCCAAAAACTATACTAGCTAAATCCGTCACCCTCACGTGTCTCTCCTGAGTCGCCAAACTCGACTTCTCTGGCGTTGATTATATGGCCAAGTTAATGCATTTACCACATATGGTTTTCATATTAGCACACAAAACTAACTAATTGTTATTTTCTTCGCAAATTGGATTTTCATAAAGATTATTACAACACATTTTACGAGCAGAGCCAGTCGCCAGTCGTGTGTTGATCTATAGAAACGATACGATACGATATACACACACATATATATATATATAATATGCTGACTGCATGTTATAATATTGTTATTATAGTTTCCACTTACCTAGTTTGCCCCATGGGCGTTTTAAGTGCCTCATTGTTTCAGCCTTGTTGTTGCATTGGTTGAGCCATTGCCGCTTTTACACAATTTAGCTAAAATTGTCAAGCGAAATGCGGTTCAAACAATATTATTACGTTTAATGTGTCCTTCTCTCTCCCTGTATAAATTGCATTAATATGTAATGTGAGCTCATAATGGAAGTGCGTTTATCTAAATCGTAATAGCTTTTAATGGTCAACAGGTAAGGGGAATTGGTAATTGCAAAGCAGTTGTAACTTTGGGCACTTTAGTCGGGGCTTATTGGTGTCAAGTGGAACCAAATAAATTAATATATTCTGATACTTTAGTTGACAGCTTAAATAAACTTAAGATTAGAAAGGTCGCTACACCAACATAATATTCTACTTGAGGGGAATTAAAATACTAAATATATTTACTAAAAACAAGACTTGCTTTAAGTTTGAGAATATATGCTTTTTATAAATTTAATAATACACACTTGCCCTGAAATATCACAGCCAAGACACATTTATTTGCTTTGAATATAAACTGAATATGAATTTGCATACAACATTTATTCTGCTCAATGAATATTTTTATGGGCTAACACTCGGAAATTTAAGTAAAAACATATTTTCTGGAAATATTATGATGTTTGTAGAACATTTTTAATTCAATTCAATTTTATTACAAAATAATACAATTCATAAAAAAATCAAAGGGCTTTTGAGAAATTGACTAAACGAAATACACATGTATTCGCACAACCAAGTAAACGTTGAGTTGTTAATATACATATTCCACATCACACTTATATTGATAAAGAGAGAGAGAGAGAGAGAGGGAGAGAGAGAGAGAGAGAGAGAGCATTATGTTTTGTCGTGCCATACAAACAGAAATTAAATTTGAAAAGTAGGCACGTAGAAAAGGTCTGCTATGGCGACAAGCAGAAGCGCAAGAATATGAGGAACAAAAGCCCAGCCACAAGGAGCAACCAAATCAACTTGTTAGCAACGGCAGCTAAAACATTTTGCAGCAGGCAGCGTGCAACAGAAGAATTGGCAGCAGCTAAGGCGCCACATACTGAGCGGCAGCGGCGCCTGCTTATAGAAGCGGCTCACGCACAGATTGCCGCCGCCGGTAAAGGGTTGGCAAAGGGGCGAGGGCGAGCGGCATCGACTACCGATGCGCACAAAGACGCCAATTAGCGTTCAACATTTTATGACAATTCGAGCATGGCGCTACGCACATAGGTGTGTGTGGATTGTGTGTGTGTGTGCAGCGATAGGGGTGCAACAAAAACATGGCGAAAAAAATAAGCTGCCAAAGCGTTGCAAGCTAACCGACCAACAGCGGCAGCAACAAAATCTACGCGCTGCAACACTTCATTATAATTAAGGCAGCTAGCTGCAAGTCCAACAAAAACTCAGCCAGCAGCTAAATCACACACACATATGCAGCCACATACACATACATATATATATATTTAGCTATAGTATCTTCGGCTATAAAATGCAGCCAAGCAGAGCGCGCGCTCTTGCTAGCTTTTTGACATTGACGCGACATTGACACCAAATGTTGGTTAATAAATTTCCTTGACTGCAAAGAAAATCGCACCGCAATTGCACTTTTCAGTGTCAACTCGCTGACATTTGAACTTGATGTGTGTGTGACAGTCACAATCGCAAAATGGCAAATGAGAAAACTTTCTAATCTCGAAATTTAAAAATTGAGACGAGTTGATTAAATGTGTCACATAGAGTGCCGTTGGTAGTTTTTTTTTGGCCTAGTCAGCGCATTCAAAATGTGAAATATGTGTCAGATTTATAACGAAATTTTTTTTATACATATTTTTGTACTTAGCTCCCCTTAATTCTTTGTAAAATACACTTACTGATCAATATATTGATATGTGAATGAATAATTGATGCTTTAAAGCAACATTCCGATTGGATTCGATACATGTTGCTGAAGTACCGACTTGATTATCGATACAACAAATAAGAAAATGTTTTAAATTGTGTTTTTTTGTTTTGTTTTAGAAAAGGAAATATGGGATTAGTTGACTATATCGTAAGGAGATCTTTTAATTATTATATTTTTTATAACAAAATGATGCATCGAAAATTGACATTGATAACTTTTTATCTCTATCATATATCAAATATACAAGTATCTGACAGAAATTCTCTATAGTTTGATCTGTTGATATCAAGCGATCTGCCATATATGACATCTCAGCTTTTGATATATTCTTATGACTCCAGTAAACGGTCGGATTATAAATTAACACACCTAAAATAAGTATTAACTAAATTTCACAGCTGTAGTCATGGATTTCTCTTTAAGCTTAAGCAATGGCATATCCCACAAGAAAAAAGTTTTATTTTTTCTTAAATTATTGGCAGCGGTTGCTGTCAGAGTTTTGTGACTGAGCTGCACATTTGATATATGGCCACACCTTTAATCACTCCGCCACCGCAAAAATCCAAAGCACAGTAAAGGTATTTCAGCGTTCCGAAACTTTGATGTGCCGAAATTGAAATGGACTCATTCCGCGAGTTTGTGTGAGACACATAATGCCGGCACAAAGGCGTAAAAGCAGATCTGAAATTTTAAGCAGTTGATTTGTGCCGAGAAGTTATTCAGCGAAACTGGCAGAGAAGAAATTATAATTTATTTAGAACAGCCGCCTGTGAAAAGTGTTGCTCAAAGAGCTTCTGCTTTTGCATTTCGTGATGTGATTGGCCTGCCCGATTGTCCGACAGCCGCCTGCCACTCGAAAAGATACAAATTCATTTCGTATGAATTTTGGGTTTAAGAGCGAGTGAGTAAGTTGCCTGATTTTCGACCAGTATATATACATATATATATACAGATATTTATAGTTGGCATTCCTGGCCAGCCAAACGGTCGGCCAGTTGGCCAATTCGCCAGGCAATTAAAAACAAACCTTTTGCCCGTGCGAAAAACTAAACCGATATCAAGTCGCAGCGGACAATTTGTTGTGGCCATTGACACTGTTTGTGGCTCATGTATATATATTATAAGCATTTTGGCCATCTAATAATAAGCCGTTGCGCATAGCCAATGGGATCAGGCAGCCAGACATCCAGACAGCAGGCAGGCAGGCAGTTAAATATAAATTGCATTGGCTATAAACAATTTTAATTATATTTATTATGCCATATGCACAAAACGCAAAACAAATTTCAGCAATAACAATAAAAATATTAAATAAAAAAATATATATTTATAACAAGCTTACGGTAAGCTTAATGAGTTTATACTTCATTCATTTGATGAGGGCTGCCATGGATTGCAAATTTGGTTGAAATATGTGTGCATAAAAGCACGTATTATATATATGTTTATATATAACGCATGTAATTTGTTTGGGATTATTGTGAAAATTGTGAAAAATGTACAAAAGGTCTGTGCATACAATAGAACAGTGTAATTATGCATTTGTTTTGTATTTTTCTCTGGCTGATAAAAGTTGCCGTAGATGCGTAAGAGAGGGCTTCTTGGGTGGGCTTAACGCGGGCATACCCTGTCGCCGGTTGTTGTTGCTGGTAAACAAGCTACAAGAAAAGGAGGATAAAAATGGTCAGACAGTTATCTATATTTTAGGTTGCTGTGCTACGATCATTTGAACGTGCTGTTCCTCGTAGTTTTTGCATTGAAAGAATGTGTTTTTAAAGATACATGCATTTACAGCTTTCTCCTTATTTTGTTTGCATATATTTTTCGAGTTATTGAACTGTTCAATCGATTGGAGAGTAAAAGATTTCTTTATTATATTTTTTTTTATTAGTTTGTATTTATATATATAAAAGCAAAGTATATACGATCGATAAGGCTGCAAAATGTATAATATTAATAGATTCTAGTTATGAACGCCATTTAAAATGTTTTTTAGTTTAAAGTAATCCTAAATACCTGCCTATTTAAAATCAGTTAAACTGCGCTTGAAGCATTGCATTTACACATGTTAACTGAGTAGCCCCAATAATGCATGCAAATCAGAGAAATATCTATAAAGTTGTGTGAAACGGAACTTAACGCAGCTGTTGCTGTTATTTTAAGCGGTGTCCATTGTTAATTTAAAGCATGCTTTGCCGCTGGCTTACTGTATGCGAGTACGTTGGTAGCAAAAAAGAAGTTGATAATGCATAAAATATATAATTTGCAAAATTAATTAATTTTTACAACACATTAATTTCACCCTGACACACACACACACAAGAGTACACACAGATAGACACACGTGCAGGCAGGCAGTCGCACTCAGTCAGCCGTGCCACATGCACCGTTGCCCCAGTGGCCACATAGCTCCGATTTGCCATCCCCCCTCTTGTTTCCCCTGCTGGTTCCATGTTTAACGCTTCTGCTTCGGCATCGGCTTCTGCTGCTGCCCTGGCTATGAGTCCCAGTCGCTGTCGCCGACCACCGTTGCGGCTGCCGCTTGGCTATTGAGGTAAAAGTAACTGCAAAAGCGCTTGCAGCGCTCATTATGCTGCTGCACCACTTGCATAATTTTTATTTAATTTATTTAAAGGTAGATAAAATGGAGCACAATACACAGACACACACGGCCAACCAGGGCTGCAAAAAACAAAACAAAAAATGTATTTGTGTAAAATTAACTATTAACTTTTATCGTCTCTGTTTACGAATTGCCTTTGTCTATGGTACTTGGTTTAATTCAAAATGGTAACGAAATGGTTCTCGATACTGCGGGTATGTAAAATGAATAAAAGCAGATCTTGTTGGGATAAATTACAGAATTATTCAATATCGAATTTAGATATAACAGAAGAGTTTTCAGTATGGAAAAAAATATATATTTTAATGCAGTCCTTTATAGTAATAATGAGTTCTCTAAGCGACCCTGTCACTAATTAATGCCTCAAATAAAGGCTTTAGTAGGTCGTGTTTCCGTTAATCGATAACTTGCCCCGTTTCCAAGTAATCGAAAAAAATCGATATCGAAATCCTGGGAGATCCCGACTAGATCCTCTTACTTGTTTCTTATTATTTTTGTTTTGTTTATTTTATTTCATTTTCTTACCACTTATCCTCAAAAGTTATTTAGCCTTTTATTTATCTTAAAGTTTATTTGATTTTTTTGTTTTATTATTTAATTAATTTTCTCAAAAGTTAATAATCTTTTTCTATATCTTATAAATTTATTTTATTTAGTTGGTTAATTATTTAGGTTATTTATTAATCACATACCCTTGAGAGTTATAGTGAGCCGCGATATTTTAGAATATAACTAGATAATAACAATAAAATTGTATTATCAGTTGGACAAACAGTTATTCAGGTTTTCTTTTTTTTTTTATAAATTTTTTTAATTTATTTACCACATACCCTTTTATTCTTGCTATACATTTATTTTATTAGTTTTTATTATTTATTTACGACATATCCTTTTTCTTCTTATAAATTTATTTTATTTATTTACCATAAACTTCCGTTAATTGCTTTCAGCTTTTAAGTTTCACAAATCTATTTTATTCTTTTATTTCGTAATTTTCATTACTAACCTGCCCAGCAGTTCCTTTTGCAGCTAGTCTTTAAATGTTATTCCCGTAGCCCTAGGCCCTTGCTTACATTTCATTTAAGTTCAGCGCACGCTATTATATCCTCAATATGCTCATTTTGTTGTTAAGTCCTTGGTGCGAGGTGTTTTAACATTCAAGTTCATGTAGCAATCGGCTCGGCTCCATATGTAGATTTTTTTGTTTTCGAAACAGCATAAGTTTATGAGTGCTTCGATCAAATTGAGCTGGCTGGCCATGTTTAGGGCCCACTATCCGACTGACCGAGCGGTCGACCGGCTGGTCGTCGTCATGTTGCAAATTATGTATGTCTTTTGACACGCAGACCCAACGCCCCTAGGGTAAAAAAAACTTTTTCGTTTATTTTTACGTTTTGCCAAGGGTAGTCAGAGGCACACTTTATGGTGGTGCCCATGGTGTGTAGCTTACGTATATGTAAGTCTAAAAGGCTGTTGTGCGAAATTAAAATGTGCTACATTCGCATGTTTAATTAATGAAATGTTTGACAATGTCGGCAGCTTCAGACTGTCGGCTGGCCCTGTCTGCCCGCTGACGTCTTCCACTGTCAGTTTTTGTTTTTATGCCATTTCTTGCCCAGATCCTGTGCGCAACTACTCCGCCTCCCTTTTGTCCCTGGCGTTTGTGGTCGAAGCGCTTTGATGGAATGCTCGCTCAAAATGCCAACGCTAGCACGCACATGTGTGTTGTATGTGAGTATATTGTGTGAGCATGTGTGCGTGTGTGTGCTGTAATGGGCCCCTTGCATTATTGAAATCGACACAATTTTACTTTTAAGCAGCGACGGCGTCAATGCAACATGTGCAGACCGCGTCCAAGAATCGCCCTGAGTGACAGAGTCTTCGGGCCCAAGCTTTGCACAGTGGTATGTTATCTGATAGAAATTTTATGAAACTAAACAATATTAACAATCTTTTCAACAGCAAAGAAATTTTATGGAACCTCTGAACCACTGTGCATTTTCAACAACATGTTGCGTGAGGTGTTGCTGTTGTTGTTTATATTTTTGTTGTTGTTGCTGTTGTTGTTGGTAATGCGACTGCAGCGCCAACTGCGACTGCAAAACTGGTCTCTTCTGTTGAGGTCTGGTCTGGTCTGGGGGTTTTTTGCACAGCCCGCCATCAAGTTCAAAGTCGAAATGCTTGTAATATGCAAAAATGTTTTAATTAATCACTTTGATGCACACCGGCAGGCGCAGGCGCGTGACATATTGAGAAGATGTTCAGTGCCTTCATCGAGGTGCCGGCTGACTGTCGTTGCTGCGATGATATGCGCATATACATGAATATATTCACCCTCTAAAGAAATATTTATGTCTTAATAACTTTGCCATTAAACAAGTGAGCGAATAAATGCATATGCTAATGGTTAAGGGATTTGATTCGGTTTTTTTAAAGAATTTTTAGAGCTAAATATGAATCTTGACTATTTTGATTAATTATAAATGAATATTGATTAAAGGACCTGACCTTTAAAGCTTATGCCTAACCCAGCTGTTCAAGCTGCTTTTATTTTATTTACTGGTTTAATAAAATTTAATAATATACAACTTAAAACTGACTCTCGTCCAAATATTACATAGCAACAAACACACGAGTCTTTTAGAGTTTAGCAAAGAATTTTGTTGTATTCATTTTTTATGCTTTATTTTACAGAATTGTGTACAATTTTTCATTTGTCCCAAAATGCATATTTCATGCTTATGACAATATTCAATAGTTTTTGATGTTTTTATGTTTTTTCACAGTTTACAGTTTTAGGGGTTTATGCCAAAATTTTGATTAAAAATTTGACTTTGCTTTGGCTTCCCATGCTATTATTTTTTTGTTGGCTGGATTTGTGCGGGGTTTACGAAATGCTTGTCAAATTAAATTTTTGGCATTTTCTCCTTGGAAATAAGACCACAATGGGAAAATGGTAAAACGACAAAAGCAGCCGCAATGGTAAACAATATTTTCGCTTTTCCACTGGCTTTGGCTCTATGTTCAATATTTCATGCTCGTCTATGCGGCAGCGGTTGCTATTGAAACCTTCACCTGGGCTTTAGTCGGACAGTTTTTTTTCGTTTCTGTCGCATTTTTCTGTTGCCAGTTTTTAATTTTCCGCCAGCGCCGTTAAGCTTGTCATTAACCCAGTTTGAACTGCGACCAAGCCATGCGACACACTGTGGCAATATACCCACGTCGGTGGGTTATGCAGTCGGGCTATACCTATGTATATATATATGTATTTATATACATATATATATATATATGTGAGTGTGTGTGTATGTATTGTTCATTTTTTATGGACCGCACTGAGATTTAAATGAAATTAAAATCGGAGCTTGACTTGCGGGCGCGCCTGAATATTTAACTTTATGCGAAATGAAAATGGCTCCAACTATCGTTTTTCATTATGGTATGGGGAATTTTAATAAAAATTGGCATACATATAATCGATGGCCAATCCAATTGGAACGTGTAAAAAAAAGAAGAGGAAATGGTAAACTGTGGCTCTGTTTGCGGGGTAGCATTCGATGAAAGCTTACCTGATATGAAATTAAGTGGGATTAAAAGTAGGAGGAGATTCTTTATTTATCCTGCTTTTAATGGTCCCTAGCTAGTACTTTTACTTATAATTTATTATTGTTAATATTCGATTATATTTGCTTCAATGATTTATATTCAAGCAGAGCTAAACTGTTGACAAATTCATCATTAGCTGCCATTTCTTTTTTTTTTAAAAGGAATTTTAAACAAGTCGCAGAATTTGCACAGTAAGAAAATTAATTCCATAAATGTGTCTGTGTCTGGTTTTGCGGCAAGTTTGTTTGTTCCTATATCTGTGATATTTCTTAATATATATATAGGTTTTTTTAAAAAAAAAAATGTAAGAATGCCACACAACGAGGCAGGCGGCAGCCAAAACAACAGCAACAACAACAACCACAGAAAAAGGTCGCCTCAGACAAAATTGAGCGCTAGCCGAGCAGTAAAAAAAGCTTCAAAAGGCAACCAGCCAAATGCCAATAAATGAACACAAAAAAAAAAAGATACAAAAAAATATTAAAGCGGCATATTTTGCTTTTATTAAATCCAACCAGAAGAAAAAAACAGAACTACACATTTTTGCTGCCGCCATAAAGCGTAGAAATAAAAGCACTTAAAGTTTGTCAGCAACGCGATCAAAATATGTTAAAATCGAACTGAAATTACGGCACTTAAGACTGTCCGGGTCTGGATTCTATAAATTCTGGTTTCTGGTTCGACAACAAGCATAGGCCCCCAAGAAATTTATGACCTGAGCGATAATACGAAGCGCCGCAAGGTGCACGCAGTGGGCTTTCATAGCTGTAATGTGGTTCTCGAGTTGAAGTCACCCTCATCTGCATTATAATGATTATATTCTTAAATGTATATATATGGATGTGGTTTTCGGTTATGTATAGGTATATGGTATCAAAGGCATGCTGGCAACTTCCGATTAATCTCAATTGATGAAAATTGAAACGCCAGCGCATTTAGCACCAATTTGGAACACGAACAACCTGAAAACTGATACAGACATTCAGTAAGAGAAACCCAACAATATGAATGTCTTCATTTCACGCCACAATAACATAAAGGCGACTAGTGGACCTTTTAGAATAACTTTTTGTTGCTTTTTTTTTCATTGTTGTTGTCACTGATTTGCGTATTAATTTGGTTCTGCTTCGAGCTGTTAACTCTTTGAAATTTGAGTAGCTATGCATAAAGTAACAATATGCTTAACGAGGGACGTTTCAGTACGCTTAATCGGGCGTCTGTAGATGAAACTTTAACTTTGGGCCCCATAAACATTTGCTTCCATTTTCCACGCAGTGTTGTGGGTGCGGTGGCTAGGAAGGGGTGGAGCGCCGAAAAGTGTGAAGTGACATACTATGGAAGCCAGGAACTTATAAAAAATATGGATATTCATATATTATATTATATTTTTAAGTGTATTTAATTTTATAAATCTTAGTTTAGCTGGCTCGAAGTCCGGTCCTTAGATTTATAAACTGGAAAAGTCGAAAAGTTCAAGGTTGTAAGTTCTAAATATCGAATAAATAAATTATTTATTCTCACTACATTTCCTATATTTTTATGATTTATCTAATTTAAACCAACATTTATTTGAGACTGTTTCAACAAATTTGTTTTTTTTCCATCTTTGAATAGTTAAGTCTGATCGCAGCGAATCTTATTAAAAGGTCTTTTATAGAATTAAATTGTCTTATGGAAGGATTTTTAATTGCAATTATTTTTGTTATATTATATTATTATATTTTTTTAATGAAATTTTAATGATATTTACAATTGTAAACTCCTTTGCCGACCCTTGTGCTCAACTCTTCGTGCCGCTCCACCTCTCTCCGCAAGCGGGTCGTCTCGGCAGCTGTTGCCGCGGAAGTAGACGCCCTGCAATAAAAATCTTTGCACGCCCCACTTAAAAGTAAAGGTCTCATATCAAATTATTGGCAAAAAATAATAAAGAAAAAAATATAAATATAAAAAGAGGAAAAAGGTAGAAAATCTGTCCAAACACTTCAAAATAATTTGACATCAGCTGAGTTTATTCCCACAAAATCTCAACGTAAAAGAGATTGCTGATATATGCCTCTGATATCTCGCTCAATAGATTGTCAAACTAATTTGCGCGCAGGTAGCCCAACTGCACAACTAAGGGATCGGTTCAGAAATTATAAAGATGTTGTGAATAAAAAGTATCGCATGACACAGTTCGACAAAAGGTTGACAAACTTCTTGAATTACCAAACCCGGCGAGAAAGACTGTCTGCGAGTCGAGTCGCTTGACGGAGTCTGGGCCAGTTTCAATTTGTGGCTAGCGAAATTTATGAAGCGTATAATTTTCATATGCAACACCTGCTGCAGCCCTGTCTGAGACTTGGATCTCTCTTTCTCTGTCGTCTTTATGGCAGAAGTGCTTGTATAAATAAAAACTTTATAATTGCCGACTGACTGTGTGATACTCTTTGCATTATTATGTTGGGAGTTGGGGCTTGGGCTGGGTTTGCTTTGTGAGTTGCTTATAAATTAAGTCGAGCGCTCCCACGGCCACTGGTGCTGTACATTAAGGACACTTGATAGCTTAATTTATTGCAAGGCACAAGATGCAGGACAACGGCTGCAGAAAAAGCCAATGCTGAGATAATTGCATGCAGAACAAGGACGACAACCAGACCGCGTGGGTGCTGCTGTTGCTGGTCCTGGTTCTGTTTCAGACTCTTCCTGCATGTCCTTGTTGTTGGTCTTATGCCGCGCTGCGCTTCGCCTGGCTGCACTCATATGTATATGCTTGTATATGGGTGCTGCAGCTAACAACTGGGTGTTCCAGGAGGATATGTCTGTGTGTGTGTGTGTGTGTGTGCCCACTCGCGCTGCTGCATAAAACATTTTAAATTGAGCGTTAAAATTAAACGATGCATCGCAAAGCTAACAAACGTGTCTAGAGCAAAAGGGCAACAAAATGCACTCACTCGCTATTTTGTGGGTCGAACGGTTGGGTACTCGGCACTTGTTTATAAGGTCGTTAATCGTATGTGTGTACTACATACATACATATATCTATACTATATGCACCATAAGCAGCACATAAAATGTGCACACAAAATAAATTTAAAAGTCAACTGCGTTTTATTGAGATTTGCCTTTTGTTTTGTGGGTCAAATGTTAAAAGAGTTGTGCTTTTGGGTCGTAAATGGTATTTAATTTGATTATAACTTGGGATTTTACAAGCGCAGTCAATGGTATAAAATGAAGATGTTATTAAAACCAAGATATTATCCGATCTAATCATTTTCTATTATCTCAAACATGTCTTTAGATAACTTCTAGAACGTATCAATTTATATTCTTTTTTATTATCTAGCTTTTTGATTTTATTACCTTACCTGTTTTCTATCATATTTCATATCTATCTAACTTATATATTTTCATAATTTTATCTTTATAGTTAACATTGAAAATAATTCACAGGACTTATAGGGAAATGCAGGTGAGTCTTTGATTATATTACATGTTTTATATACTGAGCTGCAGTCATAAAGCACATATGAAATGACAGCTCCTTAAATTTTCTCTATTAGCTAAAACTGAATTTGACAGCTGCTTTCTAGTTCATTTTCATTGAACACAACAGACTAATCTCGTGCACAGAGTTTTCATAAATTTGTAATTGCCAAAACAGGGTCAGAGAGGGCGGAGTGGTAAGGAGCGGCAAGCGTGAGAGTCACATGAAAGTTGCTCAATCATTAACAGATACAAAGACAGCAAAAAGCTCCATTGTAGTTGTTGTCCCGGCAAACTCTCTCTTGCCAGTTACCGCTCAGTCAGTCAGTCAGTCAGTTAGTCAGTCACTTAACCAACTGATGGATGTGTCTATGTCTAAACAAAAGGCTCTGTTTAGCTAACAGAAAACAATAAAGTGAAATGAAAATGTTGGTCCAATCAAAAATGATTCAAACGAGCGCAAAATGAGAACGCGACTTTATTTTGGTCAGGTTTTCCTTTATTGCATATCCTATAAAACTTACAAAGTGGTCATGAAAGGGTATGGTTAGGTTGCCAAAGAGTTTTAAATTAGAGCAAAGCATCAGTTGACATTGTTTATTAATTTCTAGGCGTAACTTTCAGCTTGGTATAATAGTTATTCAGCTAGCATATTACTTAGCTGAATTGTTAATTCAATTTCAGTCACAATTAGATAGTTATTATTTTATAGAATATCTAATAGTCCAGCTCGATTAACTGGCATTTTATATGCTTGGCTAAATTTTGGGCTTGGGTTATTTTCGATATTTATTTTATTTTTGTTTTGTTGGCCTGCGCTTGCAAATTGACAATTTAGCCTTTCACCTGTCTAAACGAATCTATCGCACATCAAAATAAATATTAAAAACTAACCAACAATGGCAAGGCATAGACTGAGGCAAGGCTAAACAAGGTTGTTGTTGTTGTTGTTATTGTTGTTGTCAGTCAGGCAGTCAGCCAAGTAGCACAACGTCACTCAAATGCTCGCTCCGCACAGGCTTCAACATTGTGACTTCAGGTTTGGGTTTGGGTCTGGTTATGGGTTTTTGGTTCGTGAGTTTTGAGAGTATTTTGAAATTTGAGGCCACCGCTCGGCACTCGAGAGTCAAGGCGAAGCCGTGTGGCCATAGTTTTATATTGACATTTCGGCGCGTTATCGCGTCGGCCAACAAAAGGAGTCAATTTGAAGAGCGCCAGTCAAAAAGACCAGTCGTTGAGGCAGGCAGGCAGCCAGTCAGTCGGTTGGTCGCTCGTACAGGCCCCTAATCAACTCAGCTCAACTCAACTGACTGACTGTCTGACTGGGTGCCTTGGTATGCAGCTAGTTGGACAAAAAAAAATCAAGTTAGATGAGAAATGCTCAAAACCTAAAGACATTGAAATGCTCTAGAGTAGAGTGTACATAAAAGGTAAGAGAAGTAATCATCAAGAGAAATATTTATAGTAAGTTTTTTAGATATAAAGTCTCCAAAAAGTGTAAAGAAACACATAGATTCTAGTTATGAATGATATGCTAGTCACAAATAGCAGTTGAATATCCTAATTAGGAATCTGAATAATTGATCGTTAAGGGAAAGACTAGAAAAAAAGTTGCTTACTTTCAAACTGAAAACTATGGAATCAAGTACAGAACTTAACTAGACAACAGTTTAAATTAAAAGATATTTTATTGAATATAGCTTTAATTGAATATTAGTATGGTTTTCGTAGTTTCGTATGAATTAACATACGGATTTATGAATTAGCAGATGTTTTAATTACATCATCTGTATTTTTGAAATATTTAAGTTATTTAAAAGACGGGGTAGATATATATCCCAAACTCTAAATAATTATACAATTTTTTTTATAACTTTATTTGTATTATTTATTATTTGTATAATTATTATTCCGTGTATCGACATTTTCTATGATATTTTATTAAATTACCCAAGTTCTATGTGTATTATTAAAACCCATTTAACACCTGTTACTAACGGGTTCCATGAACCAATAGACCCACTTTTCCATAACCAACTGATAAACAACAGCAAATTTTTGGCGCGCTGTCTGACAGACAGCAACGGCATCAACTGTTCAAGCGATGGCAGCGCAACTGCAATGCACATTATAATTTCCATTAGAAGTTAGCAAACGGATCAGCAACAACAACAAAGTGGGAGTGGCAAAAGTGGGGCAATGAAGAAGGAAAATGCTTGCTGGTGGGGGTCTCGTAAGGAGACAGTAGACGAGTTGATACGGCAACAAGTCCAAGTCCAAGCGTCTACTGCTGCTGCTGCTGCTGCTGCTGGCACCGTCGCAGTGATGGCGTAAACAGAGAACTGTCATTATGACAGTTGATTCTTTGCGGCTGCTGCTGTTGCAGTTGCAGTAACTGCTGCTGCTGCTGCTGCTGCTGTTGCCGGGTGCCCATTTAAAATGATGGCCAGCAGAGTGCAGTTGGATCTGGCAACTGGCAACTGGCTGGCAAAGATATATAATTTTATACTTTCGCATAATGTTTTGCATTAAAATTATAATAAGTTTCAACTTTTGCATTGCAATTGCGTCCAGTGTTCATTTCAGTGTTGCCACACTCTGTTCAGATTTTAGCTTCAGCTTTCAGTTTTGTAGCTCAGCCCAGCTCAGCTCTTTGGGTCAATATCATTGCGTTATCTCTGGCTCCGGCTGTGACTGAAAGTGGAGCAAGTCAGTCAGCCTGTCATTTATTTAATGCTTGAAATGCTTGAAATATATTCATTGCATTGCATTTTAAATTCTCTCCCTCCCCGCTCCCAGCCTTAATGGTACTTACAATAGCTAAAAGGGTCATTTCGCTGCGACTTTCTTAATGATTTTTCTGGGCACTGCAACTAAGTAGCGAGTAACTAAGTAAAAGTCATCTATTAGCTGCCGATGAGTGAGAGTTTTTAAACTTGAAAGTGGCGCATTGCAGCATTTAATCGTTCATTTTGTGACAGTTATTAAAGGCTAGTCCTTGAGGTACCGTTTGCCAAGTGGGTTTAGAATTTAAGTGAAAGCAATGAAAGCTTGTGGAATGACCAGAATGAGATTGATTTTCAGATATATTTTTAATTAATTACTTTTAATGTCCTCCATGGTCATATCGTCGTTTTTTAAAATTCAATGCTTCAAGTTTATTTACCATTATTTAAACAAAATGTAAGTCTTTAATTACTTTGCCATTTAGGAACATTTTCCTTGGTTTTAAGCTTTATGTACACAAAACTTTTACTTTAAACGCATTTTTATGTCTTTTATCTAAGCCTACATTTTCCATATTTTTAAGCCTCACATATTCACAAAAATTTTGTTCAAAACTATTATTTTATATTTTTCTTATACAAACTGTCATCAATGCCCTTTTTATACGAATTTAAGCCCCAGATTACCTGTACGTGTCCTCCATTGTCACTTTCTTATTTGCCACATTCATTTGCTTTTGAATTCATGTAGCTGAGCTGTCGAAAATTTCCCGTTGCCTTGCTTCATGCCCCCAAGCGTCTTGTCACTGATTAACAACAAATTTTCCAGCCCCTGGTTCTAAGTAGCTGTCAATATGCAACAACAGCAGCAAATAGTGATAAAAGAACAACAACATGACAAGTTAAGAGTTGGCAAAGTTTGTATATATTCTATACAAATAGGTGTGCAACAAGCGGCAGCTATACAAAATGCCCAAAACATCAATTTATTCTCATTAAAAGATATGAAGGTGTTTGGCTGTCGTCTTGCCAGCAACAACAACAACAGCAGGAAAAATGTTATAAAGAAAAACTTTTTGCGGAAAATCTGAACAAAAGCATGCAATTTACAAGCTGTTGGCGGGCATAGACTACGACTTGGTGTGAACCTGGTTAAGGTATGGGTTTTCCTTCGTTGGGATTGGGGTTGGCTGGGGGGAGATCTGAAATTGTTGTTGTTGGGTAACAAGCTGTGGAACTTGGAGGCCCCCGCAAGCGAATGCTTTAGAATTAATGCAACAAATGGGCCACAAATCCCATGGCGGTTCAAGTTGTGAAAGCTGAGGTTAAGCAAGTGCAACCAAAAGGTAATAAAGTTTAATTGAATTTTCATTATACGCAATTTTTCTAGCCTTCGCCAGTTGTTGTGGTTGTTGTTGTTGTGGTTCGCTGTTGTTGTTATTGTTGCTGTTGTGTTGGGCCCTGTTGGCCCTGCGATGCGCTAATGAAAAATGCATTTCAATATTCAATTACGGTACGGCAAACAAATCTGCTAGAGCTAAACGAGATGTGTTTAAATGGTTGTTTGACTAAGGCTAGCCATATATATTTCTATATACATTTTAATTGTATATATATGATATCATTTCTTAACTAGTTAATGGCCTTTCCCTGTTGTTACAAGTCATACGTTTTCATATTCTTATACCCTCTTAACTGGCCGATCTCAAAAACCCCAAAAGCTAGAGACTTGAAATTTTATATATTAATTCTCGCAGACCATACGCAGAACAAGTTTGTTATTTGTCTTCAGCTACCATTTTGTTAATATCGATAAATATGAATAAAAAAAAAAAGTTTCTTAAAACTAACTCGGAGATTATGAGAGCTGGGGTGGAGCTCTCTTATAGTTTACATAGATTACAAATGTTTCACTTTTGGGACACATTCCCCATTCTTCCAATATTACAGATACTTTTTAGGCCATATTTAAGCCCTAGAAAACTTATGAATACAGAAACCGAGCTTGCTCAAGAATGCATTGCCATTTGCCATTTGCTTTGTCTCTCACTTATGGGGAAACTTTTTGAGTAAATCTCGCTGCTAGGAGTTAGCCTGGAAGTTTTTGAGGAGCTGCAGCTGCCTCCTGCAAGCCGAGCAGCACAAAGAGCAGCGCGCAATTTGTGTTGCCTTTGTAATGCAAATTCAAGTGGGAGTCAAGTCGCGTTGCTGAGTGCTTGCCACGCCCACGAGCAGGCACGACGCACATTGAGGCAGAGTCGCAGTCAGAAAGCTAGAGACATTTGGCACTTGCGAAACCCCAACAACAACAAGAACAACAGCAACAAGCCGCAGAGAACAGGCATTGCATTGGCATTCATCAGCAGCGGCAAAACACACGTTGGCAGGCCGCATGTTGCATATAAATGTTCCCTCTGCCACATGTGGCTGTGCACTGTAAGCAAATCAAATCACAGCAGCCTGCCTGCCTGCTTGGCTGCTCATCAACAGCATCACATGATAATAATGATGATCATCTTGATGGTGATGATGATGAGTAACAGCAGCAAGCGTCAGGCTTCAACTTGAACCAACACATAAATGTTGCTCCCACCTCGCCTCTAGACGCCCTGCCGCTGTCAAGTGCAGCATCTAATAAATCATCTTTTGTCGGCGGTTTGTTTGCATTTCTACACACCGCATAGTGTTCCCCACAGTTTTTTGGGTAGCCCCCTTAAAAATTGGTCTCATTAATGGCCTCGCGCTGTTTTCACCTAAACTATTTTAGTTTATTTTGATTGCGTGCTTATATTTTTGTTTACGGACCACAGCTAAGCACCCATTAATCAA
This sequence comes from Drosophila littoralis, assembly GCA_018903485.1. Classification (NCBI taxonomy): domain Eukaryota; kingdom Metazoa; phylum Arthropoda; class Insecta; order Diptera; family Drosophilidae; genus Drosophila; species Drosophila littoralis. Next base: position 5,414,522 of record JAEIGF010000297.1, on the reverse strand, counting down.
TTTTTGAAAACGATATCTATCAAATTTATAAGCAGTTCGATTTATGTTAAACATCATCAAAAGTCACACTAGCAAAACATTTGGCATGCGTCGGTGATTTACATAGATTAAACATTATTATTACCCCCTTCTTCACAATCCCTCACCCACCAAACGCTCGGTATTAGTTAGATTGATTGCGGCATTAAAAATGCCTCAAGTCGCAAGTGGCAGGCGCCTTGGTGCTGCCTACCTTCAGAAAACAAAAGCGAGTTTTGTTAAATAGTTCTCGTATATCAAAGAGCGCTCTGAGAAATTGTTGTCTGAATTGTTGATAAATAAAAAATTTAAATTGATGGCCGTACCTTAAGATCAGTTGTCTTGAATAATCCACCTTCTAAGCTGGAAAAAAGTTGAGATACTCTTATATATTAAAGTAAGGCAAACTCTAAATATAATTAATTACAAATGAAAGCTAATAAAAGTATTTAAGAGCAGGCAAATCTTGCTTTAGATAACACCTATAACTAAAACAAAGTATTAAATAATTCGATGTACAAGGTTTTAAAAAGTCCACCTACATTGGTAGAAAGTTGGTAAGAAACTGTTCTATGTTGAAAGGGCTTTATTCGTTTTATTAAGGGATTATTAAAATATTCATGGGATGAAATCTGTTGAACAGCTGTTCTATGCTGAGCTTAGACAAATCATGCCTAAGATAAACCAAACCAACAGAGTTTGTTTCAGTATCGCATATCCATATCACCTATAGATTTCCTACCCATTTCAAATCTAATTACTTCAACTATTTGTCTTCATATATCTACCTATGCGATGCACTTGGCAAATGGTTTCCTTACGGTCCCAAGAGTCGCATGGGGTAGAGTGGCCGTTAATGTGGCGTCTTGTAGTCTAAAACGTTTCCTGCCAAATCGTAAACCCTACGTAAGTTCCTTATGCCATGACACTTACAAAACGACGACCGCAGCACATTAAAGTCAACGCCGCGTTGTAAAAGGTGTTTTCGGTCGTCGGTGTGTGATATAAAGCCAAAAGCCGCAACACTATTTCCCCATTGACAATAAAAAATCTTTATTTAAAACATTTCACGGCGGGCAACAATAAAACACCGAAAACTCTAGTTGGCGTAGTTGCCGTTGTTGTTGTTGTTGTTGTTGCTCGTTTCGGCCAAAACCGCAACATGTTTGAAGCATTTACACGTGCGGCACAGCTAAACTCAAAAAAAAGGAACGGAATAGAACGGACAGCGTTCAATGCGATATGTAAGCTAGAGAGTGGAGAGCGGATCGAGGGGCAGCCGCAGGTCAGCAGACAGGAAACGTGTGAGCTGCAATGCCAACGGCATTGGCAACGTTGTTGCTGCCACTGCCGCTGCCGCCGCTGCTGCTGCTGCTGCAGAGCCATTTCAGTTTGAAACTGTCTCAACTATAAAAGAAATCAATTACTTTCGCTACGTACTGGCCAAAGGGTAGATCAGGGGGTGTTGGAGCAGGACATGGGCCAAGACGGCGCAGGCAAATGTGCTCACACTTCCGCCATGGCGTTGGGGCAGCGAATAGCCCTGCAGAGTCACGTGCCACAAAGAACGCGCTACAAATTTGTTACAACTAATGCGTGGGTGCAATTCGAAATGCGCTCCTTACATATGCAACGAGAGTTTCTAAAAAAAAAAAAATATCAATTCATCGAGGGCTGCTCATGGAAAGCTCATGAGGCCTTTTCGGTTTAGGGTTCTGGGCATTGGACCAACAAGCGCGAGTTCGCTGGTTCAAATATTAAAGCAATCTAACATTTTATCTTTCTTTTGTTTTATTTTATTTTATTATACATCAACAAAATAATTATTCCAAAATATATAAATATAATAATTAAATGGAAAATGGATTTCTGTAAATTTTTCGATACTTCGCTATTTCTGTAAATCTTATTTAAGTCAGTCAATTCTTGAACAGTATCTCAAAAAAAAGCACCGGGCTTAGAAGTAATTGTATAAGCCGCCCTCGCATTGAACTTTGCACGAACTGGCACCGAGAGCAAGACATGTGAATGTGTATGCGGCTTCAATGGCACTTTGAATATTGTTACGCTCGATTTGGGTTCGTTGACTTGGCTCAGGGGCGTGCCGTGCCGTGGCGAGGCGTGGTCTCTAAGGGGGCATCTTAAGCAACGGTTTGCTTTGAAGTTGTGCAATTGAGTTTATCAAAGTTATTTTGAGTTTGGGCTTGCTAGTAGCCAAACGCGATAAGATGCGTTAAGTAATTATAAATGTTTAGCAGCCATTCGTATCTGGTGGCATCTAAATGCAAATATTTGACGCGCATTGGCGCTGGGCTTCAATAAAATCGACGCCAAGGGTACTGTGGCACCACTTGTTAATCTAATCAAAGCCACGAAGCCGTGCTGCCAACTTGCCACAGAAATCGAACCGGCAACGCAATGAATGCACTTGCTACAGTTGTGACCAGTGGCCGCTCTGCCACATTAAAGAGGCGCAAAGGTGTCGGTGGCAAAAAAATAAAAACAGAAGAAAAACACCCAGCACCAACAACACCGGCAGCAGCAGCAGCAGCAGCAGCAGCAACCTGCCTCAAGGGACGACGGACGCGGCCCGACGTCAACGACGTCCATTATCAACGAGGCGCAACTAAAATATTTTAATTAACGCAATATTTGCACAAAATAACCAACATTACAAGTTCAAGGCGCTAGATAAGAGTTACGTACAACGTACTGAACGGCAAGGAGTTAAAGAAGGGAGAGAGCGTATCACAAGGCGACACAATGTAAGCGAAGAACCCAATAAGCAAATGTTGGTTGAGAATAGTTGAAGAGTTAAATTTGTTAGTTAGAGTTAAACTTAATAGTTTATTTCACTTAAAAGGAATTCATACTTTTTTATAAACAGCTTAGAAATATTTAATTTTTAATTTTTAACCATTTTTTCAATTAAATGGGAAATATATAAACTAAGTAAATTCTACAGATATGAGAATACTTTTTAGACTGCTGATGCATAAAATTTAAAATAGATAAATTTTATGTTAGCTTAGGTTTTTTTTCAAATAAATAAGATAACTTTTAAATATTGAAATTCGAATTCAATTAAGTTGAGGCTTTTTTTAGCTGTTGTTTTTGCTTTTTGGGTCGTTTATAGAGTGAAAAAATATCTTTTCATATTCTTCTTTAGCTATAGTTTGAAGTCTTTTTTATTAAACTTTTATAGTAAATGCAAAGTGTAATTAATAATGGCTTAGAAAGACAATGTATTACAATGAATATCACGTTTTATCCTTGTCAATTTTGTTTACTGGGTTTGAGTCCACTTTGCCATTTGGGGTGTTTGTGTGTGCGACACTTGCAGAGCTACCTCTGCCTCGGCTGCTGCTGCTGCTGCACTTGACTTGCCACAACACGCAATGGGCCGGCTAAGGAGGCTTGGCAGTGCAGATAGCCACTGCCACTGCAACTGCAACTGCCACGCAGGCGTACACCACTCAACGCCTTTTGTGCCTGTGTGTCTGTGTGTGTGAGCATCTAAGATAGACATGCAGATATCATTGTGGCAAGTACTTGCTGGACACTAGCAGAGTACATATATACAAAATACTTATATATATATATATATACATATGTATGTATATACGTTGTCTCGGGTCGACTATCGCATTGCAATCAGCGCATGCGTTTACAGCGTACGATCGTCCCTTTCACAGTAGCCGTTGGTGCGGCCTCTTGATTGGGTTTGGGCACTAGAACCTGGTTATGGGGCCCCCATCTCCTCATCGTCATCCTCATCAGCGATGCGGCTGCAACTGGCCGCTCGCTAGCTCGCTCGCACGCTTATCGCATTTTAGTAGTGCAGCGATTTATCAAAGTTAACATAGACTTTTAGCTTGCGAGCCGCGATAGTCGAAGAACCCAGCACCAGAACGGGTCCAAGGCGGGTGACGGGAGACGGCAGACGGCAGACGCAACCTTCTCAATGTCCATTTGGCCAAGTTTGCCTCGAGTGCAGCGGCTTGGCTTGGCAGCGGCCAGGTTGGCGCTTTTGGCGGCGTCTGGCAACCTCAACGCATTGCGTTATAAATCATTTTTATTTGTTTTGCCTTTTTAGCAGCAGGCGCAAGCTGCATATATATATATATTCAGACCCAGTGCCAGGGTCTCTAATGTTCCGGGGCCGCTCGGAAGATTCTCATGCGTGTGTTATCCGAGCGCAAAATCTAAGCCAACAAATGCACATTAATGATGCATTTAAAGACGGCTAGTTAAGCACTGGCCAAAATAGTTGGCTAATCTTAACTTATGACTAAGGTGAGGTGCAGAGCAATGTTAGTTTAGTCGGATTTCACCTGAATCTTAGTTGATTATAAAAGTAATCATAAGGAACGTGTTTATATTATTCAATGGTAAACTACGCGAACATTAAAGAAAATTATTTCATATATATTTGTGTTGAAGAATGTCCCGGATAATTTTTTGGCATGCATTTTATAAAGGTTAAGCTAAGATTTAGGAAAAAACAAGCCTTCCCAGCATATAACAGGATTTAACTGTTTTTCATTTACAATTCCCAAGCAGTTATAGCTTATTGTTATCCAAATAAGATACTAACTTTAGTCTCGTTAGATGCAGTTCATAAATAATGCTGTTTATTATATGGAATACCTTTACACTTTACACACGGCGCCGACCTTGAGCCAGACGAAGTTTTATTTATTTTGTTTTTGTTACAAATTTAACTGCTGCTGCCGCAACTTGAAAGCCAAAAAAAGTTTTCCCGCCCTCCCCCACGGCACACTACACAGGAAAAAGGGCAGAACGTAAACTGAATGTGAACCAAAGCGTCGTAGTTCGTAGTACAACTTAATTACAGTGCCTGCCAAAAGGAGACGCACTTCATTGACGCCAGCAACGTGAGGACCTGCTGCTGGGCACGAACACACACACATACACAGGTTGTCGTCCCGGTGCCGAAAATATCACTTAATTAACATTTTTCGCCGAGCGTCGAACGTGGAACGTGGAACGTCGGCCGTAATTAACGCGTCCACTTAATGCAAACGCCATTGAATAAACGAGTAATTGGACGACATGTTGGCCAAAAACGCAAAAAGGGAGCATACAAAGTGCCAGCGCACACAGAGAGACTGGCTACAAACTCAGCCTGTGGGCCATTGGCTATGCAAATGATTTGCCATAGCAGGTTGCCCGGTTTCCCAGCTTGCCCAGGTTACCCAGGTTGCCCAGTTGCCTGCCTGGCTGACTGGCTGCCGGCCTGGCCACTTGCTGGGTGGCCGTGCGACAAAAATTAAAACCAAACAACGATTTCCAATCAAAGCAACAACTCGGTCTCTCTGGCTACGCCTCAAGTTCTGGCCATGAATCGTACTCGACGCTTTTGCGTGAAGGCATCGCAATTCTCGCGTCCGTAATTATGCGACAAATGCGTGAGGCAAGTCGCAAGTCTGTCTGTGTGTCCGCCTGCCTCAACCCACCCCAAACCACCTCTTCTTGCCTTGGCTTGGCCAACTTTATAACGTAATTTAATTAATTTATGCACTCGCATTATTCAATGAAGTGCGCCGCCTGCATGCGTAATTATTGCACCTGGGCAGGATCAGTTATCGTATGGCCATTTGGCGTCACGGCGACTGCCGCCTGGGCGCCCGTTTTGCATGCCTGATGAAGGCTAATGCCAAAAAATTGACAGACTTTTATTTTTACAGCGATTATTCCTTATGCGTGAAAGATTGTTTGTTCTTTCTGTCACTTTATACGCACTTTTTTTTAAAGATATTCTTTTCGTTCTTTTTTTATAATTTTTTTTTGCCCCATAACCGTGCGGCAATATTTATTTTTATGGTAGACAAATTACCTAAAAGCTTTTTCTAAAGTGTTTTCGAGCGCGTTGTGTGGCTCATTAAACGTATGGCTATTATAAGAGTGTGGCCCAAAGGCGTAACTGGTTTGCCATGCAATCTGATAATATCAATGCAGTTGTATATATGTTTTTAATGACATATGTATATATATATATATATATATATACATATTTTGCATTTAATTGGTAAGCGAAATTTTAATTTATACTGTTTATTCTGTTGACGTTCAATGAATTTGAAATTCAATTTTAATTTCTATTGATGAGTTCTTGTATAATAATTGTGTTCCTGAATTTGAACCAGCGTTTTCCCGATTTTAAGTCCGACGCTTAGTTACCCAAGCTCAGCTATATACTTGCATTGTTGTTGACATTCTACTTCAAACTTGAACCCGTTTTTTCTTCTTCTAATCTTTCAGTTCTAACGTTTTCTTAAGCCTCTACGCTTTGATAAACCTCACATGAACCCATTCATATTGCATTTCTTTAAGCCAAGCACATTAAATGCTTGCAACATTTAATAACCATTAATTTCCACAGTGAAATACTGAGATTTAATAGTAAATTGCGTTAAATCAATCGAAAATCGGGCATTCAAGAGGGGAACCGTAAGCAGGCCTCCATTTAAAGCTAGATCGAAACAATGGGCCACAATTCAGTTATTGTGGCGATATCGCAATGCCTTTAGGGCGGTGCGGCGGGGGTCTGCTCTGACCCATGGGGCGTAAGACATGTGCGCGCAATTAGACACGCCTCAGTGTTGTGTGTTGTGCTGTAAGCCTAAGTATCTGTAAGATACGCGCTCACATACATACACAAGCACACACATAATCATAATCCGCCACAAGCCGTTTGTACAATTGAACGCACTGTCGCTGAACCCAAGTTGTAAAGTTGATTGAATAGCTTATGCGAGAGTGTGTGTGTGTGAATGTGTGTATGTCGGTGTGTAGCTGGATTTGACAGCTCGGATAGCTGGACAGTTGCTTGTTGGGCTTTTGCTTTTGTTTAGTTGAAGTATCTGCAGTTGACATTGCTGTTGTTGTTGTAGCTGTTGTCGCGTGTGACATGACACAAAGTGGACAGTTTTGATTACTGTTGAAATTGAAAGGGAAATTGTTGAGACGCAGTCAAAGCCATGAAGTTCGTTCGGCCTGTGTCTGTGTCTATGGGTCAAATCAAGTCCACTGCGAATGGTTAACGAGTCGATTACGCGCCCCTGTGCTTACAATTCTGACCCAAATTGGTTTGGATTTTAAAGGCGTGCTTTGTACAGACAGTTTGTTTCTACGTGTTCAAAGCTTAAGCCTAAGCTACTCGCAGCCAGCTGTCACAATTTGGCTGGCTGCAGGTTGATCAAAGCCAGTACATGATTTATGGATGCAACGCTCAGAAATGATAAGTTCTTAAGTAGGAGTAGCTCTGAAGTTGTACAAAACATTTCTGTATATCATCTCCTTTGTTAACTTAGGTTAATGAATAGAGTTAATTTTGTAATTCCTTAATTTTAAAATCGAAAGTATGTAAAAGGGAAAAAGAAACATCTCCAACCCCATGAAGTATACATATTTTAGATCACGACGATGAGCTGAGACGATGTAGTTGTCTTGCATGTGCGAACCCTTTGATCTCGGAAACTAGGGAGAAATCTAGAGATTTCAAATTTGCCACCGATTAAAGCACTCTAAATATGTGTTTAAAAGAGAAAAACATCTTCTAATTTCTTTACTTCGGTGGGCAAAAGAACAGCAGGTCATGAAACTGTTGCTGCTGTCAGCAGCATTTTATCATGCTCTGGCAACCACACATGCAAGAACAAGTCTTTTGTCGCATTTTCTGTATAAAAGCTTCTGGAGATTGTTTGAAAAGCGCATGGAGCGATAATTGCGAGGAGTTTCCACCCTACGCACACACCAGAATTAAGCGCTGCAGGCAAATCCAACTGTGAAATACATTATATAACCTTACAATTGACATAACTATTATTTGCAATTGAAATGAAGGAGTATTGTCTCACAAATATTCAAATTTCTAAAATAGTTATCAACGTTGTGACGGCTGTAGAATTATTGAAGCATGTGGCCCATTGCAGCAAAACAATTCCGTGCCACTCACTCACTCTGTGAACTAGAGGCAAAGATGAGTCAGTTGCAGATTGCATTCGCCTGGCATATGAAAGCCGTGGCACATTATCAGAAACTATGTCATAACCTCAATGCATCAATTACATTTGCTAAGCCAAGATATTATATGCCAGAAACACACACACAAATCGTTCAGAACATAATAAATGAGCATCTATAGGAATTTAGCGCATAATAAGAAGAGTGGGGAAGGGGTGGCGGGATGTGGCAGAGTTAATTGAAAATGCAGGAAAGAGTCTCGCATTGCTGACTGGGTTTGGCGCAATGCGATAAGCGGCTAAAACAAATGTCATACTCGCTACAATGGCGCTCACAACAACTACAACAATAACAACAACATAACACAACACGGTAGCAACATGTGTAGTGGCAGCAGCAGCAACATCAGCTGCAACTGCAACTGCAACTGCTGCAGCTACCGCGTTGCCTTGTCCGACAAATATGATACGAGCTCGAGCAGTGCTCCTTGGCGTCCTGCTATTGCCTCATAATTGATATTTTTGTTTTGTATTTATGGCAGGGTGAGTGAGGAGGACACGGGGGGCACAGCAACAGCAACATGTTGCCAGTTGCCCCAACAGATAACAGCCGAGCAACTCGTGTCCGGACTCTGTCGGTTTTTTTTTTTGCTGCAACCCACATGCGGGACTCTCGAATGAATTCCTCTTTGCGTGGTTGTGTGATTTGAATTTATAACTTGGCCAACACAAGTTTTGAATTTGCCCAAGTCACAGACTAGGACTCTTCTCCTCAGCAGTATCTATGAGTCGCTCCCTCTCTACCCTCTACCCCACTCACTGTGGCAATTGCATTATCATTGATTTAAAACCAATTCATCAAGTCGAACGACTTGACGATGACTCTGTTCCGACTCGGTTCCAGCTTGCAGCTTGGCCTGGGTGGGTTGCACTAATTGATTTTCGTTATGAGTAATGATCCCGGATCGCACATCATCCAAATGGATGACTGCTTGATGTTGGTGGCGGCGTTTGTTATGGTAATATTCATAAATCAGGATCTATATAAAAAGACAAAAGCGATTTTTGCAGTGGGCGCAAAACTTGCACAAGTTGCTTCTCAAGAGAGAGAAAGATCCACAGCGGCTAAATATATTTCAAGTACTCTTGAGGCTTGTGATTTTTGAAGGAGCGTTTGATAGTTGATTAGAATAAGGAATGCATGCGGAAGAAAAAGTTGGCTGTATGTGAGAAAAAGCTAATTGAAATAAATGAATTGAATTCTGGGAACTAGAAATATCAAAAAAGATTAATTGAAATTGAGACATGGGCAAATCTTTGAATATAATGATTAAGAGGTGAACCAAATTCTTCACTATATTGAGCTTATTTAAGTCGACTCTCAAAACTTGAACTCAGAAACATTCATCATAATTCTTCAAAAGAGCAAGAACCCATATTTGTATATTATAGCTCGATCGCTCAGAAATCAGTTGAGATTCTGAAAGTCAAGGCAATCATTTTTATTATCTGCAAAGTTTTTGACATGCTTGAACGAGATATACGATATACGAGTTAATTCTCAAAGGTATAAGCTGTTAATTTTGGGAAAATATATATATTTAAATATAATTTATAATAATTAAATAAAACCAAAGAAATAATGGAAAAAGCTACAAAGGCAGAAATTTTATCGGATACCCATAAGAAGTATTAGCAAACATGCTTCAAAATCTATAAAAATTCCGAAATTTCTTCAATATAAAGATAATACTCTAAGCAGGTCGAGTCCAATTAGAAAATACGTCTGTGCAGAAAGAGTTCAAACTCCGATTGGAAAAATTCCATAAAAATACTACTCAGCTTGTAAGTGACACGTTATAAATGCGATATGATAATCGAAAAACTATCATTATGCACTTAAGCAACTCGAATTGTTAACAGCGAAGTTGAGCCATAAACTTTTGTGCATCTCGTTCAGTGTGCACGCTTTTCTTCATGCCCGTTTCCCAAACATTTCTCTGAGTTTTACGCTTATGCGAACTGACTCAGAAGTTGGCCGAAAATAAAAAGAGGAAAAGTATAATTGCTTATGCATATTTGCGAATAGGATGATGAATTTTTTTATGGCATTCTCTATAGATTAAATGGAAGTTTTATGAACCGAATCGCTGCGTTCCGTTCAGTGTTCAATGCTGGCTACCAATTTGGTGGATTGAAGCCCAAAGCAACCTTTTGTGGCGTCATAAAAATCAAAAACATACAAATCTTTATCAGCCAAATGCATCGCTAGTGAGTAGAATTAAAATAAGAAGAAAAAATCTGGAGAAAATCCAACAAAAAAGATGCCATGCAACGGCTGCGAACCTGGAAATATTTTTATTATAACCCACGGCTCAGGTAAACAGCGAGACAGAAGGCTGCCTTGGCTGGCATAAGATACAGGGACAGGGTCAGCTACTGTTATCTAGTCTGGAGAATTTTTTAATATGCATAAATAGCTCGTAAATATGCAACATTCACCGCAGCATCTCTCTTTGGCCTCTTGTAAAACGAATAGCTACGTATTGCCTTCCCATATGCGAGAGAGAGGAAAGAGCAAACGAATTTTCATTCAAATTCAGACCATTTTTCAATTTATTTAATTCGTTTGGTTGTCAATGGCGATGCGGCCGGCAGATAAGACATCATCTGATCGCTCCCTATCAGTTTCATAATATATTCTAATTTTTTAATTAATTGCTAATGGTTAGCCACAGCATTGCCGCACGGCTAATGGCTGCATGTCTGGGGTTGCCCACGACTTAACGGTTGGCTTATCTTACCCATGCTCCTCTCTGCCTGCCTCTCTCTCTCTCTCTCTCTCAATCTCACTCACACTCTGCAGTCTGTCTGCCTTTAATTAGTGCTGCATTCGTTTTTTATGGCAAACGATTTAAACGGCAAATCGCGGCGCGCAAATCAGCTGCCGGTTTCCATAAGTCATAAAGCATAACCATTCAATTTGTTCGGGTTACCTGCCAAAAATGCCTCCCAGATGCACAGTGGTTAAAACAGATATTTACTGTGAGCAGTTAATTAGCCAAATAAATCAAAGTTAATATGGAATTATATTCTCAAGTTCCTGTTTAATACTATTCAAATAATTTTATATAGAGATTTATTAATGACCATTTTTGTATTTATATAGATCATGTTAGATACATATATAAAAACTTCATTAAAAATATATATATACTTCATTCATAAAAATTTTCAATTAAAATCAAAATAAGGGATTTAATTAAAAAAAAAGCTTTTTTAATAAAATTAATGTTAGAAAATATTATCTGAGTAATATAAAAACCAAAAATTATGTTTAAGGATCAATTTTTAACTTAATTTGTATAATACGTACTGTCCCTCCTACTTAGGATATTTAAACAAAGCTAAATATTTTTTTATGTTTTTACATATTCTTTTAATTTCTCATATATTTATTAAAACAGTATTTTTATCTTAAAAAAAATAAAATCAAAGCTTAATAAAATATAATTAAAGCGTTACCAAAGAATAGTTGTTTCACCATTTTTTAATAATTTCAAGTACTCGTCTTAATATTCTTTTCAACACTTTTTAACCACTGTGCGTGCGCAATTCCCTTGGGGCTTTATCGTTTACCACAGATCAGGCGAAATATGCCGTTGCTGGTCGCTGGCTTTGCACTTTCTTTTTGGTTCGGCATTTAAAGAACATCATGTAAATCGCTCAGATATCGAACTTGTTAACAAGTACTTAAGGGCTCTTTATAATTATGGGCTCGGTATGTGTATACTATATAGTATATATGTGTGGTTCCAGTTTCGCGAGAGTTAACTTTGCCCAAAAGGTGTATGCCATAATGAGATTGTGATTTCTTTTTCGTGTGCTTGGCGCGGTGAAAACAACAACAATAAAAGCCGCTGAGCGCTACCAACAAATTATGTATGTGGCATGCTAAGAATTTCGCGGCATAATTTCATAAGCTACCTACCTCCCACCCTCCCCACACCGCTTGCCCGCCCAAGAACTGGGGCTGTTCTCGATCTTGTTTGTGCCTTATGGCACTGTAATTTATGAGCGTGGGGCGCGCGTTGCAGTACATATCGGTAGCTGTCATCATTATGTTTTTCATACTTATATTCATTTTTTTTGGGTCAAAATTGGCGTCAGCTCTGCCTTAATCGTTGCAGCGTGAATTGGCTTAAAATAAGCAAGGAAATAAAAAAAGAAAGATATGTAATGGGCATGAATTTGATATATAGTGAGATATGTTATATTATATCTGCCAACAGTTTGCATATGTCTTGGTACATTGTAGCAAACACTTTTAGCATAAGTCATCCCAGTTTTCCAGATAACTCTAAGTTTTCATGCAACTTAAATTTCAGCGCTTGCTCAAACTGTCTCCGGTGTGAAGATAAATCTGCGTAGATTTGTGCTTAGATTTTCGCATTAGACGCTTATATATATGTGCTGACTTTTCTAGTCATAGCTTTCTGTGCTAAAGGTCAACATTTTTGCACACACACACACACGCCATACGCATTTAGAAAGCAGCAGCCACAGCAACAACATTACCCAAAAACTCATCCCAGATGCACCGCATGCCAGCGCCCAAGTCTCTGGCTTCTTCTCAGGTCCCAGGCCTTAGGTCTCAGCTCTGGACGATGACAATATTGTTGGCTTTGTCGTTGTTGTTGTTGTTGCCAGCACCAAGCCCACATTTTCATAATTCGCTTGGCCAAAAAAGCCAAATAATCAGAAAAAGAAAACCAAGTGAGGATTGGTAAACTTGTTATACTCTAACAAATTAAGATACTTCGAAAAATATTTAAGAAATGGTAGCTTCTTCTTCAACAAAGTGTAGATTTATATGGAAGGTAGCCTACTTACCTGATCGTTATAAAAATCTGTACATGTCGTTTTTATATTCCTATCCCAATTACTTGTTACGTTACTTCCAGCTCAAAATGTATTTTCTCTATTAAACTCGTTATTTAGTCTTAATAATTAATTTATCGATCTCTTGGTAACTTATAAACAGCCTACAAAAAGAAAGAGATAAACTTGTGTATATTTATTTTTATATATAAAATACATTCATCATTAAAAGTAATCATTACATAAAAGTAAATAATTTATGATTCGACCGCTCAGGATTGCCTTACCGATAAAAGATATGTTTATGTATTTATATACTTCATGCCATGTTTTTCTAAGTTTATTTACAAATAACCAAAAAGTTCCAATAAGGTTGATGAATTTAAGAATCTGCTTATATTGACAGGGATTCCATACTGGTTAAGAATACATCTACTAATTTATATTTATTATGATTGCCATACGTTTATTAATATTTAAATAATACAATAATTTTATTTAAACAGATTTCCTTTGATATAGTCCTAGTTTGCCGTCCTGTCCAAAAACCTGTTAGTTGAAAGGGGAATATGTTAATATAGACTAAGGCTGCCATACTTTAAAAAAATAAAATAAAAACGCATCTCAGTGTAAATTTGCAAACATATATTGGCTGAATACTCTTATACTGCTCCACAGAGTGGCCGCTTTTGGGTTGTGTTACCAACTGCATTGAAAAAGCAGTCTTCCCCACAACAAAACATGAAAAACCAAAGCAGCGTCCATTGGAAACCGAACTCATCGAACAACGCCAACAACGGCCGTTGCAGCGGACGGTGCAACGTGCGAAGAGCGTCGTCGTCGTCGTCGTCGTCGTCTGCCTCTCAATTAATGACGATCATTGTCAAGGCTTTGGCGAAGCTAAATAGAGGCTGGCTCGCAATCTGGCGTCGCTCCAATGTCGCTAGAGTTTGGTGCGTAGGAGTCGATGCCGCCGCCCGCACTAAGCTCGGCTTCTTCGCAATGGTCCCATGTGCCGTTAGTGTGTGTGGCGCATATTTAGGCATGTTGCAACATGCCATTTACAAGTGCGCGCCACAGCGTTGCAATATCAAGTTTTTTTTCGGGCTTTGTATTGAGACTATACTCCGGAGTCTTTGGTATCGTTGTCGTTGCCGTTGCCATTGCCATTGCCGGCGGCGTGGCCGATTATGTTGTCGGTTTTGGAGGGTGCGTCAATTTATGAGTTCATTGTGCGTTCTTCTTCTTCTCCTACTGCAGTGTCTCTCTCTCGCTCTCACTCTGTTGCAGGATATGTAGGCAATGTTTTAGAAGCTGTAATGGGTAATTAATACGCTATTGAGTTTGGGTTTTGAAAAGGCTTTAACTAAGATCTATTGGCTATAATATGGCATAAAGTTTGTCTATTTAATAGCAGGATATTTTTTGGGTGAAAACAAGCTCATATCACACATATTTAAAACAAGTTAAAAATTTCAGATTTATTTTAGAGAACCACTCTTATTTGCCCAGAATTTATTTTGCTTCGTTTTAAGTGTCTTTTAATTGAAATGAATATACTGAAATTTTGCTAGTTTTCACCCCAAAAAACTTTACTTGTTGCATCGTCTTAACTTTCGACTTAGGGCTAGGTGCAAGCTGTAAATTTTAAAGTTTTCCAACTGAACACATCCGCCCCTCCCACGCGCACCGAAAAAACTTCAACACAAACCACAAAAAGAAAATAAAAGAGATACAAAGAAAATCTCTGCCGAAATTTTACAAGTTCATTTGGCAGCTGAGCTGAGCTAAGCCGCAGTTTGAACTCTGTTTGGAGTTTTGGCTGGACTTTTAGAGTTCTTGACTTTTACAATTTGGGGTTGTGTGTGTATGTGTGTGTGCGTCAGGAAGGAAGGTGGGCTGGGGTTGGGGCCAGCTTCATCTATCATTATTTGTACTGGAAGCCACGCAACCTCGGCTCGTTGAGTCTATTAAACATTTGATAATTTTATTTCAGCTTTGTTTTAGCTGCCGTTTCTGTTGCTGAACTTGTTCTTTTTGAGTTTGGGTGCGTGTGTATGTGTGCGTGCCACAGGGCTGCTGCTGCAACAGCTGCAACATGGTGGGGGTTGGGTTGGTTGCTTGTTTGCCTGACTGCGGCTGTAACTGTGTCTGTTTTGTCTGCTGTTTGACTTACGACTTTTGCGGTTCGCGAAATGCGTTCCACGGTGTTATGATTTTAGCGAATTTCCAAGTTTATTAAGACCCCGTTGGCCCGCCTCCCCCTCGCGCTTGGTTCGAACTTTCCATTGTGGTTAAAGCGTAAATAGGTAAACCATCTGCCCCCCCGGCTTGCAAACTCTTGCAGAGGGCAAATGCCACATTGTTGTTGCAGCCTGCGCTGCGCTGCGGCGTTGAGAACTTGACAAAACATTTCAACAACGTTGTAACGACGCCAGCGCCCGCATGCCAATGCAGTTGATGTTGCTGTTGTATGTTGCAGGCTGAGGCTGAAGTTTTTAGGCGCAGACAACGCCTCGAACTAAACAACAACAACAACAACAACAACTGGCGGCAGGAATAGCAACAGCAGCAACAACAACAATGCGATGCCGCCATGAGGCGAAGACTGTGCAACGATTAATGATGCAAATATTTTTTGAAAGCGCGAAAAATTGTGCATAAATTTACCATGACCATGGACAACAGCAACGACAACAACTGCAACAATAACAACCACAAAAACAACAACAACAAGCAGTAACAACAACACTTTGCTTGTTTACGAGCTGCACTTTGTTGTTATACACTTTAATCTAAGCATCTTTAGACTTTGTCATTTAGTTTGGCAAGAATTTAAGCACAAAAACAAAATTAGATTTGCTCTGCAAGCGCACGTAATGGGCATGCGTTGCTTGGTTGCCTGCGGGGCAGTCTTACAGGCGGCAGGTCGCCGGTTCAAATTTTATTATATTTAAAATTTGTCTTTTGTCGCTTTCGTATGATGCTTTCGTATGTGTTCCTTGGCAGGCCCTAACAAGTCACTAGAGTAGCGTGGTGGCCAAAGCAACTCATGAGCTCTTCAAGTAGAAAAAGTGAGCATGAAAAATCATATTTTCAAATATTTTAACCAAACGCAAACAAATGTTTAATTCTTTCTTTATAAATCTTATATAAAATAGATTAAAATTATCATTATAATTCTTATTATTATTATAATTATTATTCTTATAAACATTACTATAATTCTTATTATTATTATCATTATAAGTATTATTAATATTATAATTAGCATTATTTTAACTATCGTTATTATTATTATTATTAATATTATTATTATCATTATAATAATGCTTATTAATATAATCATCATTATTAATATTTTTGATTATTATTATTTTTATAATTACTTATTATTATAATTATCGTTATTATTATTATCCTTACTATTGTTTTTATTTATTCTGATTATATACTTATCATAGCTTTATACATGCACCACGATAAGTCTTTAGGTCTTTTGTGACAGAATAGATATTCAGGGTATATAGGACTCGGCGTGCCAAGTGAAAAAGCCGTTCAGTTGTTTGTTGTGGTTGTTCTTGAGTTGTTTTCTTGCCCATATGCCGGCGCGATGACACTTAACAAATGATCGCATAAGTGCACACAAAACGCACATTGCACAGTTCAGTCTGAGAATGGGTTGAGGGGGTGGGGGAGGGCCTGTAACTGGGGGCCATTGATTGGGTTGTTCTGCCGTTCGTGTAGCGGCCTTTTGTGTGGGCAAATTCTTGAGTGGTATCACTGCTCAGCCGGCATATTTTGTATCACAACAAATCGTGAGGGTATGCCTAAGTACCGGAGTACATGTGAAATGTTTACAAAATAAATGCGGCACTTGAATTAGGCAACATTTGTTCAGGTTGCGAGCGGGCCCCGTTGGCAGGTTGGCTTTCTTTCCTCTCGTTTTGGCATAAACCTTATTAAACTCAATCTGTTTAATCAAATTAGTAGAAATCAGCACTAGAGAGTGCAGCCGGAGCCGCAGCAGCAGCAGCAGCTCCAGCTCTTCAGCAACTCTATAACAAAAGTGGAGGAGTGGAGCCTCACGAGCTGAGTGAGTGTCAGTGCGTTGGCGTTCTGCCCGATCCTCGAAAGGCGCTGGCTGGCTGGTTGGTTAGCTTGGCAATGGCATTTGGTGCCGCTACACCCACTTTTTGGCCAAAAGGAAACCTTTGTATAAGCCCAGCCGCAGTACCAGTGCTGGCGGCCCGATTGTCAGAGTCAGAGTCAAAATCGAACTTACAAGTCACAGTCGCAGCTTGCAGTTGGAGTTTGCGGTTGAGCGCGACTCAATGTGGCACATTAAGCTCGACTAAAACTCTTTCAGTTTTGGCTGGCATTTGAACTTATTGCCACAGTTGGGCACGCTGTCATAAAAGCAGTTGGGAAAACTCTGTAGGTTGGCACCGAAAACAACAGTTTGGCATATGGGTAACGTTTTGTTTAACTAACAGAGGCCTAGTGTTCTTGAAAAGGGATCTCTTCATTTATGGCACTGAACAAAGGAGAATATAAATAAAAGTTTCATTATAACTGAAGAATTGCAAGAGGTGTTACTTTATGATATTTTAGCCAGGTTCACTAAGAAGGGTTTGAAAGATTCTAAAGCTATGCTACTGTAAAAGACAAACTCGTACAGTTAAATCAAACTTCTTATCAGCAAAGCTCAGTATCATTTTAGGAGATATCTGAGGCGTTAATTGCAAATGTTTGATTTAAAAATTAAGTAAAGTAAATGTTAAGTAAATGTATAATTTGTATTGTTAGGGAAAGGATCTAATAGAAAGTTTGAGTCTTTAAGAATATATATATCTTTAGAAATAAAAGAAACTTTCAGAAAATTTATAAAGCTCACAACATTTTCTTCGAGGCTTACTCAATAGGCTTTCAAAAATGATCAGTTATGCTTTTGAATTGGAGCAGATGTTAACAAATCTGGGTTTTCTTAAAAAATAAATAAAATTATATAAAAGTGAAACTAAACCTTTAAGATACAACTTTTTTAATCTATGAAATATTCCTCTTAACTTACCGCTCTGTTTAAACATGTATTATGCGGCAATATGTGTTGCATTTTCTCTATATTTTAAAAACTTATACTTGCGAGCCCCCCTTTGCATATACTTTCCACTACCTCACTGGCTGTATATGTTTATGGCTTGGAACAAAAGCCGCAAAAACGAAAAAAACGAAAAAAAAATACCAAATCGCACTCAATGCCTGCTGCCCTTTGGCACTATTTTGCTTTTGCTGGATTGCCACGTCGTTGTTGATGATGCTTTGGAGCCTGTGTTTCGTACTCCAACCCACCGCTCCCCACCTTGTCCGTTTTGTGGTGGGAGTGGGTGAAACATGAGCTTGGCTGTTGAAAATCCTTTAGAGCGTTACTAATTAAAATATCAACATTTTAAGAGGCATGGTGAATGTGTTAAATTGACTTTTCTCCCGGGGTGGTTTCGACAATATCTGGGCACCCACATCAATGAATTTTCGTGAATGGATCATTGTTCGCTTTTGGCTTGGGGTCAATCCTGGTATTTGATGAGGTCGCGGATGCAGTTGCAGTTGCAGTCGCAGTTGTCGTTGCTTTTGTGAGAAGCGCTATGTTAAAGCATTAACTAATTAAGTTGCAATTAAATGTTTTTAATAGCCAACTCTTGACTCCATTTTCCTGCCGTTCAGCTCACCCCTTTTAAGAGCCCAGCTGCGTACCAGGTATAAAACTACAAAATGCGTGGCGTCCAAATGAGGAGCGCGCCTCATTAAAGCGCGCACGGTCTGTGGGGCTATTACCAAAAGACGTGCAGGCTCAGAACGCGAAATGCAATTGCAACAAAAACCGAAAAGAACGTAAAAAAAAACAAAACATTTTTAAAAAAATTTTAAAACACGGCAAAATGCCAACTGGCCAAGTCGAAGCTTGAAATGCTCTTTAGAATTAATATAATAAATAAAAACATAATGTTTTCTTATACTGTTCATAAAGTGTGTCATATAGACAGGAAAGTTTTTATTAAAAAATAATTATAAAAGGTATTCGTTAGTTGTTTGTTAATTGTATTAAAATGTTCACCGTATTCAGATCTTTTCTGTATTTGAATAATATAAAAATTAAATAAATACGGAAGAAGTTTTAATATGCAGCTGGATTTGAGGCGGCGACCTCCGTGCTAAAACAAACTCTATGTTGAGTTATAATCTAATTCCTTTATAATAAAAAGAGACTCTGAAGAAACTGGAAAAGTTATTTAAACTAAGTTTTTAAGAGTTTGTTTCTACAGACTAAGGAGTATTTTGATTCATAAACAACCTGCATAGTCCGTTTGTGATCAAGTTAAAGCTATATAGATAAATATCTTATTAGGCTCTGGTAATGTTGCGAACTTCATGACATAGTACATGTTATCTCTAAGTGAGAGTATACAACTGCAACGTCCTTCTGGGACGTTCGTCGCGTCGTCGTCGACACAGGGCTGCGCGCATGCGCACAACACATGCCGTGGGCAGTTGTTGTTGTTGTTGCGGTTACTGCTGTTGTTGTCGCTTTTGCTGTTGCTGCTTTTGTTGTGCGCTGCCTTTGCCACTGCTGCAATAAACGTCAAAATGCGGCCCATTGCTGTCCATTTCATCAACGTGTGAAATAAATCACTCAAAGTGCTGCAGATCCATTAAGGGCACCAGCAATGAGCAGAGCAGAGCCCGCCGTCGCCGTCGCAGTCGCTGCTGACGCGCACCCGTCGCGTCGCATCGCGTCGCAACGCGTCGGGTTTTGTGGTAAATACATTTTTAGCATTTTGTCTGCTGATACCTTTGGGTGTTGTACAAGACGGCAACTGCTGCAACAATAAAGACGCAAACACAGGCTGCATGCCACTGGCCACGCTCAGCTTTGCCTTGTTTTTTTATTTTTTCATTTTCTTTTTTGTATTTTGTATTTTGTATTTTTTCATTTTCCTTTTTACTGCTGCTGCTTTTGCTTCTGCTGCTGCTGCTGTTGGCCATGTCCGCATCCATTGGCCCATTGCATGTTGTTCACCTTTTGCAATTTCATTTCATGTTTGGAACTGCAACTGGCTCGGCCAGTGCCTGGTTTTATGATGATTTCTGGCGTGCTACGCGACTTGGGCACATGCAAAATTCCAAATTACATTTCATTGCTTAAATTCAATTAACGGTAAGGTAAGAAATGCGAAACGCTATCAAAAATAACAACAACAAAAATAACAAGAGCCCGCTGTTGCGCTTTCGTTCTCAACTGCAATAGCAGCAGCTGAGACTGAGGCTAAGGCCGAGCACAGTTGGCCATTAACTCAGCCCAATTCAACCCAACTACAAGTCAAGGTAAGCGCAATCAACAAACAAGTAGCCGCCCGGCGAGTAGGTAAACAGAAAGTTGATTGAAAGTTTCAGCAAAGTGCAGCTGGGAAATGAAACCCAACTAAATGAGATACAACAGCAAAACGAGAGTGAGATGATGCCTGTGTAGGAGCCTGACGAGGCTGTCAGAGCTAGCTCGAGCAAATAAACTAACAGATTAAATGTAAAACAAGTTAGCAAAAGTCATAACTTGTTCGCATATGCTACGAGCATGAGTGATATATGTTGGCAAAATTAATTAATGCGCAACAACTAGATTATGTTGAGGCATTCGAAACATTATAAACATCTTTTAGAATAACCAAATAAATTGTAAAATAACCAAATGAATATATTTTGTTTCTTAATATATAAGAATAATTTATATAATATATAAATTAAATGAATTTTTATTTGAATATTGTACATGCCAAAAAAATATGTTTTATATTGATAGAACTTTTAATTTTCTAAATTTTTAATTTTCTTAAATATTTTGCAAAATATATCAATATACAGTTAAATACAAGAAATTATTAAGGGCTCCGAAAATTATGCTATATTAATATGTGGATATTTAAAAAAAAGTTAAGGTTTTTGATATTTTCCTTAAACTCACACTTAACACTTACACACACACACAAACCCTTTTGCATTTCATTGGCCGCAACGCTGCAATTACTGACAGAATTCAAGAACTTCGCCATTAATTGGGCATAGAAATCCCCTGAGGGGGGCGGCAACAGAAATATTTTTGAGCTATTGTTGCGCAATTTGGAGACATTTTGCAATATTGTGGAAGCATTGTCATTAAGTGTAAATAATTGCCATAATTTGCACTGAACAAAACGCAATTATAATGCAGTTATTGAGGCATATAAATCTTATAGGAATTCTTTCTACTTAATTAGTTTTAATGTCCCCCGCACAAACAAAAGGGCATAACTAACAATTAAGTTCGCATTGCTCAACCACAAAATACATATGCATATATGCATGCATATATATTTGTGCCTTGAAATTTATATACAGACATGTATTTGTAAGCAAGTATGGCGCATAAATCTTAATTACGCTTCGTCGAGCGTAAATCATCATCAGCTACAGAGTTTGCTGGCAAAATTGATTCATGCACAGCAATTTCGCCAGAAAACTCTTCGAGGGAATCTTCTTTTACTGACTCCCAACTAACTTTGACAATTTGGCGGCATTTCTTCTTCCTCTCTGGTTTTTTTTTTGCATATTTTTTATGACCTACAGACTGTGTGACGACTCTGAGCTTTGAGGATATTTAACCCATCAAGTGGCATGGAATTTCTTTTACAGTCCCATTCAAAATATGCCTCATTCCATTAGCATTTTATGGCTGATAATTGTTGACAGTAAATCAAATGCGAAACTGGAAATGTACACACACGGAAAAAACTAATAAGGAAGGCAAATGAGGTGAGATAATGCTTAGAAGTGGGGTAAGGAAAAAAAAAATAAGCAATTTATGGCTGTAGCGGAATGTACAGGTAGAATATAGGAAGAATGAAGTAGATGAAAAGGAAATACTAGCAAACTTTATTTATTGTTAGCGATATGCTAGCTGGAGCTCTGCAAATGACGAGCATGTGTTAACAAAGCGCACATGTTTCTAGCGAAACGATCACGAATGCGACGCAAAGAGAAATTGAAGAGAAAAAGGAGCTAATAATCCTAAAGAAGAATTGAAAAAGTAAGCATAGTTTCGATGTATGTTTAAAACATTTACGAATCCAACATAAAAGAGGAATTAGAAATGCGTATGCTTTTGAGCGATTGCTGCTTCGTTGTTTTTCGTTTTTACTTTGAGAGTTTTCCTTTAAGATTCACTTGAGTGGGTATATTTCCTCTTTTTTAAATAAGAATTCCCATGCTCGTTTTACTAATTTTTATTATATATTTTTTGCCGCATAATAGCCCATATTTAAAGGAAAATAGCCAAACTGCTGGGCTCCTAATGGGTTAAGTCATCAGCATTTGTCTGAATTGGTCCAATTGGCAGTCGTTTAATGTCAAAAAGTTCAGTGCAGTTGGCTTTATTATTATTTAGTTTGCTTTTTTTTTTATGGCGCTGACAATTTGCAATCAGCCTCGTACGCAGGCAATTCAAAACGAAAAAATTTTTACAAGTTGTAAAGATTAAAAGTCCATTAGGCGTGCCGCAGCAGCCGCACGTAGAACTTGTTTAGATAGAGCAACAGAGAGAGAGAGAGAGTAGGAGAGAGAAGGAGCGGGGCGCATAGCTTGCAGCAGTCAAACCTCACTGACAGCATCCACAAAAAAAAAATAAACTAAAATAAAAATAAAAAATAAAATAAAAGGAATCTTTGAACATGGCAGCGCAGCGATTTAAATGCGCGCAATGCAATCACTCAAATTGGCCAAAGCGCCGGAACGTGCAGATGGCAACCGCACGAATGGCTGAATTACATGAAATATTTTAATCCAAAAGATGCAGTTAAGTGCATCCATCAGCGTGTATTTAGTATTTAATAAATACGGAAGCGAGAACACGACTCGAACACGACGACGACGACGACGACGCCGACCACAGCCAACGACTGCCTTTTTGACGCATGCGAACAGACAGTCCTTGGCAATCCAGCATACACTCTGCGCTGCCAAAGAGGTATTTTAATTTATTTAAATTTTCTAGCCGCTCATATTACCAACTGCAATTTAGAGACAGCCAGCCAGTTGGGTTGGACAGACATCCTTTTGGGTCTTTGGTCTTGGTCCAGGCGCGCACACGACTTTGAGCTGCTTTGGCAAGCCCGTTTGCGACTTTGGCCAAGAAAAGTGAACATCCATTAGTTGTGCTAATGATGCGCAACCCACTTTGCCGCGTTCCACACCAGCCAACAGCTAGCAGCAGCATCACCTTCTTAACTTGCCTCTTACACTCTGCTGTGTCCTGTCCCTCTTGTTCTATCCTGTGCTCTCTTTCCTGTCCTGGGCGTGTGGATTTAGTTTGCTATTTTGAAACGCATTTGGCTCGCCGGTTAGTTAGTTTTAGCCATAGCTGCACTTTTCCCTGTATGTGTGTTAGTGGCTAATGCACAGTCAAAGTGGCTAAAGCGAGACACGCACTCAAGAGCACACTGAGAAAAAAGATTTATAATTTTTGCCGCTTGTCACAGCGCAATAATTTGTCTGATTAAATTAAATTAAATGAAAATGTAAGTTTTTCTCACAATGATTAACTATTCCATATATATTACATTTGTCAAAAGCATTTTACATTTACTTTGATTTTTATATAATTTTATTAATTCAATAGACATTAAATTTCTCTAGAGATAAACCTGTAAATATATAACATAAAATATGAATATTTCCCTCTTCATCCCTCCGCATGTCATACTTACCATCAATTGATTCAAATACAATTCATAGGGTATATGTCCGCTTATAGGATCTATGGCTACCGGCCACATTTCATCCATTTCCTCTTGGGTAAATGGCTCGCCTTCCTCCATCATCAGCTTGCCAAAGTTCTCCTTGGTCAGATAGCCCTTGTTCTCAAAATCCAATGTTTTGAAAGCCTTAAGAATTTTCTCTGGCGGCGCTGGCTCCATTCTAATAATTTCTCAGTTCTAATCTCTGGGTAAATACACATTCTAATTGGGAAACTACTTACTTGCGTTCCATGAGCAACTGGGAGACATGTGGCAAGAATTTGGTCAAATGCACCACGCCGCTTGTCTCCTCCGTTTCCGTGGCCGATATTACCTCATTGACCTCCTCTTCGGTGGGCACACAGCCCAACAATCTCAGAACTGTGCCCACCTCACGCACATCGATTAGTTTTTCGCCATGATGATCGAATACGCAAAATGCATCCGAAATGCGTTTCTCCAAATCGTTGTTAACTATAAATTCAGGTGAAATTTATTTTTTAAGACGGTTTTTAAAATATTAAAAAGCGCACTCACAATCCAAATCCATTGTTTGAAATTCGCAGAATGAAAATAATTTCTCAAATGTTTGTTGAATCAATATTTCGGTGCGAAGGAGAAAACTGTATTTAAGGTTGCTAGGTGATTGTTGAGAGGGTAGTGGTGAGGCAGGATGGAGGAGGAGTGGAGGAGGAGAATTGTGCGAGAGTGTTTTAAAGAAACATGTAGAGGGAAAGTGGGTGAGACTTTGGGAGAGAATATTATAGAGATAGACAGGTAGAATAACAATAACAGGATAGAGTGAGAGTAAGTAAAAGAGTAAGGGTAAAAGAGAGTAGACGTGTTATAGTGACAGAAAGCAGGAGAGTTAGAGTGAGAAAGTGGGAGAGAACTATCAAGCAAATGGAAGAGAGCAGTAGTTTTAGAGTGAGAGATAATTAGTGAGCAGGGGAGACAATATGAATAAGAAAGACCATGAGTTAGACATAGATAGCGAATTAGAGGGAACGAGTTCGAGTTAGAAAAAGTTAGATTGAGACAGAGACCGACAGATAGCGCAAGAGTTAGAGTTAGGAGAAATAGGAAAGATTAGACTGAACGAAATAATTATAGTAAGAGTATTGAGAGTAAGTAGGAGAGTTGAAGAAAGTCAGGGTTAGTCTGTAAGTGTGAGAGTGAAAGAGTGTGCAAAAGAGAGAGAGAGAGAGATATAGAGAATGATAGTGTCGAACTATTAATTAGAATGCAAACAAATTAGTTAAAAAAAAAAAAGAATGCGATTTCAGGTAGCAACAGTATGTGTATGTACTTTATTCTTCGGTTATTAATACAAAATTAAAAAAAATTTTAGTATTTATTTTATTGCACTTCAACTGTTCTATAAACATTCCACGACCATTTCCAACGAATTCCAAAAGATGCTCTTTACCGTTTCAAACCGTATAAACTGGCATGGAATACGGATGTATGGAAACCCTAACCGGGCCATAATGGTCAACTAGAGCCGAGCAACAAGTGCATTTTGGAGTTAAGCTCACTTTAATGGAAATTACAGAAAATTTTACTGAGAGACGTGACGTGGGGGGTAGAGGACTTGGCTGGACTCAAAGAGCGTATGCCACGCATTGGATTCGATTAAAAAAAATAGTTGCAAAGAGCTGCAGCAGCAGCAACAGCAACAACTACTTCATTCACGCTAATGCGTGTCGTGTACAACACGCTTCAAGCCACTTGAGCTGTGCGCACTTGCGTCCAAGTTCTTGCAACAACACGAACACACACAAACACACATACACAGTTGCGTATTGGCGGGGCCATCTAGTGCGGTTGGCTTTGGCTTTGGCTTTGGCCATGGCTACTGCCATAAACACTAAAAGTGTTCGTCATTTGCTGTTCCAGATCCAATTAACCATTTTGATGCATTTGCCTCCATTAAGTTTTTTTCTCTCTCTCTCTCTCTCTGTCTCGTTCGCTCGCTCGCTCTCCCTCTGATGCTCTCTCGCTCTGTTGTAGACCCTTTGGCTCAGGCCTTGGACGCTGTTGCCTGCCTTTTGCAATTTCGCTGCCAGACTTACAACGTGATCGGAAGTTTGTCTTAGCCAACGTCGACGACGTGTCCGTGACTCCAAACTCCCTGAGTGCTCGTGTTGCAGTTGCAGTTGTTGTTCTGGCCTAGTGTTGTTGTTGCCTTGGCAAAGTACTTTGTAAATGTTGGCATGATTTAAGCCTAGCTCTTAGTCTCTTTATTCTGACATTTACTCTAAGTTTGTCTATTAGGCATGCGATTAAAATTTAAATTGAAGTCGAACAGCCACAGCCGGGACTTGCTTTCAGTCCCGCCTCTTGTGTCATTTTTTTTCCTGTTGCCGCCCAGTTTTCAGTCGCCGCACAACACTTCCGCTCGCCATCAGCCATCAGCTTGTGCTATTAGCAACTCGAGCGCATTTTGTGTTCATCTGTCAATTTCGACACCTGCCACAGACAGGACGGCAAGTTGTCAGAGCCTTTCGTCCGCTTCCTGTGGGGTGCCACATTTGCTCGTCTGCATGGTTGCAACTGATTTCATTATGGCTATTTAAGGGCAGGAATATCATTATTTTTAACGCTTTGCAGCTTTATAATTTCCGTGACAACATGTTGCCGCTGCTCCCCGATATTGATTATATAATTAATTAAAATTGTTTAATTAAGGTTTCAAAGTGTAATTCAATTTTTTTTCTTTTAATTATGTGCATCAAATAATGGAAATATAAATATATAATTAGAATAAATATTATTTAGAATAATATATTTTTGCGCCTTCTTTTACTGCTTCTCAAGTTCATCGATTTCAAATTTTAAACTAAGAATCGGTAAAAATCAACCGAATGTAATCTGCAATAAAGTTTGTTATGATTTATTCAAATGTTGCTTTTCATATTTTTCTATATTTTAATTTCGATTATAAATTTCGACTAAGATAAAATCAAGGTCCCTGACCAATATAACAAATCCATATCAACGTTTGCGAACATTCTAATAAATGTAAACAACTAGACTATATTTCGTACTTTTTGTACAAAGAGCAATAGTCAATAATAATAATATAAAAAAAATCTACATACGTATTTGCATATGCGCATATTTATATCAAAGACCAGTTCCATTCAAATCATTTGCCCTTTTGCAACAAATACAAAAAATATTTTTCCATTAATATACAATTATTATTACGCTTTTTTTAATTGCGTTACAATTCGCTTTGTGCGAGCTCGTGTGAGTGTGTGTGTGTGTAGATTGTGGTAATTAAATGGAATTTAATAAACATAAACATGCAAATAATGAGCGCTACCTTTCACAGCAGCCAAAATGGAAAAACTGTTTGAAAGAGTTGGCCCAGAAAACCTTTTGTTGAATTAATTAGAGTAAAAATGCGGCTGCCAGACAGGCAGATAAACAGCAGCCGCTGCCACAGCAGCAACAGATTGTAAACGTCTTGGTTAAAAACAGAATTCAATTCAAAGGCAAATGATATGAAAGAATTGATTAATAATCATAGCGAAAACCACAAAAGAGCTGCCTCATGAATGAGCCACCAAAACTGTGGCACAGATTGTGACTGTGGCTTAGACGGAGACGGAGACGATGGCGGTGGCGGCTACTGGCCAAAAAAGCGCTGACGCCATGCCCGACATGCGGACTCTCGCTTCAGGTCTCAGCTTCAGATCCAGCTTTAGCCAAGGCCAATTGCTTGGCCACAATTGTAAGCCTGGGCGCAGCAACAACACATGCTACAGCTGAGGCTGCTGCTGTTGTTGTTGCTGCTGTTGCTGCTGCCATGCTCCACATTCTCTGACGACTGGCGTCCAGTCATGTTTTGTTGGCACTGGGCAGCCGAGCCGACTCGACTTGACTTTGATTCAATTTCCATATGAAAACATCGATTTGCGTTTGTTCTCTTTGCCCTGCGCCCGCGTCGTCGTAATCAAAGTGTTGTTTATGGAACACGTCCGGCGTGTTGTTGTTGTTGCTGTTGTGGCTGTTGGCTCGTTGGCTTGGCTAAAAATTGCTCGGGGCAACAATTGCGCGCCTCGTCTGAAAAATATGTAGCCAGCGATTACATTTGCCTATTGCATGGTCACACAGTAACAAAAAAACGTATTGGTTTCAATATAAAATATGATTTTACATTTTTATTATAAATTTGGCATTAATTTTCAGCCTTGAAAAGTTAATTAAAATGGAACCTTATTTAAAAATAAAAGATTTAAATTAAACATCATGAGAAATTACACTTAAACCAACATTTTTTTCTGTGCAGCGAGTGGAATGAAGAGAGAAAGAGAGGGAGAAAGCAGACGCAGTCCAACTCGCGCCAGGGTTGCCAATTCAGCTGTTTTCCAGCTAAATTTGGCCTGTTTTTTGCCTCTTGATTGGCAATTCGTGCTGCTAGTTCAGCTATTTTGCAGCTATTTTAAACACTGGCAGCACTGGCGCGCACTCGAAGCAAGCCGGGGCTAGTTATGATTGAGTTCTAATGAGTTGAGAAAAATGTATCAAGGAAAACCTGTTCCCGGAATCGCAATTAGATAAGTGGGTTTCATGCCTCAGACCCGTGAACTACAAGAAAGCGCAACAAACGAAACCAACAATTGTCCACCCAGGAGCTATCCAGCCAGCTCTCAGCTTGTGCTGGTATTAGCTTTGCGGCCTGTCAGGAAATGGAAATTGTTTTCCATTGCATGGCCGACAGCGGGGCAACGTTGTTGCAACAAATGTGTAGCACATTTTCCTATAATAAGGCGTTAAAAATATTCTGCAATTTAATTTATTGTCTCTCTCGGTGGATAGCACAGCAAAATTACCATATGTATATGTTAGCTTTTTAATAATAAAAAAGAGAACTCGTTTAACTGGTTGGGAAGTCGAAGTCGAGTGAAAATTTGCAAACTTGATGCTTGGCGGGAAAAAGTCAGGTGTAGAAAATGTTGGCAAATTTGAGAACATTATAAAATTGAGCGGTTTGGCTAGAAACTGTTGCAGATCACAAGCACACCAATCAGTTTAATATATTAACGTCTATGATACGTTAATTGCACATTAAATGGGCTTTAATAAAAATAATAATAATAATAATTACTAATTTTGTTTATGCATTATTATAATATTATTGTTGTCTTTTTTGAGGTTTTATTTAAAGAAAGACATCTTTGAGCCCATAAAGTTAATATTTTTTGCCAGCTGCCAAGTTCCACTTAAACTCTGCTCTATAAAATATTCATCTCCCTCGAATTCCATTTACCTTTCAACCCAATTCCGTGTTAGTCATTATCTAGCCATAAAAAATGTTTTTAAGCGATTTTCTGCACTAGTTTACGTTCGATTAATAGGCGTAAAATATTAATGCACTGAACACGCCTGGTAGCTACCAAAAAAAAATATATATATATAAAATAATAAAAAGTAAAGGGAAAGGTTCCTCCACCGACTCAACTGCTCTTCAAGTTAATTGGTTGGCCCCGAATGCTTTACTTTCTAGCTATAAAACTGCCTACGCCCTAATGTGCGTGCCTTTCCAATTACAAAGTCGAACTTGAGATACGAGTTCAGCCCATCATTAGCTATCTTTACTAATGATATTTTAGGGGTACAAGTGACTGAGAAGTTTTTTCAAGCGCCGAACATTTCGCATGCATGTGATAATGAATTTGGCGGTGCTTTGATTTTAGACTTCTTTTTTTCTTTTTTGGTTTTGTTTTGTAAGTTCGTATGTGCCTGGGACTGCAAACAAGACAATAAATCAATAATTATTGCAAAATAATGCCCAATTTTTGTCCGCTGGCCAACTGCAGGCAGAAAGGCAGACAGTTGGACGGGCGGGCATGCGGGCAAGAAATTACAAAAATCAAAAAGATAAATTACAACGCCGCGTTGCAGGCGTATGACTTAATTTGCCAATTTGAACGCCACAGGCTGAAAGCGTACTTGCTGGCTGCTTGGCCAAAAAAGGCCAAACAGCTGCTTGCCGGCTGGCTGGTTGCGTCGAAACGCTTTAAACGTCAATTTCCGTGCCAACAACAACAACAACAAGAACAAGAACGGCAGCAGCAACAGACCAACATTGTCTTATTAAGGCCCAAACGCGTGCCCCAGCTCTCCAGTCTCGAGAATACAAAACCAGCAATCCGTGCAGCAGCTCAATAAGAATTCTATTATATTCATGCCACACAATGTGATTAACTTGTTGACCCTGTATCCAGCGCAAACAATGTAGAACGGATTTCGAACGTTTCAAAGTTGACCGAAAAAGAAACAGAAATGAAATCTCCCTTCATCTTGCCAGCACTTCCGTGCGCTAAAAATTATATTCTTATGCAAACACACAACCGAAAATTGGCATTCGTTAGGCGTTGCTAATAATTGAAAAGCCCCCAAAAATAAAGAAACAAATGAATAAAAAAAATGCTCAATCAGACCGCAAAGTAACTGAAACGAAGGAGCTGCCACCGCTGCTGGCAACGCACAGGAATGCAACAGCTGAATTCAAATCTGGGCACCTGCATGTGGCCGAAAAGACGAGTAAGGCTTCGATTTTGTCTTTAGCGGTGCCGCACAGTGGTGCGATGCTAACTAAATGCGTCGAATCGTAAATAAAAGAATATTATAATATACAATAAAAGTCAAGATATGCATCGAATAACTGTAATGTAATCATTGGAACATAAATAAGAAAATAATAAAAATAAATGTCAAATGTCAATTATGAATAGTAAACAAATAATTTTTTAACTATTTATTCGAGTGATATCGATATCATATGAAACTATCAAAATTATTTAACTTCAATTTAATATTATTTTTATATTTATTTTTATTTATTAAATGGCTTGTTAGGTCGTTGTTGCCTTTTGCGCTAAAAAAAATTGTCAATGACAATTTAATAATCTAAAGATATGATACTCGACTAATAAATAATTTTTAAATGTATTTATAGTTCCTTAAGATATCTCTTGCAAAAATAGGATATATATATTATGGATTTATTAAAAAATGTTATTTAATTTAAAATTTTGATATCGATTTCGGGTTTATTTAATAAAAAGCAAGTATCGGTATCGTATTGATTAATTTAATACAAAATATGATCGAATTATTGAAACATTTTCAAATCAACTCTAGTCCACTGTGTGGTAGTCTAAACATGTTAAATTTTGCCGTCAGCTTTCGCTCCTGATTTGCTGGCAATTTATAGAAAATTTACTTGACATTGCAATTGAGCGAAATGAAATGAAATTTGTATTTTCCACTCGCACAAGCACACGCACACACAGAGAGTATACCCTCAACCTGCCTCTCTCCCAAATAAAAAGAAATAGAAATAAATTGCTGGAAAATTGATTTTCCTTTAGCATGACAATCACTCCGTTTGCTGTTTTGGGTTGGTTCAATGCCTCGACTTGGCTTTTAATGCTGGAAGGCACACGCCCACCAAAATTCATAGTTAGAGCCGCTTTAACCGTTACTCGCAGCAGTTGCTAGGCCACAACTGATTCATGACTTAATCACCGCCAATCGGTAGCAGCCGCAGCAGCAGCGTCTTAAGAGTCCCCCAGTCAAGCTTGACTTTGGCTGCTGCACCCAAAAAAAAAATAAAAGAAGTAAGAGTGCTTCAGGTGAGTCAGCACGACTACGATATACCCTGAACACAGCGCCAAGCTGTCGTTAGGCGGAAGTACACATGCACATATAGACACATACACACACAAGTTGTTTTCTACGCAGTTCCTGCGCTTCTTTCCTGAGACCTACTATATGTAAAAAGATTTCTACAATAACTTCGTTCACATTCCGATCCTTATTAAACTTTCAAGGTATAAATATTGCAGCCAAATGTTTTTGAATACCAAAGCCTAAGACTGTAACTGCAAATTTTATTTGACGCTAATCAAGAATATATTTATGTATGTATATATATATATATATACTTCCGTCAGCCTGTAACATACATTGGCACAAAAACATGATACCCATTTTACACGATTTCACTGGGTTCAATGGGTAAAACAAAAAAACGACTTTATCAGAGCCTGGTTGAGTGAGTGGCTTGTGCCTGGCGGCATACGAACCACTTGGTGGGTTACTCTTGATATGCTTCCATGGCAATTGATTGTTTGCTCTATAACTGCAGGACTTGCATTATGAAAAACAATAATAAAAACTTTGCTTTGGCCAGTGCAAAAGCTAGCCATAATATGTGTAATATTCATTGTTGGTCAACAGATTTTCACTTTTGTTTAGAGCTCTCAACAGCATCCGTCAATTCGGCAATCGCAGCTTCCATAAGCCATAAACAACTGTTAGAGACTGGCGATATGTGATCTGTTGAGATCTGCGCGCAAAGATCTGCGCATGCGCAACGCTATTGCCTGCTGCCTGCCTGCCAGAGAGTTATAAAAGTGTAAATAAGGTAATTAGTGCTTCCGGGCATAATCATACCAGACATGACGTTGACGTCGTTCAACTTGTTGTTGCGGTTGTTGTTGCGGTTGTTGCTGTTGTTTTGTTGTGGTTGTTGTTGTTGCTCAGTCTTCATATGTGCGCCTCGTGTTGTTCGTTGAGCAGCTAACGAACTGACGCATCGCGCCACAAACCTCAACTACAAAAAACTGCTGCGCTCTAGTGAAAATTGCGCTACTAGAAAATACCCTGTAGCTAGCTTCAAGTTGTCGTGACACAAATGCGTAAGCTGCATGTTGGTGACTTTTTTTCTTGCCCCAGCTGAACACTTAAGAATTTATTCTTAAATAATTTTTGTTCTTATTGCTTCAAGCTTAGGAATACTTTGAGTATGGCTTTGAAATTCGTAAGATACCAAAAAGCAATGATGTTTGCTTTTAAACTGTGTTTTCTTTTACGCTTCAAGTAGCCGAAATCAATATTTTCCTACAGTGAGGGGAAATGCGTGAGTTATCAATAATATTATTGAATGGTCGAAGTTGTCTAATGGTGCCCGTCACATACATAGGCACAAAACAATGAACCCTTTTTGCGGATTTTCAATGAGTACTGGGTATAACAACATTGTTACGCCTCGCCAACAGAGGAAGCCACTGCGCTGGCATCAGGCAGCGGGCAATTGCTGATAAGCCATAAAACAAATGGCAAAAGCATTGGCCATATCCAAAGCCAATGCTAGAGTCAGCATTGGCCTCCAGTCTGTCAGCTAATAAAAACACACACGCACACACATACGCAGACACACATGCTTACATAAAAGCATGTATATATAAGTATATAGCAGACATGATTCGTATCGCTTTGGGTTGTTCTCAACTTGACGGCTTTCCAGAAACTTTACCTAACTTTGATGGCCTTTAATTGGTTAGTTGAATACAATGTACTCTAAGGCGCCGTAGATTAATTATATTGTTTTATCGTATGGCACACATGAATTACCCATTTGCTAATGCCGCATTTGATATTGTCTAATGATATGATAACATTTTTTGCGTTTATTGATTGCTAAAATTTTTATTATTAACTTTCTGAGACGACAATTGGTCCATTATCTGCCCTATGGCTTATGACCTAGCCAAAACAAAAACGTTTACAACATTTTATTTGATGTGTGTAATGCTAAATATACGATACATGCGTATACTTTATATTAAGAGAGATATATTTTTCTGAAATGCTAAAGAATTTGATTTGAATATTGGACTTGATAATATTCAGATTTTGGAATAAATAAACAATTTGTTGTTTAAGAATTTATTTTAAATATTGGATTTTGTAATAGCTCAAATAGCTCAATAAAATGTCATATTAAAAACTAAACAAACAATTATTGACTTTTTAGCTGCTCATTTAATAATTAGTTCTAATTCGCAAGTTGAATTTGCGCTTGGAGATTCGCTGAAGATTTAGCTTTATCATTAGCGATTCGGGTTTATATGCATATATATGTATGTGCTTATATGTATCTAAAATGGATATATATATATATACACTAAGCTTGCCTTTATCATCGCCGCTTTCAACTTTGTAGCTGACAATTTAATTATAGCCGCTTGTTTAGTGTTTTGACTTGTTAGTTAGTCGCTGTTGTTGTTGTTGTTGTTGCTGTTGCATCGTGTTGTTGTTTTGAGCATAAAACATGATTTGTAAACCTTTAAATTTAAGTTTCTCCTTTTATTTGAGTTTTATTCTTATTTTTTACCAATTAATTAACTGAAAACTACTGTTAACTGGTCATTGTATTCAGGTGGACACTAAAAACGTGCTATTTTGATGAATTCGTTGCTGTTGTTGTCGCTGTCTGGCAGTGGCAAACATTTAAACAGCAGCTCTTTTGCCTTTGGGTGCCGCCTAGTCGTTCCCGGCCAAGCGAATGTTACTCAGATATATATCTCAAAAAAAAAGTAAATAAATAAAATTAAACACATCTTTTGATGACTTAATTAACATCAAATTTAAAATTCGTAGCTTTTTTTCATTTTGCGATATTCAACTTGTGGCAAGTGTAGAGTCGTGCCACGCGGGCTTTGCGGCAAATCAAAGATGCCAATTAGCGCCAAATTTGTGTTTGGACAAGTCGCCGTGTTTATATACCCGATTTGAGTGTGAAATTTAATCAGTGTGCGACCAGACCTGACTAAATTATTTTTTCTGCTCATCTAAATTGTTTATTAATTTTGACGTCTAATTTATTTGCTTAATTAGCATTTTCCCATAATTTCTTTAAAGCAATTTGTTGATCTTAGACGCAATACCAAAAACAAAAAGATTTATATTTATATACATATGTATATATAAATAAATATTTACGCGACATCGAACACATTTTTGTGTCCATTTCATTAGCTTGTGTTGCGTAATTTATTTGAATTTGGAACCAAATAATTTCCGCCCGCATGCCTTGAAACAGCTTTTATAGGGTAGGCAACAAACTAAATGATTAAAGATGAAGAGTTATAGAATTATTAATATATTTATAAAGTAAAATTTGTTTTGAAAATGCTTCTTTAATTATTTTTATTTAATTTAGCTGAAATAATATTTATTAAAAATTACTTTTTTTAATATAAAATAAATTTTAAATTATGTTTTGCAAGTCACAAGTTTATAAATAAATAATAATAACATAAATAAATAAAAATAATAAAAAATTAAAAAAAAACATGAAATTAAAGTTGAAAAAAAACTTTCTTTGTTTGCTTAAAGTTTGTACATTCAATCCTTTGTATAATCTTTAAGATAATCTAACATCCTTTATATATTATTAAATTGTTAAGTTTTCTTGATGTTATTTTTTTAATAATACTGTATATTTTATATAATTGCCGCTTAGCTTATAGAGTGTTTGCCTGTTGCGTTAATTTTAATTAAAATCAAATTCTCTTACTGTTTTAATTGTGTGTCGACTTTGCCATTTCGTGTGTCGCTTTGACCGTTCAAAGTCCCATAAATTTGCAGCTTTATCTTTGGCCCGAGATCTTCGTCAAGCCGAGCATTTAAGTTGATTCTCATAATATGCTAATTACAATTTCTGTGTGTCTGTATGTGCGTTGTTATTGTTGTTACTGTCCCAGCTTGACTGACGAGCGCCGCTTTGGCCGCTCAATTAAACAATATCGACATCTAGTTTTGTACAAATTAGCATAAAATTTGTGGCTAGCCGGCGATGAGGTAACAAATTAGGTACAAGCATTTATCATGTTATTGCTGTGATTCGAACTACAAATAAATAAATATTTTAAATAGATTTTTATTCAAATACTTGCGATAACAAAACGCGCCGCCCGCGCCCCCCTCCGAGCTAAGCCAGTTATTGGCTACAGTACAAACTCGTAAATTTAAAAACACAACCAAAAACAACCTGTGACACTTTTTAATGTCAAACAAAACTTGCCGCTTGTCTTTTGTTTATCTGAATGATCATCGATATATATATATATATATATATATATATATTTATGTATTTATATAGATGTATGTGCATATTGCTTCCCTATTTATTTGACACTTTTGCTTAAGCCGAATTTCGCATAGTTACCTTGTCGCCTTGTCGTGTATCGCAAATTGCTTTATTTATGCGCTTTTCGCAGCAGCAGCATTTCATTTAAATGTTAAATATGTAGTTTAATTTAATTGATTTATTGTGGGTGCCCCTCCGATAACTTATTTGCATATTGCATGTGCCGTTGAGCTTAAGCAAAAGTTGAGTATGCAATTAGAAGTCGATTAATAGAGTTTCTATTAACGACTTCTCATTCACTGACTTAAGATATATATTTATTGTGACAGCGCTTTATCGCTAGTTTCTCTTATATTTATTACTCTTATGAACTTTAAGTCAAGCAGCTTGTATCTTTGCCTGTTCGTCATTTTAAATAATCGCACTAGACCGACCCAGCTTTCTCCCTAACGTCTTCAACTCCCTGTTTGTAATTGTTCTGGCCTTCAAAAATGAGGGGATTACCTTTGATAGATCTCATTTTCAGCACAATTGTTTAGATTGTGTTTAAACTTGTGTTTGAAATACACTAATTACATTTCTATGCTGTTTTTTCTTGACACACAAGTATTTCTTCTATATATTTGCCTTTTCCAGCTAGAGACATGCAAAATTGAAAAAATGTTGTTAATTTTATTATGAGACTCACAAGCCCTGCGGCCACAGGCAAAACAACTATTAATATTGAAAAAGCTTATAAAGAAATTGAAAATGCATACATGTAATAGGCAAGGCTTAAACGTATTATCTTCTGTACAGTACCTTCTGTAATTCCAAGAAATTTGTTGGAACTAATATTAACAGAGCTTAACTGGAAGAAGTTTCATTTATGGAATGGTAATGGTAAAACGCACTGCATTATCTTCGCATTGCCGTTTGAAAAACAAGGCAATGTGCCCAATATACCATTCCCATTGTTTGAACTTCCACGAAATGGTAAACCCTGTTACCTATCTTCTATTAATTCTGCGCCTGCAATTTTTACATTTTTGAAATGTTGCGCTCGTGAACTTGAACCATTAAAGTTTTTCCGTATTTACATTTTGTAACCCACTTTTAACCTTTTTTAAAGCCCCTAACTAGCCGAATGTGCAACATCCAGCATTAACTTCTTCGACAGCCAAAAAAGTGTGTTTAATTTATTTAAATTGCCCATAATTACACAGAGTCAAGAGGGCTGACAAAGAGACAATAAAAGACAAAGCAATTTGTAGTTTATGAGCCTCCGAAGCAAACATTTTATTTCAGTCAGAGATATGTAGCATAAGAAATTTTAAAATGATATGCAAGCAGAGAGAAGCAGTCAGTAGCGAGAAGCAACAGATGCTGTACATAAGAAATTGAAGACGCAAAAATAACAACTTAAAAATTTATAACTGTGCCTGATCATAGCAATTAGTGGGAATTTGATTTTTTTTTCATCGGTTCGTATTTATTTGCGCCCTAAAAAAGGAAAAACTGAAAGTGTTGTGAAGCTACGGCTTGGACTTGTGCGTAGCTAAAAGCCGAACTCATGCAGTCGGAGCACTCGGAGCACTCGGAGCACAGCTGCATGAGGTCGAGCTTGCTTTGGCCACGGGCAGGCCTCAAGCTCGATGCGGAGCTGCGGTTGGGGCAGTTAATTGGACGGGGGACTGTCTTGTGGTCACACGCAGCAGTAGGAGCTGCCGTGGCAGCCGTCGTAGCATCAGTATATTCATAATAAAAGCTGAGGAATGAGTAAATTAAGAATTATGGCTTTGCCATGCAAATTCAAAATTTCCGATACACAATAAATTACTTAAAAGAGCGGCCACCCAAAAAAAAAAAAACTCAACAAAACGTAAACTTAACAAAAGCGCAAGCAACTTGAAGCCCATGAAGAAGTTTTAGTTCAACTCAACGCTTGAGCCTGTGAGTTATACTTGTATGCAAAATTGGTATTGTCTGGAAACCTTGAACTGATTAAGCCAGGCAAATTTTGAATCGCGGCCAGAAAAAATGTACAAAATATCAAAAAGAAAAAAACATATTCAGGCATTTTGCATTCATGTGGGTGGCCCCATGTGGAGCAGTTCCCGCACAGCTAGAAGTTTCATCATTCTGCAACTTCTGAGGAAGTTGCGATTATGATGAACATAAATTATATTTTTGTATACACATGTGAGCTTTTTTTTTGGACTCAACGGTCTTTCTTAAAAAAAATACTAAGACGAGGCTTGGATCCACTTCGATTGAGGTCAAGGTGAGAAATATCCATAACTAAAAATTGAATAGAAATACAGAAAAAGTAAAAATTTATCTAAGCTTTGTTTGAGATAGAGACAATGGGGAACAGAGAGTAAGAGACTGAGGTGATCGAAGCAGAGAAATTGAGGGAAACGTCGGGAGAAAGATATATTGTGCGAGAAAAGGAAAACAAAAAGGGAATTAGCAGAAACCTAAACGAAAGCAACCTAGGAAATATGTCAAAGAGTAACGAGAAATAATGTAAATCGCAAGGAAGGGCGAATAGCAATTAATAATAATGCACTTTTTAATGCAGTACGACCCGAGTACAAGGTGTGTATATCGTGTGTGTATATTTATGCAGGGTATTCAATTATTTTTGCTTTTCAAGAATTTCCACAAATTTACTCTCATTTCGCAGAGTACAATATAATATTAGCACATTACCAAAACGACTCCGCGAAGCACTGGGAAAGTCGCTGGCGATTACCTCGCTTCGACTGGCAAATTAATATGCCAAATTAAATGCAACTTCAGCTTGTGGCAGCAAACTGTTAAAAATCGTTAGAGGTAATATCCAGCAGCGGCCATGCTGAGATTTTATTTTTATATTTTCTGCCCCTGCTACCATTTACATGTGCTGCGTGTGTGTTTGTGTATATGTGTGTGTGTGCTATAACTGGCGAATAAGTATTTCAGAATGGCCGCATCTATTTTCCACACAATAAAATGATAAATGAATTTCAAACTGTGCGCGTTACTCAAACGTAGTTGTCCATCAGCTAGCTATGTTTTTGCTTGGCCAGCTTGTGGCGGGGGCAGGTGGCAACAACAAATCGGCAGCACACAAGCTGCTGCTGATGCTGGCGCTGCCACTGCTGCTGGCAATGCCATTGCCATTGCCACTCTACCTGGCCATCCTGGCCAGCTGCCTTGGTTGGCAGCCCAGGCACTGGCTGAGTCTCTGGTCTATGGCCTGTCCGCCAATTTCTAGTAGTTGTTTTTTTTACCAGCCGCAGCGAGCCAACTGCAGCTAATATTGTAATTTTTCTCACTAACGATGATTTTCTCAGGCCTCTCAACTTTTTCAGTCTGTTTGCAATGTGTTCAGATATGTTTATTTGGATAGGTTTAGTTAACATATGTATAAATAAAAACTGCTAAAAGAACAACTATCTTGTGTAATCTAAATTAATTTCTAAAATTTCTTTATGATTCTGATAATATATATATGAAGGTTCGACTCTCATTGGCGTCTCAATTAAATTTCCTGAGTATTCCAGTCGCATACTAGGCTTAATATTAAATTAACCTAATTAGTGTTCCGTTTTTGGTCTCGGACATATTGATAGTTCAGTTAATGGTTGACTTCTGTTATAATTTTTTGGATAAAATAGATACTAATAGTTGTAAGATAATTCCAATTCGCTGTTTGTGCAGTTCGGAATTGGAATATCGTATCCAAGCAAATAATCAGCACCAGCTTCTATGTAACGTAACGTAAAGATTATTAATCAACAACAATGTATTTCGTATTCAGCATTTATTACAAACAATTTGCAAAGGGTATTCCATCTTCGACCTGCCCATAATATTTTGTACACCTTGTTATAATTTTTAAGGCTTGCTTTCTTTCAATGCTATTACCATTTCTATTATTGCAGCCATTATCTGGGAAAGCTTTTCACGTCGTGGAACGTCGGTTTTTTAATTACTTTTGAGCGTTGCCTGTGTTGCAGGCGTTTGTATCATGCGTGTTCATCATGCAACCAAATGCGACCTGGCCCCGCTTGCTAAATCACGATCCTTTCAACTTTCAATTGCAGCAGTTGCAGTTGCAGTTGCTGTTGCTGTTGCTGTTGCCGTTTCTACTGTTGCTGATGTGCTAAACGTGCGGCAGTCATTTTGCCGAAATGATTGTCGATCATGAGGCACTTAAACTTGCTGCAGTTAGCTGTTTGCCACAAAGCTAGCTGCTGCAATTAAAGTACAACTATGGATGCGGCGTAAGTAGTTGCGTATAGCTGGCCCATAAATATGCATTTTGCATGTGCTGCGCTGCGCTAAGCTGTCTGCCTGCTGACAGCTCAGCCGCAAGTGTCAAAAGTGTCTGTCAAAAGCCACCCACATGTCGAAACCATAAAGTTAGATCATCTGGCAGGCAGTTAGTCTGGCAGGCAGGCAGCCGGGCATTCAGGCATGTGTCGAAATTGCCGCGTAAATTTATGAAGTTTGCCAGCTTTTTCGGGGTCGAGGCAATAATCGGCGGCAGCATCTATAATAAGCAGCTGTCGGCGAGTCACTTGAAATATGTGTATCTTGCAGATACAAAAAGGGGGGCATGCTGCACATTGCATGTCGGTTGATTGCGCAGATTGAATGTTGCGTGTCGGCAGTGGCAATAAAAATACTTTTATATCAAATCTGTTGCATGCTCGATTGGCCGTTTGCACTATTCAATTCAACTTCAACAAGCTTGTCCCAAAACTAGTTGCAACTAATTTGAATTGTGCCTTGGCCAGGTGTCAAAGCAGCCCAATCTGGGTCATTGCTGCGCCACATTGAACCTCTAAACTGTGCATTAATCACACAGCTGCAACACAAACTTCAGCGCGACCTGCTGGTCCCTTGGCTGCTTTCTCGCTGCACATTACTTAGAGCCAGTGCAGCGGCCGCAGCAGACACAGCAGCAGCAGCAGCCGCCAGCAATTTTGTCTGTTTTGGCCAAAATAGCAAACACCTTCTTGCTCCTTCTCCTTGCGCCTGGCCAAATATCTGCCTGTGCGCTGTGAACTTTAATGCCACAATTGACTGACAGTCGTTTGTCGCACTTGTCAAGCCAGCTATTTACCGCACAAAACTATCTCATCAGATGTGACTCAGTGTGTGCCTTGAAAATGTACTTCATTCAATTTTGTAGCGCATGGAATTTTGCTTGTTCTAAATTTAAATCTATACATGCTTGATATTATAATGACTTTTCCTCGAAAATTTCTGAAACATATAAAAATAACATAATACATAATTAAACTGATTAACTAATAAATAAAAATATTTTGAGTACTAAGCATATTATTATGATAATTATAATTCAAATGGAAAAAAACATTGTACTTTTGAAAATCCTTAGACTATATAGTTTATAATAAATTATAAAAAAAATATGTTAAGATATATCGTAACAAATACATAAATTTAAAATATAGAAAAAATCAAATAAATATTTATCAATACATGTTTTATTATAATTATTATTATTATTTTTTATGATTAATCACATTATATAATAAATCTTTACACTATAATAA
This sequence comes from Drosophila littoralis, assembly GCA_018903485.1. Classification (NCBI taxonomy): domain Eukaryota; kingdom Metazoa; phylum Arthropoda; class Insecta; order Diptera; family Drosophilidae; genus Drosophila; species Drosophila littoralis. Next base: position 5,373,301 of record JAEIGF010000297.1, on the reverse strand, counting down.
TAAATCAAGGTAAATTTAGAATAAATATCATAGAAGGGTAAAGTAAATTTGTATGATAAAATATGTTGATATTTATTAGTTATTTTCTTAAATATTTTGTATGACATTTAAAATAGGTAGAGAAAATCTTTTTTAGGCCACATTTTTTTTGAAATAAAGAGTTGATCCATAATATTCAATATTTATAAGTAATAACAAAATAATAATAAATAATTATTTATTTTAACCACTAAAACAAATAAATAAGTTAAGTGTAAAATCAAGTGATTCAAATGCATAATTTATTGCAGCATATTTGACCTTTGCCGTGTTTGCGTCCACTTTTGGTTTCAAATTGACTTGTTGTAGTTGCTGCTAAATGCTTAAATGTGTTAACTAAATTCCACTTAAAATTGGCCAAAGGGCATGTTAACCTTCGCTGTTGGTCGTACTTTAAAAACCATTTTACACAGCAAATTTAATTTGCGCGGCTTTCTCTCGTTCTGGCCCCATCCCTCTCCCCTTACGTCGTGTGACTCATCTGCAACCGGAATTTGGCTGACAGGCAGCGTGGCGGCAACCGTTGGCCACATGTCAAAGTCGAGCAAAAGGGAGAGTTGTGCGCGCAAAAGAAAACTTTTCTAGCCGCAAACGTTGCACAGCAGCACAGAGAGGAAAGGGTGGGCAAGTGTTAGCCAGGACTTTAATTAGGTCATGCAACCCGTGGGGCAGCACAAACAAGCAACGGCACAACCCGGCCAAACTGTTGACAGTTTGGCAAGGTGTGCGATAACTTTGACATTTTGCAGCTGGGTCCCACGCAAACAGCCACAGCAACTGCCAGCTGAGATGCGCGCTGAGCACATGGACAACAGTGCGTATGATTTATATTTCAAGTAACTGCAAAATGTCGCAAATATGCGCAAAAAATAGAGAAGAAAATGCATTGCATAAGTCGAAGTCGTAGTTAAGTCAGTCACAGTCAGCAGTCAGCAGTTAAGAGACGCCGGTTTCGCATTGTCTCGGTCGAGAGTGACATTTTAATTGCGGCTGCCCGCATGATATATGAGCAGATTTTTGGTTTGGCCACAACACACGTTAAGACGTTCCATTCCCATCAATGCAACAACAGTTGTTGGCCATATGTTGGCGCTGCCAATTAGACATCGCCACGTTGACTGCCACGTAAATTAATTTAATTATGTCAATGCAAGTTACCTTGGAGCCAGCAAATGCAACAGCAACTGCGACGCTGACTTAGTTGGCTTAGTTTATTTGTCAAGCGGTGTAAAATGGCGTAAACAACATGACTCGCATGCCAGCAGCAGCAGAGCACTAAAGGCAGCGGCAGCGGCAGTGTGGCAGCTGCAAAAGGAGCTTGTGGCATGTAACGTGCCAGGGCTGTAAGAAGACTCCCAAAGTCATTTTGTAGCTAAATAAAATGTTTATTCAATATTGAGAACTATCCAGCTGCTGCTTTTAATAGAGCTAAGTGGGGAACTTCAAAGATTCCTTAATTTAACAAACCTTTCTGATAATTGGGTGTCTGAAATTTTTATAATAATATATTAGTTAAAATATTATACACATATTATTGAAAAAAGAGTATAATTTTTTACAATGAAATGATTAAATTAAACTTTTACTATAAATACTAAATTTTAATTATAACTAAGCCTCATCTGAACATAATCTCTATAAGCCCAAAACTGCTCTGACAGCCCATGTTTGTTGCACGCTTTGTTGCAGTTTTGTTGCTGTGCGGCGCTTTTGTAATTAATCAAACCCGAGCGCATTGACAGCGTGTAGACAGAGCGGCGAACATAGAGCTTAAAGCCGAATCCGAGTCCAAGCCGGTGCCGCCAATGTCCCGTGTGCACCGCCATGTGGCATATCCAGGCGAGTGAACTTTAAACTTTTGGGGCGGCGCTGGGCTTTAAAGTGCGGCCGCAATGTCATCCTCTCAGGGCTCCAACATCAATGCCAATGCCAATGCGACGACATGGCGTGGCATAAAAGAAAAGTTTCACAATAAATTCAAGTGGCAAATGGGGCGGAGATGCTGCCGCGACATGGTTTGCCTGAAGGCCCTGCCATGGTCCCGCACAAAATAAATGCTTTGGCACTATCGCATTTGCCATCAAAATAAATTTCCACCTGTGCAATTGCAAATTGCAGTGATACCTTCTCTCGTTGTATATTCACTCAACGCGAAAAACTCAAACTCAACTACTGACATACAATTCGAGTTTCCTTTTCGCTGCGGCACGGCAATTATATAGCAATTTCCACACGTATCGAACATTGATCTCATTGAAAGCACGGCCCCCATTCCGGCCCTCAACTGGCCAGTAAAATTAACGAAAACAAAAATAAAGAGACTGGCCAACGCATAACTAGTTAGTTACGCACTAGAGATGGGTGCGTGTCGTGTTTGCTAAAGTGACATGCACTATATGCTTGTCCTAGAATATGTGATCTCGTGCATGTCCTTGTTGAATTGAGCAGCAAAAGGCACAAGCGAAGTACGAAGCAGGTATTAAGACAATTAAACAGAAACAGAAACGACTAAGAAATGCCTCATGCGACTAGACATAACTAGATAAGAAAAAGTCAGACTTAATCTAGTTGTGGCAAGATTTAACACAATTTGAGACGACTTACCACGACTTGACACGACCTAACGTGACTTCACACGACCTAACACGAATTTACACAACCTGACACGACTTAACACGCATTGACACGACCTGACACGACTTGGTACGACTTGATAGAAGTTTTCTATCTTCATAAAAGTCATGCGCGTCGTCAGATTTTTTGATCCGTGCACATCTCTAGAACAGTCGACACCACAGTTGAAATGTATCTTAAAGTTTTTGCAAATATGTCTTGAGAGTATCTTGTGGATGCAGTCGCTGCCGCTGCTGCTGCTCCTGTTGGCTGCACTTCAAAGGAAAACGCAGTACGTGCAATTATGCGCCACGTTGCGCGTTATTAGAACTGAGAGTCCCTCAGTCGATGACTCGCTGATGTCCAAACCGTCATTTGATTGCCATAGTTGTGTACATGCCGGCGATTAACGGCTGATTAGACAACCAAGCCAAGCAAAAGCCAGGCCAGCCCAGACTGTGCAGATAGAGAGATACGAATGCGATACGAGTGAGATTGAAATGTATCTCTGCTGCATGTGTATCTATATCACTTTTGCTGCATTTATGAGAGCGCATTGCCTGTAAATGGCTCGATAGATGGCAAAGAATTCGTGATGCGCAGTTGTAAGCCAAGTTGAGACGTGCATTTTATGTAAACTTCACAGATAAGCTCTGCAGCAATTAGATAACAAGCTAATAGAGCGGATATTATAGTATTTTATCATAGAGACTAACAAATGATAGCTTTATCTAAATGGCCGTAGATTAATTATTAAATAACAATCAACGTCGAGAAATAAATAGAATGAATAAATAAAATCAAATAACATTTAGAATATGTACCTTGTTAAAGACCAGTCGTTGGGCACAAAAACCCAACTACCCAAACTACTCGCCCAGCCCAAATTATTGTATGTACTGAAAACTCAACTAGGAAATGTCTAATTGGCTCAAAAGTATCTTAAGTGCATAAATTACTTTATTTATCCTGTTTCCGTTGCATTTCAATCCAAATATCATCTATCAATGAACCCAATTGCAGTTGGGATAATCAAATTGCCCAGCACTTAAAATTCAAAATTTATGTGAGACAAAGCAAATAATTCGCATAAATCACAAGCTGATAGACGAAACAAATTTGGGTCACTAGGCAAGGGGCCCATTTAAATGGAAAAATACACTTCAAAACATTTTCAATGGAAAGGCGTGCGGCCAAATAAAATTGCCTCAGTTTTCCACATCAATTGGAAATAAAAGAAGCCACACACACACATGCACAAGAGCTGCAGATACAGTAGCCAAAATATCTAAACAAAAGGGGCGAAAACCTTGCACAATATGCGGCCGGGCAAACAAATTTAAGAAAAGAAAAAATATATATCTGGAAAAAAATTAGATAAACACACATGAAAGACAAACGTAGAAAGGCAACAATTACAAATTCAATTGAAATCAAAACCAAATCGAAATGTAATTTTCATTGCAACTAGCCAGGCCTTTTTGTATATGTGAGATATATAGATACAAACGTGCCACCGTGTCTGGTAGCGTACGATTGAAGCGTTAATGAAAAATTTCACTTTTGCCCAACTTCAAACAGCCCAAACGGGGCAAATGTTGTTCTTATTGTTGTTGTTGTTGCAGCCAAATCGAAAAGCCACTTGAGCTACTTTTAACAGCAGCAACAAGACAGCCGACACATACAATAATTATTACGATCAATTTAGATGCAGATTGCATTGCCGCAGCGACGCGCGCTGCAGTAATTGAGGTGGGGCAGACCCAACGCCCACCACACAGACACACACACACGCCGGCACACACACATCCACATTTAGCTGTTGCACAGATACTAGCTTTCGGAATGTATCAGATACATTTGTGTATATCGAGCGCCGCGGACTTGATTACTTGTGTGCTGTTGCTGTTGTGCTTTGTGGCCAGCTGTTGTTTCGAGCGTTTTCAATTTTCATTTCGATCTGCTGTTGTGTTTGCATACCAAACAGCAACTGCAACTGCAGCAGCAGCAGCAGCACCCGAAAACATTGTCATAATAATTATGAACAGAAAAAAAGGCCTCAAGAGAAACGCCTTCGCATTGGCAATTAGGAAGCCGACAGCGGCATAGAAATTATCCAAATTATGAGATACACTGTTATTATTATTATGCATACTTTGTGTGTGTTTGTAATATATCAAACAAACTTGTTTGTGTTTGTAATATATCAAACAGTAGCTCGGATCAACTTGGATCAGTATGTTGTTGCGCTTGGTTTTTACTTTCCAGTTCGAATTGCAAATGAAATCAGGCAGATGTTGACAATTAATTAAAAGTTTATTAATTGACAAACTTGAATTTTTACTTACATATATAAAGCTCTGATCAAACCCAAGTATATATTTTTCTTCTAAATTATTACAATTTTTACTTAGGCACTCTAACCTAAAACCTATTTTTTTAAATGTTTAGCAATATTATCTTTGAACAATGGTAAATATATATGTGAAATACGAGGATAATGTTGCCAGAGTAATATGCTATTTTCATGTAGAGGCCAAACCATGAACATCGAGCAAAACCTTGTGAAAATCGCATACAATTTGACCGAGCTACGGGGGTGGAAAATTGTCTATGTCTACATAGGGTAATAGCGTTTTCCGCCAATATACCACTGTTGCGGGGAAATTTCCCAAATCATTGAAACACGCATTCATTAAGTTCGTAAGATTTGAAAATCGGTTTGAAGCAAATCGGACAAAACTTAATAATGTACATATAATATACTTAATTTGTCAAAATATTCAAAATAAATATAAATACATAAATAATTTAAAATATATTCCAAGGGGTTTATAATACAAATTTTAATTATATGGATTTATATGGAGGCTTTTTCTTCAATAGATGTTAAAATCGACTATACTATTACCTTCATTCCTATGTGCATTGTATCTCTACATATCATAGCTGAAAACCGTTTGCTTAAAGCATATCAATTCATTTCTATTGCTGCTGTTTGCTTTCTGAATTGCAGCAGTTTGCCCTACTTCAATTATTTCGAGTGCTAGATATCTAGTAGCTATATACACACACACGCGCACACTCACTGGCAACCAGAAGCTGACTACTTCATACTTCAAGAGGCAAGCAAAAACTCATTAGAAGATGTCGAAAGAACTGCTTGATAAATGTAAACAATGCACTTGATTAGTAATGTAAGGCAATAGACAGCTGCAATGGCTGATAAGACACGGCTAATTAGCTGCTACATGGCGCATTGATAAGCAAATGTAACTCACGCATATAAACACACACAGAAGGCAACGCCCACCGCCCTCTCATCAAGTTTTAAATGTGCCATTTAAGTGTATCTTAAAGATGCGAGCTATAAGCCAGATCCCAGAGGGAGTTCTTCCGGGTTAATGTAAACATCTTATGCCCCGACCAACTTCCCCCTCCCTTATCACCACCACCCCTTCTTCCCTTCTGCCCTGTAAAGCTTCCATTTCTGATTCAGCCGCCATACCGTCTGTGTGTTAATGTATAAACAATTAAATCCCATTGCATGCATCCGGACTGCACGGCCCTGAAAAATTTAAAATGAAACTGAAAATGAAAATGAGAAATCTTTTGTGGGCGAGTGGGAGGGAGGGGAGTGATTGGACCGATCGACCGCCCGCCCGCCCGCATGCGGCTGCTGTTGTTGTTGTTAATTGTAAACAAAGAAATTCAGAAAATCTTAACGAAATTAATTTTAAAGTGAAATTCTTAAGGCCAGCAGTCAGAGCATTTATGAAAATTAATGTCAAGTCCGTTTTACGTTCACAAGTCCACAAAAGCCACAGAAACCTCAAAATGCCAAACGGAAGTGAGCTCTACTCGAAGTTCTCCGGCTCTCCGGTTCTTCGCCTTGTATTCGGATTTTATATAAATTCTTCTGTCTGGGCTCAGGGCGGAAACTGCAGCTTTGCCAGCCACAAACTGACCCAATACAACTCATACATTTTTAATTTTTCATTTTCTTTCAAACGGATTTCAAATCAATGCCTTTTGGGGGAAAGACAAACGCACACAAGCAGACAGAACGTATTTGCCAGCGGTTGAGACCGCAGCACGTACAAGTACGCCATCTACACTGAGAGAAACTTGGGTCTACGAATTTTATCTCATTTTGCATGCGGACATTAAAACCAATGATTTTTATAATTATTTTTGAATTTTTTATAGAATTTTTCCTATAATTCCGTGAAATTAAGAATTACAATTTTATTTTTCTTATTCATTTAAAAAAATTTGTTCAAAAATTGCTTGAGAACCTTACAGGTCTTTCTTTTATTTTGGGAAAGCTCTTATCAACATATTCTACTTTTTAGATGTAATGAAAATGAGAAAAAAAAGAGTTTATATTGTAATTTTCTGCGTAATTTAAATAACTTATTTAAAAATATTATCAAATTATTAATTATAATCATTAAAAATGTTTAAGCTTCAGAAATGTTATGTTTAATCTTAAAGAAATTTAAAATCTTGTACCTTACCCGTACTAGAGCCTTATTTATCGTAGTGTATGTACATTTTCTACACACTAGGTTTAAACAGTGTTAACGTGTGATTTCTCTTAAAGCATTTGCATATTTTATAAACCAAATCTGGCTTAACCTATGTTAGATTTCGCTCAGTGCATTTGCATGTTTAACACGCGAAATCTTGTAATTATTTATCTCTTAATTATAGAAGACCTCAACTCATGTTAGATTTCGCTCAGTGCATTTACATTTTCGACACACCGGGTGGCGCTTTCAGGGCTCACTCGTAAAAATTGAGCTATTAAATAATTTCTGTCACACAAATTTGCTTTTATTGTTTATTTCCGTTTGTTGGCCGCCTTACGCCCTGTCGTACGTATGACCACGCCTACCTGTTAACAATGCTTGTGGCGTCTTCCCAGCTAATTAGCGTCATTATGCACAATTTCAGATATTTACTTATGCGATGATGGCCCATTGCTCGGCACATTTCCATTGACTCTCTGTTGGGCATTTTCCACTTTGAGCCGACTTTTTGTCACTTTGTATTTGCTGTTGTTTGTTTATTTGTTTGTTTGTGATTCATTCGCATGGTGCTCCACCCTTTCGCCCATTCTTCGCCTTTGATCTTTGTTGTCTTTGCAATTCCCAGCGCCTTTTGAAGTCGAACAATAAAAATTTAGCATTTGGCCGCAACACATTTGCCTTTACGGATTTGGCTTTTCACTCTTCCGCTATTTGTGGTGGCGTCTTCCATTGTAAAATCCATTAAAAACGCAAATCATTGCCAACAATCCTCCGCTCCCCCATGCCCTGTCCCGCACTCGCCGTCTTTTGCCCTGTATGCAACACGCAACAAGTGTCAACTTTGGATATGTGAGTTACTTGCGTGGCGGCATTTCTACCTTTAACTTTGCCTCTATTATACGATGACAATAAAAGCAGGAAAATGGAAAAACAAAAATTAAAAAAAAACTACTCTGTTCAGTCCAACTGTCTGTCTATATAATTGACAAGCCCCGTTCAGCCATCCGTTTGTCCGTCTGTTTGTCCGCCTGTCTGTCTGTTTGTTTGTACGACTTTTTTCTCACCCTAGTTTGATGGGTACCGTGCACACACGTTCCGCTGCGAACCCAACCCAAAACTCGAATCCATACCAATCTGTTATCACGGCGAACAAAATACTACGGAAAACGAAAAGAAAAAATTACTGTCACAAATCGTTGGTCGCGTAAAAATCATTTTTAAATATTTATGTTTGAATGCAATGCAATTCGCAGTGCGATATTTGAGTTTATATAGCATACACTTTATTTTTTAACCGTTTGCCTTGTTCCTTATGCCGTGTGCAAATACAATGCACAGTCGTGACATATTGACCCATCCAGACACGCTATGCCGCCCACCCCCACCCGCACTCCTTTACATTTGGCATCAATATCAACTGCATCTGATTTTTTTCCCCCTTTTTTTCTGTATATATTTCTTGTTTTAATCTCTGGGGTTGCATTTCGCCTGTGCGTCAATAATTGCAATGGTAAACACGGCCATGTGCAATATGCAATATGCATGCACTGAAAAATATGGAGCATTAAATACAAACACAATAATATATTTAAAAGATTTTCGTTCTTCCATCTTATTTACACAATTGCATGCGCTTCGTACTTTAAACACGTTTCCCTCTAAAAGTATCTTTAATTAAGATATGCGCTGCGGCAAGGCCATTGCTTGGCTACTTTACTTTTATTGGGCCATATATTTCATAAATATCGGGAAAAAAAGACTCTGTTTGCCTTTTACTTATCATCGAGTATCAATCAAGAGCCTTCTCATTGATTTGGTTAACCCACATCAGTTTCCTGGAAACTTGGCTTAAATTTTCATTTCATCGTTTATTTAAGCATTTTATTTTCCCCATTTTTTAAACAACCCATTTACCAAGTGCACATATGGGACGAACGCATGGAATAGTTAATCTTTTAATGAAATAATAATTAACTTATTTAATAAAAGAAATAATTAAATTAAATTAAATTAAAGGAAATTGTAAAGAAGTATAAATAATAAATACCTAAATAAATTAATTTGATTAATGGGAAAGAAACTTTTAGAAAAAGCCTTATTTATATTATAAAATTTGATAATTAAGAACATATAGTTTTAAAGATCACTTTTATTATGTTTGTTATTATTATATATTATTATTTTTAAAAAGCTATTGATGATTGATATTTTAGCTGACGGATCCAATTTTCAAATTTCAAATTTTTTGATATTAACCCTGGTAAATTCCATGCTGATTGTTAACTTTAAGATGCTTAAATATGTTTACTTTTAAATGCAGGCTAATTAAATACTTTCGCTATCTTTGTACACTCATTGCGACCCAGTAAAAGTTTTTGTTTAAATGCATTTCCGTTGATGTAACTGCAAACACAACGTCCACAACAACAACAACCAATCTGATGTATAAATAAACAGCAGTGAACCGAACTTAAACAAACCATTTGTCGACGTTCGCCCAATCGTCGTTCAATGTGACGACGCATTGATTACAGGCCTCAGTTATTTGCCCCTCGCTGCAGCAGCCACAGTCACAGCTCGTAGACTTAAGTAAACGAAGAAGAGTGACTTCTATGACTGAATTTCCTGGATAAGATCGCGTACATAACTCATTACAGCGTAGGCGATATGATAGAAGACTCACTCGAGAGGGCTCTACGAAATCGAAAATCAGTTCAAAACTGTGAAAAAACTGCATAATAAAGAGGGGAGTTGTTTCTATACACAGCACATGCATCATTATTAATTATTATTAATTCCCTAGAGTAGTATGTAAAACGAATAACTTTTTTATATTCACTTGAAAAATAATCAATTTAATTTTTTATAATTTTGTTTGTGAGAACGGTTTAAATTAATTTCATATATATATATATATTCTGGTTTGTTATATATACTTTTTATATAAGGTATATTTATTATTTAATTATATACATTTATTTATATATTAATAATTAACCAAGAAAAAACATTTATCTTTTTCAGCTATGAACATATTAGTTATTTAATGGATATAGAATTCCCCAACATTGGCAAACTTGGGAAAGTGTATTTTATATTATAATTTATAAATTATTTAATTATTAATTGTTTAATAAATAGTATTCATTTTTTAAATACTTATATCATTTCTCTTTAATATTTGAAATTACTTTTATAAATTATTTTTAAATGTTAGAATTTCTTCCCTATGTTCAGTTGGAGTATTTAATATTCGTTGTGGCACAGTCCTATTTTCCTGTTTGTTGTCAAATGCATTGGGAATTTGTTGTTGTTGTTGCATGTTGTTGTCCGCTGGCAGCTGATAATATGATTCGTGTCCAATGCGATATGAAGCGTCCCATTGACAGCCCTGCAATCTGCGGCGCTGCGGCTCGCGCTTCGATTCCACACGCCGCTGCTGGCTGCAGTGTTTGTTGTTGTTGTTTTTTCACATTGCATGTGTTTGTGTTGTCACTTAGATACAGACATATGTATATGTATATATATATGTATATATATACAAGCGCTCGCGTTAAGCACACAATTATGCAGACAGTCAGGCATTTGGAATTTGCTGGTTTTGGTTCTTGGTCTGGTTATGGGTCTGCGTCTGGGCATGGGCCTTCTAGCCCTGTCGTTTCCGACAGCTCCATTTTACACCGAAATTAGATAAACAAATAATAGAGCGTAGGGCCGAATTCAATAAACAAACACAATACTTTGATTACACTGCACATACTCGTAGTTTACTACACACGGCACGACGACAAATCAAGTCTTATGTGAAAGACAAAGGCAACAACTTGTTCGCAGCTTTTGAAATGCACTTATAAAGGGTATTTACAGTTTGTCATGCAATTTGTAATGCATTAATGCATATTTATAAATTTATAATTTTATTTTTTAATGCCCAAATAGGTTTTTATAAAAGGTACAAGAAATCGATTAATCTGAACTGAATATATCCAATTTAAATATATCTTTATATAAGATTCTTATCAAAAATAGAAAATAGTTCCATTTATTTAATTTTATTTTATTTTCCTTGATTTATTTTCTCTTATTTGGGCCTATGCAATAAATATAAGATATAAAATATTTAATAGCTTAAACAATTTTGTAGCTTAAAATCAATTATGAAGAGTATTAAAACTTCGTTCAGCTCGATTTTTCTGGCTGACTCAATGACTCAATTTCACTTGCATGAGAAAATTTTAGTGGAGAAAATTTGATGACTGCTTGCTAATATGCAAAATCAATAGCAATAACAAACGAGAGCTCACATGCGTAGATATCTATGCAGCTATGTATATAATAGTATATGTATGTAAATGTATGTATGTATATATAGAGCTATTGAATTTCTCATGTGAGGTGTTATTGGAGCTCTCGCCTGCCACTTGAATAGCACTTAATAGCATAATTGATATCGTTCGATTATCATATTGCAAAAAGGTAATTAGCTAACTAAATAAATCAATAATTTTTGGAGAGGGTGCATAAGAATGCTAAGAATTGTTGACAGCTATTGCAATAAATACATAAATTCATGGCACTGCATAAATTTTAATAAAATAGCCAAATGGAATTTAGAGTTGTGGTTAGGCCAGATTATAAATGGGAAATTAATAAATAAGTGTGAATAAATGAAATATGTATAAAGATATTTTTTCTTTTTTTTTTTTTGTAACTATAATTTAATTATTTACCTTATATAAATTTAATAGGTAATAAATATCTTGTAATGCCAGTTGAGTTCTTTATCAAACTATGTCGACCCATATTTATTTTATTGCTAGATTATCACTTCGTTTATATATATATATATATAAATATTTATTTTGTTATCAGTTTTTCACACTTATCACTTGAGTACGTGCCACAGATCCTATTGATAATTTACACACAACATAAATAAATGTGCGCTTGTAAATTCACAGCTCAATAACAAATTATGTTTTAAATCTGAACAAGATCTCTAAGTGAAAGTTTTTGGCTATGAGATAAACCATAAACCAAGTATTAAAATAAAATATATATATATTATAAATATTTAGAAAAGGGACTCTGGTGTGCATGACGTAATTTTATTTTTGCTGTCCGACGCTTGTAATTATAAAAAAGTTAATGCTTCGATAAAGTGACAAGGTAATGCTATAGTTGAATATTATTTATATAAACAATAATCCACATTAACCTCGAGCAGGTCAGCTTAATATTGATAGCAATTGCGCCTTATATTTAAATATAAATTAAATAGTCTTTGCGATGCAATGACAGAAGATATTAATTAATAAAGGGCATATACTAGGGCATAATATAGCATATACTATACTTTGAACTGACAATTATTGCATAATATAATCTCTAAAAATGCGAATCAAATCTTACGCAAAACTATAACAATTGCAATTGCATTCAATAACTTTTGCAACCATTATAAAAAAGAGCAACCACTACAACCAGCTGCAATACAAATCGAATGGCTAAAATGTGGTTGTTGATGTTGTTGGTCTGAGTCGAAGTATCTATGAAATCGCCATTTGAATAGATTGCGAGTTGATGGCTAGCACCATGGGTGGCCTTCAAATGGGTGGGCGGTTTCGACTATCTAAAAACTCTAAAACGATAAATATTTAAAGAGCCAAGGCACCGTGGGCGTGGTAGTCTAAAGAGAGCTCGGATCTCCCAAGGAGTCTGTGACTGTCTGTGTCTGTGTGTGTTGGCAATTTAGATAAGTATTATGACATATTTGACACTCTCTTTCATATGACCGAACGAATTCGTGTTTATTTACTGAGTAATGAAAATGAAAATTGTGCAAAAGGCCGGGCCAGACAGTTGGCAGCTTAAAGGAAAAATCAATGAAATGCAATTACGGCAAATGCATTGTCAGACAGTTGGGCGGCGAGGCGTTGTTAGATTGTGTCCGAGAGGGGTGGGGGGGGGGTGCATTGCGACTTGACTTTAGCTCGTTTATATTGCAATGCATATAAGTACATTATAATAACAATTGTTGTTATTGTTATTGATGTAAAGGGCGGTTGAGGGCACACGCACACCCAGAGAGACACGCACCACACACTGCTGCTCTAAGCCATAAGCATAACTGATAAGCTGCAATTACCTGCATTGATAATTCAGAGTGTATTTTCATATGGCAACAACAACAATTATCATAATATTGTGCCACAAAAGCCAAATGACATCTGTCGTTTCCGTCGGTCCTGCCTGTGACCCCCCCATTCTAAACCCCAAAACCCAACCTAAACTCTCCTGCATGTGTGTGTGTGTGCCCTGGGCGCACCCATAATTGAATAGCTGCTCGCGCATGTGTGTGTGAGAGAGATTGCGGGTGTTTGCTTTGGTTTTCATTTTGACTGGGTTTGGTTTTTGGTTTTGGGTCGTCTGTCTGTCTGTCTGCCTGCCTGTCTGTCATAGCTATCAGTCCGATTGTCTCCTCCCTCCCGCCCCACACACACACACACACACACACACACACTGAACGCCTTTGCTGTGTCTCCTTTTCAGTTGCTGTTGCATGTTGCATGTTTGCTGCGACTCATGACACCAGCGATAAACGTTAACCCAGCGCTCACGTGTCTTTCTAATTTGTAAGAGTTTAATTTGATTATCCTCCTAATGACAGTCAGTGCAGCAGCGTCTATGCGAATACTCTATACAAATTGCAGTCCGAGTTTGTCAGAATATGAAAAAGAGTTTATTGAACTTGATGCACCAAAGGCAGTAAAAGGCGAAAATAAACGCCCGACATGGCATTAGTCCAAAATGAGACTTAAGCACTTTCAAATTGATTTGCAAAATAATTTGCTGGCAAAATTAAATTCTATTTTATTGAAGCTGGGATGAAGATGGGTTTTAGGAAAACATATTTTATTTTAAATATTACATACAAATTTTAAACATGTGTGCACACTGACATACAACATTTATTGAAAGCTTGTATTACAATAAATACATATATTCTACAGTTGTTATTTATATATGGTATAATTATTATATAAATAAATAATAGTTGTTAAGAGTTGGTAACCTGCTTTTTAATTTTAAATAATTTTTCAGATAGACCGACTCTTCATTCCATATTTATGTGTATTTTTCTACAATGTATTTCGATTTTTCTCAACAATAATCTTCATCGAGAAATGCAGCATCATTCACTAACGACCCTTTTCTCTAAGGTCAGCTTTTTTTGATAACAACCCATAATTGATGCACATTAATTAAATATATATAAATTATATTATTTCGGAAACCAGGTTTTTAGCGCTGTGCAAGCATTTGAATACTGATAATTATTGAAACTTGTCCTCAGAAACTATTTATAATCGATCTTCAATCTTGATGCTTGTTTCCCTCATTCCCTTATTCTCTCATCTCTTATTCATGTGTTGTCACATCTAAAAACTTGCATCTAACTTCCTTAGCACAACATGTACACTTCCTTTCAATTGCCCAGCTCTCTATAGTCAGTTTTTTTTTTAATTTGTACTTTGTATTTGGTCATATCTCATACGGTTACATTTTTGGGTCTCTGCTGATCATAGATAAATTTTTCAATGAAAAATAAAAAAAAAATTAAGCACCCAAAAAAAATGTTGAGCTTCTCTCTCGTGCATTTTTGAGCAGCTGCAGCAATCTTATCAGGCAACAAAAAAAACCCGAACTTCAACTACAACTGACTTGAAGTGTTATGAATTATTAATAATAAAGTACAAATTACTGTGTGTGGCGGTGGAGGGATTGCGGGAGGGAGAAGGGGTGAGGATACTGCAAAGACAACGCTAATGAAATTTCAATTAGCTTGTCAGATCTCTACGGAAGTGACTGCAATGGCTATGCAACATTTATCTGTGACTGGCAGCCCGAGAGTTCCATTCGAATCTTATGAAATCTTAACCCATTTTATATTGACAAGTGTAATTATGCGCACGACACAATTGCCATGTCAAATATTATCAAATAATTGTTAAGCCACATGTAAAGCTATGCGTTATGCAAGATGCACACGTATACACACACATGCACAATAGACGCCCACGTGCAGCAACTGCAACTGCAGTCACGTTGCACTTTTGTCATCCTTTTCTATACATGCCACAACCTGAGGCAGAGCTACCATTCAGTCAGGGACACTGGCACAGGCAGGGCATTCCTAATGACATAAAGACGTGTGCTGGTGGTCCTTTTTGGACAATTAGTGCCTGGTGACCCGAACCCTCATACCATGAGGCACCTGTAACAACCTGCTGTACATTGTACATGCATAATGTATTTCATATTTTCAGCTCTATGCAACTGGGCAAAATGATTTTATTGTGAGCTCTGACCATGTCGAATATGGGAAACTGTATAGCTAAAGAGGATGAACTGAACGTGAAGAACAGATTGTAAATGCATAGCAAAATGATTAATAAATGACGGAGTTACTAATAAATTGACTATGGAGGATATTCAACGAAAGAGCATTACGAAAGTTAGGTAATATCTGTTAATAATCTCTCCATTAGATATACAAATAAACTAACCATGGAGCTCAAGATTATTATATTTATGGTTAAAGTGAACTCAAAAAAGTTGGGAAGACTAAAGTAACCAAAAGACAGACAGAGGGATCAAATAAAGGATCCACAGATGACATTTATAATAATTTTGATATTGCTATTTGAAATACAGTGTTGAGAAATGATACAAATTTGGGACAAGGACAATGTAGTCAAAAGTCAGTTTTAAACAGAGGCGAAATATGAGCAGAAGGACAAATATGCATTGAGGATACTCAGAATATTAATAAAGATCCGAAAATTAGGGAAGATAAAAATAACCTACTCAAGTAGTCTTACAAATTAGGGACAGGGAGAAATAAAACAACAATGGAACGCAAACGTAGTCAAAAGACAGTGTTGAAAAGAGGTAAATGTGTGGTGGATAATCAAGTCACCCTGGAGGGTACACAAGAAAATGTATACCTTTTTGAATAGAGCCGCCAATATCTATGCTGTAAGAAGTATAGAATAGCAGTATCAATAAGAGCATCGACTAGTCGTTCTTCTCTTACACTTAATTTTCCCTTTACAAATTTGATTCTGTCTTATGCGACACTGCTTACAATTTTAGTCATTGATTGGGCAGAGTTCGTTAGTAATTTTTGATTGGAAAAAATTATTTATGACTCGTACTATTTGTAAATGCACACACACGCACACACACTTAAGAATTGATTCTTTTCTCTTGTTGTTATTTGTATTTGGTATTTGTTTTTTTTTTTATTTATTTTTTGCCTAATTGGAATTCATGCAACGGACATTTGCATATTGCTTTGTTGGCCCAGGCACTTGGCTGGTTTCGTAACTGTATTTTCGAGTGCCTAGAAAGGTTCTGCTTAATTGTGGCCACAACTCAAACTTAATCATAAAACAGCCAGTCGGGCCCTGTACGGTGTGCGTGGTGTGTGTGTGGGACAGAACTTGGGGCAAGAGACGCGTTGCTACCCAATCAAGCATGCGCGTGAGTCGTACCATCTTTTTGCGTTCGAACTGGCTGCTAACTGAATTCAATTACCAAAGTGCCTACTATATGCAAATAAGCCACAAGTGCACTTGACAAAACGCAAACACACACACACACACCCAGATATACACACATATACACCAAATACGCATACACACACTTGTATTTGCCCAGTGGCCACAGTTACAGATACAAATGCAGATTCATAGATACAGATACACAGCGCCAGTTGCTGGCTACAAATAAGTGAAGTTGTTGCACTCGAGCTACTGGCACTTGCCTCTAGCTGCTTCCCACTTCATGCCCCTGATCCCTTTGTCGCACACTGTGGCCATGTGAAAAGTCAGCGGCGTGCAGATAAAAACCTTAATATAAGCATAATTAAGTTGATGATTTGTACAAAAAAGGAGACGAGAGAAATGATAAACACAAGTGGCTGCTGCATGTGTGTGCTCGTGTGTGTGTGTGTGTGCTGCACAGTTGCCATATTGAAACAATTCTAGTACAGTGAACACTCAATTCTTGCCTAGAAATTCAAAAGTAAGCCAAATAGTCAATGGATTTCATTGTTTAAAAAGAGTTTTGGGAAACCTTTTATGCCAAGAAAACACTTGAGCTCAGACACTTGAGAATTTGCCCTAAACTGTTCTTAAAACATATGAAACAATTTTTATTTGTGAGCTTATCTTATTTAAAATAGTTCAATTAACATTAATTAGTCAAGAATTTGTACAGCAACTGACATCTTGGGGGTATATCTGACTTATAAGTGTTTAGCTTAGGTTAAAGGCGAAATTATTCGGAAAGAAATAATATAAAAATTAATACAAATATATGCAGTGCTTATTGAGAACTTATTATACAATAATAATAATAATAACCAAAGAATTTTTATTTAAAAAATTATTATAAACATTATACTAGCGAATAATATTAATGCAAAAAGAAGTTGAATAAAATAAATCATTTTTATACTATAATATATTATACTAAAGTACTTAATACAATAATAATAATACCAATAAAATATAGTTTTTAATTTGGAATACGTATACACATTTATGAGCATTACATTATTTAACTTTTTGTAATAAGACCGGTTGCTCGATCTTCTTTTTCCTGTCTTTTCCCATGAGTTGTTACTGTACACTTGAGGTTTCAGTCACATCATGAGTTTTCAGAGTCTCTCAAGTTCTACACAGTTATGATGGGTTGCTGATGATGGGCTTCTACGCTGGCCAAAACATTTTTGTCGAAGACAACGCATCAAGTTCAATGGACTGTTTTGTTGTTGTTTTCACTGCTGGTGTTGGCATTTCCGTTAGCTCTAACAGCCATTGCATAACAATTAGCTGAGCAATTGCTGTAGTTCAACCCGAAAGAACCACAAATAATAATTCACGAACATTTCAAATCGATGTCTTCATTAGGCATTTGCTGTGCCATATGTGGAGCTAAAACTGAAAACTGGAACTTTGTTGTGCGTGTGTGTTTGTGTGTGTGTGTGTGTGATGACACATTTGGCTTCCATGTTTGGATAGTCGCCCAATATTGTAAGTGTCTATATCGATGGCAAATTTATGCTTAATGAGCGTATCGCTCAGTTTGATAACTCATTATGTCGAGAAACTGAAAATGAGGCTTAATTTGTTCCACATCGTGTTTTACAGCTGCTGTTGTTGTTGATGTTGAAAGTGTACACAAAAGTTCTCGTCTAGCTTTGATTGTTTTTTTTTTTCTTATATAGAGGGAGGCTATCCATAAATAACTAAAGCCAGTTTCTAGTTTCTGACTTTTGCACAGATCCAAAACAGAATGAAATAAAAGCAGCAACAAAACAAAAAAAAAACATAAAATACAAGAAAATTAAGAAATTCTCTGACACACACTTTGGAGTTTATCATTGTAATGCAAATGAAGGAAGTGCGCATCGTTCCACCCCCTCTCCCTCGCTCTCCCACACACACACATGCTACTCTTCGCCCTCTCTGTGTGTGTTTTCCTTTTGAATAAAACAAGGTGAGGCTGCAGCAACAATTTGATGCCGTGGGAAATGCTTTGGCGCATGTGTTGCGAATCGCTTCTTTTGGGGCGGGGAATGGAGCAACTCTCATTCTGTCAGTCAGTCAGTCAGTCAGTCAGTCGGCGAGTGAATGGCATTGCGCCATACTCGAAAGAATCGCATCCAACAACAGAAACAACAACAAGTTATGAATATGAATAAATCATTTCACGCAGATTGCCAAAGCTAAGATAAAAATTCGCGCACTTTCGCACACATTGTACAGATGCATATTATATGTACAAAATATATATACATATATATATATATACATGTGTATATATGCATGTCTATAGAGTAAGCTCCTGCGTCTGCTGCCGTTTGACAATCAGCATCAAAGTGACGCAGCTTATTTGGCACGGGTTGGTTCGGGAGCGGGTCTGCCAATTCAAGTGCGAGAATATTTTGCCAAAAAGTTTTACGAGTTTATTGCGCAAAGTGACAAAAATAATTTTGTTAAGTTTAACTGAATTTCCATTGCTGCTGTCAGCTTGTGTATACATTTTGTGGCCAAGCCCAATTCTATTTATATTTTGTATTGTATATTTAAGATTATAAGCTTTATAAAACATAGTTGAAAACTATTAAAAAGTCGCCGGAAAAAGTTAAAATCTTTCACTAAAAGAAGATCAAAGCAGAGCTTAAGTGTGCCGACAATTTATCTATTCATTGTGGATAATAACAAGTAAAAAAAAAATTACCGATGCATTTGAACCGTTTTTTTTTTTTGCTAGTTTGGCGCTTTTTCTTAACAAAAATAATTTACAACCCTCAATTTTTTGAACAGTTCCTTTCGAATTCGGATTTCTTCGCTGGGAATAATAAAAAATTATAAAATAAATAAATAATTCCAATGCCTTTAGAAAATGTCTGCTGACCAGATCTTACGGTCAGTCAGTGTGACAGGACAAACAGTTTTATACATATATAAATAATAGATAATAATAGAACATATAATTATTTTGATATATTTGATGAATGAAAGTCTGGCATTTAGTTGTAGTTTTTGACTTCATGTGCGTAAAGTAAACCGCTTGTAATTATTATTATTATTATTCAGGGCCAGACTAACCAAAAAGTTGGTAGCCAAAACCAAAAATGCAAGTGGGCAGCAACTTTGGCTAGTTTCACGCTGACCAAAAAAGAATAAAACCAAGAAAAAAAAAACGCAACTGCGAAAAACCGACGCAACTTGTTTTGCAGTTGTCTATTTATGCGCTTAGTGCGCCGCCCCACCCCGTCCTCCCCCCCACCCAGCGCCCTCTTCCTATTTGCTCGCCCGTATGCAAATATTAAGCTGCACACTTCCTGCTGCCCGCCGCCGCTTGCCCACAGACCGTTGCTGCCACACTGAACCAGTTTCTCGTATCGACCCAGAGAGCCAACCCCTTGTTTGCATTTTTTATTAACAGACAGCCCAAAAAAACAACAGCAACAAAAAATATCACAAAATACCAACAACAAAAAAAGGGTATGCAAAATATTTGCTATAAATGAACACAAAAAATAGAAAACCCTTGCAATGTAGGCGGGGTCGCTTACAAGCGTACAACACGGCGATAAGCCAAAAAGGGGTTGTTGTACCCCCTCCCCCTCGCACTTCTCTTTGTTATTGTTGTTGTGTGTGTAGCTACAGCGATATAGCATGCATAATCGTTGTTGTTTTAGTGTATTAATTTTGGTTTTTAATAAAGCATAAATATTTGTGTTTTCGCTTTAGATACCCCCTCCCGGTTGACCCTCGGGCGTTAGCCGCCCGCTTTTATTGAAGTTTACCAAATCAAAAGTTCTTATTGAGAAACCGACACCCAGTTTCCCCCGATAGCCCCCAGGCAATTCATGTAAAATTCGTTATTAGCTTTTATATGCATATGTTGGGGGTTTCTCTATATATATATTTATATTTATATATATGTATATACATATGTGTGTGTTTAGTAATATCGGCTTTAGGTAGCCTCCGGGGTCTCATTGTTGCATGCCTGTTAAGCTATGCGAGGCGTTTATCTAACGCTGTCAAGCGTCATTAATTGCAAATTCCTGTATGACACACAGGCAACGGACTCCATTGCACACTATATACCCTGTATATTCGAGCTGGTTGCCTTTTATGGCACTCGCAATTTGCCTTACATACATATGCGGCTTGCATGTTTTAATTATTAAACAAATCAATTTGCCAGCGTCGAGACATACAGCTTAATGGCATTTTGCGCCATTTGTCAGCGCTTTGCTTACAGTGTCTTATGCAAGCGCTCGGCCCAGTTAATTAAATTTGCATAAATGCATTTTTAATAATGCGCAATCATCTACTTGGGGAGTTAACTATTACTGAGCTTATTTTTGCGAGTTACTATTAAAGCGGATGTATTCAATTAAAGTTTAACTAAATACTAAAAATGCTTAGAAAACTTTAATTGTGAACTGAGAGAATACATAAACTGTCTTATATATTTATATATATAGATATATAGCCCAGATTCTCTGCCAAGATTCTCTCTGGAAGCCAGGTGTGCACTTTTTCTGTCAATTAGAGCTGGACTCTATAAACAAGAAAATGATATAGCCTAAAAATAGATTTATCGAAATGATTAAATACCCTTTTGGACATTTCTGTTTTGCAGAAATGTGAGATTAGTGAAGTTCGTACATGATGAATTTGATGAAAATTTCTTTGAAAACAGAATATTGTGCATTATAAGAACCTACTTTTCGACCGATAATTCTTCTAGCAGCTATATGATATAGCGGTCCGATCCTTCCGTCCCTCTACAAGGGCATAAAAATGTTATAAGAGCTCTATTAATTAGACTGACTGACTTGTCAGTGGTCAACAGAGCTACAAAGTAGAAATATTACTGAAGCTTTCTTTTGGATCCAAAGTAAGCAATAAGGCAAGATTCTGCAACATTCGACCCGTAAATGGGTTAAAAAGGTGTTCAAAGTCTGCATGAAATGAATAAACAACAAACATCACGCCATGGCGAGCGCTGGTCGCCAGTTCAAAGCGGCTTTTATGTAAATCTTTTCGGCAATCTTTTTTTTTAACATTATCAATATCCGCTGGACGACGCTTTTAACATTCCCTTAGAATTACATACATTTATTATATATATCTATATTTTTTCTGCATCTATTTCTTTAGTTTGCTCAAGGTCAAGTTCAGGTCTTAATAGTTTTTAGTTAATCTGTGACTGGCTTTTGTACGCATATTTAATATCAGCTGGAAGCCAGCCGCATGTGTTATATAGTATTTAAGTTCGTTTTTATTTTATTTTTGTTATTGATTTCACAGCATTCGCTGCGCTTCATCTTTCTCGCAGCTCTAGAGGTCAAGATACGCAACTAGCAAGAGCGAGGTCCCCCCAGCCGCCCCTCAAGCTCTGGTGCCAATGACCTATTGTAACGCCTGTTAAGTGTACGAGTATCGCAGCTGTTTTTAAGTTTTTGCCATTAAATTTACTATACGCTTACTTTTTATTCTCTTTCTATTTTGTTTTGCCGGCTACTTATTGATTTTCAATTAGTTTGTTTCGTTTTCCGCTCGCAACTTTGGCTTTGGTACTGGCTTTTACAGTTTGCGATTTTGGTTCGTTTGTGTTTGTCTTGTTGCTTTTCGCATTTTCCACAGCAAATTGACATACTTAATTTGCTATCGATGCCAGTCGAGTGTGTGTGTGTGTGTGTGCGCGGTGTGTTGTGTGAGTGTATGACATGGGAAAAAGTTTTGTACTCATAAAATATGCAATTTGCTGTTTGTTTTGGCAAAGCGCATCGCAACGATTTGGCCAGCGATTGCAATTGCAATTGGTGCTCGACTTTGGCAAGAGCTCTTGGCAACTCCGGGCAACTGCCAAAAAAGTGTCAGGGTTAGACCAGAAATAGACACATGCCAATATGCTGGGTCCATAAACAAGCCAAAAGTCATGCTAAATGCGGGGAGCTCAGCCGGCTACGACTCGCTGTCTGTCGATTTAGTGGTTGGAATTGAAATCCCTTTGAAAGTTTTAAATTACACTTGACGCATTAGTCAAGGGGTTGTTTAAGAAATACTTGAGACTTCCGAGCTAAAGTTTCGAAGAAAGTAGCTAGGAGAATATAAAAAGAGAGTGCAGCAATTGAAAACTAAACTAAAGTATTGTTAGTTAAACGTTTACGGACATAGCAGAAAGAAGAATTGGAAGAATACTTGTTTTCATTAATTTATCTTAAGTTTGCGCGAGATGAGAAGTTTATATCATTGTGTTTTGCCTGTTGAGCGCTTACGAATGCCTCACAGGGGGGAAAATGCGTTCTCCGAAGTTCGCGTTGTGTAGATTAGGAGATATTAGGTAATTATATAAAAAGTTGATTGACATCGCAAATAAATCGATAAAGAATATGGTACAAAGCATGATTGATAGTCATACCAAGTATGTAAAGCCATAACGAGAACTAAAGTTGTTGTACCACCTCCCGCCTCCTCATTTCATTTAAGTGTCTATGCTCTTTTAAAATGAAGCTAATTACATTGAAAAGTTTTTGCAACAGTTGAACTGAATGCTGGTAATTAATTTATAAAATTACTCATGCGGCTAAATAATGGATTTAGTTTTTAGTGTGTTTCCATTTCTAATTGTTGTTGCTTTTCTGATGCCCTTTTGCATGGCTTGTTAATGTAGTTACCGAGGCTTTTTTGTTGTTGTTGCTTTTCTGTGCTGCGGTTTGTCGGGGCATAAAAATGAAATTTATGCGCGAGTTAAATACACGCGCAAAATGCATTTTGTGTATTTCGTGCCGCAGTTTAATTTCATTTTCACAAATAATAATTTACATATACAGCTGCAGAAATATGTTTGTGTAGATATTCTGTTTGCTCGAGTGCACTTTCTATTAATTTATTTATAAATAATTATTTACAAGCAATTAACTTTATGCGTACTTTTCATTCCATTATTTAGTTAGTTATGCATTTTAGGTTTTTGCTGCGCACAAAAAAAAAATCATCTCATTCGGCTTTTGTGGTTTACACGTAATGCGTAAAGTGCCAATTAATTTGAATAACAAAATGCAAATTTTAAATTCGTTTCCATGCTGTTAAATAACATTTTTGATTAGCGTGTGGCAATTTTGACAGAAAATTCAAATAGAATCTGGCCGAAATTGTGTTAAACAATGCCACGCAATTAAATATTTTTATATGATTTTTATTGATTTATTCAACGTAAACTTCGTGCCTTATAGATCTTATGGGAATCAAAATATACCAGATTTATTTGATATATTGCGTATAAGCATATGTATTCTTTTATGCTGTTCTGCAAAGCCCTCTTCGCCTGTAAATTTCTGTAATATTCCAGAGAGCCCAACTCTCGCCGTGTAAACCTTGCAAATAAAGAAATAGGAGCTTAATTTTTTTTTGTAATTTTTGTATATATTTTTTAATAGTTTTTTTATATGTGTTTTTGTTTATTTTTCTCATATATAGTTGTTCTTGCGATTTTGTAATTGTAATAATTAATTTAATAATACATTTCTTTTAGTTAATTTAATTAATTTAGTTGTTGCTTTTTTATTATCATAATACATAAATACATTAAGTGCGCTAAATAATTTCTATGCTTGGATCTCTTTCTATATACACATATATATATATATATAATAATAGTAATAATAATAATAATAATTATTTAGTTATTAAGATTGCTGAAATCTTGTTAAGAATGATTTGCTTCCTCTTCTTTATATATTTATATATTTATACTAATGTGTGTTTTAGGCCAGGCTAGAAACTAATGGCTACAAATTACAGTTTTTGCATTAGTCATATTTTCAATATATATATAATATATATATTTTTTAATTAATATATCACATTGAATTTGAAAGTGTTTTTGCAACATTTCTAGTAAATATGTTTGTTTTTTTTTTTTTGCTTTAGTAGTTAAATTTTAATAATAAGCTTAAAGTTAAATGTGTGTGTGTGTGTGGGTGTAGGTATGTGTATGCGTGTGTGTGTGTGTGTGTGCGTGTTTGTGTTGGTTGTGCGAGACAACTACAAAACATCAACAACGACAACAACAACACTTGAACACCGAAGGCGCATGCGAATAGAAATGCCTACGAAAAAGTCTTTTTATTTATATATATATATATGTATTTATATATATTCTATGTGTGTGTGTGTGCTTTTTTTTGTTTGCCTGACGCGCAAGCGAGCGAGCAGCTTCAAGATGGCCGCCCCTGCGCAGGAACCCTTTTGAGCGTATGTGCGTGTGAGTGCGAGCGGGACAGCTTATACCAGAAAAGCTTGGCCGCCGTTTTTATTGGTGGTGCTGCCCGCATCGCTGCCGGCACCAGCTGCCTGCTGTTGCTGCTGTTGTTGTTGCTGCTGCTGCTGCTGCGCGGCTGCAGCGGAAGTGGATGCTTGTGCTGTGGACTGCGTACTATTGCTGGCCTGACTGAGTCCGCTGCCGCTGCGCAAATGCACGGGCGCAGACGCTGACGTCGACGCTGCTGCTGCTGCTGCTGCTGATGTTGTTGTTGCTGGGTGCTGTGCGCGATACTGGGGTTGCAGCAAGCGCTGCTGCTGCTGCTGGCGTGCCAATTGCTGCAGCTGATGCGCCTGCAATTGATGTTGCTGCTGCTGGTGCTGCTGATGCGAATGATGCAGCAGCGCACTGGGCATCATGGAGAGCGCCTCATGCTGATCGTAGGCACTGTACTCTGACTCGATGCTATGATAAATATGCTCCGAGGGCGGACGCATGGCCAAGGATTCGACAACGGGTCGCATTGGACGCGGCGAGGGCGTGGCCGTGGTAGCCGACGAATAATTGGCCTCCATATCCTCGGTGCAGTAGTAGGCGGGCGGCGGTGGCGCCTGCCGGAATATCAAGCCCGGCGAAACGGGCTGCTTGAAGCGCTCATGATGATCCAGCGTGTAGTTATTGCCCCTCGGCGACAACTCAATGGGTATGGCATAGCGCAGCTTCTCCCAGAAGTAGCGATCGCAGGTGAGCAGCCGATTCGAGGGCACCGATTTCAGATAGGGCGCCAGTTCGGCCACATCCTCGGCCTCGCTGGAAACGCTCGTCTCCTCGATGATGACCAGTTTCTGGGCAAGACCACGGAGTGCCTCATGGAATGCATTGCGAAACTCGACGCGCTGCCACTCTGTGGCCAGCAGATGACGTGTTAGCACCAAAATAATCTTCCTCGATGCCCGGGCCGCCTCCACCAGCTGCCCTCCGCTGGCCTGCGGTGGCAAGTCGCGCTGTTGTATGCACAGGCGAAAGGGCGGACGACCATGCTCCAGCTCGGCGGCAATATTGCGGCACACAAACTCATAATCCTTCTCCGAGTGCAATATGATGGCATCGTACAGTTTGCCGGCATCCTCGAAACGTGGCTCACAGACACGCACGCCATAGTGGGCAAAGAGCCACATGCGAACGCTCTCGCGGAAGACGAACACTATGATGAGCACCACGACCAGGAAGATGAGCACCAGAACTGCAGCCAACAGGGGCAAGCGATAGCCCTGGGCGAGATCCGGCGTGGAGCTAATGTTGCTGGCGCTGGCATCCAGCAGTTCCGAGCAGTCCGCCGTGGGCAGCTTGTCCTGTCCCAAGAGTTCCAATTCGCGCTTAATGCCCGCATCCACGCAATATATATCCGGCGTATCCCGAATGACCAGCGCATTGTCCGCCACAAATTGCACCAATTCGCGCAGCTGCTGGCAGCGACAGCTCCAGCTATTCCTGCCCAGTGTCAGACCCTGCAGATTGTTGCGATATTGCAGATTCGCGAGCTGCTGCAGCGGCAGCGCAGTCAGCCGATTGTTGTCCAGGCGGAGCAGCTGCAGCGAGACGAGCGGCTCAAAGGTGGCATTCGCAATATGCGCCAGCTGATTGCCATGCAAATGCAGCTCACGGAGCAGGCTGAGCGCACGGAAGCTGTCCTGATCCAGGCTGGTCAGCTTATTGTGCTCCAAGTGCAG
This sequence comes from Drosophila littoralis, assembly GCA_018903485.1. Taxonomy (NCBI): domain Eukaryota; kingdom Metazoa; phylum Arthropoda; class Insecta; order Diptera; family Drosophilidae; genus Drosophila; species Drosophila littoralis. The sequence goes on along the minus strand of JAEIGF010000297.1, from coordinate 5,346,519 downwards.
CACGCGCAGCTGTGGCAGCTGCGAGAGGCTGCCATTGGCCAGGGCAACCAGATTGGAGGCATTTAAATACAAGGTGTGCAGGCTACGTTGTCCGGCCAGATGATTCGCTTGGAGCACTGGCAAATTGTTGCCATCCAAATAGAGCACATTCACGTCCTGTGGCAAGCGCGGCGGCAGACTCAACAAATCCTGTTTGCCGCAGTCCACAATATTGTTCGACCATGTGGCGTCATGGAAGCAGCTGCAATTGTTGGGGCATATCATCTCACACTCGCAGCTCTCGTACTCGCAACAGTGGCACGTGGCCGGGCAGTGCGTATCGTATTTGCAGAGGAAGTCCGCGGAACTCAGGCTAGACAGGGGACGCAGCGGCGCCTGGCGGCTGTGCGGCATCAGGCACTCAATGTTGGCCAGATCGACGACACGCGGATGCTGGCGTGTGGTCAGATTATTGATGCGCTGCAGCCACTCCAAGGAGCAGTCGCACTCGAAGGGATTGCCGCCCAAATAGAATTCCGGCTGGGGCTTATCCAGCGCCACCGGCGCCACACGCAGCGCATTCAGCGACAGCTTTGACAGCACATTCGCATAGAGATCGACGCGTGCCAGCCGTGTCTTGTCCACAAAGCTGTTCGGCTGCAGCTGGCTAATGATGTTGTTGTTGATGAACAGCAGCTCGATCGAGTTGGGCACCGAATTCGGTGTGATCTCCGTGATGCGATTATGACTGGCATCCAGTGTGCTCACGCGCAGCTCCTCCTGCAGCTTGTAATAGTTGCCCAGCGCCTCAATATAGTTGCCATGTATATCCAACCATTTCAGATTCGAGGGTATAAATGCATAGTCGAACCAGACCAAATGGTTCTCGGAGAGATTCAGCCAGAGCAGCGAGGCGAGCGTGGCAAAGATGCCATTGATGTCGGTCAGGAAATTCTTATCCAAGCGTATGGCCTCGATCTCTGTATTCCTATCGAAGGCACCACGCTCGATGCTCTGTATGCGATTCTTCGCCAGATTCAGTACGCTCAGCCGTGGCAGCTGCTGGAACATGCCCACGGTAATGTTTCCGATGCGATTGTCGATGAGCCGCAATCCAGTCAATTGATTCAGATTGTTGAAGGTGCCATTTTTGAAGTCCGAAATTTGATTCTCGCCCAGATCCAAAGTCTTGAGCATGCTCAAATCCTGCACAGCTTCGGGCACTTCCAGCAGCTGATTCGAGCTCAAGTCCAATTCTTTGAGATCGGAACAATTGCGAAATGCCTGCGTCTCCACAATGCTGATCAGATTGTTGTTCAACGTCAGCTTGGTCAGGACATAAAGTCCATTGAAGATGCGATTATCCAGCGTATGCAAACGATTCTCGGCCAGATTGAGTGTGTGCAGATTGTAGAGCGGCAAAAAGGCGCCCTCCTCGATGTGGCCAATCGAATTGTTGCGCATGTCCAGTATTTGCAAGAAATACAGCTCCTTAAAGGTCTTGGCGCCGATGCGCGTCAGCGCATTGTTCGACAGGTTCAGCACAATCAAACGGATCAGGCCCGCAAAGGTGTTGTTGTCCACATGATGGCTGGTCAGCTGGTTGGCGCTCAGATCGAGCACCAGCAGCTGCTCCAAGCGATGCAGCAGACCCTTTGGCAAATCGTAAAGATCATTGTGATGCAAATGCAGCTCGCGCAGCTCCTTGTTGCCCGCAAAAGCGGCAGCTGGCAGCGATTCCAAATGATTGTGCGAGAGATTCAGCACACGCAAAGAGCTCAGACCAGCCAGAGCGCTGGGCGCCAAGGCGCTCAGATTATTGTGCTGCAGGCTGAGCGTTTGGAGACGCCTCAAACGCGAGGCGCCCCAGGCATCGGGCAGAGCGCGCAGCTCGTTGTGCGACAGATCCAGCAGCTGCAGCTCAGCGCCGCCGCTCAGCTGATTGGGCAGCGTCGCCTGGCCCAGGCAGAGCTTCTCCGAGAAGCCCAAGTACTCGGCAGAGCGTATGCGATTCTGCGTTAGATTCAACAGCTGCAGTCCGGGCATGCTGCACCAGATGCCCTCCGGCAATTGCCGCAAATTATTATCGCCCAAATGCAGTTCGCTCAGCTCGCGCAGACCCTGGAATGCCTGCGGGTGCAGCTCGAGCGTGCGTCCGGGTCCCCACATGGCGTTGTGCGTCTCCAGCTGCAGTCGCTTCAGCGAGTGCAGACCCTCGAACGCATTCGCTGGGACGCGCTGCAGCTTGCAGCCATCCACACGCAGCTCGGCGAGCTTTTGCAGCTTGCGGAATTGGCCGCTGCTCAGTTCGCTGGCGTGCAACAAATCCGTGCTGCACTGCAGCTCGAAGCGATTCGCCGTTTCGGCCACCTGTAAGTCCAGCGCGGCGGCGCCCTGGTCCAATGCGCGTACGTTGCATTTGATGTCCATGGTGGTGCGCACGAATTCCCAGGCGCACTGCTGCGCATGCGTCGCTGTTGGCAGCGCGGCCGACAGCAGCAGCAGCAGCAGCGGCAGCAGCAACAGGCAGCTTCGCGTTGTTGTTGTTGTTGTTGTTGACATGTTGCTTCAAAATGTTGTGCGTTGTTATTTTTAGCGTTAAAAATTCCCAACTTTTATGTTATTTAATTAATTTTTTTTTTGGTGGGTTTGGGGTAATTTTTTTTTAACTTTTCACTTTCTGGTTTTCATATTTGAGCGCTTTTTTTGTGTGTGACGCGTAACCGTAATCCTTGTGTGTGTTGTGTTGTGGTTGTGTGTGTGTGTGTGTGTGTGTGGCGTTTAATTTTGCTCAGCACTTGTAAATATTTTTTAGCCTCATCTAAATAACATTTGATATTTTGTTGGTTTGAGACTTTAACATTGGCACTTGGAACAAATTTCGCGTTTGCGTTTCTTTTTATTTGACTTTTTTCTTATTTCTGTGTTGCTTTGCGTTGGCCGGAGCTCGTTTTCTTAAAACATGTTAACCGCCTCGCGTTTCAACTCAAACTGATTGCTGAAGTTGCACGCTGGCGACTCCGTTGGCTCGTTGAAAATGTTTTTACGAGCGACGACGGCAACGAACACACACACACACATACAGCACACAGAACACAGCACACAGCACACAGCACACACAGAGGCAGCGAGACAGCAAAAGGCAGACAGACACAAGTGGCTGTGTGTGTGTGCGTGTGAGTTCGTGCTCTGCTGCTGCGACTGCTGCTGCTGCTGCTGCTGCTGCACTCACACACAACACACATGCACATGCACATGCACAAGCGCATGCACACATGTACGTGCAGAGCACAACTCGCTCTCACATACGCTGCGCTCTTTGCGCTGCTCACACCATACACAGCATAAGCAGCGACGCTGACGTTGACGTCGACGTCCATTGCAGTTTCTATGTGTAAGCAAAACCATATGCAGTTTAGCAACATGCATGTGCGCGCTCTCACTCACTTACACATGCACACGGTTCACATGTACACACGTGTGTGTGCGCTAACTGGCGCTCTCGCTCTCACCAAAAGTAGGGGAAATGTTGCCTGCACAGCACTCACACACACACACAGTGCCTAAAAACCTCTCGTCTTGTTGCTGCTGAGATTCAGTGGCAAAACGATCGTCGAGAAATTATAAATTTCAAATATTTTTCTCTCTCTCTGCAACGATCGATTTTCAGTATATGAGCTATAAAAAAAATACTTACTATGCCGAGATTAGCTAAGTTGAAGCTTATCAGCGTCTGGGGAGCAATCGTCGTGCTTCCTTATTTGTTTAAATATGCATGTTATAAATGCATATACTATATATATTTGTTTTTATTGAGTTTCGTATCAGGCGTCAGAAATGTCAATTTATTTGATATTTAATGAGTTATTATGAAAAAACTATTTGAATTTATTGCGGTGTAAAATATTTGATGACTAAAGATTATGCATTTCCTTTATATAATTACATATTTATATGTATATGTGTGTAACATACTTTACTTCAGCTAGAATTTTAGAAAAATATTTTAATTTTGATTTTTCTTTTATACAATATTAATATTTGTTTAATATATTAAAAATTTCATGATAGGCATTCATAAAAAGTTTTGCCCTATTTTATATTTTTTTATTCACTTGTATTTAATTGAACAATTTTTAATATAATTCTATCTCTGTATCTCTGTACTTTAAAGTCTTATTATCTAAAAGTCAAATAATAACACAGCACTCCCCTGGGTTACCCGTAGGGTTAAGCTTTTCACACACTCAAACACACACACACAAACGCACACAACTTTCTCGCTAACCGGCGGCAGTCAACAGGCTGTCTTGCAACATTTCGTGTGCATGTGTCGTCGGCTGTTGGCCACTCGCACGCCCCTTTTGTATCCTTTCGAACTCGTTGCATGCATCGTGTTGCAATACGAGTCCGACCCCCACATTCAGTATGTTGCTATTGCCATGTTGCATGCCACACGGCTTTGGACCGACTTCACTTCTCCAGTTAAGTTTGAAGTTTAACCCATAAAATGTTGTTTCTATTGTCGTATGTCCAATATTCTCGTATATTTTAGAAACCCCTTTCTTATATACGCTGCGAAATTCTGGCATTTCCTTGTACTCTTTCTGGAACAGCCGTGCAACACTTTCTCGTTTGCAATTTGGCAAATGGCTTTAATGTTTGGCGCACATTTTATTATATTTAGGGCTGACTCGAAAGGATTGGAAGTAGGATACATAGGGCGTAGAATGAGTTTTTGAGGAGCTCATATAAACAATAATAAATGACAGTTAATTGTATAGCTGAACATAAAGGTATATCTAAAAGCAATAAAGATATCATATTCAAATGATGCGTCCCTTTGAATAATATATATAGAATATGTACATTTTTGTTGTTTATCAAAGTATGGGAAAAATATTTTTAATAAGAATAAATATTCTGCTAGTTGTTATGAAAAAATTAAAAAAAAGCCAGTGTAAGCTCAAAATTGAATTAACCTTTCTCTATTAGAAATTGTATACATATATTCAGTTGATCTAATAAGGGAAATATGCATTTATATGTTTGCTTTTGTGCAATGCTGATTCATCTAACCTAAAGGTTAGGTTAGGTTAAACCTAAAGGTTAACAAGTTGCCGAGGAAGACCAATGATGTCCTCTCAGAATTGACCTTGAAATTTACGCCCACTCAGCCCCTCTATGAATTGACCTTGAAATTTACGCTTTCCCAGTACTTCAATTGAGAAAATTTGTTTCAAAACTGGGGTGACCAAATTTGATTACTTGAGGCTATATCTTGATCTCTCTCAATAAATTTGACGGGCAGCATATCTTAAGCTATTATTTGGCTATGAACATGTATTAAGCTGTCTTAATTTTTTAAAATTAAATGTCAACAGAATTGAGAAACCAATATGCCCTTTTCACCTTTTTTTAGCTAAATTTCTTGAAGTTCATACCATATTCTACTCTTTATAAATGTATTCGTTACCGCCTACAAATTGCCACCGAATTCTTAACCAACTCTTTCTCTTTAATCTGCATGTTTATAATGTTTTTTGCGTGTCTGCTCACTTTCCTGGCTGTATGTGCAGATGTGCCTGTGTGTGTTTGGAGTCGTAATATTCATGTTGCATTTAGGCATTAGGCGATGTGCCCCATCATTTTGGTGCTTAGCTGCGCGCGAGAATTATAGAAATGTGTTCGCTTTGCGAGTAGTCAGCAAATTTACGAGTTGCTACCGTGTGCCCATTTATGTCATATGCGAACAACTGCCGCGCAGCTCAACAATCTTTCAGATACACTACCTACCCAACCCCCTTCCCACACTGTTCCCCCTCTCTTACTCTTGGCATAACTGCAAAGCTTAAAATATTGCATATGAATGTTGCATGCGACGCCAGCAACAAGCATTAACGAGCAGCAGCAGCGGCAGCAGACAGCAGCAACATCATCGCTGCCGACATCGACGCTGACGTCAACTGCGACAGCAGCAACATCGTCGTCGTCGTCGTGGTCGACGTTCTTTGCTGGCAACATTACAGTTTGAATGCTATTATTATGCCATTTTTAATGCCTTTTACATTCACGCGCGCAACAAGCGGCCAGCGTTGACTGCGTTGACTGCGCTGCCAGCGTCGCTGCTTTGTGGGCCACGTTTTTATGCTCTGCTTCGCCTTAGCAAATGTTTTTTCTATGCCCTCTAGCCTAAGCGTGCAGATGGGTATACTTGACGTTTAAGACAAGTCGAAACTTCTTCATTCATGAAGAATTCACGAGAGATACAAAAACAAACTTTCCTTTGGCCATGTAAGATTATATATGTGTAGGATAGCTTCTTTTTGAATATGTGAAAGCTATCTAACAATAGAATGCATTTCGACATTTTCTAGCGCTTAGTTTTACGTAGAGCTAAGTTTTCTTGGAGTACCAGTCATATTTTTATAAATTTATTCTTAAAGAATATAGAAAGTAATTTTTTTTATTTATTATTATTATTTTTTAATTTATACTTGTAATACCTACTTTTTATTTTTCCGATAGGCTGTTCGAGTTTGTGTATTTTGAATATGAAAAGTTTAAGTGTCCACTTACAGAGCAAGGATTAAGGCACACATTAATGAAGCTTGTGAAATATTTAATAAATTATTATTAATTACACAAATTTAGATTATGGTTCTACTTGTAATAAACTAAAACCATTATCTAAAATTTCAGTTAAAAAATATAAATTATTATAGTATCTCTGCGTCGAGCACTCTTTGTGCTATTTATTCTGCTACAAATTTAGTTACTGGCTATTTAATGTAGCTTTTAGTTACTTTAGCTGGGCTAATTTTAGTGTGTTAATTTTTGTAATATTATTTTTTGCTGCGCTGAAATCAAAAAAATACCAAACGTTAACTTAATTTGGCATAATGCATGTAATGCATGTTGTTGTTTCTGCATGTAAATGTCAGGCCCAGCACGCCCACCTGTCATATGTGCATACCTGTATACCTATATGTGTGTGTGTGTGTGAGTACTTATGTTTTTTGGCTGTCGACTTATGCCACTTAAAATTACATTAAAAAACTTCTGTCGACTGCCAAGCCTGCCCAGCACATAATACAACCCGCCCACCGCCCACTCATCTTACATTCTAACACACACACATACACTCGCGAGCTCCTCACTCCCTCTTGTTCCTTGCTCTTGTTGCTTCACTAATTCACCCCCCTTTTGCTCAGCCCATGGCTAGTGCAAACTTTGCACAGCTTTTGGGAGTTTACGTTTCTGCCTTTGCTGCTGCTGCTACTATTTTAGTTCTCATACTCTTCCAAAGGGTACTATAACTTGCGCAGGGAAATTGCTACATTTTGTAGGAGTTATCTACGAGCTAATAAAGTACAGATTCAAGTACAGATATTGTTTAAATGAACTTTTTGAATTGAATCTTTTACCTTTAACAAATTTATTTATATATTCATCCTAAGTAAATACCAATTATGTTTAAATAAAAAATGTTTATCTGGATTCAGGCTCAAGATCTTATGAAATTTTTGTGATGGTATCAAGTACCAAGATTCTTGTATTGAGCCCCCGTTTTCCTCTCTGTGCATATGGATACTTTTGTTCCAACTATCTACATGAACTCAGCTCCCTGTTAATTGTTCGTGATCAAACTTGGCATAGATTCAGTTCTTTTTGCAAGTAGTGCATACATAGAGAAAGGATCGTATCGCTGTGTCTTATAGGTGCCATTGGAAACATCGATGGAAGATTAGTTCTTTTGTTTGTCTTATATATCTTATATCTGCGATAGCAGCGACAGTTGATGGAAACTTAAGTTAACCTCTACAATATGTATGCCTGGAAGGGTATTTTACCTTGGTTGTAGCAAGTTTCTTTTCTATAACTCTTTTTTGTCGTGTTGTTTTGCGGCGCTGCAAATATGAAACTTTTGTTACTTAATTATTTTGTTTGTTGTTCTTGTTAATGTTGCTGCTACGAGTTGCTTCTGCTGCTGCGAGTTTGCTGCGAGTTGCTGCTATATTGTTATTAATTAATTGAGTTACACTTGCACTGCAATTGTTGTTGCTGTTGTTGTTGTTGTTGTTGTTGTTGCCTGTTGTTTGTTTAGTGGTGCGAATATTTTATGAATTTTTAAATTTCATTATCGTGGCATGTGCCGACAATGTTGTCGCCGCGTCGTGCTGTTGTTGCTCTTGTTCCTGTGGTCACATGTCGACGACCCCCTGCCGTCAAGTGTGTGCAGCTATTAGGCACACCACACACACACACACACACACACACAAAAACACACATACATTTGTGTGTCTGCTCACCTCCAAGAAGTAAATCAAAAATTCTGAACTCTAATTCTGGGGCACAGCATTGCGGTGGAAACAGAATTACTTGAGCCTGGTATAAAAAAAGTGTGTCCAAAGTTGCATTTATTTGAAAAATTAAAAATATTTATTTAATGTATGCAAATTTTAGCCTAAATATTTATTAGTAATTTTATAAGGCTATTTGGATTGCATTTGTTTTAATTTTTCAGAAATTTTGTTGTTGTCCATTTCAGAGATGGATGTCAAATAAGGCTGAAGTTGAGAGTCCCGAGAACTATAAAGTGTTTTTGTTAGATCGATTTAAACCTTTATAAAGAATGTTTAGCTAACTGAACAGCAAATTTTCCCAGATATGAGTAAATAGTTAATTGCCATGCCAAATATCAGCGCTTTCGTTAAAGTTATGACTGCGTTACCCACAAATAATCTATAAATCCTTGGATCAACTTTAGGCACACAACAGCAATACCCTATATTTCATGCTTATCGCCGCGCAGCCAATGGCCAAGTAGCTTCAGCCACACACAATTCAAGTTAAGTCCAAGTGGAATCCAAGTTGGCAGTTGTCGCCCCACCGGAGCAGGCAAAGCTTAAATATTATTCATACGCCGCGTTTGCCACGGCTACAGCATGAAATGCCAGCTGAATGCTGCGAGTTGGGAGTTGGAAGCTGAGATTGGGAGTTGCAAATGTTGCAAGTCGCACAGCTTTCATTTCGCTGCGCATAACTATGTCAAATTAGTGTCTGACTTTGTGGCGGATGCACTCTAAGCTGGCTGGCCCCCATTGGTGGTGGTGGTGGTGCTGCTGCAGCGGCTTTCCCAGTGGTGCATTTAGGCAGGCAACTTTCCCGTCTGCTCAACTCCTTGGGAAATTGTATTCAAATGCGCAAACGAAACATTTTTTCCATATTTTTTTTGTCTACTTCTGCTTCTTCAGTTTTTTTTAATTGAATTAGAAAATGGCAATGGGTCAGCAGCACGTTTGTAATGCATAATTTATTTGTTTTGGATTGTTTCTCGTCGTCGTCGTCGTCGTCGTCGTCGGCGTTGTCGTCTGCTTGGCTTTCGTCGGGTTCAAGTTTCTTTTTGCCAACTGAAACTGATTTCAGCTTCCTTCAAATTTTTCCAGGCCAAAATTTTCATAATCTTTTGGCAAAACTAGAGAGAATTGTGTGCAGCGGCAGCAGCGTGCACAAATTATGAATATCTCATTGCATGGACATTAATGAATGAGGTCTACAGTGAAAATCCGCTGCCAATGCCCAAGACAAGAACAACTTCGATTTGGTTTATTGTATATGAAATGCGGTTGTTGCTTCTGCTGTTGTTGTAGTTGTTGTTGTGGTTGTTGTTGTTGTTGTTCATGTTGCTTTATTGCTTGGCATTCAACGAGTATAGAAGGAAAGAAGCAGAAGTGCGTGTGACAGGAGCAACTCCTTGGCAAGTCCCTGGCAGCTGTCAAGCGCACTTGCATTATATTACGATTACACTGGCTAACAAAAACTGAAAACAATGCAAATTTAGAATAGATTCTCTAAAAACAATTGATTCCAACTTGTCTTTATTAATCTGAACTTTATACCTGAAACTTCATTTGAAAGATTCCAGTTTGTAAAAAGTTGTTTGAAGCGCGGGGATATAAATGTGCTTGGCAAATGTGACGTCATGAGACTGCGAAGCAAGCGTGTCTGAGCGTCGAACCAGCAAATGAGAGGCTGCCGATCCTAATTCAACAGTATTTGTCAATTGTTTATGTTGTTATTCAAAATGAAGAAAACAATATTTTATTTTCACTAAAGCATTCCTGCGTGTCCTTAAAATGCAAATTCGGAGCTGTAGCATAGTGTGATTTGATATTGAGCTGCAATATTGTTGATGTTGTTGTTGCTGCTGCTGTTGTTTGTATCAGGCTCATTTGATATGCGGGCTCAGCAATGCGCCCACACGATGCCGCTGAAACAATGCGAGGCATTTTTGCTTTGTTTTATGCGATACCTATATACTTACATGCCACGCCATATTTTATACACATATACATTAAGCATACATATATATTTATTTATATTTTAAATTTATATAAAAATATATATGGGAACTATAGGACTATGTGACTATGTATGGTAAAGCACGCATATTGAGCGAGCGAGTGAGTAACGAGCGCGCTGGCATCGACCGCTCAAGTGCATCTTAAAGATACTTTGGTTGTATTGTGCAGTGTCGCGCTTAGCTGCAAGTTGAGTGCAGAGTGGCGAACTGGAGTGTTGTAGAGTGGATCAAAGTGGTTGCCTATTGTATGTTTGTGTGCGTGTGTGTGTGTGTCTTGCCCAATCTCTCTATCCCTAACCCAGCTTATGGGGGTTGATATATGAGCTATAATGTGCATTTACTCTTGTGCCATATTTTCGGATGCTGCCAGACGTGCCGCAAAATGAGGTTAATTACGCGTTTATGCCACGCTCGGCCGCAAATATTTATTGGCCGCCTTTGATTTATGTGCTTTTGGCCATGTGCGTCTCACTCTCTAGCCACAAAACTTGTGGCATTGCCAAAAGCTCTGGCTGGATACGGCAGCTAAAGCCTTCTGGGCTACCTGCTGTGTCTAAAGACCGGAACATGTGTGCCAAGAGATTAGCTTACGACTGTGACTAACCAATATGAAGTGAACTTTTGGAGAGTATGTGAATTGCTTTCTTTTAAGCATGGCCCTCATATATAAAATCTGAAGTGCCAACGCTGTTTTATTGTGTTCAATTGTTGGGGACTCAAACTAGAGGACTTTTCTTTATTTTAATTTATAATCATATTTGGAGGGGAGGAATATTGAGTACAATTATCACGGTCAAGGTCATTTATGTTGGGTTGAGGATAGATTGTTATATAAAAATAATTTGTTGGATTAAGGATAAGTAAAAGAGCAAAGGCTGACTTTTGTTAAATATGCAAACCCTTGGTATATCCTATTTAAAATTTCTTTTTTTTCATTTAAATATATTATATTATTTAAAACAAACGAAAACAAAATTAAAAAGTATATAAACTTATTTATATACATTTACTTAATATTTACATACATTTATATACTTTTTTATTCATAACAAACTTTTTTTTCATTTTCTTGTTGTTAGTTCTTGTTAGAAGTAAATTTCAATTAGATTGTAGCACTTCCCTTAGCCCAAGGCAACTTTTTCTACAATTTTAGCCGAGTTTTATTTCAACCATGCTCAATTGGAGACTTCCTGAACTGAATTTGCATGGCCAAAAACTATATGACCCTTTTAAATGTATAATAATACACTTCCTATAATTTAAATATTTTCATAATTGACGGCAAATATTTCTGAAATCAGCAAAGTCGGACAAAAAATGTGCACAAAAATTACCAAAAATAAATTCATATTGTATATCTATATATATATATGTATATATATAAGAAAAAGGAAGAATATAAGTTAAGAGCGCGCATAACCCATAATCATGGCTAAGCGCAAAAAGCCAAGCAGACAATTCTAATTGTCAGACGCTCAGTCGGCCATTTCATTTCATTTTCGGCTTATTTTGCTGCCTTTTTTTTGGTTTGGTTTTTTTGGCTTGGCAATTTTTCAGCATTTTGCTAATACCCACTTTGAGAGGCCGAACGATGTTCGCGGCAGTTCGAAGATATTTTATCAGAACCCTTCATTAAACACACGCAGACTGACGACTCATGTTTATAAATTGGTCTATAATTTATATTTTTACAGCTTACAACTTCCACTACACATACATTTCTTTATTTATTTATTATTATTATTTTTTCTGCTAAAGAGCATAAAATTTTTGTATTTATTCAGCCTCGGTTGAGGGCTCATTAAAAGGTGGCCTCCCAAATACTTTTGCAGGCCTTCCAGCTAATTGCCAAAAATAAGTGAAAATTACTTGCGGAATAAAGGGGAAAATAAATATTTTCTTCGCCTGCGCCTTGTTGTTTCAGTAAACAGTTTAAGACAGACAGTACTGAGCCCTTGTCTAAGCCGGGGCAGGTCTAGCTCGTAGATACAGATACTTTTGCAGGTAGTTAAAACTGTTTGCGTGCGCTCTCTCTGTCGCTCTCTATTTTTCTTTCGTGCTCTCCGCTCAATTTGTAGGGGTAATGCACCAATACAGCTGCAATTTGCGCTCTCACTAATACACTGACACCTGATCTTGCGCTCTCTCGCTCTCTGGCGCTCTACTGACGCATGCTTGCTCTCTTCTGCTGCCTACTTATGCATCTTGCCTTGCACTCGCACATTTCTTGCTGCCTTTGCTGCTCTTGATTGTGTTGGTGCCGCTCTCACGCACACTCTGACATCGTTCGCTCTCGTGCACTCTCTAACCACACTCTCTGGCCATGCTCTCACTCTCAGTTGTACTCCTGCTCTTTTACCGCCTGTCATTGACACGCTCAGCCGCAGGTTTGCTTGAAGGCAATTATGTATCTTGTATCTGTAACTCGCTTGTGCTGTGTATCTGTATCTTCAGCTCTAGCTCTAGTTGTATCCGTATCTGCATCTCCAGCTGCTGCTTCAAATGTTTCACATTTTGCTCTATCACTTGCAATTTTTGCATTTTTTACATCCTTTTCGCATTCTTTTTTTATGCAGTCACGCCTGCGCATTCGCTGAATATCAAAACACAGCACGAAAAAGATTTGCTAAATTTGTATAAAATTAAACAAAAAACTTAAAATTAAATAAAAAAAAAAGTTGCCGCCTCGCTGCATTTTGTGGTGTGAATTTCTTGTGCATGAAAATCCCGTAGCTGATTGAGACAATATCGTAAAAAAAACGAACTGAAATACCAAACCTCGACGCATGTGAAATTCGATCTTCGGTTCGAACACCCGCTCCACCATTTCCATGCCACAAAGCTTCATGCGGCGTCATAGCAAAATTTTGTTGCCTTTGTCGCTCTGCCGTTTATTGCCTGTCGCTCAGGTTCTGCTTAACTTGTTTTACCACACACACACAAAATGCTCTCATTTGGCCAACTCTTTTGCCATTTTACAATGTACTTTTTGCCGTTCTCGTTGTGGTTGTTGTTGTTCGCTTGGCTTAAATGAAACTAAATGAGCCGGTAATCAAGTTGTGTTCCAAGCGTCGCCGCTGCTGTCCGTTATAGCCGGCACCTCTTTGCGGTATTTTCGTTTCTGTTGCTCATTTCTTTAAGCTGTCTGTTTTTTAATTTTTTTGTTTTTGTTTCAGTATTTTTTATGCCTCTTGTGGTTTACAGCAAATTTCACACTTGCATGAGGTGTGGAAGTCTGAAGGAAGTCTGCAAAAGCGTAAACGCCACAAAAAAGCTTTTTTAGCCTTTTTTTTTTTTTTTTTTTGGCCATGTAACAACTTTTCAACGCTGATTGATTTTTTAATGTGTAGCAAACGGGTAAGACGAGGGGGGGGCACTGCTGTTCGCGAGCTGGCAACTTCATATGTGGGCTGCAGAGACAGCAAATTAACTCATGTAATGAAAATTGGCTGATTGGATTTTTCGACTGGGCGCTGCAAAAGAGACGAGCAGACCGCCAGGAAGTGTGCAGCATGTGCAGGGTATTCTTCAGAGAGTTTGAATTTGGAATTGGAATTCTAAAAAGCGTAGCAGAATGTTTAGGTGGGTTGTGAAGGTTTCTAAGGGTTAACCCAGCAGGTATTCACGATATATATGTATATATATACATATAAATGAATAGCACACTCTGCTTCCAACGTTACTCTGTTCCCCATTTCTCAACACTGTCCAGCTAGTCTTGAGTTATAAGATCATCATCAGCTGACTCGCAGCTGACTCAACCTATAGTAATGCCTACATTGTACCGGATGAAGCAGCCTGTTACAATACGATAAATTATATATCTCTAGTGATAAATAGTTAATTGTTATTTTAAGATGTGTCTTGGGCTTCTACACTTAATATATTGCAATTTCTTCAATGAAATGTACCCTTGCGCTCTAACTATATCTAGATGAATTGCTAGCTACTGCTATTGTTGTTCTGCTCAGTGGATCAGCCCACACACACAAATGTCTTTCACTCAAGCTCTTCGCTCACTTGACAAATTCATTTCAATATTTTCGTTACACTTGAGAGCAGCATCCAGCAGCATCCAAAATCATCCAGCATCATCCAACAGCTACCATCCTGAGCACTTCACATGCGTATATATATATATATATATGTGTGTATATTGTATATTGTTCCCCAACGTATTTATATTTTTTATTTATTTTTGTATTTTTGTTTTTTTCGTTAACTGGCCAATGGAGCCACTGTAGCCACTCAAAGCCCACTACAAATTCAGCAGACCAGGCCATGACTTAATTAAGAGTCGCACGTTTATTGTGCTTACCTGCGTAGTTTTTTTGTATTCGGTTTTTGTTTTTACAACTTTTTTTGACTTTTGTTTTTGTTGAACTTACACTTTTTATTATTGTTATTATTGTTGTTGGTTTTAGTTTTTTGTTTTTGTTGAAACGTCATCATAAATTGCAATTAATTTCAACAGTTGCCGGACGAAGCATATAATAAACATTTTTTATCTGTTTTTAAACCATTTTGTTGGCTTTTTTTTTTTTTTGGTATTATGATTGTGCTTAGCCTGTAGGTGTTTCATTAAACTTAGCCTTGATTTTTAGCAGCGATCGTCTCGTCTCTCTCGTATATTAAATTATTTTCACACCTAAAAAACGCAAGACCACTTAAAATTATGCCAATCACGAGCTGCTTGCCATTGTTTTTTATTGTTTCAAGCGTACTTCATAGGCGAAGGCAACTGTATTGCTGCTACATCATGATCTAGTATTCACTGTATATATATATATAAAATTACTATTTATAGGAACGACCTCTGAATCTTGTGATAACAAATTGATGAAAATTTACATATTCTGTCGTTTGTTTTACTGCCTAATTTGTGGAGCCTTTCGGTAGATAATTCTTTGTTTTTTTAGATCAAAAGTGCCGAAATATTTGGTTAGACGTCGCCTGTTATCAGTTTGGGGCCTCTGCGCTTGGCCGCATTGAAAAGCCATAAAAAATGAGTAAAAGGCGCGCGCGTAGTGCTTAATTTTTGCCTTTTACGATGCCAAACCAAATGTCAATTGATATGAAATTTTAGTTTTACAGCTGCAGCTCGCGTGTGAGTTAAGTCGCAGCTGAGGCCAAATGCAATTGGCTATTGTCATAAAAAACACTTTGTGAAAGAGTTTTGTGCGGTTTGCTCTGTGTTCACTGTAATGGTGGTTGTTCTTGTTGTTGTTGGACCTTTTTTATGCATCGTCGAGCAGAAAGTGTAGCAGTTATCTGTTACACGAACCGGCGTCTGACTACTCGAGGATACGCAGGAGACAATCGCGCTGCACTGAGAGAAAATTATAGGTTTAAATAACTAAACGTTAAGTTGTGGGTGCCTATTAAAGTCAAGCTATTAAATTAATGGCGTGCTGATATTTATATTTTCCATTGTAGTAAGTTTGAAGACACTTTGAAGCGATCCACTTAGACACACAAACATTATTTAATTAGAAAATAAATACATTTGTAATGAAATACTTATACATTGTTTAAGTTCAACTTTAATATATATATTTGTAAACTTTTTCTCTAAAAGAACTTATGCAAGACTGCAACGATCTATACTTTTGCTCTTCGAGCTCCTTCGCAACACTGTCGCGTTGAATACTTTTGCTTTATAAGCACTTATGCAGCACTGTAGCAATTAGTACGCGTATATATTATAGCATCTCGGAATATCTCAAGAGCTCAACTCATTAGTTACATACATTCCATTAAAAAAATAGAAAAAGAAACAAAACGAGCTTCCCAAGAAGCACTTTCAGCATAATTTGCATATCTGAATTAGGTAGTTCATTTCTACGTAGTGCTCCTATCTATGCCCAAGTTTCTCGTGCAGTGTACGTGGCCATTACAATAACCACAACATAAAAATAAAAAAATATAACAAAACACGAATGAAAAAAAGTAAGTAAAGTAAAGGATATGCCTTGGCTACTGGGCTGCCTTTAAAACTTTGTAGTTCTATTCCACGCCCCATTTTTATTATCGCCGGCTAAGTCAGCGCTCGACTTAAGGGACGGTACATAAAAACCGGCAACAAGAACAACAACAACAACACGAAGTTAGCCTAGGCCATTAGACGAGAGGCTAGGGTAAGTGCAGTCGCCTATCTTGGCATGCCAAGGATAACAGGGCAGGGCGCAGAGGGAGGTAGAGCCGCACTCTCTTTGAGTCCAGAGTAGAAAAAGGTGCTACCACTAAAAGTTGACCCAAATTTTATCATCAATGTGACAGAAAGTAGCGATTAGATGATGCCTTTTATGTCCCACTTGCTGCTGGCTGCTGGGAATAGGGTTCCTCTTCATTTTGCTTCCCATTTTTATTCAGTTGTCGCTCGTTTCTTATTTTTATTTTCTTTTTTTTTTTCTATATGGTTTAGCCGACTAAAAGGTGCCACTGTGCGCGCGGTTCTACTGAATGGGTTTCCTATGAGCGTAAAGCGTCGCCTGATATCTTAATTTGCCGCAACTATCGTAGTGCAACCACTTGAGTGTCCAAGTCCAGACGCCACTCAAATTGTTGCAGCTGCACTTGTTTGAATTTCGATTGGGGCACATACCCACCAAACACGTATCCGGCCTCTGCTGCCGTCGAACGGTCGGCATCAGGCGCCGTCAGAGCAAATACGCGCATCCTGTTAGGCACTTGAGAGCTGTATACCCATTAAAGGCATTTGTCGGGGGTATACACAACTAGATAAAAAAAACATATACATATCCTTTTTTACATTGGATCAGCCCTTTTATGAACAGTGTTGGAAATGTTGTTATATAGTTCGGATACTAACTTAAAAACAGTGATGAAAAAAGGCAAAAATTCATTTCATTAAAGCCTTTCTTTAACTCTACTTCTTAAGGAAATTGACAGATTTTGCTTTTAGTATTAAATTAATTATTTTATTTATGTTATATAGTTCAGCTGCTATTCAAAAACATAGTTAGTTAAAAGACAGTATTGTAAAGTGCTTAATTTAAAGAAAACTCGATACTAAAGCCGATTAAAACTTTTCTATTATAATATTCATTGAGATAATAAACATGAAGTAGTTGAAGGCTTGCTTTGCAGGGTATAAAATAGTCGACTAGTACACATTTGTATTGTTGCTCTTTTCGGTCAATGATGCAGAAAATCGCAGCCTAGACAGCAGCTGAGGCATTTGATTTTTGTTTGTTATGCCATGTAGGTCGCTTCAACTATGCATGAAATGTCCAGGAGCCTATCGGAAGTTGATAGCATTTTCGGTCTTTTGGCCCTTTTGGGTAACTCTAGACGTTGCTTCCTTTGATCTCTCCACTGTGTCGCCTGGCCTGGTGGCCGCTGATAAAACGTTTGATAATCCAATTTTTTTTTAAATGCAAATCTCAGCTGCCCATTTCGACCAAAGAAAGCCGCCTTATACAAAACAGCAGCATTTGCTCATTAATATTTATGAGCGCCTAAAAGGCTGTCAAGTCTTGCAAATATAATTTGCTGGCGCCTTTTCACACAAATAGGCTCCCATATGGGACATGAATGGGACCCTTTGAAATTATGAGACCACAGGAAGTGCTTAGAATTTATATCAATAATGCCGTTAGTCGTGGACACTCACTAGCTGCTTGGTTATTTATTTAAGCCAACTTAACAAGCCGTCGCCATATTTTTAATCTTTCAACAAGTTTTCCATGCCTCACATTTTTCCTGGGCCCCGAACGCATTTGACACGCAACTTGAACCTGGTGCCGCTTTCCTTTGCCGTTGCCGTTGCCATTGCCCTCGTCTCGTGCACTTTGTGGGCCACCTCAGAATCAACTGCAAACATGGCATAAGTTATGGGCCAAGCATGCAAATTTGGTTTCTTGGCTCCGTTATGGTTCGCCTGTAGGCTGTAGAGAGCGACGCGAGTCGTCCCTTGAAGTTTAAGGAAAAAGTTATTGGCACTTTGTCAAAGTAGGCAAATATATATGACTTGCAGAGCGGCTTACACGTGCAGCTAAATGTTGTTTAATAGGTTTTAAGTGTACGAAGTTGAGCTGTTTTATGACTTTCAAATTATTATATTGTATATTATATTATACTATATTAAATGGATTAAGTGTGGTACATAGGATGAAAAGGGCAAAACATTTAAATAAACAATTAATATGACATCAGCTGCTAAAAAGAATACCAATTTTATATGTAAATTACATTTTTTGTTGTTCCTCCTCTCAACTCTTATATCGTATTTTTATGCTGAAAAATTTGTTATAAGGCTTCTGATTATTTTCATTTTTCTAATTTTTCTATGTAAACCAAATTTGTGTACTTAAAAAAATCCCTTTGGTCTGCTTAGCATACAATTTCTCTGCTTGGTAAGTTAATAATTAATTTTATAAATAAAAAAAAAGATAATTTTTCTTCGTTTTTTCAACATAATCTAAAATGTAATTAAATGCTGAAAAATATTTACAAATTACATTGAAAATTGCTATGAATTATTTCTAACAATTAATACATTTTTAATATACTATTATTCGACATCCACAAATATCACGAATTGCCTTGAGGCTTTTCATAGTAGTCATGGCATGAACGAAAGGACTTTAAGGGTCCTTAACTATTTGCGTGTAAGGAGTGCATATTGTAATCGCAGTTACCCATTGCTCCAAATACTTCATACACATGTCTGGCCATTGTAGAATTGTTGCCGTATATCTGGCCATGTACACACACTCTGGGCCAGAACGATAATTGACCAGGCTAATTTACCTATTTAACTAGATTTGTAGCGCAGGCGGAACCCAAACATGCAAATCGAGCGCAAACAAGTGCGCACTCTGTTTGCTTGGCCAAAATACTTGAAGCCAATTTTCGTAGAAAACACTTTCACAAAAATTAAAAAAAAAAAAAAAAAAAAACACAGGAACAATATAAGTTAAGATCCAAGTAGTTTTTTGTTTTGACATTAGTGTTAAGTGCAGTTGGGCATGAAACCTAATTAATTGGGATGTATTTGACCAAGAGTTGCACAACTTTGAAGACTTCTGCTGCTTCTCTCCAAAGAAAGACAACCTAATCTGGCAGCGCTTGTCAATATTTGTTGGATTGTGCAATTGCAACTGTAGTAGTTGTAACTGTATTATTGTCCTATAATTGGGTCTGTCTGAAAACAAGAGACAGAATCTTTTATCTAATCTGTGTGCCACTTAGAGGGCTACCGCAAAATGCGACTTGGCTGGCTTGTGTGTGGAAACTTTGAAATGTGAGTTTGTGTAAGTGTGTGGCATGTGCAACAAAAATGCAAATTGCATTAATAAATGAGCAGCGGTTGAAGGGGCGCGGTGGTCATAATGGCTTTCTACTCCCTACTGTTTCCTCCCATATTTATTTAGTCCCCTGCCCGTCATTCAATTAGAAATAAAAACACAAAAACAGATATTTCTGTTTTAATTTTGACTTTGCCTCCGTGCATAAAAGGCCCAAAGTAAAGCAACAACAAAAATATTTAGAAAGTAAAGAAAGAAGCAACAACAAGTACAATAAGAACAACAATGGGACGACATATGTAGCAAAGGTAATTGTCAAGTAGAGCAGAGATAGGCAGACAGACAGACGCAGACGCGGACGTGGCACGAACTGCCACCAAAAACCACCAGACCAACAACAGCCAGCCAAGAAAAACAAATACCGAATCCGAGTCAGAGTCAGATACAGAGTCAGAGTCAGAGTCTGGGCCTGGGTCTGAGGCAAAGGCAAAGGCAGATAGTTCGGGAGTTCGGGTAGCTACGGCTACTGCGCACACACATTAACCCATTGCAGCCCCCACCTACAAATGACACACAAAAATTGTAACACAAACAATGAAGCGAGCTTTGCAAAACGATGCGAATTGCAGATACTCTGACAAGACAATCTAAAAGCATATCTTTTTAGCAGCTAAAGGCATATTTGGCCAGTTAAGTGAACATGGAGGTGCAATATAACTAAAATTAAATGTTTGCAATACGATTCAATATAAATAATTGATGATATATAGAAATTGGGATGAAGAGAATAATGGAGATAACATGGAGAGAAGGAAAACTGCGAGGAACTAAATAAGAAAAAGGTAAGAAAATGATCAAACAGTATAGAAAAATATTTGTTCACATAAATTAAATCATATGCAAATTAAAATTAAAATTAATTCTAATTAAAGCAATTTCAAAATAGCCAATATCAAATAAAAAGCATTTTTTAAGAAGCTCTCTATTTAATTCTCATATGCCCGAAAAATGCAGTGTATAACAAGCAACAGTAGTAGTTGTTTCTTATGTGCACACAAGTATGTTTGTATGTGTGTGTGTGTGTGTTTTCTGGTCTGGCATAGCTGCAAAACACTTTTGGTAACATTCTTGTGGTTTTGGCTTCTCAATAGACCCAAAAATATGCGCAACGGCGGCTGAGGTCTGTCTGTGGCCTGGGTCGTCGGGGGTTAGACATATGCGTGACAATTAATATAAGACTCGTCGTTGTGCGGCTGTGTTGTGTGTGTGTTGTCTCTGGCCGGAGGGTGGTCGGTGGGGGTGTGGGCATGGGGTCGCTGACATAGGTACACAAAACGGAACTGCAGACATTGCGCCTAAGACACGGCCGCTGCAAGCAGTTGGAGCTCGTGTTTGTCTAGTCTTTTCGACTGCAACAAACGCTCGACAGCAGCAACTTTGTCTCCGGTCGTGTCTTTGGTGGCATATGCGAGCCCAAGCGACAGCCATGTGGCGTCTAAGTGACAGCGCCAAGTCGCTGCTGTGACTCTGTGCGGGTGTGCGGCTAGGTGTGCGTGTGTGTGTGTATGTGTGTGTGAGTGTGTGGATTGCTCCGGCTGAGCTGGACACGGCACCTGCCAGAGCTGAAACCAATTTGCGGGGCATAAAACAAACTATACAACGGGGCAACCTGTGCCGCCGGCCAGCCGCCTGGACTCTGGCCCGGTCGCGTGTCGCTTATCAGGCTGCTTTATCAGCCCCGCCAGCCAAGAGTCCACTCCACTTCCAGGCCAGGCAAAAACTTCGTTAGCGTTTTGTGGCGTCTTGAGCTATTTGCTACTTGTTTTCATTTCTCGCTGTTGCACGGGGCCCTTGTGTTGCATTATTATTGTTTTTTCTTTTGTATACCCTGTGCCCATTGAAATGATATGGGGTATATTCGTGTGCAACAGGCGGTCAACTTCAAGTCTATAAAGTCAATAAGTTTTTGATAAGCAGCAATAGCTGCGTCGACTATCTTAAATGCAGGACCCACCAAATTTGAAAATAGTTTTCTTATAAAATATATAAACGTTTGGCTTGAATCGAACCACCAATATTTAGGATTTTCTAACTTTTGGGCATATATGCTTGGGACGTATGCCGAATTATGCAAAGGCAGCTCGAAGCTAAATACAGGGTATTCCGTTGACGGGAGCATTCAAATAAGAACTAAAATACTTATGCTTGTTTTTGCTAGCCCGTTGCATATTTTAAGTCTGCGTTGCTGCTGTTTTGATTATACAGCGAAATATAAACGTATATATACATATATCCATTGGTAGCTAAGGTTTTGTATGCATGTGCGGATATTGTGAAAATGCATTTCCACTTAGATCCTAACTGATTGCGCCTTTGACAGGGCGTGGCATTGTGTAGACTTAAAAAGCCATTTTAGTTACGAATATGTGGGAACAGACCGGGTTTCACTTGAAAGGAATTGCCTACGTGTGGTGTGGGCAATGGATAAATACCAAAATGCGATATATGAAATATTTCAGGGAAAGGGCTAACCATGTTGTGAGCCGTCTAGGGGAATGTTTACTTAAAGTTGGTAGTGTATGTGTCAAAGAAGAGTGTTAGGTATTCCTCACTCTAATGGAATTGAAGGTTTAATTATATTCACATGTTAAAAATGCAGAGGAATAAAATGGAATAAGATAATATGTAAAGTTAGGTGACGTTCAGTCCGCTTATGTTGGGTTAGGTTAAGTTTGATTAGGTTAAATAAGTAATGTTCGGTTCGTTTATATTCTGTTGGGATCGACATAGTTAAGTAAGATAAGTTTGGTTGGGTTCGGTAGCGCTGGCTTACATTAGATTTAGGTAAGTGAAGCAGGTAAGTCTACTCGATCAGGGTCATCTGAGTCCACCGAGAGGCCGATTGTAAGGAAAAGCTGGACAGGACTCAAACTTATTTTTCGGGATAATCAGTTACCCAAATGAAATTGATGCAGTGGAGCTTAAGTTTAGCTTGGTAACGAGCTGGCCTGGTAAACGATGTTGTTTTTGGTGTTGGGAAGATGGTCGATTTGAAAGAGCACTCGGACACTTCCTTATATTGATCAGTAAAGCAGTTTGTCAGACTGCATAAATCTCTGCTTGACTAAATTTTAAAGATGCAAACAATTCCCTTTCAGGCTTCAGCTATTTGCTTGGCTTGAATTGCTCTCAAAGGAGCAACTAAAAATCAATTGATCTTAAGTACATTTATGCAGAAACAGCGGAAACGATGCTTGAAGCAGCGGAAACAATTCGGGAGGCACTATTGAAGCAACTCCATTATTCAAGTGGGATTTAAACACTTGCCTTCGGCATTTGATCTTTGGCAAATGCGTGAAATAGATACTTAAATACAGGGCCAGGACAGCTGCAGGATATGTGTGGATGCATTCTTATTTTCGAAGAGCTCCACATAGAATAACTCAATTTGTTGCAACAAATTGACAGAAATATGAGCCACAACAAGAAGAGGCCCAGTTGAGAGACCTAAAAACTCATTGAAAGTCATAAATTTGTCATCGATTGCATGTGAAATTCGAATCCGCAGACTGAGCCGCAGCGCTGTCAGCTGCAGCATCTGATCTGACTCAGAGAGAGATATAGAGACTGTGAGAGAGAGAGAGAGAGACGGAGGGTAAGAGAGGTCCCCGCCAGGCTCCTCTGCTTGTGTTTTTGTTTTGAGTATCTGTTTGTTATCCTTAAGGACAGTTTATTGCTTTATTATGTTCCTGGGCGTCTTCATTGTGTCACTGTCTGTCGTTTTTATTATTGCTTTGTGATTTTTTTGCTTTTCTTGTATTTTTTTTACGAGTTCTACGTAATCTGCGTGATTTCTGGAGCTGCAATTTATGCAGGCGGAACTCTAGAACTCTTAAAAAAAAATAACATGTATTTTTGCATCGTCTTTAAACGTTGCTCTCGAAGTTGACGCTCTCTACCTATATTAAATTACATTTTTTGCCAGCCTAAGCATTTAATTTTCTTGTTTTGCACTGCACAAAATGCAGTTAAAGAGTGAAGGATTTAAAGGGCATGCGCGACTAGTAGATGCGCTGTAGTAATGTAAATATAGCTTGATGAGTTTTAGTAGAATCTATTTAAGGGATATGCAAGTTTTTTTTTTTAGATATATTTAAGCTGTCTTTAATGTTCTTTGCAATTTCTCTGGGATTTGCAAATTTTGTAGACTTTTTTTTATGGGCGGCTTCAATCTGTGTCCTACTTTATGATACCCCTTTTTTTCTGCTCCCTTCCAAGGGCCTTAGAAATTTTGCTCAAGATAAAATGTGACTGGCCAAAGTGAATGGAGCTGTATGACAGGGAGGGGAGGGGAGCGTCGCAAGGAGTTGCGCTTTTGGTTTGTTGCTCACTTAACTGGAATAATTGACATGAACGATTCCTTGGCCCAACTCTTTTGTGGTTTCATATTTTACTAGACGCCTTTTCAAGCTGGAGTACACAAGTAAGCCCAGAGACCGCATGCCCCCTTGGTCCTCGGTTTGTCAACGCCTGTTCCTGCGGCTGCTCCTTGCTGCTGCTGCTGCTCCTGCTGCTGCTCCTGCTGCTGCTGCTGCATGCTCGGTTGAGTAGCTGCGTTCAAGCTGCAACAGTTTATATTGCATTATTCTGCTTGAATGGCATTTGCACTTGGAAGCAAATAAAAAAAAAATGGAGAGAATATAAGAAAAAATTTAAATAAAAGGAATTGCCTTGCCCAAAGAAAACAAAGCGAATTTCATTATGGCCGACCCCGCAGCCCGGACACGCTCAATTTGAATTATGAAAATCACGAGCTGTTGCATGGGGCGTGGGCGTAGTTTTGGGCGTTGACTTTTGAATGAATCTCACTCAATTCCATCTTTGCCAGTGAAGCGTGAAATTTATCGCAGCTGTTGTCAGTTGCACGGCGTTTTTCGCTCTCAATATCATTTGTGCCGCATATTTGATGAGGCGCCGCCATCGCCGCCGTCGCCGCCGCCGCCGCCACCGCATCAGGTGGTGCCCCATATGCTGCTGCTTATTGTAATGTGGTGTGGCAATATTAAAATCTAAAAGCCACACAAGCGTGAGCGGCGGGCACACCAACGCTGACAAGTGACCGTGAGAGCGAGTTAAGTGAGTGGCGTGTAATATGGGAAATCTGCAAGTTCACAGGATTTCTTTTTTTCTGCTGTTTTTATTCTCACTCCAGACTAAGCCAGGACTTGGCAGAACCCGCTGAGGCTGTGTGCGGGCTGCAAATACACGATTTATTGAATATATTAGGTATCTAATATGTGTGCATACATAATTTATTGAGGCATGCTGTCGTTATTGTATGCTTCGTTATAAAAGCTTAGTCGATTGCGTAGCACGAAGTTTGGGGTACCTAATCTCAATTCAGCTGCTTGTAAATATTGTACATAGAACACAGTTTACATTTAAGCTGTGGACATTTTCACATTATACCCAATTTCCAATTTCCACCGTAGTTAGTGGATAACTCAATTTAACTGCCTATATCCTAGTGTTTAGTCTGTGTGTTAGACTCTTAATTCATATAGCCATACATAAGACTCGGGAAGGCTCTTTAGATTAATCTGTGGTTCGCTCTTTGTAAGCTCGCAGTTTTCTTTGATCTCATTTTAAAGATCTGAGCTGCCCCACACACAAACCATGTCAGAGACACGGACTCCAGGCCCAAGGCGAAACTCCCAGTCAGACTCGGAGGCAAAAGAACTAAAGCAAGACAACAGAATTTGTCATGGCTTGATCATGATTGTGGCCCGCAAGAGCCTGAATTGTACAGGAAGACCTCTCCTCCAGCAGTGTCCAAATTCTCTCAGCCCCTGTTGTCGACCCGTGCGTGCTAATGGCCCACAATGTAACCCACATGCCAGCCAAAAAAATAAAAAAAGCAACAAAAAATCAAACAAAAGTGTGGCAACACTTTTGTCACACGTAGGTGTTCGCCATCCAACTCATACACAATATATAACAGACAAACTGTCTGCAGCGGCCAGTTTGACGGACAGACAACGGAGCCAGCCGCTTTCTTTACCCAGAACGATGGCATCTCGAACGCAACGGAACCGACCGCTGTCCACAGAACGCGCTGCCCCGCCTGGCCCGCCTGTTCGCCTGCTCGCCTGCCTGGGTCCATGGCTCGCGTTTCCAGGCATATAATATCTCTTTGCAGTCTGCTTATTTTTCACTTTGAGTATGGACCAAACAGTTTATGCAAAAACGTAACAAGCCGCTGCTAAGCTTAAGCAGCAGAGAATTTCTACGTTTCTTTTGTATACCCTGCTTTTTCAATGAGGCACATGGGCTTGAATGGGCTTAACAGTTTCTTTTCATCTGAAAGGTACAGAAATTAAATATCAATTTTAGTTTTTTATATGACAATCTATTAAATGATTATATTTTATTAAAATCATACAGGTAAGCTCTCAATGCAGGGGATTTTACTGAGTATCCTGTCTTCGTTCATTGGTTTACTTGCATCTTTTTGCATTGTGATCTAATCGTTTGTCTCTTTAGAGTTGCAGTTGGGGCAGCTGAATGTTGCTTAGTGGCAGTCGTCGCCGTTGCCCACGCTCATGTATTTTTATTATTATTGGTTTTAAGCATTTACGAGATATTTCGAGCTGCCATTTGGATTTCTTATTACCGCGAATTGTCATTCAGACGCGGCCACAAACTTGAAGACTCTCTTCGGCCTCGGCCTCGGGCTACGTCGATAATGTGTGAAGATCGGAGCAGAGTCTTGCACTTTCGAGGCGTATAAAATGAATTGCTTTGCTGATTTGGCGCTAGACAAAGGAAATATTTGTGTTTGGCAGGAAGGGAATACGCGGGTGGGTGGAAAGCAGCAAATTTGTACGTGATTTGCGGCCTGGCGAATTTATGTGGCCCCAAGGTTCAAGTCGTGTGCACCAGGCGGTCAGTCTGACCTTGCTTACAACTTAATAGGAAGTTGCATGCCCCGCCAATCCAGTTCATGCTCTGCCCGACGGGCTGCTCTTTTTGATCAGTCAGCCGGGATTAGTCAACGGCTTTGACTAGCGCGCTTCCTTTTGTACTCCAGTCTAGCTAAAGCTCATGCTCGTCGTTTATAATTAACTCGACTAGAGTGGCTCATGTGGGAAACCGGGCTTGTCACGCGTGCCCGTCACAGAGAGAGAGAGGGAGAGAGAGATATATATATAGAGAGAGCGAAGTGGTTATACTGATTCGGAACTCTCAGCTCCATAGCCGCTGCGCCTGTCTATGGCCTTTGATAAACGAGCACATCAGAAATGTGACTTGTCATAAATTTGCCTGCGTGGCCATTACTCATGTGTCATGTGGAGCGACGGGCAAATGCAGCCGCTTGCAGCAGAAGCAGCAGCAGCGACGGCAACAGCAGCGTCCTGTTCCCATACCTGCCCCACAATCCACATGCCACATGCCTCTACCAGGGGTACCTGTGCCATCGCAGCTTCGACAATATGCCAACCATATGAAGTAATCGCCGTTATCAACTTTTGTGACATGATCAGCCAGTGCTCCACATACGCCAGCCCCACCAACCACCAACCACCAACCAGACAGCAGTCAACCCGGCCATCAGTTCTCTACCAAGTTGTGGTTGTTGTTGGTATAGCTGCTGCTCTTATAGACTTGTTTGGCTTATTATAGGCCCTCATCGATCTGAGTCGCTTCTTGGCATCTGTTTCGTTCATTAACTTGTGGACAAAAGACAAATTCCAATGGCATGATCAGAGCACACAGAAGCATCTCAAAGGTTTTAATTGAATGTTTAATAATTTGCCATGTTATATGATATGACTAAATATTGCTGAATATTTATGCCTATCCTTGTTATTATATTTATATATTTATAACTTTGAGTTCGCGGAAATCGCGTATCTCTATATCTATATCTTTCTATTATGTTTATGTATTTGTGCTTATATACATATACTTTAAACTAGCTCGCCTTATTTGAAAGTTTTTCGGTTAATCGGCTAATTTTTCCATAGATACAATATGGGTATGCTTTAAATATATCTCTACCTATTCATTTTATTCTCTATATATCTATGATATTGATTCTTCGACAAGGTTTTAAATATATATTCTTTAACTAGCTAAACAGGAACGGAATTTTTCAGTTTTCGTACATTATTATCTATCCATTTTCAGCTGAGTTCGCACAGCTGTCCGATTCCTGCTTCTGATCCCTCTCAGCCGTGCAACAGTTGGGTGCAAGCTTAAGCTCATTAAGCCAAGCTACCTGGTTCTGTGCTGCGCTGTGCCACAAAATGAAGTCATTAAACAATCGGATGCAGCGCTGCATGCCATGGCTCTCAATGTTGTTGTTGTTGTTGTTGTTGTAGGTGCCACCTGTACAAATTTCTCAATAAATTGTTCACACTTAATTTTTCACGAAAACAATGCAAAGCCCAAGAAAAATGAAGCACTGACAACTCGTGCTGTGTGGCGTCGGTTGGCTAAGAACCCGAGAGCGACCCCAGCGGAACTTTTTTTTTATTTTTCTTCTCATTTCTACTGCTGCCGCTCGACCTGCTGCTCCTCCTCTTGCCACTTCTGCGCCCCCATGCAGGGCGCTGCATAATAAACATAAGAGGCAACACAATTTTTCCACACCTCGCGGTAGGCGGCTGTGGCGCAACCTGCAGAGCGCATACATTAAAAATTTATTAATTGGTTTTTAAAAGCACTCGCACCCGTCGGGCCATTCATAATTTTTACTCTGCTCTACTGTCTGCCTCAACTCATAGTTCCTATTTCTACTTCAATTTCCGCCTAATTTCATGCACTTTTATGCGGCTTTTGTGTGAATTACGCAGCGAAAAAAATACTTTTTAAAGCGGAGCGGAAAAAGATCTCCGAAAAAAAAGAAATATTTGCTGGGAAATACACTTCATAATTGAGCATGTTATTTCTTTTCTAATTTGACAGATGTTATGTAGAGCGGCAATAGAAAGGCAAAAGGCCTTTCAAATCCGCCAATTTGCCACACATTTCACATGCCTTACTTACATCTCTCAGATACTTTGTGAAGCTGCAAAATTGTCTTATAAAGATTTTAATATTTGAAGATTGATGTATTTATTGAAGTCTTATAATAGTTAAGTGTATCAATATATAATTTTGCTTGACCTTTTGTATCTTCTAACCTTTCCTCTTTTCCATTTCCACTTCTAGCTTTTCTATTCATTCATAAAATCGGTATATATCGATTGGTTGCCATTTTTATTGTATAGATTAAGATTATCTCAGCTTTCGTATATCTCAACCGATTCTTCCTCTTTTCTTAAGGTAGAGCCTCGTGCCTTAGTATACAACTACTTTTGTATGGCATTTTAAGCCCTAGAGATTTCATAAAGATCGAAAAATGAAAACCAAATTTTCTCTGTAATAAATATGGAAAAATTGGATATTCAAATCTTAAAGAACTTTATTCAATATTTAAAGGAATCAATTATTATATTTTATATTGTATTATATTTACAATTAAGCAAGCAAGAAAAGTGAAAAGTTTGGGAGATGAGCTTATCGTGGAAATATCAGGAATCTTTCAAGACATTTCATTTACTTGCTTTTGCTTTTAGTTGAAAAACTTTAATAATTGATTTCCATGTCATAATTGAAAGATCCATTGATATTGTGTATTGTTATTTGTTCCAACGCGCTTTACTGCTATCAATTGCAATTTCTATTTTATTTTATTTTATTTTTATTTCCTGGCTCTTTCAGTTCGTGGTTACATTTGTCTTGGCTGCCACGCCCCCTGCCTCTCTGATCAGTATAGAGCTCGGTCAAATAGTTCAGCATTGGCAAGAAATTTAATTAATGATTCTGCATTGTTCGTTCGATTGCCACCACCGCTCAAAATTCTATTGTGGCTAGACAATGGTTGAAGAAAAGTTTATATATATACACATTTTTTTCGAATCTTATTCGTTTGTAATTGTTTGTAGTTGTTAGTGTTGGCTTTCATTGTTGTTGTTGTTGTTTGGGGCTGTCGGTGAATGCAGGCAGTCGAAATTCGTAACGCCATCATCATTAGAGGGGGACCACGCACAGACACTGAAATCTCGGAACGCGGCTGCTTCGATTGTTGCTGCCAGTCTATCGAAATTAATTTGACTATTCTCTCGCCTCTCGCTGCTGTGGTGCCTAATAAGCCATAGGCAATTAAGCAAAACACTTACTCATGCCGCCTTGGACTTGGACTTGGACTTTGAGAATTGGACACGCGAATCTTTGTGGCCGCGGCCACATAAACTACTTCATCAGCCCGAGCGGCGCAGCGGGCGGCGTCGATCGAAAATAAAAACTGCCGAACAAAATCCAAACCAAAGCAAAAGCCACTATACTATATCATACTTAACTATGCAATATGTATATATAAAAGCAATTCATTATGCCATATGAATATACATATAGTTATGAGAGTGGGCTTTGAATACGCTGTAGCATCTACCAGCTGTGGGGTATCTGCAGCAAGGCAGATATGCCAGGAATATAATAAAATAGCTGTCTTGTCTTAAGTTCAGTTAATATGCTGTCTGTTCTTTTGCAATCTTCAATCGACTGTTGATACAGGGATTTCTTGGTACTTACATTTTACACAGGGTATCGCCTGGCTTAATATACCTTAACTCTATTTTCTTCTTTATTTTCAAACATTGTAAGTGTTGTTGCTTGCGCGCTTCTAGCACCAATAAATGTTCCACAAGCAGAGTTGCCATCGCTACCACAAATGCTGCGGGTTCTGTTGAGGTAGCGCCCGGAGCTGTGAAATGTGTGCCAAAGTTTCAATCAGTTAATGCTAATTAATTGTTCCAATAACACTAGGCATAATGCTGCCTAATAATCAAGCAAAAAAACAAAAATCCCTTTCAAAAAGCTGAAACTTACTTCATAGATCAACTTGGCCAAGTTGGTGCATTGAACCTGGCACAGGAAGTCTTGTTTAAACTTTAAGCCAACTCTAGGTGTTAACTATAAACAATACCCAAGCCGGCTTATTTACGACTTCCATAGCAAACACCACACACACACACACACACACACACACACACACACACACAAACATACACACAGTCAAACCAGACCAAAACTTGTTCCCTCTTCGCCTTGCCCCGTGCCAGTCTGTGGCGTAATTGCGCATGCGCTGGCAGCCGAGAAACATTTTTAAAATATTCGACTTTGCATCATTTTTCAGTGGCCCGCAAAACTCCATACAATTAACCGTGTAGAGGAGCAACTATCTTGTTACCTGACGCGTTTTTATGATTTCTGCATAAAATTAAAACGTTCTGCGGGGAACCAAGAACGCTGCACTCCACTCTGCGCCTATCCTTAACCATATGGCTATAGTTCTATATAGCTCTATCCCACTCTGCGTGTGTGTGTGTGTGTGTTTTGGTGTCTGTGTAGACCCAACAACAGGTTGATAACAAGTAAGAGTGCTCTAATCGGCGGCGACCAACTAGGATATACTCTAGGTTCAGTGCCGAGGTGCCATTAGAAACATTCAAACTAACTTTTTCTAGCGCATAGCATTTATATGGTTTTATAATATGTGTAACTACCAAAGCCCATGACTAAGCCTCCACAAATGAGTTTTTCACAATTTTGCGAGGAATAGGTGTTCAAAAAATTCAATATTCTGTATCTGTGCACGCTATAGGAGCGTCTTCAAAATCCAATTTGGCGTCTCTTACTCTCTTACTCTCGCGCAAATATGCTCAAAAACAGAAGGTCATTATCGAATGATATCGATTTTGTATGAACAGGGCAAGTTATTGATAATGTGAAAGCAACTCAAACTGCGCCAACAATAGGAGAAGCTACATTTAAATTTAAAAACCACAAGCTCTTGTTAACTCTGAGATTGTCATGTTGGGATAGACGGACATGCCTACTCCGACTTGCCATTTAATGCTGACCAAGAACATATATGCTTAATATAGTCGAAGATTCCTCCTGCAGCTGCTTGTTAAATACATATGCTCAAAACCAATATACCCCTTCCACACATTTTCTATGGGTTCAGGGTATAACTAAGCAGAACTAGTTTGAGATACAATTCTTCTTCTGCTGCTGTTGCTTTGCAGTCTACTCGCTCATCTGTTGCTTTAATAATTTTTACTTTGCTTTAATTATAGTTTTGCGCTTAATAAATTTCACAGCCTGCCAAGCCAAGCTCATGGAAGTTCTATAAACTAAAGCCGGCCCCTCCGTTTCTCTCCTCACCAGTTCGCAGTTTTTCACTCTTTTTCTTGCAAATTTGCTGCAATTCTTCGTCAGTGAACGCATCGTCCAGGAAAAAAAATAAGAAGGTATTACAAACTGCGTGAAAATTATTTTAAAATTTATAACTGCAAATTCTTTGGCTTTAACTGGGCTTACACAAGTCTTAAGATGCTTAAGCTTGATGTAATAGTTAATAATATACATAGTTAATTGCATTTTCAGCTAAAAACAAAAGGAGTAGAGGCTTTCAGAGCGCATAGAACTAATTATAGTGTGTTTAAAATGTTAATATTTTATATATTTATGTAGATTATTAAACTGTTCAGAGGTGTTGGACTCTTAAATTGTTGGCTGTCTTAATTATATCTCTGCGAAGCGTCCATGCTGATGAGCAAATGTTGCCAGTGAACCATTCTTAAGGTAAGATTACAAATTGCTAAGTTGTAAAAGTTAAATGGCAGAGCATACTTAAAAAATCCTTTTGCACATGAAATGATGTTGATTTACGTTTGTTTAAAATTTAATTTACATAAATATTACGCGCATTTAAACGAGTTGAAGTTGCCTTGAGTGAAATATTTTATTATTACATGATTTTAAATATATTTTTGTATTTAAATTGGTTAAATAACTTTAGATGGACATATACAAATTTCAGTTAAGTTGACAGCTTGACGAACTGAAACTTATTTCAAGTTAACAGCATTTGCAGTAAGTGCAGTAATTGAATTCCCTTTGTAATCTCTGAACAGTATTAAACTTGCCAGCCAATCGTACTGCATAAATTAATCAATATGCATTTTTTGTTGTTGTATTTAATATTTTTATTATTACTGACAACACATCGCATATGTTGTGCGCAATTGTTTGTCTTGTTGGTGTTTTTTTTTGTTGAACCGCAGCTGTAGTCTGCTTTTTTTACTCTGCTCTTGTTTATTTTTTTGCTACATTATTCATTGCACATTTTATGCTTCATTCACTTTTTCAATTAATTAATAATCATCATGCTAATAAGATTGTTTTTGTTGTTCTTGCTGAAATGTTTGTTGCCACCTTTTGTAATTTTTGCTGCGTTCGCACAAAAACAACAACAACAAGAACCAGAGAACTACAAACGCGAATTGCACAATTTAATTTAATTTAATTTAATTTAATTGCGTGTCAATAGAATTTCTTTCAATATGTTAAGGGCAGCTCATATATTTTAAATTTTTATTTCAATTTCTGCATTAATTAAGTATATATGTGCATACATATATATATATATATTTTTTGTGTTATGTGGCTTTATTTCAAATTGTGGATTCATTAAAAAGTGGATTGTTCGCTTGAGCAACAAAAGACAATTGCTAAAAATTAGCAATAATTTAATTTACAAAAATATAAACGTAGGTTGAAATTAAATGCTGTAAAATGCATTCCAGTATTTCATAAATAAATATATAAACTACAGGATTTAAATGAAATTTCCATGAATTTTCCACCTAGGAAGGTTGATTGTTATAAATATATTTGTATATCTCAATTGAATGATTCAAGCTAACAACTTTTTGGCTTACCGAGAGCTTTAAACTTAATTGCTAATTTCCACTTAGACAATTGGATTTAAAAAAGGAAGCCATGAACTTGTTTTAATTTTTATGTATATATTTCTATATTTAAAGAGCTCAGTAGTTTTTATTCTGAAGGTATCTGAGCTACGATGCCAGTTAACATATTGAAGCCTCACATGTTGGCCAGCGGCTTCTGCTGCTGCTGTTTGTTCAGGTCAAAGTGCATTAGCCTTAGATCGACCGACTGCGAAATGGTTGTAGAACATGTTTAGCTGCCTGTTTTTACGGCCTGAGCTAGTTGTAACACTCAAACGCCAGACATGGCAAATAAAAAGCATTTAAATAGAGCATAAACTGCAACAACAACTCAAGCAATGCCCCGATCCAGATCCAGACGCAGAACCATGGACGTGACCAACTTGCTGCACGTTCTGCAGCTCAAAAAAGAAAAAAAACACAACAACAAAAAAATAAAATAAAAACATGAGTAAAATGTGAAAAAAAATTAGAAGAAAAAAAATCGACACACTACACGAAAATTCTCATTGGAGTGCGAAACGACGGCGTTGGCGAGCGGCGCCTTTAGAAGTAAGCGCCGCTGTCCTAGCCTAGGAAGTTGCCACGAACTGAGCCTTGAAACTCGCCATGCTTCCTGCTTTTCTCTTTTTCTTTTCCTGCACTCACTAATTAACAGCAATAACAAAGCACATGTGCTGGCATTGTATTTGTTGCACTGCCCCGCCCCCAATTACAATTCATGAACTTTTACGCACATTTGTCAAGCACATCAGAGGCTGCTGCAAAGACCCTGCTGAAGGCTGTCTAATTGCAGTTATGCTAACGAGCAATGTGCCCAAAAGGGTTGAACCAGCTGGCTAGGGGGATTCGAATGGGGGATTGGTTAGGAAGGCTGCACGAATAGGGCTGGATTTTCATGCGTGCCCTACGCACACGTATGGACTATACAAAAATCAAAAAAATGCAGGTCATTTCAGCCGAAGATCGAATGCACTTGTGTGTGGAGATTATGTATAAGCACGCTTGAAAAAGTCAAGTATTATATATTCAATTATTACATACTCATGGATAACATAGTCATGTGTGATATAAATTGTTCATGGAAAAACTCTCTTCAAATTTCCTAGTTGCCGTTTGGTTGCAAATATAAACGAACAAAGACAATTAATTAATTGCTTGCTTTTTCATGTGTAAACTATATTTAATAATAATATTATTTCTCTAGATATTTAAAGTGAAAGATGGCTTTTGAAAGGCATAGCCAGAGTCATATTGATACAAGTGATATTCCCTGGTGAAGATATTTTATGGACTCAAAAACGACTTATTTAATGCGTTACACATTGCTTGAAATTTAAATAATACCCTTCGCAAGGGTAGCAACATTTTTTTCTTAATTATTGCATTGATTTACATTGCAGCTAAAGGGTGCCAAGGGCCGCTCGAGTGTCCCATTGGGCATACAGCCTGCCCCTGCTCCTGCCCCATTCTGCCTCTTGCTGACGTGTTGCAACAGCAACTGCATTTTGTCGCCAGTGCAACGCAGAGCTGTGAAGAGCACTCTGAACTTCAGGCCCGTTGACATTTCGCCAGTTTTGGGATGCAATCGACAAATTTTGTGCGTGCACGAGTTGTAGTTTGTGGTGGGTTGTCCCACTCGAACTGGCGGTGGCGGCCTCTTCAGTGGCTACGCATTGACAATAGCAAGAGCAGCAGTTGCAGCAGCAAACGCTGCCAGCTGGGCACGTTTGGTGGTTGAGTGGCCAGGCAAGCAATTCTGCCCGCTGCTCCGGCTCCTCCCCAAACTCTTAAGCACTCGCCACTCGGAGCCCCTGCTCCGACCAAGTCCAACCCCTGCGTTGGCAATTTGCAGCAATATTTATGATTAAAGGCGAACGTTTGACTAAATTCCAAAGATTAACACATTTTCAGCGATGACACGCCATCGTTTTGGCCACCCGGTCAGGGAACTTCTAATGTGACCGTAGCACGTCAACAAAATCGATAAATTAAATAAAAGAAAAAAAAAAAAAAGTCACGGACCTTAACAAGGTGCTTTGAATGCTCTTAAGGATTGATGTAAAATGCAGAATATGTTTGGGTTAATTCTAGTCGAATCGAAAATAAGAAAAAAACGTATAAAAAATATTACCTATAAAATATCCTGGATATATTTATTTTCTTGCATTTCTTTATATATATAAATCATTATATTTGATCAATATAAATATAAAAACAAAGTATTTTTAAATACTTGAACAATTTCAGTTTATAAAGCGCCGAAATGATGTGAAGAAAATATTCCCTCAAATAGATCCATTATGCGAGTATTTTCTTGTAATAAAAAACCTGCCAAAAACTAGTTTTTAGCTCAAAAATGTATTATGGGTACCCTATATAAAATGCATACCCTATATAACATGCATAAACCGATTTTAAAAATCTAACCCTACGTTTATAATCGGTTTTGCCTTTTTGTTGGGAGGGAGGCAATTAAAAAATTGCATTGAATGTTGCATGTTTGGTTTGTTCGTTAGGTACTCTAATATGAAAACTATAGAGTGTAATAATACCTGACATGAAACTGGTTCAAAGAACCGTCCTTTAAAATTGTGGCTGTTGCCTGAATTTATTTGAGAGCTGGTCAAAATACCAAACATAATTCACAACATGCCAAACGACAAGCGACAACAACAACAACAACAACAACAGCAACAGCAACAACAACAGCGACAACATGTTGCATTGTTAGCAGCTCATTGTGCCAATTGTTGTTGCCACCGTTCTGATTGTTGTTGTTGTCGCTGTTGCCGTTTCCATGGCATTTATGCAAATTTGTAGTGGGCCACAAAGCGCATACAATGCGAGTATTTTAGTTAAGCCCCGTCGGCGCCCAACAAAACAACAAATATGCTGCCCTTCTTTTCTGTTTTTTTTTTTTGAGACCGGATTTTTGTAAAACCATATAACGTGGCAAATGTGACTAGAAACAACAACAATTATCAGATATTTCAATTGCGAATTCTCTGGACTTTAAAACACTTGTCAACATGTTGAATATTTGGAATTGGTTTTTGGTGTTTAGTATGCAATTTGCATGGGATTTTTGGTTGTGTTTAAATAAAATTGCATAGATTCTGCCACATGTGTGGCAGAGTTGAATAAATAAACAATATTCAATGTAAATATAATTAACATTGCAATTTACTGTGGCAGCTGTGAAAATATCAACAAAATGTGCATGCAAATATCTATATCGAATATGTATATCAATTAAATATAATTATTAAAATCTTTATACTTTAAGAGCTACCAAATTTAAGACTAACATTGTAATATTGCTGAGCATTGCCTGGATGCTGATTCGCAGCTTTTCCAGCCCGTATTACAACTTTTCAGTGGAATACGAAGGAATAAGTCCCCAACATTTCGTTTATAAATACTTAAAAAGAAATGAAAAGCAATTTGCTTGTGTGAAATATATATAAAGTTTTTATACAGTAGTTTTCTATCCTATTTGAATCGAAGGCAACAGCTGAAGACAGTTTCATTAAAGGTACTAAACATATAATAAATAGCTAAGGGTAAACTGATGGCAATTAAATATAATTCGATGCTTTTGTGTACTATAATAAATTATGATTTAAACGTCTATAATTCAGAGAAATTGTTATGCAAAATAAATTTATACTTTTATGTAGATCATATGTGTGGGCATGATTATTCATTCATTGCATTGTTGTTGTTGCTAGTGCCCCTTCGGCAAATGGCAGTTTTGCTGTCTTCGCTTTCGTTCGAACACATTCAAACACGCCCTCCCACTCCGCCCAGTCTCTAGACAACTCCCACTCTTATTGTCTTGCATAAAACTGCAGACGCCGAAAGCTGACGGAAGTGCAACAACAAATGCAACTAAACAATGCAACAGCAACAGCAACAGCAACAACAATGTAAAAGGCTTTGACGCATGCGCCAAATGGCCAATTTGCCTGGCATTTTGGCTGTCTGGCCTGGGCCGCTTGGTGCATTTGGGCGCTGATTATCGACATTACTTTTGTAGTCGGCATGCATGCATGTTGTCTACCTGAAAATTAAGTGGAAAAATCAATCACTTTCACTAATTTTAAAACGATTTTCCCCCCAAGCAAAGCGAGAAAATTGGGTCTGCCCCCAGCTTGTTATCAAGTGTTGAAACGAACGCCGAATGTGAGGAACCGACTCGAAAAAAAAATGAAAAATAAAGACCAAAAATTGACTTCCAGCTAATGCAAAGACATTTATAAACAGCAGAAAATTTAAAGAGGTTTTTAACTAAGACAAATTTAATTTAAATGAATAAGTAAAAAGAAAATGAAATAAAATGGGATCTGGGTCGAGCGTGCCTGACTAGCAGATGACCTCTAAAAGATAGTAAAATGCCTCAAGACTCTTCCAAGAATAAAATTTATTTTCTTTATGAAAGAAAAACTAAAAACTTTAACATTTCAAAAAATGCAACTAAAATTGGACTGCAGAGTCATCTCTTGTTGCAATTAAACAAACTTAACTCACAAATTTCTGATATGCCCTTTTAATGTGTTGTCTACAGGGCATTAACCAAAAACAAAATCTAGGCAAAAGTAAATTATCACCAAAGCTAAAGTGTAAACTGATTAATTGCTGACTTTTGTGGCGACTCGAGACGACATTTTTAATTTGATAGTAGTTAATTTTGGAAGCGTGATAAATCTTCTATGCCATACCAAATTCTAACGGTCAGTTATTTCCTTTAGCTTCGAATTGCGCGCAATATCGTTTTGGCCAAATCGCAAACGGAAGCTGCGCATGCGTCATGCAGTCTTCTACAGCCCCTCTCTGGGTCAAGCGCTTCCTTTTCTCTCTAACTCATGCATTTTGTGGCATTTTTCTCTCTTTTCTTCTCTGTTTTATTCTTTCGGTCAGTCTTGGTGCGTGCTGGGCCCAAAAGAGCTGGCAACGCTTTCGTGTCTGGCTGGGATTTCAGGCTCTGAAAATTTCTTATTTATTCTCATGTTAATTTTCCACTGCGGCGGCGGCGGCGACTCGGCACTTGCGTGACTTGATCGTTTTGGCCAGATATTATTTTGTTACATTAAAAAATAATTACCGCGTTTGCCTTTGCGTTTTTTCTCGTTCATCTGCTGCTCTCATCTGTCCCTCTACCGCATTCGCTCTTACTACCCGCTTTCTGTGTCTTGCGGCCAACTTTCGTCTGGCTGTTGAGTTGTAAATAACTTTCTGAAAATTATTTTATTTATGTTTAAGCATTTGAAATAGCATTAAATGTAATTTCGAAGTGTGGTAATAACTATTACACTCGCTGTATTTTTTTAAAATTTATTTCTAATATATCTTATCAAATTTTTGTGAATTCCTGACATTGATAAACATTTTCGAAGATTTTTTTAGATTAAGCAATTGATTAAACAATTGAATTGAATATAATATGGAGTTTTAACTTGAGTTAGATTATGCTCTAATGAAATGACAATTTTGATGTCCAATTAACATTAACAATAAAATTAAGGAAATTAATATGACAATAAAATTGTGCTAAGGCACAATAGAATATAAATAATAAATATCCCGCTTAAATATTCAAATGTAAAATACTAATAAAGTCTTGAACTTTTTAAAAAACTCGTTGTCCTATCTTAAAAACATTAAAGCTGTCTGTTAGCTGCTTTTCAATTGTTTTGCACTTCGATTAATTGCAATTCTTTGATTTTTTCTTTCTTTGCGATTGGTATTGAAAGCTGGAATGTGCGTGTGGCTTCTCGCTGGCTGCATACTTGAAGCGCTCAGTGTAAAACCAATAAAAAGTTCTGGGCACGATTTCTTAATTAAAACTTGGCATTGCCCTATGAAATGGAAAGCGCTTTTGACTATGTGTGGCCGTGTGGATGGGTGGGCAGCTGTCGTCTAGACAGCTCTTTCCCCCTCTGTCTATGGTTTTTGAGAACCTAATAATATTTATTTTTACAACCGGACATGCTGCAAACTTTTTACAGTTACGTGCGAAAGTGAAACGCTTAAAAAGGCATCGAATGTCTTTATTATGCCACGCAAAAGCCAATCAGCTCGCAGCAAACTGCAAAATCGAAACTGCAAACATTAAGCTTGGTGCTTGGGTTATAGAGAGGGGGGAGGGACTCGCTGTTCGTGTGAAGTTTTCCAGCAACGATGCTTGTCGTCAAATTTTATTGTTATTTAAATGACGAGTCCGGGCCCTGGCAACTTCGACAGTGTAAGAAAATGTCAGGCAAAGTGTGAGGCGACGATGGAAGTCTCGTAATATTCTGCAAAAACTTGATGCAAGAGGTGGTTTAGCTATGAAGTGCTGCTGAAAGATGGCTGTGAGTTATAGCAAATGTAATGCGGTGAAAGCAGTGCTGTGAAATATAAATTTGAGCAGTGTTGCCTATCAAATTAATAATTAAAACTTAAATTTGTATTTATCAACCAATTACTCGTACTAAATTTATGTCCATGCTCACATACTAAGCTTCATCCTTATCATACAGGGTATCATTTAGTAGAACTTATTACAATTTTTTCTTTAACCATTTTTTGTTGTTTTATTTTTCTGCATTGTTGCCAATACGCGGCGCATGCCTTTGCCCGTATAAAGCCTGTCGAAGACCAGCCACCAGGCAAAGTCACTGGCACTTTGTATATAGCCCCCGTTTCAGGTGCACCCCCTTGCACATTCCCCCCCCCCTGTACCAACTATATGCAGAAATATATGTATATGTATATATATACATATATATATATATATTTATTGCGCCTCGTTTCAGTCAATGGTGACACTTGCTGCATTTTAAATGGGCGCGCGCCTGAACATTGCCGTTGTCACTTTGCACGCTTATGGGGTGCGGAGAGGTGGCAGCGGCCGGGTAGCATGTGGCAAAGCCAAAAGAGAAAAGAATGCAGAATGCAAAAGGTGCTTGGCAACACATTCCGCTAACTGCACAGTTGTTGCAAGAGTTTTGTCTGCTGCTGCTGCAGCTACCAACACGTTTTGTGGCCATCATTTTGCGCACTTTTCTCCATTAAAATCATCAAAATGTATAGCTGCCGAGTTTTATGTTTATGAAAAATTTGTCTCGCCAAGTTGCAAGCTGCCTCTGCCGTTGCAGGTGCTGCCAAGGACATGATTCACCAGAAATTAACAGCTGTACAGGACTGGAATGTGTATAAAATATATCAAGACTTTTAAATGTAACTAGGTCTACGGTAAATTCCACCTGCAAGCGTGAAAATTGAGTGAAAAGGTGTATTCTGGTGTAGGTGTAGACTGGTTTTACATTCAAATTGAAAGCCTATGTAAAACATGTAATAGTCTGTTATTTGTATATGTATCTTTAAAAATTGCACAACTTAGTACCAGAGCACATTTACCCATATCTGTTTTTTGTCAACTCTGCTCAAAAATTGACTCTTATCCTTTTTCCAAACACTGTCAAGCTAGTGATGAGTAAATAGCTAAGATCATTTACAGCTTACTAGACCCTAATAAAGTACTGTATGTACCAGCCTGTTACAAAGATAATCTCACCATCCACCAGCATTAGCGAAATATGAGTGACAAAAAACAAATTGCTTAAATGAACAGTGCAAAGCCGCGTTATACCTGCTACTGCTAGCTGTCTGCTTTTTAGCTTCCTCAGTTACTTAGCTCTGCAACATTGGGTTGTCTTTATAAATTCATCAACCACTCGCTAAATTCTGTTCTTGGGAGGCCTTCAACTTTTTTGCTTGCACTTTTGCTATACAAGTGCGCAATGTTTGGGCTAAACTTTTTTACTTGGTTAGGTTTAAGCCCATAAGCACAGACTAGGGTAACCGAAACTGCCTAAAGTAAATCCCTGGCATGCATTTCATAGAACTTTACGAGCTGCAGCTTGCCTTTTTTAAGGGGCAAATTTTGCAAACTAACAAAAAACTCAAATGTCGAACTAGTGTGCACAGGGTGTGTGTCTATGTGTGTGCGTGTGTGTGTTGAGAGGGGCATCAGGCGTGTGCAGTGTTGGTCAATGTGTGAACAAAATGCACAGCATCGTTAGAGGATGCAAACAAGTTTCTCTATATATATATTTTTTTTTTTTTCAGTTAATCTCTGTGGCCCGCTGCTGCTTCTTCTTCTACTCGATGCTGTCACTGCAGTTGCCGACGCTTTGTTTGAAATGTTGCTGACAAACCACTTGAAAGTGTTGTAGTTGTTGTGCGAGTGTGTGTGTGCGCGTGTGTGTGTGTGTCTGCGCTGACGTACATATTTCATAAGAAAAGCAAGTGACAAGTTTTTCCCCCAGTCACCCCGCTGCTTTATACATTTGCCGAAATTATGCCGCCTAGAAAAGAAAGAAAGAAAGAAAAAAGGTTAAAGTGTAAGTGGGGAAAAACAAATTGTTGTTGGCCCGACCCAACCAGTTGTTGGCCCAGACTGGCTGGCTAGCTGACCGACTAGCTGACTGGGACTGGGTTCGGTTCGTCTGGATCTCTGACAGCAGCCTCCTCCTCAGCAAGTGTTGAAAACTGGCCTACTCGCGCGTCGGCCTTCGAGCGAGCACACAAGCACAGGAACAGACACAGAATACAGAGAACTTTGCGTGCTTGAAGAAAAGTCTTTTATTTGAAACATTTTCCACGAAAAATGATTTCGAGTGCTTGACAGCTGCGCGTTCGCTCGTTCGGCCTTTGTCGCTTTTTAATATACCATTTCATTTCAAGTTTTTCCTCATATTTTTCTGCCACTTCAATAACAGTTTGTAGGCTGCGTCTTGTTAAATTCTTATGAAAATATGCACATTTCATGCGTCTGGTTATTTTTCTTTCTCCACTGCTTTCCAGCGAAAGTGTAGTCAGAAGATACAAAAAACACCAAATCTAAGCTACGCACTCCACTTTCTAATCAATTATTTTGCACTTATGTATATGCAAATTTTGAGCGCAAACAAATAAATCAATTGAATAAGAAATCCCCAACCCCTACACACACGCCCCTTATGCCCCTGGCAACGCGGGCTATTGGCCACAATGAACCAATTTGAGCAGCACCTTTCGCCTGTGAAATTGCGTTGTCAGCACTGGCGCCGCCGGTGAAGCCGGTGAGGTGCTTTTTTTCTTATTTCTTTTTCTTTTGGGGTTTCTGCCTAGTTAACAGCTTTTTTTTTACATCTAGCTCTGCTTCTTCTGCTCGCACTCATTCGATTTCGCGCTGACAAAAAGCACGCGCAATGTGCTTGAAAAGCGCAAAATTTCGTGAATATCGAATTTCAAAAGTGGGCAAATCAGCAACGGAAGTGGGCAACGGCGACTGCCAAATGCGCTGCGGGCGGTCCTCTAGACAGTTATTAAAAGCCTTGCGTCATAGTTAAATTATTGACAGCTGTAGCAAATTCCAAGCTTATATCGTTTGATCAAGGCAGTTGCTAAGAAAAAGTTAAGATAATGAAAACAAAAATGATTTTCTTTGTAACCAGATTGATATTTGTCTATTTACATAATACTTTTGCCTGCATTAAGATTCACTATTAAAAAACTTGTGATATTTTGGGCTT
Organism: Drosophila littoralis; assembly: GCA_018903485.1. NCBI lineage: Eukaryota > Metazoa > Arthropoda > Insecta > Diptera > Drosophilidae > Drosophila > Drosophila littoralis. The sequence goes on along the minus strand of JAEIGF010000297.1, from coordinate 5,303,474 downwards.
AAACTATCCTGAGATTACAATATTTGAAGAAAACGTAGTCTATTATGGTCTTCTGAAATTATACAATATATTTTAAAATATTACGACTTTCCGTGCCTAACTTATATAAATTCCTTAAAAATGTTCAAAGAAATTTTAAGTAGTTTACCTCAACCACGTCAAAATGATTTCGAGCAAAGAAATATCTTATTATTTTTAATTTTAATTGCATTTCAAAGCATCTGCTTTTATTTCAACCCACTTGAGCATAACTTACATGCGATCATTTTTGGAATTTTAAGTATTCATCATTTTGAGTTTCTGACCAAGCGAATGAGTCAGCCGCATTTGGCAGCTGCATTAGCCAAATCCATAAGCCTTGGCTAATATGCAAACAAACATACATACTGTATATATATTTATATATAGAAAAATGCCAAATCATTCAATTTCAATTAAATGACAAAAATACAAAAATGTTTTGACGCCAAGTCAACAATTCGGAAATTTAATTTCGTGCGCTTTTGCTACGGTTTCACATTTCACATTTCGCCTGCAAGCAAAATCCAAATCTCGTAGCTTTTGATTTTTTTTCGGAAAGCTCGACAAATGAACGAGAATAAAATCTGTAAAAAATTATCAAGTTTCATTCATTGACGAAGCCAAAGATTGTTTTACACTCGTCTGGTGTAAAACAAAAAGATTGTATTTTTATTTTTGTCGCGTGTTTCTGGAGCTGCAAACTTTTCGCCGAACGCTGTTATTTATTTTTTTTAATTTTTTTTTTTTTGTAACAAGAGGCACAACTTATGTTGAACAATTTGAATAAGTACATATAATGATTATATTTTTTTTTCGCTTTGCTCACTCTTGACAGATCCAGTACAGACAGCCCGACAGACACGTCTGTGCACAACAATTTGATCTCTAGAGTTTTGGCACGAACTGTAATTGAAAATATTTCATATCCCAAAGCAAAACCAAAAACCGACAAACAAACAGTGCGCTTGACACTTGAAACACTTGGTTCGTGGCTTTGGTCTTTGGCATGGCGGTTAGGCGGGGGGTTTTTCACGGATCTCTTGCTGGCAGCTTTCTTGTCCGGTTATGTTACGTTACGTGAAATTTCAAATGTCATAATTTTGACAGTTTGATAGTCATACACATAGTTTCTTGCCAGCGTGTAGTGGGAAGCTGCAAGGCATTGGAGCGGTCCGTTGTGAAGTGTATTGCCCAACACTGTTACCGAAAAAGTAGCCAACAGCAAACAAAGTGACAACTTTGGCATATTATGAGTATAAGTCACGCACAGTGGTAACGAACATCAAATTGAAGCTATACAAATATATGAAATGCTGTTAGATAAACAATATGTGATCTAGTAACTTTCAGGTGTAATTAGTTTTTTAGCAAATTCTTCAGCTTGGGTTCATAAACCCAGAGCATGATATAAAATTTAACTTTTTCATGGTTAATAGCAGCTCTGGACTGAATTTGCTGAAGAGAAAATATAAGTTAATACTCCAAACGAGGTTTTATTATAAATTGCGGCAAATACTTCTTGTTTAAGTATTCCTTTCTGTAGTCCTAAGTAAAGAGTTAAGTAATTATCATTTCAAACACTATTCCAAATTCTGTAGACCCCTTACAGTTTCATTTTTAGAACATTTAATACCTTGATACCCTTCCTTAGTTGGCTTCGGTATTCCTGCTATTTGATTATTTGCCGAACGAGACGCAACTCAGACCCGAGTCTAACCGAAGCGATACGTGTCCCACTCTTGTAGCTGGTTGATCTCGAAGACCACACATAGAGCTGGATTTTTAATGTAAAGTTGCAAAACATGAAAAAATTCAGCTCGTGTTTTACAGCAAACAACAGCTGTAATCAGTTTTGAGCTATTTCCCGAGAAACAGTCGCCAGCGCGAGCTGCCAAATTAGGCATTGTCAGAGTCATATATGGGTTGTAGGTACTATAACCCCAGCCTATACTATTATTTCTGAGCAGCTTAGGGCTTTGTGTTATATATCAAGTAACAAAACACAAAAAAACATGTCTTTTTAAAAGAACTTGCTATCCGAACAGGTTAGGAAATGGGGACTCGAACAAAACTTGGGCCTCGTCAGCTTTTTGACATTGACGAAGTGGTTCTTCGAATGAAATTGTCATAATTTTTTCGGGTTTTCTACATGTCTTTTGATGCATACAAAGCGTTAATGTTGCCCACTTTGTCATACTTTGCGTTAGCCTCAACAATTGAACAATTGATAAAAATCCAGTCAAACTAACGGTCCATTTGAGGTGTTGCCTCACACATCTGGATCCGAACAATTGAACTTCGAGCATGACTCAGTTTCGTAGCTTGCAATTGCAGTCCAAATGCAATGCTATTGGGCGTGGCATAACCCGTTTCGATGCCTACGATATGGTTGAGCTCTACTATAAACTAAAAGCCTTGACTTTAACACTTAATTGAGGCGTATGGTAAGCATTTAAGGACTTCCAGATGTAGTTCCACATCTGGTAGAACTGAAACATGGCTAACAACACATTTGAGTACATGTTGTTTTGACGTTTAGTAATTTGTTTGAAATTTCACAGTTTTGCGTGTTGTAATCAATTGGTTCTGCTTGTTTCGAGTGTGCATAATGGCTTGTAATTTCAATTTGTTGTTGGCGTCATTGAGTAGTTGACGGACAGGCAAACTTCACACGTAAGATAATTTAATTTATTTTATTACATTTTTTGCGTGTAAACTATTGAGAAATTAATTCAAATGCCTTTATTGTATTAATGAACATCTCAGGGAATAACAAAGGTTTTTCGGCAGCGAAAATTGTTGTACAAGGCGCGTTAAAAATTGAACTATTGAGAAACGCAGAGAGAGATGCTCTGGCAGAAACTACTTGTAGCATAAACATGGATCTATTCGAAAAGAAAAAAACGCATCTTTATTAATTCTTTGAATAAGAACAAAACCCAGAAAGAACTTCAATTTTTTTCAGCTTAAATAAAACATTTATTAATATTAAATACCAGATATTTTGTTTATTATTCCAACCAGTTCATGTTCTATTCTTCAGGCTAAGTTTTATTATTTTCATTAGCTTCAGTTAGGCACAATTAATGCTTTGGCCACGCCTCAAACAAATTTAAAACGTTTCATTTTAATATACTTCATGTGGTAAGCATAAGCAATTTTGAATTTGATTTAATCCATGCCAGCACGTCACATAAATTGGAATACTTATTTCAGCTGCAAAGCGGCCCACAACTATCTATAAATTAGTCCATAAATATGTCCGCGTCTTAGACTAAGCTGCAGCAACAGCTCCAGGGCCAGCAACAAAGCCGGCCGCAATGAACGATTCCATAAGCAATTATTATATCGATTTATGACAAACCCAAGCAAAGTTTGTCTTGGGTGCGAGATTATGTCGGCCAAGCGGGGATTTGTGCCAAGGCGGCTATGGCTCAAGTTCCCAAACGCCCAAGACAAACTTTGCGCATTACAAAAAGCGCATGAAATTTAAATCTCAAAATAATAAATACAAATTCTAACTGCTTGCTAGTAAAAAAGGCTAAACGAAATAAAAGAAAAATAAAAGTAACAAAATTACATTTCCGCCTAGTTATAAGAAATCGCTAACTGAGCAACAGGTAAACGGTGGCAGCCAGGTAAGACCCAAGGCTGGTCCCAAGTAATACACCACCAGCCTCTGAGCGGGTTATAAAAACTGTCATGATTTACAGTTCGCACTTTTTACGATGCCGCGCTCTACGCCAGGCTCTATGGCAGCGGCGGCTGTTCTATCGGCCAAGAATTATATGGAATTTAAGTAAGCGAGAAATATATATTTAAGCATAGTTTTTATTTGTCGTAGTTCTTTTTTTTTTGTATTTTTTCTCTCCTTTCTATTTTTATGTGGCTTTTATGTGCCAGCGCGCAGTTCCCATACCAAAAAGAACTTTAAAGGCGGCTAATACAAATTCTTTTATTTTGTGGTAGCATCCAGCTAACTGTTTGTAATTAAAATCATTTATTGGCATTAAAAATCATGTATTTAAGCTTGATTTTTGCGCCGCTTACTCACGTATTCCACATAAAAACACAAAGGCCTCAAAATCAAAGCTAAAGCTAACCCATAAAACATAAAATATAAAACGCACACACACTATTACCCAGCGTGTTCTCACTGCGCACATCATGTAACGTTTTCACTTAAAATTCACACTTGATACACAACAACAACAGCAGCGCGGACATTTATCACTTCGCTTAGATCTCGCGCCTTTTAGAGCGGTACGAGGCCTAAAAGTGTCGCCTGGTTGTTGTTGTTTTCCTCTTTTTTTTGCATCTTTTGATTTATTCTCAAGTGCTTCGCTGCTGTCTTTCTCTTTGTTTTATTTCTGCGGCAACCTAAATATTGAGATAGGCATCTGCGGTCGGTGAGTGTCAACTGAAGCGGTTCAGCTAAGTTGGCTTATTCCCTTGGCCTCTACCTACGATATATTACGTACGACGTCGCTTCATTAGAAGTGTCGTAAAAACGTAGCCAAGATCTGAGTTTTACTTGAAATGGCCCCAGTTACTCTGAGATCTAAGCTAAATTGTGATCATGCGTAGAGCTACGGCTGAAAATTGCATTCAGAACTTGCAGCTAAGTTGATACGAATACGTGCTTGGCATAAATAACTCATGGTTAACAGTCAGTCACTAACTGGCAGTTGGGCTGTATAGATGTTAGCACAGCAAAGTCTATAAACGAACTTTAATAAAATCTTTCCAATAGTCTTAAACGCCAAAATGAGGACGGCCTCATGAGAATCGCTCGAGAAGGGCTCGAAGCATAAGAGAGCTTTCAAATGATTTCTAGAATTATAAGTAGAGAGCAATGAGATCTAGCACATAACAGACAAAAAAATATTTACAATATATTTTAAATCTTTAAACGTATTATCTTAAAAGTAAAAGACAAATATCTTAAAGCTTTAAGAGAAATATTCTTATGCTTTAATGTGAAATTTTTGTAAAAGTTGATAATATTGTTGAGCTAGATAATTCCTAAGAAGAATTTGCTGGAAAGTACTCAAGTTAAACACAATTATTTTTAATTTGAATTGCGCTCTGTTTCATTTCAATACGTTTTTGCATCTTAATATTATTGGCTCTATAGCTTAAACTTATGGTCTTCGTGCAGCACTTCCTTTCATAATTGCTTTCAAATATTTATAAGAATGCAAAGTAATTTTTCATAGTCACGCTGTTTTCGTACCGTTCACTTGATTTGCAATGGCATTGTTAATGCTCAACGCTCTGATTTCAAATGTTTTAAAAACTTTGAACACAATATTAATTACCGGCCATTAGCAGCATCACTCAATTTTAAACATATGCAACAGCAGCAGCGACTGCACAGCGACGAGCAGTGCACAAAGAAAAAAAAATAAAAGTGGAAACTATCTGGAAACTCATACATCAATGCCGCTAAATCCACTTGTCAGGGCAACAAACGTGAGAATCGTTCGAGTAAAAAAAATATACAAAACAACAAAAAAGATACAAAACAAAAGCCAAAGCAAATGCAAACAGATCGAGCTACGAGAAAATATTGTCAGGGCAGCCGTTTAACCCGGTGTACGGTGTCCCTGCTCGGGCGCGCAGTCCCTGCTCAGGCGCCCAAAAACCGTACGTTGTTCGCTTAACTTTGGACTCTATTAAAGATTTGTTGCTGCTGCTGCAGCAACGACACCTGCAACATTTGAGGGCGAGCAGTGAAAGACTTTTTTATGCTAAATACCGCCGCATTTTATTGATGACGACAACAGCAACGAAAACAATGTGATATATCTTGCCCTATGCTCGCACACACACACACACAGAGAGTCACACACACATGTAACTTCGACAACAACAACAACAAATGAGTGACAAAACACCACAAGGAATTTTAATCCCAAAATGATTGATAATCATTTGCAAGCCGTAGAAGAAAAAGCTTTATCACGTTCCGTTTGCTAGGTGTAAAGTCTATGCGGTATTATCAGCAACGCGTTCAGCATCATCTTCTGCTTCAGCTTCTTCATCTTATTCTTCTTCTTTTTCTTCATCATCATTATCATCATCAGCTGCTGCGACTGGAACTGGGTTGGGTTCGGGGGCCAACCGTAGACCAGGGCCTGGCCATTGTGCGCTGCTAATGTTTGCACTTAATTCAACAGACAATAGACAGGAAAGCTGCTGGGCGCATTTTCTTTTAGCTTTTACCTCAAGTGCTGATGAGTGCAAGGGCGTGTAGAGCAGGGGGGCTGGAATCCATTCCAAGCGGAAAACGTTGCCAGCCAAGGCGAAAAATCTAAATTATGTCGTTGCCGCCTGGCAACGCATAGAAAAATGCAGCGTTTTGTTAGCATAAAGAGGCGACGATGCGCTTTTTATGAATGGCGCAACAGCACTGAGAGAAATTTTGTAGTTGGTGTTGAAAATTAGGGATCTTAGGCCAAAAATTTAACAAGGCAAAATTTTCAAAATATAAATTGCTAAGGAATCAAAAAGAAAGTAGGGGAATGTAAGCTTATTATCATTGTAAATAATGATAAATAAAAAGCAATAAAATGAAATGAAATAAATCAAATAGATAGAAACTATTAGGAAATTGTTCAGTTTCAAATTTTTGTTGTTGATTTGAAAATAATGAAAATAATAATAATAATAGTAATAATAATAATAAAATCAAAAAAATATAATAATCAAATAATAGATTGAAATTTAAAATATAAATATTTTATTTATTGTAAAAATTGTTTAAAACATGTTAATTTTACCATTTTTGTTTCAATTTTCCTCCTCTCTTAATTTTTGCATACTTTTCGTGCAGTGCCGTATATCTATGCCTGTACACCCACCCACAGTCAAACATTTGCCATATCATGTTGCACATTTGACTGCCAACAAACTGTTGTACGCGTGTGTGTGTGTGTGTGTGTGTGCCGCCCCAAGAGCCCCTCAGCTCCAGCCTCGTTTATTTCACTTGTATCTCATTCAACATTTAGTTAAGCGCTTTTGCATCTAAAATTTTCCATTTGCATAGCCTGTGGCAACAACAACAACAACAACATCATTATTTTTATCCACTTAGTCTTTTGTTTGTGTTGGTGACACCTTTTCTAACACACACACACACACACATAGCCACACTCGTATGCACACATGCACAGCTATTTAACCTGCGAGTCACCTGCGCTGCATTTGGTAGTCATGAGTTTTGATGATGAGTTGAAAATTGAACAAAAGCTGATTTAAGTCATAATTTATCATGATGTTTTTGGGGATTAGTTGCGCTCAATTTAACAACTGTTTATTTTTAACACGTCCGCATTGCGCATACGCCGCATGTGACGTGCACGCTCTGGCTAATGTTTTAATTTATTGACTATCAAATGTTTGAGGCTTTTGTGTGCTTTGACTGCCTGCTGCCTACTGCATTGGTTTGTGCCACTAAAAAATGCAACAAAGCAAAGTCATATGCTGCCCGCTGCCCGCTGCCCCCTGCCCACTAAAACTGGCTGTGTCCGTTCCATGACATGGCCAGCCACGCCCACAAGATACCACACAAAAAATAATAAAAAAAAACTCGTTCTTTCACTTTTGCCTGCCTGCAAGCGCGAATTTTATGGTTACACCCAACCAAAAATCTCTGATGAGGATCGCGCGCGCCGCACAAGTTCTAGCGGTAAATAAAGAATTGGCCAACGATGGCAACGCCAACGCCGCGCCCACCCAGCGGCCAGGCAAAGGACCACCAAAATGATAAGTTGCCAATTCGCTTCTTCCTTCATTTAATAAAAGTTTTTTTTTTTTTTTTGGGCGCAGTTTGGATTAAGAAATTACAAGATACTCGCCCCACGCAACCGCAAAAAAAAAATTGAATTTAATTTAATTTAATTTTCTGCAACACGTCCCACACCGCCACTCTGAAACTGAAAGGAAAGTTGACCCACTGGGTAACTGAGGTGGTGCCACAAAAGGGTCTGTCGCCTAAATCGCCCCGGGTTTGAATTAAGACATAATAAAGCTGTCCCAGCCCAAGCGTATCCAGCGATTTCACCTCTTTCCCTCTCTTTCTCTCAGTCATCCGTCAAGCGTTTCGGGATGTCAGTTTTTGAACATCTTGGAACGAACACCTTTTCGGCTGGGCTGACGAACTACATAGCTGGAGGAGTAGTGTGTCGAGGGGTGCTTGAACGATATTTTCGAACTTTCAGCGGGTACTCAAAGTTTATTACTTCATTTGCAACACACCCAAAGTGACATTTCCCAGCTCGATATTTAGCGTACATAAAGAAATCATTCATCCGCTAGCTCGTTGTTAAGACTTGGACAGTTCGAGGCAGAAAAGTAGCAATCAATAGTAAATATCTTAGTATATATGTACAGCGAACGCTTGCAGCGACACTGCAGCCGGGTAGCAAGAGACCTCGCTGGGAGGTGTGTAATCAGGAGGCTCAAGAGAAGATCGTTCAAGGACCTCCTCCAACCACGACATAGGAGACGCCCCAGAGTCCCCCGACTACCTACGTGACGATGCAGCCTTACTCAAAAAGCCGCCTTTGACGTTTGTCCACGATAAAGCCTGAGGACCCAACCAGGCTTGGCGTAATTTCACCTAAGCCAACTGTGTTGTAATAAAAATGTATGCTATTTTTGATTCAATACAATAAACAAACAAAAAAAAAAAAAAAAAGAAATTATATATGTATATAGTGTGTTTAATCTTCGGCAGTCTGAGAATAAAGTTTTCGGTTTTTGGGTCTCATTTTGCGCACTAAGAGCGCGTGGTTATATCTCTGGCATATTTTGCAGTTCATTTTGTACTCGTGGCTCATTGTCTTGGCTCCCATGTGTGTGTGTGTGTGTGTGTGTGTGTGTGTGTTTGGGTTTGAGTCTGTGTGGTTTGACAAACGAGTCTCATTTATCAAAATGTGACACTATTTGCGCCAAGTCATGTGTTAACTGCACTTTATTTTATTGTTATATGTTGCCCGTGCCCAAAGGAATATCACGCCGCCTCACAAAGGCGTTGCTGGCGCAGGAGCTGCTCCTTCCGCCAGCTCAACTCAACTGAATTGAGGAACTGAGCTGTCTGGCATTGGTTTTTAAAGTGCTCTCATAAAATATATATCATAATTGAGGGCTATATTCTGTGTTTTTTTTCTTTCTCTTCGTTGGCCAAAACTTCTTAAGCGCAAAAGTTTAGCAAAGCAATTGACCCAGACACGAAGCCGTGGCATGCACAAAGATTGAGATATGGTTAGTGTGTGCCCAGGTTTTGCTTTTTGGGACAGTTCGCCCTTTGGGCACACTTGAAGAATTGCTTGTTATTAATAAGTGGGAATATATTTAGGTTTTATGTTATGGCTTCATGGAAATATTTGAATATTAATTTATTGTTATTTATAGCCTAAATAATTGCGCATATTTAAATTCTTATTAATATCTCAATTATTGTGTTTTATATTTATATACAATTGTTTGTATTATGCATACGTTTAAGCTGCCTTACTGTTAAGAAATTTGCTTTGTAGCAAGCCCAATAACTTACAAAAAAATGTTACTGTGCTTTTCAGATATTTTTATGGTTTTGTTTTCTTTTTGGGGCGGTAAGTGCATTTAGTGCCAATAATATAAATATTATGATTATGCGCTCCAAACATGGGTGCAGTTATATATTTTACGCTTACCAATGCAGCTATATGTTGTAGTTGTTGTGCGTGTGTGTGTGTTTCTTTCTGGTTTCCAGAGACCCGAATATCGAAAAGCAATTTCTTGCACGACATTAATTTCTTTTAAATTACGCATAATTGAAGTACGAGCCACTCGAACTTGATCGCTGATCGATTCAAACTCTGGACTCAAGCTGCTCCTTGGCACTACGATGGAAACGTGTTTCTCTTGAAATTACTATATAAAAATCTTTGAAAAAAATGGAAAGATTGCGCCATAATTATTTCACTTCTTTGCCAAAGCAAGCGTTGGTGTTGGCTTCACTCCATATGGGGGCCAAGTTCTGGGACTTTTTGGACAGCGGCATTGACATTCGAATTAGACACCTGACACAATAGCCAAAGACTCGTGACTGTCATTTGATGGTTTGCCGTACAACAAAACTCAGTGCGCCTCAATCAACGCATTGACTGAAGCCTTGAGTTTAATATTATTTTTGATGCATTATTCGAAATTTGATTTTGATTTTCTATATTCCTGAGCATTTAAGCTGTGCGGTTACTCGTAACATAGCCTTGTACAGGGTATTTGAGTTTATGTGATGAAGTATGTAACAAATTGAAGAAGGTCAAAAAAGTGTATAGATTCTATTATACAGTTGATATAGAGGAAGCGGCTTAAAAATAGGTTTATATTATTTACATGATTAAATCATAGTAAATATCTGCAGGGTATTAAATCTTGGGTAACCCACATACAAAATATTTATATTTTATTTTTGTCTGCTTTTTTTTCTTGGCTGTGTGTAATTTCATATCTATGGTTGTTGTTGTTGTTGGGGTTGTTATTTATTTAGTTTTATTTTTGGTTGCTGCCTTTGTTAGCGCACTAAGCGGATTTTTTCTTACATCAGTTTAGTGTCACATTAGCGCTGTTGTGAAGTGCGACCCAGGCACTTAACCGTTCCAAATGCCATTCAATTGGCTCTGCTTACGGGGGCGACAGATCACATCAATTCAATTCAGTTCAATACAGCCCAGATCGGATCAGATCAGTTCAGGCATTCCCGCCTGCTTGCTGTCACACAATTTGTGCCACATTTCATTACGCATCACATATCGAAAACATGTACATTTTGTTTTGCATTCAATAACATCTTATATAGATAGCATATATAACCCCATCTGATCGGTATCGGTTTGCTCTTTGAGCTGCCAGCAGCGTTTAGCTCAGTTCCAAACTTACATAAAATGCTTCAACAGAACGCAACTTATGAATTTCTTGTTATTTTGTTTGTCTTCTTTTTGAAAACTCATGCTTTTATTTTTTTATGACACTGCGATGCTATCAGTTTTTGTGTATTTGCCTTCCTTGCTGCCTTTTGTCAAGAATTTTGCTCGTTAAATTCGTCGCAAGCAGCTCGATTCATTGGATGAATCATAAAGTAATAAAGGTATTTAAAAGTCAGATCTTAAGTTTTTGTTGGTGATGGTTTGTCTCCGTTTCGAATTGAATAGTTAACTTTCCGGCTTGTTATTTAACTACCAGAACTGTCAAAACCGAGAGGAATTCATAGAATAAATGGAGAATATAAACATTTAACTTAACATTTAGGCATTTTATTTGAATTAGGGCGCGCGTTTGCTGATTTTAAAGTCGCTCCTCGGTGGATTTTTCGGCTTCAAGGGGGCGAATCATCATCAGGACGCTTTTCAAGGAATAGCTACGGCCATGCCAATGATTCCAGTATATGCAGCCGTTTCTCTCCAATTTATTTGATTTCTCCATTTGGCAATCGAAACTAAAACCGTTCAAGTTGCTTAACGAAGTGAAGATAAATATGTTAAATATTTTCCATGACAAAACATTTCGATAATAATACCTGTCACCGCAGTGGAAATACCACCAACCGCCTTTTAGAGCTTTTGCGCAGTTACTTTTCGAATGCGAATCATTATCCTGATCTTTGGTTGAAAATGAATTTCCTACATGTCCTCCCAAAGAATCACCAGCATTTCCGCTGTATTGGCCAGTCGAAACTAACTTGAATTTGTCCTCCTCACTTCCGATTACGAAATTATCGTATCTAGCATGCCGGACTTCGTCATTTTGATCGACAAGCCTAACATAGAGCTCGTGTCTTTGATCGTTTGTCATTTTATGCAATTTCTGTAGACCTATCCAGTATTCACCTTCGGGGGTCCCGAATCCTTTAGCATATTCTGACCAATCCCCAAAGAAGTCAACACTTCCATCTGTGCGACGCTGTACTACGGTCCACCCTATGCCTGCAGACACAGAATCGCATGCGACGGAAAAAGGCGCCTCTCCTTCTATTTCAATTGTCTGTACTCGCGCAGGAAGACAACTTTTTGGAAAAACATTCTTGACACAGTCCTGCTGAAAATAAATCAATTAAGAGAACATGTTAAATAATATTATAACAACAATTCCTCATGTCGATTACTCACCGCACCATTTCCAAGTATTACCCCAATCACTTTCAAAATTGTTAATAATATTGCACATACTTTTAAATCTTGTAACATTTTAGCGCGATCTTCAAACTTCGCGTCCAAATACAGGGAAATGTCCGACAAATATGAAAGAGAATTGAATTGCACAGCGTTTAATAACCTATTCGCCAGGAAGTGTTACGCTTACTTTATAATAGAAAATTATAAAATTGGATTATAGTTAATTATCTGCGCTTATGCAACGGCAAAAAAAGCTTGTTTAAGTTCTACTTGACATTTATTTAATTCAATTAAGACACGTTTTAAGTAACGCAAATTTATCATCAAAAGCGTATCGAAAGGTGATTCTACTTTGAGCGATTTCTCCTGAAACCAAGTTGTTATAAATAATGCAAATATTTTTCTTTACTATTCTCTTAAGATCATTTATATTTGATTTTATTTATACATATTTATTTTTCAGTATAACATACGCCACAAATATATCTACATACATATCAACTAATCCAACAGCCGATCTGCCCGGATCTGAAATTGATTGTAAATTGTAAGATCGAATCATTAACTGAACAGTTACGGGTGAGTAGCTGCGAACATGATAGTCATTTCAGTAAATGTAGTTAGTTGGCTTTAATTTATGTCCTACGCTCCAGTCACAATCAAAATTGTTAACTATTAGAAATGTTATATATGTGAGCTCTCAACATTTTGTGACTGGAAGATTTTATTATATTTATTTGCATGTAGGAAGTATAAATTTGAATTATAGCTAGCCTAAGAAAAGTATAGCGGTGGCTTTTGAGGTCTTCGGATATTAAGATAAGGATCTAAGTGTAATTTGGGTATATATGTACTTTTATTTATTTACTTATGTACATGTAGAAAAGTTCAGTTAAATCTATTTGTTGGCTGGCTCGAGGTCCGGGTTGGTAAAAACAAACATTAAAACAATTTTATTTAAATTTTGCTTCCAATATATTTCGGTTGCACATCGGCAAACCGTCTTCAGGGCAATTATTTTACACGTCTGCGCTTTTTGACGTGGAGATTGAAAGTTTAGTTAAATCTATATTAACATGATGCTGTGGCCTTTAGATATGCATCTAAGGATGTGAATGTAATTTGGGTGTATTTATTTCTTTACATGCAGAATAGTTTAGTAAAAACTATTGCGGACCAAAGAAGGCATACGGCTATGTACAGGATATTAGTATAATTTGTTCTTGTAACTAATACAATTGTTTAGATTGAATTTTGTATATCGTTAGTATACAGTTCCATATAGTTTAAATTGTAGCTGCTTTGCTTCAGCAAACAAATAATTGTGGATATATTTAATTGTGTGGATTAATAATATGTGTTACTGGGCTATTGTTTTGAAAAGTCTATGGGTTTGTAATTTGGAGAAGTGGGTGGTGTTTATGTAATAGATGTCTATTAATTGTATCCAAGACGCAAGCGAATCAGTTTAATTTCGTCCAGTTTGCCTATGTTGCAAATAATTTATTTAAAAAGAAAATAGTTTTGTTTTCTTTTTTATATTTCCAATGAAATTATATAATTCATTAGTTGTTTGGCTCTCTAGATATGTAATGATTACCGCGCGTTTGCTGATTAAATCAAAGTCGCTCCTAGGTGGGTTCTTCGGCGTCAAGGGGGCGAATCATCATCTGGACGCTTTTCATGGAATAGCTACGGCCATGCCAATGGTACCAGAATATGCAGCCGTTTCCCTCCAATTCATTTGATTTCTCCATTTCGCAATCGAAACTAAAACCGTTCAAGTTGCTTAACGATAGAGGAGAGAAATATGTTAAATATTTTCCATGACAAAACATTTCAATAATATAACCTGTAGGCGCAGTTCAAATACCACCAACCGCCTTTTAGAACTTTTGCGCAGCTGAGGTTCGGATGAATATCATTATCCTCATCTTTGGTTGAAAATTGTTCTCCTACATGTTTTTTCATAGAATCACCAGCATTTCCGCTGTATTGGCCAATCGAAACCAACGGGAATTTTTCCTCCTCACTTCCGATTACGAAATTATCATATCTGGCATGCCGGACTTCGTCATTTTGATCTACAAGCTTAATATAGAGCTCGTGTCTTTGATTGTTGGTCAGTTTATTCAATTTCTGTAGACCCATCCAGTATTCACCATCGGGGGTCCCGAATCCTTCGGCATAAGCTGACCATTTCCTAAAGAAGTTAACACTTCCATCTGTTCGACGCTGTATTACGGTCCAACCTATGCCTGCAGTCTCCGAATCGCATGCGACGGAAAAGGGCGCCTCTCCTTCTATTTCTATTGACTGTACTCGCGCAGGAAGACAACTTTGCGACAATACACATTTTCTCTAAAAATAAATCGATTGAGAGAACATGTTAAATAATATTATTATAACATTTCCTCATGTCGACTACTCACCGCACCACTTCCAGGTATTACCGCAATCACTTTCAAAATTGCTAATAAAATTTCACATACTTTTAAATCTTTTAACATTTTAGTGCGATCTTCGAACTACGTTGCCAAATACAGGGAAATGTTCGACTAATTGAAGTGCCCAGCGCTTAATAACCTATTCGCCAAGAAGTGTTACGCTTATAATAATAGAAAATATTAAAATTGGATTACAGTAAATTATCTGCGCTTATGCAACGGCAAAAAAAGCTTGTTTAAGTTCTACTTGACATTTATTTAATTCAATTAAGACACGTTTTAAGTAACGCAAATTTATCATCAAAAGCGTATCGAAAGGTGATTATATTTTAAGCGATTTCTCCTGAAACCTAATTGTTTTAAATAATGCAAGTATTTTTCTTTACCATTCCCTTAAGATCATTTATATTTGATTTTATTTATCTATATATATTTTTCAGTATAACATACGCCACAATATCAACTAATTCAATAGCCGATCTGCCCGGATTTGAAATTTTTTGTAAATTGTAAGATCGAATAATGATTGTTCAGATAATGAACAGTTGCGGGTGAGTAACTGCGAACATGACAGTCATTTCAGTAGATGTAGCCAGTTGGCTTTAATTTATGTCCAACGCTCAAGTCACAATCAAAATTGTTAACTCTTGGATTGCTAAGAAAATAAATGTAAACTATTAGAAATGTTATATATGTGAGCTCTCAACATTTTGTGATTGGAACACCAGTAAAGTAATAATATTAAGATTTTATTATATATTAAGCTGGGGATCTAAGTGTAATTTGGGTATATATGTACTTCTACTTATTTACTTACTTACATGTAGGATAGTTTAGTTAAATCTATTTTAACATATTGCTTTGTCCTTTCGAGATGTATCTAAGGATCTGAGTTTAATTTGGGTGTATTTATTTCTTTACATACAGAATAGTTTAGTAAAAACTATTGCGAACCAAAGAAGGCATTGGCCACTTGCATTACTTAAAATTATAAAAAAACAATTGTCTTTTTGTTAAATTCTAAAACCGTCATCGAACGCGATCCCCGCCTAATAAAGGTCGGAGACCAACTAAACTTCTTCAGCATCCGATATGCCGACAAGCTGCTGCAGCACCCGAACGCGGCCGCCAGGGACCTGACTGACCCCATCACAGTGAGGCGCCTCCGAAGGCTACACCCCGACGACCTACCCACAAGGCGTATTACTTAAACACCATCATTGTATATAACATCCATGTAAATATCATATAGTAATTATACTTTATTAATAATTATTCGCTTGGTAGAGACCAGAAAGCACTGATCGATTCCAGCGCACAAATAAAACATATGAAGATTAAAAAACAAAACAAAACTGTATAAAACTTAAATTACAAGCACAGACCAATTCGGGTCTGCCTGCTTCTGTGAAGTCATAATAAACATACAAGCAAATTGGAACACAAAAAATAAAAGAAAGTTGATTATTTCTATTTGTGAAAGCTATTGAAAAAGCTAAAGTTATATTTATATTTAATGAGGTTGCTCGATTTTACTTTGTTTCAGCAAAAAAGTAACTGTGGATATATTTTACCCTGAACCTATTGAAAATGGGTAAAAAGAGTATAATGTGTTTGTGCAAATGTATGTAACAGGCAGAAGGAAGTATCTCCGACCCCATAAAGTATATATATTCTTGATCAGCATCAACTGCCGAGTCTGTCTGTTGTATTGTTTTCTGTGCTACTATTATAATTCGTTCTTTTTTCTCATTAAGATTCAATAGTTGGTGTGGCTGTTGAGTAGTGGCGGTGGCAAGTAATGCGGTCAGTTGTGATTTCGAACCCTGCCAAGGGACCTTTTTTTTTAAATTAATCTTCATTAATTAAAACGAGCGCGAAGCGCGAGCTCAAGTTGGTGTTGGTATAAAAGGGTTCAGTGTATCCCTTAGTCGGGAGCTCCAACTATTTAAAAAGAAAATATATCTTTTCTTTTTATATATTTTTAATGAAATTATTTATTCATTAGTTGTTCGGTTCTCTAGATATGAAATAAGTACCGCATTTCTTTGCTGATTAAATCAAAGTCGCTCCTAGGTGTGTTTTTCGGCGTCAAAGGGGCGAATCATCATCTGGACGCTTTTCATGGAATAGCTACGGCCATGCCAATGGTGCCAGTATATGCAGCCGTTTCTCTCCAATTTATTTGATTTCTCCGTTTGGCAATCGAAACTAAAACCGTTCAAGTTGCTTAACGAAGTGAAGATAAATATGTTAAATATTTTCCATGACAAAACATTTCGATAATAATACCTGTCAGCGCAGTGGAAATACCACCAACCGCCTTTTAGAGCTTTTGCGCAGTTAGTTTTCGAATGCATATCATTATCCTTATCTTTGGTTGAAAAAAATTTTCCTGTATGTTTTCTGAAAGAATCACCAGCATTTCCGCTGTATTGGCCAGTCGAAACCAACGGGAATTTTTCCTCCTCACTTCCGATTACGAAATTATCATATCTGGCATGCCGGACTTCGTCATTTTGATCTACAAGCTTAATATAGAGCTCGTGTCTTTGATTGTTGGTCAGTTTATTCAATTTCTGTAGACCCATCCAGTATTCACCATCGGGGGTCCCGAATCCTTCAGCATAATCCGACCATTTCCTAAAGAAGTCAACACTTCCATCTGTTCGACGCTGTATTACGGTCCAACCTATGCCTGCAGTCTCCGAATCGCATGCGACGGAAAAGGGCGCTTCTCCTTCTATTTCTATTGACTGTACTCGCGCAGGAAGACAACTTTGCGACAATACACATTCACTCTAAAAATAAATCGATTGAGAGAACATGTTAAATAATATTATTATAACATTTCCTCATGTCGACTACTCACCGCACCACTTCCAGGTATTACCGCAATCACTTTCAAAATTGCTAATAAAATTGCACATACTTTTAAATCTTTTAACATTTTAGTGCGATCTTCGAACTACGTTGCCAAATACAGGGAAATGTCCGACAAATATGAAATAGAATTGAACTGCGCAGCGCTTAATAACCTATTCGCCAGGAAGTGTTACGCTTATAATAATAGAAAATTATAAAATTGGATTACACTTAATTATCTGCGCTTATGCAACGGCAAAAAGAGTTTGTTAAAGTTCTACTTGATATTTATTTACTTATTATTATTATATTTATAGTTAAAATGTGCATACGTTTTGTTTTGGTGGGAATATAAAAATAAGTATTACTTTGTATCAGCAAAAAAATATATTTTATTTGTGGTGGTTAGTCTATGGGCTTGTTATGTGGAATAGACATAAAAAAAAAGGATGTGTTCAAAATGTGTGAAGGTGTTTGTATTGCTAATGGCCAAATAATGGATAAATGTGTGATGTTCATGTAATGGAAGTTTATTCATTTTGTGTGTCCAATACGCAAGCGAATCAGTTTTATTTCGTGCAGTTTGCCTAAAGAAGGTCTTTGAAAGAAAAACCCAAGCCTTGATCATCTTGGGCTAATATTTTGAAACAGCATTGATGCCTAAGTATTTTAAAATACCAAAAATACAAGTACATATTTTGTTGCTTATGAACATATTTAGTTAAGCTAACAAGTCAGAGTGCATGTCACAAATGCTCCCTGTTATTTATAAATTTATTCTCTTTATGTTTGCAATTTATTTTTAACAACAACAAATGTGTTTATCGAAAACTCTTAAGATATATATATTGTGAAATGCTCTTTTCTGGTGGAACACACAGCAACAGCTAATGCGGCGATAAGTTAAGGTTAGTTAGCTGTGGATGTGGCCACAAAGGCAATGCATGCCAAGAAATAAGAAAACAAAAACAAAAATGATTTATCATAATGGTAGACGGCGGCCTGGGGGCTTCCAACGGCGTTGCTTTAAACGGCCGATAACAGCAACAACAACAACAATGACGCGACGACGCGTCGCGACTGGACCGAAATGTCAACTCTTCATATAAAAATTAACAAAATATAAATTTGAAAAAAAAAAAACAAAACCAGATTCAAAACCAGAAATATGCGTTTTTTCGGGATGCGTTTCTGTTTTCATTGCCCATCGGGTTTTGTATTTTTGTTTTGTTTTTCTTGGCAATTTATGTGGCGAGCGTCCCTTTTGGTATCGAGTTACGCCTGCGCCTGTGCGACAATGTTGAGTTTCTGGACTCGGGCACAAATTATGAATTGCCGTTGCCCGTTTTGAAGCTTATCGAGAGAATGCATCGCTGCGTTTAAGTTTTGTTTTTTTCCTCCTCACTTCTTTTTTTTGTATAAAATTTTTTTAATCTATGTCAGCGCATTTTTATCTAATGGCTTCAGCTTCTACCCATCTTCCCATTGATTACTTACACGCACAGCAGGCAGGAATTTGTATCTCCGATTTCAATGCTGACTTATGACATGGTCTCCTATCAGAGCTCAACTCTGCTCCGCTCTGCTTGGCTCTGCTCTGATAGCTTCATAAGCTGCGATAAGACCAAATTCAAGCGCTAATTGCCAGCAGCAAGACCTTATGAGGCGCCGGGCATTTGTCTGTGGGTGAGGGGCGCGCGGTGGCTGGGCAACTATTGACAGTTTTCCAGGTGGCAGCCGCGCGGTCTTGCTATCAGCCGCTTGTTATCGCCAGACAAATGCATTTTGCAAATTATTAACATACTCCTCGGTGTATATGTTTGGATGTGTGTGTGTGTGTATCTGTAGCAGTGTGGCTCCTACATGGCCACAACAGCAAGTCGAACGCGCGGCAACAGATACATTTGTATCTGACGCCAGTGGGCTGCGGTGGAGCGCTGGCTGCCGGTCTCTGGCTGCTCTGTGGCTGTAGCTGTGGCAACGGCAGCAGCTAATTGATGTCAGTGCACAAAACTTGATTTATTTCTATTAATAAATGCCCAAATGCAATTATTTGGCATGCTGGCACACACATCCACACACACGCATAGATATCAGAGTGCCCGCTGAGAAATTTGCTATATGCATGAAAATAGCATGTAAATTTGGCTTTAAATTTGAAAAGAAATGTAATTATTATTTATTTTAATATATTTATATGTCGTATGATAAAAGTAATAATATATTTATTCAATAAAATAATAAATATTACATTTCATTAGGATTTGTAGTATGATTTATAATATTTCATTAGGATCTATAAATAGTAAATTACATTTTATTTATATATATTTTTATATATTTGTTTGTCATATGAAAAGAGTAACATTTTATTTTTATTTTTATTAAATTAAGTAGTCATAATATTACATATATTTTCAATTGTTATAATTTCTTAAATTGATTTCTCTCATTAGCTTGGGATCTATACAAAATAAAGGATTTTTATTACTTGAAACTATTGAATCAAATATATGTTCAAGAGGCTTGACTTGTATATAAATTAAATTGGGAATGAATGAAACACGTTGAAGCTCCCGATTTCAGCTGCCTTATCTTTGGCACACATTTTTTGAATCTTATATATTTAAACCAACAAGGGTGATAAGGTTGTCGCGTGACGCTTTAAAATATTGAGTCAGAAACTTATAATCATTAAAAAGCAATAAATAAAAACACAAAATTTAAATACAATTTTTTTAAATATTATTTACAACTGTTCTGTTAGGTTTGGCATGCTTTTCACATTTCCTTATCATATTTTATACATTTTTATTTATTTATTTTAAGCGGATGCTGAAAACATTTTCCACTGGGTCCAAGCGAGGCTGGACAATAAATCGCTTGTTTGGCCACAATTACACACACGAACAGCAGCCGAAAATGGCCAATAACCAAAAATGCTGCAACTGCAGCAAAGTTGTTACTGATACTGTTGATGTTGTTTGTGTATTTGTTGTTGCTGTTGTAGTAGCTGTTGTTGTTTCGATAAAAATCACGTAAAAATTTAGTTGCATAAATTTTAACACCGATTTTAATCGACGCCATGTCTCTGGCTTAGACAACTCATTGAGCTGCTATGCGCGCATTTTCTTTATATTTTATTTTAATTTTTATTTCTTTTTTTTTGCATTTTCTTCTCGACGTCGAAATCGAAATCGACGTCGACAGCGACAACGATCGACACTTTACGTGGCAGCATTTTTCGCTTGTAATTACGGCCACAGCAGTTCCGGTGTGTTTCTTGTTGCTGTTGCTGCTGCTGCTTTTGCTGTTGCAAATGTACTCTATAATTTTTTTACGCTCGTAAATTATTGATATGTCAAATCAAATTCTGGGCATGTTTTTCAGCCTGGCACCACCAAAAATTTATGGCTTACAATTTGTGAACGAGAACTGGTTAAAAAGTAGACTGCAAAATAAAAAACAAATATATGTAAACTTTCGCTTGAAAAAAAAAATTAAAAAATATAATGGGATTGAGAAAATAAGTGCATCAGACAGACGGGCACGACTATATCAATTCGGCTATTGATACTGATCTAGAATATATATACTTTATAGGTTCGGAGATGTCTCCTTTTATGCATTGTACATAACATAAACAAATTTTGATACCCTTTCATTAAATTGTATTTATTACTCTTACATACGCAAAAGTTCTTATTTCTCCTTTTTTAAATGATCTTTTTTATAAGGAATAATAACGTTGCATTGCTGGTTTAAATTATAAATAATAATAATAATTATGATGTATTAATTAATTACACGTTATACCTAATAACAATAATTATAATATAATTAGATATATATTTACTTAGTTAATTTACTTATTTAGTTATGCGTTATGACTGTTTTAAGTGAATTTTAAGCACAGTTCTGATCTTGATTGTGGAACCCAGGACAGTCAGAACTTGTTTAAAAAGTACAACTTATTTTATTTTACAATTTATTTAATCTCGTCTGTGGCTCAAAAATATTTAAGAAACATAAAAATATTTTTGAGACAGCTGCGGCCCATGTAAAACACTTTGCTTTACAAGCCGCCTGCGCAGAGGCCCCCCTGATTCCCGCCGAGTTGCTATGTTTAGTTCCTGGCTGGTCGAAAAACGTACATTTTCGAGCTACCTCATGTTTTGGCTTTTTATTTTCGCTGTTGGCCATAGTTTTGACATAACTGGAGCGGTTCGTTAGGGGCACTCATATGTGGCAGAAGAGTGAAGGCTGCTGAGAGGAGGAGAGGCAACCTGATTGTGGACGGGTTTGGCGTTGTCTAACAAAATGCTCAAATGCTTGTCTTGGCCATTTGCATTTCGATCTTTTGGTAAATGGCCAACAAGCAGCCAAAACATTGCCTGGAAAATCCTATGCTAATAAAAGTTTTGTATGGAAAATTACAAACCGGAGCGCGAATGTGTTGGCCATTCCTGGTTTGTTTTTGTTTTGGGATTTTGGGTGCATTTCGCTGTTTGGTTGCTTGGGTGTTCGGGGCTGGGGCTGGGGCTCGGTTTTCCTGGCTGCCAGAGCTCTGCCGCTTTGTACTGCACACATTCGACTTTCACTTTTCGGCTGCCAAATGGTCATTTGGGCATTTTGTGGGCTATTTTGGCTGAGTGCGCTTTAAATTTATGTTGATTGCTCCAGTTTGTTTTTGGCTAAATGTTGTTAAATTGTTTTCCGCTTAAATGACATGCATTTGACAAATGATTAGGCCTAGTTTGTGGTCGCAATGCTAACCTCGACCTATTATACATATGCATAACCAACTGGTAAAGGAAATAGATTTTAAATGGATGTCAAATGGCTCGGATTTTTTTTGAATTGATTTTAGAAATGTCAACAAATTAGAATTCAGATGAGATATAAAATCATTTATGTTTACGTATAAGCTAAGCTTCAAACAAATGAATTTTACTTTTATTAAATTTAAATATTTAATTTGAATTCAAGATATTATTCTGAATGCTGAATTAGACGTAGAAATAAATAATATTATTTAAATGGACATATATAAGTGCAAAAAAATTATAAAATATGAAACCAAAGAAACTAAAAGAAACGATTTTAGATTATGCCCGATAAAGATTTTTTGTGTAAATATCCTTAAAATAAAAAACAATTTTCGATTTTAATGCTTATAATAATTATCTGTTTTGATTATCACTTCAGAAATCCCACAATCAAGATCTGTTATCAACTTTATCGAAAAAAAACTCAGGTAATATATTTTTACTTTGAAAATCCATATTTGATATCTGCATAGATCTTTGACTTATTTCGAAACATAAATTCTTTCACTACCCTTGCTGCCCGCTTGGGTGCCCTGCAACATTGTTGCACTTAATTCGCGGAACCATAAAACATGAAAAACTAAACCCGCCAAAAATCTCGGACAATGTCAATAACGAAATAAATACTAATAAAGTCTGGGCTCATGAGTCCCGCAACGAGTGTCCCTTTTGTGTGTACTACATAAATTTCAATATTTATGGCCAGAAGCGAAAACCGGCGATTGCTACCGAAAGGGCACAGAATCAAAGGGCTGCCATCTCGTATATGTTTCCCTTGTGTTGGCATTTTCGTTTTTTTTTGTTCATCTTACTTTTGGGTAGGCGTATGACAGGCTGGGCCGCTGTGGGCGTAACCCAAATAGAGGCGTGCGCGGCATGCGCCGTTTTGCTCTTTAGAGTCGCCAGCAAATATACGACTTTCATTTCTATGTAACTAACGGCCGGACAGGGACAGGGACAGGGCAGCTCGCGCCTCGAAAATGGCATATGCTATGTGGCTCTATGTGGGAACTGGGTTCCGCTGATCCTGCTACAGGACCTGGTTGGGCATCATAAATCGCTGCGACATAAATTCAGTGCAGTTTTGACATGGTTGCTGCCTACCTGCCGACCTGGTTGCAGGCACCTGACACAAGAATTGTATTTGGCTGTTGTTGGTATTTCGCACGCTAATCTTTGTAAACAAATCACTAGAGCGCGCAGAGGAGTGGTGGGCGTGTACGGGGACATGTCCTTGGGGACATGTTGTTTTAATTGCTGCCAGACGTCGCAATTTATGAGCATCAATAAAGTGTCAACTTTTGTTTTGACTGCAGAACGTATAGAGAGAGATGAATACAAAAAAAAAGCGGCTTCTGGTTGTTGTAAATCATCCGCGTGACTTTCCTAGAAAACTAGTCGGAAGGCAAAAGCCACTACAGTTAGCACTCTGCTAGGGTCTCTTGAAATGGGCACTGGAACTGCAGCAGATGCTTAACTTGGTCCAGACATGCAAGCCAGTCCCCGACCAGGCGGACGTTGTTGGTTTTTTGTTTTAGGTATTTGCATTTCAATTGAAGCGAGTAATTAATGTATCGCATATCTGTAGAATTTTAATTGCCAAGTCAATGCACTCGCCACTCGCAGATGCATCATTCGTTTCAATAACACTAGACGGCAAATTAGGGGAAATGTTTAAAAAATAAACAAAACTAAATTAAACTATTATTAACCATTAAGAGGAGCTTGCAAATATCATTAAAACCAATTCAATTAAATAAACAAATATGTAAATTATTCTGAAATTTTTTAATTTAAATTTTGAAGTTAACCGAAAATGTCAAAAAAGTGGTTTGGGATGAAAATGAGTTTATTAATATAAAGAAATTTTGTTTTATTTGTGAATTAAGTTTTAAAAATAATTTACAAAACAATAAAAATTATAATATATAATGAATATTATACATTTTAAAAATGTATTGTTTCAATAAATTGGATCATGCTTTTTTAATACGCTTTCTTGTTTGACAAGTAGTCAAGCCAGGGTTGGGTTACATCAGGTCAACAACAACTGTTCATATTATATTAGAATTTGTTTCATAGTGTAATAGGCGCGCGTGTGGCTCCGTCACGTAGCCTACTCAAAACTTAAGCCTCCAAATGGCAGCTGGGACGGGCAACAACAATTAAAATCTGAAAGGGTTCTCGTCTCTTTTTCTCTTTACATACAATTTTCGCAGTAATCTAACAAAAACCACAAGCGGACCACAAGCAGGCCTCATAACCAAAATCCTCATCTCGAATCGCTGGCAACGAGCGTTGCGAATGCCCAATGCTTATTCTATGCCATATTTCTCTAGCTCGAAACAGGGTAACAAGCCAGCAAAAATGAAAAAAATACAGCAAAACTGGAACCAAAAGAAAAAAAAAAGAAGAGAAATAGAAAACAAATGCTTGAAGTGGCTGCTGTTGCTGCACGTGATGATTGCATCATTGTGTCAGCTTAGTACGTGCCCCACAACGCTCGCTTGTCACATAAAAAATGACACAAAATTCTCGGCATTTGCTGCATTATAAACTTTTGCATGCTGCCGACAGATGTTTGTTTGGAAAAAAATATATAAAAAAAAAAAATCAGAAACAGAAACAGCACAAAAAAAAAAAATAGAAGAATATTATACCACAAATTTCTGTTTACCAAAACTTGTGGTTAGCTCTGTGCCGCTTGAGCCGAGCACAATCCAAGCATTTGACACTTGCGCTCTGGGATTGAGGCTGACAAATAGTCAAAACCAAATGCTATCATTTCAGAGTGCGGTTTTACAATTGGGATTGGATCAAATATAGTCTCTGCAAATGGCTATCAAGTCAGACTATGACAATAGAAGACAGCAAACAGAGACAAATAAAGATTTATACTACTGTAATAAACGATAGAAAAGTACTCAAATGGCCTTCATGGTCGCTTAGTGAGAGCATATTCGTGTATTGCTCAGCGCACAAGCACTTTTAGGGAATGCTGGTTTTAAAAATTTTCAAGTCTGGATACTATTTGTTTAACATCAAATGTGAATTATCCATATAATCGAAACGTTCTAGCATGACATACGTGTACTTTGGTCTGCCTGCTGCTCCATTCAATTCTGGGTAGTTTTATTTTACTTTGATTTTATCAATGCGAGTTCTGACTAGCTTCAGCTTTAAACTCTTCAATGGAGCATCATGTCGCCCTCATGTCTAGGGCCTATTTCTGAGTCTGAGTCATATGAAAACCGAGCCACAGATTGCTTCTGAATGCCCGTTGCCCGGTCGGCCAGCTGAATACCCAATGCTGACCGATATCCGCTTTATTGTTATGCAAAATCGACCATAATTTTGGTATTATAAAAAATATGTATAAAGCAACATTAAAAACGCATAATCAAAAAAAAAATAAGAAGGAAAATAACAAGACCAACCCGAAGCCTCGGCATAAACCAGGCAACTTTCGCCCGGGGTTTGGGTACAAAGCCAACGCTTTATGTATACGACTTACTTGGGTCCAAGTGCAATGTTGTTGTGCACAACAAAAGGAAGCAGAAGCAGAAGAAGAAGAAGTTTGGTTTTTCTGCTTTCATAATTTATGGCAAATGCGCGCATTAAACTTCATTAGATCGAAATTTAAGGCCGAAGCGTTACGTTGATGCGCCCATTAAAATGGGAACACAAAAGTCAAACGCGGCATCGTTTAAGGCTGCTCTTTTTGTTGCCCATTAAAAATGATGCCAATGGGTATGATAGAGCTTCAGTTTGAATCAGAAATTTCTAGTGTTATAAGTTATTTAGTTGAGTAAGAAAGTTTTACATGTAGGTATTTGTAAATCATGATTGGATTAGAATTATTTTAACTTTCGTACTGTTCATGGTTTGACAAGTTCCGTTTATATTCTTAAAAGTAGATCTGACACCTTACAAACAGATAAAATGTATTTAATAGTCGGATAAATTTGACTTCCGTTTTACGTTCAAAATATTTTAGCAATCGCATTCTTGGCAAATATGCTGTGGATCAAAAAAGATCTATGTACAGGGTATCTCATATGCCATCAGTCTTGATCGAGTCTTGCAACTTTTTTGTTTGCAATTAGTTCGGTAGAAGTTCAATGACAGCGGCCGCATGGAAAAAAAAATAAAACTGGAAACTGGACTACAAGTTCATTGAAGCTGGGGCTGAGACTGCGGCCAATACGAGGAATTATCACATAAATTTATTTTTAAAGAAATGCCGAAAGAAATGCACCACCAACTGCGTCATTGTTGGCGGTTGCATTTGTCAAGCGGCAGCCGTTGAGCAACTTGCACACAGCGTGTGTGCCCCTGGCCCCCTGTCCCCTGCTCAATGCTCCCCCTTTAAATATTTTGGTAGTTTATGTGCAACACCCACCCAAAGAGAGTCGCCGAGAGTTGTGGCCCCCCTTTCAGTGTTTTTTTCTGTAGATTTCTCAGCCATGTGTAAACATTTGCCGCCAAGTCAAAACTAATTTTGTAGCTGCTGCTGCAGCGTGGGCCTTGAGGCAAGTGCAAACGTGATGATGCATTTGCTGATGATCATGATCAGCAGCTAGTTGATGATCAGATGTGTGTGATTGTAAGCGCTCTTCACGCTACTTTGATAAAAGCGCATTTGGTGTCGGCGCTGAAAGTGTCATAAATTTCAATGTCGTATGCAAAGTGCAGCTTCAGATGTGTTGCGTTTGGTCTGGCGCGGGTGGCAACCACTCAAGAGATGGCAACACTTGGTGGCTGCCCCAGAAATTGTTCACGCTTAACAAAACACGCGCTCTCAGCATCAGTCGACCTTGACCAAGGCACGGCGTGAAGCGCACCATAAAACTCAATTGACAACGAACATTGTTGGCTTGCATATTTTCGGGAAAATTTTTGGGCATAGATAAGCAAACGTACGACACCTCCTGGTCAGCGTGTGTCGCGACGCGTAAATGAGTGTCCTGGATAAAACCAGGTACGATACTTCATAGACTATTTGTCATGCTCGTGTCTGCTGACGTTTTGACTAAGCCGGAACTGCAGCGGCCAAGGACGAGGTGAAAGGCCATTGAATGGCCATAAATCAGGCAATGGCGCGTGCCCTTTTCTATTACCTGTTGCAACAAGTGTAAAACTAGCAGCCATTTTGCAAATTTTTCAGTTGAAAAAAAAACAAAGAACAGGACTCCAGACGTTGTCAGAACACAAATCAAGTGTAGCCAACCTTGGAGCCGCTGCTTGGATATGAGAGCCATCGAGTTCAGCGCGTAAATTGTGGCAGACACTTAAGAGCCGAGACAAGATTAAATGTTGAATTACGTTAAGGCTAAAGCAGATAAGCCAAGTGCTGCGACGGTGTCCAGTAGAGATGCAGCTCAGTTCCACAGTATCGTCAATTCCAGACAACGAGGAGTGGTCCGCTGTGTCCGTGTTCGGGGCCAAGGTGATAATGATAAGGAAATGAAATCGAGTTAAGTTTCGCGACCAACGCAATCTCTAAATGAGAATGAGAATGCGAACGCGAATGAGTGCACTATCTGGCCGCGTATAAAGTATGGTAACTGATGCGTAACATAAATTATCAATGCACAGTGGGACTTAAAATACAAAATATATAGTGTTCAAATTTGTATACATATCAAAGAGTATGTCCCGATAAAAAACACAGCTGCAACGAAATTTTTACTATAGCTTCCTTTTGCAGCGAAAAATTTGAACTCCAAAGTGGGAATTGCTGGTGCAAATTTAGCAGAAATGTTTTATTTTAATATTTATCCATTTAAATCGTTAATATTAATAAAAAGAAAAGCCAAATCATAAAGCGTGAATGGCATAGACGCGTAGAGGGAAATTCCAACGACGTTGTCGGGTTTTTTACCAGGGCGATGCCGGCCACTTTCTGCTAGTTGCAAATATGCAAAGTAATACTCTTTGGATAGTCAACGTCAACCTACTTAGAAAATGCTGTAAAAAAATAAGTCAACAAAAAAAATAAATTATAATAATAATCTACATCAATATATTTGTACAAATTACTTATCCTTTTAAATATTTTTATTAAAATATTTTTAAATATATTTAATTTGAATTTTATTGATGTTTTTGTTAATTATTTTGCATTTTGTTATATTGTTATTTTATTTATTTTTTGTTTTCTGCCATACTGGGTCTTAACAGTAAGAAGCTTTACTTTTATTTTATTATTTAATGTGGGAAATACCTTATCGAACCCATTGTTCTTCAGCATTGTTAACTGTCGTTCCCTGATTGTCTCTATAGAGATACACTTAAGTGTGTTTGTGTGTATGTGTGTGGGGTATACACTTCAGACCTGCCCATGGCATAGCCTGTTGCTGGTGTGTTTGCAGCCAGACTTGACCCCAACCAACTGACTGATAAGCGTAATTGATTTTTGCAATTATTTTTAGCATAGCTCAAAAAATGCTTTAAAAATGTGTCAAATGGCAGCGCTGGCAACGCCAACGACCTCATAATTTTTATGATTAGTGGGCATTGCTTGTTAGTGGGCAGCATCATAGCCGTGAGTCGCAAGCTGGGAGTCGCAACTGCGGCGACGGCGGCGGCAACATCATCAGCAGCGGCGCATCAGCAACACGTACGCACACTTCTCACACAAGCCAGCAGATGCGACGAGCAGAGGCAACTCTGGCAAAAAGGACCGCCGCGCCGACGTTCCGTGATAAATTGCAATGATAGCAAAAGTACTTGGGTCTGTTGCTGTTGCCGTTGCCGAAACAGAATAAAACGAAACATTTTGGCAGACGTGTCCACCAGGCAGTCAGGCAGCAGCAACAGAAAAATTAACCGCCGGCAACAGCAAGTCTGGCGGGGGGACTGTGGGGCGCTACGTGTTGCATGTAAGCCAGTCAGTCAGAGCCCAAAAGATGATATATCCAAAAATTCCATATAATGACTGCCAGGCAACAACAGCAACTGTTGCTGGTCAGCAGCAATAACGGCAAGTAAGCAACGCGCATTAGAAGTTGCAACAGCAGCAGCGGCAGCAAAGGAACAAAAAAAAGTTAAGAAAATAAGGAAAATACCCAACTAGCCCAGACATGGGAACTATTTTCACGCTCAGTTGCAATCTGTCAATGCCGTTCGCCACACCGCGGCAACAGCAACGCGCACGACACCTTTTTGTGGCCTGTTGTGCAGAGAGCTTGAAGTTGCTGCAACGCCCCGGCACGCTGGCCAGGCAGACACTGACACACAGCCACCGACACACAGGCACACAGACACGGCCACAGCCACAGTCGCGATGCGCTGATATATCAAAGCCGAACCATCATCATCTTATTAAAGAGTGCCAACTTAATTTGCTTGGCCATGTTGCTAGACAAGTTGTTGTCGGGGTGTTGCTGATGCTGTTGCAAGTTGCCGTGATGCCGTTGCCTTAATGCCTGTTGTGCTGGTCGTCTAGGTGTTACTGAGGGGCGTTACTCTAAACAGTTAGAAGCTAGAAAAACAGGCTATGCATTTAGCAACGAATATTTTATATGCTTTCGATTAATAGTTATATAAAATGAATCACCTAAAAATATTTTTGTGTTTAATTTCCTTTTTTAGAAATTAAAGACAATTCAATTTATATTTGAATAAAATATAATAATAATATTATAAAATAATCATAAATTACAATAGCATATTTTCATTTTTAATTTTAATAATTTATATATCTATTTATTTGTTATTGATTAGTTCAAAGAAAAAAACTAATAGATTTAATAAAATAAATAAATAATATTGATTAATTTTAAACGTAAAACAAGTATAAAAATCCAATTAAAAATCTTTAGAAAATCTTTAAAAGAGAAATACAACAAATACAAAAAGATAACAAGGCATTCGCTTAGATACTCTACAATTTTTTCAAATTTCACAACTAGAATACTGTCAGTTGGTGCGTCTGCCTGAGGCTTGCCAAAAAAAGCTAAAGAAACATGCCACAAATAAAAGCGCTTTTGCAACAGCTGAATTTGAGCTTCATTTTCAGCTAGAACTTATGCTTGGGCTTTCTGTCTGCTGTGGCTGGCAGCACTCAACACCTTTTGGGCTGCCGTTAGCTGAACGCTATAATTAATAGATTATCATCGACAACATTTTAAATTCGCATTACATTTCTTCTTTCTTTTTTGTCTGCTGCCAGCGCGCCAAATTGCAGTGCCAAAGTGGAAAATGGCAGAGTTCTACACAAAATTTTCTATATTTTTCGAATGTTCAGCAGAAAATATTCCATTGGCTGCTGCTCGCTTTGGTCACATACGCGGAAGTGATTTTTCCACTCCAATGACGTCGTCTCCACTTTGTTGTTGCTGCAGTTGTTGTTGTTGTAGTGCAACAAGTTGCAAGTTACGTTTTGGGGGTGTCGGTTGTTCGCTCACGTGCTTTAACCGGCCCGCAAAAAATGAAAATCGTAAAATTAAACTTGGTTGAAGATATTGCCGCATTTTTCTATCTTGTTGCTGATAGACAAGATCAATGTTAGAGTTGTTGTTGTTGTTTTTGTTGTTTGTCGGTTGTTAGTTAGTCAGTGGGTTTCGATTACAAGAAAAACTGTTTTGTTGCAACGCCCTTGGAACGAATTTCACTTCGCTGTGGCCTTTTATGTGTGAAATTTTGTTCATGAAGTCGAATGGCTGATTCTTTGGTAAAGGCTTCGTCAATCAGCCCAAGAGTTTCAATTAGTTAGCTTAGCAGTAAATAATTGGAATAAATTTAAAAATTGATGTTTAAATCGATTCAAATAAATTTATTTTAATTGAAGCTTATGCACTTATAACAAGACTTGAAAAAATCAAAAATGATTTTATAATTTTTTTAAGAATTTTCCTGCTTTACAAATATGTTAACTCATATTACCCGTCAATCTTTTTATTTGTTGTAGTATTGAATATTCGGAATAAATATTTAAAACAAATTAAATTGCAGTTTGATTTAAATAAATGTATATTAATTCTGGCTTCTCAATTGTTAGTATCATTTAAAAATATTTATTACCTTTTTAGTCTATTTTCGAATTTTTCTATCTTGCGACAATCTTTAATAAATAAATATTCTTTATAAACATTGAAATAAATGTTCGATATGATTTTAAAATTTTCTTTTATACCTTAGCACTTGTAACATGATTTGAAACTATTTCAAATAATATTATTCTATTGTTCTTAAGAAGGTTTCTGCTTTGCGGATGTCTTTAATATACTTACTCATAATACGCGCACATTCGTTTTGCCTAGTCATACGCAATATAGTATATATGATCAGTTCATTATCCTTTTGTTCAGCTCCAAGCACCTGTCATAGCCACATTACAGACCCGTTTGTGCAGTCCAAGGTGACGGGCTTTACGCACGAGCTGCCAGCTTCAATATTTACACAAGAAATTAACGTGATTGGGCTCATTAAGCATACGTTTTATTTACACAGAGCTCATAAAAAAGTCTCGTGTTTAATAAGCAAATATCAACACCTTGCAAAAAAGAGTGTGTAGAAAATGAAGATGAACCAAAGACCGAGACTCAGATACACTTTGTGCAAAGAGTCATCTGCTTGGCTCATGCAAAGCAATCAGCAAAGAAAACAGTGACTGATGCGGCGGCTGATGACGCTGCTGATGAGTTGAGTAAATATAATTTTTCAAGATCAATGTTTATTTGTACAGCGTAGGCCAAAAATGCATTATTGGCAGCCCAGTGAGGGCAGAGGAAGAGGAAAGAGGCAGCTACAGCAGCAGAACCAAACCTTAAAAAAAAACAAAATCAAACAATGGTCCGAGCTTCAGACACGCAATTGCAATTAATGGGAAGTAACCAAAAACCAATGGATGCCCTGAGACGCCGTCAAGTGTGCCGTGGAAGACGCACGCACACACACACGGGCATACACATATGAAGTGGCAAGTTGGAAGTTGAAGTTGAGCTCTGTGACGTCTATGCCACAGTGTCTCGGGCTCAGTCTCCATCGCCGTCGCCGTCTCAACCGTTGCCTCAAGATGTTGAGATGAAGTTTTTCACTTCAAGTGCTTTGGCAACTTGACGACGCGACGTCGCCGCAGCAGCCACAAAAATTAAGACGTCAAGCGACGTCAATTGCTGACCAAAAAGGCCTCGAAAAACGGAAGAATGTCTACGAAATATAAACAAGCATTGATGACGACTTTGACTATGAGCAACGGGGCGACTGTCACGAACGGCTCAACACTCAATGCTTCAACAACTCACTGGCAAGTTCAATGGCCAAGGATATGCCACAGACAATAACAATTGCGTGCCACATGCAGCAGCAGGCAACAATATGAGATGCCGATTAGACTGCCGCTGCTCCCCCCTCCCCCTATCACACTCGCTCTCTCTCTCTCTCTCTCTAACCAAATGCTAAACTGCTGAAATCGATGCCTCAACCTCAGCACGCATGTTCATAAAAAACGCTAAATGCATATTGGCAAAATAATGATGACAGTTGGCTAACTAAGGCAGACAGTCAGGCAATGTGGCAAGTCAATTTACAACAACAATAACCGTAAGAGCAGCAACACTTTTGCAGCAAGACATTTTACAAATTAAGATGCAAACATAGTCCAGATAGAAAAACAGGCAGAGAGACATTCATTATTATTATAAACACGCTCAAATAAGCACTGGTCAGCAAGTTTTTTTAAATTGAAGTTTTGTTTAAGTTTTTTACTTTTTTTTTCAATCTGGGGTAGACCTTGCAGAAGCCACTTTTAGAAAAATTCTTAAACATTTATTCACATGAATATTAATTATGAAACAAATATGTATTTAATATAAAAGCAGGGATCAACCGAGTTTCATAAATTGAAGATTATGTCTTAAACTTTTATATAGTATCTATTGTACCTCTTACTATTCCCTGGTTAACAATTATTCATAATTTTAATAACATCTTTGCAAGTTTTTCTAAGTAATATATCAGCTGTTGCCAAATTCATGGTCCACACGTTCATGTTCTGTAACTTATTATTTTGTTGGACAGTGTAATTGCCTGCAACTTATGTCACATTACCACAAGTGATGACAATGCTATTGCTGAGAATTGGGTCAGTCAGCGCTCACGTCAACATGTTGGAAGTTGTAAGTAGTTGTGCTTGCAATGCCACATGTTGCTCGGCCAGGAAGTACAGGAAGGGGCGTTAAAGGTAAAGGCGGGACCAGACTGTGACAACTCGCAAACTAAACTAAGCTGCATCTTAATGACAAGCCAAAACACACATTCGAAAGTGAGTGTGTGCCCCAACATTGGCAATTGTCTCATTAGCGTAACAGAACACAAGGTGCTGCAGCTACACCTGCCCCCGCGCCCACGTGAGGCAAGCTTCATGTTTTGTTAGGATACATATTGCAGTTGGTAATTAATTTGCGACTCGCAATGATTTCTCCGCATTGTTTCGCACTGAGCACATTTGCATAATTGTTTCACATGGTTCGGCTGTTGCCTGTTGCCAGTTGGCAGTTGCCTCACGTAGGTGTTGAAAACTGTGGCCGTCGCTGCTCGTTGCCCAAGTTTCTTTTTTTTTTGTTTCTTACTTTTCCAGTTTTGTGCGCTATCTATGGCTAATTTTGCAATTGCCGCTCGTAACTAGCCGCGATTAATCAGCCGGCCAGCAGCAACTACTGCCAATGGCATAAATGAATTACTCACATGAGCCGCGCCCGCAATTCGCAATCTAAACAAATGCAACTCAGTTAACCAAGCAGCCAACCCCTTCTGCCCACTGCTTAACACACACTCGGACCCCCTTCACACATCCTGACCACCTTTATTTGTTTAGGCCAGCAATTTTTCTCGCATTTCGCAGTATAATTGATCATGTTTTTTGGTTTTTGGTATCTGTGCTATTTGGCCTCACACAATTGTGTGCTCATAAATTTTGCGTTTTTCGCCCAACAGGAAATTATGCCAAACCAAATGGAGTTTTTGTTGTTGTTCTGTTTTTGCATCTGGCCGGATTGCAGTTTTTTTTCCCTTTTTTTTAAAAAATTATTTTTATTGCCAAACACAACAGACTTCCAATGAATATTAAATGGAGCTCGCTATCGGAATTGGCACATCGAACTAAATTAACTGCGTACGAGTTAAGTGCACAAATAAACATTAAATTATTTGGCTAGGGAATATTATATTTCTAATATTGGTTTAAAAGCGCGTCAGAAATTTTCATTGAGGATATTTGCATTGATTTTTTATTTAATGAGTGCAAAGTAAGATCAATGCTTTTAAATTAAATTAGTTATAAATATAAATTATAAAAATTTATAATATTATTGCAAGTATTTATTTAAATCTTTCTTTCTTCTTTTAATATTTTTAAATGTTTCGTTAATAAAACACTTTTTGCTCTATTATTTATATTTACAAAAATATCAAAAGTTTCAAAGCAATTTAATTTTCTATTTGACAAAAAGTCTTACTCCAATCAAACCTAATAATACAGATTCATAACATATTTAAATTGGTATTCACTGTGCAACGTATATATATAAACTATTTAAAACAAATCGCAGCCTTCAATTATGCTCAATTATTAGACGCGCAAAAAGAGAAAGAATTAGTTTATATAGTTGCCGTTGGCTTTTAATTAACATTGCAAGCCAAAAAATGTAAATTTTTTACACAATTTTATTTATATTGCAGCGTTAACCAGTTTTCCACATGGCCAACTGCACCACTTGGCACATGTGTGAGTTGCATGTGTGTGGGTGAGGGTGTGTGTGGTCTTCGAACTGCATAAAGCCCACATATGGCTTGGCGTGCGTGATAGATATATTTTCGATTTTCCATTAGTTGCCAGCGTATTACAAAAAAAAAGTTTAGTTTTCGGTCTTAGTTATATATTTTTTTATAATTTTTGCCTGCATTTCATTTTAGCTTATTTTTTCGTTATATTTCACATATTTTTTATTATTTTTTTTCGCTTGCAGCTGCATATGAAAATTTATAATTTGTTTTTATTGAACCCGTCCGCGTCGCGCATTTTGTGCTGATTTATAAACTTTCGTGTGGCATGAAAATGAATTCCATTCAATTTCATTGAGTGCTGAAAAGTGAATGCAAATAATTTCAGCGCGTTGACTCATTAACGCAACGGGGAGTATTCATTAACATTTGCTCTGTGTGAATTATGAATAGTTTAATACATTTTCAGTGCTTTGTTAAGTATATATATTTTTTTTGTTTTTTTTTCCTTCTTTTTAATTTGGTTTTTGTGCTTTTGGCCATACAATTCCATCAAAACGTGCTGAAGGTGTGGTCCGCATCTCAGGCGCTTACCTGACCGCCATAAAAAAAACAGTAATAATAATTTGTTGTTGTTTTTTTTTTTGTTGATATTCTTATTTAATAATGAAATGTGATTGAAGCAGCTGCACGGCCACGACGTGACCCATTTTTGAATGGCCGAAACACGCTCTCAAAGGCAACTAAAAAACTATAAAACTGCATTCAACTAGTGGAGGTTATAAAGTAATCACTCAAATATATATATAAATATACACATATACATATATATATATATATCTTTTAGAATCTTATATTTTGATGCATGCAAGATTTAAGAAGTAATTTGCAAAAAAATATACTTGAATATCTTAATGCGAAAGAAGAATATATTATCTTCTATACATTTTTGATGCATTCAAAATTTTATAATAACTATAAAATATAAGTAATTATTGTTAGCTATATTAGTGTTAGTAAATACATATATAATTATTAAATTAAAATTGTACAGTTTTATAATTGTATTATTTATAAGAAAAGTTGGCATTATAATTAATCTGGCTCAATATACCACAGAAATTCTATGGTATTTTGTTCTCAAAGTACTATTTAATAATGAATTTAAATCTTTATTTAGCTGCACCTTTAAAAATCTACTAATGGTCTAGGTCGCCAAATCCATCATTGTATTGTATTATTAATATATTAATAATGTTTCTTCTTGAGTATCATATTAAATATACAAACGAATTTCCCAAGCGTCTTCAAATGAAAAAAACTCTTGCACCTTTAACTTTTTGTCGATTTAATCCCATTAAGAAATTGGCAGCGCATAGGCAAAAATTGTATAGGAGTTTCTATGATCGTTGACGTTTTTTGTGTTTTTCACTTTTCGTTAGACACACATATTGCAGATGCGAATGCCGAGACATAAGCAATTTTCACACTTAAAATTTTCCAACACGCACCTCCTAAGGTGTGTCTGTGTTTGTGTGTGTTGGTGCCCCAAAAGGATTTTCACGCTCTGCGTTTGTCCTGCTGGCATTTCGTTCCAGGCCCGATGACGGTGACACGCATTTCAAATTGGATTTGGCCGAAACCGAAACGTTGCTTTCAGTTAGTTGTTGGCCAACTGGCGGCGAGCATAATTTTTTGGCAGCTGGCTTGGCCCGGCAAAAACATTGGTTAAATACTCGCCTTGAGCTAGGCCAATTCGCGTTGCTAAATTCTGTTTGCCAGGCAGACAATTTGCAGCTGTAGAGCTGACAATAAAACTGAGCTAAATTGTAGATACAAATCAAGCAACACTTTCATACCTGAATTTCCGAGTCGCCTGTGTGTGCCCATTTAATTATTTGTTTATTTTAAGTTTGTTTTTTTTTTGCTTTTTATGCGCAACTAATGAACTTTTATTTGATGGCCCAGCCCTATGTAGGCCTGAGATTTACGCGATTTTGATAGCAGTCGCAGTTGAGATTTTGGCCAGGCCCCCTCAAAACCAACACAAAGCAGTTCATGCTGCGCTTTTGCTCAATGCTTAACCTGGTTTTACTTTTAATTAAACAAACCAACAGACAGCAATAACAACAACAGCAACAGCCACAACAACAACATTTGTCGAACGCACAAACCGCGTTTAATTTGAGTCCATAAAAAAATCAACTTTTTTACTCGCTGGGGCGTCAAAGGAAAGTTGAAAAAGTCTTTGTCGACCTCCCAGTGGCCATGCCCCCATCTCTTTTGCTTTTATCTATGACTCTCTGCCCATATTATGTCCAACTGATAATGTTAATGATAGCCTTTAAAATCATTTTACGTTCCAACAAAGTTGTGGCTTGTTGTCAGCTAGCTGCAATTTTTGTGGTCCCAACGCGTTGCGTCCATCATAAAAATCGAATTTGAGTTTAATTTTAATTTTTATTACAAGTTTTACTTTCGTGAATGAATTGCGGTCTGCCGCCAAGCGACACCAGCAAAGCCCATCAAACTACTATCCTAAGCGATAAGATCCAACATGCAACAAGCGAAAGCACTTTGAGGGCTAAGCTTTTCGATTTGATTTACGATATCATATAAAGTTTGTAAGGTATCAAACATGGTCTATATTTAAGTGTGAAAGAAGTTAACTGAAAGGGCTTAACGGACAACTGATACTGAATTTGGGTATTGTGGCTTGGTCTTCTATCTATGCCAGTTTAAATAGATTCTATTACAATTATTATGGTATATTAATTTGTATACTCTGAACCCATTTAAAATGGGTAAAAAGGGTACAATGTATCACAAGCATCTCCGATTCCATAAAGTATATATATTCTTGATCAGCACCAATAGCCGAGTCGAGCTAGCTCTATCCGTTTATTCTTCTGTTCGGCCGTCTGTCCGAATATAACACATAACATAAAAACTTTAACTTGTCACGTTTCCAAGCAATCGATAAAAATCGAATTCGAAATCATGTTTTTTGAGCAAATCTCTAAGGTTTTTAGGGCTAGACTCACTAAATTGTACATTAAGCTTTTAGCATTATATATATAAGCAGTATTAATAAGTCAGTAAAATTGATAAAATATATACATATTTCTCTTATTGGGTAACTTTAACATTAGGAGTTTTTGCAAAACTTATAGAAATGCTCATTCAATTAAAAAACACAAAAACGTTGCACACTAACAATTTAAAGACATTTAAGGAAATGTATTCTTTTTAAAAAAATATTTCTCATATTTTCAACGAAGAAACTTGTTAGTTATCAGACTTTATTAATTATATTCAAATGGTTGTATCATCATTCGGACATATTTTAGGAAGTGACTCCGAGCATGCCAATGCTGCCAGTAAATGCATCCTGTGTCCTCTAACTTATTCGAATTTTCAAAGTTACAGTCAAACCTTCTACCGTTTAGGTTGCTAAGAAATCAATTGCAAATATTGAGCATTATAAACAGTAACAACATAATTTAATAATTGATTACCAAATCGCGCAGCCTTTACACCACCAGCCATCGAAAAAACATCATTATCGCTATTGTACGTTGAAAACTGACCACCTTCGTGGTATTCCATGGAATCGCCGGCATTTCAACTGAATTCGCCAATTGAAATCAAATTTTATTTCTCTTGCTCACTTCCAATTCGAAAATTATCATATCCGAACCAAAATTCTTCTTTGACGCTTCCGAAGCCATTTTTGTAATTCTTCCATGGTCGATAGAAGTAGATTTTCCGTCAATGCGATGTTGCATTATGGTCCACTCTGATCCCGCCAGATTCGAATCGCAAGACCCGACAAACGGGTATATGCCTTCAACTTTCAATACTAGAATTCCCGAATAATTCTCAAGATAAACACAACTGGTCAGGAGATGCTCCAGTTTTTGTTTGTATTCAAATAATTTCTGTTTAAGGTTGTTAAGATCCACATCTTTATCAGCTACATTCTTTTCGCAAAAAGTAAGGTTTAGCTGTATTTGGAAGACCTCTGCCTCTTTAATATTGAAACTATCTTTAAAATTTGCCTTTTTGGATGTTACCCATTGCGTTATCCATTTCCAGAGAAAATGATTATAGCTTCTGCAAGGGTATAAATATATGCACATATATACATGCAATATTTTAAATGCTATGCAGTGCTCTGAAGCATTGCTTGTTTGTTTATTTGATACAATTGTTGGTTTTTTGATGTGTGCTATAAATAAATAAAGTCAGCATCGAATTATAGCATTACATATAATCTCTTATAGAAGCTAGCGCAGAAAACCTCTAATTTTGAGGCTTAGATTTTCCTCAACTATTTTCACAAATTATCGCAGTTTGTACTGTTCCAGATTAGTGTTTTGATTCATGTTACACTTAACTAATCGCCCATCGTTAGCTGGCGAGTAACACCAATTCAGAGCTAAGCTTTAAGTAGTTGCAACATGCAACGCGCCTCCCCATCCGCGCCACCACCCACCAAATCACTTGAATGTTAATCTCAGACAAATGCATTTGTAGCTCAGGTTACGTTCGGGCTTCACCCACTCGACAGCGTAATTTAATGTGCGTCTATGAACGCTTTTGGCCATGATTTGGCGTACGCCATTTAATCAGAGATATCAGGCAACACCTGCCGGAGTTGGAGAGCTAGCTAGCTTCAACTTGGCTCCTGCAGCGGCAATAAACAGATAAAGTAGGAGTCGATGCGAGGCGCTTCCTGTTCGGGAAGGTAGCCAGAGTATGGCTAGGCTTATTGGCCCTGGGTTGCCCGCCGCATGGCTTAAATCAAACTTGATGCTGCAGTTAAAGTCAATGCTTCTGCTGCTGCCACAACAGTTGCAAGTGCTGCTGGCGCAAAAAATTAATTAAGTTGACTTCTGGCATTGGCAAAGCCAGAACGTAGGACTGGTTGCCAAGCGGAAGTCGTCTGTTTTCCAAGTTTTTTTTTTGTTATATTTGGTTTGCCGTTGCATCTTAACCAAGTGTGTGGAAATTATGAAAAATGAACGCGCAAGCGGAACGACAACTAACGAGCACTCCACGCAGTTGCCGGCGCCAATAACAACAACATTTCCATGCCACATCAGACGCACATGTTGCAAGTACAATTGCCGCGTAGGCGTACATACACAAATATTTTGCACATAATTGATGAATTGTTTAAGCACGCTTGATAAATGAAACTTCTCGACTACAAATAGTTGCTCAGCAGCTGTATGTGTGCGTGTGGGGCCGGACCCTACCAAAAATGCTCCACTAATCAGTCATTAAAGAGCCGCCCCATACACACACACCTTAAATGCCACAGTCTGGTATGCACCTCAATAATGCTGAAATGTCAACTGTCTGGGGTTATCAACGACTTTCGTATCTGTATCTCGTATTCGTATCTGCGCTTTGTTACCAACAACAACGTAAAATTCGGTCCACTAAGGTGTCACCGACAATTGGGCACAATATGACGACTGACAGTTGAAATTGATTTTGGTAAACGCTTAGCCTTAGATTACAAACCATTAACCGGCTGTCTATGGGCCATTTACAGGGGCTTGGCTTGCCTCAAATCCCCCAAGACATTTTGACTCTGCGTCTTGGCCAACAATTGCTTGCTTAAGTTGGTATGTGTACTTTTTGTTGCAGCTTCATGACTGGCACGAAACTTCTTACAGATACGAATAAGAAATTCAATACATAATATAATAATATAAAAAATAAATGTAAAAAAAAAAATTAATGTTACATTATTCAAAAAAATATGTTTCAAAATATAATTAAGGTTTAAAAGTATTTATCTTATAAATAATAATACCGAAATGTAATAATAATGATAAAAATAATACAAATTTAGCCTATTAAATAAAATAAATTCGAAAAAAAAATTATTTTTTGAATTTAAAATATATAAATATATTTGTTATTATTTATATTATAATTATTTTGCTATTTTTATTTATCTAAACTAATCATAGAGTTCATGCTAAATATAAGTGATTATCAGCAATGGCCGCCAGGGCCTTTAGCTGGACAATAGTAGAAACTTAAATGTATGTAGTGTTAACACTTAATTACTTTTAAGCACAGTATAGTTTAGATGTAGGGTTGTTGGATTTAATTTATGTTAATCTAAACTTTTTAATTGTCATGTTTACATTTTTAGTTTGCCTGCTTATCTAAGTTTATTTAAATATCATTGTATAGTTGAGATTTTTTTAAAAATATTATAATTCAACATGTATTTTCTTTATTAGAGTTAGCAAGTATATATTAATCTGATTATCATGATTGAAAAATTCTTCTCTAATTTTGTTTAGGGTGGGACAGAATTCAAGTATGTGTTTTATGTCAATTGTTCTATGGTGGCATAGTGCTCACTAGCAAGTGGGGGATATATCGTTCCTTAAATAGTGTTCATGGGTTATAGCCTGACTCCACTTATGGAAAACGTATTAGTTTATTAAGATATCTTAGCCAAAGTCGGCAATTATAAGTTTAACTGTACCCACTACACGGTAGTGGAATAGTAGGATTTTATATGGCAAAATATTCTGTTTTCAAAGATATTTTCACAAACTCAGCATTTTCGAGCTGCACTATTCTCACATATCTGCAAAAGGGAGGTGTCTACAAGGTTATTAAATCTGCGACATGCTGCACAAATATATAATATATAAATCAAGTATAGTCCATAAAACTCTTGTACTATATATTATAAAACAGATTTATATATACTGTTTTGCATGTTCACTACGTGCTAAGAGTTGGTGGCATTTGCGTGACTCAGCGGGAACTGGTCGCAGGGATTATCGGACTGTCTAATATGTGGACGCTGGTTCGCCCACACAGAGAGGCATCTTCAGAGAGTCGGTGCCGCCACCGAACAGACAATTCTCTAGCTGTAAAAAGTCGCACATTTTTGTAACGAATCGGCAATTAGTAATGCCAGTCGGCATTGATAAATGAGAGCCTAAGCACTCGATCGATGATGTCGACCTACCGCAAAAATCATTGCCAAATAGACAAAGGCAAAAGTCAAGCCGGAAGATGTAAGGAACGGCGTGTGAACCGTGTAACAAGTGTAGCAAATGCGAGGCGAGCACAAGGAAAAAATGTGACACAAATTAGTAACGCCCTGCCCGCGCCATGGTAGAGGGTATGAGTTGCTCTCTATGGGCTGCTGTCTGTGCCCTCAGACATGACGGCGTCCTGTTGTGTGTGGGTGTCTTGTCCGTGTGTGAGTGTGTTTGTGAGAGTTTATAAATGCAACTATCTAAATGTCTGTGTTTTTGTACCCTCGAGCTGAGTGAAACAGGGTTTAGTATACATTTGCAGCTCTATGTCACAGGCAACAAAGGGAATCTCTCCACTCGAACTTTGGTTTATACATTTTTATCTGGCACAAGTTTATTTTGTTTATCGATTATTTATGAATTTTACTTTGAGGCAACTTGTTTACCGTTTCCATATATTTTGGAATTATGTAGAGTGAAAGCAGTGAAAGCCTAGAAAATCTGCAGCTCAAAATTTGCCTGAGTTACAATTCTATTCAGCAACTAAAGAATTTGTACAGGGTGTTTCTTGGTCGGGCACACTCTTACTTATTTTGGCCTGTGATGCTGCCGCCTTGCAATGTCTTGGTTGATTGTGAAACACTTTCATCACTTCAGTGTCAGTCGAAATTCAACAAGCAAAATGCATGTCCGTCACATACGGCCGGTCTGAAGACCTCTAGATCTGACAAACGGTGGGCGTTTGTTTTAATAGTTTCGTCTCGAACTGAAACTGGAACTGGAACTGGCTTTTGAGCCCACACACACACATGCGCCGCGCAGCGAGCGTTTGAAGTGACAGAAAAGAAGAAAAAAAACTGCTTGTCATATGCTCTTTGAAGTGTTGTTCAAGATTTGGGGGCACTGCAGCACCTACACCTGACCAGCAATTACCAGAAACAACAGCAGCAGCAGCCCACCCAACAACAGAGCGTGTCACCAGTTAATTTGTATGCTAAACAAAAGAAATCTCCAAAAAAATATGTTGTTGACACAAGCCTCACCTCACAACAAAAATTCGAGCTATAACTGTACTCAAACTCAATTTTAGTTCAAGTTCTGTTCAATATGCAAACAATGCACATTGACACAGATTTTCATTTTCATTAGCCCCCTAACCGACTGCTGACCAACTTTCTGCCTTGTGCACTGTGCACTAACTGATTAGAAGACCAACAACAACAACAACAACAACATCGACAACAACGTTTGCAATCATGGACTGCCGTCTGTTTCAACGTTGATAAAAGAAAATCAGCTGGCAAAAACCACAATACTGGAACCAGCTGAATGACAGAATGCCAACCATAGCTCAGCGACCCCCCCAGGAAGTAGCAGTGCACTTGATTAGTAGCAACAACAGCAGCAACAGCAACAACAATGACTACTACTACAAATGCAACTCTGCGTGGGCTACGCACCATGGTCATCCCAAATCTGGTTACTTGCCAGCTCTTGGGCACCTCTGGCTCTGCCGCTTGCTTGGCTGCTCCTCGCCAGCTTGTTTCTGCATGCGTTTCATTATGTCAAACAGTCAATCATGCAAAACAGTTCAGCTTCAGCATCAGTGGCACAAAGTGCGTGTGTGCCTAAGCACAGTGGGATAATTTATATACGTTAGATGGCAAACGTTGCATTGATTATGAATCAGGATAAGCAATAGCCCACTTAATTGGTTAAATATAAATTCAGTTTTGAATAACTGGAATTCAATTTCTTAAAAGTTTCTATTACAATGTATCGATAATTATCGAATGTTGTTTTGGTATATGTATAACGAAATGCATCAAATTACACATTTAACACACTAATTTATAAGTGAAGTATTATTTAATTAGAAACCAAAATATTTAGAGTAATATAAAATCCTATATTTAAATAAATTTGTTTACTTAACCTTAATATCAGTCTAAATTTATAATAGATTTTTCTTGCAGTTTTTAATATAACACTATAAAGCTGAAGATAGTGAATCGACATATATTTTTCGATGGAATTTGTCTGCTCCGCAAATATAAACTCTTTTAATCTGAAGAAAATCTTTTTCTA
The DNA here is from genome assembly GCA_018903485.1 of Drosophila littoralis. Lineage (NCBI taxonomy): Eukaryota > Metazoa > Arthropoda > Insecta > Diptera > Drosophilidae > Drosophila > Drosophila littoralis. The sequence continues at coordinate 5,259,309 of JAEIGF010000297.1, read as the reverse complement.
AACAACTTACATTTGTATTGCTGTTCAACTATCACTACAACTTAGCATTTTATTTCTATCTTATGTAACCATTCGCCCCACTGTTCAGCTGCAAGGTCCGTAGGCGACCGTCAGCTTCATCGGTGAGCAGCTCGCACTGAGCCGAGAGCACACTGCATTTTAAGTGTATGCAAAGTCGATGCCCCAAAATGCAATGTTTTCTGAGCTGCGGCGATTCCCAGCCGAGGACCGCACACAGACACAATCAGTGGCAAATGGCAAAAGAAGGATAACAGCAGAGGGATGCGCGGTAGGCGAATGCCTTAAAGCGTCGACGGGCGGCTTCAAACAATTTTTGGCAATTGAGCGCAAACAATTGCGCAAAGTCGAACAATGTGAGCTGAAGAAGCGACAGGCCCACCTGAGCGACTCACAAATTGTTGCTGGCAAAACACTTTAGAGCTGGGCAAGTGCAGCCAAATGAGTTTCAAATGAAAGCAAATCGAGCGGCAAGCAACAAGGGTCAAAAGGCAGCGGCTCATACAAAAAGGACATGCGGCACAAAGTGAGAGAGTCTGAGAGTAACCAATTCTCAGGTGACAATGACAATGAGAAGAATGAGCATAAGATTCTCTATATGACAATGACAATGCCAACGGCAACGACAACGACGTGTGCGACATTTTTCCCAAGATGCCGCTCACCATTGTCCAGGCCCACAAACCAAACAGTAGTTGCGGGCAGTGGAGCGGGAGGTAGGGGCCACACGCAAAGCCAAAAACGATGACGTTGACATGTTTTTGTGTTCTCGAACTTGGAAATCGTTTTAAGGTGGTATATGAAAGCCGCCGCCAGCCTTTCTCATACTCTTGTATGTGTGGCAGCCGCTTGTAGCAATTAGAAGACATTAACATTTGGCCACATTGTTCGCTCGCCAGTTCAACCTTAGCAAATTAGTTAATAAATGTGGGAAGTTGTGAGTTTGTTACACTTTTTTGTTCGGGTTCTGTTTCATCATACTTAACACTCTCCTCTGCGCTTCTCATATTTTGTCTCACTTCTTTTTATGAGTGCGCCGCAATGAGTTTGCGAATTTTTGTTGTGCTGCCTGCTACCGACTCGACGACGGCGACGAGCGGCACTTTTGAAACGAGATTCTCTTCAGCAGTTCAGTTCCCTTCAATATTTTGACAAGCAGAACAATCGCATAGATATTGCAACTATTGAGTGCTCTTTAGTTTCCCACGTTGTAATTGAAGTGTCGGTCAGAAGAAAGTCGACCGCAGGGCGTGTTGAAGAAGTTAGGAGAATTTCTAGAAGCTCTCTGAGAATACTTGGGATATATATAAAGTTTAATATTATCATATTTATTAAATTATTAATAGCTAAAACCTAAAACTACTAAAATATTATTTCTTTGCATTCTGTAAAATACTTTTAGTTGTTGTAAATACTTGCTATATATTTTGCTTAATCTCTAGAGGTAATACATCGTTCAGAAAATGTTGAAAATTATAAAATCAATAAAAGGGTACGATTTTCAACTGTTAAAATATGTATATGTATAAAATATATATATATATATATATACTGATTCGGGTTTCGGAATCGATAGTCTTACTTAAAAATGTATAAATATTTGTATTCCTGTCGACATTGACATTAATCGAACATTTTGGATCAATGTCACAGCATTTTACGAAAAATTAAAACGTGCTTAACAGATTGTTAAAATAGCCACGCTTTTGGCGGGAAAGCAAAACACACTTGGACCAAGCAAAGCCGGATTATGCCTGCTTTACAAAAATTTGCAGGTGCACATTAATTTCAAATCTGGTTTTCTGGTTTTTATTCATTGCGAACAAAACAAAAAGAAAATTTTGAAAAATATTCTTTTACAAACACGCGAGTGATGAAAAACTTTTGTGGAAAACTGCCAAATAACAAACGTAAGCCAATGACAAAGGCAACCAAATAAAATTATGAAATGTTTAATGCAGCGCAACATGCAATGCAATTACGCACACAGACAAAGTGGTGTGCGGAATGGTGGGTCGACATGATAGAGGAAGAGAGAGAAAAAGTGGCAGAGAGCAAAAGCGCTGGGAAAACTTGTGACAAAAGCGCGGAAAAGCAGCGCCGGAAAAGTTTTTGCCATAGTATGATGAAAAACGTTTTGTGCGGGCTTAAGCCAATTTGTGCCAAACACAGCGAAAGCCAAAGCCAAAGGCAAAAACAGAATCAGAATCAGAAACTGAATCTGAATCTGAATCAGAGCCCACAAGCGCAAAGTCGGAGACAAACTTGCTTCATTTTGTAGCCAAATTCAAGTTGCAATCAAGTTTAAGGCCTTCCAGTATCAAAAAAAAAGGGGGGGTAGCTTAAAGGCAAATGGCAAAATGCTGTCGCATAATGGGCGCAGTTTTCTCCAGAGATTAAAGCTAATTCCCCAAAAGGAATCTCTGCGAGAATCTGTGGCTCGTTTGTCCGTAATTATTGGCAATTTCATGGCAATAAAATCACAAGCGTGAAAAATTATGAATGATAACATTTGCAACATTGCAGGTGGAATTTCACAACATTTAAAGCGGCTCATCGTTTGGCCTTAATCTGTTTCATTTTGTGCTCTTGCGTCCCGCCAGCTGATTTCAGCAAGTTTGTTGCACTTGGGCTTATTTCTGTTTTTGGGGCGTGCACCGCTTAAATAGCCGCAATTTTTATATTAAAACATAAATGTATATATATTTATGTATATATACTTGAAGGCCTAAGAAACTTGTTTGCAAGTGCCGCATCTGGCTGCTGTCCTTACTGCTGCTCTTTGCGTCCTCTCCCCCTGCTGCTCAGGCGACCCTCTCTGTCTGTCGGGGCAAGGTGTGAATGCGTCAATGTGGCAATGTGGCAATGCGGCAATGAACGCAAAGCCAAAGGGCTCCTAAAGCTTAAACCCAGCACAGCAGCTGATGCCACGCTGCAGACCCTCGCTTTGCACGCTTCGTGCGTAATTAGGCCCTTTTTGTAATTAATAAAAATGATAACAGTAAACAGCAACAAAATTTTTTACGCTAGGGAATAAGCCAGAATTATTTTCTTAAAGAGCTCCACAAGTTTCCTTGTTAACAATAATTGAAAGACAATTAAATACGTATTTGAGCTTCTAGCCTTTTTGATTTTATTTATTAACTAATCATTAATTTAATTAAACTATCTTTAAGCTAATAGTGTGACTACATAAATTCTGTATACTTTCATATTTTATTTTCGTTTTAATTATAAATAATAATATTTAACTATTTAAATATTTATCCACTTTTGGTTAGAGTACCATGTTTTTCTCTTTTTACTTGAAGTTATTATACGGTAGTCTAATTTTAATTTAAGATAACCTGAAAGCTACCAACATTGGTTAGTAAAATAATAAATAAATAAATATAAACTGTTGTAAATATAACTAAACGCTGGTTTTGGCGTCATTTCCATTTTTAAATCCTTATTTAGTTGCAGCGAGATCCGGGGTCTAGTTTCTTAAAATCAAAAATGAAAAACAAATTTCCTTTAATATTGTATATAATTTTCAGATAAATATTTCGGTTGCGCCTTAGCAATTTTTTTTGGCAATTTGTATAATTTATATAGTTTTTATTTTACACACGCACTTTAGTTTGGTTTTCTGTTGGAGAGCTTTGTTAATTATTATCGAATTCATGTTTTGAACTTTAGTCCTATCTACTCACTGATTCATTCTCGGTCAAAGATTCGGTTAGCCAAACCATAGGCAAAATAGCTATTAAAATCTTTGAAATTTATGAAAATTTTTCTTAAATATATAATTGTTTTTTTGTTTGCGCTGTCTTTAAATTGCAGCGTCTTTAAATAGGATGCTGATGTCTTAACTCCAAAAATTCATTAATATCATGGAAAGGTCGCCAAAACCATCATCATATATAATATCAGTTTGATATACATATATATTAGCAATGTCATCATACAGGTCAAATGGGTCAAAAGTGAAGAGCATGTGCCAGATGAAATAGATTTGCAATCGAGAAATTACTTTGACAAATAAGAACATCTATTGAACACCTATTCCTAGCATTCAAACTGTCACAGGTTTCGACAAAATTGTGATCAATCATGCAAATAAGTTAAGTTCCCATGGACTTATTTTTAAAAGTAAATGAATGGATATTCTTAGTAAGAAACAACTGACCAATAGAAGGCTCTCCAGCAGAAAACCAAACTCTAAGTTCGCTTTATCCCGCACATAATGATCTTAAGGCTGCTGTTGCTCAGCTGGATTAACATGTAAAAACTAAAGATTAAAAGGCCAATGGGATGCTGGGTGCTCTGCCTTCCCCAGCAACGCAAAGGCGCCAATAATGGCCACTTGTGAGATGTAATTAAAAAGGGAAAACCCTTTTTCGGGTCGGTCTGCCGCAACGGGACGACAAATATTAGTTGCACGCAAAGGCGCCACAGACATGAAAATGATCAGCAATTAATATTATATTATTCTGGACCATTCCGGCGTATTTCATATAACAGCACAGACCTCTTCCCGTAGAGCACGCCGAGCAAAAAAAAAGAAAGTAAAGGCTGTTGAGTAGGTGCGGTGGCAAGTAGTTTGGTATGTTCCGTGTTCGAGTCCTATGGAGGGAACAATTTTTGTTTGTTAAAGCAAACGAACTCGTACTGCGAGCTACATTTGGTGTTGGTAAAAGGGGGTTCACGGTATACCCTAGTCGGGAACTCCCGACTAGAGCCTCTAACCTGTTTTTTCCATGCAACATAATTTGCCCTGATCTCTCCCCTCTCTCTCTTTAACAACAGTCGGATTAAAAATAGTCTCTCGGTTAAGATCAACTTTTTAGACTGTTTTATAAAACACGTGACATTTGTCTGCGTGTTAGCCACGCTTTTTGTTGCTACAGGATAATGGGCTGCCAGGTGGGTGTACTAAATGCCCTTGCTCAAGGCAGCTACAGTTGCCCTCATCCTGTCATAATTTGCTGTGACTAAAGGCGCTTTTGTGCGCGAGCAGCATACCTGGCACCAAAAATGGACACACGTACCGCGATTAGCCACGCATGCGCGCGCTGGGCCAATAAGGGGCAAGAGTGCAGTAGGAGGGTACGGGATGCCAATGGTGCCTAGTTAGTAGCTTGGAAAATGTCAACTGCTTGGGCAGCCGATTTGGCACGCTCGAGGCTGCTGCTGGCCATTGCAATCAGCTTGGACTACTGCATGCTGCCTCTTAATGTCCAGCCATAAAATGCAATTTCAAGGCTTCTGCTGCCGTTTCGGTAGTCCCTTAGCTGTTGCTGCTGCTTCTGCTGGTGCTGTGCATCCTTTTGTCTGAGTTACTTCATGGAAATGCATTTCGCACGCGGCATGCAACAAACTCAATCTGCAGCTCATACGTTGCAAATATTTTGGTCCAAAACAAATTTCAAGCTGCGTCAAATTGCCTTTAGGGTCCGCCTAGTCCCTGGCGTGCGCCCTATGTCTTGTGACAGGCTCGTGCTGTGCTGCGACGGCTTCTGCTTCTGCTGCTGGTCCCAGCTCTTGTCCCAGCGCTTTTGTTTATCAATTAAAGACAACTAACTGTTGTTTACGCATCTTGCGGTTTTGCTCAGGTGCAAGCCAGCTGCCCTGTCAAAACAAAACAAAAGCACATTTCCACATTTCCAGGATATTCCCCAGCTGCCACGTCCACTGCAGTAGCACTGCAGACGGAACCCTTCACAGCTGTTGGTCTGCCTAGTCAGGTGAAAAAAGTTTTCTGTATGTCTGCTGTGGAATTCTCTTGAATAATTCTTTATAATGTCAAAATCTATTAATACATCCACGTCCTACTTTATTTGGTTTGCTTTTCAAACTAGCTTCTGGCTTAAAGCCATTCTAAGATGAAATAAAAGTTTTATTACATTTATTCTTTATTTTATATCAAAAATCATTAAAAAATTAGAAAGTTAGCATATAAGATCTTTGTATATTATAAATGGAGAACAATTAAATTTTTTGTAAGCATATCTGATGAAATCGGTATTTTTCGTAACGATAAGAAGTCCCTAAAACAGATTGTTAAACATTATTCGTATAAACGGTTTTTTGTTATTTCTGAAAAATTTTGTTCTTGCCACTTCTTAGGTTTGTGTGGCCGATTTCAAAAAACTTTACGCCAATAAGAAGCCAATATATAGATATACCCACACTTACACATTATAAACAAATTGAGTAATAATAATAATTAGCATATTTTACTGTTAGAAATTTCTAGCTATCCTTAGCCTCTTCCCAACTAGCTAATGAAATATCTTTTAGATTTTGTGAGCTTTTTTTGGCTAGAGATAATTTGTAAAACTGATAGAATTGTACATGCGATTTACTTTTATATGTAGTCTGATGTGCAGCGCAGTACTTATGTAACTAATTTAGCATGTTGCATGAATGGTTCTTGCAACATTTGAGTATTCGTATAATTGAGCTAATAGCCACAACATGAAGCAGATGCTGCTGGCTATTATTGCTGTTGCTGCTGCATTTGGATTGAGCCTGGCACTTGAGCCCGTGGCGAATTGCAACAATTGCAACTAATTGGGGCAGATGCAGTCGAATGGCATCTAAGCTGCACTAAGTACACTCAGAAAATTGAATATTAATGCCAGAGATTGTACTTGAAATGGAAGGCCGGGCCAGCAAATTGCCACACATTGCATGCAACAAAATTATGGACATGCTAACTCTGCCCTCTCTCTTTCTCTCTCGCTCTCTACACAACAAAAACCAATGGAGCGAGCAATTTTCGCCCGCTCTCCTTAAGCCATTCGCCATGCCACACAAGCAAATAAGAGACTGAACAGGCAGGCAGCTGCCTGAGCAGGAGCAGGCCTGGATTTGGTTTCTTTTGCTGAGCTCAAAGGACATTTCATTAGCACTTTTGCATCTTTTCCGGTTCAGTCGAGCGTTGAAAATTTCGTTTCGTCACAAGCGATTTGGCTCTTTTCACAGTTCCCGCTGCGCAGGCGCAACAGACAGAGCCAACAAGAGAGCAAAAAGGGGACAGCAACAGACTAAGACTCGTGTGCCCTGCCACCGCATGCCGCTTGCAGTGGCACGTTGAATGTCTGTCAACCTCGTAAATCCTGTTTGAAATTAAGTGCGTCGCAACGCGTTGCGGATCGTTGCATGCGTTTGTCTGTAACGAATTTCTTATTTGATTTTGTACAATGTGTTAACTTTTGTACAAAATACAAATTCACATTTTCACATTTCGCAACGGTTTTCGATTTTCAATTGCTACTAAGTACTAGTTGTTGCTGCTGTCCCCCGCCCACTCCGCTGTCACGGCAGCTGTGCGTCATTTGATTTTGTGGACACTGATGAGGTGTAGCGAGAGCTATAACACATGTAATTTTGTATATTAGGGTGTAGGGGGTTGGCAGTGTTACCATAGTCAGGGTTGACATCCAAATTTGTATGCTTGAAATAAGATAAATAATAAATAAATGTGTGATAAAAAGCGACGTAAATACGAAATAAACATCGATTTTTAACATAGGATAAGCGTATAGCCAAGGAATATATAGATGTATAGCTCTACACATCGACGTCGATAAATATATATGTATATGGCCTTTATATATACACTACCTTTTATGATAAAGCCAAATCAAATCAATAAAATATGTAAATAATCGTTTTTTTTTTTCTAAAATGATTCCAATTTATTAAAAAACATTTACTAAGCCTGTAAGCCTTAAAAACTCCAAACATCTTACTTGGCAAACATTGAAACATTCACTTTACATTTCATTCCATTGAAATTCATGTTATGTTATGTTATTGATCACTTGGTTAGATGTTCAAAAGAGCAAAGTTTTCCAAAAATTTGCCAATTTAGATCGAGTTATGATCGTTAAAAATAGCTTCGGCAATAGTTAATGTTTCGATGATTTTTATTTTAAACTCTAAAGGAGTATTAAAGCCTGGTACACAGATTTTTTACCGGTGGTCGACAGGTGAAATAAGTTGAAGTTTATTTCAGACAAGTATATTCGTATATATGTATATATACGAATACAAATATATGTATGTATAATGCTTGTGTATTTAGATATATATATATATATTTACATATACTTATATATGCCAATAATTAGTCAAATTTAAATACAATACAATAATCTATGACAGCAATCCTTGAATTTCTTCCAAAGTCTTGCCCTTCGTCTCTGGCACAAAAAATATAACGAATATACATGCCAGTATGGCGAAGAAAGCAAATACCCAAAATGCTACAGCCGAGCCGAACTCTTGCACCAATATGGGAAACATCTTTGCGACAACAAATCCAAATAGCCAGCCACTGGTGCCGACAATGGACGCACAAATGGGCTTTACATCCTCCGCAAAGAGCTCGGCCATAACTAACCAGCAGATGGGCCCGAAGCCCAAAGCAAATCCAATAAAGAATAATCCAATTGCCACGATCGACATCCAGCCAATATTTTTATCTGTTAAAAACTTAAAATAGAAGCCCATTGTTAGGTTGGCAATTAGCATCAGGAATGCAGAGATTAGCAGCAACACTTTGCGTCCCACTCGATCAATAATCACAGTGGCAACAAATGTCATAGTAAGTTGCACACAACCTGTTATAATGGTGCAAGTGGACGGGGAGAGGCCGGTGCCGGCTTTTTCAAATATGCCCGTCACATAAAATACGATTCCATTGATGCCCGTGAATTGTTGGAGCATCATCAGCAGCACTGCTATGATCAGTCCTCGTAGGGTGGTCTTACGTAACATTGCGTCCTTGACCATGATCTTCTCCTTTTTGCTTTCCGCCTCGAATGCGGCCATTTCGCTGCTTATGTCCGCATCGGTTTTACGGACTCTTTTCAAACCCTTCATTGCTCGTTCGGGCTTGCCCTTCTGCACCAGATACACCGGCGATTCTGGTAACCATATGATGAATATAAACCATACAATGGGCAGCGAGCCGGTCACAATGTTGACAGGCAGCGGTTTGAGCAAAGCGCCAATAATGAATGAGAACAGAACTCCATGCACGAGCATCAGCTGAAAGAAGCAGCCCATAATTCCGCGCACTTTCACTTCGGCGATCTCCGTGGTGTACATTGGCGACACCACGCAATAGGCACCGGCGCAGGCGCCAAGTATGAAGCGTCCGGCGTACAGCATGGCCGTGTGTCGTGCCGCAATGAGCAGAGTCGAGCCAAGTACACCTGGAATCAACATGAGCAGCATGATCGGCTTCCTGCCAAATGCGCGAACCATTATGCCCGTGGGTATGCACATGCAGGCGGCACCTAGTGTAAACATCGCGCAGGCCCAACTCCAATCATCGATGCTCGGCGAAAAATTATATGCTTCACCACTAAGAATCGGTTTCTCCATCGGTCCCGACCATCCAATGAATGCGCCCAAAAGAAACCCGCTAAAGCAGGCTGAGAGACCCGCCAACCATTGCTTTACCCAGCCCATGCTTACCAGAACATAAGTTTTATAAAATGTTGATTTATTTTTGTTTCATATATTAAAAATATGTTTAAGTAGACTAGACAAATGGAGAATAGCCATCTATGGCTTACTGAACAGAAATCTTTTCATTAAGTTGTCCATACAACTGCTAGAGATTTCTCTTAAACAATATCCGGCCAAACGCAATGTTATATTTTATATGGTTACTTTATAGGAAAGCAACAGAAATAATGTCGGACTACTTGAGTCCATAACTTGAAAGTTATCAACCAGTCGTGTGCGGTGTGCTTATCTTGGCCACTATATAATTTAATAAAGACTTTGAAGAGGCTTATTCTAAGACCCAATCTAAGATAAACATAAATTATGCCTATAATACTAAAATTTATGCCCTTTAATCCGCTAGAATATATTATTTTTGTGCCTTTCTGAGTCTCGCGGTAGGCTATCAAGGACCTGAACACAAAAACTAAAATTCCATATGCCCTCACACCTAGTTGGCAGTACACGTTGGCATCGGCTAAGCCCCCGGGCAAAGACAAACATATTGCTGTAGACCAAAACAACCAACAACAATATGAACAACAATCGGTTTGTCAGTTGCAGTGTTGTCCTTGCAAGGACAACTGGCACATGCACACACATACACACTCGCGCATGTGTGGCACACACAGGTATCTGGCTGACTGCACAGCATCAATTGTAAAAGGATTAGGGCTTAATTTCAAATGCGCATTCATTTGCACTCGCCTGCTGCTGCTCCTGCTGCTGCTGCTGCTGCTGCAGCTCGTCATCAGCCACGTCGCTCGTCCATGCCGCAACTCGGTCCGTTGCAGCCAACTCATCGCTGTAAGCGGATTTCTGACTGCCGCCTGCATTTCTTTTTTTGTGTCATTTATTTGTTGTTGTTGCTGCTGCTGCCCATTTTATTCCATGCCACTCATTAGTTTTCAAATAGCTGCATTAGTAGACAGGGACAGAGAGAAAAAATAAGGCAGGGAGCGGGCAGCATAGATATACATATGCCAAGAATTGCTCAATTTGTGGTATTAAGCCCTCTCGCTCTTCATTTGTATTGCCAGGACTTTGTGCGCTCAGTGTATATGTTTGGCCTTGTTTGTTATTGCAGCAGTTTCCACTTTTCTTTTTGTTTGCCTTGTGTTGGCCTTTTTTTCTCTTTTTTTATGTGCCCCCCCCTTTTTTCCCACTAGTTGTCTCTAAAGATTTTCGAATGGCGGCATTGTGCTGGTATTAAGGACTAGCTGAACAATGTGGGCAATGGTAGGGTAGGCCAACATCAGAGCTCAGCTGAAATAATATATTTACAGACTAATGGCAGGCTAAATAAATATATTGACAGTGATAAAACTTAACGTTATTTGAACTTGGTTCAATAAAAAACTATGGCAATAAATATTCGTATTATTCGAATAATTATAACAATTATTTAGAAATTTTATAAGGTTAAGAGGATAATACTAGGATATTGCTCAGCTAAACAGAAATCTTAAATATATAAAAAAAAAATAAAAAAAACATACAGAAATTATATTTTAAGCATTAGCATAGAGCATTAGGTTCATTTCTTATATTTAAATTTTTGGAGATATCAAGAATTTTACCAAAAAATTATATAAAAATATGATTTGAGAACCTTTAGTATTGTACTCATAATTTATATTTTCTATTCTGAAAGTTAATTTGTTTAACTATTATTTGGCTGACTCTTGAAAGGTAGCTTCCAGATATTATATGCCAATTATATCTAGTTATATCTTGTTAACTTTTGTGTATAAAATTTCTTTCTATCTCTATAAAAACTTTTAGTCTGGTTAATTTTCTCCTCCCCGCGCAATCATTCAACTCGTTGGCGCTTCACATATCATTCTGGAATACACTCCCTAAGCAGCTCACATAAATTACACGCCCAGCCAAAAACACAGAGAGTGTGTCCCTCCTCTTCACCCCCTCTCCCCCGCTGGGACCCTACGCATCTCTGGTTACAGCTTTTGTAGCTGTTTGTGTTGTCTCTGGCTGGGACAATATTTCTTAGCCAATTTTGGTATTTTTTCGGAAGCGGCGTTCAAAATCCGCTTAAAAAAGGCAAACGCGTTGCAGAAGACGCGAGAAAAACACACAAAAATGAAGAAGGAGAAAGAAAACCCCGAATTAAAATGCAACAAAGTTGTGTAAGGTGTAGGGGGGGTGGGCGACACGCAGGGGAACTGCAGGCACATTTTTCTTTGCATTTCAGTTACAATTTTGGAAGCTGCAGTTTCCGCTTTTCTGGCGTAGCAGAGGCACTTTAGGCAAATTTACTATAGGGAGAAAGAGTGAGCGACAAAGAGTGAATGAGTGAGAGAGAGAGAGAGCGTGTGCTGGTGCAGAGAAACTGAAACACATGTCACAGATTTGTTTCACTTTCGGAAGCACTTAAGCACTCAGCGAATTTGTTTGGAAAAAATCTGTGGAACTGGCTACTTCTTCAATGCCAGCCCATTGTTCAGTTTTCAGTTTTATTTTTAAAATAAATATGCATGGGTAAAGGAAGGCTTGCATATAAATCCGAGTGTGTGTGCGTGTGTGTTGGGGGATTTTTGTTGTGGGGTAGGCCGCCAGAAAAAAAACAAATTGATGATATGCCCCTTTGACATTTGAGTCCATTATTTATGCGCAGGCTTGCGATTATTTTCACATATGCAACCCCGAAACCCCGATACCCTGATGCCCTGATGCCCAATTCTGCATGCCCCATTCCCCCTACTGACTCACTGGATGGCTACCAGCTGTGGCTGGTCTTTGCTGCAGCGGATTTCACTTCCATATCACTCAACAATTCGCTGCAGCAATCAGCTGAGCAGGCAACGCGCTGAGTGCCTCGTTTTGGCCAGGACGGGGTTAACACACACTTGACGCACTTTGTTTTAAATGCCTTACCCTGCCTCTTCTTCTTTTTTTCTGTGGGCTTACGTTCCGTTGTTTTAAGCGCATTTTAAGCTTAACGGTAACACGTGACATATGAATTATGGTGCCTGCTGTACGATCAACTCTTGACTAAGCATTCCCCTTTGCCAATTTAATGCCTTATGTCATAAATTTACACACATTTTTGGAGCCTGCCTCTAATAAGTCAGACTTCGGCTAAAAAAAGATTTTACAATTAAAAAATCATATTTTAGTACAAAAGAGTTTCTGCACCAAATTTACTTAAGGAATTATTTTATCTAAAAATATTTAAATATTAATATCGAAGAAAATAATGCTGAGATATTGAATGATATTAATTTAGCTGTTGGAATTGTTTTATTTTTAGGAAGTATTTAAAATCACCTAATTGAATGACATTTAATAATATAATATAAATTATCTTCTGAAACAAAATGGCTTATAACTTTGTTGATTTAATTTTTTTCACAGAAATATAAATTTATGTCATGCCTTAAATTTTGTAGGAAATGATATAATGTAATAATAAATATATATGTCTTTTTATTATAAATATATTTTCTAGCATTTTGCATACAAATTAATTAGTTTATAGATGTGATAATAGATTTGTACATATCTTTTCTTAAACAAACTGAAATTTATATTTCTTTGCGCCTCATAGTAGGAATAGGCACAATGCATCAATTAAATAAATACATGATTTATTATAGATTATATATACATATATATATTTCGCTTTTTTTATATTAATTAATGTTTATATTTCATACTAGATTATTATTATTTTTTCCTAAGCAGAGAAACATGGATAACATAGTTTTTTGTGTCTCATGTAATACTTATACTTCCCATCTAATTTTATTTATTTTTGTTTTTAGTTTATTTCTTTTACTGCAATTGCTGTAAAGACATTTGTGCGTAAATCATGCCAGAGTTGCCACATTAATGAACTCTAAAATGGTGGCTGGTGCCAAGTCGTTAGGCGGTTGCTGGCACTGGCTTTGGCAATGCTACGCAGGGGAGGGCTGAGGGTTGAGGATTGTGGCTTGGCATAAATAAATTTATAATAAATTGCAAAGTTGAGAAACGGCAATATATCATTTGTCGCAGCATGTGTGACACGTTAGGGAAACGGCGCAAACTTGCAAAGTGCGAACGATTCAATTAATCCTGACACTATTTATTATTATTAGGGTTAAGGCACAGAGGCGCAGAGCGTGAAATACCAAAATGCATAAACAGAATCAACTGTAGGACACTTGTAGTGACTGAGAACTAGTCTGTGGCTCAGCTACGACTGCCCATGTAGTTGTTACATTAATTAGTAGAGCAGCCTGTTTTGGTTAGCGGCCCGGCCTGGACTCGTCCACTGGCATTATCATATTTATTAAGCAGCCGCATCGCCTGCAGCTTTGGATATGCCCGGGCATGGGATATGCTTTGCCGGGATCCGGTGCTGTCTGACTACCCGCGGCTATCACAACAACGAAAATTGATTGCTTCTGTTGTTGTGGCTGGCTTTGATCGTGTTAAGATAGCAGGCAGAAGGCAGAAAGCAACAGGCACCAGGGAAAAAATAATATAAAAAAATATATATAGTATAATACTCCCAGAGCCTCAACTTGAGTTCTATAGAAAGTTTTATGCATAACTTTGGCTTGGACGCGCTATGGGCATCGTAAATATCTTTTACTGCCATCCTTCCTCAGTGGCTTTCAGTAGATTTCGCATTTTTGCATTGCACGCATTTTTGCCTTATTTTTGCCGCCGCACCTAGAGTAGGGTGTAGCAACTGGGCTATTTTTGTGACAGATCATAAATCAAAATCATACACGCTGCTGCATTTCAATATGCAACCACACACTGCACCACACAGGCAGGTGGGACGGCGACTTGCAGGTGTTTGCTCCAAATGAATAAATGTCGTTTTCTTTCTTCTTATTTTTTTTTTTTCGCGCGCGCGCGATTGTAAATTAAGTTCGGCCCCAGTACTGACTGACAATCGAACCGACATGACTGCAACTGGTACTGCGCTTGCCTACCCTGTACTCGCAAATGCAGGGTTTCTGAATTGAGGAAGAAATTGATTATTTTATAATTGATTATGTTACTCTTTTTCTTCATGAATGTTATTTGCAAAAATCATATATTAGACTTATGCTGACATTCAATTATATTTAAATACTTTTCAATTTATACCCAATACTCAATTTTACATCCATTTAGAACTCATCATAGAGAGTGTCATAGTCGCATACTGTTTGGCATAGGCATTCGCACTTTTTTAAAAATCTATCTTTTGACTTTTATTTGCATACTAATGAGCAGTGTGTGGGCATTCCGTGGTGTGCGCGAACACTGAGCTGCAGTTCATGCGGCGGCTTTTCTGGTAGTCAGAGTTTGAAAATTGACAGCTGGAAGGAGTCATAAAAACCAGAAAATTGAACAACGTGTCAGTTTTCTCGCACTATTGACTGCAATATTTTGCGTCCTATAAAATATAATATATAGTAGAATCTTAAAGCATTTCTAAAGCAAGTGCTGGGCCATTAATGTTTGCTGACTAACATGATTTAGAGCCATATAAAAAAACGGAAGTCTTGTGATTAGATTTTTGGAGTTCAATCATTTGCTCATATATAAAGTGCCCTGTTCTCATCTAGGCTCATGCATTTTTTTTTCGATTTGTAGGGGAGCATCTTAGCTAGTTTTCAAGTTTTGTTTTAATACATATTACTAATATGGTTAATTACTTATAAGGTAGTAATATTCGAAGTAACTGCATTGGCTCAAAAAAAAATAATTCTTAGAAAATTGTGCTATTTTCTGTGAGATTTAAGATTTCGAACTTTATATTTACCGCAGAAAGCATAAACCTCAATCCCCAAAACACGCTTAAATTAAATTCTAATTTCTTTGCCTGCCCATAACTTTTGACATTAACCTTAGTCTTAATGTTATTGCTGCTTGCAATTGAAGCTCAGTTAATTTTATTTATTAGGCTGTAAGTTTTGCAGCAAATTGATGGCGTATTCACTTAGAAGATTAACAAGTGGTAAACGCATGAGAGTATTAAAATAAATCCCATTACATGGACTCAGGCGCATTATGAATGAACGGTCGATTCGTATGCAGCACACGTAGCGGAGGAGCGCTTTAATCGGTACCAGAGAGATCTGTGGCATATGCCCAATAAATCTAATTTTCGGGTGTACCAAAATGAACCAATTGCCCACTAATTTTCGGTGCGTTTTTTCGGCCAAGCGACGTGTGAGATGCCCAAGCCCGATGACGATTGCGATTACGATTTGACCAAAGAAAGAATATCAGACGCACGTAGTATTTGAGTCAAAACAAATTGCTTCATTCATGCCACGGCCAGGGGCACGCACAATTTGAGCATATGCTGGGCATTAGCTGCCCTACCCATCTACTGCTCTTGGCCATCTAATCAGTGGGATATCAAATCTGTACAGGAATTCCCCGAACTTTTGCCTAGACCGTTGTGGATTGTGAAGATTTTTAAGTACAAACTACTTGAGTAGCATTTTAATTGTTGTTCGTGGAAGCAATTACCCTCGAGGGGGATACATAAAAACTTTGGTGTGACATTTTGTTGGAATGAATTTAATGAATTTAAATTATGACAGCTGCGCCCTCAGCCACAAATATTTTATGGCTTTTAAATGCTGAAATAAATTGGACTTAAGAAACGCCAAGCGGAAATGCAAAGAAACCAAAAATGAAGTCGAGAAGAAATGCTAGATATGAGATGTCGAGGATTAAATACCCTAACTAAAGGCAATTAGAAGAAACATTAGATTGCTCTATGATAAAATGAATCTAAAATAGAATTTCGTTCACTGAGAAATAATTTTGTAAGATTTAGAAGAATTAAATAGAAAACTTAAATATATATTTCTCAACCTTAAAAAAATCTTATGTTCTCGGAGGTATTTTTGTGCGCTTTCTTCAAGTATACAAATTCTTGATATAAAAATTGAGTCACAGCAATTATATTTTTTAATATTCAATATCAATTTGTTAAGCTCATTGATCATTTTATAAAACCCCTTTTATAGGGTATACGAGAAGACCAAAAATGATTTCGTTATTCCAGCAACAAACCCATTAAATTGTGTGATTTGCTTTGTGTGGAAGTCAAATGCGTTTCTTTTAGAGCCCAAGAAGAAGGTCTGTTTTTTTCTTCGCTGTATGATTTAAGCCCAGACTTGCGTTGGAGTTACAGTTCTTGTTGCCTAATCCTTTAAGTTATTGATGCATTCGGTCCGACGCATTGATGAAATTTTATTTATTTATACTCGTAGTCTCGTAACCCTTTGTTCGCGTTGGTCAGGGAGTTACAATTGCCCGCCACCGCTCTTCGCTTTTTGTTGCTGCCGTTTTATGGGCTGCTCGAGGCTAATCCCGCAGGAGCTGCTGCTGCGATCGGAGCTGGTCTTTGGGTTTTTTTGTGTTTAATAGTTGAGGGATTTGCTTGTTTGGCTGCGCGTCTCGATGTTGATGTCTTATATAACACAAGTGTTACTTTTGACACTTTTATTGCCAAGCCCTAGACCAGACGCGGCACTCAACACAAAGGAATCGAAATCGGAATCGTACATCGGCAGCAGCATCTTAAATGAGCCTGGCGAGCCTAATAAGCGCTGGGGAATTGAACGCTCTAAAGTGGTAATTAAAGTGGCCAGCATTGTGAAAGGCTCAGGCCTAGGCCTTGTTATGTCTCAATCTAGCAATGCCTCAACTGCATTCAGCACCAGCCTCAGCCTCAGTCTGAGCCTCTCTGCCAGCAGCAATATGATAAATTTAATACAACTATAAATCCAAACGGTTGCAAGCGTTGCCAATCTTATTCTGTTTTCCTTTTAGCTTTTTAAGTTTTTTTTTTTGGCTTGAATGTTGACAAGTTTGGCTCATTCGGCTGGCAAATTAACACCTCAAACGAACGCGTCGTCCGAATGGTGCCAAAGTCATTTGCCATTAGATGTCCGATTCTTGGACTTGTTGACAGGCGCGAATTGCATTTGACGTTGCCAGTTGCAATTCCTCTTCAATGTTGTTGTTAATGCTGTTTGCTAATGTTGTTGCAGTTGTTGCCTTGCAGTGAGGCGTATTTCCGCTTTTTGTGGCTAATTTGAGGCGCTTGAGTGGCGCTGCTTAATAGAGTGCAGCTGATTTGCTAATTGCAAGTTTTACTTAGCTTTGACAGAATCAGTCGATCAGTCGATCTTTAGATTTGGTATCGAAAATGTTTTCATCAGTTCCATTAGAGACTAAATAACATAGTCTAGTTGTTTATCAATCCAATTAAGTAAAGACATATTTTAAAGCATCTGAAATTGAATCGGATTTGTTAATTTGATTTTTTTTTTTATTAAGTTTAGTGTTTACCCAACGAAATTTACCTGATATTTATTGGATAAACATTAACAGCTAATTAAAGCGTCCAAAAATACGAATAAGTACATCTCAATACTAAAATAGTGCCATATAAAAATCAACAAAAATATATTTTATTTAATCTCAAGGCGCACGTAAATATAAAGTTGAAAATATATTTTTTATACATTCCGCAATAAAATTGTATAAAATTGAATTGCACTAATCTATAATGGCATTAAATTTGCCAAATATTTAATACATTTACCAAATTTTATTATTTTTGCAGAACAAAATTACATGGCCATCGATAAGGGAAAACGGAAAAACAAAAATTTAAAAATTAATTAAAAACTCATCAGATAAATGATAACTGGAGCCCAGTGGCCAGTGGCTGGGCCCGGGCATAATTATGACGGCAAGACGACGAGCATCATTTCTAGCGAGCTGCAGCGGCAAAGAGTTGGCCCATTGGCCAGTTAACGTATTCATAACTATATTTATCAGCCATCAAAAATCAATTGCACACACAAAAAGAGCGTAAAGCTGTGCTGCAATGGACCGGTCTCTGGTCTCAGTGGGTCTTCATCCTGGCTTTCCGAGCTTTCCAGCTACCTCGCTTCCCCTTACTTCGGTCTGTGAGGCGTTCAAATTGCGCTTGTTAACATTTTTGACCGCCTGCTGGGGGCCTCACAGCGCAGTCGACGTCGCTGTCGCTGTCGCCGTCGACGTCGCCGAAAAAGCCAACAAACCGAACGTGTTACGCATAATAATTTTCGCAGTGCGTCCAACACTCGTATAAATATTTCAACGGTTCGGTGGATGTACCCGCTGCTGCTGTTGGTGGAGCTGGTGGTGCTGGTGGTGGTGCGCTGCCTGCTGCTGTGGTTCATCATCAAATACATGCAGTTTATCTTGGGGCCGCATCGCTCACGCTCAGTTCCGAGAGCAAGAGACAACAAACAGGCTGATAAGACAAATACACTTAGAGAAATTATGGAGATATGAATGCTTGAATCTTCGATGGCGCAGGGTAAATGTTGGATTATAGTTAAAATGCCTGAGCATAAATAAGGACTAGGCTTTAAAATTGAATACAGACCAAAATTTATATATTTGAAAGTCAATTTTCCTAAAATTTACTTAAAACTATATTCATTTTTTAATATTTCCTTAATCGCTATTATATGATACAAAATAATATATTTAATGTAAACTATTTATCTATATTCTTTATGATTATCAGTTTTAAACCGACCCATTAATTTCTCTTAGTGCATTATATGATAGGTAGATGGTGCTGCCATGTTGTCGCTGTCGTATGTCGCTGTCTTTTATTGAAATAACAGAAATCATAATGTTTATGCCATTAAATTGTTAACAAAGCATACAAGCTACTGCCATGTTGTGTCGGGTAGGAGGAGTAACCGGGATACCAGGATGCCGGGTACGATGGATACGTTGGGTAGCTGGAACTGTGACTGAGACCCCTTTTTGGATGCCGGGTCCCGCATGTCAGCACGCACATAAATTATCGTTGATATATATTTGGCCGTGTGAATGTCCAGGTTAACAGAGAGCGAGAGAGAGAGGGAAACTTTCTCGTACTCTTATTTATTTATTTACACTGGGCGCATTGCACAACGCTCGCTACGTGACATTCACGCTTGGACGTCCGCCCTTCTCGGGCATCCCGAACAGTGCCATACAGACGTGACCCCGTCAGAAAACCCCAGGGCAAGCGGTCACATCTCATTCACTCACTATCGCAATTGCTATCTATGAGCTCTGGCTGCTGTGTATCTTTTCACTTTGCTACGCGCCTTATCTGCAGCCTCTTATCGGCCTGTGGGATATTTTCTTAATATTTCTCTGTTGAGTATTCTCTCCTCTTCTTGACCGAATTATTTCCTGTAATTGCGAGCGTGCGGCCGCCCCGAAAGAGCCGTAAAAAATAATCAAATGCTTCCTGGCTCTAAAACCCATTTCAAGCCATTTCAAGCCATTTCAAGCCATTTCGGGCCATTTCACTCAAAAAAGGATGCGTGCTGCACTATGAGAATGAATTGGACCAAAACTGCTTGAGTATTTTTTTTTATATGGTTTCTTCCTGGGGTGGGGGCTGGGTTTATGGTTTAACACTTCCAATTTTATTTATGACTTTATCTTTTACTTTGTTTGTGCTAGATTTTCGTTGTTGGATGTTTTTGTGCTTTCCTGGGAATTTCACTGAGATTCTTTTCTCCTTATACTCTTCTTCTTCTTCGTGTACTTGTTGTGTGCGGTCGCATTTTTGTTGTTGTGGCTGCTTGGGTCTTAATCACGTGCACTGGTTCGCGGTAATTATACCTCCGAGTGTCTTTAGAATGTGACTAAACTAAATTTTTGAATTTTGAATTTGAAGCAAGAAACAGAAGAGAGATATCATATAGAGATGAATTTTAAAGCTCATGTGGTTGAGTTTTGAGAGCTCTTCATTTATGTGGCATTTATGATTTAATAGAGTTATAAGACTCAGGCCAGAGTTTTGTTTTAAGTACTCAAATGTGCACAATGCTTATGGAATTATTTAATAATAATAAACTGATGTGGTATACAAAAATTGCGATTTTAGTGAATAATTCCTTTAAAGGACTTTATTTTAGACTAAAAAAAACTTTAAAAGTTATGTATGTATATGCAATACTTTTTTAACTTGTAATAGCATCCAAATATTTATTTTAATTCATTAAAAACCAATTTCCATTTAAAAGCATATCAAGTTAGGAATGGTTCAAATAATTCTTTAATAACATTTGAGTTTTGGCCAATTGATGTAAGAGATATTCATTATTATGTGGACTTCAAAAGATATTTCCAAATGATAAACGCTGAAAAGATTCAACAAAAAATTAGTGCCTTTTCGTGTAAGAAATTAAAATTAAATAAATATAGCCCAACGGCCCGATGTTTTCTCTTTTGTTATATTTTCAGTTGCCTGCCGCTAAATGCAGCAATCAAAAGTCAAACAAAATATCACTAAAATTTGATTAGCACAATTAAATGATTACATGCCACAAAGCGTGGCAATTATGCCACAAAGAATAGAACAGGTTCGTGCGTTAGTCAGGGGGGAACGGGAAATGGAGCAGTTGCAACCAGAAACCAAGTTGCGGCATTTTGTTTGACATTGACCCACGCAACGTTTTGAGGCATTTCTTAAACCACAATCATAAAAACCACAAATGAACGACATTAGTTACACTTACCGAAAATAATTAACAAATTAAATGAACAATTGCCCCAAAACGAAGAATAACTGAAAGAAATATAAAGTAATTGGAGCGCATGGCGAATGCAAAGCAAAGTGTAAATAATATAACGAATATGTGTCTTTAAGAACTGGAAACTTAGAACTGAGGCTGCGTAAATTGCTTGGGTAAACCAAACAGACGCTAATTGAGGTTAGGCCGAGGGTTTACATAACCTAATTGTTATATAAGACGGCCTGCTATATGAAACTTGTGAAAATCTCTTCAGTTTGAAGTGCCTGGAATCCAGAGAAATTGTTACAGGTACAACAATAATAACAATAAACACGCACTTGTCAAAATATATACAAAAAAAATATGATAAACTTCCAATAGTTGACTAGAAGATGCCCTGTACGGATCGTAAAGTGCCCTGAAATTCTATAAAATAAATCAATTATATTTAAATTGAAGATATAAGACTTTTGTTATAATATAAAACACACTCCCACAAATTAAATTGAAAATCATTATTCATCGATATTTACTATAAGGTCTAATACATTGGAAGGCAAACATAACATAGTTGACTGAATTGTAAATGTTCTTCAATAGTTTATATGCTCCATGCAATAGAAACTACAGGATATTGAAAGATGAGTGAGCGTTGCATTTGAACAGCCTTTACCTGTGACACGGGCCCGCTTTATGGCTTTATCTATCGAAATATGTATAACCTGTTCGGCGCGCTGCGATGCCGCGTTACCTGTGCACAGTTTTTGCGGCTTTGATCGATAATCGCGGCCCACGCAAAAGGTGTCTCGTCACGCTAAGCCCTAATGGCATTACAATGCGTTCCAAACTACTTAAAACCGGGCAGCCGGGCCCAGAATATTTGCGGTCTGGACAATCAACAAACCGCGATGCGAATGAGCTGTTTTATGGAATACGACTGAAATAGAAGGTTGAGGATTTGTGCAGCTGCGCTTGCCTTACCTCCGCCTGCCTGGCAACAGTTCGCTTATCCTTTAATGGGCTTTTGTCCGACTGTCACTGGGACATGGCGTTGAGCAAATCCTTTCAAGTGCAACCGAGCTGCATCCGATTAGAACAGGTTCGTCTTTGTCTTGTCAGCCAAACAAAGCCGCGCTTTTCTCTCCCTCTACCTTCAGCCCTCTCTCTCACTCTATTTGTTACTCTATCTATGTGTTTGCGCAAAGTTTCGCTGGAATTTTTGGTTATTTGTAAGCTGCGAGTCAAAAAATATGAAAATCGCATCAGCTGCTAATCGCATTGACTGTAAACTTGTCTAAGCCGCTTGTTGTTTTTAACTTTGCAATTAAAAATCCCTCTGAAAATGCACTTTACACACGTTAAAATGTTTCTTTTCCGTGGAAAAACTGTCGTTGGGTTTTTACAGATACTACGATAATAACTTGTCACATTTTCTGACAGGTTGAAAGATGTTTCAGTTGCCGTTTCGAGTTTTTATTCCCCGCTTCTATGTTGCGTTTCTAATGAAGAAATTATCTATAATGATAGGAGGAAAAATGCATGCGTTCGTTTCATAATTTTTCACTATGAAAATGATATAATTGCTTCAAGATAAAAATCAAATTATATGGAAACTGAAACTCGCTGCTCGGAAACGAAAAGGGGTACCCAAATAATGGGCACGTACAATGACGTATTAGTTTATGATAAGCATATGAAGTATTTGATGGATTTATTATGCCACAACTCATATCAAGTGTGAAACTCTCAAACGCGAACCCCCTTCAAAATTGTGAGCCTGTGTGTCTGTTCAGGATATGTCACTCAGCACTGGGCACAGGTGCAATAACTGAATTTTCCCGAAATAATGTGTACTATGTGCGCGATATAGGGTATATGGTTGAATAGGGACTGTAGCGACAATATACGCTATAGTAATAAATAAATATATAACTATCTAGGTTTAATCGGGCATTTTAATTGATTATATCTGGAGCTTATTGCCTTCGTAAGGCACATGAATTACTTTCTCATGATTATAGACAAAACTAATACTACCTGTTTCTCCAACGCAAGGACGAAGACACAGGGGAAACACTCCACTGGTACACTATTTATATTCCTTTTTGGCTTACGGAAGGCAATATAAATGCTATCCTTGCCTTGAAAGAGCTTATCAAACTGACTAATTGAAATGAATGAAACTCTAAAACCA
Source organism: Drosophila littoralis (assembly GCA_018903485.1). Lineage (NCBI taxonomy): Eukaryota > Metazoa > Arthropoda > Insecta > Diptera > Drosophilidae > Drosophila > Drosophila littoralis. The sequence continues at coordinate 5,236,035 of JAEIGF010000297.1, read as the reverse complement.
TCTAGATACTAAATATATTTAAACGGAAAAAGTTTACCAACTGACTAATATTTGATTTGAATGAAACTCTAAACGTATTATGAAATTATTAAAAAAAACTTTTTTTTTTTGCTGATAAATAAAGGTAAATGAAAGGTAGCTTAGCTTAAATTCTCGACCCTTTGGGAGTCGTGTTTAACCGAAGGCCCATGGTCCTATTAAAGTTAAAAGCTATCCACTAAATTCCTGCGGTACTCCACCTGTCGAATCTATGACAGCCGTTAATAAAACAAATGGAAAATTTTTAATTTCGCTGTAAGAAAAGGGTATTTAAAATATGTATACATCATCGAATCTAGAGCAAGCTGGTTGTTCTATATTCTAGACGAAAAGAAAATGCTAAGAAACATTTATTTTTTCTAAATTTCTAAGAATTTCTAAGAGAACCGTCTCTTGTTTTTAGCTGTTACAACATTACAACATTGTGTGCTCTTGTTAAACCTCTTGTTCCACGACCAATTTGAGCCGTGTGCAGACCAGCATAACCAACTTGACTTGGGTTTGAGCTAATGCTGGCAATAGTTAGACCAGAAAATAAACAAAATAAAAAAAACAACAGCTGGCCAAGTATTTTGAGAGCTAAAAGCATGTTATCAGAGTCATCTGTGAGTCTGTTGACATGCGTATCAAAGGCGAGCACGCAGCTAATCAATATGCTCGTCATTTTCCTTTTAACCAAGTACGTGTCAACGGGGCTCGTACCAAAGGCCAAATATTGTACAATACCCATATCGAAGGCAAGAGCAGTCACAAAGACACGAACTCGAACACGGACACGAGTCACACGCATTTTGTTCTCTTTTAATAATTCTCGAGCATTAAACTTGGATGAGTTATCACACGTAAAGTGGCAGCTATCTTTCGGTTCCTAAGGGTTCAAATCCAAAGTGCAAATGCACGAGTATTAAATAATTATTTTTGTTGCACTTGTGGCATGTGAAATTTGTTGAGGTGTCTGAGAATTTATGCTCCGTCGACTGACTTACATGTAATTTATGTTCATGACCTTTAATGGCAGCCCATCTGCAGTGTTGTTGCCGATGGGGGCATGGTGCGGGGGGCATTGGTGGCAGGGCACACGCAGCGCCATCAAACAAATTGCCATGGCGAAGCGTGCGTTTGTGGTATGCACATTGAATTTTGATAGGGATGTGGGATGTGGGATAAGGATATGGATAAGGAACAACTGTTGGCTCCCAGTGCCAGCAAAAGATTAATTGATACATGTCCATTTTGTGTTGACAAGCAGCTAGAAAAAATCTTGCGCCAGCCAAACGTACACAATAGAAACAACAACAACAACATCAACAACAATGAAAGGTACAACTATGGCCAAATATAAATGACATACAATAAGGCCAGGACACTTTTATCGCTCCCAGTTGATAATAAACAATCTGGGACAAGGCATTAAAAAAAACACAGCAACAATAGCTGTATATATCATAGGATAGTAGGGTCTGAAAAAGGTTGGGGTGTGGGGGTCCGGCTCCTTTGTTGAATGACATATGTGTGCGTGGCTGCCCCGCTGACTGCTCATCCATTTGACTGTCCATTGGGTCAACGCCTACGACAGTGGGCAGCTCCAATAGTTACGAGAATGTATCAACAGAAGGTTGTGTCAACATGAAAAAACTAAGCTGTCGATTCGAACGCAATCGTCAGCTCATAAGCTATAAAAGTTGGAGATGCGGTATGTAGCTTGTTGTGTAACACAGATCCAGATAATTACTGTGTTTCGATAATGCCCTCTCAATTGCCATGAATTGGTAAATACAGTGTGCATATCCCCCCATTTTGGAGTCGATTTTCCAGCTAATTATTTGTTTCAATATTATAAAAGGGTATTCCTGCTTGCATAAAATGGATAAAAATCGGGTTTAAACCATCTTTAATGAGTAAAGGTTGATTATCAACTAAGCTGGGAGAAAAGGGATGTAACTTATTGGTTGATACAGATTTACTTAATATCTCTTTCCACCAAATTTGCTAAGATCGATAAATATCTACTTTGAATCCCACATTTGAATTATTTTTGCAGATAATTAATTGTATATAGACTCTAGATACTTTTTCACGCTTCGAGAAAATCGATGGAGATCTGCTTCCAAGCAAAGAGTGGATGTTTTATAAGAGGGAAGTTAAATTTGGCATGTTACCCGTGTCAAATTTAAATATTTTACCTATTTCCACTTTTTTTTAACAGTTTCACTCATAATGTAAAACAAAAACTTGATCATAGCTAATTCAAAACTTAAGATTTAGATATTTTTTTTAAACGTTAAACTAAGAGACGTAAAGAAACATAATCAATAATTATTCTTAAAACATTTCCCTTTATATATCTAAAAAGTTCATTATAACCAGTGTCTGTAATCGTTCGCACAACTTTAATGGCAAGTTTCGCCTATCTTTTAGCATAACAATGGATGGTCTTAGCATTGTGCTCTAAAGGTTTTTGGAGCAAGCTCTATAAATTTGCACAGCATAAATGTTATGTGGCCAGCAATGGGTCAAGCTGGGCGGCGCTGGTGCCTTAACAGTGTAATTATGTATATTCAAGGACGAGATGGAGGACGAGGGCGCTGCTGGCCGTTAAGCCAATAGAGCGTGAGAGTGGCATGGCCACAGTGCGTATACTTGACAGCCAGCTGACGTGTTGCGGCGTTCAATCAAAAGCCTGTCAGGGTCGCCGCGCAAAAACTGTTGTGGGGCCCATAATGGAAAACCGCGTTGCCGTGCAATGCACACGCCCACGCCCACATACATATATATTCGTATATATAGTGTGTAGTGTCACACAGGCATGGCCACGCCCACTTAATTAGTGCCCAGGCTCATTGGGTTGGAGGGACCACAGGACGGGACGGTGCGTCTCTTGATTGTTTTTGGGGTTTGACCCATTTTGTGCAAATGCAAAACAAAAGCGAGTGAAGCCAATAACGAGTCCTCAATCCTAACAGAGTGTGTGTGTTTGTGTGCAAGTGTGTGTGGTGCTGTGTGTGTTTGTGTGTATGCAGCTTGCTGACAGCTGTAATTTCTATGCAGCTTTTGTTGCATTTTCAATGCGCTTTGACTGACATGCCGCATGCTGCGTGCCGCATGTCACATGTTCCTGCAACTAGCTCATAATTTAATTAATTAATTTCAATAGCAATACGCTAGACGAGGGAGGTACTGTGGGGGGGAGGTAGTCTGTGTGCTGGCAGCCCATGTGGGAGTGCCGTTTACAACAGCAAATTTAGAGCCTTAATTATGCCCTGTTGTTTTATAATAGAAACAACAACACTTAAGCCCCTAACGAGCTGACAATTTTGCTGCCCCCAGCAGCAACTTTTATTACGCCTGCAATTGTAAATGTCAAAAAGTTGCACCCAGCTGCTGTTGTTGTTGCAGTTGAGCTGTTCACAGGTCCCATAAACCAGCAACAGCAGGAAGCAGAGCTAGTTGCCGACAGAGAGGCAGCGACTGCAACTGCGGCGGAGCTTGTGGCAGCACCAGAAGCTGGGCAGTAGCTCAATTCTAAAACTGTCTGACAATGGGAAAAGAATCAATAATTATATATAAAAATAAGGGGAACATAGTTTGTCTTCCATTTTATCGGGGTTTCAAACTCTTAGCCCGCTGCTCAATCGGCTTTTCATGAAATAATAGTAATTTTTTATTTAAATTTTGCAAGTTTTAATTAAGCTCAAATACTTTAAAAAATATATATATATAAAGAAAAGTTATTTTTTCTGCTGGTAAGCTTCTCTCTAGGAGATGTGCAGATAAAGATAATACTCTTCATATTAAAGTAATGCTTAAAAAAATTTCAAGAAATAACGAATAATAATGAAATGCCACATAAAGAAATGCGGTGCTAAGTAGTTTAAGTTTCTTTTTACCTTATCCAAAACTTCATGTTTGTAAAGTATAATTGCCGCTAGATACCCTAGCATTTCTCTATACTCAATTATTTATATCTTAAGGAATACAAATGTGTGTAGATTGAAGCCTCTCGCCCATTGTGCCTGAGTTGCACCTCCGAAACGCACAATTATCGGGAGTCGAAGCCGCGTGGCGTCCACAAATTGGCAATTTGACTTGAGCCAGTTCAAGTGCGGACCACGCAATGACGCGATGACTGGCGCTGCTGGAGACGATGACGATAATGACGTTGATAATAATGATGATGATGATGATGATGACGACGAGGACAAGTCAATATGATGATTTAGTGCACGGAAATTGTTGTCGGCGGGGATTTAGCAAATTTCTGAGGAGGCGGGGATATCGGTTCGGCTTTCGCTGCTAGCGCTGTGGGTGCTGTTCCCGTTGACAGTGTCTGGGAAATTTGAGCTGGTTCTATAAAAAACGCATTAATTCTAATTGGCAGCAATTGCAATGAACACCCGGTGAGCGTTTGCTGCGCTTAACAGAACCCGATCCTATGCCAAACCCAAACCCAAACCCAAGCCCAATCCCAGACTCCACTCATCACTGTGAGAAACTGTTGCACTGAAAACTGATCTCAGTCTCAGTTGGTTCGTCTGGAGTTTGTTTGCCTGTTTGTTTGTTGAATGTTTGCCTTTGGTGTGCGGCAAAAGTACAAAAGGTAACACCAGAAATAGAGTTACACTAAAATTTAGCGGCAGTTCAAGACTTGAACAAATAAACTTTCTGTAGCCATATGCTCCCCTCTCACTCTTTCTCACTGGCCCTCTCTCTCTCTCTCTAGCTGTTGTATGTCCAGCTAATTCTCGTGTTCCTGCTAATTGTTTTTTCTTTGTTGTTGTTCCAAATGCGTGCATTTTGTTTTAAGTGCAGCCGATCGATCGAGTGATCGTTCGATCGACCAAGCAGCGTGAAAATGTGAAAATTCTGGCGAAGCCGCTGCTCTGAAAACTTGTATTTCAACTGCGGTGCAAAAATCATTTCAAAAGCCATGTTTCTTAATAGCTGCCTTTAACCGACTTTTCTTGTAGGCATATTTATTTAGTGCTTAAATAAATTCTAATAAATACGATTAAGGACTTATTAAATACTCACATGAAAATAAGTTTACTATAGTTATATAGTGGATGATTTGTCTGTGACTCAATAAGCAACGATGTTTCAAGTTCGAATCTAAGGCTATTCCACTCATGTTCGATCCTTGTGAGTGAAATTATATCTTCGTCCTCTTTAAGTGTAGCTTCTAGGTAGAAAATTGAGTTCTTGCATGAAACTTCTGCCTTGTGTCTCCAATCAGAAATTTTCAAATTTATAGACTGTCGCTTGGCAAACACTTGTTGTATTTGCTATCCTGCATGAAAAGGTGTTATTTTATTTACACAATTAACATAATTTAAATATATACTCCAGGGATAGTTTTTAATATGATTCTGTTTCGCGGTAATTAACCTTATTTTTGCCTATATACATACTCTAGCCCCCTGTTCCGCTGTAGTCGCATCTGCAATATGGCAAAGAGGAGCTGTCACTTTGCCGCTGACAGCTGCTCCGTGCACGAACATGGCAGACATGTCGGTCGGCGACTGAAACTGGGGTTAGTGATTGCGTGTGGGCGGTGGGGTGTTTGGGGGCTGGAGGTTTGCCTTAGCCGACTACTTAACGGCACACGGCCCCAAAAGTGACAGGCGGGCCTCATCATTAAACTTTTGACACTATTAGCGGGCGGTCTGAGTTGGCTCTGGCATTTTGTTGTGCCAACTTGGCAAGAACAAAACGCCATAAAACTAAATAACAAAACATTTTAGTTCATCATCGGCCAGGCATTCAAATTAAATTAAGCACATTATCGTACTGCTACAAAAACAAAAGAAACCAAAATGTTATATACCTAAATTTAGATATAGGTATTTGATGTGGTAAAGCATTTTCTCTTAGCTTGTCTACTTTGTGGTCGATTTTGAGTTTGTTTTATTATAGAGTAGTGTATTTTTGTTTTGACACGAAATGTTTAACACGCTGAAGAAGCCATTCTCGATTCCATAAAGTATATACATTATATACCAATATCTATCTATATAGCCTTGTCCCTCTGTCTGCATGCCTGTTCATAAGCTATCTTATTACATCCCGGTGTTCCTTTTTTTGAGAGAAAGAAGTATTTATTATCAAATTATATAGCTGATACCCATATCGGGTAAAAGGCTTGATTTCCTGCAAATAAGTTTGTTTTGTTTGTATGGGGAAAGTGTAAGTGTTAGAATGCTTTATTAAATTGAGTTTCTTATATGTAAAAAATTGTTTAGATTATAAATATATTGTTTTGCATATCTGCAAGGGTATTTAATCTTCGGCTCTAACAACATTTTTCATTGAAAACGTTTTTTTTTTGTTGCTGGTAAAAGACAATTCAATTAGCTGCCCTGTCAAACTTTCAGTTTACGTCTGTCTGTTCCATCCAACATTCAACTCTGCACTCTCAACCATGCCCCATTCGTAGTTGATGCACTTCTTCCTCTACTCTAGCTTTTTTTTTGCCTTAGCTTCTTCTTTCACTTTTCGGCACTGGTAATGAAGCAATTAATTATCGTATGCCCCAACGCGTCCAAAGAAATTTCAGCGAAATTTCTGGGGTACATCTGAAATGTTAAATGTTAAGTAATGTCTCCTTTGTCGCCATCTGGGGGTGGAAGTGTTTCGCATCAAGTGTCCAACTCTTTGACATTTTGCGGTTGATATTTTAAGTGCCTGCGATTCTTTTTTTTTTTTTTTTGGTCTTCAGCACTTATTTAAAGTAACAAAGCAAAATGCTACAGTTAGCGCCAGTTATAAAGTTTCTTATGTTTAAGTTTAAAAGACGATTCTTTAAAAATCTTTTTGTATAATTTTTATTGCATTTATTTTAATGCATTTACATTAAATACAAATAAACGGAAGTTTCCTTTTTGGGAAGACTTTGATTCAAATATTTATTAAATTATTATTTTTTTATCTGTTTTATTTTGCGTTCAATATTAGAATATATTAAAAATTAATGCAGGCATTAAATTTATCATACCCATCCTTTATAATTTATTACTTTTTATTTTAACTTGACTTTTATAGCGTTAGCATATACTCCAAATTAATGATATTTGTACATTTACTTTTTTCCAGTTAACAATTTCATCAAATTTATCTAAATATATAAAAATATGTTAGTTGACGCATAGCCGTTAACTTCCTGTTAAGTTACGCATAAAGTAAAATGTTTTGAAATATCGTATTGCTTATACTATTTGGACCAGCTGACGTGCACATATTGCCCTTAAGTTTATCTTTAACGGAAAATCGACAATTTCTGTGCTATTTGCCTATCGAAAACTAACCTCAAAAGCAACCTCAAACGAGGGTATTTTTATTTATCATAAACATGCTCACTTGTACAGGCAAGCCGAATAGATGCCTATCTGTGCGATCCTCATGTGGTTGACACCTACAACAAATCTGCACATGTTGTAAACCCGAGAAACGAGCTGAGAGGCCATGAAAATGAAAGAGATGAAGGAGATGCCTATGCATATTATTGCTATTTACCCCGCGCTATCTTTGCCACTGATCACGATCTGCGCATGTGTGTGTGTGTGTTTATCTTGATAGCGCCAGTTGCCGGTTTGAGGGTTTCTGGCTGCCTCCTGTTGCAGCCAGACGACACATGTGTAAACCCAAATTGCGTTGTTAAAATGCGTAAGGCGTTGACAATGGGCCAGCTCCGGACGGATCTTGGTCGAAACAAAGCACAAACAATGCGCGACCTTATCGAGCCATCAACTAGGACCTCAAGATGGGCCTAGCCAACGAGTTGATAAGCGTTCAACTTGATCAATGATAGCTTGTAGCAGTTGCCAGTTGCTAGTTGCCAGTTGCGCGTTACAGGAAGCAGCTGCTGCTGCCACTCAGCACCTTTAAATCTGTTGGCCTTGATCGAGGTGTGAATGGAGCTTCGCATACCCTGTAATTACGTGCCGCAAGTTGCGTCGGCAGGTGTCAAAATAATTAGGCGCCTACTTAACAGCCTACAGAACAGAGCTTTCGCACTGTCTCGCTGCTCAATTACCGATAATTATCGTCAACACCTTGCACTCAAGCTGTCAAAATGTGCGCGGGGCCATCATGCAAAATGGCAAACGGCAATTGGGCAACAGACAGCCAAAAACTGCAAAAGCCAAGGGCAGAGCACAGTGGGACACAATTAAAATATATAGTTGACACTTTGCACAAATAAGCATTTTGTGAGTAGATGACTGTTATCGAGGTATTAAAATCAAATTGTCTTCTTTTTAATTTTATAAATTCCCTGAAAAATTTGTCTAAGAAAGATGTATTTCCAGAAGTATTTCTTGTAAACCAAAGCTCAGCTAAGAAGAAGCTGTTGAGTTTGACCCAAAAATAAAAGTTATCTTATCTGCATTTCCATTTATTCGCTCCACTGTGCAGCATTGCCCCAACACTAATTATGTGAGCTCAGCTCAGCTCAGTCAGTCAGTCAGTCAGTCACTCAGTCGGTCAGTTAGTCAGTCAGTCAACGTCAACGTATTGCACTCCAAAAAATATATTTAGCAAGTGTGAAGTTGATAGCCGTGCTCCTCCTTCATTAATCATTCGCCTGTTAACTGGTCACTCGCTCGCCTTGACAGGCCCTTCGCACTCCAAATTCGGCAACTCAAAGGTCTGAACCAGCCGAAACTCAAATTGCTGCCTGCAGTTTGTTAATCAGCTAAATACAAAAATAAAAAATAAAAAGTAAAAAGAAAAATACAGCTTGTGAAAAAATACGTCATTTGGTCAGAATAGTTTCGGTCAATTTGCTTTTATATCTTAAGAAGTAGCTGGCAAATAAATCGTTTATATTGCTGGAAACGATGGACGATTCAGATCTTACAGATTGCAAAGTTTTCGGTGCTTGTAACACAATCGAAAACTAAAAGTTTTAGAAGCATGAATTGTCAATAATTAATATTAGTCTTTACACATTTTAAATGCCTTGAACTTCGAGTACCAATTTTTTTTAAATTTTTGATGAAATAATTTAATATTCTCGATCAGCATCAACAGCCGAGTTGACATTACCATGTCCATCTCTTTGTTTTTAAGCGAACTAGTCTCTCAGTCTTAAAGCTATCGGGTTGGAACTTTGCATAGGTCCATCTTTCCGTTGCAGGCAGTACATGTGCTGGATCCGGCCGGATCGGACCACTATATCATATAGCTGCCATAGGAAAGATCGGTCCAGAAGTAGGTTCTTGTATCAAATACTTTTTTTTTTATCAAGATAGCTTCCCCAAATTTGGCATTGATAAGTTTAACCATGATCCCTGCATATTGGCCAAATCTTATCAACTTCACACTCATACTAACATCAAATAGCTGCCATAGAAACTATCGGTGGAAAAGTAGGTTTTGATATGGAAACCTTTTTTATATCAAGATAACTTGACCCATCTCGGGATTTATTATAAGTCAGTCTGAAAATCGATTGATTAAAAGTTTATTTCGATATCGTAGCTCCCAAAGTTTTATTCATTTGATCTTAAAGAGATCTCTACTTCAACTTCCATTGATGTGTCTTTACACTATACATTTTTATATATAGCCTCGTTTGCCCATTTTTTTGGAAAAGCAATTGCTGTTTTTCACATTCACTACACATTTTACGTTTGCTCATATAAAATGGCTATTTAGTTTTTTGTTGAAACCACCTTGAAAAGCGTAATAATATCTCATCAGTTTAGGTTGGGTTTTGTAATAAAATACAAAAATACGAAAATCATATAGTAAATGATCTTGTATGTCCGCGGGGCGCTGTTCCACACATCAAACGAAGTCGCGAGCGCGCGCCCGATGCCTCGCAGATCATAAACATTATAAACTATATATATGCTGGGATATTATGATTTTGAGCAAGTGGTTTAATTGGCCGGCGGCGCCAGGGCACAACGCGAAGATGCTTAACAAGCGGCGCGCTCAACGGGCCAAAAAGGTGTTGGCCAAGGATATCCTTTAAGAAGCGAGACGTGTGCGTATGTGTGTGTATTGCGGCTGTTTTGAGCCTTTTTAATTAAACAAAATGCGAACCCATAATTTCAGAGCGAGACAGAAAACAAAAAACCAAAACAAAAGCAAAATCCGAAAACCGAAAGACGTTTCCTACGGCGATTGCCACAGCGGCTTCTGTTGTTGGCCAAGGTGCCAGTTCCTGCTGGGCCGCCAACGAATTACAGTTAACGCCTAGAAATACTGTTGGCCAAGGGCGCCTACCGTGGCCTCGGTCAGAGCCAACTCACGCAGCGTTAAATGGACGCCAATCAACAAACTCTAAGCTGCACCTGCAGCGAGCAAGAAGAAGACTAAGCCACAGACGGCGACTGCGACTGCGACTGCAACTGTGACTGGGACTTAGGAGTGTGTTAGAAATTATATCAAATGATATGTTATGTGCGTAGCTTGTATATGAGAGTTCTCTAATTTGTTATTTATGGCTTCCTGTTCTGGCCACCTTTTTTTTTCTTTCCTTTTCGTTTTGGGCCAGACTTTTTTTGCCCAGCGTGTCGATTTTGCCGCCTTCTTAGCCTGACTTGCAATTTTGTGCGTGTTGCAGGTGTAAAATTTCATTTTAGTTGCTTTTTTTCTTTGGTTTTCTTTTTATATTTTGGCACCTCTGCAATTGAGTAGGTGTGACTATAAACATTAATCAGACTGCAATGCCAAGTGGCAAGTATTTTTTCTTATTTTTATTCTCTGTTACTGGGTTAGCTGGAGAGAAAGTCAGCGCTCAAATACATAATTGCAGACTGGCTGCGAGTACCAATTTTAAAAAGGGGGTGATTGAGAATCCGCGTATCATCTTCAAAAACCAAAACAATCTGAAAGTCGCAGTCGTAAAATTAATGAAAGATATATATGCCGATATGTGGCAACAGTTCCAAATATGCTAAGAAGTCGCTTGTTTTTTGGGCATAACATAAATAAAGCACATATGATATAGTGAACTGATCTTTATCTAAATCGGCTGGCAAAAAAGAATAATGCTTGAATGTTCCCACCTCAAGCCGGCACAACACTTTTATATCATACAAGAGGGAATGGCGCGGCTTGTAATATCACAGCATTGTAATTGTCAATAGCAATTATACATTTAAATTATTATTGTTATAGTGTTTGTTGCTAACAAATTTATTGCCCCACATGAAGGACGAATTTTCCAAAACCAGGCTCACTTTCTACCCATAATGAAGCTTTATAAAACTTTCCAAAAATTGCTCTTTAGTCGTACGAAAATTAAAGCGAAAATTAGACCAACTCATTTTGCCAGAAAAGTCCAAATGTGTGCCGTAATTCGTTAACAGTCTATAGAAAACCCCAAATCAAGAGTGTATCAAAACATTGTCGAGGGCAACAAATGGGGGGAAACAAAAACAAAAATGAATACAAACACACGCCTTAAATATTTCCAGTTAATCATGTGCTCATGTCTTCGTGTGCTGTCCTGGCGGATTCCACGAATACCAAAGTGTGTCTAAGCGTAGAAGAAAAAAAAATGAGGCAAACTTACATAATAATTGATGACATAGGACACACGTAGTACATGTCGAAATTTGTGTGCGTGTATGTGTGTGAAGAAAAACAACAATGGGACAGCTATCTAATGATCGATATCAGCTAGAACAAAGACCGGGAGAGACATAGACAATGTCGCTCAACGCTAAAATTTGCCCTGGCGTTTGGTCCCTTGTCTTACAGCCTGGGCTCGGCTCTGGGCTTGGGCCTGGGCTTGGGCTTGGACCACAGCGAGTACGTGCGTCAGGCCCCTCAGTTGACAAAGAGCTGTTGACAATGCCCAAAGACAAACGCAAAAGGACATAGACGCATGCTGATGTGAATCTCAAAAAAAAAACAAACGCACACGAAAATTATTGAAAAAAAAAAATGAAATGAAAGAGAAAAACAACAACGAGAGGCAGCAAACAATTTGTGGTTATCTGTCGAAACAGGTAGGGCCGATTAAGATCAGAACTGAGAGACTGAGAACGAGACTAAGACTGAGTTTGAGTCTGAGAACGAGACCGGGAACTGCTGCGACTGCATGCTGCTCTATGTCATCATTTCGGAACGTGGTTAGAATTGAGGAACTGAGGTATACTAAAGAGCGTGGAAAATATCAATTTACGGCATGAACTACGCCCCAGTGCACTGCGCCTATCATTGACATCACAGTTAAGTGTTTTGGCTGCGATTTCTGCTTGACATCGAGACGAGCGGATCTCTTTGTGCATGTCTTGAGGATTTGCATTACAGCTGCGCCCCTGCAAATCCTTTGTTCATCTTTCGTTGATTCATTGTCAAGCCAAGTAATTAGTTAGACTTGCAAATCTCTTCTGCTCAACGAAGTTTCTATCCCCAAATGGGAAAATAACAAAATAAAAACTTACTTTATTAGCCTTTCAAATATTTGAAAAACATAAGCGTTGAAAAGTATAAAGCTTTAACAGAGCCTACTTATTGGATACCCTAGCAAATACTTGTGTTTCTCATCATTCTCTTATCTATACCAAAAGCTTGGCTCATTAACAAGTTTTTGGATGGATTTTATATTTTTCTGCTAACAAAATCCATATTTATAGAAATATATGAAATATAAACAAAAAACTATTGATTCCTTTTTGAGTCCGTTAAAGACTGGATTTGTATTTCTACAGCAATAAAAAAATGGATATACGCTACTCAAAATTCTAGCACAAAGCTTAATTTAATTTGGATTCTTTAGTAACAATTTTAATGTTGGTCATTTGAAGGCCCTGTAAATTAGCATCAGCCATATAGGTATTTATACAACTGTATCCATATATATATTTTATATTTTCGTATCAGATTTCCAATTTATTTTCGCCAATTAGTGAAACGGTGTGGCTATGCCGTTAGCGCTGTTATCAATGCAAATTATCAACGCCTTCGATAAACTGTTAACTAAACTTCTTAACGTGGCTGCCCATGCGCTAACAGTATTCTTGAAAATTGATACCATTAGTCTGAGTCTGGTAAGGTTGATGTGTGTGCAGCAAAAGAGTTTCGTGCAGCATGCAACACGTGCCCCATTGAATTATGGCTGGGGCAAAGTTTGTTTGTTTTTTATACATATATTTTTGTTTGGCTTTAATATGCAGGCTGCAGCTGCAAGTGAATGACCATGCCACAAGCCTTGCTCCGTTACGAAGTAAATAGTTGCACGCGTTGTGCTCTGAAGTATCTCATAAGTAGCGCAAACGAAGCACTTACGCCCAGGCATTAGAGCTGGAGCTGGATAAGTCAGATGCCTCTCGAACCGTACTGTGTACTGTCCTGTCCACTGTCCTGTCCACTGTCCTGTTCACTGTCCTGTCGTCAATAATAAATAATTATGTGTCTATGCTGTGGCATGCCACACAACTGGAAGACCAGCCACACTGTGTGTGTGTGAGTGTGTGTTCATTCCTGCGGCTCTACTTATATAAATAAGCAAACAGAACAAGGAAAACAACGATGTTCTGAGAAGGGGCACATGCATCGGTGGGGAGAGGGGGTATGAGGCAGGTAAGCAACTAAGTATTACAGTGCCTGTTGGCAGAAGAACATCCAATCCCATGGCTGCACAATAGTCAAGTAAAAATCGAATCGATTCGAATGGGAAAGAATAGAATTTTCTTATTATATAACCGTTTTGTGACTGACCGCTGCCCCCGCCACCCTCCCTCGTATGCATCTAATAAGGACAACAGCCCTTGACTTGGCTTTGTCAGCGTACTAATGATGACACACATTTCATATCTTGATCACCACAACCCCGCCTTCACGCATGCATCTGTATGTCCAGCCATGTCCTCGCTAAGGACACATATCTGCTCGGGTCCCTCTATAAATTGAAGCACATGCTTAGGCGCGCACAATGCTATTAACTTTCAGCCAAGTACAGCTCCACTCTTAGGGTAAAGTGAGCGAGCGAGAGGGAGAGAGCGTGCGAGAGGGAGAGAGAGAGAGAGAGAGCAGTACCCAACTCTTAATTCACATAACTTAAACTCACATCCAGCAGTTCGTGGTGGAGGCGTTGTCAAGGACCAAGAGCATGGAAAAATGAGTACTATCAGCGGTTTATGATCGCATTTAATATCGTCAGGCGAGTCCTTGACTGGCTTAGCAAAATGGGGGCGTACAAATTGACTACCTAGGACTCTACGCGTCGTTATGGACATTCATTTTTTCCCGGTATCGTCAACTACTGTTTGGTAGCCAAATTTACAGTTGTGTTCGGCTACCGTTGTTACGGGTTTGGGTTAGAGTTTGGGTTTGAGTATTTTTCAACTGCAGCTGCATCCTTTTAATGAACTCCATCGAGGGTTTTGTCGTTTATACCTCGTTTTCTCTAGATTTGTCTAGTGCTCATTAAAAATAATCCTGTTTTTCGTATGCTTAGTTTGCTTAGCTAGTAATAATTTATGGATTTTCTCTAGTGGAAATACAGTTGCTGTTAATTTAAAATAAAGACGAAAGAGTCTTGACTATGGGTTGCAAAGTGAAAATGTATCTGCATTTAATTTAAATATATATTAGGTTTTCTGGTATGTACAAAAATATTTATTTTTTAACATTTACTAAATCATATTTTGGGACTTTCACTGATATTTATAATTTTTATCCCCAAAAAACTTTAATATACAACTAATTTATTATTAAAAATAATATTATAAATATTATGAAATACATTTTTGAAGTTCACTTTTTGAACATAAATGTTGAACACAATGCAATAATTGTTGTCTCAATTTTCAACTTATTAATATGTAAAAATATTTTATGCACATTCGTCTTCAATTTAGGTTTAATTACATATTCAAAGTGAAACTGATTGCAATTGACAACGCTTATTTAAGACAAGTTCACGAGTGCATAAAATTTGTCATTTGGTTAAAGTGAATAATGCCAAAAAGATTCTGTTCTCACCATGTTGAGGCGTCATGTAACTTTAATTAATTCATCAGCATTTGAAATGTTTTAATTTTTGATTGATGACACGCACAAATTTGTCTCTCAAGCGCATGCTAAACAGCAGGCAGGCAGCCAACAACAACAACATCAACAACAAGAACAGCAACAAAACAAATTATGCATGCAGCGCATTAAGATACACACAGATACAGATGCAGATGCATGCCGTAGATACAGATACATTAACAAGCCCACAACATTTGATGAATGAGCAGAGGAAATACAACATTTGAATACACGCAGCAACAACAAATGCAATTGAACAAGTGCAAGAGCAACAACAACCACAATAACAACAACGTGATGCTCTATAATTGCGCGGGCGTTGAAAGCCATACAGCCTTTTAGTGGGCGTGGGCGTGGGAGTGTGGTGGGGTGTGGTGGGGGGCGTATAGCAACAAATACATAATAAATCTTAATTTATAGTTGAGTTGCAATATCAAAACAAAACGCAGCTCTTGGGGCTTATTTCTGGGGCCTCGATTTTGAGAGTTCTACGTGCAAAGTCTTTCGGCTCTTTTCAGCTGTCAAAATTTAAGTTATGACAGATGATCGTTTGCTCCATTTCTCTCTCGCTCTTATTCTCTCTATCTCTCTGTCTCTTTCTCAACCTCTTGGTCAGCTGTCAACTCATCCGCTTTGCTCGCGCTCATAAATTTTGAAAGTTTCGTTCATTTTGGCTCAGGGCGGCTCCCATATCGAGATATATGTATGTGAGAAGCGCATGCAACGACATCATGATGGATTTGTTTTGGAAATGCTTGGCGTTTTTCTGCTCAGTTGCGCCCGTGGTTGATATGTCAGGGCAGCATTTGATTATAATCGTAGCAGTATTTTTTCTCTTCTTGTTATTTATTTATTTAGTTTTGTTTTTTTTTTACATGCGAATGCTCCGAATTGAACTGACAACATAATTAGAGATCGCTTAGCCAAGGAATATTGATTGTTAAATATAATAAAGGTATGTCAATTAAAGGTTTAATTGGACTTAGCGCCTCAGATTAATATTATAGATAGAAATATCCTAAAAAGGTTTCAAAGATTTTATAAAAGTTGGTTTCTTATTGGATCGTGGACATATAATCTAATTTGAGCTCTAATAGCGCCATCTGTAGTCGTATTTGGGAACTACGTATCTACAGGTAAACCTGTTTGCATTGATTGATTGAGCCGAGTTTTCTGATACGTTCTGGGTTAATTCGACATGTTATTGTACCTGGCGCCATCTGTTGGCACTTACGGGAAATCCATTTTATACTGAATATTTTAAAAATAATATTCCAGTAAGTGTTGAAATGCCTAGAAAATTATGGAAAAGAATAACAAATTTTAACATATTTATAACTGGAAAGAAAATTAGAAATGAGAAAGTAAGGATATCTTCGGATATCTTGTAGACATTTCCCTTTTGCAGATGTGTAAGAATAGTGCAGCTCGCAAATGCTGAGTTTCCTATAGCAGCTATATGATATAGTGGACCGATGCTGATAAGATTTTGTGTATTTAAGAGGATCATAATGGAAGTATTAAATCGCGAGTTTGGTCAAGTTATCTTAATATAAAAAAAATGATTTCCATATCAATATCTAGTTTTCGACCGATTGTTCCTATGGCAGCTATTTTATGTGTTAGTCCGATGTTGATTTGGCAAATTTGTAGTTAGGAGTTTGTGTAGGATATCTTGATCAACAAAAATGTTTTCATACGAGAACTTACTTTTGGACCGTTCGTGCCTGCAAATAGAAAATACTGTATGGGGTCAGATATGTCTCCTTCTATGCGTTACACATTTTATGACAAAATTAATACTCCCCCTAAAAGGGTATAAAAAATTGACAATTTTGTGGATCCATTTTATTTTTTCAAATCGACTTACCTCAGGAACTTAATCAATAAACCTCTCCTTATAATGAATGCATTTAGAACTAAGATCCGAGTTGGTTCAACAAGTCGCTAGTTAAAAAACTGTTGTGGAACTGTGCAAAGTTTGTGGCACGCAACCGGAGCTATCGCACTTCTGGCATCTTGAGTTGCCTTTGCAGTCGTATCATTACAATGATGATAAAAATGCATCTCATCTCTCATCTGTTTGACTTTGGGCCCAGGCTGGGTTCGCCTGTTGGCTGCCAGCAACCGTTTTGACTGTCAATGCTGCCAACTAAATGTCGCATGCCGCGTGTGCAACATTTTATCACTTCAGTCAGACCGTATAATTTAACGTAAAATCTCTGAGGCCAAGCGCAACACAGCCAAAGGGAGGCATATGTTGCCTGGGTAGAAACTGGCAGACACATGTGGCTGCCACAAATGGTGACAACTATTTGCACAGTTGACTAACTGACGCGTTTCTCCTGCTGCGGCTGTTTGTTTTGGGCACGCTTTGCCCAGCTACGGCCACAGATACAAATGCAGACAGAGCAACAGATACAGATACATTTGCGCAAAGCGTTGGCCATAATTAATATAGAAACACTTGCAACAACAATTAGCAACAGTCGGCGGGCAGAAAAAACAAAGCTAATTAGCCGGCAAATAATAGACGAGCATAAATAAACTTTTTGTTACACTTACCGCAGGGTATTTGCATTTTATGAACCTGTTTAACAATTAACTTTTTAGGTAATAGAATATTATCTCGTGCCATGCAGATTTAGCTGAATCAGAAATAAAATAAGTTGATGCCCAGCAAAAATAAGCTTTAATACGGAGTTAGGGGTTCAAGCCCTCCAGAAAGGTGACAGTAATTAAACATGTTTCGTTTATCAACCATATGCGTATATCTGTTTACATCTAAGCAAAGTTATGTAATGCTAGTTGCAAGAGTATTAAGAATTCGTCTGGTGTCATAGTTTCCGTTTTCCTTGATTGTCCGTTGCTGCTAAAACGAACGCCTTCAAATTAGTTTGGGGCGTTTGCGGCAATTAGCGCAAAAGCGAAAAATAGAATTAATAAAAACAAGAAAAATCCAAAGGCAATACGCACAAATATTAGAAGCAAATGTGCCATCATTTAAGTATAGGCTCAATTGAATTAAGCAATTAGGGCTTATGTTAAACAGCGGCAACAGCAGCAGAAACTGTCTCACAACAGCCCAAAAACCGAACCCATGTGTATTATCTAAGTTCGACTTCCGGGCTACGGTGTTTCCGTTGAGACTTCAGGTCAGACAGACCTTAAGCAAGATTTATGTATTCACTTCAATACGTAATATTATTTTCTCTATCTCTCTCTCTCACTCTCTCCCATTGAAACCTTTGGCTCACATAATTGCTTTGAAAGAGTTTTGTTTCTGTTTTAGTTTTATGTGCTTTTTTTCAAGGTGTGTCTGCATTTTTATTTGGATCACTTCAAAGTGTTCCGCGGTACAAAATGATATTTTAGTTTTTTTTTTCATATTTATTTTCGTTATCATGGACCCCAGCAGCAAGAAGAAGAAGAAGAACAACAACAACAACAAGCACACATAATTAGTGTAATTAACGCTTTTTGGCTGAGTGCGTGCAGAAAATTGTGTGTGAAAGTGCGTGGCGCTCTTTGAATATTTTGTTTTCCATTTGTTTGCTGCTGTTGTTGTCTTTCAGTTCGTTCAACTGATTTATGAGCCAGCACGTTGTGGCTGCAGTTCCGATTGACTGCAACTGCGACTGTGACTGTGGCTGGAACCGAACCAGGCAACATTTCAACTGATCTCGTGTTAATTTGTGAATAATCTTTGGGAATGGCACGAAATGCAAACGGAATGTCTGCACTTGAAAACGGGATTCATCTTGTAGATATGCTATGCAGCCGCCAGATAACTAGATGAATGTTTAGATTGATGAGCTAAGATAACACCATATATATGTAGCACTTTAATTAGCTGGCCGATTGCTGGCTCAGTTACACACTGTAGATGTGGTCCAGAGATTATAAAACAAATTAGTTGCAAAGACAGTTGAATTGATTATTATTTCAAATGCTAATTAGTCCCATCAATGCAATTTCTACGAAATTGTTGCAAGTGGAGCCTACTCAAAGTATCTATTAATATTACTGGAAAAAATAAATTGTTAATATTCTTATGTAAACGAATGTTATTGTTCTTCCTGGAAACGCAATAACTTAAATTAAAACACATTCAAGTATTTGTTTAAAAAAAATATAATTGTTGAATTCGTTTAAGCTAACTAAGCTATTGGGAACTATATCATCTGGTTAACTATATTTACTTGTAAGTACTTCAAGCACGAGTTCACTTAAGATAATTTTGAAAAATCTATCTTTTAAAGCTCAAAGAATGATTTGTTTGCAATAAAATAAAAATTAAATTCTAATTATTTTTATAGCTCGTACAAAACAAATTCTAATATATTTGACTTATTTTTTCATTAAACAAAATATATATATATATATGTTATATATATGTTTAAAATACTAAACTAAGAACTATTTCTAATGCCTGAAAATACTTTATTTTTCAAGTTCTTCTAGAAACCGTGTGCTTAAACAAAATTGCGAAATTATATTGATTATTCTATCGACATTTCAGCTGAAAAAGTTCATGCTCAGTTCTTCAAAGTCATGTTTTGCTATATTTAAATATTTATATAATGCACAAAATTTATATATTTGTAATATATTATTTTTTTAATGAAATTAGGTTGCAGATTTTTTTTGGGCACTTAGCTGAACTTTGTTGCTATTATATTTCTCTTCTACAGCCCTTGTGCATGCAACTTTGTATCTGTGGCACTTATTGCCAAGACACTGTGCTCCCCACCCACTTTTTCGCCCCACACACGAACGACTTGTTTACCACATCAAATCTAATAAAAATCACCACGCACAATTTGTAGCCATCAATTGGGCGTCAATGACAGGCACAGACAGAGACACAAAGAGAGACGAATTTGTGGGCTCACGCAGACCGAGAAGTGGGAACTGTGAAGTGAGAATTGAGAACTGAGAGCTGAGTGCTGAGAACTGGCGCAGGCTCTGCAGGGTACGCAGCAAATGACAAATCTTTTGCACTGGCATAATATAATAACGGCAAGAAAGTAGCTTTGTAATGGGTCTACATATTTTTCATTGCAACGAATTTGACTGACATTCAAGTTCCTGCCCCCATTCGACTCGACACGCCCCTTCTTCCTTTCAAAAATGTGATGTTTGCTTCTTATTTATATTTTTTTTCTACTGTGGCTCGCAAGTGATGAAATAAATCATTTTGGCAGTGGTAGCATGAGATATAGACACGTGATGATGAGATGGAGATGGAGCTGCACACAGATACAGATACAATATCTTGTTGTTGTTGTTGTTGTTGCTGTTTCTGGTGGTGGTGCTGGCGGTGATGCTGCTGTTGTAGCAAGTGCAAGTGTCAATTACAAACCATGTCAAAAATGTCAAACTCTGTGAGTGACTGGCTAGGAGCGCAGGGCACAAAAACAAAGTTTAAATGCTTTGGGCAAATGTAAATACCCTGTTAATATTTTTTCTATATCATTTTTTCTTGTTTCATTTCATTATTAGTTTTCCTCTATATTTAAATGTTCCATTAAAAACGAACTAAAATTATTTCATTTTATTTGAAACAGTTTTCATTAAGTTTTGTCTTCAGAGATCTGAATGGAAAAAGCTGGAATTGGAGATTTCTTCTAAAGATAAATGTTTTTATATTTATAAATTAATTTCAATGCTTTTATTTGTATTCTTGGCGACAAACATTAAAATTGCTCTCTACCATCTCAGATATCCTTTGCATTTTAGTGCAGGGTATGCCAAATATATAGCTCGTCCAGTCTAGGCTCGTATTGGCTGCGGGTTAGCACCCCTGCATGGCAGCACTGGCTGCCAGGAGGGTCGTCATTCTCATACCCAATCTCATTCTCATTCACATTCTCATCGACATCGACAAGTTTGTCCTGTCAGCGCCGCAGTCGCGTAGAGTTTATTACATCAATTTGTGTGTGCGAGACCTGCCCTGCGTCGCCCCCGCGTTCGCTCCTCCTATTGCTACATCCATTTCAGCCGTGTATGGGAAATTTGATACAAATGAGTTTTCACACTTTGCGTACGGACACATGCACATGTCTCTATATCTGCATGTGTATCTGTTTCTGTATCTACATGCTTGTATCTACAAAGCAAATGCGCATCTATAGAGCGTATCTTGCGCGCGTTCCCAGTATCCTTTTCCATCAACGTGTAAATTGTGTGCTGTCAAACTTATGACATTCCGCGTTGATGTGCCCGCCTCACATTTGCTTACCAGCTAAAGAGAAAAAAATATATATTGTTGTATATACTCTGTATATGTATTTGTGATAAATCCCCAACAAAAGAATCTACCACAAGGGCTCGGGCGCTCTCGTTATTGTAAATTAGATTTCGTTTAGGACTGCTTCAACTTGTACATTTTACTCTCGTTTTTCCTCGGAGTGGTCTACAGGGAGAGATGTGCGATGTTATATGAAATACGCTGTAATGGTCTAGGGTAATATTCCCGCATATTAATTGCTGCTCATTTTTATGTCTGTGGCGCACTCATATGCAATTAATATTTGTCGTCCCGTTGCGACAGACCGATCCGAAATAGGGTTCTCCCTTTTTAATTACATCTCACAAGGGGCCATTATTGGCGCCTTTGCGTTGCTGGGGGAGGCAGAGCACCCAGCATCCCATTGGCCTATTAATCTATAGTTTCTACATGTTGAAACAGCTGAGCAGCAGCAGCCTTAAGATCAATATGTGCGGGAAAAAAGCGCACTTAGAGTTTGGTTTTCTGCTGGAGAGCTTTCCATTGGTCAGTTGTTTCTTACTAAGAATATCCATTCATTTACTTTTAAAAATAAGTCCATGGGAACTCAACTTTTTTGCATGATTGATCCCAATTTTGTCGGAACTTGTGATAGTTTGAATGCTAGGAATAAGTATTCAATGGATGTACTTACTTGTCAAAGTAATTTCTCGATTACAAATCTATTTCATCTGGCCTATGCTCTTCACTTTTGACCTATTTGACCTGCATGATTACATTGCTAATATATATATTAAACTGATATTATATATTGATAACACAACAATGCACAACATTTCTTGGAACTGAGACATCAGCATCCTATTTAAAGTCGCTGTCTGTGAACTTGGTAACATTCGTTGTTGTCCGCGAGTTAGAAACACTACTTTATCAGCGCGAAAAAAACAATTATATATTCAAGAAAAATATTCAAAATTTCAGAGCGTTTGCGATTTGAATAGCTATCGTGCCTGTGGCTTTATCTACAGAGTCTTCGGCCGAAAATAAATCAGGGAGTAAATAAGGTTAACGTTTGAAAACAAAATTTACAAATTCTTTCCAGTCTTGCAAGTCATTTGACAAAAATGATGAAATATGCAGTGCATATGCGTTTCGAATTATAAAGCCAATGCTTGAGTATTTTGCAAGAGTTGACAAGAAAATCGACATAAAAAAAGAAGAAAATAGCTGAATTGGAACAAATTGTCGAAACTAATTCAATAACTCTCAAAAACAACGAACTACATTTAACAAAACCAAATGACAAATCTGTGAAATGTGAATTGGAGTTGCAGAAACCAAAGCGCAAATTCAAAAGATAGTTTAAATATTAACGAGGCAGAGGTCTTCCAAGCACAGTCAAACTTTATGCGAAAAAATGTCTCTGATAAAGATTTGGACTTTCACAGGCTTAAAAAGAAATTAGATGAATTCAAACAAAAAGTCAAGCATCTCCCGACCAGTTGTGTGGATCTTAAGAACTATTCGGGAATTGTAGCATTAAGAGTTGAAGCCTTGGACCCGTTTTTCGGGTCATGCGATTCTAATCTGGCGGGATCCGCATTGACGGAAAAGTCGACTTCATTTGACCATGGAATAATTACAAAAATGGCTCCGGAAACGTAGAAGAAGAATTCTAGTTTGGGCTTGAAAACCTACACAGAATTACGAGCGCACAGAGATTCGAACTTTACAATCAACTGGTTGATCAGAAAAATGAATCGCGTTTTGCCAGATATGATGATTTTTGATGTGAGATTGAGAAATACAAGTTGATTTCAATTAGCCAATTCAGTTGAAATGCCGGTGATTCCATGAAATACCACAAAGGAGTTCAGTTTTCAACGCACGACATGGATAATGATGTTTTTTCCTTGAATTGTGCTTCGCTATTAAAAGGTGGCTGGTGGTATAAGGGCAGCGCGGTTTGGTAAATCAATTATTAATATCACTCAATATATACTCAATATTCGCAATTAATTTCTTAGCAACCTAAACGGTAAAAGGTTTGACTGTAATGCTTTTTTTTTTTTTTTTTTTTTTTTGGTTTTTTAAATTCTTTTATTTACGGCTAATCTTCTGTTACTCTTGTTTAGCAACTTTTATCAGCGTGTGTTTTGGCTTCTCTTCAGTTGTCGAATAAATCTTTCGCCTTTTACTGTAATGCTGAATATTCCAATAAGTTAGAGGACACTGGATGCATTTACTGGCAGCATTGGCATTGCCGGAGTCACTCCCTAAAATATGTCCGAATGATGATGCGACCCATTGAATTTAAATCATGAAGTCTGTTAATTGACGAGTTTTTTCGATGAAAATATGGGAAGTATTTTTTCAAAAAGAATATATTTTTTTAAATATAATAATTTAAAGCTTTGAAAATTACAAGTGTCACGTTGTTGTATTTTTTATTTTTAAAGAATATTTGCATTTATTTTATATATATTTTATATATATATATATTTTACCCAATAAGTGAAATATATATAAATGTTTTTTTAATTTTCCTGATTTGTTAATCCTGCTAACTGCTTGCTTAATAATAAAATTAATATACAAACATATGAAATTTCAAAGTAAGAGTGCTCGAGTCGCGAGTGCCCGACAAGCCATAAAATAAAGGGTACCTAATTTGAGTATAAGCTTTATATATATATGTACATATATAGTGCTAGAAGCTTTATGTCCAAGTCGGTGAGTCTAGCTATTAAAACATAAGAGATTTGGTCGATTCTCGTTCATAGATAAGGACAGGTGGTCGGATAGAAGGTCAGACAGACAGGGCTTCATCGACTCGGCTATTGATGCTGATCAGGAATATGTGTACATTTGCAGAAAACTAATATACCCATTTTAGCCATTTTTAATGATTCGAGCTGATGCACGCTCCACGTTAAAAAAATGTTAAGAACCCTTATATTGAGTTAACAGCATTCAAGAGGCGTCGTATGCGAGCCAATGAACAGCTGCCAGCAGTCGCTTAGCTCAAATGCTGTCCCCAGCCATGACAACAACAACATCAACGGCCACAACAACAACAGCTACAACTGCAACAATTGCAGCCGCTATGCAACATTGTTGGGCAATGGCTTAGCACGTTGACGCGCTGCGTTGGCTTTATATATTGGTCAGTTAAGACGTGTCACTGGGCACGCCCCCTGTCTGACTGTAGCCAGCCCTAGTGACTGGGCCAGCACACACATACGAAAAATTTCACGCATCAGTCGTCAGCGGCAGTGGCAGCGGCAGCATGGCCGTAGGAGAAGGCTCAAAACTCGCGCAATTAGAACGCCATTAAAAGGGGCATAGCAAAAATGTTGTTGCTGTTGTTGCTGCTTTTGTTGTTGTAGCTGCGAATACTCGTACCTGTAGCAAAGTTGGCAACGCCCCCATTATTCATGCTTTCAGTTCGCCAACTGTCCGGCTGTCTGCTGTTGGGCTCGCCAGGTGGGGTGAGGGTGAGGCAGGAGTCTGCTAAATGGAGATCGATGGCTGAGCGTGGTCTCATTAATCAAATGACAAGTAAGCGCGTTGGCCGACTCACTGACTGCACTGCATGAGTGCACGAATGAGTGCACGAATGAATGACGCGACGTCTCCAAACGCCCACCGCCCCTCTCCCGTTCTGTCTGTTTACCCCTTCGCGTTCTCTCTACACCTTAAATTAAAGGTGCGCGCAAGCGCTTTCCAATTGCAACGAAGCAGCAAAGCGGAAATATAATGGCTGCTGCAACACTTCGATCAATAATCTGCTTTACACACACACAGGCATACACACACGGTCACACATGCATACTCACATGCTTTAAGTGAATTTCAATTACCGAATAAATGACCAAAAGCCAAAAATTTTATTTTCGTCTTTTTGTCTTTGTCTCTGGTGCTGTGCTAATTAAGGCTGTCTTCCAGCTGAGTAGCTGTTACCAAGTTTGTTAACCAACACTATTAATTATTTTGGCGGCATTTATGTGGAATTGTATGAGGCTGCAGAACACCCTAGGCAACAAATATGGAGTTCAGTATCTTCCTTGTTTTGCTTTTTAGGTATATATTTTGCGTAAAGTGGACCATTATTTAGCCTGAGTGTGCAAAGTAGTAGTAAGTTAAAGTAGTTCACGATAATTTGTAAAAGCTATGTTGGCTATGTTGGCGGAAGTAAAAAGTATTGCAGAATGCGATTTAAAAAAAACATTTTTTGTAAAGTTTAAATACTCTATGTAATGTACAGTGCTGTACAAAGAGCTTATAAGAAATATCATTGTTGACAAATGTAGTCGTGTAGTTTTTTAATCTAAGCTCTTAAAGGAAAACCAATGTTGGGAAACGTTAATTTCTTCTATGACATGAAAAACATTTTGTGGAAAATAGTTTTCGTCTTTGCAGGCTTACAATGCTGTACAAAGTGATTTTGTTGGCTACTGCAGTTTGGAATTGTTATAAACCAAGCTCATTAAAGGAAACTAGTGTTGCGCAACGCAGCTCTATTAGCTGAGCTAACTTAAGGCTAAAGCGCGCTCTAAAAGTAATTTAATAAAAGAAAGTAAGAAAAAAGGTTTTACATAATAAAAACATATATTTTTTTAAAAAACGTAGTAAACTATTTAGCTGAAAGCTGCACATCAGTCAGCTGTCAATATCAATTTCCCAGTCCATACAATTTGTTTTTTTCCAACGCATACGAATATTTACTCATTTATACTCAACCCGCGTAAAGAAATTTAACCACACGCATCTTGAAATCCGCAGCTTGTGAAGAACAATATGTCGCACAAGTGAGTGAATGAGTAAATATTTAAATAAATATATATCTCGAATATATATTATTCGATCTGCCGTATACATGTAGATTCACAAGAAGTCACTCAATCATTCCGGATGGCACTTGGATAGGTTGGTTTGTTAACCTGCAAGTCAATGCGTTTCTGTGTCGCGTGCCCCTTGAATTTGTCCAGGACAGATTCAACCTAACCGGTCTGGAAGTATTAGTGCCGAGCTTTCACCAGACACTGGATGCCATACTCGATACAGAATTTGATACGGACTATGGATTCAATCCAGTGGACGCAGATCCTGAGCTGACAGCCCAGCTGTATGGATTGATCCATGCACGCTACATAATAACCACGCGGGGCATCGATGATATGTGCCTGAAGTATCAGCGGGGTGAATTTGGCATTTGTCCACGCATCTTTTGCAATGGTCAGCTGGTACTGCCAGTGGGTCTATCGGATCGGTTCGGCGAGTCCCATGTCAAGGTTTATTGTCCGCGCTGCAGGGATGTCTATCAGCCACATGCGCGTTGCGCTCTGCTCGATGGGGCAATGTTTGGCAGCAGTTTCCCGCACATGTTCTTCATGCAGCTGCCCCA
The DNA here is from genome assembly GCA_018903485.1 of Drosophila littoralis. NCBI lineage: Eukaryota > Metazoa > Arthropoda > Insecta > Diptera > Drosophilidae > Drosophila > Drosophila littoralis. The sequence goes on along the minus strand of JAEIGF010000297.1, from coordinate 5,209,363 downwards.
ACTGTTGCCGGAGCCGCCGGTCGAGAAGTATACGCCACGGTCAGTCTTTCTTACTCCTGCCAAACGCTACAATCCTAAGCTTTGTTTTGCAGCATCTTTGGCTTCCAACTGCACAAGTCGGCGCTTAGTGCACCCATATCGCAATCCCCCGGCAGCAACAGCCCTAACAACAAGAACTCGTCTGGTCAGCCAAAGGTTTCCCCCTGCGCCAATATAAGCCAGGAAGTCTTGCCAACCAACCGACCGACCATGCGACGATTTAACTTTACACTTAATTAGACTAATTCATGTATCCAAATTTTAATTAGTTTGTCAGATTTTTGAACCACAGACATAAACTTTCGCTTATTCATGGTAATTCAACCGAATGCGCTGGTATGCGGTAGAAGACTTTTGAATGCAGCTTAAATAAAATTGTATAATGTAAGCTTTATTTTAAATTTTAACTCAGGAAAAACTACTTACATATCTATATATATATATACCATCCACATATATATATATACCATCCATATCTCACAAAGATCAAATTACTTTTTGGCACTGAAATTAATGACTTGTTTGGTATTTAATTAAAGTATTGAACAGATTTCTCTTATTATTCACATTCTAATAGTGCGCAGTCTACCGAGCTTAACTCATTGAAACGGATTGAAGAGAATCGCTGCGAGTTCTGAATTCCAATTTATTTTTCCCAATGACCCGAACTTTGAACACTAAACAAAAAGCAGCTGAGCCGAAAACTAAACCAAACCACAAAATGATTTCGAGGCAGACTCAGATTTAAGGCATAAATAGTTTTGAACCCAAGCATTGGATTTTACTAACCATTTTTAAATTCCAGTTTTGGGTAGATTCTGGAATATTTTCAGTTGTTTCATTAATATTAGAAAGTATGATAAACTAAGGTTTGAGCCAAAATATTCCTTTATGGATGTGGAAAATCTAGTTTACGTACCGAACCTCATGGCAGGCAATCAGTTCGAGATGAAAAGGAAAGCAACGACTATTTGATCTGAATAGCGCAATTTGAAATAATTAAAATTGACAACATGCACCAATGATAACGCCGCATGAGAAACTCTTTCCAATTTAACCTCGTTCCCAGGGTGTAGCCGAACAAAAAGTTGTAAATTTGTTAAGATTTTCCTCCACAGCTTTTCACAGCAGCATTTTCTGCAGTTGTGTTGTATTGATCTGTAATTGACTGCAGGGCATATCTAAGCACTAAATCATCGCCGCTGTCTCGATTAATGACAGCTCATGAACTAAGCCACAACTAAATTGTGGTTAACTCTGGCTGTGCCATCTCCTGTGACTGTGGCACCTAACTGGCACTAAACTGGGTCCTCAATTGTGCCATGGCTGGCAACAGCATGCCCAGTTACCCACTAACACACCAGCTGACAATTAAGATGCACATACATAGATAAACTGGCGAGGCAAACCAACCTGGCACAAAATCCAACTATGTGTTGGTTGCCTCTGTTGCACCTTTGTCCCAGCGCATACGCAATTTGGGCAAACTGACAGCCAACTGAGGCGGATGTGGCAAACGGTGCCGAGAAAGTAACGGCAACAGCAACGGGGCGACATGCAACCAGCTCTAACAACAATTCGTGTTGCTGTTGAAAAATGCGCAGGCGCACCTTTCGCCAGGTACAGGGACAGCAACTCCAACTGCAACTGCAACAGCAACAGCTACAGTAACTTCAGCGGCTCGAGTGTCCGACAGACAGACAGACAGACAGACGGACGGACAATTGTCGCCCCGTAAATCGTGTAATTCCCTGCCTGCAAAACTCTCCCAATTGGCGCTGTGAAATCTTTAAACTGAATGCTGGGTCTGGTGGGCGTTTAAGTTGTTAAAAGAAAAAACTGCTAGTTTTCGTATTCTGTTTTAATTGATTTGTTGTTGTTCTGTGCCTGTAATTCCCGCCTCAGCACATCGCGCTTGGCGCATTACTCATACGCCGCGTGCAACATTTGGAATTTCGTGTGCAATTTTCCGCTTGCCACTTAAACGTTTGTGCTCTCTGCACAAATTTTATATTATTGCCAAATCATTAACTCGACCATTCGAGCATATGGCCGGGCCAGCTAACAATGTTTTTCTTCCCCCCTTTTTCGGTTTTTTCTCTTTTATTTTCGATAATTTATTGGCGCTCGACTACAGCGACATCAATCACTTTTTCGGTACGCTTTTCAATGCAACTTTGCGCTGAATGAAAACAAATGTTCAATTGCCGCAAAGTATGTAAAGTTTGCTCTTAACTGCATTTGCCAGCGGGAATGAACCTTCATCCGTCACGTTTGTAACGCAAAAAGCGATCAATTAAATATATTCAATGCATGCTTCCCTTTTATATACAATTCATGACAATTATTGAATTTATATATCTATTATACGGCTTTTCTTGTGCCAAGTGTTTTCTTTTAGCTTTCAATTTTCCATAAAAATTGCTAGAATTTCGAATCTGGCTGGATGTTTTCATTAGGAGAATTTCAATCGAGAGCTGATCGAAAAAATGTAACACCTGCTGAGTACTTGGGTCTTTAAATCTAAAAATTAAAATCTTTTTTTTTATCTTGTATTCTGAAAAGGCTTTCAGCTTTTCATTTTTGTATTCTTATGTATTAGTTACTTATTCTGTCCCTCGATTTGTTTTTCCACTATTAGCAAATAAATAAATATTTAATATCTCATATTTCTGTTAAACAGAAAAATTTCAATAAATCTTTTCTAAAAAATACTAATTAATCGTTTGTTGGTCTTTAACGAAGCTTGATAAATATTTATAACATTTCGAAGAGGTTTTTCTGAATGATTTTTATTTCCCTATTTTCCGCTGAACTCTCAATGTTGCGTTTCAGTTAGGGTGTTTAGACATTCGTGTTCCTCACCGCCGCCCCATATTAACTCCTTTTTCTTGTTTCTGTTGTTGTCATTGGATATTGTGCTAATGGTTTTTTTTTTTTTGGGGCTGAATTTCGACATTGTTTGGTGGGCCAAGTGGAGCCATGTGGACCCAGTGGCCGGTTTTATTGATGATTGCTTCGTCGCTGACAGCACAAAGGAAACTCGAAGCTGTTGTGATTTGACTTACTGGTCGAGTTGAGTAGCAGGCAAGCAAAAGCAAAGAAATTTGCATACAGTTGAGGTTGAGCTCTTTGCTGACCAAAAATGGCAGCCGCCATGCAAATGAGCTACTCCCTGCATAGCTGCTGCCTCTCGACAGCACCAAGGGCTCATAATAAAGTGATATGCGTGAATTGAAACAATGGGAATATAAAATTAGCATAATAAAAGCCAATGCTAAAGGATGCACAAAATACTCGATACTCTGCGCACTCTCAGTACTCGGTTCCAAATCCCGATGCCCGTAAACTTATTTTGAATCCAAATGTCAGCGCAGCAATTGTCCAGTTGGTAGCCAAAGAGAAAGGTTAAAGGATCTACTGAGGGGGAGATGAAAAGAGAGAGGGAAGCGGCTGCAGAAAGTGATCAAAGTGTGACACGCATTTCAGTCACGCGCTCAGAATGAGTAGCCATATCTTCAACAGCAACTGCATCTGTATCTGCATGTGCATCTGTATCTGTATCTTAAATTGAAGTTGCAAGCTGGAATGTTGCGTGCGCTGCTGCGGCAGTGGGTCAGTCACTGGGCTCGGGGCCCTGCCAACGGGTCAGACATGACACAGTTATGCGATTTATGTAACTCGAGAATTATGTGCCAAAGCCGGCAAACAGTGACAATGACGCAGTTTGTTGCCGTTGCCAAAGCTGTTGACAAGAAAACAATTCAAATTCAAAAAAAAAGCTCGACCTCAGCGCCAAGTTGCTAAACTCGAATTTTTGGGCATGTGGCTGCCACGAAATGCAAATGCACTTTTATGCTCGGCTTGAGCTGCGTCTGAGCTATTATTCTTAATAATAAATCAATTATTACAAATAATATTAGTTTATAAATATTTTTGTGTCCAACTCTGGTAGGGAATGTCCCACTGAAAGCCTTTAGTCTCGTGTTAAAGATCCGAAATGGTTATTTCTTGAAAACTCATTTATGTTAGCACACTCCTCATCTCGGACGTCCTGTTTAGTAGAAGTACGAAAAAAATGTAAAACTGAAGCTTTTCCGTCTTCCAACTTTTCGGGGCTTCAGCAACTATTTTTCAGCCTTAACATTTTTGATTTCGAGGTGTCAAGTGCACGAAAATGGGCGTTTAGATCTAGATATTTTAATCTTGAAGTATTCTTTGCCAAATTTAGTAGTTCAGGTGGCATTATAATCCAAAGATCTGTGATTAAGATAAATTATGTAAGCTATGCATATTCCAGTTAACTGCTCTGTAGAGCATTTAAAGAAAAAAATATACAAAAACATAAATTTATGCGTAACAACGCGCTGGCCATCAATGGAGCAGTGCAGTTGACATTTTGGACTCTATTCGTGTTGGCCAGGAGAGGCGTGTGCACAAGCTCAGAGCCAGTTCCGGGCGGCTGGCAGCTGGCCTACAATAAAGTCGCGCCAAAATATGGCCAAGTGAAACGACAATGAGCAGTCAGTCGGTAACTGGGCAGCGACCAGACGTAAAATGCCGTTCCAAGCCTATCACAAGACTCTCCCAGCCACACACACACACACTCACACACACATAGCTGATATGCAAATTGCTGCGAGTGACAACCAGGCCAGAGACGTAGACAGAAACCCAGGCAAACTAAACTTCAGTCTAGTCTCTTAAAATGCAACAACTCACGGGTGGTAAAATTATTTGCAGCCAGTTCCAAATATATTTGCCAGCTCTCAAATTAGCTATGATAAAATCGCACTGAAAGTTAGCCCATATTAAGCGACTAAGTTAAATATTTCAATCGAGTTCGACCTTTTAATCTTTTTTTTTCTCCCAATGCAACTTTTTGCAACCTACCACCCAACTCCCAATGAACCGAATAGGGTATCCTTCCGCTGCAATTTTTCTTAGAAATTATAACTGCCGCGTCATTTCCCTGGCAGCGCTCCGAACTGTATGCCGTTGTCAATTGGTCTCAGTGTGTGCATGTGTCGTTTGGGGCGCCGGACGCTGTCGCTTGTCTGGGCTGGGGGTCAGTTCCATAGCCGCTGGGAACGGGCTGCAATGGGCGGCAGCTGTGGCTAGAGTCCAATCGCATTTGCTGTCCATTTGTTGCGCCATTATTTGACTCGTGGTGCTGCTCTAATTAATAGTTGGCCATTTCCAGTTGCTGGCTCGATTTTTATCGGCGCTTTTGAACAATTTATGCTGACCGTATTTATGTGGAGCCTGGAGGTGGGGGTTATCAAGGGCTTTCGGCCCTCGCAATTGATAACGAATTCCGAGCATGAAACCGTCCGGCCGATTCATGTGCATTTGAGATGAGGACGGACCCAACTCTATGCGGGGCCCGTTAGTCACTTGGACGGACAATTTCCTAAAATTAAATTGAAAATGCTGTGGCACGAGTGGCAGCGATCCCTGCACACCGCCGCCCCTTTTGGCGCCCTTTAGCATGAAAAAAGCTTTCAATTTGCGTTTTTCGTACATCCCATGGCGGAAATATTGAATTGGTTTGTGGAATGTTTTCATTATGCTTTCGCTTTTTACGATTCAATGTGCGAGCAAATGCTACCAAATTGTCGTAAGTGCCACAAGTCGACCCACGTCCTGCTCATCGCTTAAATTGATTATTGGAGGCCATTCAGGTGATTGCGATTACAGAACTTATGCGTCAACTGCTCTACTCCTGCCCCACCTCTATTTCCACTCAACTAGCAATTAACGTTCTTAGGGCCCAACCCCTTTTTCGACGCCTAAAGAAAGAGCTGGTATCTACGTTTTGGAGAATCTTAAATACCCTTTTGAAAATCTATTTTAATAAAACTGAAATCAACGCAAGTTTTCGGCTTGTTTTTAAATTTCTAGTCAAAAGATTTTGTCAAAAAACTCTGAAGTAGATAAAATGAATTAATGACATTAAAAACATATTGTTTTCCTGAATATTTTACATACTATTTTGCACGCTTTTCATTTGATTTTATTAATCAAATTTTATTTAACACAATCTCTGGCAAATTTATTACCTACAACTTACCCAAAACTATCCAATCATAAATAATAGATCTGATCTTAGCCTTGTCATTTTTATACAAAGATTATATACCCTCACCATGAGTACGTGTTGCATAACGAAATCATAATACCGAATGAACAGGTATACGAAAATGGATCTGAATCCGTGGCACACCCATTCAGCAATTCGAATTGCAATTTGCCACTCGCATTCAATTGCCAGCAATTGTCTCCGCTCTCAAGTACGGTGGCAATTTGACAAATTTTATTGTTTAAGCTCGGCAACAAAACGTTATTAATACTTAAATGCAATTCTGAATATTGTGAATGCAGTTATCGTGACTTCCACGTGTGTCGGCTAGGGCCAGAAGGGGCAGCTGTTGCAAATGCAATGCGAATCCCGTTGAATGGTTCACACGTGGGAATAATCTGATTAGATAATTCTCGACTACATATTACTCTACATTAAATAGACAAAACCTTAAAAAATAATATATATTTTCGAGGTTATCATTGCTAGCCCAAAAACTAGCATACCAAATTGAAGTTTTATAATTACAAAAAGAAGGACTCTAACTTTTTTATTACTTAACTCAAATGCTAATGGACATCTTTAAAAGTCTGTATACTCTACGGACTCTGCTAAACTTAAATTTGCGTAAATAAGATTTTAAATTTAAATTTAATTTAAAAAGTGTTCTATTCCAATCCTAGGTTTGGTTTTTTATACAGTTTTAATATATATAATATTATTGATAATGTTTAAGTTTCGTTTGAGTAAAAGAGGTCGAACCATCATCTGCAGCCTTAAGGAATGATTTCGGCCACGCCAACTGAACCAGTAAATGCAACCACTAGTTAGTGATGCAACCTATGAGCTCTAATATAATATAATATTTGAATTATAAATTTTGCAGCTAAAGTTGCTACCACTTGGATTATATTATCGCATAGAATAAATACCACCAGGTGCCTTTGAGCTCCTTTGCACAGTTCAATTTCTTTTCGTTGTTGTCATCTAAGGAATACATGGTCCTTATGACGTGACAGCGTAAGGCATTTTATACATGTTCTCTAGACCGGTCCAAAATTTACCTTGAACGTCCCCCAAACCGATCGGCTTATGCAAAGCTACTTACAGTCTAACCCGGACCATCCAACTCTGAATCGCACGAGGCCAATTCACCGCAGGAAAGCAATTGTCAAAGGACTTACAGTTTGTACGCTAATCATAGGTTTTCTATTCATAGCACAATCTTTGTCCAATTTAACCATCTTTGCTTGGGAGCTGCATTAGTGGTAGATTGATTAGCGATTGATTGAGTGAAAAATATTACAACATCAATTTGTTATGTAATATGTTATAAGATAAATTAAATATGTGATGTTATATATCTCAACATCAATATGTTATTGTAATATTATTCATTCGTTATTTATTCTACCAACCTGTTTATGATCTCTGGACTCTCATGCTACTTTAGGTATTTCCATATCTGTTAAGAAAGTTGCGCAGATTGTAACATTAATGAATATATATATCGGGCATGTATTTAACTTGTGCTTTTATAACATAAACAATGCTTGGAACTAAGCTAAACATCTACTGCTTAAAGTGTACATTCCGGACCACTAATTTAAGTACCTATTTCAATATACAGCATTTTATTAACAAGAGGAGCATATTGAATTGAGAGAATTCGAGATTTTTTTTATCAAGGCTGCGATTTGAATCGGGAATGCTAATTATGTATTCAACAATAACCAAACTTTAAGCCGGTCTGTTTATTTATATTTATTTCTTTTGCTTTGATTGTTTTGCTACTTACTGCGGCAGATTGAACACAAGGTTGTTGGTTCGAACCCTCGGGAAGACGAAAGACAGTATAATTTGTTTAATACAATAAATAAACTGTGTGCATTTTGTAATAAATTTAGAATGTTGTGCAGTTAACTCGAAACGATCAGCATGTAAAAGATTCACAATTTGCCTCGCATCTCTCTCTCCTCTCACGCTGCCTTGAGCCATAATTCGATAAGGGTGTTTGATCTTCGGCGTACCGTAGATAGCTTCTATTGCCGGTTTTTATTTTTTTATTTAAGCTGTATACACAAATGCAGCCATAATGTTAAACAATAAATGCACGACTTTAGTTTTTTATCACTGCCTGTCAATTGCAGCGAGCACAAAATATGATAAATCAATATATGGCATCGTATGTAGTACTTATAAACCAAAAGTCGAGCATACATATGCGATATATATGTATATGAAAGTCAATTGCCAGTTGCGGGCTGTGTGTGCCATAAAGCAAGACAACGTTGAGCGGGGCTCCTGTGGGCAGTCATGGGTTAAGTGGTTTTTAGCAAGGTGTTTGCGCTGTGTGAGGGGAGGAGGGGTTGGGCGCAGAGTGTAAATGGGTGGGTGTCTGGGTGTCTGTGGGCGTGACTCAGCGCTGTGGAGCGCCTGCTGCGCAGCGGTTGCTGCGGCTTTTGTTTCTTGGCGTTTTAAATGCATTGCATAACACCTACGCGTTGACATAGCTATAGTGGACAGCAGACAGGGGGAGGGGTGGTACGGTACAGCCGGGCCTTTGGTTTATGATCTGGGCTCTGAGTCGAGTCTGTCTCTTCGCCGAGTGTTAAACAGCTGTCGGCTGTGCCGGCTGCGTTGCTCTATAAATTTCGCTGATTGATTTTTATTGAAACGCGCGCAGCTTGAAACCTGCTGACAATTCCATAAATTTTTGCGCATTTTGTTTTCGTAATTTTGTTGAATTTTTTTTTTATTTGTATTTTACATGCGGGTTTCAATTTACAACGCACGATTTATGAAGTGACAAAGGCCGCTGCTGCGTCCAGTCTTTATGTGTGTGTGCGTTAAGGTCTGATATTTATCAAAGGGTTTTACAACCGGTTCGCCCTGCTACCCCTCGCCCAATTGCACTGCTCGTTTTATTAATTTCATGCGCAATTTTTAATCTAGTACGTGATTTAATTCACCAAGTTGGCAGCTCGGCAGCTTCCAGTTTGCCGGCATGAAGCGGCTCTAAATACAATTTAGTTGCTGCCTGAAACTGAGTCTAGCCTCAAGTTCATTTGCAAATCGCTTTTTTTATGCCCTGTAGCCAGTTGAAGTGGGCTATTATGTACGTGCTGCGGAGAAAAGCATGCGAACTAGACTTGCAATTGGAATGTAAGTCCCTTGGGATATGGGAGAAAAGTTAAGGGATTTTCAAATATGTTGGATGGGCAAAATTCTTGCATGTTCCCAATATTTCTACGGTTTTGGAAATTATTTCTGGCTCTCGAATTTCTACTCTTCTGCACTTTAGACGGTAACTCCTAGTCGAGCACGTTTTGAAAGCGTATTATTTCTTGTTGTGCCACTGGCTCAGGCTCAAGACTTCGCTGATTGGCCACGTTTGCAAAATTAGTCCACGCTGGCGACTAGATATTGCCTGGCTAGGATGCTGTTAGCCTTCCTCCCCCCTACTCCGTGGTTGATGAAGTGGTTGCCATCCTCTGCGCTCCTTCTAGGCCAGGTCAATTAACGTTGTGGCTGGGGGCAGCACTCGCGTAGGTGGCTTCACTGTAGCTACCTGTATTTTTGGTATTTATTTGGTCAGATTTGTTGTTGTCCCCGTTGTTGCGTTTCCAGCGAATTGTGCGACAATTTTTGTTGCGCTTGCTGCAAATTGCCGTCTGCTGCAACCAAAATTGGCATACTCAAGTAACTCCGACCAGCTTGTGGCACTGGGGAGGGAGCAGCGGACACAAATGATAACAAATGCGTTTGTTTATGCGAGGCGTTTAATCCGAGAAAGAAAACTTGTAACTTAATGTTGATTAAGATACATAATTTGCATTTAAAATTGCACAGTTATCCAGAATCTGAAAATATATAATTTAAATCTAAAGACTATAACAAACGTAAACAGCTTCTTTTTATTTTTTTGCAGAGCAATGTAAAAATACTTCAACAAAAGCAAATGAGAATGCTGGAGTCTATTAAAACAGGGGATACCCCAAACCCTCTTCTACCAACACCAAATGCAGCTCACGGTACGAGCTCGGCGATAGCTATGAAATATAAGATTCTTGATCTGTATATGCTATTATAGAAGCTACATGTCAAACTTGGTTACTCTAGCTCTTAAAACCTGAGAGATTTGATCACAAATTTTGTTATAGGTTTTTATTGACTGCTTGGAAATGGGGAAAGCTATCGATTATCGAAAACAAAGGTGTCATGGAATATCTTGGACCACACAAAATACCACTTAAAATTAGTTCAAACTTTGCCTATCGCTTGAGCTCAGTTCATTTTCATGTGGACAGCTAAGCATGGCAACCATAACATGGCTACAAAAACGCAGCCGCTGCTGGCACAGCGAAATCATTCGGCTACCTGGCATTCCACTTTTATGCCTTGAACGATTCTAGTACAGTGAAAACTCTGCTAACGGACATTCCTATTATGCGGATACCCCTCTTGTGCTATAATTGTTTCACAGAACATTATGAATTAGGGCATACCCATTAGCCCTCTATTGGGCGGACACTCCGCTTGAGCTACCCGACTGTTGATGTCCACCCAACAGAGTTTATACTGTATTACATGAGCTCCACAGCGCAGCCAATATGCGAATGTATAAAAGGATTTTGTATTTGCCAGAGCTGCGTGCGGCGTATTTCAGTGGGGCATTCCATGGGCCTCGATTTTATTTTTCCTTTTGCATGTACATATGTATGTATAAATGTGGTGAGGTACGTACTTGGCATGTTTTGTTTGGCTGTTGGCTGCGGACTGTAACTGAAGAGCGAGCGCAGTCGAAAAATGCGCCAACTTCAACTTTATTGGGGACCCAATGTAATCCTGTTAGTGTGCCAAGTGCTGCAATCAGCCAGGTGAACAACAACAACAGCTACAACAATATTTGCGATTTTGCGGCTGTGCATTTTAGTACTCTGAAGAGTCATCATCATGATTCTCGTCCTCACCCACAGTCCTGGTCCTGGTCCTCGTCATAAGCTCATCACAACGGTAAATGGCATATGGAACAGGGAACCAGCAGCAGCAGCATTGGCCCACTGGAGCTGCCCGGTCAATATGCAGTTAAAACTCAGTTTGCCGCGCAGACAGGCCAATTAGAGCGAGAGGAAAGTGCCAACTGAATGGGGGCCCAGTTAATGCTAAGCCCACTTCTGCTGCCCCTAACTCCCATTTGCCACTCTTCTTCTGCTGGAAAACACTCTCTAAGCCCTAACGCTCCAGTTTGGTTTTTGTACGGCCTCTGGGCTGAATATTTCGCGCTAATCGAGTTGTTACATTTACGGGCCAACAGCAAAGCTGCTGCGACTGCGTCTGAGGCTGAGACTGTTGCCAAATGTCAAGAGTTCAAACGCCTTGAACTTGATGCGAAACGTGGCCAAGATGCGAACGTGAGCCAAATAAAAACGATGGAAACGACTAAACTGCACTTTATGCTTGTGGCTTTAATACACTTTTCCAAAGGTATACAAGGACTTTCTCAACTCGAGTGCGTATTTATTTATTTATTAAATAATTACTTAATTTATAAATGGTCGACAAATTTAGGGTCAATCGAAGTACTTAAGGTATTTACGATATGCATATATTATGTATACTTATATATTTTTAATGTACATTATTGTATATTTTGGGGTCATTAAATCATCGATAGCCAGATGTATGTATGCAAATATGACGAGAGTTGGAGTAAAAAAGGTTATCTTTAAAATTAACTAACAGTCGATCAATAAAATGTCACGATCATCAAGTAAAAAATTGCGATATTCTTAAAAAAAATATTCTATATTCTATAAATTAGAATTTCATAAAATATTGATCTATAAGAAAATATTGATGGCTAGCAAATTTGAAACGTATTTTTACTCTTAATTCGAGTAGCTTTCAGTCTATCGATAAAGATTGACTCATCGATAAAAACCGATTAGTTTCTTGCCATTTAAGTGTAGCTTAAGTTAATCTAATTAACAATCAGCTGATCGATAAATAGACGCGGCCATCGACAGCACATTTTTGCTCTTATTCAAATTTCTGGCAGCGATAGCAAAGTGTATTCCAGCTTCGTTGTCAAGCATATAACTGGTGTTTGCTCTCAGCCTGGCTCTCTGCCTTGGCATCTACAGTTCTTTTGCGTGGCAATCGCGATCTCAGCGTGCGCATGCGCGACGCTGGCAGCGACGTCAGCAACGGCGGCAGCTTGCAACGCTTCTGCCTGCAGGCGGCAGATAACGGCAGTGGCAGCAACAGCAGCGACGGCGGCAGCGGCGGCGGCGACGGCTGTGCACAGCTTGAAATCGCTTTGGAAAAGTAAGAAATCATAGAGCGCAACTATTTCAGTTTATAAATGCTGAAAGGTGTTAACTGAGCGGCCATTTCGCGCAGTGTAGCCAGCGCAGCGGCCCAAGTGGCCATCAACGCCGCTGATTATGATGCATGACCAGAGCTCAGCCCCGGCACCAGACTGCAGGCTGGCTGCGTGTGGAGCACATGTGGTGCGGCGGCGACAAGTGAAAGAGATGCCGCTGCCATGATGAACTCAAGATTCACAGATGCTGCTATGGCCATGGTAATGGGCCTGGGCCTGATCCAGGCTGGCCGAGATCTCAGCGGACATAATGAAAGCCCATTACGTGCCGTCGCGTCAAGAGGCCTTGCGGCGTTCCTTTTGCCGCCCCTCCCTCTCACTCTTTCTCTCTCTCACTCTTACTGGCATTTGCGTTCACTCCATGGACTTTGTCTAATTACATAATGCAATGCAAATTGCAGTCGACACGCCCCAGTTGGCCAGCGCTATTTGGCCAGCTTAACCCCCTGACAGCCTAAAAAAATCAAGAAAGATAAAAAAAAAAATAGAAAACAATACAAAATTGCAAAACTCAAATGGAAATGCAAAGCAATGCAAAAAACGGGCCCAAAACAACAGCAGACCACACTGAAAACGCAAACCTTGAACCGTTCTAAAATGCCAATTATAACTAGCGCAAATACAAAAGTTGACTTTTGACTCCTCGGCCCCCCCGAACCACTCTCCACCCGAAACGCAAACAAACGTCTCTGTTTATGTTTCTATCTCTGTCGTTGTTGTTGTTATTTACTTTTGTTTTGCATCCACAGTTTTATTTTTAATTTTTTTTTTTTTTTTGAGTGATATTTTCCATTATTCTACTGTCAAAATAAATGACGAACGGTTAAGCGTATACCACGTGCATATACCCTGTAAGTTGAATAATAAATATGAATCTCACATAGATCTATATCTATATACATTTATGCACGAATATAATCTGAAAAGAACTACTGCCGTTTATTATTAAAATGCCCTTTAAAAGTTTTGCCTAAACTGAATAAATAAGTAAAATTATATTTTTAATTTTAGAAAAAAGATGACTATATTTAGAAATGTAGAAAAAGCTTATTTTAATTTGTAAACAAGCCCTTTTCAATTAAAATGCAAGGATTTCAAAAATTAAATAATTAAATTAAATTTGGCTGCACATCCATCAACATGTTAACTAAAGAATTCATGGATATTTCTTTGAAGAAGCATAGCCTTTTAGTATATCTAAAATCTATATCTAAAATTAAATAAATAATTGTTAATAAATAAAATATCGATAGTATATAAATCTTTCTGTAACTAAAAGCCGAATCGAGATGTGTTTTTATGGCATTTTTTGTTAGTTTTCTCGATTGAAATTTGCTTTAATAGTGGGTTGCAGTGCCAGTGCAGCGCTACCCTGTATTTCCTGCAGCTCGTCTAGTAATTGGCAATTGTTTTGCTGCACAGATTCAGTTTTGTTGTTTCTTTTGTCTTTGGCTAATTGAAGTTGCAATTATTAATTGAATTGAAACTGAAATTGATTGGCAATTGGCCAAGCTGCAGGCATTCAATTTGATTGCACCTGCAGCAGCAACATGAGGGTGCACACAAATTAAGCCAACTCGGGGTAGCTGCTGAACACTCGAGGAGTTCACAAAACGTTGTAATTCAAAACGGCTCCAGAAACTTCTCGTATTGTGTGTCATGACAAATTTTGTGGATGCTAAAGTGAAAAGTTGTGTGCGTGCCAGCGGAAGTCACAAGAGGCTTGCGACGAGCATAGACCAGCACCAGGACCAGGCCCAGGACCAGAACGGGGACGACAACGTCTCGGAACTAAGTGCGCTGCATATGTAAATGATAGCCCAGGCGTGTAGGGTAGGGGGGGGTCTGGGTATCTCTAAGGATGCTTTGGCCGCATAGAAATATGTGCGCTACAAAAGTTTTTGCTTGTCTGGGCGAAAAGTTTGTCTGAAGCCAAAGTCGAAATTCTTATGTTAATTGTTGGCATAGGTGGAAGTAATAAAACATTTTGCAACATTATCAACTACGACAAGTTCCGCAGCAAGTTGTTAGCCCCAAAGACCACCCCATTTACTTACTTTCCATACAAAAATCGCTCTACAAGTAACTGGTTTAGTAATGAGGCACTTATGGTTCCACGTAAGCAGCGGCTTTAAATAATGAGAAAAAACGTTCCTTTTTATTTATATCTTATATGATTCTAATTTACCGACCATTCTCTATCTCAGCTGAATGATATAGTGCACAGACGCGCACAGATTCTTATTAGACATTTTGAATATAACAATAAAGTATTTATATATTTTTTAAAATTTGCGATTTATTCGCCAGTTGAATTGCCAATACAAAGTACACATTATTCTAAGAATTATTATTGGCGTATGACAGAAATATCAAATTAAATCTCAGCTTTATGCTGATCACGTTTCTACCTGGCTTTTGACTTTATTAAATGGCTTTAATGATTGTTCCAGTCAGTCTACAGGCCTGCGCTCAAAATACAAAATTCTGCAATCATAAAAGCAAAGCCCGAACACAGCTGCAACAATTTTGATTTGGGTTTACGCAATGCCGCACAGCAGCTCCACAACAAACTCGTGTATATAACGAGTATATGTAATCATTATCTTGTTGTTGCTTTTATTGTTGTTTTTGTTGATATTGTTATTGTCAATGGTTATTAAAATGTTTTACAAATGTTTCTGTCCGCACAGCGATCAATACACTAAAAACTGAACGCCGACTGCTGTAATAACATAAAATTGCATGCCACATATGCCGTGTGGCATGCTGCTTGTCGCTAGTTGTCGATTTACCGATTTGGTAAGCAAAAATCGCGCATACGCCGCATTTGACCCACAACAGAAGCGAACGCTCAAATATGCGAACACAAAACGCACAACGCACAAAATCCAATTGGCAAATAAAATTATCAACTTGATTGGCCGGATTTACCAGTCTGCCCATTTTAATTGCATTTGGCTTATTTTGTTTTTTTTTCATTTGATTTGGAGTTCTATTAGCTGCATTTTCATTGCGTGCCGCAGGCAATTTAGATTCACGCTCATGACGATTATATAATGTTCAGTAGCTGTCGCTGGGAGCAGCGCAAATTGCTTTGATTGACATTTGATTGATCAAACCGATCAGCGGCTGAGGCGCTGAAGAAAGATAATCACAGACACGAGCGCGCCGCAAATGGAAATGAAAATGAAAACGATTAAGAACAGATATTGTATACTGAATTTGAAATACGCTTTGCAATTTATCTGATTTAATCCTGAATCTTAGACTAGTTGAGTTCCGAAAGTTCGTATTGTGATTAAATAATAATTTAAGTTCAGATACTGCTATGATATACTATAACTATTAAAATTATCCGATTTCTACCGATAGTTCCTTTTCTGATAAATGATGCTCCATCGCCTTATACCTATTGAGTAAAGCATATCTTCTGCCAGAATCCTTATACCTTTTGTGAGAGTATATAATAATCTTGGCGCACAAATCTCACTGGCGATACAAATTTATTGGCAGCGGCAAAAGTGAAAGGATTTCCATAGCTTCCCTAGTTTTATTGGCCACTTCGTTTTGGCATCTATCGCCTCATCCAAGTCTCGAGGCGCGCGACTGGCTTGCATGTCAAATTAATTGATTGCCCAGACATTTGGGCCCGACGTGTCAGCGGCAGGTGTCGCCGGGTGTCG
The DNA here is from genome assembly GCA_018903485.1 of Drosophila littoralis. NCBI lineage: Eukaryota > Metazoa > Arthropoda > Insecta > Diptera > Drosophilidae > Drosophila > Drosophila littoralis. The sequence continues at coordinate 5,193,168 of JAEIGF010000297.1, read as the reverse complement.
ACGCCGTGTGGCAGCCAGCTACTTGATCTGATCTCTGGCAACGCTTAGCTGCTGATTGAAAATGAAAAGTCGTTTGTGGAGTGCGCTGCACAAAGTGAAAGTGAACTGCACGATGGCAGATTTATGGCCATCCACTTTAAGTTGCTTACTGACAATCAAAAGCTAATCACAGCACTAGCATATGCCAATCGGCTGAGGCCAGATAAATAGTCCAAGCTTAGACAATAAATAAGCAAAGCTGGCCATTATTTAGCGCTTTAATTTAATGGGACTGTAACTACACGCAATAAACTTTAAATTGTAATAATCTATTATATTTCTCTATTCTCTTCTTGACGCACTTGGACTTTACTCACATCTATAAATTCGATTATACATATAAATTTAATAGTGTTAAGCGAATTCTTGTTTAATTATCGTAATACCAAAAATTTTAAAAATGTTAAGTTACTTCGAAAAAAATTGCAATATTTATTGTAAGTCCATCATTAATATAAACATAATAGAATCCTAACATACAACTGCCGCTACTTTTATTCGCCCAATGAGAAATAGATTTTTGTAATGAGAAAATGTTTCGCATATAACTCACATTGTTAGGCGGAGGGAATATACTACATACTATAAAAACTTTTGGAGTCGCTTAGCTGCTGACACGGCGCAATTCATATAAAAACTCATATGGAACATAAATTTTGGCCAGCTTCAGTTTTGGCTCTGGCCGCATATGCTGGGCGTGGCAGTTTGTGCGCCTTGCGCAGACATTTATTATGTTTCAAGGCAGGCGCCAAAAGCGAAGGTTTTACCATACAGTATAAAAGAGAGAAAAGTGTTGCCGGGCTGGCGAACTGTCGGCGACAATTGCAAATGAAATATAAATTTAATATTTTATGGACACACTCACATGCTCAGCTAACTACACACAGAATTTTCGGGCACACAGCGTTATAAATGAATGTCGCACATTTTTCTGGCCCCTTTGTAACAACTCTTTTTATTTTACTATTTTTTATTTTATTTTTTTGGTAATTTATGATGGAAATTAATATGCGAGGTTTGACTTTTGGGCTTGGGCCCGACGAAAATGATTAGTGAATTTATGTGGAAATTATGCAAACGACGCGTACAAATTAATAGGGGACTGTATAATAAAATGCCTTCAAAAATTTGTCAACAGGTTGCGTTTTGACACTTGGCCAAAAGGTGATAGAACTGAGCTCACGTCTTTGAAGAGATCTTTAATACCCTTGTAGAGGGTATTATAAGTTTGTCATGAAATGTGTAACGCATAGATGGAAACATCTCCGACCATAAAGTATATATATTTCAGAGCATCAACAGCCGAGTTGTCTGTTTCTATGCGAAAGAGTCGCTCAGTCTTAAAGCTTTCGGCTTGAAACTTTGCATAGATCTGTCTTTCAGTTGCAGGCAGTACATATTTTGGAACCGGTCGAATCGGACCACTATTTCATATAGCTGCCATAGGAAAATTGTTAAATTCATATAAAAAACTGTTTGAAGTTGCTTTCAATTAATTTAATAAAATAATCAATTTAATCATGTGTTACACAAAAAAAAATTAATATTGAAATATGCTTTATATTCAAAAATAAATGAATAAAATAATAGAAAATATCAAGCCTAGCTCAAGCCCGAACTGTTAATCTGAACTCTGCTATATTTCGCTTAATTTTAAAAACAGCTCACATATTTTGTATAATTACACAGAAAAAAGTAAATATGCTTTGAGAAATTCAAATTAAATATGTGTAGAAGAGAAACTTCAGAAAAAATGGCCAAAAGCCCAAATACGTGCATAATTATTTGACACCTTGAAAAATAATCAAATTGTGCGCTTGCATGACAATGAGATTTTGAGGTGCGTTCAATAAAAGTTTACAAAAAGCAGTCTGTGAGAACTCGTAATATATATATACATATATATATATCTAAAGATATATTTGTGTGATATATGTACATTATATACACATGTTAGGCTTTTGATATTTAATTGAAATCGAGAATTTCAACAGCAAATGCTGTGATTTAGTGATCTCTGTACGGTAGAGAAGAAATTAACATAAAATAACAATAAAACTGCTTCAAAAGGGTCGACAACAAACTCAACTGCAACTTGTCCGTTTGTGTTTTGTTGTCCTTATGACAACTTTGTCCGAGTGCCACAAAAAGTGTGGACAGCCCAAGAGATAAATCAATGTTCGTTGTGGCATTAAACAGTTGACGTACTTCTTGTTGATCATTGCTGGAACGATCTGACAATAAATTATTGCATATTTGACAGTAGCCTTTATGTAAGAGACAAAGATATTGCGCGCGAGATCAAGAAACTTAATTGTTAACTTAGTTTTAGCCTTTCTCTGTCTCTCATTCTCTCTCTCTCTCTCTCTCTCTCTCTCTCTCTCTCTGTCTAGGCTTATCGCCGTGACTGCAACGTGTTGCAAGTTTCGCCATAAAATTGCCAACTACCATTGATAATGATCCCCTTATATATATATATATATACACTGCCTGACCGGGTTTATCAATTGTGTTAATCTGGCAACATTATGTCAAACAAGGCACTGTCAGGCCTCAGTCAGCGTGTGATATGGCTAACTCAGTGCAGCTAGAGCCTTGGTTCCAGCCAGTCTTTGGCCAGCCTCTGGACACCGTCGCCAAAATGATCGATTGCGCGCAAACGCATTGACATATCGACATGCATCTTGCATTATTAAGCGAATGTCAGGAATTCGAAATGAAGACCGAGACGGAAACCATCCACGGAAATGTTCTTGTCACAATCATTCTGCTTAGTCTTCGCCTTCGCCTTCGCCTTCTTCTTCTTCTGCTTCTGCTGGCTGTTGGCCAGCAGCCCGTCGCCGTTTAGCTGCGATTGTTATCGTAATGATGCGTCCAAATGGCATTCACATTCATATGGGCATTCACTTGCAGCACATTCACACGCCCCTGAGGCGCTGCTGATGCTGTTGCTGCGCTGCTGTGGCAGGGCCTGCTCCTGGCTCCTGACCGGTGCGGCAAAATTAATAATTTCGCATCAACACCCAATTGACCAAAGCGAGTCGTCGCATCTGACAACCAACTGATAATAAATTATATTTTATTTCTTTTAAATGTTAATGCCAATGATCATAATGATAATGGGCTTCCTTTCGTTCTTTAGGTGTTGCACAGGCGGCCATTGTGTTAAGGGTGTGTGTATGTGTGCGTGTATATGTGTGTGTCTGAAAAAGGATGGGAAAAGGTTTTGAAAATTCCATCTACGCCATTTTATAGATTTAAATTATTTAAAATTGCTGCATTTGAACAGGCGACTTCACACTTGTTAGTATATATTCATTCCAAAAAAACTACTTAGACAATTCGACTTTGAGAATTCCTCACAATATTTCTTTTTGCTACCTTATTCCTGGCAAATTCCTTGGGCTTATACATGCTGAAAATGATCGAGAAACTTATGACAGGCAGTTATTCTCCAATATCCCGCTGATTGTTGATTGTATTATGTGCTGCGTAATAATTGGCAAATACGTTTATAATTGAATTGCATATGCAAGGTGGAAATTGCGAAAATATGAAAATGTTTGACCGAGAAGTAACTGCAACTGGCCAGATAATGCCATACTATTTGTCATGCCCATCAATTGGGGCTTACACAATATAAAGCCGCCCCCTGAAAACATTGTGTTAGCTACCAGCAACAGCAAAATAATGAGCACTGTTCAATATTTGATTCAGTAATTAAAATATATATGTGAATATATACAGAGATATATATGTGTGCGCTGTATGCATAAATTGTAATTATTTTGTGCGTGATTTTTGGTCAAAATTCGTATCTGTTGGCAACATTTGACCCGCGTGTCAGAGGTGTGGCCTCTGGCCTGGCATTATTTATATCAATTTGACAATGCAAGCAATCAATCAAACTGTTAATTAACTAACCGAACTGTTTATTTATATATATTGCATTTTTAATTAGTTAGTCTGGCAACGTAGAAGTATTAAAAAAAATAATTGGTGCATGCAGCATGCGGCTTATTAGTGTTGCAGTGCGCTTTAATTGGCTTTATGGTATTTGGATTATGCTTAACTGACAAAAATTATTCATTTAATTATATTTTAGAATAATTAATCTTTTAATATAACCGATCAGTGATATTTAACTAATGCATTGATATCTATTTTTTAACATTAACAAATATCCTTTATTTATTACTAAATTAATCGAAAAACTTCGTAGTGTGCAGAATTCTTGTAGCACGTAGTACTTTTGTAAGCATTCAAGACGCGTTCGATGACATGCCTCGAAGTATGTCTAGCAGTGAAGCGAAGGACTTGTGCGTATAAGTAGGAAGTGTAATAAGGGAAGCATGAAACGGTTTGCAGGGCATTTAATGGTCGTCATTTTTACCTACAGCCTATACTCAAACATAATTCCTTTCAACTGAACAGCTGCATTTTAGATTAAATTGATTCTTTGTATCGTGTGCAGTGCTATCTATTTGTTAAAAAAAATCAATTTAAGTTACAGACAATGCGAATTCAATTATGCAGCTGCCAAAGCAACTCAAGCAAACACACATACACGCAGCACATTGCGAAGGGCTGCAATTTGTCTGCATGTCAAAAGTTCAAAAACTATGTCAATTGTCAATAAGCAAAAACGCAACTCGCAATCTAAGCTCTTAACTTGGCCAAACGCCAGCTTGGCAGCGGGTTGGGGGAATAATGAAATGCAATTGGCCAGAGCGGCAACTGCTAAAAAATTAAGTAGCCGCCTCGACTTATGACTTGCCACTGGCACAAATCTTAAAACAACTAAGCATTTTTCTGTGACAACTTGTACGTTTTTTCCTATGCAGCTTGAATATGTTCTTTCTGCAACGGGGTATATTGAGTTTTTCACTTAAAGTGTTTTCGAGCTTCATGCGAATAAACATAAAATTTATTTCGACTCTTTTTCGTTTTCTAGATTACCTGGCATAGAGCATCTCTCAGTCAGCTACTTGGCTACTTAATTTTTTTTTTTGCTTGAGCTTTGGCTTTGGCGCAACTCTTGCGATTTGTCAGTTGGCGCAACGTGGCCAGCTGTCAGTGCAACTTGGCTTGCAACTTGGCTTGCAACTTGGCTGGCAAAGAGCACAAACAAAAGTTGCTTTGCTTAGAATTTATCTACTGTCAGCTGTCCGCCTGTCTTGCCCCTCCCCCCTTCCTCCATTCCATTTGCTCCTCCCGCCACCTGCTTTGTTTGCTGTTCCTGCTGCTGACCATTAAAAAAGTTATGACAGTGTCCTTGTTGACTGCGTTACAATTTTCTCTCTCTTCGTTTGGCAACTCAAAATACTTGGCCAACAGTTCTTGTTGTTCTTTATTTGAGCTGTGGCACGTGCACCCGCGCCCCCACCCTGTCTGTCATTTTATATTGCTAGTTTTATGCATACACACTTGAGATTTATGTTCATTCCTCTTTAGCCGCGCCCCCTTCGATACAAAACCTCCCGCTCTTACGTAATAAACGCTTTTATATGAAAAACGCCCTCGAGCTTGCTCATTAGCCATGGCCAGCTACTTGCTAAAAATGGGGGCCAAGAAGAAGCGAAGAGAACCAGTTATGGCGAATGATGTGACATGATTGCAGACAGATTGCAATATACGACTGTGTGCAACAAACTACTGATGCTGCTGTTGCGGCTGCATGGGGCATACTGCAACTGGCACATAAAACACAGGCCATACAAGTTGTCAGCTAGTTGGCAGCTGCACGGAAACATTTGCTTCCTTAAACAGCCAAGACTCTCAAGACCAACTCGCAAGACCCACTCCAAGTCCAAGTCCAATGCCAATGCCAATGGCTTAAAATATGGTCAATGGAATTTTTATAGATTTTCCTTAAGCACACACAGACAACAACAAAAAAGAAAAAAAAAAAAGCAAACAAAAAGGAAAAACAGTGCGCAACAAAATTAAATGCATTTCATAATTTTCAAGCGGCCAAGTAAAAGTCTGGCTAACTCTGCCAGTGCTTCTGGCCGTTTTCCAGCTAGGGGCAAGCCGTTGGCCATTGCCCGGTTTTATGGCTGCGGCAAGTGCAACATTGTCTGTCTGTTAACTTATTGACACCCATATTTGGATTGAATCATTAAAGCCAGTTCCAGCTCGAAACACACTCGAGTGCTGGCCACACTGAGTTCGGCCCCAGCCGCCCCTCCAGGCCGTTTAGCCTTTGTTTATTTGGCTATTGTTTTAACTGGCCAGCGTTGACTGTAAGCTAGACAAATTTTATTGGTTTACGCACGCGCATTGACGTTGACAATGTGACCTTGTCAGCCTAAGTGACAAGCTGGCAAAGCTGTTATCATAAGTATTCCGGCAAGCATTGGGTTAGCCTAGATACCAAGCGATTAAGCCAGCGCACATATCGAGAAAGGACTGTGAACTCAACTAGCCAATGGGAGTGCTCAAACTGGAAGCTTACGGGAACTAGTCGTGAAAGTTACTTAAGGGATTCAATTAACATGAACCAGTTCAGCTTAAAAGCTCGAATAGCATTTGAGCATTCGGCAAGCCTAGATCCCAAACGATTAAGCCAGCGGACTTATCGAGAAAGGACACATTAACCCGATATTAATCAATAGTTGGATGTGCACAAATTATAACAATTCCATTAAAAAACTGTTTGGGACGTATTTCTTTGATAATTTGAATTTTATTCTTAACATCTCACAAAAGCATTCAAAAATCGATAGTAATCGATATGTCAATATACCTAACCAGCTCATTGAATTGTGTCTAATAAGGTGTCAAATTCTCATGCATATTTGTCTATAAGATCCATCTCTAATGAGCCACTTAATTTGCTTGTCAATTGCCCAAAACACACACACATTCACACGGACAGATATTCGCTTAGTTGGCACACCTGTGTGAATGGCAATCACACCTATCTAATAACTTCATTACCCAATCAATCAAACTGACAACACGAATCGCAATCATTATAATAACTCATCAAATCAAATCAACTGCACACGTGAGTAGCTGCCCACAGCTCATAAACAACAACAACAAACGGGTGATAAAAAAAAAATGAAGAAAAACACTCAAAACGAAAATTTCTGCCGCACGACACGAGTGCAAATGCAAATGCGAATGCGAATACGAATGCCAAATGCATTCGGCTCAATTTAACGAAAGCCCGCTGCGTGAAGCTTCCAAAAGCACCGCAAGCTTCCGACGCGACGCACGAGCGTCTGCTCGACCCACACGCTCACTCGTGAGTGAAGTATGTTCGGCAGGGGGTGGGTGGTGCGACGGCCAACGGGCAGCAGCAGCATGTGTGGGAAAAAAGCTTTTACGTGTGTGAGTTAATTTTGCGTACTGTGCATGCACATAAGCTCATTTCCGCACGCTAGCTCTCCCACACGCGCTCACACTCTCTCACTTTCTCTCTCTCTCTCTCTGTCGCCATCTCTCACTCTCTTTTTGAGGTGAGCCGTCTGTCAAAAAGATACCGGAAGCCGGAAATTGGGTTACAAAATGCATTTCTCGTGTGCGCCGACATTTCCGTTTGCTAACAGTGCCACAACAGAGCACAACTGGACCAGGCCAAGACACATGCGTTGCCTGCATGCCTGCCAGCCTGCCCACACACACGGTAAATGCACACACACGCACACATGAGAGCTTCGGCTCACTCTGGCTAACAGTTGGGTTCTTGTCCAGGCTAAGGCGCGCTTGCAAATGCATTTTGAAAACAACGCAAGTCGCCAACATCAGCTCCCAGCTACATATCTAAATTCCAATTGGCAAATTAATCAATTTTGAACTTGTGTATTAAAATAAACACTCCATGTTCTTGTTGTTGCAACAACTGAAGAATGTTGACAAGGACAAAGATGAGCATTAGCTTAAGTATGAGTGGGAGAGCCCGCGGACTTGGTTGTGGCTTTTCGCGGCTCAAAGCGGAGGCAAATTAAAGACTCGGCTAAATTGTGTGACAAATTGCGGCAGGGGGTAAGAGCGGATGTGCGGCTGCTTCAACATTAAGGGCTGCATGTTAACTTTGTGCATATTTTATTCAGACGAAGACCTGGCATTGAAATCCTGCGAGTAAAGCGTAATGAGTTGAAGAAGAAAATGAAATGAAGTTGGTTAAGGATAATGCTCAACAGTATATTAGATCAAAATCAAGTACTCATTGAATTTTGAATAATTTTTGAACTAATTAGAAAAAAATTAAAGTATTTGTATTTCTAATTTTAATAATAAATACATTTTTAAAATAATATTAAATATTTATTGCAAATGAGTAAAATTAAACTCTATGTAAGAGATAAGAAGATAAATAAACTATGAAGAATAAATGTTAATCTTTTTAAGCTTTTAAATAACTGATCTACACATGAATTCTACACCCTGCTCTCCAAATAGCTAGCCCCTATATAAATGAAAATCTTTTGTATATCATAAATCTTAATTGCGCAGATCAAAGCAAACTTATCCGATTTATAGCACAAATATAGACAGAGGCATCAGCATCAAAAGCATGAACCATCCACTAAATAACATCATATGATGGTGTTTGCCCAGCCAACAGGTTAAAGGGGTTGCTGCCTGCCAAATGTAGATGCAACAGATGCCAAATAGCAACGCCGTCAGCTAGTCCAGAGTTCTCAGAGTAACCCGAAGTTTTTCGCCAGTGTGTGTGTGTGTGTGTGGCCCTTAAGTAGTTTTATGTAATTTAAATATAAATACTCATTTAATTAGCAATGCCTCTCTGAGACAGCGTTGAGGCCAGAACCTTTGATCTCCAGCGAATGTGTAAATATTTGACATTAATTACAACTTGAATTCAGTTACCGCCCCACAAAACTGCCGCCCGGCGTTTGCTTTAGTGGCCTTCATGCTGCTCGCAAATAACTGGCAAATTTATTTAATATTCACTTATAAAGCGGAAAGCAACCCGTAATATCCTCTCCCTTGTTGCTGTTGTTGTTGTTGTTGTCAACGGTGGCAAATTACTTAAGCGCTTATTTGTCAACTACAATATGGCAAGGGCTGCATACACACACAGACACACACACATGCAGGTCGTATATTATGTACATAGGCAGCAGAAACTCATTAATAGCAAGTGCGCCTGGTTCGTGGACGAGCTCTTAACCCATCACAGCCGGCATTAATTATTCAGGCGGCACGCGACGTCTGCCGAAATATGGCCGCGGGTAAAAATGGCGTCGGCGCATTTCCGTCGCACACTTGGGAAATTAAACGCTTGCGTGTGTGCGTGTGTGGGGTGGGAGTGCGTAGCATGTAAATAAGTAACATAAAATACCTTAAACTTTGCCACTGTCCACACATCAACACACACACACACGCACTCACACAACATAACAAACAAAATATAGGAAATAATACTAGAATCAGCTCGAAAACTAAATGCTCTTATGTAATACCTTTAATTACTTTGATAATATATACTAATTTTATAAAAAAATGTAGCTTAATAAAAACATATATATCTTTCACAGGTTTTGAATCTGACATACGATAACAATTCCGTGTCCTCCGTCATGTAAGTACTATAATTAAATCAATCATTATCCATAAAAAGGAGAAGTATGCAATATATATACATATATACATATGTATTGAATATAAAATACATAAAACAATATATCATTAGGAACATATCTTGATATAGCAGAACTGTGCAGAAGTTGAAGAGAGAAGGCTATATACATATACATATACATATAACTCTTTTGATTTTGCACAAAATAATATTTTTACATTCTTTGAGTTTTTTCTAATATTCATTTAATTTTTTTTAAAATATTTTATATGTTTATTATTTAATTTGCACGAAATATTGAAATTAAAATCTTTAAATTCTTTTGCCATTACGTTTTTTCAAATATTTATTGAATTTATTTTTGCTATATTTATTCCATATAGTATAACTTCCACTCTGACTACCCTGCATTTCAAGTTTCTGCGCTTAGTTAGTATGCCCCGTTTCAAGCTTCAAAGAAGTTTTGCGACGACAACGCGTTTCAGCTGAAAAAAGTTCGTCTGTCTGGTCATGAAATTGTTTTTGGCCCTGGCTAAATTCTCCATAGCATAATTCATTCATTTGGCAAACAGACAACAGCTGCACTGTTAAGCAACTTTAATTATAAATAATTATGTAAGGTCGTCACAGTGGGCGAACTGCATTCGGTTGCACTTGTGCAAAGTTCAAGAATTTGGATAACTTGCGCCCCAGCCGCACGCCCGCCCCTTTTGCTCCACTTGCTATTAATGATGAGTAATGTGTCAGTAAATATTAGGTAATTAAATTAGTTTTGTGGCTCAGCTGCTGCTGGTAAAGTGTGAAATGTATTGCATCCTTACGCATTGGCTTGCGCTTCGAGGTGCCATTTCAATTGGATTTCAATTTGGCCTTACATGTCAAGAGCCAATGCAATTATACGCAGCACACATTTCCAGATGTCCATGAAATGTTGAAACCTGCAAACAAAAGGCCAGATTAATAGAGTTAAGTTGTGGGCTACGCAGTGGGAGGGGTAGGTTTATCAATAGTTGATAAAGATAAAACTTCAAGTTAAAATGCGGATAGCTTCCCACAGTTAGGAATATCAAATATTTATATTATAGAATTTGAGTGATCAATCAACTGTCCTATATCCAGAGTAGGTAAAATCTTAAATGCTGCTATCTAACAGGATCTAAGAGGCTTAAGGAAAAATTTCGAAGCTATATATGTAGAAATATGAAGGTTTATCTTACTGCTTGATTGCACTCAATTGGCCAAGCTTAAAAATTTACCCTCAGCTTTTTCCTGTAAGTACCTCATCAATGAGCCTCCTTATTACTGAAGCGACGTTGCTTCATTATGTTGTTCGCCAAGGAAACTGTCCAGAGCGACTGCCAGAATAAATCTGAAGCCTAAAGCGCTATCCTCAACATTATAATGCCGTTAAATAAACGAACCTCCTCGTTTCTTGATCTATCCTAACTAACTGAACCGATGCCAGTCTAGTTCTGAATACTGTTCTTCAAGGAAACTGCCAAAAGTTGCTACCGGAATAAATCCCAGCCAAACCTGGAACCTTATCGTCAGCTATATCCTGCTAAGCTCATTATTTTTTGCCCTATCCTAGCTGAGCCGAAACCACTTTGTTGCTCAATGCTGCTCGCTAAGGAAATCGCGAACAGCTGCTGCTGCTCATTTATTCCATGTGCAGCATCTGCCGTGGCATTGGGTTTGGTCTTTCACTCGCGTCATGTTTGGCCAAAAATTTACATTGGCCATTTGCCGCTAAACATGCACTAAATTGAGCGCCCGACATGGCCAAGAGCTGCACATGGGATGTTTACTGCGAGCTGATCGAGCTGCATCTATGTTGGGCTGCCGCCTTTAGGTTAGCCGAAGGCTTCCTTTGGCTGCCTGTCAATTAATTTACGCGCACTTGGCCAATGATGCTTATCGGGCTATCTGAGTGGCTTAGCGGTTTACCGGCTTACCGTAGAGCCCATATGGCATCCATATCGCATTTTCATTATTACGAGCGGATTCTGTTGGCCTAACGGCAGCAGCGGGAGCAACTCTTGTGGCGCTCCCTTGACGTTGGCAACATTTTCAATTAATTAGCCGCCGCCTGGCCAAAAGGCTTGGCAAACCATTTTTGACAGCATCAACCGAAAAAAAGAAGAAAATACCCAAACATAAAAAAAGAGAAGAAATGAAACAAAAAAGTCTGTTAACATTTCGGTAGTGGCAGTTAGGTACCCATTACCATTAACCAAGTTGCCCAACGCGCCGCCTTTTTCCTCCAACTCTTATCTGCGCTGCACACAATGACAACAACAATAAGTAAGCAGAGTCCCTAGATGAGTGTGTCTGAATTGCAGATACCCTGTTTTATCCGCCATGTGTTGCAAAGCGTTTTTGTACTTGCTGGATCGATTCGGTTAGTTAGCAGCGGGACGATATTCCAAATTTGTGGAATTAATTTGACATTTATAGGGTATGTACTTGCCGCGCTGTTCGGGCAAGTCAAAAATAATTATAATTACAATATAAACAATGATAAACAATTAGAATATAATATATATACCATTTATATTATTATTATAGTCATTATTATTATTGCTATACCTATTGTTATTATTATAAATATGATCATTGTTGTTCTTATAATTTTCATTATTAACCATATTAAGAGATGGCTAAAAAATGTATTTTTCAATATAAATGAATTATTACTAATAAGATAATAATAGTTTTAGACTTAAAGTATCATCTCCGATTATGTGGAGATTAATTTTATTAATCGGCATTGGCTTGTCAATAAATAACAATTATATTAATATTATTTAGAGCAATAATTAAATTGAGTGAGCTACTAATATAATTATTTACAGAAATACATATGCTGTATATGCCTGCATGATACTCTTTTTTTAAACAATTTCAAATGGTTACAGGGTATAACAACGACAACACGACGACAATTTATTGACAAGACAATGGCGCTCAACGTATGTAATTAATCTCGACATAATCTGAGTTGATAATTTTTCGCCGCTCGTTGTTTGTTGTTTGTTGGTTGTTGGTTTGTTGTTGCTGCTGCTGCTGCTGCTGCTTGTTGGTTGTCGGTCTATTTTGGCTGCCTCTGCTGCCACGGCTGGGCTGCTCGGTTTGGTCATGTGCTTTTATAGCCGTGTCAGCTTTATGAACTGCATGCCTTCAAAGCATTGCCTGCCACCCGGTCCTAGGGACAGCAGCGGATCCTTTTAAGGCGCATCCCCCTATACCCATTGCTGGCCTTTTTCAATTAAGCAAAATGCCAGAGATGCTCATAAAGTTGCGCAGCTTTTCTGCTTCTAGTTGTGCCTTCTTCCAATGCTCCTTTTTTTCTGTTTTTGTTTTGTTGTTTTTATAGAGCTCAAATGCGGTCTGGGCCTGGCCTACATTTTGTGAGCACTCGTCATTAATTTTACAGCAAAATGTGTTCTTTTTTATGTCCCTTTTCAGTGTCTGCGTGTGTGTGTAAGTGCTTGTGTTTGTCGGAGAGTTGCATCTCTCTAGCTGCTGTTGTTGCTGTTGCTTTTGTTGTCTGGCAGTTTGCATATCAAAAATTCAACATGAATTGTTTTAATGCACGCGGATCTCGTTGCGTTTGCTCTACCAACAGCTGCAACAATGAATTTGCATTAATGATGAGCTGCTGAAGCCTCCACACACACACACACACACACAACCCCACACCCACAAAGTAACTCACACTCGCCCACATTAACCTTGAGTACATTCTGAACTTTGCCCTGCAGCGTAAAACAATGAAACTATGCAAAAGTTTTTTGTATACCCTATACCCATAAAATACCATATAATCAAAAAAAGAGGGTATAATTAAGTGCTGTTATAAACACAAACATAGAAATATTCTTCTTGCCTGACAATTCTTGCAGCAGCCAAAGGAATCTGTTTAATCTATTAACTCAAAAGCTCTGAAACACAATAACCGGGAATATACAGACATTCTACTCAAGGAGTATCTTCCAGTCGTGCACACGCAACAGTATCTTTTTTGTTTGCTTATGAAAACCGAAAATGGCACAAAGTTGCTGCCCGGTTGGGCAATTTGCCATATTTCAGTCTATCTGCATATTTGAGCTGCGCTGGGCGAAAGTGAATTTACGATCCATAATACTAAACTTTGAAATGGAATTGTTTGGGATTGGATTGAAGTTGACGGGGTTGGCGTAGAGTGCACCATGTAGGCACTATCCGGCCACACCCCCGAGCCCAGAGCAGGTACTCATAATGTCAAGCGGCGTTTTGACAGCTCATCAAATCGTTGATTGCCATTTAATAGCTGCGGTTAAATGTCTGTAATCGATATATCACTCTATGCGCCAAGCTCTTAAAATTAATGGAAAAGACAGGCAAATGCGAAATGCCAAACGATGCGAGACTTTGGCAAATGTTTTCCTAGTGGGCTCAGCCAAAACTCAACTGGCATCCTATTGCCAAATATCCAAGGCAACAAAGTTGCTTAAAGTCAAGTATTTGGTAATTTAAATGATAGTCAGAATGGCTTTCGATAGCACCCTCTGGTATATATAGTTTTGGCGTATGTTTTGCAGAATATTTGCTTTTAAAGACAGTACACATAGTACACAATTCTTTCAGCTAGAAATTCATTTTAATAGAAACAGTTCAGGCAACAAATTTGAACAAATAATTCTATTTTCAAATAAATTCTGTAGTTGACTTTTGTCCAATTTAAACAAACCATTTTCTTGCACACATTTAATTTTACTTACGTTTGCTTAAAATCTTATTGTTTTTATTTGATTTTAACCCTATATATTTAATTTTTATATTTATTTCTCTAACGAAATGTTAAAGTTTTCTTTCGCAATTTACTAAACTTCTTTTGGGGCTATGTGATTTGATTTATGTTTAATAAAATGTCAGCTTCGATTTTCTGTTCTCTAATTTCAATTGATATTTTTCGTCTTAATATTGTTGGCAATTTAAGTAAATTGTCAAGCTATGCAAATATTCTATACATTTTATGTGCAGCTGAAAAGCTGTTCAAGGAAATTGAGTTAAAAGAAAGCCGAAGCTTAAATGCGCTTTAAAACTGAACTCTTATGTATATAATATTGTTTTAAAAAATATCTATTTTAATGTTGAAATTATATTTTATTTTATTTATTACGATTTTTCAAGTTTTTTAGTAAGTATATAATCTGCGGATCAGAAATTTACATTTTTGTTGCAGATCTTTTGGGATGATTGTAATGCTCCATCAGTTAGAGTGTTTTGAGTTTTGGTGCTGCTTAGCGCATTCGTAATATATGCAAAGTGTTGTTACACAATTTTTGCAGCACTGTTGCCACTGAAATACGTTGACCAATAACAAGAATCACAGCCACAACTACAATTTCTGTACTATTGATTATTTTTTTTTCTAAACGCCGCATTTATTTATTACAAGCACATTAAACCGAAAATGTCACGACATTAATTCTGTAAATGCGATTAATAAACGTCAGCATAATGTCATTGTTTGCAAATGCTCCATGGAAGCAATTGCTGCGCTTGTTGTTGTTGTTGCTGTTGCTGTTGCTGTTGGGGCAGCCATTATGTGCAAGCCATTGACCACAAGTCAAGTCGGCGGCAGACAACTAGACAGCAACAGCAGCAGCGCAAACATGATTTACACCCATCCATTGTCATATTGTCTAGTCGAAAAGTCAACTTTGAATACTCTCAGGACAACAACAACAACAACCACCATACTGCAAGGTGCTGTGCGTGCTGTGCTTTAAACGACCCACATTTATGTTCAGGGTTAAATCTGGCCAAAAAGCCAAAATTTATATTTCTGATAAGACCCTTGGCCACGGCTTCTCTAATGGGACTACTATGACGTTTCCTGTAGTATTTCGATGTTAATAGGATACAATAAAATTGTTGGCTAATTTTAACTTTCTTCTGAATATCTCAAAAATCAAGTTTTTCAAATGAATTCCATTTTCTTCCTATAGCATATGATACTGTAGCTAGTTTCGTACCATATTTTGTAGAATTTTCTCCTATATATTGTACCAATAGGGATTGCCCGGCCTTGCCCGTGGAACGTTTTGTGCTATAAATTTTAGATATTACCTTTCCACTAAGTACACGCTCGTGAAAAATTGAAATCTAGCTATCTTAATCTTCACTTCTATTAAAAAATATGTTTTAAATGCGTCGATTAAGGAACCAAGTGTTGCAGTCAGAAACTTGATTCTGAAAAATTAAATTTCGTTTATTAAACCTTTGATCTTTAAGTTTGATGCAAATCCGACAAAACTTAAAAGTTATCCCAAAATATCGTTGGATCGCTTTTTCCACCGAGAAAGCTTGGATACTGTGAAAAATGTGAAACACGTCTTAAATGATTTTTCGTATGAATCTTTGGAAATCACCAATCAGTCAGTCAGTCAGTCAGGACAGAAAACTACTTATTTGTATACATAGAGATTTTTCGCTAATTAAAATTGAGCAGCAGGAAATTTTGTAGCGAATTTTCATCAAGGCTGCCCTCCTTTTGTTGCAATTTCCATGTTAACCTTTACAAAATGCTCAAACATTGATTTAACGTTCTGAAATGCATTCGCGCCACATTGTTCCCTTAGTTTTTCCCTCAACTTGCAAATTTAAGAGCTGTTTTTCCCTTTTTTAATTATTATCAAATTCTTGTTTTGAACTTTAGTTTAATCGGGTTCGGTTAAAGATTCTGATGCAGGAAATGCTGCAGGGACTATCCAAATTGAAATATTACAAAAAAGTCGAATGTTACAAAAATAGCCGCCTTTAGAAAGTGCTATGATGAGCAAAGATCTTGGACTATCAAAGCATGGTCGAGTACTTGGTTAGAATGTGATCTTATTTAAAGCAACTAACCATGATATAGTTGCCCCAGCTGATTCTTGGCCAACTGGAACTTATGACACATTAATGATAAAGCGAATGGAAATTAAAAAATCTCGCAGATTGCAAATTGCAAGACGGCAGCTGCGAGAGTTGAGGCGAGTCGAGGCGTTGTCCATGGCCGAAGGCACCCAAAAGGCGGCTAAAATGGTTTGGGTGGAGGGGGCAGGCGGACCTTGAAATGTCGCACACATAAACGAAACGCAGCGAAACGGTTTTCCAGGCCACAAATCGGTTTGGCAGCCGAGCGCATGCAAAAAGCCAATCTTGATTACAATCAGTCCGACAGTCAATGGGAGCAGCGCAGATGCAAACGCTGATGGTGCTGTGGAGTGGTGGAAAGGGGGGTTGGCGTTGCGGCATAGCGTTGCATGTTGCATGTTTCTAGGCGATAAAGATCAAATGAGGAATGAATGTCGCCGACGCAGCCTCTGAGCTGCCACACTGCAGCACTGCCTGCTGCCGGCCTAGTTGCATGTTGCGTAGATATTTGCATTTTGCGGGCGGTCTCCGGCTGACAAGATTTGTGGCAGCAACATTGCAACAAGCGGCTGCTGCAATCAGTAAATGTTTAATACCTACACCCAACACTGTTCAGAGCTCGAAGCAACTGTTATCTGCAGCCATTGCGCATTATTGATAATCGAATGCGTTCTGAAAGAAACGCAAAACAGAATTGTTAACAAATCTTAAGCTTAAGGTTACAATTTTTATTATATTATTTAACTTCCATATCTTAGTTCTACAATTTATTATAAAATAAATCACATAAAATAAGTAATTTAATAATTAAATGACTTGTACATTTTCGTATAGGAGTATTATTAAAATTTAAATGTTGTGTTTACTTCATTTAGTCGATTGGTTTTTATAGTATTAAAATAATATTATCTTCGAAGCAGTGTTTATTAATTCTAAATGATCTGATAAACTGCTTGCCTCTTACAATTTAAGCAAGCAGTACAAAATACTAGTATTCAGGTAAATAACATACATTGCAACAAACTGAAATGTATTTTAACCTGCTTGCATATATACATATGTATTTATATACATTTTTTCCTACATACTACTTTATTATTCACTACAATATTAAAGAGGTTCCATCACAGAGTCTATTTGCGATTTTTTAGTAGTACTACCCTCAAATATTGTTTTTTTTTCCGAAGTGTATTCATTTGATAAAAAAAAAGTGAATAGAAAGGAGTGTAAGAGTTCAGAAGGCTCAATTAAAGACATTAATAGTAATAAAACAAAAATACGACCACAAACGATTTTTCCCAGAAAGCAGTATAAAATACTAGCCATAAGCATTTTTGGTATAAATTCTATAAAAATACTGGACACTAGGTTTGCGCTTAATCAGCAGTAAGCACTAGTGAGCTAGTATTTTCTTTATTTAACAGTCCTTAGCCATAAACAAGCTAAGATTAGCAGCAGTCGCTTCCCAAATGGTAATAAAAAGAAAATTAAGTATTTCTGCAGCGATCAGCATCCATCTCGGCCTCAATTTGATGTATCTACAACTAATTGACAGCTTCCAGTGCGACGGTCTCTTGCCATTGCGAATGCTGTTTACAGAATTTCGTGATATGTCACGTGGCTGAGCTGCATAAAATTGCTGCAGCCATAAAACCGGCCCACGTCTTCAGCTAAGCCACAATTATTTTCGGGTTTGGAGAGGCGCTGGGTGGAGTGGGAGGGGGGGCGGCAGGAGGAGATCATGTGATTGGCTTTGCGGAACCGAACGAGACTGTAAATTATTTTTGCTCGAGTGTGCAAATTAATTTCAACTAACTGACTGACTGCCTGCCTGGCTGTCTGCCTGGCTGTCTACCTGACTGGAACTACATTCGGTTACTCGCAGTGCCTGGCGGTATCAATTATGTGTGTTTTATGAGCGGTGCCCACACTGCAGCAGTCGTCGTCGCCAAGGCAACTTGGGCATTTGGTAAGTTAGAAAAAACCCGTCACTTCACCAGTTTTGGCCAAATTTGGCTATCAATTTTGTGTGTGCGCCGTTCTCCAGTGCCGTTGACATTTTGGCCAAGTTGTTAGTTGGCTGCTGACGCGTGCCTTGGATAACAGCAATTAGCATTTTGTTAACTTGGCCCAAAGCACACGCACACACACACACATACACACATATAAAGTTGCTTGCTCTTGGCCACCATGCGCCGCTGCACTCTACGCCTGAACTATGACACGGCATAAATCAAAAAGCGGCTCCGGCCCATTGTAAGTCGTCTAACTATGTGGCCCACAGCCGTTCAGGCAAAGATGCGCCAGAAAGTTTCTCTGTTCGATTTGGCTGGCCTAAGCTGGCAGTAGGTTTGGCTTTCACGCCGCCTCTCAGCGGCACACCTGAGCTCTGGCAACTCTACGCTGGCAACTAGACGCTGACTGTGGCAACACATCAACGGCTCTGCTAACTAAATCAACAGCCAACAAAACAATGGACTGCTAACACACACACACACACACACATTCACATCTCGAGAGCCGCGAAAATTAAAGTTAATCGAATGCTTTGACCTTTTCACACAGCCACACAGAGTGCAGGTAGGCATGGCCAGCCCTTCTCCAACTGCATCGCATTCGATTTGCAATTTCAGATAAACAAAACAACAACACAAAAGACACGAGAAAAACAGATCTCAGAACACTGCAAGCACACGGGCAATGCCAAGCAGGCGAATACCCTGTATTTTAAGGTGCTTCGCATAAGTTTGAAGACTCGCACAAAACACATAAATGTTTTAGAAAGTGCAGAAAATCCTCGAGCTATTCATTTTAAGTAGCATATATATATAGCCTTAAACTTAGGGGTAAAATATCGTTTAGTTCTGTGTATCCTAATTTCAAGCACTTAGACAAAACATTCGCTCAAACAACAAAATAAATGTTCTACAAACTTGGCTCGAAGCGGGCTCTAAATTAACCTTAATTAAATTTGTCATATCTTTGGTTTTTAATCAAACAAATGTTTCATGTTTTATGCTGAGCATGCTTTTTGTGTGTGTGTGTTTCTGTGTGTGTGTGAGTGTGTGGGCACTCGCTAATGTCAGCGACGACATGACAACAAAATGTGACCAGAGCGAAAAAACGAAATCTATGTTAGAACACAAACGATTAAAATCATTTTAGCCCCCGTTAAACACACCTAATTGCTGGACAACCATCAGAGAGCTAATTGAAAAGCCGCCTGGTACAAAGTTTCTTTGTATATATAGATGGATATACATATATATTTTTTGCGGTATTTTTTAGTCTCTTACAATTTCAAGGCCCGCTCTTGACTAATTTTCTGTGCTCAATTTTTTTTTACGATAGTTTTTTCTGCACAATTATTTCAATTTTATTTTATTTATTTGCTTTGGGGTGTGGCCGCAGTGCGACACGTTTTATTTCTAGTGGCTGCCAAATGCATTTGCTGAGCTTGCAAAACCGCAAGACTGCGCTCGAGTCGGGGCCCATAAATAGGGGCGTCTGCGCCCGGTTTTATGGCAATCAAATGCGTTGTTTAATTCGAATTGACTTTTTGAACTTGCCGTGAAACGTCGTGTCGCAAATAGGAGCCAGTATTGCAAGTGGAGCACGTGCCCGAATCTCTGGTGATCAAAAATTATAAATGTCTAAAAATGGCATTGTTGATTGGCTTTCGATGTGATTGGCAAACAAATAACTGATATAGATAGGTTTTGAATAAGTCTTAGCTTAGTATAGCGGGTTAGTAAATGGATTTAGACCAGTGTCGAAATCTCGGAGCTGCTTGAGGGTCAACAAGTCCCGTTTCTTCATCATCAGCCTTAACCGCGGGGAAGACCGGCAAATTCCCAAAATGACATTTTAGACGCTTAACTCACTGTTGTAAGGCCATCTGCAAGGAAATATTATGTTGTCCTACTCTAGTTCCTGAATTTTGTGTGCTTAAATTAAAACACATCGGATAAATTTGTTCTCCAATATTTCAATATTTAATACATTTGATTTAATACATATTTTTAAATATTTATATTTCCATATATGCATTAAACAACATTACGAATACAATTACTTTTCCCTTTCCTGGCTTAGGTTTTGCTTTTTCAATATTTTTGATATTGAATATGAAAACTAGTTAACACAATTTTCGTAGATTTGTTTATTGAATGCATTCGCCCATTTCTAATGAAGCTTCGAAGTACTTTGTCAGAGTATTTCGAATAGAATAAAATGCTATAAATTTGTTGAAAGTTTGCAATTGATAGTTGTATCATAAACTAACGCCGACTCGCTTTTAAAACTGTTGCACAAAAAAAAAAAAAATAAATAAAAAAAACAAAAGGCCTGTGCACACAACCCTGCCACAGCCCTCCCCCCGAAAACAAGCGCCCTCTGGACGTAGACAAGCTAACAAATGCAATTCAGAGGCGATTCGGACACAAGGCAGGAAGCAAAAACAAGTTGCATGGGGGGCGGCCTGGGCGTGGCATCGAAGCGATTTGTGAAGTGTGCAGTGTACTGTTGGTGGAGGGGGGAGAGGGTTGTGCCAAACTTTGTGGCATAAACTTTTAATGAGTTCTTTTTATATTTGCGATTTGCATGGCCACGCCCCCCATTTGTCACACAAATGAAATCTGCTAGAGCGAAATTGCATTAAAGTTGCCGTTGTTGTTGTTGTTTTTTTTGCTGTTACTGTTGTTGTTGCTGCCACTTGTAAATTATTCACCCGCCACGACCCACTTCAATGACATTGCCTACTTCGGCGCAAAGTTTTGGTCAAAGCGGCCACCCTCCAATCTCCCCCTCCGGCTCAATGATGAGCGCAAAACAAAAATTGCGAAATAAAATAAATAAATATGCCTGGGCGCAAAAACTTTTAAATTGAAAATGCGCTTTGAATATTTCAGCGTTTTGCAATTCGCATTTTCCAGCACTTCCTGTCCGCCATCTTGTGCGCCATTGCACTTGGCTAACTACTAACTGTACTTGTGCTCATCTTTCGCCGTCTTCGCCGGCTTTTGGCACAAGGCGAAAATAATTTGAAATTTTAATTAAAAGTATTTCGGCAAAAGTTGCGGCGCTGCCGTCGGCGTTGCTTTCTATCAGCAGACACAAATACGACAAAATCAAAAAACATCCAAGACAAAAATTAAATAAAATTCCACACAAAATAGGGAAAACTATTTCCGGCCATTTCACTTGCCCCTCGCTCGCTCCCGCACTTGCTCTATCGCTGGCATCGCTTGTCTTCAATTTTAATATTGCCGCCAAAGGCAAAAATGCGCACTTGAACAAAACGCCGGAGACGAAAATCCGGACATGTTGCAGCTTGCAATTGTAGCCGATGTGACAAGTGTCGCTTACTATGTAGTGTGTGTGTGCAAGCCTGTGTGTGCGAGTGTGTGTGGCTTGCGTCTTTAAGTTAGTTTGTACATGCGTTCACATTTTTCAAGATATTTTTGTAAAATTATCTGAAGTGATTGCAAAAGTGTTTAAGGAAGATGTTACTGTATAATTAAATTAAAAATTTAAATTAGCTTAGAAAATATTTAAATTGAATATAAAAGTAAATGAAATATAATATAATATAATAACATATAACAGTAAATGAAAGTAATTGATAGATGCATCAAAATGGTTTTTCTCAAAAGACAATTTATACAAAACTAGAGGAAGCTACCCGTCATCTGGCTAGTCAATATAAATAATATAAACATTAAAAATTGCAACTGAATTAGAAACAGAAACGTGTAAGCCCAACGCCCATGTATTTAGCAGCGTTTATTTTATTCGGCGTTTTTCATGATGACCTACGTTTACCTCCACATATTTTAAGATAATATTTGTAATATTTTAAACAATAGACAACTCCGGCAACTGCACTGAGTAGACCAATGGCCTTTACAATGGCATTTCATTGATCGTGAATTCCGTGTACGCATAAACGTAAGCTTGTACTGATGCACTTCTTTGCATGCGTATACGTAGAAAGTATTGCCACTTGCTTTTTTTCTTTTCTAGCTGTAATTAAACCTTAGTAGCTGCCGAAGCAAAAAGAAAGGAAGCCCTAAGGCAGTCACAGACGAAGATGGAGACAGAGACGGAGCTCTTAGCACAAGAAAGAAAGAAACTTTATTAATAAAAGTTTTTCCTTTGGTATTTTAGCCAAGTATTATTAAAAACTTTCATATACGTAACGTTGGCAATTCAACATGCCCACTTACACACTCCCACACTCCCACGCACACACACACATACACTCTTATAGACACACCCACACACATGGTGCATATGTCGACTGCTGCTCATATATTCAGGCATTAAATTGTGAGGTCCTTTTTATGCATGTGACAATATTTGTTGCAGTTGTTTTTGTTTTTATTAATTTTGTTGTCATAGCATTGCGCCTCTTCTCCTTTTATTTCGTGTGTGGAAAAGCATTAGCACAATTTTCGCCTGCAGCCCTTACACGATAGACAACAGCTCTTTTCTCCAACCCTTAGCATAATTGGCTCAAATAATAAAATTATGGAGGTCCCTCACGCTTCCTTCAGACGTGACAAGCTTGCAGTATTTGTATCCTTCACTGTGTGGGCTTTGAAGTTTACTGCACATACATATATTACTAGAAGAAATTACCCGTCCTTGCCCGGGCCAAACATCCCATCATCCGTCTATGCGTGCCCCCCTTTTATTTGATTTAGTTTTATATTTTTTATTATTGATAGTGATTGCGAGTAATAACTAAAACAGCTAATTATAGTTTAAATAATTTTTTAAATAACAAATAAAAAAATGTAAGCCAGCGACCTTCCGTTTGATTGTCCGACGTGCATACACATGAACTCATGGCTCATGACAATTATATATTAAGATAGAACCTAGTCAAGGACTGACTTATCTATTCACATATCAATGTGATATAACTTACTGTAATATTTAATATAAGTATACTTTACAGGGTATCTTCGAATCAGCGGCTTTGTTCCAAACCATTTTTGATATTCTATATGCATGCCCATAGTCTTAGAGCTAAGCCACAAAGCAATTTAAAAGCCTTAAGCTATGTAGAAAGTATCTTTAGCTGCTGCCCAAAAGACCGCATAAGCCATAGCCCGCAATCCTTTTGATGATAAGTGGCCAAGCAGCAAATGACTCATCCTGGCCAGTACAGGCACTACAGATGCTCCGATGTCGTTAGGCTTTGAGCTTGACTGGCTGCGAGAGAGAGAAAGAATGTTTGCAGTCGGGCTGTTGAGCTCTCAAACTATTTGCACATTGAGTGCATGCATATTAGTTAGCATGGAAAAGGGAATATCTAATGAGCTGCGTGTACCGTCCATTAACAGGCGAAACGCATTTTCACAAAGTTTAGTTCCATTAGAGAGTAGTGCTTCGGCATCGTCTTCGTCGTCTTGGCCTTCTTCTGTTTTTCTATTTACCCGGCACTCACTTAGCCAGACAAACTGAACAACTAATTAAAGTAAAGCAACAACAACACATTTGCACACAAATTTCGTTGACCAGTTAGGCGGAAGCAATTGCACTGTTGTAAAAGCTATAGATACAGATACAAATACAAATTCAGATACATTCGCTGACACGCTATGCAATCAGTGCGGCGACCACAGTTGCCCCCTTGCGCTTTGACACATGAATATGCAAATATGACGCAATCATCGCTGCCCACTTCTCCCTTCACAACTGCGCATTGAGACCCCCCTTAGCATAGTTGTCGCTGCCCAGCTTTTGCCGTTTACTTCGATTTGCTGCGTTGTTCATTAATTTGCACAGGCGGCCGGTCAGGACTCTCTGTGGACTCCTGGGTCTGAGAATGCTGTTGGCATTGCTATCACAGCTGGCTGACATCGGAGCACATCGATATGGACCCGGCTCACTTTGTTGCTCGTTAATTGATTGCATCCATTTAGGTAACGCAGCATTGTCCCCCCACATCCTGCTGCTGCTTTTCCAGCTAACCTGATCTGTCCATTTGGTGTGAATCTTTGCGCCCGTCTCTGAATTAATTAGTGCCTGCTACACGTCTCGCACCTTGACAGCAGCCCGATATTTATTAATTGAAATAGAAAACTGAATACTTACAATTCCAAGCTTGCAAATCTGCTTGCTGTCCGCAAAAAATTATTACGCCTATTGCCCTGGGAGCATGCAACTACTATGAGACTCCAGTCCGTGCAAGTACTTATGCATTTGTCAGATGACGTATTCGCTTATCAGCTCAAGGTTTGAGCTCAAAGTTAAAGCACATATTTTATTATTAAGTAACAAATTGTTATATATTTTCAGACAGTTGTCTGATTGTATTTATAATATTTATTAGTTTTTTTTTACATAGAAACACTTAATTCTCAATAATTTGCTGCTGATATGGGTCGTATCATGAGCTGTATAAATTTGAGTGTCTCTTCGAACCCGTGCCACTGTTGCCAAATGATGCCCTTGCCGCGTGTGCTGGGGCTCAACTGCCGCCGCTTATAGTACTTGCCATTGGGATTGCTAATTGATGGAATAAAATACTGAGGACCATTTAAGTATTGAGAAAGCACGAGTGAGAGACATACCAAAAGGCTGCGCAGGCTGCATACCACCAGGCGCTGTGATATCGGCGCGCACAGCTACCTTCCAGCCAGCTATCGTTATCGCTGTCCAGTGTTGAGAACTTCTGCAGGACATTCAAGCCCATCGAATTGCCAGCGTTGCCAGTGTATCTGCCCAGCGAGCTGAGCTCGTAGAAGGTTTTCTCGCTGCCAATGCTGAAGTTGTCATAGTGTGCATAGCGTATCTCGCCCTCAAAGTCCTCCAGATGCACATAGAGCTCATAGGGCTGCAGTGCGGTCAAGCGATGCAGCTTCTCTAATCCAATAAAGAACTCGCCATTTAGTGCACCAAAGCCCACTTGATAGTCGCTCCAGTTGCGAAAAAAATTCACGCTGCCGTCCATGCGGCGTTGGATGACCAACCAACCGGAGCCAGCGAAACGCGCATCGCAGGGCACATAGAAAGAATCCAGGCCGGGAAGCTTGATCCTATAGATGCCGGTGGTGCTGCCAAAGGGTAAACAGCTGCGCGGCTGAAACTTTTCCAATTCATCATCGTAAGCCTTGAGCTTGCTGTGTGCCGCCTGCAGCTTTAATAAATGCTCATTGTTCAGGGTTTGTAACTCCAACATTTGTGCGTCTTTTAATTTGAGCTGTAAACTCAGCTCGGATATTTTAGTCTCCAGGTCTACTTCACTCTGAATTTGACGTAGATAATCCTTGGCCATTGAACTAATTCTGCAGCTGGTCAAATTGTGCAGTAGTGTTGTAAAGTGATCTTCAATTTCCTTGAGCTCGTCTGCAGCCGTTTTGGCCTGTGCCCGGCAAGCAGCCAACTCGGACTCCTTCTCCCTAACATGAGTCTCGCAACACAGCTCTGTGGCTTCAATGTGCCCAGATATTTTAGAATCGGTGTTAGCTTCCAGCTGAAGCAACTGCTCATTGTTTAGCTTGATCAGTTCTTCAAGTTTTAGAATTTTTACTTGTACTTCGTCATCCTCCATCAAACTAGCCCAACTGCCACTCACTGAGAGCAGCAAAATGCAGTATTCAAAAGTATTCGAATATCTGCCCATTTTGCTTATGCGTCCCGAACTAAAAGTTAGAGCAGATTTTGTATACAAATTCCCACGAGTTGGGCAGCTCACTGAGAGCGAAGTATAAGTCAGACGGGTCTTATCAAGCCATACACCAGCAACAATATGTGGGGAGTCTCAGATAAGCGCTATCAGTATGTTTTTCCTGCTTAGTACTCTGAGCAAAATTGTTTGATATATTATAAATTCCTTCTCTTATTTTTATAGAGTTGCCAGTTTATGTTAATAAAATTTAAAATGTTTGTGCTAACCAAATTAGGCAGACAGCTATTATTGTTCCAATTGAACGTTTAACTTAAAAAAAGATTACTAAAAATAGTTTTCTTCTCATTATTTGCATTAAATTTATTTTTTGTATTGTTTATAGTTTTTTGGCCCTTATCATGATTTGAACTGATTTGAAGGAATAATCATTATTATGCCAGTCTGTATCCACCCAAATGATGCCTTGATTCGAGGTGTATTGATCTGGTTTTTGGTAAGGACCATTCAAGTTACTGAAAATAACAAAAATAATTGTATACATGCATATATTTATTTGAAATGTTCCAATTAACGCACCTGAGACCGCACGCGTAGTACCACCAGGCGCCATGAAAACGTTCAGCACAGCTTAGAGATTCATCACTATCGTTATCACGATCGTAGGTGCTGAACTTTTGACCTTCGTTTAGACTTAATGCATCATTGATGTTTCCGCCGAAATTACCCAGGGACTGCAGGGCATACGATTCCTGTTCAGAGCCCACCTTGAAGTCATCATATGTGGCATAACGTGACTGGC
Organism: Drosophila littoralis; assembly: GCA_018903485.1. NCBI lineage: Eukaryota > Metazoa > Arthropoda > Insecta > Diptera > Drosophilidae > Drosophila > Drosophila littoralis. The sequence continues at coordinate 5,166,225 of JAEIGF010000297.1, read as the reverse complement.
CATCAAAGTCCTCCAGCTGTATATAGAGTTCCTGTGGTTCGGATTTGGTCATTTGGTGCAGCTTCTCCAGACCTATGAAGAACTCGCTAGCTAAATCGCCGAATCCAGTTTTATAGTCGCTCCAGTTGCGATAAAAGTCGACGCTCCCGTTGATCCTGCGCTGTATCACTGTCCAGCCGGGACCAGCTAGTTGGCCATTGCAAAGCACTCGGAAGGGTTCGCCCACACCGGGCACCTTTATCACATGCACATTTAAAGAGTTGCCAAATGGCTGACAACTCGAAGCCTGGCAGTAGTTCGTGTAGGCGTCTATCACAGAGTTCAATTGCTTGATACTCGCATCATTAGAATTCAACTGCGATTGCAGTTCAATAATCTTGTTGCTCATTGTGCCTATACTTTTACCAGAGGCCGTAACATTTATGTTCAACCTTTTAATCAGCTCCTGATTCTCTCTGAGATGCTGCTTGGTGGCCTCGGCTCGGCTATGGAATTCCGCAATACGATCGTTTTTCTGATTTAAAGTGAATTTTATGTCATCTATTGTCGCGGCTTGTTCTTTGATTTTACCTTTTGTTTCACTCAATTCATTAGTCTTTTGCGACAGCTGTTCCCTCAGTTGTTGTATGGTTAATTCACTTGAGTTTAGTTTAGTAAATGTTGCGTTGATCGTTTGCTGCAGTCCACGCAGCTCGAGGGTAATGTTTTGTAGTTGATTGGGCTTATCAACGAGTGTATCTTGTAGGTTTACTTTAGCCAGTAATTTTTCATTATTGATCGTCAGACTCTTGACCAGCTTTTTGTAAATATTTGTCTGCTGCATGCGCGATTCTTTTATGGAATTGTAGGATTTCTGTAACTCTGAAAACTTTGAACTCAAATTTTCGCAATTGCTTAACATAGTTTCGGCTTGTTTATTTCTAGCCAAAGAGTTTTTCAAAGTCAATAACACTAAAATTATGTACACAAAAATTTTAATTTGCATTTTGCACAAATTATCAGCTCAATTTTATTCCGTTTGTATTTCTTGCTTCAGTCGTTATACACGCGACAATTGGAATTAAAATTGCTTATTTGTCTACATATATAAATAAGTATTTTTCAGAATATTTATTTATATTTATACACTGCAGCCATTGAAAATAGGCATATTGGTTTTATGCTCATTTATTAAACAGTGCCCAACCGAGTCGATCCATTTCTGTTCGTTTATCCGTCCGTCAATCTAAGAGACAACGAGAAATAGAGATATGAAATTTTAAGAGTTCAATGCCAAGGAACGCACAAGTTTATTTGACATCATCGATAACTGGTCGTTCTGCATTGAAATCGATAAGAAACGATAGCAATTCCCAGTTTTCTTAACATGTCTCGAAACTTATAAGAGCCCACGAAATATCGTAGATATATTCTCGTATAGTATACACATATCTAAAAAACTTTTATTTTTTCGGATAGCCCATCCAATTTGGCTTTTCTAGCGCCTGCCAAGCGTCTGGGTTCACGGTATCCCCCAGTCGGGCACTTCTAACTTGAGCCCCCTTGTAAATAATAACATGCTTATCGCGAAAACAAGATTATATATATACACACAATATATACTTATTATACCCTTACAGAGTGTATTATAATTTTGACTCGCAATGTTTGACGCATAGATGGACATCTACAAAGATACGTACTTGTGTATTTAATTCGATATAAATAGATTTTTCTATGATATACTTATATATTTTTTTTTTATTTATTCATTTATCTATCTAGCACATAATACATGTATATGGGAGCCGCCTGTATTAAATTTGTGCATAGTCTATTTCTCATGAGAATTGGAAGAGTATTCAATGGTCACCGATTTGTAGATAATTGTGTTAATTTTTGTACGTAAAGTCGGCATTCTTGAGAAAAAAAAAAAAAAACAATTTAAGTATATAATATAGTTGAGCTGGAATATTTCAGTTAAAGTCCACTCAAAAAAATATATCAGAATTTTAGAAATTCAAGAGTTTTTCTTGAAAAGTATATTTTAAAAATTTTAGTTTTGAAAGAATATTTTTAAATAACATTTGCTTTATATATATTTTTCTAAACATCAGAAAAAGTTATTTGGACGGAACATTCATTAATATAATGCTCGATATATTGTTAAAGATAGCTAATATTGAAATTTAGCTCAACTTGAGCTTCTAGTTTAACAACCGTCTTTAACATCACAAAAGACTATGCGGGATAAATATGCTTAATCCAGGAATTAAGTGATATGTTGTTTTTATTTGATGAATATTTTAATTTCCTCTTAATTTGGCAAGGGCTAAAGCTTTAAAAGCTGTGCAGATGCGCTGCGTGAACAGCAGCAGCATCAATTAAATGGTTATATTTTATTAAAAATCTTGAACAAAAGACGCAATGGCATTGCCATGGCAAATAGATGGCGCGATTTTCGCTCATTTTGTGGTGCAACTGAGCGTATACGCAACGTGCAACAGTGTGAGACCGTTTGAAGTGTGGGCGTGGTTGGTGAGCATCCACCGGTTGCCATAACGCTGACGCGGCAGCTCGACTCGACACGACTGGACCAGCCTCGAGACGCGACGACGCCTGCATTCCGCAGACTGGTGCGATGGTGAGGGTTGAAGGGGGCGGTGTCTGCAGGTGTGAGCGGTGGCAGAGCTCTAGACAACGATGTTATTTATTCCGGATTTGTCTACCTTTTTATTTATGTTTGGCAGACGCCAATTTTCATGGCGGCGGCAGCGGCAGCGGCAACGGGAATGGATTTGGCTTTGGCTTTGGCTATCCAAAGGATGCAGCTGCTCTTCAGCTTACCTGCACGTAGAAGCAGGCATGGGGGTGCGGCTGACCACGTGATTCTGTGCGCCAGCCAAGCGGAAAATAAAAGAAATGCCAAGCAACAGCCGCCACGTTGTAAGCTCACCTTTGATTGTCTTAGCCCGGTCGGACAGACGCTCGCCGGCCAAGTAATGAAAACTGCCCCTAGTTAAGGGTTGAGTTTTTGGAAAGCCAGCAGCCAAAGGGGAAAAGGTGGACAAAGTGAGAGAGAGAAATAGAGAGAGAGAGAATTAGAGAAATATCTCTGTTTGTGCTGTAAATATTTAAACTGTAAAAATGCTTTTGGCTTCTGGCTTTGTCTACGGCCTTTGTATTTTGCTTAGAATTGAAACGGCAACGTTTTAAATTGTTTCCGCGTTGCTGTCATTTGGAGAGAAGTGCTTAAAGCCAACTATTTTTGATTAAAAAACTTTCTTGTTGGCCGACAAACAAATTCAATAAGCGGCAGCAAAAATCAATAACAAAAGCCGACAGCTGCCTCACAACCGTCCATCGAAGTGGCGCGAACTAAGTAATCTAAGCCACAAAACACAGCCGCAGTATGCGTAGCATGGTGTGTGAAAGGTGGTGGCGGGGGGAGTCGGTTTGTGTGGGGCACATAAATTCAAGATGTGGCCATAAGATTTATGACGATTGCGAACGTGGAATTTCGACAGCGACCATAGACAAAAGTGGCCAAAAGAAAATGCCGCAACATTTGTGAGTGCCTCTGGCCTTTGAACTTCTGTGTAGGGTGGACAGCAGGGACGGGCAGGCGTGGCTGGACAACAATTTACAGTAGGCATATAAAATGTGCATAAAAATTGAAACTGCCGGCGCGCCTGCCGCCTCTTGAGAGGGGCCGTCTGCCTGGCACTGGAGCATGGGGCGTATACTTTACGCATTTTAAGTTTCAATTTCACAGCCGAATTTATGGGCATAAAAATGGCGGCATGGCCATTTTATGGCCACTTCCGCTGACCAAAAACAGCAAGAACTCTAAGTGATTTCTAACATAAAAACGCATTAGAGCCAGACGTCAGACAAATATGATAAATTCAGCGCAGTTTGTATGCCATATAATGTTGTCTGACTTTCAGCTTGAAATTTGTTGGCTTCAAATCGAAATTTGTCGAGCTTTTATTTACTTCACTCACTGACTGCTTAATGAAAATGCTTTTTTCCGTGCAATTCGCCGGGGCAACTCAACTCCCAACCATGCCCTGCTTTGAGCAGCGCAATCAATTGTCAAAGTCGTCGGGTCCACGGATCCATAATCTGGCTTATTATGCAAAGTAAATGCCCGGCCCTTTGGCAGCGGACCCCAACCCGGTCCAATGGAGACGCCAGATAATCTTGGTGATATTTCATTGTCGTCGTCGCCCAGGCTTGTAAATGCGTTAACAGCCACGCCTACGCTCAGCCTCTGCCTCACTTTCCCGGCGCTTGCCTCGCTCCAATTGCGAAATATTTCCGTTTCCGGTTTGCTGTTGTCGCTTATGCACTTCCTTCATTCCCGCTCATTTGTCGCGACCCGCTCATAATGCCGGACTATTTGCTCAGATTTGTTCTTTACGCTGGCGGCGTTGCCATATTTTTTTATATGCCCTGCTCCATATCCGTTCATATATGGAAATACTCGAATTTATTATGCGTTTGTCCGATTGTCTCGCGCGTAATTTTCCAATTTCCATAAACGGTTTCAATTTCAGCATTTCCTTCATTTTTTTTTTTTCTTATTTTTATTTTTATCATTGTGTTTACGTGTTGGTCGAAAGGGTTTTGCAATTGGGCTTTGGGGTTCCTTTGTGCTTCATTAGCATATTAAATGGTTCCTTAAAGTTGATGAAGTATTAAATTATACGATTGTAGCTATGACTATGCCACATTATGGACACGTTTCATTCCATTTGTGGTACAAATAGCCCAAACAGACAGACAGTGGGCGGAGGCACCAGACTATGTTGATTATGTGGCAGCCCTAAACAGTTTTTCCATTTCAATTTACATATTCATTTATTTGCTACTCATATATGTCGTGAAGAGATTTTTTTCAGTTGTAAGATTTTACAAATTATGTGTTTAAGAAAACTGAATTTTGGAAATTGTTGGCATTACATTTGCTGTAGTTTTCCAAAAGATATTCCCGCTATAAATATACATATATCTGAGAGTGTGCCGCATTCTTTACACTCTCCAATAAATTTGCATATTATATATACACATATAAAAATAAGGAAAATCTTCTTGTAGTTTCAGCTCATAGTTTCTTGCATAGCAAAGGAAAATCAAAAATAGCCAAATATTTCCCATAGCTCATTTGCATTTTCTTTATATATCCCTGCCTTAAATTGCATTCCTCTTAGCTGTCGAGTATTTTGCTTGTCCCTTGCAAAAGCAAAGCCCGTTAAATAGTCGAATTCACCTCAGAATCTAAAATCGGATGACACAGCCGTCGCACATGATCACCTGCTGTTCGTGCATTGCATATATTTGGCAGATACTCCACTCTCTGTCCGTACCATTTCATCTCGTCTTTTTCTATGCAACTGAATGACTTCATTTTGTGCGCTCAGCCATGCAAATTCGCAACTGATTTTGCGCCCAAATCACATTGTTGGAAGATGCCAAAGATGGCAACGTATGGAAAAGTGCAAAAAAAAAGAAAAAATCACGATTTAAAAACTCTAAAATTAAGCTATCATCAGGTTTTACAACTGACTCTATCTCACTCTCGCCTACTATCTCTTTCCTCCACTCGCTTGCTCTGTTCCTAGGTGGGAACACATTCGAGTACAATATGTGTATAAAAAAGTCAAAAAGAAATAAGTGCAGTGCAATGTCATTAAAGCAGACAAGCAGACAAGTACGAAAGGAGTGGTGTGGACTGACGATGACTATGACCAACATAAAATCACAACGCATACAGATATACACACACACAGACACGCAGCAGATAGAAAGACAGTCGCCGTAACCCAATCCGTAACCCAACCCGTATTCCTGTCTGTGGTCGCTTATCGGACGTTGTGTGCGTTGTCTGGCTCCGAACTCCGAGCTTTGTCCCCGATTCAGTCTCCGTGTGCGTTACATAAAGCTGTAATCTGTGCTTATAAAACGGCAAAATGGCAAAACTCTGCAGAGGGTTTTTAATTGTCTGTGCCGGATGGCAGCCTTAAATGCCCTACGACACAAGATGGACCCGAATCACACCAAGAGAAACAAGGCACTTGAACTGAGAACAAGACAAAATTTAATTAATCTAATTTATTTTGATCAAAAATAATAACAATAACAGACAAAAAATGTTAAAAATAGCAAGAAAAAAAATAAACATGAATAAAATTCTGTTAAAAACTAGGCTGAAAAAAGTTCTAACAAATTAGGTTTAGTAAAATAAGGAGAGAAAAAAAACTAGAAAAAAATATGAAAAAGTAAAATTTGTTTTACTTTGTTTTAGCTATTTTATTTATAAAAAATGATATAATATATTAAACGTTTTTTTTATTCATTTTATTCTTTAATGTGCGGTTAAAACGACTGTCTTTCATATTACTTAATACATAAAATTATGAAAATTAAATACTGAAATCCCAATTAGAATATACAATCTTATCAATTTATTTAAAAATTTGATTTATTTTTAAATGAATATTTTTGCTGTGAAAATTTTTTGTCAGTGCACACACGTCCGATATGAAACGATTTTGTTGAGTATGCCCGAGCAAATGCTGTGAGATTTTTTTAATTAAAATCCCTTCATAATATTATGTTAATGTTTGCTTGCCACCTGAATAACTACCAGGGACCCTGTCACTTTATTGCAGCACCCTCGCAGCAGCCACTCCTCACCTTTGCCGCTTCAAAATGCTTTTTAGCTGAAATCAGCGCGAGGCAAACTAATTTCTGGACGAGATTGAAGTGCCAGCTAGAAAGTTATAAAAAGTAATTGTTGGCACCCGTTGATTTTTACATTTCATTCTCGTCTCACCCTCACGGCCAAAAATGCAAATTGAGTGCGCTATCAGCAACTGTCATGGCAACCCCTTTCCAACGCATGTCCATTGGCGAGGCGTGCTACACGCCCAACTTTCGTCGCACAGTTCCACCTGTTTTGGTTCTTTGGCTCCGTCCCCCTTACTGTTTTTTAACAATTGTTGTTGGGCTGGTAGCCATTTGGCTGATGTCGGCAGATTTAGCGCACGTAGCATTTTTAATAATGCCGCCAATTGTCATATTTGCCCCATCCAAAATGTTCAACCCATTTCGCAGGGGATATCCTCATATGGTTATTGTTGTGCTTCTCTTTCAGCTCTTTGCAGCAATTAGTTTCAGCAAATTTCCAACTATCTCACAATAAAAAGAAATGCGAAACGGAACCGAGTTGATGAACGAAAATGTAAAAAAAAGACAATGCAGATGAATTTGGCCTTAAAAGAGATAGCTAGTGTCAGCGAGTATGATATAGGTACACGTATTTACTAATATGACATTTAAAATGTTTTCGCAATATTACGTTTTTGAAGGCTTACATGAGCTGAGGATATTGGGTATATAGTTGTAGATAGGCTCGTGTAAGCCTTCAAGGAAATAAAACTCTTTTGGAGTTTGTAAAAATTTTGACATTTTCTCTGCTTATGCTTATCTGATTTATTGGAAACGTCAGCATGAATGTAATAACAAGGATATAATAAAATTTATTTTAAAAGTGATAAATAACTTTGAATTGTTTTCCAAAAATTGCAGACTAGATAAAGATTTATATTGAAACTCTACTTAATCATATGTGCATTCATGAAATGTGTAAAAGAGCATAAGCTTCAGATGTTTTTTTCATCTTTTTTAGTTTGATATTTTGCTTGGTAATAATACAAAATTATAATTTTTGTCCTTTCGATACATCAATTTTATATAATAAAAATTTCTTTTATTTTAAGAAAATGAAGTTCGATTTTCATAACACTTATTAACGAATTACTGTTCCAACAATATTAACTTATGAAACTGTATTCTAAAATCTGAGTAAGAAACACAATCAACAGGAATCACAATCTTTGCCCCGTGTAAACTTGCGAATGAAGAACATCATAATCTTAGTCCCGTGTAAGCTTGCGTCTGCCTAGGAGCCTATCAGTCATAAAAATACATACAACGTCGTTTATTACCCCCCGCATCAGCTTTTATATATTTTTTTTGTGTCTCTTTCTCTGTTGTCTGTCATATCAATTGTCAATTTTAATTGCTGGCAGTTGTCATAACTCGGTTGTTAAATTTACAACTGAGCTGGCCAACAGGGAGCGAGCGAGATGGAGACACAGCGAGTGACTGAGAGAGATGGATTGAGTGGTGAATGGGGGGGGGCAACACACACCACATTTGATGGCGCCCTCAACGCAATGCGTTGACTTTCTTTATGGTTATGCAACAGCCAGACTGGACAGAGAGTCCATATTCGAGTCGCTATGCATGAGCTGCTTAATATGCAGCGAGTGGCCATATTGAATCATCTGAGGCAAATGCCGCGGGCACACTCTATCAAACCGGGCGAGTGCGTGGCTCATGCTGATAAGCAGAAGTCACGTAGAGATGATTTGAAAAGGAGACAAAATCATGCATTAAATCGTTGCGACTGGCCCGAGCTCAGGCTCTCAGTTCATTTAATTGCGGCCCGCTAAAGGTGTGCAGTTACACAGAATCCATCCCCCCTCAGCGCGCTGCACCTGGCTCAGCCCCAGTGCCGTTCTAGTCGCAATTAGTCAAACGAATTTGTTGGAATTAATCAGAATGTGGCCAGTATTTAAAATGCAAAATGCGTGCGCTAAATTACGACGAATTCTGAAGCAGCATAGAAAATATACATAAAAAAAAAGAAAAAACAAACTAGACGCATTTTTTAGCGTGTAAGCAGCGCAGCCCGCGTTGCCTCTCCTCGCAAACTTCCCTGGCGGCAAAAGAGAGAAGACTTTTGTGCCAAGTTGATGATGACTCGTTTTGGCTTTGTGCTCGTCTTTGGCGCGTCTACATTTGAATACTAATTGCATTTGGGGCACGTTGCTGTTGTTGTGGTTGTTGGCTGCCTGCCTTGCGGTAAATATGATAAACAACAAAGCGCCTCATTTTGATATTTGTCTGTTTGCAGCGCCCACGTTGACGTTGTGCCACCACGTTGCCAATTCCGCCGACAGACTCCCACGACTGACAGACTCGACCTGCCCCGCCATGGCTGGCTGCCTGCCTGTCTGCCTGCGCCTGCTCTTCGTAATCGCAAATAGATATGCGACTCAGATAATGATCGGCTCAGCTGGCAGGCCAAACTCTAGCTACAGCTCCAGCTCCAACTCCAACTGCAACTGCAATTCCTGACTCTGGCGGTTGTCGCGCTTTGAACTTAAATGGTTTTTGTTGCTGTTGTTGTTGACATGCAGTCAGCAGGCAAATTTGCCATATGTTGGCAAAATGGCAAACTGCTTTTGCGCTGGCCTTTCCAGCTTTAGCCAAGTGTCAGGTATTTTAACATTGCCTTGCGAGGACTTGCTGCTTACCATTTTAGCTGACACACAATAACAATGCATACACTTCCAAAAACCAGAGAGCTCTATTTTGCACTTGGGTTTTCTTAGTTTCTTTCATAACTATGCCGACGAATTTCATATATTTTTCTGAGTGCAGAACTGTTGAATAGCCGCAAACACATTCAGTTTTTAAAATTTTGTTAATTTACATTCCATAGCACAAATTGTTACTAGCCTTCACGCTGCTTTAGAATTGCGAAAAGTTGTGCACCAGAATGATTTTGCATATAAAGTGCATTTATTTTGTATATTACAATTTTCTTTTAATTTTTGAAATCAAATTTTAGTTGTATAAAACATTTTAAGAGGTGATTATTTTTTATTAAAACTAGGTTGCATGGTTTTGGTTCTGTTTATGTCCACTTTTTCTGGAATATTTTCTAATCACGACGTGTCTCTTCGCTGTCAGTTGGAAAACAATCGTTTTTGTCGGTGAATTTGGAGCAATACATACGAATAGGAGTATTAGGGCCAGAAATTAAAAAAAAGCAACAGCAGCAGAGCCAATGAATAATTGTCCAAGCACAACATCAGCGCCGCACTTGTAATTAATTATACAACAAAAACAGTAGAAACAGGCAGGCAGGCAGGCACAGGAGCAGGCAACAAATATGTCTGGTAATTATCACTAAGACGCTCCGCTGCTGATTAAAAATGCGACGCCGACGCTGGGACTTGGGAGTGGGTTCGGGTCTGAGAGTCGGACTTGGACTTTAACTTGAACTGGAACTGGGATTGGAACCTGGGTCTGGATCTGGTGATGTGCATCGAGGCAGCAAGTTGAACGCCAACTTCAACTCGAATTCTGACAGTTTTCGTACGGCAGACATGACAAGCTGCCAGTGCCGATGACGCTAAAAGTTGGAACACAGTCGGTCGCCGGGGCCAGTTGCGGCCGGCGGCTGCCCCCAACTGATTGACTGCCCAGACAAGGCGACTGGCGACGGAATCTCAAAGCTGATGCTTGGCCTGCGCTTGAGTGGCGATTTGAGCAGCGCAGCCTGAAAGCCGCACCATGTAGTCAAGTGCCGACGGCGACTGACCGACTCCTGACTGCCGACGTCCAGCTCTGCGGCAGGCACGGGGTGTGCGCGGTCAGCGGGCAGACGGTCAGACAACCAGCGACATAGAGTACCGAGTGTTGCATATAAATGAGGCGTGCCAAAAGTTGACAATGATATTAACCTTGAGTAGGCTTCTCAACTGGTTCCTTTCGTGAAGGTCATGTAGTCAGGCGGCTAGCCATTGATTCAATGCGATGTGCTTGAAGATAATTGCTATGGGCATAAGCTGACTAAAAGCTGATGGGTTTGTCATTCATGCGTGTTAATCAGCTTGTGACAGTAATCGATATACATGATGCTTAATCGATTCATTTCAGTGCAGTCCTCTGACTTGTTTGCTATTAAGAAAATTATCGATAAATTTTAGTTACCTCCTAATGCCCTTGTAGAAGGTATTACCATTTTGCTATGAAATGCGAAGCAGACATTTTCAACCTCATAAAGTATATACATATGTATAATATGCCTGTCTATTTCTATGCGAACTAGTCTCTCAGTTTTAAAGCTAGCGTATTAAAACTTTGCATAGGTCCGTTTTTCCGTTGATCGGCCGGATCGGACCACTATATTATACATATATCTGCCATATGAACGATCCGTCGAAAAGTAGGTTCTTGTATGAAAACTTTATTGCAAGATATTTTGAACAAACTCGGCAATCACTAGTTTCATTATTCTCTTTATAAATGGCCTAAAGAAGTATCTCTAGCTTTAGAATATGTTTATTGCTTTAAAGCATCGGAAGCCTAAACTAAATTGGTGTCTATAAATTGTATTCGCAAGTTATTTAAAACAAAATTCCTCTTACCAACTCGTTAACCGAACTGAATTTCACATTAACTGGCCAAAACGATGTATTGCGCCTAGGCATAGCAGTAAAAGGGGGAGCAAAAATAAAAGTTTGCAAGGGAACAACCCAGTTCAAGCAATATCGAAACTGTATTAATTACATTTATCATTTGACATTTTTATTTATTTATTTTTTTTGTTGCTGGCATTTTAAGCCAAAATAAGCTGGGTCTATAACAGACTCTGCTGGAGCTGTGAAATCTGCTGTAAAGTCTGATATATTCAGGGGTTTCTGCACTGCGCACAGTTTTCAGTTACCCTTTTGCCTTGCGCCCAAAGTTTTCGCCATCCTCCAATGTCTCCGGCAACAGAGCCCCACGTGTCTCCGGTAAAAATATGCTGCTAATCACGGCCGCTACCGAGAAGAGGCCGAATATGACTGGTGTTAGCCATGCCTTAAACTGGGCCAGATCACAGATGAGCGGTGCTAGCAGACCACCAATACGGCCGATCATTGAGCACAGGCCCATACCATTCGAGCGCACCACAGTCGGGAATATCTCACCGCTCCATAGATACACATTGGGAAATGACACCGACGCACCAAATAGTCCCAGTATGGCGCAGGCCACTTGAATCCGCATATCGAAAGTAGTCAGACACGCCAAAGCTATCAGGCCAATGACACTAAGCCCATTGGACAGCATCATTGTGATCTTGCGACCTAAATACTTGGTCAAGACCACGCAGAGCAAAGTGCCGGGTATGCCCAGCCCAGCGGCGATGAGATTGTTAAGGAATATATTGCCCCCTAGCTTGGATATATACTGGGCGGTGCCATAGTAGACCATGCAAATCACCAACCAAATAACGAGCTGGCAAATTGTCTTCATACGCAAGACTGGCGTTCGAAATAGATCGACCACGGTACCTTTTTTTGCAGGCGTCCTGGCAGCCAGCACTTTGTGGCTAGCCTCTATTTCCCCACGGATAGTTTCGGTGGGCGCATTGTTTCTTTTGGCTATCTTTTCCAATATCTTTATGGAATCATCCACGCGTCCTGTCGTAAACAGCCAACGTGGTGACTCGGGCACCAGGAATATGTAGATCACGAACACGACTGAAAATATTGTCACGGAGAACTGAAACCAGCGCCAGGTCCGTATAAAGTAGGCGAATATCGCCAGGGAGGCGTGGCCAATGTTGAATGGTATCTGATACAGAATTGCAATTAGTTCTCGTTTCTTCGGTCCAATTATTTCCATGATGAGCACAAAGCTGTTAAGCGAGAGAGAGAGAGAGAGAGAGAGAGAGAGAGAGAGAGAGAGAGAGAGAGAGATAGAGAGAGAGAAGCAAGCAAAACGATAATTAAATTCAAATCTTATCAAAAATTGCGGTATTTCAAAAGTTTAAATAAAGGTAGACTTCCTTACTTTCTAACCAAACCTAAATAAACATTAACACTCATTTTGCCAGGCATCGTGAAGCATATTAAAGAAATTTCCAATCCTTTTTGATATAGACCAGATATCTACATATATTCGACTGACCGACTGATTGGCGATCAACGCACTGCATTTTTTTTCTGATCGAATTTTGGCGAATTTCACCAAGCAAGTGTGGAAATTTAGAGGAATACGGCTGAATAAAATTAAGTCTGATTAGCTTGAAACTAATATTCAATGATTGTTGAGCATTTACGAAGTGTTTCACGCATTTCTTAAAATCCATCATGGGCCAATGAAAAGTTTGTTATTCGGGTTCAATTTTCGTAATAAGAGACAAAAATGGGCGGAAACATTGATTCCAACTTTTTTGTGAACTTCAAATTCATTTTGTAACAGATAGTGCGGGTGGATATAAATTTTGAACAGCCAGTAAATGGAGGGTACTTATTGTCTTAAGTTGTAAGCAAGGAACTTGACCAGGACAACGCCGGGAGATGCCAGCTATATATACTTAATTTCGTATATATATTATACTAGCGGGTATAACCCGGCCTTGCCTATTGACGTGTTCTCAAAAAGCTGTAAAATGATTTTGACACTGATCGGACGGATTGCAAAAAACTTTCATATAAACGTTTTCCGCCAATTTACTACTGTGGCGTTTTCATTAAGTTTTTATGTAGGACTTTAAAAAAAAGATTGATGCAAATCGGACATAACTTAAAACTTAGACCAACAAATCTTTGAATCGCATGACTACCGAGGAGGCTTAGATTCCTCGAAAAGTGTGAAACACGTCTTAAATGAATTTGAGCGCAAAACGTCACCCAAATCTTTGACCCTTTGAGCAGATGAATTTGAACAAAGATCTTTGAAAATTAGTTTGATATTAAAGTTTCGGAATATCCCTAAGCCACGTAACAAAAGGGCACATTCATTGCCTAAGGTAAGTACAGTGAAAATTTCAGCTTCTTAGCTCTTACGTTGTGCGTGCTCACCAATCAGTCAGTCAGTCAGGAGAATCAGTTTAAAATATATATATTTTATGTGATGGCAAAAAAGCCAAGATCTTACTACACAGCTTGGCAAAATATAATAAGGTCAGACTGCTTTTGGAATGATAAATCATCTTACTGATAGTATATTAAATTATCGGTAAACCGTTATAAGCTTTCTGTCTACCACTTTGCCATATTATATGGGCTATTATGAATGTTCGGTGATATTGTGAATTTGTTTGAATTGATTAAGATTAAAATTAGTCAGTGTAGTTTGGACCTTACCTGGTTGTCATGGTGCCGCCTGTGGCAAAAGCGACTAGAAATCTGAAGAGACAGTAGAACCAATAATACGGGGACAGACAGACGATCAAGCCAGTGCCTAGCTGCATGAAGCAGCAGCCCAAAAATGCAGGACGACGACCACAACTGCAAATATATATACCTAAATAATGCTATAAATATATGAAGGTATATTGTATATAGCTTACCGATCGGAGATCATGCCAAAGCAAATACTGCCAAACATAACGCCAGCCATAACAATGGATTGAGACATACTGGCCAAACTCATTTTTTTACAGGTAAGATCCCATTCTGTAATGATGGTGGTCTCAAATACGCTGGTGTCGAACTCGGTCTTATCGCAGTCGTCGCTGCACGGATCTGTCACGTTTGGCGTTGCGCAGCTTAGGGGCGTGGGGGCTGCCAAAAAGATGTGTGCCAGTGTATGCCAACCGGTGCCAAATTTACTTAAAAATATGAGCATGCAAAAGAAGAACTGATAACGCTTAAAGTCACCGATCTGGGAGATTATTGGATCGGCCGTCTTCTCCACCGGGACCGGCTCTTTCTTCTGTTTCGGTTGGTCGTCCATTATAATTAGTAGTTGTACCAATGTTTGCTTAAATGGTAAGAATTAAAATTGGAATGTTGATTGTCCCTACAATAGTTTGTTAACAGTTTTTTACAATGTAAACTTGACTTTCTCATTAATTGGATACATATATATATATATATGTGTGTGGACTATATATATTACGGACTGGCGCTCGCACAACTCGCGACCGGCAACTGACAGACTGGCGCGAAAATGCGGCTGGGCCCAAAAGATCGTCAGATCGATTTCATATGCCAACATTGAACCGGTTTTTGGGGCCTCAACGGCCACAGCTGGTTAGCAGCCGGTTAGCGTGACAAACTTGGCCAGGCATTAGCACCTGAGCAGCAGCAGCGACTGAACGCTTGGATTCGCATCCAGGCTAAATTGGCATTTAGTATTGCAACAGAAATAAGGCCAAAAGGCAACAAACCCCACTTTTACCTCTAGTCACAGACTCCCTCCCAGCTACATGATTCGGAACTCTGTAGTTGTAGTTAAATAAAGTTGGCCACTTAATTAATTGAAGGTGCGCCCCGGCCAGAGCTATTTGCCACAGATAGCAGCCAGATGCAGCCATTGTTTGCAGCCAGATAAACATTGCTGCCACTGCCACAAGATGGCTTAATTATCGACTAAGCCAGGCCACAATCGAGTGAAAGTTTGGCCCAAGTGAGTACTAGTGAGCCAGGCCTCGAGATTTGTCGCTAGCGACAAGCGACAAGCAACAATCAACACTCGTTACTTGCAACCAGTCAGCATATTCCCACGACTGTGGCAACCTGTCTAGAGAGCAACAACAGTGGCGCAAAATGTCACAACAATTGAAAATAAATTATATGCAAATTGGATAGCCAATCAGGGCCAACAATATGCTAGCCACATGATAAATCCGCCAATTGTCGCATATATGTGTCACATTGGCACCCACTAACATGCCCAAACTGGGCATCAAAATATAACTTCAGATTGTTGCCTTTCGATACGGTTACTTAAGAGCTTTCAACATGACTATAGATTAGCAAAAGCAAACAACTTTGTGAATTATATGGTATATGAGTTTTAAGAATTTCACAAGCTATATGATATATATTTATATATTTATACCCTGAAACCATTGAAAATGGGTAAAAAGGGTATAATGTATTTGTGCAAATGTATGTAACAGGCAGAAGGAAGCATCTCGGACCCCATAAAGTAAATATATTCTTGAGCATTAACAGCCGAGTCGATCGAGGATCTCAGAACCTATAAGAGCTAGAGACTGAAAATTTAGCTCCTAGTGCCCGCGCAGATCGAGTTTGTTTCCGATAATCGATAACTTGCCCCGTTTCCAAGTAATCAATAGAAATCTATATCGAAATCCTGTTTTTTGAGCAATTTTGGTAAATAATAAGAGCTAAAATCACCAAACTTGACATGTAGCTTCTAGAATAGTATATTTATTTGCATTTGGTGTTGGAAGAAGAGGGTTCAGGGTATCCCCTAGGCGGCTCCCGACATGAACTTCTTACTTGTTTATGGTTAACTTCTATTAAATTGTGTATGCTTAATAGAGTCAATCAAGTATGGAATACTAAGTAGTAAATGCTGGGTCAGGCTAAGATTAACAAAAAAAAAAAAAACAAGGTCAATATAAACAACACAACATTAACAACAAACAAGTTAACAATTGCTGTTGGAGTCGAACCAGCAACCTGTTTTTTTTATCCGAGCCTGAAATACCCAAATCAGACTTGCAAAAGAAATTTCGTTTACAAAGAGCGAGCTTCATATAGCTGCTTGTTTAAAAAAGAAAAAATCAAAAACTTTGACCTTATTTTGCTTATCGTGTGGTTCAAAGTTTTCAAAACCCCGTCTTAATGTCCACTTTCGCCACAATCGTTGCTTTTACTATTATATTTATTATTATTATTATATATAAAAATGCATACATATATAATAATAATAATAATATATATTAGACTACAAATCTGTTAACTCATTTTTTCTTCTTTTACTCAAAACTTGAATCAAACGAACGGAATGCTGTAAACCGGGCTCGCAATCGAGTTGCAGCCAAACCTTTATATATATATACATATATATAAGATTTTAGGTGATATAACGATAATGCACTTATTTTAATGGTCATTGTAAGGTTTTACGCACATGTTACCAATAAGCTTTTATGCGTGTATCACCAGGTATTATCCATACCATCAATTTGTGCATGATAAGAATGCATGTGCACGATGCACATGTTTGGTATGCTCAATGCTAGGCTTATCAAAATCGGGAATTATATATGCCACTCACTCCCACCTTTTTATTTTATAATTTAAAGCACATTTAGTTATGTTATTTTACTGTTAAAACACGAATTCCTTATATATCCGTTCCATCAATAGCTTTCAGCAGCTGGTGTTAGACTGCGTTTAACCCGCACGACAATGAGTTGAGCCGAATGAGTTCTGTATTTTCACAGCGTGTGAGTCTGGGCTGAGATAAGAGCTTCGACAGTATCATCTCTGGCCTGATAAGGCACAAATAAATGTTTTATTTGTTTATTATTAACTCGCTCTCCACACAGAGAGCTCTCAATACGCAACCATCTTATCTGTACGATTCTTTTTACAAGACTATTTTGAATATTTTAACAGCTTCTGTTAACAGCGCGAGCTACTAATAAAATCTGACAATATTGAATGGAACATAATGAAAACGAAACATAGTAACGAGGTAAGCCCTCGTCGTTTGTGCCTTAAACTCTTTCAAAAAAAGATCCTGTTTACAGATTTGTTTGTGAAATCAATTGGTTTCTTTAGACATGTTATTTAAAAACTGATTCAACTGTTGTTAAGTAAATATATTACTGCATAAACGATCTTAAACAATTTAAATGAGCTTTTGTAAAATAATGAATGTCCTTTAATGTGTTAGAAATACCCAATAATATAGACAGTATATTGAAGGTGTAAAATACAAAGTATACAGTGCAAGCGGCTCTAAATATGTAAATTTGAATGAACTTTTGAAAAATAAAATACATCTATACCTTATATTCAGTTAAGGGTAGGGATAAGAATATGAGGTTAGAATATGACACTCACAGCAGTCTAGATAATCAGAGTATAGAGAGTATTATTGAAGATACAGGACATACATATGTCTATAACTACATAGCAGAATATTGGTATATAACTACATAGCAGGATATTGGTAGCAGGATACAATTGCTATATATATACGAATATTTGAAACTTACTGCATAAAACCAACCAACTCTTGGCACTTCTAGTTCACCCGCAGTAAGCCCTCGACTCGATTTGAAAACAACTTGTAATTAACAGAAATTTGAGCTGTGGCTAAAAATCGCAAGTTAAAGAGGCAATCGAAATATATGTGTAACTACTGCATATACCCTCCACACCCCCCTCAAACCGTCCTACTTTTTATACCCTGAATTGGGTATATTGTATTTGTGCAAAATGCCAATGTATGTCACAAGCGGAAGGAAGCATCTCCGACCCCATAAAGTATATATATTCTTGATCAGCATCAATAGCCGAGTCGATCTAGCCATGTCAGTCTGTCTGTCTTGCCGTCCGTCCGTATGTATGAACGCAAGGATCTCAGAACCTATATGAGCTAGAGAAATTTTAGCTGCAGGTCCTCCTAGTGCCCGCGCAGATCGAGTTTGTTTCCAATAATCGATTACTTGCTGCGTTTCGAAGCAGTTGATAAAAATCGATATCGAAATCCAGTTTTTTGAGCAATTTTGGTAACTAATAAGAGCTATTATAGTATATACATATATCTCCATTTGGTGTTGGAAGAAGAGGGTTCAGGGTATCCCCTAGTCGGAAGCTCCCGACTAGAACCTCTTACTTGTTGTTATAAATTTTGTGGTTGGTATTTTGGGCCAAATGGAGCTGGGTCTATGACTGACTTTGGCGGGAACTGTTGACTTACTTGTTCCACATGTTCCACATGAGTTGTCCTTATTGAAGGCTGATTGGGTGTGTTACTCAAGAGATAGATATCTTGCGCATTATTTTACTAAGGCTGATTTTGGTGACAACTGTTAAATTATCGAGCTTTGATGTTGCCATTAAATTTTTTGTATCCCTGTACTCGCTCTTGATATCTGCGGTATTCTTGATTACCCAGCGAGGTTTGAAAAGCTTACATGGTTCTCAAGTCAAGTAATAAGAGTAATATATGTGAAGTCGATGTCCTACAAAAATTTAAGATATCGGGAAATTAATCTTCTAAAAGGATTAAACTCGCAGTTATCGCCATCAGTTTTCACATAATCCCAAGCAATTTATCTACTTTAACCCCAAACGTAAGACATATATTCTGCCTTCTTCGGTTAAGTTTAGGTGAGAGGGCAAGTACTGATCCAGCCATTAACGATTTTTTAGCAATCCTTTTTAAATCTAGGTACTTCTCTTCTAGGTATAATCAAAATATATTTTATTATGTTTTGTGGTCTGTAAACACATCATCTTTCCAAACATTATGGAAAGAATCGTTTGTCACTCCTGCGCAAAATTTCCAGTTACTGTTTTGACTTGTGTCCAAAGTTTTCGCCATCCTCCAATGTCTCCGGCAACTGAGTTCCGCGTGTCTCATGTAAAAATATGCTGCAAATCACGGCACCTGCCGCGAAGACGCCGAATATGAGTGGTGTTAGCCATTTCTCAATCAGGGCCAGATCACAGATGAGCGGTGCTAGCAGACTACCAAAACGGCCAATCATTGAGCACAGGCCCATACCATTCGAGCGCACCACAGTCGGGAATATCTCACCGCTCCATAGATACACATTGGGAAATGACACCGACGCACCAAATAGTCCCAGTATGGCGCAAGCCACCTGAATCCGCATATCGAAAGTAGTCAGACACGCCAAAGAAATCAGGCTAACAGCACTAAGCCCATTGGACAGCATCATTGACATTTTGCGACCTAAATACTTGGTCATGACCACGCAGAGCAAAGTGCCGGGTATGCCGAGCCCAGCGGCGATGAGATTGTTAAGGAATATATTGCCCCCTAGCTTGGATATATACTGGGCGGTGCCATAGTAGACCATGCAAATCACCAACCAAATACAGACCGTGCAAATGGTCTTTATACGCAAGTGGGGCGTTCGAAATAGATCGACCACGGTACCTTTTTTGCCAGGCGTCTTGGCAGCCAGTACTTTGTAGCCAGCCTCTATTTCCCCACGGATGGTTTCGGTGGGCGCATTGTTTCTTTTGGCTATCTTTTCCAATATCTTTATGGAATCATCCACGCGTCCTGTCGTAAACAGCCAACGTGGTGACTCGGGCACCAGGCATATGTAGATCACGAACACGACTGAAAATATTGTCACGGAGAACTGAAACCAGCGCCAGGTCCGTATAAAGTAGGCGAATATCGCCAGGGAGGCGTGGCCAATGTTGAATGGTATCTGATACAGAATTGCAACTAGTTCTCGTTTCTTCGGTCCAATTATTTCCATGATGAGCACAAAGCTGTTAAGCGAGAGAGAGAGAGAGAGAGAGAGAAGCAAGCAAAACGATAATTAAATTCAAATCTAATCAAAAATTGCGGTATTTCAAAAGTTTAAATAAAGGTAGACTTCCTTACTTTCTAACCAAACCTAAATAAACATTAACACTCATTTTGCCAGGCATCGTGAAGCATATTAAAGAAATTTCCAATCCTTTTTGATATAGACCAGATATCTACATATATTCGACTGACCGACTGAATGGCGATCAACGCACTGCATTTTTTTTCTGATCGAATTTTGGCGAATTTCACCAAGCAAGAGTGGAAATTTAGCGGAATACGGCTGAATAAAATTAAGTCTGATTAGCTTGAAACTAATATTCAATGATTGTTGAGCATTTACGAAGTGTTTCACGCATTTCTTAAAATCCATCATGGGCCAATGAAAAGTTTGTTATTCGGGTTCAATTTTCGTAATAAGAGACAAAAATGGGCGGAAACATTGATTCCAACTTTTTTGTGAACTTCAAATTCATTTTGTAACAGATAGTGCGGGTGGATATAAATTTTGAACAGCCAGTAAATGGAGGGTACTTATTGTCTTAAGTTGTAAGCAAGGAACTTGACCAGGACAACGCCGGGAGATGCCAGCTATATATACTTAATTTCGTATACATATTATACTAGCGGGTATAACCCGGCCTTGCCTATTGACGTATAAAATAAATGTTCTCAAAAAGCTGTAAAATGATTTTGACACTGATCGGACGGATTGCAAAAAACTTTCATATAAACGTTTTCCGCCAATTTACTACTGTGGCGTTTTCATTAAGTTTTTATGTAGGACTTTAAAAAAAGATTGATGCAAATCGGACATAACTTAAAACTTAGACCAACAAATCTTTGAATCGCATGACTACCGAGGAGGCTTAGATTCCTCGAAAAGTGTGAAACACGTCTTAAATGAATTTGAGCGCAAAACGTCACCCAAATCTTTGACCCTTTGAGCAGATGAATTTGAACAAAGATCTTTGAAAATTAGTTTGATATTAAAGTTTCGGAATATCCCTAAGCCACGTAACAAAAGGGCACATTCATTGCCTAAGGTAAGTACAGTGAAAATTTCAGCTTCTTAGCTCTTACGTTGTGCGTGCTCACCAATCAGTCAGTCAGTCAGGAGAAGCAGTTTAAAATATATATATTTTATGTGATGGCAAAAAAGCCAAGATCTTACTACACAGCGTGGCAAAATATAATAAGGTCAGACTGCTTTTGGAATGATAAATCATCTTACTGATAGTATATTAAATTATCGGTAAACCGTTATAAGCTTTCTGTCTACCACTTTGCCATATTATATGGGCTATTATGAATGTTCGGTGATATTGTGAATTTGTTTGAATTGATTAAGATTAAAATTAGTCAGTGTAGTTTGGACCTTACCTGGTTGTCATGGTGCCGCCTGTGGCAAAAGCGACTAGAAATCTGAAGAGACAGTAGAACCAATAATACGGGGACAGACAGACGATCAAGCCAGTGCCTAGCTGCATGAAGCAGCAGCCCAAAAATGCAGGACGACGACCACAACTGCAAATATATATACCTAAATAATGCTATAAATATATGAAGGTATATTGTATATAGCTTACCGATCGGAGATCATGCCAAAGCAAATACTGCCAAACATAACGCCAGCCATAACAATGGATTGAGACATACTGGCCAAACTCATTTTTTTACAGGTAAGATCCCATTCTGTAATGATGGTGGTCTCAAATACGCTGGTGTCGAACTCGGTCTTATCGCAGTCGTCGCTGCACGGATCTGTCACGTTTGGCGTTGCGCAGCTTAGGGGCGTGGGGGCTGCCAAAAAGATGTGTGCCAGTGTATGCCAACCGGTGCCAAATTTACTTAAAAATATGAGCATGCAAAAGAAGAACTGATAACGCTTAAAGTCACCGATCTGGGAGATTATTGGATCGGCCGTCTTCTCCACCGGGACCGGCTCTTTCTTCTGTTTCGGTTGGTCGCCCATTATAATTAGTAGTTGTAAATACGTTTGCTATTTTAAGTAACTCCAAAACGATAGTATAAACGGTATATACTATATAACAAAAGTATATTTGAAAAAAAATAAAAAATTTGAATGTTGAGTGTGCCTATAATGCGCGTGTACTGAGACTACAAACTAAATTAAAGTAGTTTGTTGACAGTTTTTTCCAATGCATACTTGACTCTCTCAATTAATTGGATACATTTATGTAGGTATATATATAGACTATCGGGTATTGCCCGGCCTTGTCCATTTTAGATATTACCTTTCCCATAAGAACACCGTGGAGAATTGAAATCTACCCGTTTCATCTTGATTTCCATTTCTATTTAAAAATAAAAATTTTGGATTCAGTTCTTTTCGCCCTTGTTAGTCTATGGTAATAATCTTGAGGCCGAAAATCTAAATCGCTGAAACATGTATTCATTAAGTTTTTATGTAGAGCATTGAAAATAAGTTTGAAGCAAATCGAACAAAACTCAAAACTTCGACCAAAAAATCTTTGAATCGCATTTCTACCGAGAAAGCTTGTGTTTTGCGAAAAGTTTGAAACACGCCGCAAATGATATTTCAAATAGATCCTTGAAAATAAATTTGAGCACGAAACGTCACCCACCAAATCCTTGACCCCCAATTCCTCCAAGGAGGTAAGGATTTTTCGAAAAGTGTGAAACACCCCTCAAATGAATTTGAAGAAAGATGTCCGTTTGTCTGTCCGTCCGTTCGTCCATCCGTCCGTTCGTCTGTATGAATGATCTCAGAATATTACTGCATAAACGATCTTAAAAAAGTTGAATGAGCTTTTGTAAAATAA
Organism: Drosophila littoralis; assembly: GCA_018903485.1. NCBI lineage: Eukaryota > Metazoa > Arthropoda > Insecta > Diptera > Drosophilidae > Drosophila > Drosophila littoralis. Next base: position 5,143,288 of record JAEIGF010000297.1, on the reverse strand, counting down.
TTAATGTGTTTTAATGTGTTAGAAATATCCAATAATATAGACAGTATATTGAAGGTGTAAAATACAAAGTATACAGTGCAAGCGGCTCTTAATATGTAAATTTGAATGAACTTTTGAAAAATAAAATACATCTATACCTTATATTCAGTTAAGGGTAGGGATAAGAATATGAGGTTAGAATATGACACTCACAGCAGTCTAGATAATCAGAGTATAGAGAGTATTATTGAAGATACAGGATATACATATGTATATAACTACATAGCAGAATATTGGTATATAACTACATAGCAGGATATTGGTAGCAGGATACAATTGCTATATGTATACGAATATTTGAAACTTACTGCATAAAACCAACCAACTCTTGGCACTTCTAGTTCACGCGCAGTAAGCCCTCGACTCGGTTTGAAAATGTTAGCTAAAACAACTTGTAATTAACATGGATTTGAGCAGTGGCTAAAAATCGCAAGTTAAAGAGGCAATCGAAGTGATATGTGTAACTACTGCATCTTCCCCACCTCTCGTACTGTTTGCCCTGACAGCTGCGTCGACGTCATGCCAAGTGTGACCACAAAGCGAAAGCAATTAAGAAGCATAAAGAACATTTACATTGTCGGTCGCTTTTGGCCAAGTGGCAGATTTAAGCGGCTTTTGAATGTCAGAAGCGGCGGGAAATGTTTATGCCAAATATTTTGGCAAATATTTTTGCCGCACGTTTTCATTTTCTGGGGTATTTATGGTCCTAGCAACGCTCCAATTAGCACACAAAAGGATTATGGGCCAAATACCGCAAAAATTGTACAGGGCTTATGACGAAATGCGAGCAGTGTTTGAGCCAAGGGCAACACTGTGCACCCTCGTTGCGGTTACTGGGCCATAATTGCAACACAGAACCGGTAACACTGCCAGAAGGGCAGCAGGGAGGGTACGCTTCTAAATCCACTCGTAGCCGAATCAAGCGTTCGCAACAAGCAGCCAGACAGATGGAATAAAGTGCAACAAGCGTTTAATTTCAGCTCACATGAAATACAATCAAAATATTTTATAGTTTTGCCCATAAAGAAATTCATAAAGCAAATGTCGGCGTCGTTTTACCAATTCATACGAAAATTGCTAACTCAGCGCGCACATATATCATTTTTATGCCCAGCCACGCCCCTTTCAACTCATAGCAAATTGACAAATGCAGCAACGCGCGGCAATGTCTGAAATGTCTTTGCCACTATTTAAGGTCTTTTATGAGTTGCCAACTGCGAGCTGCAAGTTGGAAGCTCAGCCCCGCAGCCATCAGAGCGGTGTGGCGCGGAGAGGGAACCTGCCTGTTGGTTGGTGTCAAAGGGGGCAGCTGTGAGCTGGCAGCGCAAATGAAAAAGCGCACCAGAAACTATGAACAACGCTCAACGGAATAAAACTGCTTGTAATATGTAGTAAAAACCCCAAGTAGAGATCATTTTAATATGAATCAAAACGACTAGGTGATGCTCTATCGGTGAATATTAATTACAAAATTAACAGGTAAAAAGAATTTGCTTTTAAAATGCTGATTCATAAAGGGAATTACGGCCTTATATACTAATACAAAATTTATTTAAATATTTCAAAATTAATCTCAATATTTTTTAGTCTTTTATATTTGTAAAATAGTGTCAAACTATTCGACTAAATAAAACTGTTTTGAATTTCTTCAAAATTTGTTTATTTTTACTTACCTTGTTCCGAATACCGAAACGTTGAAAACAACTTGCTGCTCGACCTCTACTGAAAAAAATCAATAGCTAGTCCCTTTATATAAATAGTACGCAAAACTACCCTCAAAATGTCCTCTATATATATTTTCCAACTACCTGAGCTCCTATCAAACATCTGCCTATCCATCCAAATGATCACAAGATGAGCTACCTGTGCATTGTATCGTGTGTGAGACCTCGAAGGTGTGACAATTTACAGGACTAAGAATCGAGTTGTAATGTAAGTGAAATTTTCTATTGAGAAAATCAAGTATAATCAAAAATAATCAATCTTACGGCCTCAAGTTAAGGTATACCCACTGACTTTTATAGGGTATTTGCTGCATCATTTTAAGTGGAAAAAAAAAGTCAGCTAAAAACAAAGCGCCGCATCAACGCTTTGGCTGCCTTGGCTTGAGCTTGGGCTCTGGGCACTGGGCTTTGGCTCTATTCCTCTCTAAATCCTCTTTGATTAAGTGCTCAGTCTTTACTGTGGAGATTTTTTAATCGTTACCTCGTACCACCACGTTCCACAGGACGCTCCTAGCTGCTGGCTGGCTGACTGGCTGGCTGGATGCTTGCAGGCAAGTGTAGGACGTGCATGTGACCATGCCCCATAGATTAATCGCTAATCTGTCCCTAGAGGGCGTACGGACATTTTTAAAAACTGCACAAAAAAAGCAACAAAAATGCGCTGCCTCATCCCCCTCAAAGCCAGCTAAGAGAACCCAGCCCCGAGACTACAAGAAGACTGAGAACCATTTGGAGTTCTGTTTCTCGTTAAGTTCTTGTATACTTCTGTTTTTTTTTTTTTTTGAGTGCGGTACAGGGGAGTCGGGTTTCTGTTCTGTAGCTCTTTAAGTTCGCATTCGCACCTCTTTTTGTGCCTTATTTTTTTCTGCTGCCCTTTTTTGGTTTTATAAATAAATTAATAAATTTAAGGCCCAGCATTAATTGTTATGCATGCTCAGCTGTAGTCGGCAGATTAATGTTTTAATTTTTGCTAGTCAGTCGTCTAGTTTAGTATTCTCTCCGGTAACTGCTCTACCTCATCCATTAATTTATGCGCCATTTTTGAGTAATTTGCTTGGCCAGAGGCGCAAAAATGCATTAAGTTGGAATGCAACAGGGCCGAATCAGGTCCATTGAAGCAGCTCTTGGCTCATCTCTAAAAGTTGTTAATTTTAAAACATAATAAAATGCAGCAATATGTTTTAGGGTTCGTTGGGCCTTTCAATTTGCCCTCGAACGGCCACAAACAAACGCGCTCTAATGTGTCACATAAATCAGACAGGGAAGTGGAGTGTGGTGGGTTGTGAGGGTTGTGAGGTTTGCTAACTAGAGAAGGTCTCCCTGGCTCTACTAACTACAACATAGAGAGCTTGGTACAGATTTAAGCTATTAAATAACAAGTTTAAGGCTCAGATGTGGCCAAGTAATTGTATTTTCATTTTTAATTATATATAGAAATAATTTTGTATTTGACATTGGGCTATGAACCTTCCTAGAACTACAAACGATTTTCCTTAGCAACTCTGTATGCCTAAGTTTATCATTCCGTTGGTATTTCTACAGTGTAGATAAATAACAATTTTAATACTTAGTGCAATATTTAAGCATATTGAAATTATAACTGAGAAACCTTAACGACAAATGGTTCGACTGTGAGACACGAATGAGTTAAAAGGATACATTTTAACGCACTTACTTATAAATAACCAGACGATAAGTTAATTTTTAATATAATGATAGAATCTGTAATTAGAAATGCGAAGAATGAGTCATGTAGCTCAGCTTATCAAAAGCATCAAATAAACATTTTAATTAAAAAAATGAAAAAACCACAATTACAAAATAAATATAGTATTAGGGGGGGCATCTCTATGGTCGGAAGGCCTTGTATTGATAAGTTTTAGAATGGAAAATTAAAGAAACTTTAAATTAACATTTTTTACAAATTATACAAGAATTCAATTTAATAAGCTTTGGCAACTGCGTCTTGAGCTTCATAATTAATCAATAAATTATGTCTTCAAAGATTTTAATGCAAGTACATAGATTGAAAATAAAATACTTGAAAGGCACAGTGTCTATCATAGCATTCCATGTATTATAATGACTTGAATCTTGCACACATGAAACGAGCTCAGTTGATGGCTTCTTGAGTAAATTGTTAGTGACTGGGCGCTGTCATGGGTCTGGCTAATGCAGCTTGTAAGTTGCTCACTTAAGTCATTTGTTTGCAACTCATTTCCACCCGAGTGCCATAAGCATCATCATTATGATCAAGTGCTGCTGCTGCTGCTGCAGCTACTCAGATTTGTCGCTTTAGTCGGTGGCTGCTTAACTAAGCCGGCTCAAACAGCAGGCCGAATGGTCTGAGCCCTTTTTCCATGACCAGCCCGTGGCCAGCCACGTTTCGGCTTGCCTTTGAACTCCTTCCGAGTGGCTGTTGACGGGCTCCATAATTGCTTGTTAAGCAATTTGACACGACTAAATAAATGACTGACTGACTGAGAGACTGGCTCACTGACTGACTGACTGACGCTGGACTTTGGTGCATTTCCTGGGCGACGCGTATTTCATGCATTTAGCTTAATAATCGAGTCGAGTATTTTACGCCTTGTTGAAGGCTCTGTTAATCTACCAGGTCTACGACTCGAGGGCCTAATCAATTTGTTGGAGCTAGTCCATTGGCTCAACGGAGCTTAGTGTAAGGAGGGGCGCACTCTGATTTATGCGTGGCGGGCACGCAAATCGAGGCGCTTAATTTCCGCTGCCGACAGTCGCCAACCGCAGCCTGTCAGTCAAAGCAGCTGTCATAATATCATGCAACAAGCCCCCTGACCATCCCCCTTCCCCCTTTTCTGACTAAGGGGGTGGGAGCAATGCTTTGCAATCTTTGCGTGTGCTTTAGACCAGAAGGTAAATAAATGCCGACACGGCTTTCGCACTCACTCTCGCTCTACGCTGGTTTATGCATAATAAACTTGACTACAAAACTTGCACCGTTACAATTTAGTAGAAGTTTTAATTTATGCCTCGAATGGAGTCCTGTAATGAGTCCAGCGTCCTGGCATCCGTTAGTTAGCCGTTCAGTTGGCTCTACGTAAGCAAACATATTTTAATTTGAGGTTATGTTTACATGCTCTGTGTGTGTGCCACGCTTCAGCTCGCACAACATCAGCAACATCAACAATAACAATAACTGTAGCTGAAGCAGCAGCAGCAACAGCAACCACAAGTTCAACCTTCACCTGGTCGCATAATTTTCAAAAGATACAAATTACACTCTGCAGCAAATGACAAATATTTATTTATCAACAAGGAGTCTTTTGGATTGGTCAAGATTTTTAAAGTGTGTACTGGGGCTGAGCTTGAAACATAAAAGTATATAACAGCTTTATACAAAATACCATTTTTTTTATGGGAATCTGATATTTTTTTCTTTTTATCTAAGGATAAAATATATGCAATCGGTAAGTTGTTAAAATGTCAAAACAATAACAAAATTCTTTAATGGAAGATAAAATAATAGACAAACAGTTTTAAAAATTAAAATAAAAAAAGCTCTTTGTTAATACCTTTTGTAATCTACTCGTAAATACAAATTTTTTTAGGGTGTGTTTAAAAGTGATTGGTTATTGGTTCTCGACAAATTTAATAAATACATGGCAATATTTTGTTATATTTTTTTTCTAAAGGTATCGATGATCAATCAAATATAATTTGCTGTTATCAGTAATCGATAAGCGTATTAAATTATATAGTTTTAACTGTACGAAAATATATCAACACCATATTTTGCTTTGAGGTTTTTACAATTATCATTTATAAATATACGCTAGCAAATTTAAACTAAATTTTGTTGTGTTTTATAAATGTATCGATTATTGATAAGCGGTAAGGGTAAACGTACCATAGAGTACAATTTCCCAGCTGCCTAGTGTTATGGAAATTGTTCAGTTCAGTTGGGGTACGCCGCATATGTAGGCGCTCCATATGTGTATATTATCGGTTGTGCGATATCAGACACAAACATAAATGCAAACAATAATATTTGCTTAAAATTGGCTACGCCCTGGACATTGTGTTAACAGAGATGAAGAGGAAAAGAGGAGACAAGGGCGGTCGTTAGGTATGCCAAAAGAAATAAGAGGCAACATGTGTTTTACATGGCAACGTCGATGGGCGATGGACGATTGGCGACTGTTGATGGCGATGAGGCACAGCAACTGGGCGACATGTTTGCTGTTCAATCAGTCGTTCAGTTTATGGCAGCCCTGGGACAGGCCCATCCGCTGGTAACAAACCATAGTAGCGTTTTGTGTGCAACTTTACAGTCTTGTTTACTTGTCAGTTTTTGTTGTTGCAGCTATGTTAAAGTCCGCATTGCGTATACGACGCATTGGCACAGTGGATACACATTTTGCAACTGACATTTTTGCGGCGCTTTTGCTGCTGCTGCATTTTATGCAAATGAAGCCAAATATTGTTATAGGAGCAACATTCTGTTCGGCTGCTGTGCCCCCATTCCTGATCTCTGGTTCCTCCGGTTTCTGTTACCGTACCATGTTTACCTGCCAGGCCACACAAGAGCTAAGTCAGCCAGTTGTAGTGGATGTAGGTTTTGTTGCATCCGTATTTATTTTATGTTTTCTATATGTCATACACTGTGTACGAACATGCCACATGCAACCAAATCTAAAATTGTTAGTTATGTGATGCTAATTTTTTTTTTGCCGAAGTGATTTTAGTTGTAGAATGTTTTTATAAATGCGCTTAGCATAATAATTAAAAAAGGATATTACATTCTTTTTAGAAAACTCCATTTGATTTGCTCGCTGCATGCATTAAAGCTGTGAGAATCGCGTAGAGAGGCGTCGTGCTGCGAAAGAGCCAACACGCAAATGGAAGCCAATAAAGATTTAAGCTTTCACCCGTGAACCAGGCTTTTTAATTAATGCATTTGCAAGTGCACTTTAGGCCCACATGCAACATATTCGCCCATAAGCCGAACATTTTCACCAGCCTTCACCGTTCCCCTACCCCTTACTACTGCATTTATGGTAAGAGTTGGGTGTTTCGTTTTTTTTTTTTTAAATGCGCATCATAAATGCATTCATTTCTGACACTTGATGTAATTTGTTAGTGCGGTAATTACATAAAAGTGCAACGGCCAAACAATCACACACTTAAAAGCTTTTTGGCGGTAGGCGTGGCCCACGGCCGTGTAGACGTCGTTCTGTGTGGTCCAGTGCAGGCGCGTGTGCGAAATCGCATTAAAATTAATGTAATTTACAACAATGAACATTAACTTAAATTAGCGATGAAATGCAGCGCACACAGACAGATGCACACAGTATTCGAAAGTGGCTTGTCTGTTAGGGGTAAGGGCTGTGGGTTGCGGGCGGCGGGCTACAGGGTAACTGGGTCTAAAGGAATGGTATTCGGTGCGTATGCACACAGCTATTTGGTGTCGTCCTGTTGTCCAGTTGCGTCCACTAGCGGCATGTGTGGCATGCAGTCACGTGCAGCCAAACGACGCGAAATTCGCCAACGCATTTGTCCAGTGTGAACCCCCGGCGAAACCCCCCCCTTACCGTTCTCCCTCCTTTCTACCCACTGTTCTGTCTGGTCAGAAGCTTTTGTTTTCAAACGGGCGCCAAGGAAACAAATCATTTGCACACGCTTCTCCCCCTCCTTTGGTAACAAACCAAGCAAGCCCCCCGCACAACAAATTAACGGCCATAAAGCGTTTTTGTCAGTGGGTGACGGGCAACGCCGGGTGCTGGTAGAAGAGGAGAATCAAAATTTACGAGCGGTGTCTGCGTCGCCCCAAAAATTATAGCGCACATAAATTGTTAAACGCGAAATCCTTTGATTTTAATTACGTCGAGAATTTTTATTGCCCAGCCCGTGCGGATGCGGAAGTGCGGATGCAAAGGACTTGGGCGCAGCTTTGCGCTGCTTCCGGCATGCGTTTTGCTTGAATTTTCTTTATTTTCCCATTTTTACTTTTTTCGCTTGTTTTCTTTTTTTTTTAGACAGGCAAATTAATTTTAATTGTGGTTTGGCTGCCGTAATTAATTGCAATTGAAGCGTACAACAAAAGAAAGGTAGCACAGCGTGAGAGAGGGGGCAGTGGGCGGGAGAGAGTGAGGAGGGCTACAAATAGCATAAGCCAGCTACTTGCGCCCATCAAAACAAATCAAATGAAACGCATATTTCTGCTTCAATTAATCAAATTAATTGAAATTTAATGAACCTAATTGTTAAGAACCTAAACGCAGCGAACCTCAAAACAAGCTTTATTGTTGTTGCTTTTCTTATTTATTTATTTATTTATTTTTTGCTACTCCAGGTAGCTACAAAAATAACAACAACAATAGGCGGAAATATGCAAAACGGAAGCTACACAAAATGGCCGCAAATCAAAGGCAGCGCCGCTCGGCATTTCCTTTTTGGCTGTGCTGAAAAGTTAATAAAGTCGATATACAAAATGGCCACGCGTCTGTCAACGACTCCCACAGGAACTGCAGGAATTTTCGAGCGCCCAACCCCCAACTCCCCCTGCGCGCTGGCACCATAAGCTGCCTAGGCATTTATTTGGCCAAGTCTAGCAGTATTTTTTCAATTTCTTGTGATTTTTAGTATGGGCCAAACAAATGACAGACTCAACATTTTAACAACGTATTATGGCTAAGCAGGATAATAACACTTGGGCTTCCTCCCTCTGCGTGTGTGTGTGCGTGTGTATCTGTGTGTGCGCGCGCGAGTGCAAACAAAGCTAAAATAAAGATACTTCCGGGCCGTGACCAGTGACAAGCACTTTAGTTGCGGCCAGCGAACAATGCGAATAACTTGGATCCTACGCGCTTAGTGTTGAGCACTTGGCCGTTTATCAGCTAAACATTGGCCACAAGCTATGAAATTAACAATTTTGTGGCCTTACAAGTGTATTTGTATGCGATTTGTCTATATACACTTTTGTTTTATCATAGAAATAAATTTTGCTTAGCTTGGATGAAAAATTGCACATTTTGTGCAAAGAGCAAGTTCTTGATGTGTAACTGAAAACCTACCTTACTTTAGAACCTGAATATTTATATACCAAGCAGCCCGAGGACCTTAGTCCCGGTGGCTGTATTCTTGTAATTTTCAACTCGGATTTAAAGTTAAAAATATACCAAAAATTAAAAAAAAAAAAAACCATAATTTAAAATAATAACATTAACTAAACATATATATATTAAAGTTATCTCAAATTTGGTCATCGTATTCGTATTGGGAAAGTACAAAACGCTGTCGTGCTTGAGCTCTTTTATTAACTTTTGCCACATTGCCAAGCTGAGCCATAATGGACAGAAAACTATTTTAAAATAAGCCCAGACCAAACTTGGAATACTTAAGCCTCCAACTGGCCATAATTAAAAATATTATAAGATAAGCAATTATCATGAAACAATTTAGTTGAGTTTTTGTGTGGAAGCTGTATATATTATTTCCAAATATATATATTATTTGTATATATTATTTGACAAATATATTCAAATTGATCAATAAGTACAATGATTTATATTTTGAAAACGCGACAAATTGCTGTTTAGCTAGTTTTTGGCTGACTTTGGAGCAAGTTTCGGATATTTACCAACTGCCCAAACCCAGCATTAAATCTCAGTTGACGTCCGTTTGGACAGGACAGCGATGAGTGCTAGGGATGTGTAGCTGTAGGAGCCTGAAGAGTGATGCTGGTCAACACTACACAAATTGTTGCGCTGACCGTATCCGTGTCCTTTGTTGTGCGTCATTTTCTTGTGTGTTGTTTGCTGCTGCTTGTTGTGTTTGTTGGTGTTGTTGCTGCTGCTGACTCGTTCATTGTGTTTGCGCCATAAATCGCTTCCGTTTATGTTTTAGAGCCACACAATGGGCCAAAGTGCGAGCTGAACAAGAAGCAGAGCACGAAGTAGCTGTATGAGATAAAGAAGAAGAAGAAGCAGCAGACGGCAGGCAGGCAGCATCAATGGCGGCAGTCAACAAAATGGCGACGTTGACGTCGGCAGCGCTGCTGATCACAAGCGTAAACAATAAAGTTTAAAACAACTAAGCCCAGATACAAAATGTTCTTCTGGGGGGAACAGCGATGGAATTTCATTTCGTATTGTCTGTCTGTGTGAGTGTGTGTGTGTGTGACCTGGAGCTGGTGTGTGTACTTTCTAGCCACGGCTCGCTGCACGCTCTTGACCATGTGACCAGCAAGCCGTGTCAGTCATTTTGAGCGCCGTTACGCTTTTGTGACCTCGCCACACCCCCACACCCTTAAAACAAGTATTAGTTGAGGGAGCTGAGGATGTGGCTGGAAGAAATCTCATCTTTGTGTTTGCACTTAGCCCCTAGCCAGTGTGCACGTTGTCCTCCTGTTGTAGCATGTCAGGACATTGCGCCGCCTTTTCGCCTTGTGCTGGAAATAAAATAAGTTAGTCCCTGGCAGCAAGGCAACGTCCTGTCCCAGGACACAACGCACAGCTCATGTTGACTTTTCTTATTTTAAGTCCGTTTATTTCTTTTACACTTGCCTACCCCCGACACCGCACCGCACCGCATCGTGCCTCTGTCCGCCTTCACTTCCGGTTTGGGTTCACAGTTCGCATTCGGTTGCAGCAGTTTTTGTAAAATGAAAAGTTTTCCACTCGCCTGCCAAGTGGCAAGCTCCACTCTGCTCCCAACAACAATGCCAATAACAAGAAGAAGCAAAGCAGCAGCAAAAGCAGCAACGGCAGTCGGCAAATGCAGTTCCTAAGCTAAAGTTTTAATGATCCAAGACGCTAGATTTTAGAATCCGAATTACTTTGTTCAAAATGTTAGAAAATACGCAAAGTGTACTTGGAAAGGCAAAACGAATTCCATAAATTTTAAAGATATCACATATTTATGAGAAATTGCTGGACTATGTATTTAAAGCTTTAACTTTGCCCGTCTTCACTTTTCTTTTTCCCTGCGGCAACAATTAAATTTTTGTGGAATACCCTTACTGCTGTCTATAAAAATCGTTAATATTATAGTTGTACAACGAGAAATACTTTTATTTATAATACTTCTTCAGCAATTGCTAGTTTCAATAGGGATTTCAACAAAATACATTTTCGGATTTTTTCCCTTTATTCACTTTTTCATCCTCTTGTATTCCTTAATTAAGGTTTTGTAAATCAGCTAAACTTTAATACGAACAAAAGTCATTTTGACTTCGTCCCGATCCCAGCTGCCTCTTCATTATTTGGCACCCCCCAGTTCGAATGCATTGCTTTGGCCCTGCCACACCTCCTTTAACTTGGCGGCCTAGCCCCGACCGCCTAACACCTGCCCCTGCCACCCACATCGCAGGCCTTTTGACACACACCTGTGCGCATTCTCAGGCCGACCCCTTGGCTTAATGTTGTAACAGACAACCGCAGCACAATAATGGGTCGTGGCGCAAAACACCTTTACACACACACGCACAGTCGACTCACATGAACAACTTCCACACCATTTACAGTTCATTGAATTTTCCTGATAAATACGCATAATTTGTATACATTTATACGAAATATGTATATGTACTACACCTCGACCCGGACCCGGCTCGGGCCCAAAGTTGGGTGCGTGATTTGCCGCATTCTGCTTGAATGAGTTGGCAGCTGACAGGACGAGAGGAGAATAAGCAGCACGGACGAGTCTTTAGGTCCGTTCCAACTGACACTGAGACGTCGTAGGTGCTCGGGTTGTGCCCATAATTACTTTTAAATAAGCAAAATGTCTGCCTGATGTTAGGCTGTGGCGGAGCTCAGACTCTGTCTCACGGTTGCCAGCATCAGAAAACATCAAAAAGTTTTGTACATTAAATCAAGCATTCTGCGTATTTGTTGTTGTTGGTTGTTGTTGTCGATGTTGTTAACAGGCAGCTGCCTTTTTCGCCTGCTCTGCTGATTTTCCGTTAATTTCCGCAACGCGGCAATCATTGACTTTTCAACGCGGCCAACGCCGGCGCCCGAGCAGGGACTGAATTTGTAGCCGAGAGGCCGCCTTGGGCTCACAGGGGCCGCCTGGCCTGGCCTCGCCTCGCATCGCATCGGCATCAGCGACGACGTCAAACACACTGGAGAGCCATTAGCGTGCGCATAGGGTTTGTGTTAGGGGGTTTTTAGTACTTGCTCCCTCGCAGATACCCGCCTAACGTCCCGCCACACATGCTAATACACACATTTGGAGCTGCCTGCTTATTCCCTGGCTCTCATTTCCGTTCCCATTCCTATTTCCATTTCCATTGTGCCCCTGTTGAAGTCGTTGATTTTTCGCATTTCAGCCTTTTTCACGCTTCTTCCTCCCCCGCTTTTACTTTTCCACTTCTGCTTTGTTTCCGCTCGCATCCGGCGTGTGGAGCGTCTCTTTTAAATGCGCGTGAATGAGTAATTTTTGTTTACACTTTTGTAAATAAAGATTTATGTCGCATGGGGCGCATGGGCGCCACCGTGCGGCTATATGGCACGCGCCACGTGCCACCAGCCCACCTGATAATAAACCGTGTGCAGTTTATTCACGCAAATTGATTAGTTCGATTATGTCGAGTGCCACCTAATACGCAGATCAAATCCCCATCAACAATGTTAAGGTTAAACAGCATCAAAAGTTAAAGTCCCGGAGGGTGCGAATTCGAGAGTACTCGAGTTTTGATATCCTTTAAAGAATTATATGACGAATGTTAAAATTTACATGAAGGTATGAATATGAATAATTTTCAAAATTGATTTTCTTTTTATTTTATAGATACGAAAGTTAACACGATGGGGGAAACATAGAGATCTACAAAAGAAATATAAAAATAAGGTAAGTAGAAAGCTTTTATATATGAGTACAAATCTACCAACAAAAAGGACTCGCATCTTGCGAATATGCTGGCTTTAAATTTAGTCCTCTTAAGACTCCCAAGCCTGATCTTAGCTGCTTCTGATAATATCAAACGGCTGAAAATAACTTTCCAATTGCTCACTTCACACTTTTTTAAGCGCTTGGCCCTATCTGACCAAGTGGACTTGCACTTAAGTGGAATTGCCTTTTAAAAATAAACATATAAGAGTCAATATTTTGTGCATATAGATATTTGTACGCTAATGAATGTCAATATTTATTTCGAGAAGTCGGGCACACACAAACTATCGGCTATCTGCGAATCAGACGTTTAGGGCTAACAACTGTTGTCCAGTTCGTAAACCAATTCGGGCAATTAACTTTGGCTGGTCAAAGTTCATTGATTTGTTTTCCAGTTCTTCAACGAATTGACAGCCTTGACCTTCGACCCGCTGTCGACCTGTCGCCAGGTGGCCGTCGCATGAAAGTTTCATGTAGTTTATCAAAAACTCCCGCTCCTGCGGCGCGTGCCAGTTATTAGTTAATAACTATTCGGTCTTTGTTTATTTATAATGCCCATAATTGCCGGGACGTGGCCAATGTGCTTTGGCACCTGCTGCTGTCCAAAAGCAAAGCCAAATATAGCGTCCCTCCCACCTGGCACTGCCAAGCCTTGAACCAGACTACAATCCGTCCGATGCCAGTCCTTGTCTAACGTTGTCCATTGGGCATTGTAATTTAATGGCCGTCGCACAATTATTTTCCAATTCACAGCCCAAATACGAAGAAGAGCTGCGGCAAAAAGGGGGCACTCGAAATTTGCCCGGCCTGTTGTCAAGTTAACTTTTGGTCTGCGGCACACAGCAGGTGTTGAAGTTTGGCTAATTAATAGGCACACAGATTTTTTAACTGGATGCGATCCGGCGAGTTGAGGCTGTCGACAGGTGTTTGTGTGTGTGTGTGTGTGTTTTGGGTCTGGAGCGGGCAACGGGTCACGTCCGCTTCACAATGCGGGCGACAGCTGCGTCATCCCGGTCCGCGTTGCGTGCTTGGCTACATTTTGTCCAGGTCCACGTCCCGAAGTTATTACTAATTTTAAATTTATGTGCATTTAATTGAAATTCGGCAGTGGCAACCACAGCGGTGCCCGCTGCTGCTGCTGATGACCCACTTGCTGGCTGGCTTCGGTGGTTCGGCTTTGGCTTCAATCGAACATGGCAAACAAGTTGCAAACAAGTCACCAAAATCGCATGCAACATAAATTTTCGCACATTTCGGGGCTGCAACGAAGCGCACATGCAAGCACAGTCGCAGCCACAGACGCCGCTTCCCAAGTCCAAGTCCAAAGTCGCGAACCTGGCCCCAAAGAATTAAAGCAAACAAAAAAAAATGTTTATGCGAGTGCACATTGTGAGCCTTTTTTTTCCAGGCCGCAAATTTATTACGTTAATTAAAATAATTCTTAATTAATAAGAAGCAGCAGCAGCGGGGCATGAGCTTTTGCTGGATGCTGCCGCGTCGATGATTGTTGCCGCACAGCGCAGTTGCATGTGCCACATTTGCAGAGGGACAAGCGGAGACAGCAGCGTTGTGTTTGCTGCCCTTTGAGGGCACTCGTCGAGCTCTCTCACCCTCACTCTCTCCCGCTATCTCCTTCTGTATTTCTATAGTTCGCCCTCTGTCTGCCGCAAGCTTTTTGTCTAGTAATGCAGGGCGCATCAATTATGGATGCAGTTACTCTACCCAAAGCAAAGCGTAGCCGCCCACTCGGCGAGTTTCTCACGGTGCATGTTTTAAAATGAATTTAATATGCTCTTTACTATATTGCAGTACCCTTTCCTTAACTAAAAGTATAGAGTGACCATGGTGTCGTTGTGCACAGTGGGCTTGCCAAGGGTCAAAATGAGCATAATTGCAAAAATTGCAAGTTAAAGTGGAAGTAGTACGCGATCTGCATTGATGCGAATACTACAGTGAATTATAAGTTTATTTTCAATTAGCATTCGACGCGTATGAGCAAATGGTATATTTACTGTACTTAGTTGTCTGAGCTTTCAAATAGAGCTAGTGCCAGATCTACAGTGATGCTATTGAATTATTAATTATTGCATTGAAATATTAATTATAAAGGTTTAGGTTCAATTTGAATTTTATACTGAAGTTTACTTAAGGATCGAGAGTAAGTATTAAGACGGGGCTTATAAAAAATTCGACACGCATGTAGGGCCAAACGTTTGTTAAACTAAAACCCTCAAAAACAACTCAGCTTAGTTGTCTGACCGTGGAACTAATAAGTGAGAAGTTGCCGGTTCAAATCTAGCATGATGTGACAGTTTAAATTTTTTGTTGTTTTAAATGTGAATATTAACAAAGGAAAAATGCAGTTAAATAAAAAGAGTACATTTCCCTGAGAGGCAATTTCTTTAAAAAAAACACCTTTGCGTGTATTCGCTTATAATTTGACTATTTGTCTTACCATTTTGTGCCACTGTCGCTGCACTCTCAGCCTAAGCTGCACTTGTCCCATTGCTGCCACTCATTACATTATTTTCGTGTGTTTATTGTTTCTTTGCGATGCGGCAGTTGCCGCCAAACCACTGGCCACGGGCCACGCAGCTCGTAGCAGCGGCAGCAGCAACTAGCTGGCGCCCTATTGTTCCAGCCTGCGTCTGAGCCTGCCTCTGACCCGCTGCCCATCTGTAGACGGTGCATCGACTGTCCGTTGGCCGCCGCTGTGCCGCGCTGGTTCCAGTTTATTATGCAGCAACGCACCCCCAATGCGGATCGGGTTGCTGCTTGCCTCGTTGGCACAGACAGCGCCTGACAATGAGTTTTTAGTTTGTGCAACGGCGCTGCGTTCATTTTGCTGCTGCTTATCTGCCACTGCCACTGGTGCAGACGCCGGCGCTGGCGCTGCCAATGTTTGCTGTCATTGCAAATTTTCGAGTTTGACAGCTAACAAGCACAACCGGAGACGGGGATGGAAAAAGGAGCGCTGCTGACTGGTACCAGTGTGGACGCTGACGCACAGCGTCTTTACTTAAGTGGCGCTACGCAACAGCGGCAGGAGAAGTCGCCTACCTACCTGCCCCAGCCCCCTCCCTCTTGGCGGTTATTAGCTGGCCACTGCTTAAGCCGCGCCGAGTGGCTCTCCACACGAGCAGCTCCTATGCGGTGTGGTCTTAATGATGTCAATCCAAAAGCTGCTGCTGCTGCTGCGAACAATGCATTGGAACTTCTGACAAGCGGATTGGGCGCTGGGCGGCATTAGAGCTGATTAGCCATGTGCTTTGGGTATGGGTTTGTTTCTTGGCTGTATTGTGTTTTAGTCCTTGAGTCCTTCAGCGTTCTCTCATATAGTACAGCTGTAAAATACACGTAATTAATGTGGACTTACCAGTTTGGCAATTGGATAACCAAAGATATGGGAAGACCAGCAAAAAATCTTTGCATCGCTGCACACAGCTGGAATTTTGGTAATAGGTTTCTCGCTTGCTTGTTTCACATCAGAAGCAACTGCTTAATTAAAAATGGGCGAACGGAATTCAAAAAGACCAAATGGTAAATGTAAAATAAAAAGAGAGAAATTCATATTGGTTTATAAACTAGCATAAGCAGAGATCTCTAAATAACACGATTAAGAAAATACTAAAAAATACCTTAACATTTTTTAAAATTTAGATATTGATGCCTAACTATTTCTTAAAAAGATTTTTGTATTCATATATTGAGATATTTCGTTTACATTTTATTTCTAACCTCGCGAGCTCAACTAAGTGATATATCTAACAAAAAACTTGGCCATGCCCAACTAAAAAGTAAGTTTAACTCTTTTGCTTAAAAATGTCAATAGGTTTTTGCATTTGCCCCTTGGTGACACAGCAGTTCTTGAAAATTTTCTGGCATGTTAGAAAACTGTGTGTAAGGTAGAAGGTTAATACAGCGCATACTAGAGCCCATTTGTTGCAGTGTCCTCGCGACGTTCTAATACATATGTTTATGCCAATTTTCTTATTACATAAGTGAGTCAGCTGAAAGTATAAAAAGACAACAGCTGGAGCAAACTTCAACATGAACGAGTCATGAACGGAGTAGGACAAGCTGTGCGTAGCTGTGCGCCTTGTCGATAAGTCAACTACCTTTTGAAAACTACAAGTCATCGCAACATTGATTTGCAGTTTGATGCGTTCTCTAACCGAAATTTATGCACTTATTTGCTACTGTCCATAATTTCAGCACCAGATCGATTTAGAGTTATCGAGTTCTATAAATGGGAAAATATGCTGGGTGTGCGATTCCCTGGAGCGCTCTTTAACTGGGTCCTTGACTTGCTGACCCAGTTGGGCGAACAGCTATGCGCCATGGCCTTTGTTTCTGGCCTGGCATGGCCTGGCCTAGCCTCAGCTCGGCCTGGTATCTGCTCATAGTTATCGCCACAAATAATATTTATCCACTAGATATTTGTATTTATTTGCAATGCTTTTCCACTTGAATTCCTTGCTGCTATTTATTGCTCTCAAGTCAGCATAAAGATGTTTGCCGAGAGTCGCTTCAAAGGTCAACATTGCAGCTCGCGCCAGTCATCATCCACCTAGCCAGCTCCCCTCCATCTAACTCTGACTTTCACATTAGTTTTGCGTGGGCTTTGGTTCTCTGCTGCCCCTTCTCCGATTGCACTCGGCGTGCTCTATCGTTCATCGAGTACATTATCAGCATCAGCATCATCATTGGCCAACAACAAAAGCAACAACAACAGCAGAAGCAACAATAACAACGTCATCAGTTTTTAGGTCTTGGTGCGCTGACTTGGCCGTTATCCGTTTGGCTCAATCTGTTGGCCAATTCCTTTGATTACCGCACCCTTTTCTGGGTATTCGCTGCCTTTGTTTGGCTTAGGTCATCATAAATTGTTTGCTTTCAAGTCAATTACACTAGGCAACCACATTTTCCTAGTCCCAAATGCCAAAATCAATAGAAATAAATTTACAGAGTCTTATATTTTACTAAAAGGGATACAAATTTTTGTTTTAATTGTATGCTTGCCTTAAATAAATTTTTATCGATTATTTTTAAAATATTTAAATCCGCAATATTTCAAATATTAAATTAGTATCAAATGAAGAGCTACTCTAAATAGATGACAAATAGAAATCCAGTTTTGTCGACTATCTAACATATTTTGATAGCCATCGCAACTATTGATGATAAAAGTATTACAAAATTGATCGATTACAATCAATAATAAAATAATCGAAGTAATAATATTTATATCAGTTTGGTTACAAACTACTCTCATTTCTTTCCATAGATCTGGATTCGATGTAATTAAAAAATACTTGAGATCTTTGAAATCATAGATACAACATTTGTAGAACTTTGTTAACTAGTGTTATTATTAGAGGATTTGCACTTATGATTATCTTGGCCTGCTCTTTAGACCCCCGTCACCCAACTGGGTCAGTAGAGTGTCGGCATTGTCTCTACTACTCTCTATACTCACTGGCCAGAAGAAAGTTCAATGCCAGTCCAATACCAAGTGCATCGTTTGGCTGAACCTGGCGATAAGTCCGCGATCAATTACCATATCTTGTGGCATGGGCTAAGCAAATTGTAGCACTCATAATTTGTTGTTGATTGCCTGGCACTTTTGCGTGCTCGAGTGTCGTCTCGAGACCGGGTCCTAAGTAAACCAAAAAAAAAATATATATTTATAAATCCAAACAAGTGGGCAAACCCCGCAGCTGCACGTACGCCAAAGGGACACTTGAAGCGCCGGCGCAAACAAAAACAGGACTGCGTTTGGGTCTGAAACTGTGGAATGGACGGACGGACGGACGAGCGGACGGACGGACGGACAGACGGACAAACACAGCAATGCAGACAGCGACAAGTTTTCCACTGTGCCTTGTCCCATTGTCGGCATCTTTTTTTTATATCTCTGGCGCTTCCGTTGCAACGAGAGCGAGATGCAAATGTGCCTCAACTGGTCCCCAGCCAACCAGTCCTTGCACTTCAAAGTCTTTTGACAATATTTGCGCGCCTTGACAATAAAACGCAAAGTGAAGTCTCAAGCTGTTGCCATCGCTCCCCTCTTACTGTTTTGCTCGGGTCATTTAAATTTCATGGTAAATCAAAATTCGTTGTGTTTATTATTTGTTTTTGCTTTTGTATTTGTTTGCTTTTGCATTTGGCCTTGCGCTCTATGTAGTCCATTTCGGCGCCCCCAACAGCAGAAGACGCCACTTGCGGCAGACCTGCTGGCCACAACGGCCGCGGCGGCGGCAACGGCGGCATCCTTTGTGCCACAGGATGTCGATTACATTTGTTTACTGCACTCGCTGTACTATAATTTTCCAGTGGCCGTTTAATGAACAGGTGCCTGGCCAGCCTCTCTGCCTGCCTGTCTGCCTGCTTACCTGGAACTGCTGCTTAATTTGCCAAGTGCACACAGTCGGGCTGGGCAGAGTGGGAGCTCGGTGTGGAGAGGGGTGCCTTGTGGAGGGACTGTGGTCAGAGTGACTGCCGGCATTCACATTGCCACACAAATGGCATTTAATCTCAAAGCGCATCGCCAGATTTACGCGCTAGACAAGATCAAAGCGTCAACTTAGCATTCAACAGCCCACCAATCAGCTGGGCTCAGATAGGGACCAGGCTATCCTGACCACAGCAGACAGCCAAGCAGTCGGCACTGTCTGTCTGTCAGTCTGTCTATCAGCCAGCCTGTCTGTTTGGGCTTGGCTTGGACTGCTACTTAAATAGTTATGGCATGGATTAGGTTGAGATTGAGTGGAAATGGGCTGGCAAGTGAATAGCCGCTTTATCAATAAATTAGATGCCCTCCGATACGAATTCCATTTAGCACTCGACTCAAACAAGCACGCGCAAAATTTTAACTAATATTTATTTAACTGTTAATGCAGCGCAGATTAGATCAATAAAATGAATAAATATTATACAAAATTATTGTTGGTTTGAATTTAATAACAAGCTATAGCTGCACTCATCAAAGATTTATCAAAATATTTGCCCCACAAAGTTTGATAATATATAAAGGGAGATTTGATATTTATATCATAAAATAGTATTGAAATCCACTCATTATATTTTCATCTAGCTTTTGATATGTTTTTCAAGTATTAACATTATAAAAGGGACGACTTTTAAAACTCGTTAATCCTCAAAAACAGGCAAAATAACTTGTTTCCATCCAAATGCATCTGGCCCCAGTGTGCTATGGCAACGTGGTACGAGACATAAACTCGAACGCACACGCGAACATTAGCAGCAATATTTCTGCAATAATGTTGTATGTTTTTATACCCTGAGCCCATTGAGAATGGTAAAAAAGAGTATATTGATGTTGTGCATATGCGGATAGGAGGCAAAAGGAGGCTTATACAATAAATTAACGACAACAGTCCACGTTACCACGATATCGATAACAATTGATATCGACATCTTAATTTTTGACATTGTCTTGGAGCTGACAAAAGCAAACGACGCCAAACTTGGTATGTAAAATATCTTGAAACTAAACAGTTATTTCCCTCTATTGCTATTTCAGCCAGTTCTCCCCCAAAATTGTAAAAGAACGTAGTTTTAGAGATATTG
Organism: Drosophila littoralis; assembly: GCA_018903485.1. NCBI lineage: Eukaryota > Metazoa > Arthropoda > Insecta > Diptera > Drosophilidae > Drosophila > Drosophila littoralis. The sequence goes on along the minus strand of JAEIGF010000297.1, from coordinate 5,123,060 downwards.
TCTTGGGCTTTGGTATATATGTAAATCAATGCATGCCTTTTAAATTCATAAAGATCGGACAATAAACACCAAAGTTAATCCGAAAAGACTTTCCCATAGTGTGGGGCTTAGGGAAGCTTGAAGCTTTTGTATTTGTGAAAGTATGTTTAGAAGGAGCTTAGAATTATTGTAATGACAGCTTTGCGCTGTGTTGAGGGTATCTTAAAGTTTGGCACTCCCGACTAGAACCCTCTTACTAGCTTTGTTTGTAAGACTGTTGTTGTTTCCTTTATACTGGCTACATTTTGTTGCACACTTTGTCAACAATGTTGCCAAGGCAGGCAACAAGCGCATCGCATGCGTGCGCGGATTAGCCGCAAGGACCGCCAACAGACTAAAGTCTGAGCATAATATGTCGAGTCTGGAGACTCTATGCGCATCCTGAGCGATAAATAAGCGATAACATTTTAATGGTCATTCGACGACGCAGCTTGGCACATGTTAGCGCTGGGCGGGGCAGCACTCGCCAGGCATTCGGGCGTGGGCAGCGCAGGTGCAACACACGCATGCACCTACATGTGAGGCACATTAGTCAATCAACGCGTTGGCTGATTAATGAAGATCCTCCATGCCCCAACAGCGCTCACAAGTGCTGCACTTCCGTTGCAGACGTCATACAGTCTGGCGCTGCTTAAGGGGCTTTCAGGCTGCAGATGCCACAAATGACAAGTGTCAAAACGCGCGTTGCAGGTAGGCTAAAAACTTTTACTCATTTAAATTGGCATGATTTACACGCACAGCAGCTCCCCATTTTCCGTTTACCATTTCCCAATGAGAGCTGGCAAGCAGGTCGGTCTCTAGGCACGTCATCCGCTGGGCTGCGGCTGTAGCAAATTCCAGCATCATTTAACAAGCCGCAGCAGCAGCAGCAGCAGCAACTGCAGCATCAGAGGAGGCAGCAAAAAGAAAATGACAAACAGCAGCCCAAAGACCAAAGACAAGATGTTGACAGTCGGACGGGCGAGCGGGCGTACGGGTGCGTTGCGTTGGTTGAATTTGTCGGGCCTGGTCTGGTCGGGTCTGGCCTGGCCTGGTCTGGGTCCTAGTCTGGTTGCTCTCGCTTCCAAGTCTGGGGCGGCTGAGGGTCGCCGCATGTCTCCTTTTGCAAGTTGCTGTTGTTGGTGGCTGACGACGCCGCCGCCGTCGCTTGCTGTGCATGCAAAGTGTTGAATAATTTGTTGCGAAATATTTCTAGTTGCACGTATCTGTTTCGCTGCGTACACCCAACAAATATGTCGTCGGCAACATGAAGGATCATCTATGAAGGGCTTTAGAAAGGTTTTTAATAGAAAAGTATTATTTATTTGCAAATGGCTTTAGTACATTTTTCTAGTATTCTAGTAGTATTTATCTATATCTAGTATTCACTTTCATTTTATTTTATCATTCCACTAATCGTTTTTCATGTGTTCCACTTACACACCCACAGGTAGAAAATAGGTGGAAAGATGCATTGATATTATATAAGAATATCGATTATTAATTTTGTTTGTGAAGAAAAACATTTGCTGCGTTAAAAGCTAGATTTGTCTCGACCTATTTTTAATTGTATTTCATCGTATCTCGGCTCATCATTTATTTTATTCGCTTAGGCATCCACAGGTGTGAAATAACTGGAAATTATTTCAAACACGAACATTTGATCAAAAATGTTTCTGAGCAAGAGATACGTATTTGCAATTTTTATAAGTTTAAAGTATCCTTGGGGCTCCTCCCATTGAATGTTGTTGCTTTCGTAGGGTGGATTAGCTGCTGCTTTGTTTGTGGCATGCTTGTTAGTGTAATGTGCAACATGTTGCAGCGACGCCGACTGCGTTGCTGTTGCTGCGTAATTAAGTGGGCGACAGTCTGGTAAATGCAAATTTTTGTGTCTTGTCCCGAAGCTGCCGAAGCGGCTGCCGCGGCCGTTGCCGTCGCTGCTAAACGCAGGATATGCGGCAACAGCAGATGCCGTCGACTGATATGCCTGATAAGCAGCCATGTTGCTGTTGTTGTTGCTGCTGCTGCAAGCTGCGATAAGCGCCTCGCCTATGATCTATGATCTTGACCTTGTCCTGTAGCGCGCGGGCGCAGCTGTCGGCTGGCAACATTGCAGCGGCTTAATTAAAATGTCAAAACTGGTTTAATGGCGTTAATGAACGAACACTTGGCCAAACACACACATTTGGCAGTTAGTTAGCTGCCACAGAGTTGACAATCCCAACGTTGTCTCGCGCACATTGCTGGAATACTTGAACTCGACTCGTTGCGGCGCATTCAATTTGAAGTTCGCTTTGAAGTCGCTGCGCGCTCTGATTTATTGTCAAATGTTGAACGATTTCTAATAAAAGCCGCCGACGCGGCAACAAAATGGAAAGTTTTTGGCCAGTTGCTTTGACAGTTTGCGTACCGCCAATTGATTTATAGATATCAAATTCAACTCAGTCTCGATGTCAAGTTAGGCGCTCGCCATTGTTTCTTGGTTGTTGGCCATGGCCCGTATGTTGCAACTCCTTGCCTGGCAGGACTCATAATTAATGATCGGTCATGAGCACGAGCAGGCACTATATATCATTTAAATATATAAATATATATATATATGCAAAAAAAATTAATTAAACAACTGATTCGCGGATCAAAGCTTATCCCCAACTGATGAAGTCGCCGGTTCAAATTCAACAACATATATGACCAATTGAACTCTCAATAAGTTTGAACTAAAAGTACTACGTAGAATAGGTTCCAAACGCTCTCCCTGTTCTCTTACACACTAACACCCCCCCTCCATCTTTCTCTCACCCTCTCCTGATTTGTTTGTCATTTGCAGAACACAAGCCCATAATTCGCAGTCGCCGTAGACGGAACTACGTCCGCCTCAACCTCAGCTGCCGCCACGGCTGCAGTGGTGTCTGCTGCATCTGCCAGACGCGATTTTTGTTAGTGAGGGCGGCAGGGGGGCGAGGCCAAACCCATTGACTTGGCGGGACCCATGTCTGAAAAGTTGTGTGATTTATTTGGTCGGCTTTTGAGTGTGTGTGTGTTGTTTTTACTTATTTCTTTATTTTTTTTATAGTCACCCGCTGCAGTGCGCTGCGCTTTTTATTGTGGCACAATTTTTATGATTTTTATTGGTGCGCACTCGAGTAGAGTTGGCATGGAGTGGTGCAGAGCGGTGCCGAGTGGTGCTGGTGGCGTTGCATGCCAATGACGCACGGTGTGGCTCGAGAGGAGAGGCGGTTGCTGTAAACACAACTGCAATGCATATCCATGAGGCAAACGGATCGACAATTCGTATATATTGTACGTGAATTTATTATAATACCCTGTAAGCTTTTAGTGGCTAAGAAAGGGTATGCCAAGTTGCGCAAAGGTTTTGCAGACCATTTAAAGATTATACACTGTTTATCAGTAGCCCAAAAATCTGGTCAAAATACTTTTGAAAACTACTGTTATCAAAAGATCGATCATTTTCGAATAGGAAACACACGAAACTAGCTACAGCGTATCTGCTAGTCGAGCACTGGGCAGTGCTGCTCTTTTTGTACTTGTATTACTCGGTTTGCTCGAGTTTCGTGCAACAATCTGTAGACACAATAAATTACCAATTATATTTTCATTTCATATTTCTGTCATTGATTTCAGTGGCCCAGACGACATCGCCCTCGCCGGGCATCAAATTAACCGAGTTTCAATTGAAATGGCCGTTTCTCTGCTTTTGCTCTCTCTTTCTCCCGCTCGCTTTTGTATCTCTCACCGTGTCGCTCGCACACATTGTGCAGCTGGCGCGAATTGATTTCCATGAATAAAGGAAATCAATTCGCGGCAGTTGCATAATGAGTCATATTATGCAGGTAAGTAAATGTTAATAAATGTTTCCCTGGGATAATATGTCAACCAAAAAGTAATATCAGAATGGAAAAACAGAAATTTGGATTCGTTTAACATTGGACTTTTCCTGTATACTCACAGGATTCGATATTAATGGTACTTAAGCTCGTCTGCTATGTGATAGGTTATTACTACTCGTAATACCCACTTTTCGAATCAAACTGAAGAGTTTTCTTTGGTTGAAATGCATATACTCGTTTACTTTCAAGAGCAATTACAGTTGAAAATTGCTGTTGGATTTGAACCGACGACTTTTTCTTTTATTTAGTACAGATTAGTCTTTTAATACTTTTTAAAGCCAATCGTATATGTTATATTGGCATTCACGAAAATAAACGAAGGGAATCTTTTTCCTTCATCACATCAGCTGCTGAAGTGCAGCCCCCATTCCAGAGATTGAGCCCGTAAAGCTCTCCGCCCATTATTCTCAATCAAATTTGTCTAGTCGCGGCACCAGCAGCAGCAGCAGCAGCAGCAGCTTTGCATGCACATTTGGCCGAAACCTTAATGAAAGTTAGCAGCCGGAAAACTGCAATCTTAACGCCGGAGAGCTAAAAGCCAACGCCTGGCAAGGCATCCGGAAAAATATTCTACCCCTATAAAGTCCCCCTTTTGGTCAAAGAGGAAACGCGAAAAATCCTTTTATTTGCGTGTTTTTATTTTCGTCTGGCCGTCTATTTTAGCACTAGACGCTGTCTATATGGCCGCGTGCTGTTTATTTCACTTGCTGTACCATAAAAAAAGCTGGCTAGAGCTGGCTTTGTGTCCAAATCCCAAACAACCCTAAGCAGCCCCGCACAACTCCGGCCGGAAAATCAAAAGTCGCAGTTAAAGTGTCTAGAAAATTGTGAATGCATTAAATAAATGAAACACTTTGCAGACAAAGTGACCATGGTCCAGGGCTAAATAGGGGTTGCCACTCGACTGAACCCTAGACAACAATAAATGGAAATGAAATTGAAATTTGGCTTACAGATATTAATAAATTTAAAAATTAATTTTTAAGTTTCGACTAAAGACCTTTAGTCGAATATGTATGTAACTATCTTTGTGGAAGAATTTCTTTTGGAATGTTCAAGGAAATCGTGTTTAAGGTTAGAAGCAGGAAAAATTTATTTTAAATGTAGTTATAGAGAAATAGTTTAGAAATGAAAAATATTATGCAATTTCTAATAAAAGAATAAACATATTTCAAATAGAAATATTATTAATTAAAATATTAATTTATTAATTTATAATATTTGCCCAGAGTTAATGATATAACAAATTTTCTCCTAGCTTAACGATTTTTCGAACCAAATTCCGCACAGAAGCATTTTTTCTCATTGTTTCTTTTAGCCACATCCATTAAATAAATGAAACTGACCGAAACGGGTCCGTTCAATGGGTTTGCTATGCTTGGGGCTCGAGCAGAGTGTAGGGGTAGTTACTTTGGTCGGGTCAGTCAAGAGTAAAAATTAAACAACGCAATTCAAAAGCCTGCCCGATGTTGTTGCTTTTTATTGTTATTTTTAATTTTCATTTTTTTTTATTTTTTTATATACATATTTGCAAAGCTTTTTGGAGCGCTTTTATTATGTTGGCCCTTACTTGAGCGCAGGCTTTTTGATTTATGAAGTGTAAACAAATGTTAATGAAAATTTGTATGGCCATAGTCTGAGAATGTTTAAAGTCCAAGGCACTCGAGCGCCTGAATTCATTTTAATTGCCTTAGCCAATTATGAAGTTTTGAGTGAAAATAATAAAAATCAAACCGAAAAAACTAGCTGGAAAAACTACAAAAAACTGCCAAATGCTTCAGCTTGTGTAAACTCAGCACGTAATTCAATCCAGGCAATTCAATTTTTGTGAGCCTGTGTGCTCGTTACTTTTCCCTTTGCTGCGTTTGAGTTTTTCCAACTTGCTCGCTTTGCTTTTGCAGTTGTTGTTGTTGTCGTTGTTGTAGTTGTTGGGGAGGACTGCGCCAGGTGGTCTAATTATTCACCAAAATTTTCATGCTTCATAGCAGTTTTTAGCATATTTTTCCATAATTTGCTGCGCTTGTTTGTCTGCCCATTTGTCCTCCCCACACACACACACACTCGAGCACAGACACATACAAATTACAAATCGAAAACTTGCCAAAACTAGCGGCAATTAAAGTATTTTCTTGTGTGCTACAACTACCCTTAACCCGAGCAGGACTTCGTCTACCATTTTGGCTGACTGTGCGTGTAATTATAATTTTCTTTAAGTCGGTTTGCGCTAACTTTTCTTTATGTGAAAGTTTTCCACTCGCTATTCAGCTCATCCCTCCAATCCCCTCACTCATCCCCCCTCTCGCTCTCTCACTCGCTCATGATGTCTACTTTACTTGTTGTCGTTCTTGCCGCACAACCACAAATAATTTTGTCGAAAAGTTTGTCTCCCATTTTTCTGGTAAATTTTTTCTTCTTCAGTTTTCCTTTTTTTCGCATGTTGTTGGTAATTATGCGCTTTGTGAAATTCAAAGAACGCAAACTTTTGGGCTACAACATCATCGTCTGAGTGTATTAGTTGTAATGTGCTACGGTTAGCCCAAGGAAGCGAACAAGTTGCCAAACTTGCGACAACAGCAACAACAAAAACAGGTTGACTCGCATTACACGTGCCGTGAGCCCGATCCCAAACCCAAACCGAATCCTGGTCTCAAGACTCTTTATCGTTGGGCACTTACCTTTTGGGTCCAGTTACCGCCTAGCTAGACAATATGTCTTATTAGTTGAGCTTGGCAGGCGGGCAAACTTTCAAATGATTTCCATTCATTAGACCAAAAGACCACAAATTTTGAGCTAATGATGATGTTGATGAATGAACTGCAACTTTATTAACAGTTCTTCACGTTCTATTCGTCAAAAAGTTTACCACAGTTTGTCAGGTCAAAACAAGTTCGAAATTAATAAAATTTACTTTTAATATTTTAGATTGAAGTTTACAAATAAAATGAATTTCAATGCAATAGAACACCGCACAGGTAGACATCCTGTGTTAAGATTTCGGGGACCCAAATGGTTTTATAGCTGCCAACTTCTTGCCTACAATTAAATTTCCTAGAGCTTTCCTATAAATAGATTTAGCCTACTTCTACTATTTATTTCTAGAAGGATTTTTCCATTATAAGTTTTATAATATAATATAAATGGTTATTATAATAATAAATAAAAAAAAAAAAAAAATAATAAAATAATAAAAAAGTAAACATATATATTGTTTACTTGTATAGAAATAGTTATTTATTTATTTGTTTTGTAATATTTTAAGTTTTTTGCAAAGAAACATGATTTTGTGGCCAAAGTAAAAAACTTTTTCAATTTATTGTTCATAATGAAGGCTATTTATTACGTTGGCCAACAAATGAAAACGAATTCAACTCGTTTGTAGTTAACACCAGCTCACGACTTGGCCATTTTGCCTAATGGCCCAGACATGTGCCTGGACATTTGCAAGCGGCCACCGCCGCAATATTTCCTTTTGTGTAATACGACATTTAATTGTATTACTTCATCAGGCATACAGCAAACAGGTGAGGGGATAAGCTGCGAGGTGGAGTCATTTGGCCAAAGGCAGTGGCATGAAAATTCAACTACAAAGTGGTCGGCAAAGCAAAAAACCAAGACCCAGACTTGCAAAAAAATGAGCTGAGAAAACTATGAATGAATAAAATATGCAGATCTGGCAGAGATGATATACCAGGAAGAATCTGCCAGGAAGAGCAGTTTTGAGAAGAAGATATGTTTGTAGAGCTCCCAAAGTTAAAACATTTTTTGGTTGACAGGAATTAAAGATTTAACAGAAACAGCTAAAGACACAGCGAGAGGGAACAAATCCATTTGCAGTAATAATTTTCTAAATCCCCGTCTTAGTGCTTAACCTATCTAACAATTGTTTGCTTGCGTTGCCAACTAATCAGTCAGTCCCTGGAAAGCATTTGCGTATATTTACTGGCAAGAGTTCGATAAATCATAATGTTAAGCTGACAAAAGACCAAACTACGCTCACTTATTATACTATATAAGACAGCTGAGCAGAGTCCAAACGGCCCGATTACTAATGATGCCGATCATATCATGACAATTCCAGCTTAGTCCCGCTCACAATAGCTGTGTGCAGTATTAATCCTACGTAGAGACCCGCTAAACATGGTTGGTTGGCAAGGCTGGGGAGGCGGGCGTCTAGTGGGAGCTATGCAAAGTAGCAACAGCAGCCAATGCGACCAAATGTAAAATGTGTTTTCACTTTTGTACGTTTATCAAACGATTTGACTGGGTACGCTGAAGGGGGATGTCGGAGAGCGGGTAGGTGCCAAGCGCCACGAGGAGAGACATGGCCAACTGCAATATGGCCAAAGGCAACAAATAGCTGACAATAACAGCGACAACAACAACAATAACAACAATGACCCCAAGCAAATGCACGACGCGCATATTGAAACCGAAAACTGCAGCCAGAGTTGAGTTAGAGGCGAGACGTAGAGACGAGTGTGGAGCCAGGCGGAGGGCAGCTGGCAGCAACACGTGACGGGGGCTTTTCATAGATGTGGAGCGACTCACAGCTTTAGCTGCAGCTCTAGAGCTGGAGCTGCCTTGCATTGAAGTTAAGTGAAGTGAAAATGAAAACAAAGTTTAACAAACCGTGGCTAACGAGCTACATTATTAAAACTTCAAAAATGCATAAATTTGCGAAAGGAGTCAAAGCGGGTTGAGGGACACTGTTAGGGGAGCTAAAAAAAAGGGGGCTGCTTATGCATGAGGCGACTGCCTCATGTAACTGCCATATGATAATATGCAGCAGATCCTGAGCCAGCATTTGAAAGTTATTGACACCTACTCGCCGATCGTGAGCTGGGGGAGTAGGTAGAAACAGCAGCAGCAGCGGCTAAAGATCGCCCGCTTGGGTCTGCGCTCCGACTCCTTCTGGCCAGGGCCATAACTCTCACACAAGGTGTTTCAAAATGCCTGTTCATGCGTACACTCAGAGAAAAGGGAGCCTTAAAGAAACATAAAAGTATATTTTAATATAATATAATATATATTTAATAATTATATACTATTTATATAAATAATTGTATATAATATTTTATTTAGCATATTTTGTTTAAAAGCTCAAATTGTGGAAGACTTAATGTGATTGCCAATAATGTTTTAGAAATTTCCAGACCCATTTTGATGCTTTAAGTTTTAAATTCATGATCAGCGATTAATAATTCATTTTCAATCAATCATTCAATCACATTCTAATAATATTACTCTCCCTTATTCCTAAGTGTACGCAGTTGGGCACGATCTTTGCGCCGGAGACAGACGAGAGTTGGCAGTTCGCGACTTGCCTGCAAGTCATTTTGCGCATATTAGTTGGCCATTAGGCGCACAGACAGACGGACTGTCAGTCCTTCAGTCGGTCCTGCCGCCCGTCAGTCTATCAGCCAGTCAGGCAGTTAGTCAGCTGCAAATCGCATTAAAATTCAGCTGGTGTTAAATATTACAAGCGCCTAGCCCCAACGCCCCCAACCGAATGTCGAGTGTGCGGGGCTAAAGGTTTTCTCACTGATTCGCTGCTGCTGCCAGTCAAGTTGTACGTCACTCAACAAGCCGGCGATGGGGTGGCTGGGTGGAAAGTATAGGAAGGGTGGGGGGCAGGGCTGTGTGTTGTGTGGTGACTGGCAGCTGATGCAGCTGAGCTGTGCTGCAGTTTATTTGCTTGTGAAATGTTATGGCAACGTCTACGTGATATGTTAATCATGCAGCCATGGAACGTGTGCTTCGCGTTCAGGATGCGGATGTGGCCAAAGCTAAAGCTAAAGCCAAAGCACTTGCCACACAAAGAGCGAGAAGGAGCTATTTGCAGAGAGAGCGAGACGTAACACAGTGGCAAGGCATAAATGTCAAACAGTTACCACTTACAACAGCTCAAGCACATATACACATTATATGTGTGCTCATTCGATAGGTGTGCAAGGGTCAAGCAAACAGACGTTTCACTAAAATTCTAGGCAAGCAATTCCTGGCTTGTATGAACTATATATTAGTTTCTGTTGCTGGCCTATGTAGTACGTATAAGTGTTATCTTAAAGTTAGCCTTGAAGAATAAGACCGATACTATTCGTCCCGGCGGCGTACCACCATGGATAAGAAGGATGTTATGTTATGTTAGGCGTTTTGTAGAAATAGAGAAACAAACTCCTTAAATATATTCAATTCTATAGTACAAAAAAATATAAAGGCATAGGAAGCATTGATAATTGAATACGCCTTTGTTTTTATTAAATGAAAGTATGGATTGGCGTGAGGCTTACCATGAAGTTTATTCTCCTGAAACACATAAATATTTATCGTAAAACATATAGCCATATAAAAAGGATACTATATTTGAAAGTGCTTGCGTCTAAGAATTTTGCTAGTAAGTTTGATTACATTCAGTTTTAACGATTTGATAAAAGTCATAAGTGCTCTACTCCAAATTACAATCTTAAATTTTTGACACATTGAGCTGAATTCCAGCAATTTTTTGAAACATGCTGAAATGAAGAAGAACTTGATAGTACAAGACATAATACAGTTTCATACGTTTTCCGCCCAAGAGTGGATCTTGGGGAAACCTGTGAGAAGCTCGCCTAAGCAAACGTTGGTACTTACTCAATTCGTTTGATATAATTTTGAGCAGTCGCTAGTTAATAGTTGGTCTTAGCTAGGCATCACATTTAATCACAAGCCGATCAGTCTTAATATTGGCCATATTTAGCTGGGAATTTGTTGGCCATTTATAGCTCTAACTGCAGTTAAGCAACAGGCTGCTCACATTTAAAACTCTCCCAGAGCATAAACAGCAATTATAGCGGGCTCAAAGCGAGTAGACAGATCCGAGCCATGAAATACCAACACCCGACAGCTGTAAACAACAATTTGCTAGGCCACAAAAAAAGAAAAAGAAAGAAAGCAAGACAACGAAAACGTGCGCGAAAAAAAGTGTATATATATATAAGACGAAGCTGAAAATACCAATAAGTTGGCAAGATCGTCGGGGCCTTATAAAAAAGTTATTTAAAACGCCAGCCGCAATGGCAAATGATGATGATGATGAGCAGCCCGTTGCTGGTCGGGCTAAAACGTTAAAACGTTTAACGTTTTGGCAGGCAACAGACACAGAAAACTTGAATGAAAACCCCAAACGAGAGCCCAAAGACCACAAACTGAACGTAATGAGCAAATTTATGGTCAATTGATAATTTAGTGGCATTCGGTATCATCAATTATGGCGGATGGGGACTCGCAGCTCGCAGCTTCAGACTCAAACTGAACGATTGCAGCTTGGCTGCTGTAGCTATAGCTATAGCCGGACATGTATCTGCACCCCGTTTTTTTATCCCCCCTCCCTTATGGAAGATGAAGTATTGTTATCGAGCCCAATGAACCGCAAAGTGTGCAAAAAATGTTTGGGCATTTTTGTGGCACGCATGAGTTATGCTCCCGCGGCTCATCATTAGCTGGAGCCGTGCTTTATATAATTTGTCAAAGCCTTGCTTCTAAACAGTCCAAAATTGGGTCACATGTGGCTCAAACCGGCAGCCCAGCATCAGCTGCTGCTGCGCCTGGCGCTGGTCTACGCCTGGCTCACAATTTAGGCCGCTAATTGAACGCTTTGCCTGACACATGGCATAAATCACACACACACACACGCACACACAGCTGACTGGCGGGGAGGCTGGGGGAGCGCTCTCGAATTGCTTTGCTGCACCTTGCATACCTGCTGCCTGGCCGCACTGTGCACGTCGCCATGTTTATGCCAATAATATGCCATAAACTATAGGCAAGGAGCAGCCAGACAGACAATGGCCAAGATGCAGGCCAAAAATGGTTAAGAAACGCGTCGCGCGGCTTCCTCTGATAAAGTTTATGAACGTCTTGGCTTGGTCAATGGCAACCGTGTAGGCAGCCACTTTGTCAGCTGTGTGTGCCCCCTACCCCCCACGCGCCCTCTGAATGTCCTTGAGTGCGGTGCTAAACTTTTAGCATCGGCTGCAACTTTACGCACAAGTTGCGCGCATAATTTACTCCCCTTCCCCACCGCTCCACGCCCCTGCGTAATTATTGGCCAGATGCATGTTGTTGCTGGGCTGGGTTTTTGGGCTTGGGTTCGGGCTCGGGCTCGGGTTCGAGCTCGGGTTATATGTGAGTGCATTAGAGGCAACCACAAATTGTTTGGTTTGCTTTTCGCGCAAATTGTAGTCATAATTTTTCTACAAGCTGCTACAAACTGGGCTTCATTATGGCCCAAATGCAGCTCTAACAGAGCTAAGCCACGTTCTCGAAATGGCTAATAAATAATTTGTATGTGCTATATTGCCCATGCTTCGATTTAAGAGTCTATTGTGCATAATTATGGGAACCTCTGAGTTCAAATTAAATTTAGATCAGAAATTTAAACTATTATGATAGTTTGCTATAAATATATTTACTTTACTCTTTTGCTTAACAGAATTACTTGGAATTTACGTTTTTTTTTTATAAATTATGCTAAATTCGATAATCGATTTACCTATCAGAAGAATCAAAATGCAACCAAGCGCGTTTGCGATATTGGGCAAAAGGAACCGCATTTAATTAATCAATAAGTCGAATTTAAAGCTCGTATTTCTCAGCTCCTGTAGACCCATGTTGTCTTTCCCGATAACTCCAATTAATTGTGTTTCGATTTTTGTTTAAATTCTTTCTTTTTTTTCCTTTACTCAAATTTTTAATTATTTATATATGCTATATTTTATATTAAATTATATTATATTCGATTATATATTACATATCGAAACAACTATTTAAATTTAAAAAAAAATAAAAGTACACTGTCCAGCTTTGGCACTCGTATAAAATGCACACAGAAAACTTGAAAATGTAAAGTTTGTTAATATTTAAATGCTGCCTAATTGGCAATGGCTGCAATAACAGCAATGAATAGAGGTAGCAACAATTGCAATTTCCAGGAATTGTTTAGGGTAACAAAACGACCATACACATATGCGCGAGTCCGTGTCCGAGTCCTGGTCTCGGTCTCTGTATGTGGCGGCTATTTGTGTTGGCAAGTGCCACAAATCCCACATCAATCAAAATGTGCGTTGTCTACAACAACCACAACAACGATAATACGTAACAACAGATGTGGGACTCACCCACTTCTCTCTCTCTCTCTCTCTCTCTCTCCCTTTCTATCATTGTAGGGCTCTCTCTTTCACATGCCGCTCGAAGTGCGACAATTGAACCGTTGCGAAATTAAACCAAGATTGAATAACCGCTAAGGACAACATTGCAAGCCCAAATTATAGCGCCCATCGATCGGACCATTCAATCAGTCCCACGTGGTTTGCTGCACGCCTTATGCAAAGTCCCACAACGGTAAATTGTGCCATAGCACAGTGGTCGCAAGTGTTGTCAAACGTGGCACAACAATCCATTACCAGTGCTGCGAAATAACGCTTTCAAAAAGTCGCTGAGTCCAATGTTAAAAAAAATAGCAAGAAAATTGAATATTTAGCTAACAGACAAAATGTTGATATTGAGAAGACTAGCTAAATCAGTTTACAATTTCAACTATTTCCGACAGACGAGCTCGTAAAACTACCTTAATTTAGATGAATTGGCAAAAACATTATTATATTATTAAATAATTAATTCAACTGATATCCGCTAACTATCACGGAACTTAGCCAAATTTAGGTAGAAAAATTAGCCGAATTTAGCACCATAAATAGAGTAAATAGGCAATTGAAATTAATTTAATTTATTGAAACCTTTATTTAGCTGGCTCGAGGCCCGGGGCTTGATAAAACAATTTTTGTTTAATCTATAATATTCCGATACTTTTCGGGTGCACATCGGCAACCGTTTTTAGGGCAAATATCTTACTCGTCTGCGGTTCTTGACGTGCAGATTGAAACATATTCATTTTTAAATTATATAAAGAATTATTTAAAAGTTATTAAAATTTCATAAACTTCTAATCAACCTCAAGTCCCAAAAGTTATATACATAGGTAATGCCCCCAGATTTATTACAATTTAAATATTTATGTGTGTTATCTGAATATTACCAATTTATTATTATTTTTACATGAAATTTAATTCTTTATGTTTACATTTTGATGTTAAATATAAACATTATTATATAAAAAGGAATATTAAATATTTTGTATTTAAACTGTAATTTATCTGCTTGCCTTTTATTTTTTTCTTTTATTATTTATTATTAGTATTTTTTATTATTTATTTTATTATTCTTATTTAAATAAACCAATTAATATTTGAATTAAGTTAATGGTTTAAATTCAATAAACTAAGAATATTTCTATACCTAGAACAAAATTGTATTTATTATTTATTGTGTTTGATATTGTCCCACTGTGCCATTAACAACGTCGATGCAAATGGCTTTGCATGCAAATTATGATATTATGCCACGCCTTACGCCCCCAAAGCACACACACAGAGAGAGAGAGAGAGTGCCCGCCTAGCTGGGCGCGGCAAACTTTAAGTTCGCAGGATGTGTCCTTCGTCCTTTTCTGCATTGATTTTGTATTTCCAAGGAAGTCGCGCGGAAGCTTGTTAGTGCGCCAGTCTCCGCCCCTCCCCTGTTACCTACAGCTTTAAAAATTGCTTTGCATGCAGTTTTCTGCAAGCGTGCCGCGCCCCCTCGCAAAACTGGCCGCCCCCTCATCAGCGGGCGCGCCCACATAGAGACAGAGCCTCGGCCCGAGCTATTACGCTGGCAAATTGCAATGTAATTAGTTTTTACATTTCTATATAGTCGGGAACGTATAATTGTGGAAAATGGCATTTCTAGTTAATTAATGGCTTGGATAGAACGCCGAGCGACAGAGACGTGAGCGGAGAATGAGATGGAAGATGAGAGACCGACTCCACCTCCCCCCTCAACCACCTGCTGTTATGTGTAAAACTTTCTGCACACTTTTCGCCGTGTGGCGTGCAACAACAAAAAGTGCAGTCACCTACATGTTGCAGCACACCCAACCCCCCTACCCATCACGCCCTTTTCACTCCTCCTCCCCCCTTGCCAGTGCTACCCCCGCTGACAACTGAGGCAACTTTTGCTAGAATTGCTTGAAAATTTAATTAAAATGTTGGCATTTTTGTGCACGAATTGATTTTTACGAGTTGGCCCAAATAAAAAAGAGAATGATCAAAAGAGCTCAGAATATTTGCAAAATAACAACAAAAATATCGTTTGAGCGCACATGTGTGGGGTGGGCGTGGTAGCCACTTTTACACCCTCCATTCACAGCTGACCCTCAAAATGCAGCGTGCACGAGCTCAGCTCGGCTCAGCTCAGTGTTGATTCAATTACGAATATGTTTGATTAAAATTTAATTTTCAGTTACTGTTGTTTTTTAACATTCGCTTTTGTTGTTGTGGGTGTATCTATTGTCTGCCCTTTGTGTACCAATTTAATTGTGGCAATTGATTCTTTCGTGCAGCACATCAAAGCGAATGGAAATTAGCTTTTTCTTTTCATACAGGAATTCGACTGATAAGATTATGATCTTTTTTGAGGGGCAGTCGAGTGAGTAGTGTAGTAGGCTAAACGTCGGCTGTTTATTGTTTAGTAACAGATTATAGAGAATTTAACCAAATTTAACCAAATGGAGAGGAGTTTTGGCCGACAATTCCTTAGACAGCTTCGACATATGTTTTACCTGTCACAGTCAAGCTTCTTGATAAAGGGAAGAATTTGTACAGAAAGAGACAGACGGACAGACATAGGGAAATGACTATATCCACATAGAAATGCCCCCTCAACTCGCTAGAATTTTGCAAATTTGAAGCAACACATTTAATAAAATTAAGGTAAATGCAAATTAATTTTAAAATTTTTTTTGTCCCAGCTCTCAAAAAAAAAAAAATAAAAACTTTATTTTGTTGCGCTTTAGTTTTCTCGTGTTTATTCAGTTCTAGCAATTGAGTCACATTTCTGCGTAATCAAAGTCCAATCGCTCATTCACTCGTTTTTTTTTAATGTCAGAGATCAACAAACAAAACCTCAGTCACAGGCTGACATGCAGAAATTTACATAAAATAACAAACCTAAAAATGGACACGCCCAGCATCAGCAACAAGAGCAGCCGCCGCATTTGAGCTGAAAGTGAAAATCGAATAGAAAATGCTACCGTTTTATTTGTACAGCGCTTTGTCCACTGACCATTGAATTTGTTTTTGTATTTATTATTTATTTTGGGCGCCTAATTTAAATAAACATTTATTTGTACAAAGGCCCAAATAGGTTGAGCAAATGACTTCCTGAATTGTGTGCAGCAGCAGCAAACCCAGCAACACACAAAAGAAGAGAAAAAAACAGCCAAATTGCATAATCAGTGAGACAAATGCAGCGGATTATGAAATCCTTCGCTCAAAGGCTGCCCCGGCACGGCTGGAAGCCGCACACAGACGGCCAGACGACCGGACGGACGACGGTCGGACGGTCCGACGGTCGGACAGAAGGCTGTGAGGCTGCCAGGCAACGCCAGGCAACTAACAACAACAATGTAACCAGCTCTGGCCCTGGGTTGGGGAAAACTGGCAGCAACCTGTCGCATATTTAAAGCGATTAACGGCACGATTTCAGTTGGCAGCGCTGCCTCAGCATAGAAATTGAAATTGAAATGCTTTTGGCAGCGCCAACACTTTTGCTACTCACATAGGGCAAAGTGGGTACCTTAGCTGCGTCAGCTAACTTGACAAAATAGAGCACAAGGTGGACAATGTTGTCTTCAGTTAGATACTTTCAAGGTAGATAAGATACTAATGAGAGAAGATACAATTTTCCGTTAAATACAAATATAAAATTGAATTCTATTTTGCCTAAGTAATAATCCGCAGATATAGCTAAGAGGCTTTTGTATAGGAATATACAGATTGATTTTTTAATTTTGTCTGGAAGATAAGATTTATAATAAAGATAAGATTTATAATAAATATAGTTAAGATACCTTAATATACAAGTATAGGTATTAGGGGTTTTATATGTTTGGAACATAATAATTAGACCTAGAAAGATACCTTTATATTGATGCATCAAGATTGAGTTTTTAGATTTGCCTGGATTCAAAATTCGTCCAATCAGATAATATATACATAATGTATGGCTAAGATACCTTTATATACAAGTAAAAAATATATCAAGATATGATATATGGTAGATATTGTTGAGATAACTACCCGTATATATATGAAAATTGGGACTTAATTTCTTACAATTTCTTTTAAAAAAAATTGATGAATATTTAATTACTTGGCTCGAAGGACGGACTTTAAAAATGGAACGGTCACGGAAACCATGGTTTAATGAAAACAAAAATATTTATACTTTGAAAATACAACAAAATGATTTCGCACTTATATTACATTTCTATTCCGTAAATCGAACCATTAAGATTTAGTTGAGCTGCTTGTAATTAATTTATGCTTTCTATATTTTCAGTTCAGTTAAGTTCTGGAAGAAGGATTCGAGCCCGTGAACCGCTTGCTGTATGACCTTCATCCCTAGAATTAATCTAGAAAGTTGGAAATACTTTCGAAAATGGAAATTCGATTGGGAATCAAAACACCTGAAAATTCAGTAAACGAATTGGGACTATCTAATATATTTTGTTGAGCTAAGTGCGTTCAAAATTCGTTGTGCTTAAAATGTTTTGTGTTTCTTGGCTTGTTTGCTGTTGTTGCAGCTGTTGTTGTCGTCGTCGTTGTTGTTATTATTGCAATTCGTGTCTCTGGCATCGCAGACAAAATTGAAAACGTTTGTAAATACTTTGAAAGCATTTGCAGCAATTGAACAAATACAAAATAGTTTTTTGCCGCCGCTCTTTGGGGAATTGTGAAAAATAAAATAATATATAAACATGTACTCACACACACACACACACACACACATACAGACAGTGTGAGTTGTTTCTGTTTTCTATTTCTATTTATTTTTATTATTTGCCAGCTTTTCCTTTCGGCCTTTCCTCCAGTTGGCCAATGCAATTGCGGCGCTGCGACTGACCTATAAATAAAGTTGGCAGCCAACAGCGCAACTACGGCCCAAAATGGCTTCAGCGAAAATTGTGCAATAAAAGCGCATAACCTGCAAATAATAACTAACAACTACAACAACATTTATAGAAAACACGCTCTCAATTTCCTAGCCAATTGGCCATTTCTTTAACTGGCCAAGCGCAACTGATTGACTTTTGAACTTAACCAATTTTTGAGGCGGCTTAAATTGGTTGGGCTCGTAATTTTTCAGTATTTATGTTTTACGTTCATTTTGAGTTGAAGGCTGGGAATCTGTATGGCTTATATTATTTAAAATTTTTTCAATTAAGCTATTTTCCTATATTTGCAGACTTTCAAAGAATTAAACTCAAATCTTTGGACAGATATACTTTTAATTGTGCCAACTCTGCATGCAGATATTTCATACCAGTAGCATTTGTTTAGCTTGAAATGCAATATTTAAATTTTTTTTAAAAATAATTGTGGTGTTAAGCTAAACACTTAAAAGCTCTGCCAACTATTTGATTTGATGTATTTGAAGACTTTTACCTTTGGCCCGTGCAGCTGCAGCCAGTGTCGAATTCCTGCTGCAAAGCCAAGAGCACAGGAATTGATGATAGTCTCATAGTTTGTGAAACTTTTCTTGCTTCCAGCTACCCGCCTGTCCAACAAGTACCAAACGCCGCTCGTAAACTGAAGACAGGGCTATCAGAAAAAAAACCCCTCCTAAAAGAAAACAGCTAGAACTCAACAAGCTCTCCCACACACACGCACACAGAGACAGTTTGTAACTGTAGCTCAACTACATGGCCAATACCAGAGTCTCTGCTGAGGATGTGTTTGCCTCAAGCATGCTTTGCAGAGAGCGAGCAAGCATTATGCTTATATCATAAAACAAAGAATTTCGGTTATTTTTGCAGAGCTTCTTCTCTTGCCGCAGGGCAGGCATTGGGTTGCTCTGGCGCACTTAATGGCAAAAGCTTTTATCAGCTCCGATTACACAATTTAAAGCAACAAAACTGTCACTTTAAATGCAATACAAAATGCCACTCCCTCCCCGCAACTAACGCCCGATTTGAAGGGTTTCATAGCATAGCACCTGGAGCTGTAGACCCATTGAAGAGTCCTGCGGTTGCCGCACCGCAACATTGTTGCCGAAAACCAACGTAACCCAAGCCAAGACAGGCGCACAGCTGGCAACACCCACCCGCCCATACGCCCGCACCCCGCTTGTTGGCCAAGCGTAACTCAGCTTAAATAAATTTAATTTAATTACCAGTAAAAACCGCATGAGTGACTCTAGCTAGATGAGTGAGCCGTGCAAGGACGTGCCAGCTATCTCACACAGTTTGCTACACTACACTACCTGCGCCGCCCCCTCACTGCCCGTCCCAGCTGCACAGGCATTAGAGAGTCTTACCTGGCTTTACATAGTGTGCTTGTTTTTGTTTGTGTGTATGTGTTTATTTAGGAAATAACATTTTTGTGGCAACACATTTTTGGATTTTATTACAGAGTGCGGCGGCGGCACGTTGAGTGCGCAATCCCCGCTACCCGCTACCCGCCGCCAGGCTCACGCTCCGCTTGAGGTCAACATGCATTTTATCACTGCAAACAACAACCTGACTCAGCACAGTCTGACGATAAATAACCTTAATGTAGTGGCCGCTGCTGTAGCTGCTTTTACCTTTCATTTTAATTACAGGCGGCGACTGAAATTTCAAATTTCAAAGCATACTTTTAGGCGCCGCTGAAAAAAGTGCTCGAGAAAGTGTTGCCGCAGCAAACGGGCCACGGGCTACCATTGCACATTCACACCCACTCACCACACTCACACTCACACTACACCTACTCACCACAGTCGCACTGCACTCACCACACTCGCCTAGCTGGCTTTCGGGGCCTGCCTGGCGCACAAGGTCAAGTGACTCGAAAACTGCTGCTGCACTTGACGCTCAGCGTCACGATTATTATGCAAATTGGCCCCGCAGTATTTGCACACGTGAGCAAAAACTTGAGAGCGGCTTAGCCGAGAGCTACAGCCACTCGAAACACACACATCCATATAGTTCAGCTGTGGGCGGGGACGACGAGTGCTTGCAGCGGCCACAAAAAGTAAGAGTTACCGAGTGCGCAGTCCTGATCAATAAATAATAAACTGCTTTTCAGATAAACTCCCTTCATTTCTATCCCATCCTGATGCAATAAACCGCCCATTTGCATATAAACATGTCCCAATACTCCTCTATTTCATTCATATTTAGTTAGTTTTTAATCAACTATATCTCTCGAAAATCGAAAAACGGATTGCAAAACAATATTTTTGAAAAACTTTAAATTGCCATAACTCAGGTAGAATATAGAATCTATAGAATAATGTCGTAGAATGCAAGTTTTTGTATGGCACGCGATAGCTCTAGTCCGTACCACTTGGAAGAGGTATATTACTCCGAAATCGGACTGTATTTACCCGAGATATTTCGATTCCAAATTTTTTGAAAAAACTTTAAATGGTCATATCTCGGTTAAATGAAGCTCGATTTTGGAAAGCCTGGGGGCGTTGAACTCATGGAGGGCCATATAATAGACTGACATCAAAGTTAAATTGAATATCATATAGAATTCGTGTTTTTTGATGCCTGACGTAGTTCTGGTACGTACTAGTTGGAAGAAGCATATATTTCCAAAATCGGACAGTATATATCCAAGAAATTCGAATTACCCAAGATGCGAAAAACTATATTTAAAAATAAAACTGCCAATGACTATTTCTCAAATGTTTTTGTGTTTTCTTTTCAGATCCAAGAATTCAAACGCTGTATTTAATCCAACGAAGATTACAAGTCTGAATTTGCTTTTTGCAGGATTGACTTTAATATACTCTAGGTATATCCATTTATGGTCTATAAATAATGTCGGATATAAAATAAAATACTCAATAATTATAAATGTGACTTGTATTTGTATTAGTTTAAGTAAAATTTGGAATTTAAGGACATTAAATGTTATGATAAATAAATAAATTATATAAATAAAATGGGGATAACAGCGAAAAAAAATGTTTGGCTACTGTAAACATACCAAATCAGGCGAACAGAAATGACCAGCAGGCAGACGACTTAAAATTTTTTAAATAAAACTTTCTATTGCATATCCAATAGGCAATCTGTTAGGCTATCGCTAACTTACAGGGGGCTGTTAGTTAGTAGCTGCAGCTGTTAGAGACTGTTGTTAGGCTGTTATAATTCGATATTTTGGGTTTTTCTTTCGCTTTGAGTATCGCGAGCCAACGGTCGCTCATCGCAATGTGACTGTTCATTTTTGACAATTAATTGTCTTATATTGCATCGATTTGGATCTTTAGGTTCACCAGGACTATATCTATGGTATAGTAAAACCAAGGATATTGCAGTCAACTATGAACCATCGAGGTGCTGCTTCAGAGGGGCCTGAAAACAGAAGCATACATATTTCTGGACCACAATCTTGCGTTTTTTTTTTGACGGGAATTCGGATCTTTAGCTTCACCAGGACTATATCAATGGTATGGCATGACCAAGGATAAGAAGGTCAACTATGAAACATTAGGACGTGGCAAATTTGGCTGAAAAATAGAAAATCCGGCATAACTCGGCTCTTTATTTCAAATAATTTAGCTTTTGCTTTAATTTATAATCTACATATCTCGAGTAAATCAAAGACGATCTCGAAAAATTGGGCGTTTTAAAATCGTGGAGGTCAATGAAAGGCCGATATCCTTGATGCCAATCGATAAAATTGATTATTGCGATCTTAACGCACCATGTCCTTTGAACACCTGCAAAGATAAAACAGACCATTTAAGACCATTGAATGCCCGACTAGAAGATACCCTTGCAACTGTTTGAACTCTACTTTCCTATATACTTTGCTTAGCGTATAAGTTCTGCCACGAGATTAAGTCAAAAGGAAGCCTGTGAAAACCACACTACACACAAATTAACTGTATAAGTTCTGACACGAAAATAGGATACTGAATCTCGTATCAAATCGATTTCATGGAAACTAGACCAGTTACTGATTGATTTAAAATTTAATTAAATTTGAAAACATGTTGCTACACTTAAAATCAATCAATTTAAACATAGTTTGAATTTAAAAAAAAGTTTTTCGTATACTTTTGCGAACAAGAAATGATTTCCTATCCAAAAAGTGCCTCAGTGCCGCCGTCTTAAATCTGTTGGTGCCAGTTCTAGACTTACTCAGAACGGCTCTTTTGGGCAATCTACAAACTCACAGAGCTCCATTGGCAGCACCCCGCTCACCCGCTCAAACACCATATGCACAACTCTATTCACCTTTCTGCCGGACCGCACTCGCCGTGGACCATGTCCGTTGCCTGGTAACCTAGTTTAATAAATAATTCGCTATTTTTGCTTTTCGCCTCTCTTTTATATTATTTTTTGTTGTTGCCGCTCTCTTTTTGTCTTCGGCAAGTCATTCATGTGTGCAATCTGTGGGTGTGACTAATTCAATTACAACGCCCAATTGTGCATGCCTCGGCGCTTGCACGTCGTCTAACATGCACCTCCCTTCCCACCCCGTACCGCCCGCCCTCTGATACACTCTGTGTGTGGACCGTGATTTTTCATTTTCATTTCACGCTTTCTCTCTCTTTGACTACCCCTCCCCCCTCACACTGAGCTGATAGAAGTTTAGGAATATGTGTGAATTTCATTAGGTCTGCTTTTTTGGGCTCCTGAATATCGCGCTTTCGATTCACAGTTGCCCGCGTTTCGTGTCGCGTTTCTCATTTAATTGTTTTTTGTCACACGAGTTATCCTTTTTTGGGGCGTGTCGTGTTCAAAATGGAAATTAACTGACATTCGCCCTCTCATCTATAAATGCAGTTGGTTCAGTGTGTCATTCTTTGGAATTTGCTGCGTAATCAACGTGATTTGCAGCCAAACGAGCGCAAAGGAGGCGTGAGAGCTACCGTCAAAACGTGTGAAAATGGGTGGGTGCTGAATCGGGAATGGGGTGTTTATGATCAGAAGAGGTTATCCAAGGTCGACATTAACTAACAGTACTTATATTCGGTTCCACGGAAGCGAGGTTTATAATGGGAATTGGCAGAAATGGGAATAAGGATATCAATTTAAGAGAGTAAGAGTGAAGAGATAACAATTTATAGAAGGAACTATGGTTATTAATCTTCCTAGTATTTTCAGATATATAGATGATTTTATTTAAATATAGATATAATATATTATAGAGTGTAACAATTAAAGTGAATATGGGAGCAAGATATATGATATATGCGAATGCACTAAAACAGGTTAGTCTAATGTGGGTTGGAGGAACAGAGAATATAAGAAAACAAAATTTCTGCAAATCCAATAACAACTGTCGGTAGTTCGGCTCATGGTTCGAAGACAATGTCACGCCTTTGGTTATAAATGAATCATTTCAAAGAAAGCAATTGCTTTTAAGATATTTAAATAAGTATCAAAAGATAGTTAAGGAAAGAAAATATATTTTATGCAACGAAATGTTTAAAGAAAATTGAAAGTCTGAAAGTTTCGAAAATTCTCCCAACTTGCCCCATAAAAGACCTCGCATTATCAGCCAGCATTTATATCATTCAGTAGCCTTTTGATATCATCCTTTTCGGCGGCATCCACATAATTCTGTCCACCCGGCGTGGTTCCATCTTTACTAGCGCCCTGCTCCAATAGAAATTCAACGCATTCGGTATGCCCCTCCCAGATGGCTGCCAGTATGGGCGTTATATTATACTTATCCAGCTTATTAACATCGGCTCCGATCTCCACCAGATACTTGAGCATCTTCAGCTGCCCAAAGTCGGCGGCATAGTGCAATGGGGTTCTACCGCCAATAAATTCGTTGACATTTCGATTCGAGTTCTCGAATGCCATTTGCACGGCATCAATTTCGCCGTTTTTGATGGTCCAAATTATGTTTTCATCATTCTCACACATTTTGATGACTTGATTAAATAAATGTAGCTCTCTTAATTTGTAGCTTACTGAGATGTGTGGAAATAATGAGAGAGAGAGAGGGAGAGAGAGAGCTTGCATGTGGATCGATTCAGTGCTACCTCTTTTAACTTCTGCTCTTCTTCCTGGAATGCATCACTTAACTATTACAACCGCCTGGCAAAGCTCTGTGCCTCTTTCGAGTGTTCGCAAGGTTTCTCACAGCCGCCGACGCCACTTCCTGCAGCCCCAGACATGGGCATAGCTGGCGGTGCTATCAACACCCAAGCATCTTGATGATCTGGCGTACACATTGCGAAACGTGATTTGTAAGGTCATCATTCAAAAGGCATCGAGTGTGCGACAGTCGGACAGACAGACAAATCTCATGCCCAAATCCAAAGAAAACCCAAGGAACGGCAGCCAACAAAAATTAAAATGGTTATACATTCATGTAATTTAACGAACTGGCCACAAAACTAAACTAAACTAAAACGAAACTTGACTTCAGTCTAAAAGATGCGGCAATGCTTGCTGCTGTGCTTGTTGCTGCCTTAGAGGTTGCTGCTGCTGCTGCTGTCTGTGGCGATATTGGCGATGCCAAGCGTGAGATTATCGACGATTGTATGCAGCGATGATGATGCTGATGAGGATCAGGATGAGGCACAGACCTGCAGCAGCAGCGGCAGCAACTGCATGGGCAATGGCAATGGCCATGTCGATGGCTCCCGTAAGCGGCCAAAACAATGCATCGCGCAGCTGCGGCAACTGCAACTCAAGTTCACTTTTCATGCAGGGGTGGTGCGGGCTGGGGCAGAGCTGGAAGCTGAGCTCCAGCTCCAGTCATTGACTTCGGTTATCGCACGCCAAAAAGACAAAACAGTTGCATGCCCTGCGCTCAGACAGAGCCGACAGACAGACAGACAGACAGACAGACAGGTTGGCAGGCCCCAGTCAGGGCAGGCAGCGCTATCTGCATGCGATCAAATTTCCAGGGCTTCTGTTGTGGACAGCTACACTCGGAGAAAACCCTTTGCTAACTACTACAATTTTAAGTACAGCTCATTTCATGACATTCTTAACTCAATGAATCAACTTTAATTTAAAAAACCATTTAACTTAAATAAGGTGTGTTTACCTTAAGTTATTTTGCTCTTACTCTTAAGTAAGTAAATGCTTTCTCTTATTAAGTCTAAACCATCTTTAAAAGTCAAACCTAATTTATGAAATAATCGTGTGTTCTGTTGTATTCTAATTAGGCTTTTCGCTTTTTATAATTTAATATTATATATTGAATAATTAGGAAGACACTCTTTTTTTCATTTTTTAAATCAAAAATTTAAAAAAATATCAAAAAACCCTTGGATTAGGTTTAAAATATATGTTACGAGAATTTTCAGAACTTCAAAACCTTTTTAAAGTTAGTGATAATTTTCTTAAGTTTAGTATACTATTCGGGTTTAAGAAAAATTCGCTTGAAATAAGAATTTTTGTTCTCAAATTGAGACATGAATTTCTGAGATTTAATACTCTATTTATGAATTAAAAGAAAACCTCTTCAAATAAGATTTTTTACTCTCAAGACATTGCGACCTTGCCTGCACGAAATTCATAGTTTTTTCTCTGCGTGTATAGGTTTGGGTACTGCGCTTGTGGTACTGTGTATAGGGCACCGGCGATCATATTGAGCGTCTGCTTTTGACATTTTGGACACAATTTGAACCTTTTACTTTTTGTTTTTCTTTTTTTTCTTATTCAAGTGTTGTTTTCGGGGCCAGAGTGTAAGCCACGATTTCCAGCTTAAGCGCAGTTCCAGGAATCAACAAACTCAAAGTAGCCTCATCTTCGACTCCCCCTCAGTGGATATCTCTTTGTGTGTGTCTCTCGCAAGCCTTTGTCGCTGCTGACATTGATTGAGAAATTGATTTAAGAAGCGTTTTCGCTGATTTTGATCTGTTAAAGCGCGCAACTGGCTGTCAGTTAAGCCCTTTCCCGCCGCGGCTTTTACGCAGCGTCTTTAACAGTTTTGATTTATAAACTTTTTGATTTAATTGCTGCAACTGCAAAATGGGATTTATTTTAGCATTTTACGCGCTCAACTCGCTGACTGCAACTAAATCAATTTAAATCACATGCATATCCGGTGCTGCTCCGCCACTCCCCCTCCTTCCACTCCCCAGAAAATGTTGCCACAAGGTCGTTTCCATGTCCAATTTAATGGAAAATGTAATTTACAAAATTTTATGAACTTTTGCAAAACTACAAAAGCTGCAATTGCAAAAACGCTTCATTCACGTTGTTGTTGTCATTGTTTTTGTTTCTGGCCAACAGTTAACTTAGTTTTGGCAAATATTGTTGCACACGAATGCTAATGACAGATGCCAGTACAGTTATAGTTGCGGCATAGCATAACAGTTACCAACTTTTGATAGCCCTGTCAGAGGTAAAGTGTTTTGAGGCCGCCAAAGTTGGCTTTACTTGACCTTCATTCGGGCTTCGGTAGGTGGGGGAATATGCTTGCCAATTGTGTTAAGTGAATGATGAAAGCGTAATGCAACAATTAGGGAAGTGAATTGAGAAGTAAAGATGGGATTTGTAATAAGGTAAGTGATATCAATAATTGGTATTGTTTATGGCTGAGGCGTTATTTTAGACAAAGACTACTTTTAGTGGAAGCTAATGACATAGAACTGTATATCATATTCACACCATTACCAAAAGAAATTAAACACTGTGGCCAAATCAAATTTATGTTTCAAATTTAATACCGGAAATTGAAGGCTCAAATTGTTGGTGGATTTAACAATACCTCGTCCGGAGGTACACTTTCCGCACGCACTGTTTGCGATGTGCGTTGATCAAGTCAGGACAAGTCCATTTATCTAGCTACATAAATTATTCATACTATAGATAAATTAGTTATCACTTGTCCTTAACAACTTTATGTTCAAACTTTTCACTTATATTTCCTTAACAAGATTCTTAAAACATCATTCAGACGGATTTTGAGAATTTCAACTTTTAATATGCTAAACTAAATGGGAAGCAAGTATAACGCATAACTTAAATTAAATACGTATTTGTTGAAAACAGGCAAAGAGATACTTATCAAAATAAAACAAAGTAAAATATTTTGTTATGCTCATTAGGGAATATATTGCAGGGAAAAATTGAGAGGGAGGGAGAGGCCAAGAGCAAGCAGCCTGTTCGAGAAGCAGAAACCCAAAAGACCGCAAGTTAACAATCAACACTCGAGAGGCCTCAAATAATTTATAATGTCTTAATTATTTCCTCAACATCAAAATGTGGTCAACAAATTGTTTATGAACTCGACAACTAACATGAAAACACTTCCTCTTCATAAAGAGTAAGGATTGGGCGGGGGGTCTACGAAAATACGGAATGATATGCAGCAGATTAGCAGATGTGATAATTTGTTTGGTACCCATTACCGTTGCGCTCTAGTGCGCTTAATAAGGCGAGCCCGAAAACTCTGGAAAACAAAAGCGAATTAAAAACCAGCCAAGATATACCATATACATATATATGTATAGCATTTGTCGAGTCTGAGGCCAAACTACTAAATTGAAAATTAACATATTTCGGCAGTAGATGCTATCGGGAGCAGCACAGACAGCAACATTGTTTGGCAACAGCAGCAGCAGCAGCAGGCGGCAGCAGCTCCCAAAGGTTAATTTAATTTTCCATTTTCCGGACGCCGACAAAAGCAAAAAGGGAAATTTTTCATTTTTTAAATTGATGGCCGACGGATTCGGAGTCGGGAGTCGGTAGTCGGCAGTCGGGAGTCGTTGTGTCTTTCGTTGGCTTCCTGTTTGGCAATTGTCTTGGCACAAATCTCATGCCCACCGCAAATTGAAACTACAACATGGCATTGTCCTTACCGATTGAATAAGAATTATGCCAAAGGATGCCACACACACAGACACACTCACACACACATATATCGTCTGCTAAGAAAACTCAGTCTCGAGACACCCAGGGAGCGGTTCCATGTAGCTGGCTGTCAAGCTCTTTTGGAGCATTGTGATTAATCTGCTGCCGTTTGCCGCCTGCTGCTCTTGCCAGCTCCTGTTTCTCTTCTTGGCCTGCTGCTGTTGCTAGCTCTGCTGCTCGTCTCCCTTTGCTGCTCTTTAGCTGCCTTTGTTGCCATTGTCTATGGCTCTAACCATTTTGGCATGTTTGTCATTTGGGAAATTGTGCGGTAGCTGTTACAGCTAAAGACAAACAGGCGGCAGGTAAGCAGCCACAACAAGTCTGTCCTGTCTCTGTAGTCTATTTGAGTTACTTCTTGGCAAAACGTATTCACATTTACTTACAATGCACACACGAATACGAAACTCGTGTTGCACCTACATGATTCACTTTTGCCTTCTTCTGTCTGTTTCTGACAATTACTGGAACTTCATTTTCTATGCCCGCCCACACACATCAATATTCTTTATGCTTTTACACAATTTGATAGTTCAAACACCAGTTCATTTTAATTCTAAGACTTCGAACTCCTGAGATTATGGTATGAAAAACCAACTCAGAGCACAAACCGTAAACCTAGCCAATAACCGTTTTTTTGGAAAACTTCACTTTTTTTAAAACTTCATAAATCCAAACCGATACCAAAGATAACTAGACAGTGGACTCATTTTTATAACAAAGCCCAAAATACAATTACAAAAGAAAAATAGTTGGGCTTGAAGAAATTTAAAAGAATTCGTATTCTGTAATTAGGAATGAGGTCAATTATAATTCCCTACTTGAACGTTGTATGTTGTAATCTAAATTTATATTTTTCTACTTATTCTTAAATTATTATGTAGATACGTTCCCTACTCTTGAAAGCTAATTTTAGAAATGAACATTTGTCTCCAATTCGTAAAATTCTGTAGAGTCAAGAAAGTGGGTCTTAACTAATATTTATACCATTTACGTCATAAGCGATCAGCATTTATTCTTTTTACAAAAGTCAATCGCAAAACAATTTCGCTCCATTAGGTCTATTTTGGAGTCTGTGCAGCATTCCTGGCAACATTTGATTTCAATCCTGCCATTAATATGCCAGCTTTGCACCCCAAAGGCAACAGCAACCAAGACGCAGACCAGCACGGAGACCAAGACCAACACGAATACGAAGACGAAGACCGAGACGTGCAGCAGTTCAATGGCTTTAACATCCTGACGACGACAACAACAACAACAACAACTGCATTGATTGCCTTCTGTGGCTGGCTTCTGGCCTCGACTCTGACTCCGGCTCTGGCTCTGGCTCTGGCTCGGCTCTGGCCTAATATGAAGCAACACCATTAACAGCATGCAAATTAAAAGTACTCAACAACATATCAACTGTTGCGCTACCAGACTACCAGGGATTGGCAATGGGATTGGGTTCGAATTGCGACTGCGACTGGAGCCGACTTGTGGCTGCTGGCTGTCGGCCTGGCCAGCAAATGCTGTCGAAACAAAGACTAAATGCCTAAAAACCTAAACAGGGCTTCATGCGGCAGGTAGGCAGGCAGTCGGGTTGCGGCTGGCGGGGCACAGCTATCAAAGCTGGCGATGGTAATTGCAGGTTTTGCCGCAAACATTTTGCACCAAAATGACGCCGCTGACGTCTACCAATGCACTTCAAGGAGCTGCTGCAGCTCTTCGACTGGCTCTGTGCTGCTCTACTCTGCTCCTCAGCGACGGTGTCTGCTAAACGCGTTGAATGGTCGCTGCTCTTGAAGCGCATGCGCGGCGGCCGCGTCCAGTTGGCCATGGCCGTCACTCAAGACGGCAACTGGCTAGGACCAGGGCCAGGGCCAGAGCCCTAGTATGAGTATGACAGCCAGACAGACTGACTGACTGACTGCTCGAGTTAATGATGGGCCTCTGCAGCTAGCTGGGCCACAGCGCAGCTGACTGAGTGCTAGAAATACATATCCACTCAAATGTCATCGAGTGCAGTTCTTGTGCTCAAGTAGAGCTGAAAACCTAAACTACTTGAGTTTTTCTTGATGAACTGTAAGAGGCGGAGGCATGTCAATCATATAGAAGATTTTAGAAAATGCCACAGTTATTAAAACAACATTTTAAATATAATATTGTAGAACTTAATATAAATACGTTTGCATACTGAAAGAGAATGATAGTTAAATTTTAATTTTTTATAAAGTTAATAAATATTATTGGAGTAATAAGTAGAAAAAAAAAACTATTTTTTTTTGAAGGTGTTTCGGTCGGACTAGCATTCATTTTCGAATTTTATATATGTTTATTATTCAATAGGAAATAAGTAAAATAAATAGAAGTTTTTTCCAGTAATTAATACTAAAACAACGCCTGCACTCATTATATGCATATCTTCTACGCTCGCACCATTTCCCATTGGCTCTTCAAGTTGCAGTTGCCATTAACAGTTAGTCCCCCGGGGGGCACCATTTCACAGCGAACCACCAATCGAATTATAAACAGCCTCAAACCACGAGTTGCCACTCTAATGCGCACATCCAAGTACCCACATGCACATGTCAGTGGACCCACTGAAAGAAGAGAACAACAAAAAAAAAAATACTATTAAAGATGCGGCAATGATAACCCAATGAAACAATGGCAACAACAACTGCAGCAGCACAAATTGCAATTGAAGTTAATTTCAGCAAATTGCATGCCAAAATGTGTTAAAGGGAAGACATTCCCGAGCCCAAAAGCCCAAAAGAGAATCCAGCCCAGAGAACCCGGCCAAGAAAAAGGGATGGCAGAAGAAATGGCGATCGCAGCGCTAACTAACTCCGACTACTTTGGCTACAAAGAGCAGAAGTGCTTCTTCTTGTTGAAATGAAACAAAAAATAAAATAAAACGAGAGAGAAAAATTAAATTACAGGCTTAGAGGCGCGCACATTGCAGCTTGGCTGGGTTTTCGGCAGGGGAAGCTTGACTGCTGCCTCTGATATAAATGATGGCATGAATGAGTGACCGGCTGACTGACTGAGTGCCTGACTGACAGACTGACTGACTGACGGACAACGGCCAACGTGCAGCGGGCATCACTTAAGTATCTGCGCTTGCGGTGCGCTCAAAAGCTCCGCCCACCAAAAGCCCGCGATGCAACTGCAGCAAGAGGCAGGCAAGGGGCGACGGCGACGGCGATGGCGACCGGCATCGGGGCGCGAGATTACTCACGCGAATGTAATTTGGCAATTGCTTATTAGCGCTAACGCGCCGCTGACTCCGGTTCCGACTTCAAGCCCGGTTACCGCTTCAAGACCAAAGCACAGTGGTGCAAAGTGCAAGTTGTGCCGATGAAATGAACCCAAAGTGTAAGAGGCTGGAGTGAATGAGTGATTGTACTAATGAATTGTAGAAAAAATGAAATTTTTCATTATTAGTAAATAGATGAAATTACGCGGCATCGTCCGGCCTACATTATATCAATTCATTTTCCTTTTAATGTCTTTGTATTTTTTATTAATTATTATTGTACTTTTTTAAATAATAACAATAATAAATTAACAAAATGACAATTTCTACTAGTTGAACCAGCGGCTAGCGCACTAGCCGGCTTCTTGCTCGTAGAAACTTTGTGCAACTTTTTCCCTACTTTGAGTCAAAATTTGTCAAAACTCCGTCTTAGATCTCGCATTCGACCCAAAAAGAAGCTTCACTTGTCACCTAAGCCAAACTCATCTCTATATATATAATATAGATGGGCAGTTTGCATTGTATAACCCAAATTGTTTTGTAAAGAAAAACCGACTCACTAAACACTTTAGTTCCTTTCTTAAGACTCTTGTTGCAGTGTGCGATGGCTGCGGCAAGAATCGAACCACTTATATCACCTTCTAGTTAGAACGAGCAGCGCCATTCGCCATTTGCCATTCGACTGCTCGTCTCTCCATCTTCTGTCCCATCTGCCTGGCTCTATTCCCCGATATGCCCAGTGGTCGGTTTCGTCTGCGGCTCTTGCGCAATGCGCGTTGCATTTTCATAACGCGATCTTTGATGCCGCCTGTACAGGAGACGAGGACGACGAGGAGGACGAGGCTGATGATGAGGACCTGGACGTGAACGTGGACCTGAACGTGGCCTGAAGCAAAAGATGGCACTGTCCGATGACTGTGAATGTGAAGTGCAATAATTTTCTTTTTTATTATTATTACATTTTTCGTTCTTTTGTGGCCTTTTGTCTGCTTGTTGCGGACTGGTGGCTGCTGGCTGCCAGCTTGTCGAAGAGTGTTGAAACATTTTCGCGTCATTTGCAGATTCTTTTAATATTATGATTTTTTGGTGGCCCTCGCCTAAACGAGATGTTTGCTGGCCAGGAATGGCCTAACGACATGACAGTTGTGGCCTCTTAAAGGCATTGCTTCAACGCGGCAAGCCTTTTGGCCAATAAAAAAATTAACTTGCTAAGAAGCTTGGCCAAAAGTATGTTTCCTTGTGCCGAAAGGAATGCCGCCACAATTAAAGAGACACAAGGAGCAAGAAATTTTAAAAGTGGTGAACGTAACAAACGGAAAGAGTTGGATTTTTTAAGTTTTTACAACTTTAGTTATAAAATTCATGGAGGAACCAAGTATTGATAAGGCAGATAAATTACAGCTCTCCAGTTACCTACATGTAGAACTTATTAGGGGCATAGGCCGAGCAATCTGTGGTCTTAGAGCTCTATATGTGGAAGTCTTCTCATTCGGAATACTGAACTCCAAATCCGGATTGATTTCAAGACTTGGTTTTATATATTTTTTCAAAATGCTAATGGAATAATACAGTTGTAAATTTGTAACGGCCTGCAGATTTGATCTCTTCCCAAAATTGGCATCTAACCGATATGGTTAGATATATCCAACGATTTTACCTTGGGGCAAAATCTTCATCAAAAGTTTATATTTTGACCAACCTATGTATATTATAAATATAATGGTTCGGCTCGGCAGTTTTTTATGCAAATGGTTTAGATTGGTGTTCGGATCATATTGAAAAAAAAAATGGAATTCCGCGTTCGAGCCTGTTTGGTTCAAACTTTAACTGGATAATGGCATCATACCATAGCCATAGAAAGAATAGTAATTATAATAAAAGTACCCTCAATAAAATATTATTGATTATTTTACATTTCATTGTCGATACTTAAATTATAATTATGCCAATCAGAAAAGATTTAAGATATAATTCATGTAAAGGGTGCTTTCTATTGGCAAACAATTTGTATGTAGAGGGCGGTTTAAATCTAGCTAGAGTCACGATCCCTGAGAAGCTTTTTAACATGCTCCATTATCAAAACGCTCTAAGCCAGTCACAATTTAGGCAGAACTACCCCATTTGCCAATGCCTATGCCAAAAAATGTGAGCCTCAAAAAACAAAGCTGAAAACAGCAGCATTGACACCCGCCAGAGGCAATACCAGAGAGCACAAGCTGGAAATTATCAGGACAATTAGAGAATCGACAAGCGACAACGGCGAGCATGATGGAATCGGGCATCGGAATGTGTTGGCTAAAATGGTGGCATCAAGTGGTGTAATTCAATCTGCATATGCGGCACAAACGGAGGAAATCAAAGAGCAGCTCACAAAGGGCCCGGGCACAGTGGGTTCGAACTGACTAAACAAGGCAAAGGGCAATTGAAATGCCCAAATATAAAAGGAAATGCAAAAGAAAAGAATCAGATGGAGAAGACGAAGAGTGGGAAAAAACCTAGCAAATGGCATGAAATGTTGTCAAACGAAAATACGGGCATAGATTTCTATTAAAAAATTGCGCACAGAAATCGAGAGGCATTTGAACCTTTTGTCTTTTGTAATATTATGCGACAAATTTGTCTCCCTCCAACCCTCTCTCTTTCTCTCCCTCTCTCTCTTGACTCACTAGTGCTAACTCTCTCTATCTCTCTCCACGCTCGAGTTTGCATACCCGACTAGCTGAAAGGCAAATTAGAAAATGGCGCTTGGTGCCTACAAAGAAAGCACTCGATGAATGCAAAGGAAAAAGTATTGAATAACATTTGGATATGCATAGAATTATATGGAGAACGCTTTTTTTCGGAATATTTCGCTTTATCAATAGA
The DNA here is from genome assembly GCA_018903485.1 of Drosophila littoralis. Classification (NCBI taxonomy): domain Eukaryota; kingdom Metazoa; phylum Arthropoda; class Insecta; order Diptera; family Drosophilidae; genus Drosophila; species Drosophila littoralis. Next base: position 5,089,066 of record JAEIGF010000297.1, on the reverse strand, counting down.
AAAATGTCAACAGCAGCTGCGTGTTCCCAAAAAAAAAAAAAAAAATTAAATGGAGAGAATGAAAGAATGGAACCAATTGAAACTCAGCTGAAGTGCAATTGAATGGAAATGAGTACCACGCCCAGTCCCAGCTCCACGCCCAGCCCAAAAACAGGCAGCGCCAATTAACAAAGCGCAAGCAGCAGAAAACACGAGAAAGAAAAATTCTTGTATCGCTGACCACGCGAAACACATTAAAATTCAAATGCTTTGATATACCAATTAATTCTCGAGTTCTGAGTTTAGTTTCTTGGTTTCGCTACTCAATTAAATGCAACGAGCGGCGCGATAACAAGATTATCCGGCAGCCGCAGACATCTTGAGACAATATCTATAAGCCATAAAAAGTCAAGACGGAGTTGCAGTACCTAAGAAAACAACAAAAAGAAAAGAATCCTGTTCTGCTGCTGCTGCTGCTTCTTCTGCCAAATTGGCATTTTGGCAATGAAAGGCAAATGTTGCCGCCGTCTCAGGTTCCTTCTTTCAGACTCATGCTCATCGTCCTCGCCTTGTCATTGATTTGAATTTTATGTGCACGCAGCGGCAGCAGCAGCAGCAGCAGGCGAGGGAGGGGGTAGCAGGAAAAAAATGAATTTCCACAGCCTTATTTGTCAGACCAGACACAAAACCGCCTACCCCTGCCACCGTTTGGAGCGCTACACTTTTGGCAAGCGCCCCAAATAGGATCCACATCCCCCCTTACCACACGTTACATTTGCATACCAATGCCTCGCATTGAGCTCTGCAGCTTTTGGCCAGCCTCGAGCAACTGTGGCCTAAACGCCATGGCTGTGCCTGACTTAAGCATAGATAATCTAAAATAACATCTCAAATGGTATGAGACCTCTTCCTCAACAACAAATCGAAAAAATCTTTTGGCGCACAATGTGCAGTCGATTGTCGCCAACATCAATTTCTATGCTCGTTTGGCAATTAACTCAAAGGTTTCTAAACACAAAACAACCACAACTCATGTTCAAAATGTGAACGGAATATATTTGAAATGTTTGTGTGTGCAATCGACAAGAATCTGAACTTAAATGGACTTCAGTCTGAAAATATCTTTACCACATATTCTCTTATCATATTCTAGCTGGAAGTTTTTAAAAAATGGATCTATTTTCTAGCGAAACATGTTTTCATGCATTTCTTGGCATTTTTAAACAAGCGTCTTCTCGGCAATGGATTAACTTTTTCCTCGTTAACCTTGTAGGGTTTTAACAAAAAGTATTTAAAAAATATATTTTCAGCTTCCCAATAATAACTATTGAAAGTCTTAAGGTCCAAAAAAACAACACCTTTAACTCAACATTGAATCAACAAAAAATATATTCCTTGATAAAAGCAGTTTTGCAATGAGGAACGAGGGTCGAACCCCAGGCTAGTACATGCTATTTAAAAATTTGAATAATAATAAATATAAAAATAACAAAAAAAATTCGTTGATATCTGGTTTTTTATAAAAATTGTGCTAGGTTAATTTAATTAGCTGGTTCACCGATAAAAATATTATCTAACAGCTAGCTCTATAGCTCGAATATCTATTGTTCACCGATCCCTAAAATGTAAGCTCCATCAGTAAGCGCATGCTTTAATTGCAGAATATATTTCTAGCTCATCAATCAGTAACTCATTTAACTAGCTCAAATTAAAATTGCTGCCAATTATTGTCGTGGAAGACCTTGAAATATGCACTGGACAAATGCGAAGTTCAGACGATGGAATTAACAATCTTTTTGGAGAAAACACAAAAAAAAAAATAAACAGCACTAGCAACAACAACAAATGCTAAGAAACTAGTTTGTGCAACTTACCCAACTCAAGCAGCAGACACTTCGCAGCACCGTTCCGCGCTGCGCTCCCTTCACACTACCAGTTCCAGTTCCAGTTCCAGTTGACGTCTCCGTTTGCCGTTCCCAGTGCACACTCCTGCGGCTTTGAGGACGGCGCATCAAGTGTGAGTGTGTTTTGGTGTGTGTACACGAGTGTGTGTTGTGAGGCTTGTTAAAGTTCATTTTCGATGCAACGAGCTGCAATAATGCATAATTGTGCTCATTAGTCTTTTTGGGGCCAACGATCGTGTATGAATTTAAATTTTAGCGCGGCGAACCAGCCAACACTCTTAACTTGAGCTGAGCGGGCGAAGCGGACGGAGAGGGCGAGGGCGAGGAAACGGCTCAGACGGACCCTAAATAAATACAATTGGACAGCAATGGGTATGGGCTGAGCGAGAGGCGACTCTGAAATGTCGGCGCGAACTTGAAACATTTGCGCGCAGGATTTACGCGTCCAGTTAAATTTACGACTGCGCACCTTTGCATGAAATTGACGTGGCTTTTATTTTTTTTTTCGGCCCGCTCCCCTTCCGCTGCCCTGAACGCAGGTCAACTTGTTGGCCGGAACGTGGGCCGTGTGTGTGTGTGTAGTTAATATCAGCGAAATACTCGCGTACAAGCCTTGTTAAGTGATTAATCAGCGCCAGATATAATTTGTGTCTGCGTTAATTTTTTCACTCGAATAAAACCACCAGCCTGTGTGGATCTGTGCGGATTTGTGGTGCGGTGGCTCTGTGGCCGCCAATATGCTTGCTGGTTCTTAAGGCGGAGTCAAGTGTAAATTAGGACGTTGCAGCTTAGCGGACAGACATTCGCAGCCGAACCCAACATGAACGAGCAAAATTACTAAAAGATATATGGTCCGCAGACCTGAGAACCTGCGCAAAATTGAGCATATTGAGGCCCTAACTTGAACCTAAACTTAGTTAACCAGAAAGGCGGGCATTATGCAAGTAATTGCAGGAAGACATTAGTCATATATTATATTGGTGTTTTAGAGAGATGTGAGCCTTTAAAGAATGACATTGTTCAGTTACAATACTAGAAAAGTGAACAGAATTCTGAAACACTTTTGGACTGTACACAAGTTAAGTTAAATAACATAATACAACTTAGCAAGAGAATTTAAGCATCCAAAAGATCTTCAGACAACTATTTTCATATTAAACTACATAATTATGCTCGCTGGGGCTTCCATCAGCAGCAGACTTTGGAACCGACTTTAGGTTTGCAAACCCTTGTCCCCATTTCGAAGAAACTTATAAAATTAAAAGCTATACCAAACATGCTCTTAGTATTTTTTATGTATTTAATTTAGCTAATACAATTTCTAGATGCGCCAGAGTGTTCCGAAGCCCAATTCATATTCCTTTTTAGAAATTAACATATATTAGTTCTGAATATTCATACAAGTAGTTAAGCCCATTCCTTATTTTTTTTTTTTAATTTTTCATCTCATAGAGACACATATTTTTAAATATTACCCTCTTAACATTTTTTAACGCGTCAATAGAAATGCTGTCTAATCAAATTTATTAACTCACATTTTTCTGAAATTTACTGAAGTGCATGGCTGGGTCCATGAGTGGAAGTCGTTCAGTTCTTAGGGGGTAACTGCTCATTCCTTGGCTATTTTTTGGCAACTCGAGACTCAATTGCCTGGGAATTTGCGGTTAATCAAACTGTAGGACAAAAACCCTAAGAGCGGAATCCAATAATAAAGCAAAATCGAAAGCAATATTCAATTCAAGGACATAAATTAACCATATATACCTTTATATGGAATGCAGTCGGGCGTTTGATGAAATCAACAGCAGGCGGAGCAAGAGGGTCTTACAGGGCTGCGTTTGAGATAAGTAGATGATGCGAGGGTTTGCCCAGGGAGGGTAGCAAGGAGGAGAGCAAACACACAGACAAAACAAACTGTGTTTTCTTTTTATTTCGGGACAATCTTGTTATCGAGCCTAGTCTCTTGTTGGGCTTGCGTTTCGGCTATCGGGTTATATAAACTACTTCAGGTAATCTAAGGCTTAGAAATGCTAATCGCCTTTATTTTGGGAACAACGAGAAGAACAAGCAACAACAAGAGGGAGCAGCATCTACCTTTTTGCTTTGTCACCGTTTGTCCTGATGTTTCGGTCTTTGATAATTGAAACCGTAAAATTGTTCAGCTTTGCTGCACAGGATGTAAGCAGGAGAAGCAGCAGCAGCAGGAGCAAAGGCTTCAGCGTTCACGTTTTCCCCTATTTCTGCTCCCTTTTACGTTTTCTGCTCCTTTTTTTTTTTTTTTGCTTTTCTGTTTGTTGATTTAGTCGTGCGAATTATTTGTACACGCATTGTAGTGCCGCCTCAGGATCAGCAGCACGCAGCGCACACATGTGTGCTAAGGCGTCGCTGGGACACACGCTTTGCATATCCTTGCCGAAGAAGTTCGCCCCTAAAACGCTCTCTTTATAGGGATATGCATTATTCCTTTTTGATACTGCCTCAAATTTCATAGACAGCGCACCCTTTTCGAGCGCCGTCTCCCTGCATATCCTGTACTTGGTCCTAGTGCTGGGTGTTCTTCTGGCTGCGTCCTGTCGCTTAATTGCAGGTTGCAGCTGGGTCTTTGATTTTAGCCGTCATCTTTGTCACCGCGGTTTGTTTGTCATCGTCGCCTGCTCTCGTTTTCAGACTCATATTTCATTTGCCGTTTGCCCAAGTTCCTTTGGCTTGCCTCTTGGCAGCGTTTGATGCGTTTTTATTTGTTTGCTATCTTTTGCTCTTCTGACAACAACATCAGCATCATCATCATCATCAACAATATCAACGTCGTCAACTTGATTATCATCCTCAGAAGCAACGTTTCGTTTGACAATTTTCTGCTTGACATTCAAGATTTTAATCGCCGGCATTTGCCATAAACTAGAAAAAATGCTTCTTTGGGTTTGCCGTTTACTCTGGTCTCAAATTTCCACAGACTTGAGGCCGAGGCTATTGTCGATTTAGCTCGGGATAAATGTGCTTAATAATGTTTGCAATAGCTAAAAGCTGCAGCTGTTAAACTCTTTACCATTTTATATTTTTTTAGTTATTGAATATTTATTTTACTTTGTTTTACTTATTTACATTCATAAGCCGACAAAATGAAGATCTCTAAAAACTAAAAACTATCTCAAAAAGTATTTGTAGAATCGCATAGAAGGGCGCTTGCTGGCAATTTATAACCAAAGTGATTTGTTTATCTTTTGTCTGTTTTTCTTGTCCCCTGGCATGCATTTAAAATGCCTTATAAGTCGTCTAGACTAGTGAGTACCTTGTGTACTTACCAAGTTGCCGCCATCCCCCCAAGCGCCATGCCCCCACCCACGCTTCTAGTCGATTTAAGCTTCTTGTGCGTTGTTTCGTTTTGCGACTTTACTTTGATTTCGCTCGGTTTGTTTGTTTATTCGTCTCAATAAGGAAAAATTGTTGTGTATTGTTTGCAGCAGTTGCTTCAGTTGTTGCCTCATTAAAATTGTATATTTCAATCAAAGTTCGCTGCTCGGTTGCCTTTCGAGTGGGCGTTGGCTGTCCAAAGGGGTAGCTACGCCCCCAGCCCTGCTTTGAAGATGCTTGGAATTTAGTTGCTGCTGCTGCTGCTGCTTCGCCCAAATTCCTTGGCTCGTCGTCTGTTAGCCGGCGGCATCAGCTCCGCGCCCTTTGGCTCAAAAGTTTTACGGCGTAATCGGAGCTATCAAAACTACTCGCACATATAACTTTGGTAATTATGCAGCCAGCTAACGGGAGCTGCTTGGCTAAAAACTGTAACTGAGCCAACGACCCTAACCAGCAAATGTCACACGTGCCCAGACGCAGAGACCCCAGACTCCAGACCCCAGATCCCAGACCCCGAGCTCCCAGCTCCCATCTGCAGACAAAGACTTAGAAATTTGCTATGCTCGTAGCGAGGCGCGCTTAAGTAGTTTATAATTAAGACATAACTGAATTAGCGTTGATAATGTCTATTATATAAAATACACACACACACACCCACACCCACACCCAGGCATACAACGTAACTTGAAGCTGCGCACTTTTCCCATGTGTCTTACCCTAACCCTTCTCTGCCCGCTCTCGTTTTCTTGTTTATTGTTGTTTTTCTTAATGAACGTCATTTGCTTTGTAAGCACAATTTCACAATTTAGCCCTTTCAATTTTTGTTAATTATAATAAAGGCGAGTACACAGCTAAGCAGGAAGTCATCTCTGGCTTCTCAGCTTCACGTTCCACATTGTCCATTGTCATTCTTATCAGACTAATTTGAATTTATTGCTGCTCATGTGTAACAAAAACAATGCAACAGTACTTATTACCTTGCAAGTCAAGTCAGGTTGGAAATTTGTCAATGGAGCTGAAGGAAACGATCCAATGCATTTTTGTCTTCCATTAAATTTTTTGTTCCTTTGATAAAATACAATTTATTTCCTTTGTCTGCATTTCTTAGCTCGCATTTTTCTTTCTACGTCCTGAGTTTGCACTATTGCGTGTTAGCTAAGCCCATGAGTAAGAGTAAACACTATCTGGCATCAAAAATTAATTGAATCTACAAGAAACACGCACACAAACACAGAATCCATCGAGTTTGTTTGCTTAACGCTCATACGCCACGTAAGCCTCCAAAAGAGAGAGAAAGGAAGAGAGAGAGAGGAGAAAGAAAAATTATATTGGTTAAAAATTTAAACTTGGTCACGTGCCGTTGATTAATGAAAACTGTTGCCGTCGGCCACTGAAAGATGATGAAAAGTAACAGGCTGAAATAAGTAAAAACAAATACGAATGCGAATACAGAGAAGTTGGGGGATATGAGAGGGAGGGGCGAGGTAAACACTTTGGGAAATCAAAGCACAACTTGAAGAAGCAAACACTTTAAGAAACGCTTATGACACGCATACGCCCCGTGAGTTTAGCGAGCGCGCGAACTCGAATTGAATGAAACTCGCGCATACAAATTGACAAATATTTAGAAAGGATTGCAGGGTATGCCAGGAGGAAGCTGCTCGGATGCTGGGATGCTGGGATGCTGAGATGCTGGGCTGGCTGCCTTAGCAGCGACAATGACATTAAATGAGCGGGTGTATGAAGTGCGCGTAGCAAAAGTCAAACAAGAGATAAAAGCAAGGATTAGTACGTTAAAACGCAGACGACGGCGACGACGACCACGCTGCAAAAGAAGAAGACACAAGGCAAAAGGCATGTTGGGTGGCAGGAAGCTGCACGAACTGGCTGCTGCAGGTGGCGAGGGGGGCGCAACGTTAAGTAGACAGATGAACGTAAAACACGCGCGTGGCTGCGGTAATGTCTACGGCGCTGCAGACGCGACAACCCCACCCAAAAAGGAAAAAAGAAAAACCCCAACCCGCCTGGCATGGTGTGCGTGCGCCGTATCGTTAAGGCTGCCTGACTTGCGTGTGTGTGCGAGTGTGTGGGTGTGGGTGTGCGTTGGAATATATACAAAAAAGTAAAACTCCTCGAGAGAAAAAGCATGTTGAAAGTAAATTGAAGCTGGAATTTTTGCAAGTGCGCACAAAAAGGCAACAGCACTTGCATTGCCACTGCCCCAAACTAAGTTGGCTAAGAAACTTTGCCAGCTGCTGCTCGCCATATGGAGGGCCATATCTGTTAGCTTTAAGCAAGATATATCTTATAAAGATATATATGTACATCAATCAAGATGTGGTCAGAGTGCTTTGTACCGAAAATGATGGACTTAAAGTGCTTAGTCAAAGCTAATACTTATGAAAGAAAATAATGTATTAATGCGCTTTGTTAAATTGTTGATGATAATATAAAATCCTTTGAAATCCAACTTTTCATGTATAGCTATTCTATATTTCATTATACCCTGAACCCATTAAAAATGGGTTAAAAGGGTATAATGTATTTGTGCAAATGTATGTAACAGGCAGAAGGAAGCATCTCCGACCCCATAAAGTATATATATTCTTGATCAGCATCAATAGCCGAGTCGATCTAGCCATGCCCGTCTGTCTGTCCGTCCGTATGTATGAACGCAAGGATCTCAGAACCTATAAGAGCTAGAAACTGAAATTTTAGCTGTAGGTCCTCTTAGTGCCCGCGTAGATCGAGTTTGTTTTCGATATTCGATAACTGGCCCCGTTTCGAAACAATCGGTAAAAATCGATATGGAAATCCTGTTTTTTGAGTAATTTTGGATCTAGAGTCACCAAACTTGGCATGTAGCTTCTATTATAGTATATACATATATCTGCATTTGGTGTTGGAATATGAGGGTTCAGGGTATCCCCTAGTCGGGAGCTCCCGATTAGAACCTCTTACTTGTCTTATTTATAATTATTGATTGAGAGATTGAGACTTGAAATTTCAAATATATATTCTGGCGCGCTGTCGTATGTAAAACGATTTTCTATTTTCTCTCTCGAAATTTTACTGAATTAACATAATATTAATATAATTAAAATCTTTTTTAACACTTGTTTTCTCAGCAAAAGTCGGAAATTATAAGAGCTAGGTACACTTTATTTGGTAAACATCAAAAAAATTAAGAAAAATGTTTGTAACGGCAGTTTGGAGTTGTGTTTAAGGTATCTTCAAGTCGAGCATAATCGACTCTCGATTCTTTTCTCTTCTATATGAATTTCTAGCTACCATCTCTTATTGCAAAGCCAACTCCTTTGTAGTCACCCTGCAGTCGATAGTTAATCTTGTGCTTCATTTAATTTCTGGGTTTGGGTAAAGGAACGCTTTAACGCCTCATTATGTGCAGCAGCAAAAGGGGGAAATGTTTCCTTACAATGGGCACCCAAAAATTAAAAGCAAAATTAAACACATTCAATTAAATTGTGTGCAATTTTTCCGGCACAGGCTGACAACAGCACCACCTGCTGAATCCCAGACCCAAACAATCAACCACCTTCCACCCTGCCGCGCGAGACAAAACCCAAAAAGGTGAAAAGTTATGCCATTGACTGTAACGTTGCGATTACCTCCGGAGCGTACAATAAGGTGCGTGTTTGCCCGACGTTGTTGTTGTTACTGTCGTTTTTGACCCACGGTTGTAATGATGCTTACAAGAGTGTGGAGCACAGAGCGAGCAGTGAGCAGGGGGCTACTACACTGCGGGCTGCCCCAAAATATGGAAGAGTAATGCCAAACATCAGCGCTTATAACTGTGCAGATTATGAAGTTAATTTATCAGCAACGAAGCGGATGAGCAGACACTCAGTCGGAGCTGGGGACGGTGCCTGCTGCCTGGTGCCTGGTGCCTGGTGCCAGGGCGGTTGATTATGAAGCCCTCAAGTGGTAGCTGTTTAGCTTTTTGGCTGCCACATTAGAACGGTGAGGGGCAAGTGAATTGTTTGGCAGCACAGGCGGACATTCATTAAGCCATCAAATTGCCTAAGACAAATTTGCCAACTGAAATGAATGAGTGCCATGTGCCACGAGCTGAATTTGTACGGGGTAAAGTTCAAAGCACACGCGATAAGATGCTGAAAAAGCAAATCCAAAATTAACTAAAGGCTGACTTAAGTGTGGCGAACAGTTAGACCCTCCTTTTTGTTCAAATATCTTAAATACTCTATAATTATCTATTAATCTAGCCAAGGCACAATAAATGTAGTCGTACATTTGACAAAATTGTCATAAAAATTAAATTTTGCTTAATTACAGAAAATCTTTTTTAAACATTTTCTTGTAGGTTCATTTTTGCGTAAACAGCGCCAAGATTATTTCTTAACATTTAGATATTGATTATTTAATTTAAGATTTTACTTAATAAGATACATTAAACTTTTTTGAGTATATATATATATATTATATTCTTATATTCTTTATATTCTATGTTTATCTTGCATAGATGAACTATTCAATATTGCGTTAATTTTCTTGAGTTTAAAAAAAGTTTAATTGGCTGAGATTGTCATTTTTGAAAGTACTTCTAATGCACTTTTAGCTATTCCATTTCATTGAAAACTGTCTGAAGTTTTTCAATAAAGCTCACACTTGTGAACCTGAGTTGACCTTTGCAATTAAAATAAAATTAGCAAACAATTTCGTCTAATATTTATTTTTGAAAAAAAGTGCATCGAACTTTGAGTTGAATTCGTCTTATAAAGTTTCTGGCTTGACTTCTTCAATAAACTTTGACCACGCGGCTAAGAATGGCTGCGGGGTTATTCACATCCAAGAAGAAAATAAAAAATATATAAAACCTTCAAACGAATCAAAATGAAATCAAAATTCAAAGGGCAGCAAGCGAATTCCACAAATAAATGAGGTATTAATTAGCACCCAACATAGAATAATAAACCCCAAAGAAAAGTGGTAAAAAGAGAAAAACACTCAGAAAACATGCACAAAACGGAATCATATACAATTTATATGTATATATATAAGGAGAAATGATTAATTACGCTAGAGCACAAAAGAGCGCATTTGGGCAAAGAGACTGAAAGAGAGAGATGGAGAGGGAGAGGGAGCGAGAGAGAGTGGGGCTGTTGGGGGCGTTTGTATGCAAGATCTGAGTATGATTTATTGTAATTTAATTGTGGCACATTATGCGGTTGATTTCGGTTTTTGGAGAGAGAGAAAGAGAGAAAAATACTGAGTTTCGCCTTCTGCATTTGAATGTCATTTTTGTTTGTTTGTTGTTGTTTTTTCGGAGCATGAAAATTGCTAAACGAGATAACTCAAGACAAGGGGCAAAAATGTTTTGGTGTCTAGGGTCTATACAAAGTATGCCGCAAGGCAGTTGAATAACTGAGCAGCTAAAGCAGTCGGAACAGCTGAAGATCCGGGTGAGTGTGTGTGTGGCACAGTTACATAAAGAAATCGATGCAATGCCACATACCCCACCCAGTGCCACAGACAACCGACAGACAGGCAAGGCGAAAAGTTTTCGCTGCCAAGAAAACAAAAGCAAATTATCATATCATTGAAAGTGGAAGGAAGTGTGGGCGTAGGGGCCACTGGAGAGGGGAGGAGGAGCAGGAGCAGCTACTGTGGCAGCCACAGCTCTGATGGCTTTGTTTGTTGTTTGCAGAACGGGAAGGAGGGGGGCAGCAGGTAGTGGGGTCTGCAGATGTAACCAGGTGAAAGAAATTATATATTCCCTTGATTATAATTTCATCAGCGGCAACACTAAAGCATCATCAGAGCCATGTCGAAGACAGGCGCAGGCGGCGCGCTGCTGCCTCTGCTGCCTCCTCTGCTGTTGCTGCTCTTCAAGTCTCGGTTGCGGTTGGTCCGGAACGGGAAGGCCCGAGGATCTGCTGGCAACGGAATGTTGCGATGATTGAGTGCCAGTGGAACCGTTCGCTGGCTGTGTCTATGGCCGGAAACAGCACGCTGCATGCTTCGTTGTACATTTATTGACTGCTTTGGCAAAGAAGCTGTGCTGCCGTCGCCTGTCAGTCAAGTCCTTGCCAGGAGAGCTGTGGCTCCAGCCTGGCCAGACAGAAATCAATTGTTCCCATTATTATAATGAGATTACTTACCTACTGAACGACAAAACGTTGGAGCAAGCAGCCTCGACTACAGTCACTCACCTTATATACATCTTATATATATATCTATATAGCACTCAATCTATATACATATAGATACCTATTTACCTGCTTTTGTGTGCTTGCAAATATAATGACTTTAGTAGTCAGCGGAAAATGTTGGAAAATTGCTGTGGAAATGCTGAAAAATGTTCGAAACGCTCAAGTTGAGGGTTTCCTTGGCCAAGGGTCTGAGCTGAAGTAGCTTCTCGAACGTAGACGAATTTTCATTCATGTTTTTTCCCCCCTTTTATCCATTTTACTTTTTGCTTTTACTTTTGTTTTCCCACTCGACTTTTATCAGCATTTGCATTGCATTTGAGCGCTGAGATTAGCGCATGGATTCAAGAGCTGTAGCTTCAGCTGGAATTGCTAAATCGGTAAATCGGTAAATGGCGTTTTGATTTCCCTCAAATTCTTCAGTTCGTAATGCAAGCAATGGAATGCCAATTGAAAATTAATAAGCTGCAAGCTCTTCCGACAGGTGGCTACAACTAATCACAGCTTGGATGTGTTCTCTACCAGCGAAAGGAGTTGTGCACAGGTATTCCAAAGTAAATTAACTGTGTGCGTGTATTCTATTTAAGGAAAGACGTGAGTATTAGTATTATACTGAATACCTGTTTGGAACTGAACGTGCCCAAAAAACAAATGAACCAAAACTGATCCGATTCATAGTTTGTATTGTTTTGCTTCGAAGTATAAAACTTTTGTAGGAGCCTTAACTAAGCATGCACAGTTGTTTTATGGAAATCAAATTTAACGGAATAAAATGGTTTCATTAAGATTTTGAAAATATCTACTAACTAAAAACTGGGCTTGTGCATGTGGAAATGGGAGGAACATAGGCTTGCAAATCTAGGATCGATAGCAAATTCTGCTGACGACAACATCAATAGAGTCCGGAATTAGCTATAGGCAAATACCTGTTATCTTTTCGGGCTTATACCTCAACATCGTTGTCATAACGACCAGCATTAACTTGAAGCAATCAGCTTTAAGTTTATTATACACTAATAATTTGTACTATAATAGCCAAAAATTAACTCATTTTGTACAGATTCTTCATTTTTAATTCGGATAAGGTCAAATGAACTAAGCCCTAAGGCAATAAAATTAATAAATATCTCAAGATAAGACCTCAGCGCTTACTTCTAGAACCTATTTGTTTTCCGTTTCTCCCACGCTTTTAACACACTCATATGTGTATTTTGATATTTTTAGAGCGCTTTCTAGACCAAAAAATAAATAAATAAATAAATAAAAAACGTGCTCCACAAAAATTTGTGTGTCAATGCAGCTCTTTGGCCAGACAAAAGAAAGTAAAGCGACGTCCATTTAGAAGACAACACAAAAATTTTGAGCCGGGAAAAATGCCATAGATACTGTGTTAAAAGTTTTTCAAAGTGTTTGCTTATTGATCTTAAAAGGAGGGAGATATACAGGGAGAGCGAGATGGCAAATAATGTGCTTGGAGAAAAGCGCCCCCAGTCAAAAAGGTGTGAAACAACTTTCGTTTTTTCACAGCTAAATAAATAACAATAAATGTGAGTAAAAAATAAAAATAACAAAAGATGCTAAAAGAGCAGAAATTGGTAAGAAATGGGAGAGACGCAGGCGGTGGCTGTGAAAGAATGGGCAGCTGCTGAGCGCAGAGCAAACGGCGAAGCAGCTTGACGAGCTCTGGACACGGACACGGCTCAATTTCAAGAGGCAGACAGCTAGCTAGGTAGACGTTGCCAGGCGGGTGGAGAGGAGTGGGGTACGAAAGAGTTGCAGAGCACTAAAAAGATATATCGATTAACGAGACTCTCGTAGGCAGCTGAAGTCATTGCTGTCCATATGAGAAGTCGGCTTAAGTGCCGCACAGCACCGGGACTCAAGTGGACTGAGGCGACGCCAGCCAGTGTATGTGTGTGTGTGTGTGTGCGTGCGTGTGTTAAAGTGAGTGTGCGGCATGTGTGAATATCACATGTCAGTGAGCTATAATTAATGCGGGTCAGACGCCGATTACAATGCGCCAACTGACAGCTTGAAGTGCATGTGTGTGCGTGTGTGTGTGTGTGTGTCCAGACTTGAGACCAAGAATAGCAGTGCCCCCAGGCGGGTGGGCTGCGAGGGGGCTGAGTTGGGGCAATGACAAGCCAAGAAACGAAAGCAGCCAAAATCGATGGGTCAAGTCAATTGCCAAGACAGACGATCTGAAAGACATCAAGTTAGAAAGAAAGCAAAGCAATGATAAGCAAATTTGTGTGCTCTTTTTTTTTGCCTTGGTCACACTGAACGCTCACTTTCTATGAAGCGAACTATTGAACCGCACACTCGAAAATTTATTACAGCAGCAGCCACAAAAATTTGTCTAACAATTCCTCCAGTTTTTTTTTTCCTTCTTCAGAGTGCGACAAAATTAATGAATTTTCTATGCAAATGCAGAAAAACGCGAAATAAAATTTAATGCCAAGAAAAAATGCGCAGGCGACGTGCAAACGGCAAACAATGAGTGGCATCTGGGACAGGGGCGTGCGGCAAGCGTGCGGGGGAAGGGAGGGTTGGCCAGTTGGGGTGTCAGCAAATTGTAGCACAAGAAAAATTAAACGCATTAGGCCAGCGACCAAGCGCCAAGGCGTGCGCACATCCTGCTGCCCCTCCCCGGCCCCTTCGATGCCAACACTCAGACAATGGACGACTCTTTAAACTTGGTTTCTAGTTTTCTGCTTTTTTATCGATTTATGCAAAACTGACAGCATGCGCACGTTTCCCGTCACAAACCCTCCTCCTACTAACAGACCTGCCCCAAGCTGTTTTGCTGCGCTTGTCATTATTATGTACGTTTAGGCCTTGTTGCTTCAGCTGTTTGTTGCCTCATGCTTGAGCTTGGGCTCCGACAGGCGCTCATTCGATTTGACTTGCAACTGGGTCAGGCTCAGGCTCAGGCGCTGCTTGAGGCGCTCAGCTGCCTGGCAGGCGACTAAATGTCCTTGTGCCAGTGCGTTTGACGTGCAACTGTCAGCAGCCAAGGCAAATGTGAGGCATGGCATGAGTCACCAAATCAATGCCTATTGACAAACAATTTGCGTGCAAATTTTCAATGCATTTTCCGAAAAGAATTTTCACTGCTCGATGGACCCTCATTAACTTAATGTTGCCCCATCCAGATGTTAACTTCTGCAGCAGCAATTGGGATAACTATGCATAAATCTCTTATAAGGGAATGCATATACATCCACAACTGAACGTCCCTGCTGGTTAGTTGAACATTCGGATTAAGTATCCACTGCCGCCGTGACACATGCAGTAGGCCAAATTGCAAGGCACCTGTTTTGAATTTAACTAACAAAAATTAACCCAACAGATGTGTTCAAAAAAAGACTTTTAAGTCTTCGTTTTTTTTTTTTATTTTATTAATAAAAGTGTTTAAATTGAGCTTATTTTAAATAATTAGTAGTTACTCCTCGTTTGAATTCAACTGTATAATGAGAGGCAGGATGAGCCTCTTTGCAATGCCTAATAAAAGTTGTTGCATATTTGCGGGCGTGCCTCAAACCCTAATCCCCCGCCACCGACGAACTATTCCAAGCTTCCGCATGCAAGTTCGCAAAGTGTTCACATGACAATGTCGCTGACAGGGCACAGGAACAGGACGTGCAACATAGCCAGGAAGTGGCAGAGGAAGAGCACAAGGTGCTGGGTTGAGGACGAGCAGTTTAATATGCTTAGAGCAACAATTTGCTGCCCCACTCATGACAACAGCAGCAACATAAATTAGCTAATTAGGCACAATTAAATATCCCTTTTGATTGCGGTTGCCACACACACACACGCACACACTCACGCACACACCCACACACACTCATAACCCGCTGCTTGATGTTTTTATGTACATTGCCCGCCAACTTTTTTGTGCTTCCTGCAATTTTAGGTCCTGGACGACGCGTGTTGCCAGCCACGCCCCCATGGCTGCAATGTCGTACGCCCACGCAGATAACAGTACACATAGACACACACAGACACACACACGCTAACAAACACATTCGCGAGTTTTTGCCACAACGTGGCAAAAGTTTTGCCGCCACAGCCAAATGTTATTTTCGACGCTGTTTTTGTCTTCTCTTTGGGGGTATTGGGGGGTGGGGGTGTTGTGGGCGCTGGAGTCGTTGGGGAATTTTCCAACCGCAAAGTTTTCATGTAGCTACGGAAAAGTGCTGTGCGTTCAAATAATTGAGTTGGCATTGGTCTCTAAAAACAACATAATTACCATAATTAATTGTAATTATAGTCAAATAAATTATGCGCGCCGGCTGCAAATATAGCTTTATTTTTGTTTTTTTTTACATTACCTACACCAACATCAACTAACCGCCCCCCGCCTGTCCACTCGTGGCCCATTGCAAGACCGCTAACCAGGTACTAACTAAAACTGTAACAACTGTAGCCAAAGTTCAACTGAAACCCCTACCGCACCATTGACATATACAACCGACAACGTTGTTGCCAACCAGCCAGGCAGCCTAACGGTGCCTGACATCACGCACAACAACAACTCTAACAACAACTTTAACAACAACAACAGCAACACGATCGACCTCGAGTAGCTGGCAAGAAACTTAACGAGCAGCCGCACACAAAAACAGCGCCTAAAATTTGTACCTACAACTATTTCAGCTAATTTTCAAGCACATTCCCTAACTGGCAACACTCGACACTCCACACTCCAAAACTCTCCCAACACTATCCAAGCACACTCCACACTGTGTCCACTTCAGTCCTCACTCGAGGTGCTGAAAATTTCTGCTTAAGCCGCAGAACTAAATTCAAATTGCTGCTTCCTGTGGGCACAGTGGTTCAGATATCACACAACATAATAATAAACTTAGTTCTACTTTAAAAACAGGTTATATTATTCTTACCAAGTTATTATATATCATTAAATGGAAACAGATTACAGATTATTATTTAAGCTAAAGATCTGACTGGATATTAATTCGCTTCTTATTAAAAGAATCTGGAATTATTATTATATTCTTAGCAGTGTACTTTAAAATTTAACTTTCAACCATGGCCAACGTCGAGGACATGACAATAAAACACAAACCCTGGAATTGCACTAAAATTTATTAAGATTCACAAATAAATAGGTATACATATATGAAAAGCTAAAGGAACTTAACTTATTTAAAAAAAACTTTACAGCTTAGCAGCATTTACGGCTGGGTATGCGCATTGATCCCCTTATAGGACAAACTGCCTTATATATGAAATGTCGAAAAAAAAGACTCGCTGGTCTTATTATCTTAATGAAAATAGTGCTCTTAACATTATTGTAAATTAAAATAAATGTAATTTATCAATTACTTTTGCAGTTACGCCTTACAAATATGCGTACCTTTTCGCTAGTTTTACTAGCTCTTGCTCCACTGTGCGCTGTGATTGTTACTGTAGGCTGTTGCTCAGCGGCCGCTCGGTGCTGCACTTAGCTTTGCGAGGCGACGCGACGCGACGCATGCGCGAAATGCCAACAATTTTCGGCGCAGCTGTGCTCGACTGAACTTATCTTTGGGGATCTGGATCTGTGTGCTAACTATGCTGACAACGCCAAGGCGAAAAGTACCGAAAACAACCGAAACAACCACAACAACAACAACAGCAGCAACACCAACAGCGATTTTGGTCTGGTTGTTGAGCCGTTTGCCCGGCTGTCGCTCATTTGGCATTGGGTTCATTTGGTGTTTGGTTCTTTTTTCTGGTTTCTTCTTGTTAACTCTGTGAAATGGGGGCCAGGTGCGGGGTCTGCAGTAAGTGGTATAATTTGGGCTGTTTTATTATGTCGCACACACACATACACACAATCGCGCAACATATTCAAATGCAATTTGGTGGCACAGCCGCAATTAAACGTGCAACTGGAGGCGTTTGTTTTTCTCATTTTGCGCCGCTTGGCCAAATGAGTGGGTTACACAGTCGGTGGTGGTGCGCTGCGGCTCTGATTGGGCATTTCGTGGCATAACTAACTCGAAATGTGTCTAAGTGGCAACATTTGCATTGCAATTGCCTCTTTTTGGCCACAACATGCTGCACGCTGATGAGGAATGCATGATATAGCTCGCAGATACCATAGATGTGCGAGAGATTAAAGAGGCACAACGACAGTTAAGCAGCAAGACAAGCGTGTGAGTGTCTGGGAAGAATCTTTTACAAAGAAAACTGCATCTTATCATAGCTGAAGTCACATATGCTTAAGCTATTTTTTCCGGGATCAACTTGCTCCTATCTTACATGAACTCTATAGAACTCAGGGAACAGAATACTAAAATTTAGACAGAGGGCGCAGATTGTATTTTTTTTATATAGATTGAAATTAAAATAATACGAACTAGAATAATCGAGCATGTGATATTTGGTAGGCATGTAAGTACTTTAATCCTTTAACTTATATATCGATTAGCTGAGTTTTTCAAGAATTAATTATTTTTATAATTCTGGCTGCCTTTATTTATACACAACTACGCATTAGGTTTCCCAAAGTAACTTTCGGTTATTTTCGACGCAATTTGTCATGTCATACAAGAGAGAACCCCCCACCGGCAATCGACTTAGCTAACCGGGCGATAACATCATCGTACAAAGCGCTCTATGGGAAATTTATTGTTTCATGTAATATGAGAGAACGACGCGCAACGGAAGTAACAAGGGTAACTATTTGACTTGTGTGTGGATCAGCAGCTGCCACGCCCAGAGGCCTTAACAATGCTAAAGCCACACACAAAAACGTGGCTACAAATGATGACCACCAAGTTAGGGATCAGAAACTAAGCGACAACGTTTCGGCTAATGTAACACAAGACTATCTCAAATCTAAGTTAGCCACGCTCGGCTATTGGAAACATCATAAATAACTGCTGGAAAATGTAGATTTGTCCACGCCTATTTGTGGGCAAAATGTAAGGGGCAGCTGCGCATTTGCCTAATGGGAATGTTGCACGCGCGCGTTTCACAGCGCAGAGAGATGCAACAGCCCTGCCGCCCGCCGCCCAACCACCACACGTGTGTGTGGCTCTTCCTTATCTACAAGCAGCAGCCTCTTTTGTGGGCGTGTGAGCGAGTGGCTGTGGCTGACCTTCGCACACTTGAGTTTGCTGCAGCTGCCAGAGTGATATGATAATGAGGGTTTCCGAAAAATAAAGCGTCTGTCCTAAAACATAAATCATGGTTAAGCTGCACTATGTTAATTGGCCTAAAAGGCAAAGCCCTCAAAGACGTGGCCAATTTTGCAACGCACAAATTCCTGCCAATTTCAACAATTTGCGCCAAAAAAACAAAGGCAAAAGACCGCATTCAGGCAGCTGCAGGGCCAGGGACAAGCGGCGGAGTCGGGGGCAGTCAGTCGGCACTTGAAGTGCCTCCAACAAACACTCGAATACGCAAATTTAAATAAAATCATCAAGAATCGGAAATTTGAATTTCCGAAAAGTGCCACTCGGCCCGGGCGAAAGGTAGCCTAAACCGCCAAACGAGTGTGCTGCCCCCCGCCGCCCGGTTGCATGCCCCACCGCCGCTGCCCATCTCTGCAAGCACTTCAGGTTGAAAATCGCTGCTTGGCAATGCCAACTGTTTTTCTCTTCTTTTTTTGGTCTGGTCTGTTCTGTTCTGGCCTGCCCTGGCCAACGTCAGTCAGTCAGCACCTCATTCAAATGGCCGCGTCGACGACCTGTGCAACCACTGTGCCCCATGCCCCAGCCCAGCTGCACCTAAGTATGGCACTTACCGCTGGCCTCTGCTTTGACTGCCGGTCGACGTCTTCTTGAAATGCTCGTTTCGCCTCTGCTGCTGCTGCTTCTTCTTCTATTGGGTTTTTATTTCTTTTATTTTTTTATATACTTTTTTCAAGTGCATACAATTGAAATAATTTCCTGCAGGGGCCGCTGCTCCCCTCGAGCTGAGTGCAGCGCGCACTTTTTGCATAATTAAATTTATTTTTTAGTTGCATGCAGCGTCGAACGCGGCGCTGTTAACCGTTAGCTGGAGCTATGGCCCCCAACATTAAGTAGCCTGTAATATTTTAATTAAAAAATTACTTGTTTCCCTTTTTTGTTGTTTTTGTTTTCCGGCAATCAGCAAAATCAACAAGAAGCCAGCGAAACAGTCAAGTTTCCAAGCGATATTAAACTAGATGTGGATTTTAAAATATTGTTTTTATAAAGTCAGAAGCATGTTGATGGACATGAAATTAAACGTGGAACTATTTATAATTGAAACTTTTTACGATCTATTCTAATTATTTAAATAATTTTAAAAATATTTATTTTATACCTTAAGCAATTTATTCGTATTCAAAATATGTTGTATTACTAAAGAAATGTTAAGAAACCTTTATTATTAATTAAGTAATAAATGTCATTTATTATAAGAAAAGAAGAACTTAAGAAAATGCCTGTTTTATAGTTACTAACTTCCAGAACATTTGCTTTAAATTCTTTTAACCATCTTTATCTGTTGTCTTTATATATTTAAAATCTGTGTGACCCGCCAAAGTAAAAAGCCATTCCACTTTCACATGCGGCCCCATAAAAAGTGAAATTATGCAATTATCTGCATTTAATGGTTTATTTTGGCAACTGCACAGCTTCCTTCGCTAACCCCACGCTCTGTCCCTTTCCCACTCCAGCCTCACCACTTCCACGACCATTCACAAAAAAATTGGATAATAATAGCGCATTGCTCCTGTGCATTGTCTGTAAGCAATTTTGGCCAAAAGTAGGCTAACAAAATTTATGTCAACTGACTGCGCACAACTTTTGTCAGCCGCAAACAGAGAAAGAGGGAAAGAGGGAGCGAAAGATCCATTTGCAGAGACTTGGCTTTTGCATAGCCCAGGAGTTAGGGTCGGGGAGCAGGTTGAGGTATAGGGTGCCAGTAGTTGAAGTAAAATAAAATGTAGCACATTGAAAAAGGTGGCCGGGCGTAGAGGTTGCATAAAAATAAAACTGTCCGGCCGGAAATTTTAATATATCCCCCTCTTACAGCAGCCCTGCCCATAGAAACTATGTCACTAGGCGGTGCAGTTTGATAGGAGAGGGGAGGGGGCTGCATTATGCCTTGGCTTTAGAGCAAAGCTCTGCTTTGGCTGCAGCGTCTGGCCAGATAAGTTTTTCCTGCTGGCAAACGAACCGTCTCATGCACAAAACAGCAAATCCAATTCCGTAGCTCTGCCACTCCCCTTTTGGCGCGCGCTCCATCTCACACGCTGCTCCATTTACGTGCCGCAGCATTTTGTCTTTTTGGGCCAGAATTTAATACACGGCAGTTTGTCTTTGACAACAACAAAAAGACAGGAAAACTCTGCCAGGTAGCGGCGTACTGAATGGATACGAGCGCAAATGCGAGTACAAGTATCTGTGACTCGCTACAAATGTGCAAAGGCTGCGACTTGTCGCCACTTGCAGCATTTGCCATTTGCCATTTGCCATTTGGCATTTTGCAGCACTGCAGCCACTGCGACTCCAAGTTTTGTGTTTTACATGACAAGCGCAAGCAAGTCGGCTTTATCGCCCGGCTTAATATTTGCCCTCCCCGGTTGCCAAATGGCTGCGGCCCAAAGCCGTGGCGGATATAGAAAATGTTATTGTGATGAACAGATGTCTGGGGGATTTTTAGCCATCGATAAAACATTTTCTGAGTGCAGCTCTTGTTGGGATAACCAACATAAGTTAAGATTCGAAGCTATATATGAACCAAAATTAGTCTCATTTCCTGATTTCTGGGGCATATAAAGTATTTACGATGAATGTTTGACCTTTTAGGAAAATTATCCTGTAATCTAGCAAAAGGTGTCCTGGAATTGGTATGAATAGCTTCTATACGAATCGTTTTAAGGACCTTACGAGCTCAAAATGCATACACGCCTATCCAAGTTCGGATTCTATTTGTCTGAGCTGCGATAGTTGAAAGATTAATTGTTCTTAATTTAACAACAAAATCTTTTCAGGAAAGCAAACAAAAATATTTGTAGGTATAAAAGAGCCAAAGCTTACCTCGGCTATTTTTGAGATTTCAAATTGTTCCTCATAAATTGATTGCATTCTTTTTATAATTGAAAAACGATCTGTAAGGGCTAAACATGAAAAATTAAATAATTTAATTCAATACATGTCTATACCTACTATATACATATATTCATAATTATATTAAGTATATTATTATACATAATATAAAATCAGAAACACACAGTATAATTAGCAAAATAAATTTGTTTAAATTTATCAAATCTTTTTTTGTGCTTAAATATACAGGATTCCAACTATTTTATTTATTTGCACTACATTTTTAAACCTAAATGGGAAAAAAAGAATTATTTCTATCTATACAAACATTAAAGCTCTTTTTATATTTTTAAAAAGTTGCTCTCTTCTCTTGGTCTCTCCTCTCTGACAAGTCGCTTACCCTACAGCACTTCACAGTGCTGACTCGTTGAATGTGGACTTCAATTGCAGTTGCAAGCAACTTCAACCTCTCCTCGTCCTAACTACCGCCTTCGACACTTCTGGCATTTCGCAAGAGCTTTAAATTGGCTTTCAAATTAGGTCGCACTGGTTGTTGCTCATGTTGTTGGGGCTGTTGCCATTGTTGTCACATTTGGTTCGAATGCGTTGGCAAAAGGCTGCAACAGCAACAACAACACATCAACACACACACATGTGGTACACACACTGCGTGTCCAATGTCCAGTGCTCGTGGCGTTGCCCAATGCCTTTTAATTGAAAGCGGCATATGCAGAGCAACAGCAACAACAACAACAACATCAACAGCAGCAACATTGCCGAGACAGACGCAGTTAAAAATTGTAATTTTCATTGCTGCCAGAGAACAGCAGGCTGCAGCCCCCACCCCGCCCTTCAGGCACACACTCCCTCTGCCGCTGACGAGCGAACGAATTCGGTTTCAAGTTGATTTTTGTTTCTTTTGCTGCAAGCTGCAAGCGCGGCTTTAAAATGCGTGTTGCAAGTTCTTTGGGCAGTCGGCAAAGTCGCTGCTGCCGCCGGTCGCACAAATTAAATTGGCTTTAAATTGACACCTCCGGTGGCAGGATATAGCCGCGTTCACACACACACAGACACACATGCACGTTGTTTAACTTTATTAAGGATTTCGTGCAGCTGCTGCCTAGATTGTTGCCTTTGGTGTTGCTGCCGCTGTCTGTTGCTGATGCTGCCACGCCCCCACCAGCAGCGGCATCAGTTAATAAAGAACCAAATTATTGTGTTGTTCACACTTTGACACATTGAAACGGAAATTTAATTAAGGATTTTTTCAATAAAATTGCGCATTTTATAGCTGGCCGCAAATTTAAAAGGCCAGCAGCTGCGATCTGTTAGAGGTTAAAATAAAGCAATTGCCAAAAGGTTCTCCAAAAATAACGTTCCTTTTATAGTTTTTTATTATGTAAGAACCCATTTCGTAAAATAAGAGCTCACTTATTTATACTAATAGCAAATCTCAGAAACCAAATAAATACATTTTCGAAGCGAACTCTGAGTATATTCAAGAATTCTTATTGAACTCTTAACTTTACAGAAAATCAGAGTTGCCGGGAAAACGTCCAGGGATGTTTCATAAAAAAGAAATGCAGATTGAAGTAATAAGTAATAACAAATTGTGATTATGGTTGGATGCGTGGTGCGGTTAGGACATTATTAGAGGGCGTGTTAGCAAAGTTGAAGTCTGTTCTTTTAAATTATGAGCTTCAAGTTAAATTAAATACTATACTATTAAATACTACTTAAACAGAAGCACGCAAATCTAAAAGTGGCCACCTATAAACAAAGTATAGTAATATTTTAATGCACTATTTATACTAAACGTTATGAATTTTTACTAAATAGTACGTCGGGAATTGACATTATACTTGGGAACCAAAGAATATATCGGGAGAATTTCGGGGTCTTGCAAAGTCCCACCCATTTCGTTTACTTTGCAATCCCTTCCCGATGCTATCTCTAGTACCACTCAATAGTTGCCCCATTAGAGAAAGTCAATTAAGATATTATCACACTCCTTTAAAATGTTAACCTATTAACAACAAACGGTAAATTAGCCTTCAACCTTTCCACTCAATGCTTCAAACTACTTTTCGTCTCTCTCGATGCATCGGGATATATAAATAAAATATATGCAGAAAAGTGCTCTAAAAATTAGTTTTTGCATGCGCTGCTCGTTGTAATGGATACGACTACAAATGAGCGCAGCTCGAAGAAAACTTGCCAAAGGATGTTTTAGGCAATGCGCCGTGGAGCGGGCGCGGGTGGTTGGCTGGCAGAAGGCACTCGAAGGCGCAACAACAAAAGAACTAATTAAAAAATTAATCTAGCTTAAAGTTCCATTAGAGCGCGAGCGAAGTTTGCCGCTGGTGGAGAGGCGTGGAGGGGAGCAGCAGCGGTGCGTTGAGGAAATGGAAAAACTTTTTCCTAGTGCAGGCAGCAGCTCTGTGTGCATTTCGCGGATGCCGCCGGCAGCAACAGCCTGCTGCCACAGACAAGCGCAACAATGGCGTCCGAGGGGAAAGCGGAAGTGACAGCGGCAGCGGCAGCCGGAAGTGCAAGCTGTTTGTAAAGCATAAAAAAAGAAGGTCTGCGAAAATAAGGCTGAATAATTAAAATGTCCTTGAACATCAGCTTGAGAACTGCATAAAAAGTGTGCGAGCTGTAAATTCACAAAATTCAAATGCCAAACAAGATTTTTTACCTTGCAACGAGCAAAGTCCAACCCAAGCCCACCCTGCAGCAGCCAATAGCTATTAGGCCTGTGGGACCATTAGTTGTGTTCATTGTGAATTGTTGGCCCAAAGCGCATTTAGGCAAAGCTGATGAAACTGACCTCCACAAGCATACGACTCAGCAAAAGTGAAAGTTCAGTAAAGCCAAAGGAACTGCAATTATGATTAGTGAGTGGGTCAGCAGATCGTTAAGGTCGCTGCTTTGTGCCATAACACAGCAAAGATTTAGTGCAAAGTGGCTTTAGTAATGCCTGCCAAGTGATTTATGAGCGCAGCTCGAATATGTAAAGCGAACCTTTAAGACAAAGGCGCAAATTTATTGAAAGTACGTAGAGATAGGGAGAGAGAAAGAGAAGAAAGACAATTTTAAAGCATTTATATCGTAAACCGTTTTAATTGGTATATAAAAAGAGAAGCATTTTATGTTCGCATTTTTAACAATTGTCGCTCACTAGAATTTATACTTGTGCACGAAAATATATTTAACAACATTTATATGTAATGTTTGGGTTTTTGTTTATGGGAATTTATTTGTTTTCTTTTCTATTTTTAATATAATAATAAATCTTATATATATATAAATGAAAAATATTCTTAAAATAGTTTAATTATGAGTTTTAGTTGACTGGAATTTATTATTTTTTTTTTTTTTTTAATAAAATGTATTATAAACAAAATGAGTTCTGTTATATTATAAACCTGAAGTTTACGTTAACTTGATCTTATTTTTTTAAAGTGAAATTTATATTCAGCCTTTTTATCTTAAATGCAAAAAGAAACGAGATTTTGGTTTGGAATGTCTTCCTTTATTTTAAATTAAAATAAATTTGATGGAATTTCTTTTCATTTCTTTCAATACATTTTTTAAATTCTTTCTTATTGAACTGCAATAAGAAAAGCCTTGTATTTAAATTTTTAATATTGATTTTTCGTTGTCTGGAATTTAATTAAATTTATTTCGCACAGCATTTTTTTTTATAATTTGCTTTTTTTGGCGATGGTTTTAGCCAATTTATAGAAAATAAAATACTCATGACTCCCAAATAATTTGACTAACTTCCTATAATGTAATCAACTACATTCTCTTTTAATGTGGTTAGTGTTTCGCTAATTGTTTTTCTTGTGCCTTAATTATAATTGAACCAACGCGCCTTTAATTCTTCTCTGGATGACTCACCATAGTTTCTTTTTTATCGAGGCCTTAAAAAACTATGCTAGAACGGCAGACGTCAGGGCAAATGCCATTTGGTTGACACTTTAAAAGGGGTCACAGAGCACTTCAAAAATGTTCCAAAAAACTTTTAGCTTTATTGCGGGACATGTGCACACAGATGGTAAACCAAAGAGAGAGAGAGAGAGAGGGCGGGATACAATTTTTTGGCGGACAGTTTAGTGAAAGTGTAACTGTAACTGTAATTATATACAGCTGACTGTCTGTCTGTCCGTCTGTCAGTTTGTCTGTGTCTGTCTAGCTGAGGGCAGGGCACGTCCAAAGTCTGCAAGTTTATCCAAACGGTTTACCGCCCCTCCAAACTACGGCCTAACCTTAAACTCAGCTCCTGCTCAGAATTCATCTCTGTAAACTGCAAGTGTCGCTCAAATGTCGCTGCCATTTCTGCCAGTCCGTCTGTCTGTCTATCTGTTTGTCTGGCGGACTGCGTCTGGTTGGGCTTGGCTGTCATAAAATATAAAACTTTTTGGCCAGCCAAAAAATAAACATATATATATCTGTATAGTAGTAGTATTTATATATATACTGCCTTGTCGATGTTGTAGTGGGTTTTTTATTTCTGTTTCTTTTCTTTATTTTTTGCTTGCCTACCCCAAAAAGTTTGCAGTTTTTGTTGCCAGACTTTTGTTGGCAACAGTCGCTACTGCCTCCCACCGCCCTTAGTTGCGTGGGTGTAACTCGAAGCGCCATTGGCCCAATTACACTAAACGAGTGTTTCGCAGATGACAGAACCCCCCAAGCACAGAACGTCCCAGCCAAGCCCAACCCCCCACTAAGCCCAACTATGCTATCGCTTCAGGCAGTCGCAGGCTGTCTGCCTCGACTAGATAAACGACAAGGATTCGACGAGGATTCCGCATAGACCGGGTTTTCACATGCTGTGCCATCTGTAATTTCAGGCGTTATAATATAGCTTAATGCACAAAAGTCGTTATCAGTAGCCGGCGTTGAAAACTTTCCGTCAAAAACAACGAACAACAAACGAACAAATAAACAAATGAAATTCCAGAACGCGTTTGATTAAATGCATGTAATTTGCCTCGCATCCAAAACCGAGCCAAGCATTGGACCATCAATCGTCATTGTCTATTGTCAAATTGCGCGAAATGAAGCGGCAGAACGAGACTTTGTGCGGAACAAAACACTCCGTAGACAAAACAGACAAAACAACAGATCTTACAATGTTCAAGCATCGTAAACAACTACCAGGAATGGAAGCGTTGAGAGCATGCTCAATGGAGCAGTTGCCCTCGAAAGTAAGTGAATCAAATACTAAATTCATTCAAATATCTTTTAAAAATTAATAAGGCAATTATTTTATTTAGCATATATCCGCAACCATTTCCTTTTTTAAGTTAATACTTCAGGTGAAATAATATTATTATGCCACTTCAAATATTTTACCATCCAAGATTTGAGTTATGTTTTAATATATTATCACCAGCATAATCTTTTCTATTTTGTCACAGATCTTAAGTTAAATGAAGATGGATCAGGGCCTAAAAGTTTATTAAAAGAGCTTTAACTAAATGTGCAAGCTATTTGATAACCCAATTTTATGAACTAATCAAATTTATATTGACTAGTAAATAACTAACCAATTTTACATGATTGAAACAGTTCTTAAACAAGTTCTAGAAGCCCAACAGACCCTTTAACATGCTGATTACAGGGAACATTACTCGACGACTGGACCGAAAGGTAAACAAACTCTTCTCAGCATAAACGAGAGTCAAAAGACAGAACTTAACCTGGGTCCATCATAAAGCATCGCTTTGTTGCATATTAATCTCTTCGGCTATTTTAGCGGCAACTTGTGAATTCCTTTCAGTTCTTGAGAGGCCCTCTCTTTATACCCCTTTTTCAGCTATTTATGACACCCACTCTGCACACACACATTCACACACAACAGAACTTTGAATTGTGTTCGTGTCTCTTTGTGTATTATGTGAAAAATGCAATTTGATTGCTTGTAAAACATGTTAAATTCTTATGCGGCAGAAATCCAACAAAATTTTATGTTTCTGGATTTGGTAGAATTTATATGACACGAGGCGTGGTCCAGGTTCAGCCTGTCGGCGGCCTGCCAGTTCCCTAAAGAGCAGTCCATACTTTTATGATTTGTATTTATATTTTCTTGTTGTGTTTGATCTTTGGACCCGCTGACTCACACATGTGAAAACTCTTCACATCTTTGTACAACTCATAAATGTGATGGCCTTGGTAATGTTTTTATTTTTTCCCTCGGTTCTGTTTTTATTTCGCTTAGAATGTTGTCTTATGCCACTCATGTGGAATATATTATTGTATGTATTATGATATATATTTATATATCTATTTTTTTTTTGAAATTGTCAACGTTGCTCGTTTTTATGGCTCACATCATGGTCGATGACATCGTTGACTTAACACGCCTTCAAAAAACAAAAGGACGTGGAACTGCATAGAAAGCACCTTCCGGCAAAGGCATAACCCAATGTATAATCGTATGAATTTACGACCTGTCGATATGACGAGCTGCTTTCTCTTTAAGAACAAAAAATTAAAGTGACTACAGACGTTGAATAAAACCATAGAATGGATTTTGATTTTACAAATAAACGCTTCCATATTATTTGCCAAAAATATCAGATGTAAATGTATTATATGGAGCCCATTCATATTTTCACTTTCCCCGAAATGTGAATGCATTTTTTAAGGGACTTTTTTCTAGAAATTCCTGATATATATTGGGCTTTTATAATTCGCCGTTTATAAAATAAATAAATTCACATTCGCCAAATTCGGTCCAAAGTCAAAGTTGTGGAAAAAATATTTCTGATTTAAATACTGCAAAGGTTTATTTTGTGTTAAAAGAAAAACTGAGTACGTTTCGCGTAAGTTTATTTATAAATCCTAGTGCCTTCAAGAGTTTCCATTTATAAGGGATATTTAGGAAAGTGTGGAACATAAATTTAATGTAAATATTATAACAAAAGTGAGTGTTAAACTAGTTCTACATAACGAAGAATATGGTTTTTTTCTTATAAGGGAAATATTAATCTATTTATCATAAACAACTGACCTAATGTTAGCTTGTCCCTCTATAGAACTTTTTGTGAGTTTGAATAGTTGCTTGAAATAAATTCTGTACCCAGTTGGTAAAGATATCTCAGTTCAAAATTCATATTCGATAGTCGCCTAATATCCGTAACTAATATTCAATACACATATAATGACAATCGATGATATTGTATGCCGCACAAGACTGTCATGTTTTATTAATATCAGCTTTGATTGCCAGCTACCCCTTGACATAGATATGTAAGTATATCAATGCCATATAAATGCATCGCTCGCGCGTAATTTAAATATTCGGAGATAATCATCGTGAGGCTGTTGCCTGGTTTGCTGGGATGTTACTTATTATTGGAGTGCAAGAGGCGTTGATGACGCTGACAATGAGGATGACGACTCTGCCACCATGTGGCAAGCATTGGATGAGCGCGAAAGATGAAAGCGCAGCGCCGACATCAAGTGAATTGAAATGAATAAGCAGCAATGATGGAAATGGGGCTGAAGATGGGGTAGCTGACGGGGGTCGGGGTGCGACCAGGTCTATGCCAGGCTGCCAGCGAAAAGGGCAACAACAAAAAGCAAGCAAAACGAGTGGCACTTGAGCGCCAGAACAAGCCTAAATAAGTGGCCGCATAAAGAGGCGACATAAATATGTGTGCGAAAATTATGCAGATAAGCAGATACGCAGCCCAACAGATACAGATACATATATACATACATTCATTTCTATATATATGTGTGTGTGTGTGTTTGCAATTTGCGTTGCTAATTTGACTGCCGTCAATGGATTTGTCTTGCTTGGGCGCTGGCTGCCAAGGTGTTCCAGTTACATTTCCTGGCCGGCTGGCTCTCGGTTTTGGTTTGAGTTTGGGTTGGGTCACGTGCCTGGCTTTGATGTTCCGTTTTTTCTCTCTCTTAATTTTTGTGTGCCACAGCGCAGCTAATTAGCCAGCGTAGCGCATGCGGCAGCAATCGCTCAACACCACTCGCCAGCAGCTGCTCGCATAGGGCCCGAAATAAAATTTAATTACGCAGATTTTTACGCCTTTCGCTCATTGCTCAAATAACACATTCAAAATGCGTGTATATATGTGTATTTGTGTGTGTGTTGGCAGCCAAGCGACTATTTCCTTTTGACATAAAAATGCGTTTTTAACAAGCATTTCAACAAATCTGTCCACACTGCACACAATTAAAATGCTAAAAAGCGCCCGAAAATAAAGGCGCAAAATTCCGAAGACACAAGAACGAATTGCAAATGCTTTACAAGACATTTTGAATGGGGATGAAATTGCTCAAAAATTTCACTATATGCTTTAAAATATTACATTAAAACTTTGTTTTTAATTTTTTTAAATACTATTAAGCTTTTAGAATAATGAATGTAATACCCTAAAGGTAAACTGTAAACAAGACTTTTATATACAAGATTTATATGTATACATTATAAAAGAATCGCAAAAGAGGTAAAACATTTTGTAAATTGGGTTGAATTTGTAACATATTTTACTACGTTTTTGGGTAAAAATAGAATGCACAAGGTCTGCTTTAAATTTTAAGATGTTCCTAAACTAACAAACTGTCTTTAGTCAAATGGGATTCAAAGATATTTCGAGAGACACAAAAGATCTTTAGTACAAGCAAGTGCGATTTATGGGCCACATGGATATTTTCAAATATCACAAAAAAATGAACTGAATGTTCAAATGTAATCAGGAATTTGTAATACCCTTTTTAATAGCTACTTAATATGAATTACGAGGTGACTGCGACGGCGAGAGAGTGTCGTGTTTATGTGTGGGTGGGAAAGTGGGGAGGGTGTTGGGGAGGGGGTCAACGTCACCCCTTTTCGGGGCAATGAAGCGCATCCGTGGCAGATCAAAAACAGCTGCGCACATGACGACGAGCTGTACAAAGGAGCTCTTGGCACTTGCAAATGCTACTGCCTTGTGTTTGGCTTCAGTCTGTTGTTCTTTTGACATTTCAACTGTCATAAATGGCAAATGCAGTGCGTCGCCTCAGTTGGCAGCGGCGCATTCGCTGCCAGTTCCAGCCGAGCGCCTTTAATGCTCATGTGGAAAAGATTCACATGTTGGCCCCAAATGATTGACATACAACGAATGCTGCCACCGTCGACTGACAAAATGCCGGCGCACCTCCAAGTGGCAGCAGCAGCATCAGCAGCAGCAACTCACATATTTGCAATGACTCCCAACTTCAATTGCGCCTCTGACTGCCATTGAAGCCCCCCTTTGCCCACGCCTTTGCCAGTTGCTATTGCGGCCACGGTTCCATCTGAGTCTCATTCTAGGGTTCTGTGCGCCGCCTGTGACGACTGACTGTCAACAATTGGCGTGAAGTAGTTGAAGCTTATTGTTGTCGTTAACAGCACCCCAACGCCCCCTCCCTGACGAAGTTCAGACCCCCGTTTAGCTACATTTCTTGTTCAACTTTGCGGGTCTCGTTTGCTAGTTAACCAGCCATGTCTTATGTGCTGGCTAATTAATTTCAATTAAAATGCCTAGACTGTTACTCAGGCCGCAGGAGGGAACTGAACGGGCAGCACTCTACTCTCAGTTACTTTGGCAAATGCAAGAAATTCGCAAAGACCTTTTAATTGATTTACGGCTGTCAAGTAATTTAACTAATGGGCAAATGGAAATTTTATAATGAAAACATTTTCACAATTATACCAGCAACTAATGTGTGTGTGAAATTAAGTAATTCCATAAAGCCAATCGGAGAACAACACTTGTCAAGTTCACCAATTTTAATAGAAGTAGAGAAAATGACTAAATAATTAAGCAATTATTTGATATAATAGAATATGTAAACCCATAACATTGACAACGAAACAATTTGAGAACTTATTAACTTATACGTTGAAATACCCAAAAAAATGTTACCCTATATTGAATTTCTTCAAAGATATCAAATAAATTTGAAAACTATTTAAAAATATAAAAGAAAACCCCATCAGACTTACTTCATTTAACTAACGTTCTCCAATATCGTAAGCGAGCATCATCTGAATGGCTGTCCACACATCCCATTAAGCGCACAGCTGGCCTTACGGCAGGTCCAAGGGGAAAGAAAACTCCTGATGATGCCCCGGCAATTGGTTCGCTTTAACAACTGCCAACTTTGCATGTGGCTCACATTTATAAAAATCAATATTTAGCTTAGCCATTTTGGATGGGCGTGGGGAAAAGGAGAAGTGTGTGGATGGTGGCGGCAGCACGATGCATGCCCCATTCAGCTAGACAACGTCATATAACTCAGCATAAAAAATGTCAACTGTCTGCGACACACAAAACTTATTTGTCATGCAATTTTCTCGAACGCCTTAAGAGGCGGATGAGGTTGAGCTTGAGTTTGAGGACGTGAATCGAGGATTGAGGCATAGAAACAGGCGGCACACATGGCACACATGGCGCACGGGCAAAAAGGCAATAGGCAATGGCAATCTATACATGTCGATGGCCACAGCCAGAGAACCAGTTCTGCCAGACATAATAACTTATGGCGATTGGGTGGCAGCGGCAAATTGTGGGCTGCGAATCAATAACATCAATTGATGCGGAGCAGGTGACAGTCCAGGCCGGGCTCCAGGCATCGAGCTCCGCTGGGAAGCCTGACCTAGGCTTACAGTTAGTTGCAGCACAAAACCAGTTACTCAGTTTGTCAGGCAAATAAACGTGGAGCCAACTGTCTGCCTCTTGTTGACAACGGCCAGCTAATTGGTCATATTACTAAAATCTGTTAAAATATGAGTGGCCAACTGGCCCAGCCACATGGCCGCAGTCGTATATTTTACACACAAATGGCTTCATCACGGACTAAACTTAAACTAGAGCTTTGCTCAAATCTCGCTGCAGCTAAAGGAATTGAGCTGGCACAGAGTGAGAGAGATAGAGGAAGACACAGATCCTGCCTCTTAACGTGGCACATTAACACTTTAACGTGCCATAATTACCCAGAGCCAACAACCAGGCAAATAAAATCATGTACACGCGTAAAAATGTCAGCCAATGCCTTTTTAAAAGTCAGCGAGCAAGTTAATTGTCCGCTCAAGGTAGCCAAGGGACAGTCAGGCATTGTGGCAAGGTACGGCCAGGGGCAGCTGCAGTCAAGACAGCGACAACAGCAAAAATCATCATCATCGTCGTCATCCTCATCCTCAACCTCCTTTGAGTTGGAGTTGGAGCCCTGACAAAGTTGTAAGTTGTAAGTTGTTGATGTTCCTTTGGTTGTTAATGTGGCTCGCATTGTTGCTGAGGCCATTTTAATGCGTCTGACAACGATTCGGTGACACAGTGGGGCGCAGTCTGAGTTTTATGGGAAGTTTCTTTACAAAAAAACGATTAAAAACTGTATTCTAAATAGCCGCTGGGCCCAACGGACAGTTAAAGTTACATTATTATATGATAACTCAACTTTCTTTTAAGAAGAAAAAATTATAAATGCCATTAACATAGTAACAATATGTGTCTCTAGCATGAGTACAATTTTTAATCATTTTAACTCATTTTTATTTTAAAAATATTCAAAGTTTCCGTCTCATCTTCGCGCATGAATATTATTGAGTTCTCATTATGAGTATGCTTGTGAGAAGTCTAGTACTCTCCCCCGGTATTATGGATACTCCATTTACTTCACGTATAAGTATTACCGATTTTAATAGATAAAAGTCCTCAATGTGACTATGAGTAATCTACTAATCTAATGCTCATCTCATCTCGTTCTCGCATAGAGTATTATCGAAACGCATTATGCTTATGACTACACTCTTATGTTCGTCTTATATTCGAGTATGAGTATAACGAGGCTTATACTTAAATGAATTTGTTTTGCTTATGAGTAGTTAAGTACTCTTACGTTAGCCAAGTCTTCTCGTATGAGAATTGCCGATACTCATTCTGCTTATGTATACTCTAGTACTATAATGTCCGTCTCGTCTTCGCGTCTGGCTATTATAAACACAGTGTTTCTATTGTCTTTGGTATTACCCAGGTTGACACATAAAAAAACTCATTTTGTCTTTAAGTATTTGAAGTAGTCACATACCAGCAGGCAGACTACTTAAAAGTGTATTTTCCAACACTATACTCATATACCATATTGATCTGATGACCAGGGCAAGTTCCGAAAAGTTTTCAGTTAAAAGGTCTTCAATATTCGAGCCTAATGCAAAAGCTGTTTGTCCAAATTGAACCATAGTACAGCGCATAATTACAATTCCACACCTCGAAGCAGGCACAAACATCAAGCGAAGAGCAGCTACGCGCCAGGAGCGACGCGTCGCTAATGCCAGATCGTCAGATCGTTAAGTGAATTCATATAAAAATTCCTTAAATGTCGCATTATGACAAAACGATCGTTTAAGAGGCGCAGCAAAACGGGAGGAGCGCTTGAGAGACCAGCGGGCCGTCAGACAAGCCCAGCCAACATGATTTTTATGAAGAACTTTGTCGACGACAAACAGCACACAAAAAAATGTTAACTGGAGCCTGTTTGGGGCTGGGCTGTCGGTAGGACAGTTGCACAGAGTGGGGGGGAGGTCTGCGTGATAAAAATGCTTAGCACACGGCACATTTTGTAAACATGGACAACATGACTGGGGAGCAAAAAAAAAAAAGAAACAAAAGGCCAAGGGCAAAGTCAGAAACTCTCGATTCCGATACCAAACTAACGATTCTCAACTTTAGCTCTGTCACAATTTTTGTGTTTCATTTTTTTCTTCTTTTTTTTTGTGTTTTCAAAAATATTCCGCATTATTTTCGTAACGTTCGCAGCTTCGGCAAAAGTCAGAGGCTCGAATCACGAACATTTTGTGTCGTCGCCTCTTCCATTTAAAATCCCTTTCTGCTCTGTTTGCCATTTTTTGTTGTTATTTTTTTCCAAGTTTTATGCAATTTTTGCTTTTATTTTTGGCATTTCTGTGGCTTTTGGTCATGAATCATGATTTATTTGGTTTTTTTTTTTGCTTCTTTAACTTTTCGACTGCTGCGCAGGACATTTTCACTTTGTTGTTGTTGTTGATGTTGGATGCTGCTTCTGCTGTATAAGCCAAGTTTGGTATTTAGACGGGCGGCGACAAAAATGGCTTAGTTTGTTGCACACGTTTTGTTTGGCTACCACCAGCAGCAACAGCAGCAGCACTTGGTGGGAACTTTGTACCACCATCTACTGCAGTTGTTGTAGTTGTCTGCCTGTCTGCTAGTTGTTGCTGTTGCTGTCGTACTATGCCGGCTGCCGGCATAAATATAACCACATTCACAGTAGGTTCTGCATGTATTCTGCCAGTCGTGATTTGAAGTTGATTTTGTGCCACAATTGTACAACTTTTTAAAGGCCCAAGCCCAACGCACGATACCAAATTTAAATATTTAGAAAAAAAGAGGAGTTCCTTAAATGTTGTTCAGTTGTTGAGACTCAGGTGAATCGGTATGCAAAGAAAAATATATCTATAGATATGCACAAGCATATTATGATGCTTAATCAACATCAATATCTAAATAGTTGCTAAGTACTCGCGAGAGGAGCTGGGAAACATTTCGTAATGTTTATTTTTTTATTATAATATAAAAATAAATTATATATATGTAAGTCAAAATTCTGCATACTAAATTTTATGATAATAGAAACTGAGGATTCTGTCTACCCTATTCTAATACATTTTTTTATCAATAATAATTTGTTTTTTTTTTTATTTATTTGAAATATACATATTATTATATCATTAACATTGTTGAAATAAAATGCAATTGTAAAAAGAAAGATTTTCAACAATATTAAAAAAATATATAAAATGAAATGAATGCAATTTTTAAAAGAAAGAAAAAACTCCTATGTTTATTTATTTATTTGTAATAGTTAGGTATAATTAAAAATTAAGGCTAACTTATTTCTAGAGCACTGGCTGCGGGGGCCTTCGGCTTGCTGCTATACTTATTTACATTTTTTATATGTTAATTTTAAAAATTCTATAAAAATCAAAATTTGATTTTTCTTTATATAAGTCAACTGTGTTGTAAAAAAATGTATGCTATTTTTGATTCAATACAATACATTTTTTACAAAAAAAATAGACAAAACTGTATAAATATTATTACAAATTATAAGCGACCATTAAATTGCAAAAATTAAAACTGAGCGAAGTAAAACGTTTAAGTTTGTTTAAGTAGCTTTAACGGATTTAACTATGCCAAGCCTATTCGAGCAGCGCTTTGAAGATATGTTTAATTGCGTATATTATGTGATATCACAGGAATGTCGGCTCTTGAATTGCATTTGCCACGAGAGTGATAGCAATTATTTAATTTTCACATTTATTAATTGATTGAAATTCAATTCGTTCATTGATTCGAGCGTCCTTTTCGCCAGAGTCGTGTTTAATAGCCTCGAGCATATTTCACGCCAGTTTCGCCTTCCGCTTTTTTACAGCCTTTTTTCCCATTTATTTTTCAATATATTTTTTTGTAATTGTTGTTAGCATTGAACCGGATATTGTCAGCTTTGCTGAAGCGTGTGGGCCAAGTTAATTTGACACGCCACGCAATGCCCATTTAACAGATGTCAAACGAACTGAATGAGTTTTAATTAGGTGATTCAAAAAATTGAAATCTATTCGTATTTTTCGTTACTTCCTGTTGGAAATAAAAGACATACTTGTACTTATTCGTATACTCTTGATATACATATATTCCAGTTTAAACGCAATAGAACAATTACCTATTTAATTTTAAGCGTAGAAAAAACTGTATGCGATTTTTAATGTACAGCAAGGCAAAAAGGGTATTTAATGTTGAGCAAAGAGAAATTTACTAAACTTTCAGGTTTTCAAGCCAATTAACGGCGGAATAGTTGCAGGGTCTCCGAGAGAAGTTACATGGATTCGGCGTGGGCAAGCCAATTGGCTGACATATGCGGCAGGTTTCAGGCGATATTAATTCAAAAATCAGAGAAATTTAATTTAGACTTGAGAAGAAAAAAATATTGCCTGCCTGTGAAGGTTTTTTTTCTTTCTTTTTAAGTTTGTGAAGGCAAACCAATTGCATTCGCCCGATTTTAATTTGCAAATCTTTTATACGAACCATTGCATATGTTTGGCTACGTGCGCTTTGCCACGCCTTCCTGGCCATATTTCCCCTGCGCCAAGTTTCAATTAAAGCCACACAATTTGAGGCACTTGCACTTTAAGAATTGCATTAAGATTCGTTTGAATGTGTTTTGCTTGGCTGCTCAGGCAAAACTTCCGTGTACAGAATTGAGTTTGGAGCTGAGACGGAGACGGCGACTGGGACTGGGATTGGAACTGAAACTGGGACCGGGTGCTGGCTCTACGTGCCTGGATTATATTCTAGGGCCAAAGAGCCATTCGCAGTTGTAGTTGCAGGCGCAATAAAAATTATGTTATGCATTTCACGTGCAACAAGTTGAAATCATAACAAGCCCAAGTTGCACTAAGAAAAATACTTTTGTAACGGAAATGCAATGAAAATATTGAAAGAGCCGTTGTAGAAATTGAAAAGCAAACATTTTTACAAATCCTTTGGGTGAATGTGTGTGTGTGTGTGTGTGTGTGTGTGTGTGTGTGTGTGTGTGTGTGTGTGAATGAGTTAACAAGAGACAAATAAATTTCCTGCTACAATTCCAGTTTGTAGTTGGAGTTGCACAGTTGTTATTGTTGCTGTTAAATTGAGGTAGACACCAAGATAAAATAAAAGCCTTTTAGGTTTTTATATTTGCAGCAGTTGATGTTAGGTATTGTTTGAGGTTAGGTGATGTTTGTTAGGTTATTTTTGTGGTAAGGTTATGTATGAGGTTGGGTTATGTTTGCTTTAACAAATGAAATATCAGATATACTGTTAGGTTTAAGTTGGTGAAATAGGTATGGCTGGAAGAAATTTCTGGCTTATTGTCTTAAAAATGATTAACCCTGTATTCTAGTTAGGATAATACGTAACATACATATAAAGTATACATATCGATTTCAAGAAAACAAAAAGCTACAGATAGATCAACTTTAAATTAATTAGGAATAATATGCTCTTTTAGCCTGAGCTGTTAGTAGTAGGCTAATCGTTTTTAGATGTTTCAAAATCTGGAATGAAACCAAATAAATTGCTGATAAACGAGTCAGAGTAATTCAAACCTAGGTCTGGCAGGGAATACAAGGAAGGTGAGAGAAAGTAGATTACCCGAAGTAAACTGCTAGGAAACAAGGAAAAGTAGTTCAGACCTAGGTTTGGAAAGGGGCAGGTTAAGTGAACTAGTAAGATGGCGACGAACGATAAGCTGCAGGTATTTCCATCTCGCGCCAATGCTGTGCTAATGAAGCAAAAGATTATGGCTGCCAAGCGCGGCATGGGTCTGCTGAAACGTAAGCGTGATGCGATCGATCTAAAGCTGCGGGAGATCAAAGCCAGCATGTCCGATAAGGAGGAGCAAGTGGATAATATAATGCGCACGGCTATATTTTCGGTGGCCAAGGCTAATCTGTTGGGCACGGACTTAAAGCCTGTGATTGTGGCTGATAGTCGTATTGCAACTGCATTTCTACGGCGGCGCCAACAGAAGATTGTGGGCATCACACTGCACTATTTTGAACTGGAGGTGAACGAAAAGGGCGCCTTCCCACTGGCAGGGCTCAGCTGTGGGGGCCAGCAGGTGCAGAAGGTGCGCAGGTATTTTCAAATGGCGCTAAAGGAGATCGTCGAATACGCATCGCTGGAGTACATGTTGCGTCTGATGCTGCAGGCTTCGCATCAGACCAACATGCGTGTCAACGCTCTGGACTATGTGGTCATACCCCGGCTGATCAACACATCCAACTACATCAACGGAGAGCTGGAGGAGTTCGAACGTGAGGATTTCTATAGACTCAAACGTTCGCAGGCTAAGCAGTTAGAGGCCAAGATTGCCTTCACGGAACTAATCAAGACCAAGAATATGACGGAGGAAGAGCTGGCTGCCTATATCAAGCGCGGCGGTCACTTGCATCCTGTCGCCGATGTGGGCTTCGATTTCACCGAATTTGACAAGGATACCGTGGAGGACCGTTTGCGTAAGGCTTACCTGCAGCGCCACTCTGATCATCGCATTCCATTGAAACGTGGAGAGCAACTACCGCAACCGGATCATAATGCCGCTGTCTTCCTGCAGCGCACAGTTAAGCGTGATCCCCGCTCAAGCAAAGCCAGTTTTATCTCCCTGCGTATACGCACCAACATACCGAAGCCGCCAGGCTCACCCACACCCAGCGATAGTGAAAATTAACTTTATTTCCTACTTTATAATATTTAGTTGTGCTACTTATAAATTAATCATTAAATCAATAACGATTCATAGAGAATTGTTTCATTAGCTCAACTTTGTCAAATAGCATAGGCATAGATCCATCTTTCATATGTAGGAAATGGACCTTTATATCATACTCTGTGGTTATTAGTTTAACCTTGCGCCTTATATACATATATACACGCCTTATAAA
This sequence comes from Drosophila littoralis, assembly GCA_018903485.1. Classification (NCBI taxonomy): domain Eukaryota; kingdom Metazoa; phylum Arthropoda; class Insecta; order Diptera; family Drosophilidae; genus Drosophila; species Drosophila littoralis. The sequence goes on along the minus strand of JAEIGF010000297.1, from coordinate 5,050,095 downwards.
CATATAACCCATATCTTATCAGCATCGTACTTATTTATTATTTTTTGGAAAATGGATATATTTTTCAAGATATCTTTGCCATATTTAACAAATATAAGCTTCACAATTTTCCCACATATCTGCAAGACCGTAAGACAAATGTCTAGAAGGGTAGCCGAAGATGTCTTTTCGTTCTATAATATAATTATTATTATCAAAATTTAACTCAGTTTTGGGACCAAGCACCAAAAACCTCTGACCTAGATTCTAGAGTTTTAGTTTTAGGTCTTCTTCTTAATACCATATGCTACCTGTATGACACGATAAGTATTTATCTGATCCTTTTTCATGAGACCAGTTCAGAGTATCATTTTGTGTGGCCATAAATATAATTTGATGACAAATAGATGGCCAAAAGCGGCAACTCTACAGTTCCTATTGCCTTTTAGGAGTTGAGTTGCTCGTTAGCCAACATTTCACCTGCAATTGAAGTTGGCCAACTATGCGGCTCACACATGTTGCGACACGGAGGGAAGGGCAATGGCTGCAATCCATTGCTTGTGCGTCTTTTGTGTTGACAAATGCATATTACAAAATGCAACTGGCCATAATAAAGGACGTCTATTACGACACATCAGAGAGGAGCAGACATATGAAGGGGGTTCGAGGCAGAAAAAATAAAATACACACACACACAAACTCATAACACAAATACTGTAAGCATGCAGCACTTTTTGCTCTTGTTGCTGTTGTAAAGCCTGCAACACAAAGGCCAAAGCAACAACAGCAGCTTGCAACAACAACGGCAACAACTTGCAACGTGCGCTGCGGTGAACTCACGTGTTAGAGAAAACAAAACAAAATACCCGCAACAACACAGGCAACGGCAACAAAGCAGGCGCAATGCAGAAAAAAAACGAAATACATATAAAATGCTGCAACAATTGACAGCAACAACAATGAGACAACAGCAAGAGCAGCAGCGACAAGAGCTTGCAGCATCCACAGCGCTGGGGCAGCAACGGTAGCTCCAAATAATAAAAGGATGATAGTCAAAGTTTAATGACAGTTCAAATGATGTTGCCGCCGCAGTCAACGTTTGCAGCGCAGTTGGCGCCGCCGCTGTTGCTGCATTGCTGCACTTTGCAATGTGGCGCAGCAAACAAATGCATGAGGTTGAAAACAAACAAGAGCGGTTACTACAACTATCACAGCAGCTTTGTATAGCAAATAATATTAAGTTTAATGATAATAAAAGTAATTTTTTTTTAAATTACTATCTCCAATCCTAATCAAGCATTTTGAATCGAATCTAATATATTTAATTTTTTTTTAGGAATTCACCTCAATATTTTATTCATAATAAATAATAAAATTTGCTAATTTTAAGATGATTTTGTGTTAAAAATATAAATTCTTTTAGTTTAACTCAAAATTTAATTCATAATTGTTGTTAAAATTCCATAAATTGGTTGTACACAAAAACCAATCAGAAAATAAAAATGTAATGAATAAATATAATTTAATAATAATAAAATAATATTTATAGTAAATAGTAATATAATTATAAATTATCTCAAATAAAAGTTTAAAATATATAGTGATTTAATAAAGTGTATAATAGCTTCGTTGTAATTTAAATTTTTTTAATTTTTTGCATGTATGATTCGATTCCTTTTTGTGTTTTTGTTTTTTTTTTTTTTTTATTTTTTTTTCCGTGTGCGCTGTGTTGCCATTGATATTATTATGATGGTTGCAGGCACAGGCGCAGGCACATGCAACATGATGTTGCAACATGCGCTTGAACATAATAAATTTTTATGCATGATTTCTCACATTGCATGTGATGGCTGCCACTTGATGTGCCTGCTGATGCTGATGGTGCTGCCGCTGCGCCTGCCCCTGCCACATGGGGCGTATACGCGCGTTCGGCAACCCATCGAAAGAGAAATGTGCATTTTAAATATTAAAGTAATTTATGCCAAACATATAAATAAAGCACAAACCGTTAAATATTTAACAGGCAGGCTTTAAAAATAAAATTGCACAAAAGCAAACATTTTATAGATTTCATTTTAGTTGGTTTGTGTGCCCAATTTTGCGAGTGGTTCCTGGCACCCATTTCTCATACATTCTGCAATTGAAGTCATTAAAGCACTAAAAATGACAACACAAAATAGAAGAGTGCCTGTGCCCTGGTGCAACAAGATCAAAAGGCCAGACAGACCCATCAAATGGGAAACGCAGATGCGGTACACAAAATCAGCCCGAGATTTAACAGTGGGCGGAAATGGAGAAAAAGTGAATACAAAGGGGTGCAATTCAACAAATCTCAGATACAAATATACACATACTTTATATCGATATATGTAGTAAAAAAACAGTTTTTAAATAAGGCAAACGGGAGAATAACTAATCGATAGTTTCGATAGCAGCGCAATTAAACAACTCTCTGATATTAGTCGCCCGATTTGCTCTCAGTCAACCATGGTGCAGATGGGCCAAGCAACTAATCTCTGACAGCTCGTTATGCCAAATGCTAAAACCAATGTCTGGGCATGCATCACAGAGCAGGCTCCCCAGCACCCCAGCCAATAACTACATCATCATTTGTCGGCGACTCTTTTAAGGGAACTGGGTTGGCGTCTGAACCAGAGTAGGGACGCGGAAAGGGAACCTGCTTGTACAATCAAAACACTCATAGACTTGTAGAGCTTGTACACATGGTAAAATGATTTAAGAGCTCATGCCGCGGCGATCATAATGCGGATGTGAATAAATGCTGATCGTGTATGGCCAGAGCCAGAGCCAGAGCCAGAGACACAGCCATTATAAATCGCCTGGCACTTGTGCATTATTCCGCTCAATCAGCCTGTTCCCAAAATGCCCCCAACTGCCAGCTGTATTCCTGGTTCGTTGGAATCATTGTGCAGCATTTTAATTGCAAAATCACATTAGCATAAATTTGTTAAAAACATTTTCAAGTGAAGTTATGGCAGAAGAGCACTGTGCCCAGCACTGGGCCAGAGCACAATGACATTAATAAGCAATTACAAAACAGAAAATAGCAACTGCAAATTACTTCAAAAGGCTAAAAGCGTATGAGCTGAGCGGGCAGGCACCCCCAGTCAGCCAGACAGACAGCCAGTCAGATTGTGTCCGTCTCTGTAGGCAGCATACCTCTCTCTCTTTCTCTCTCTCTCTCTCTCTCTCTCGCTTTCTAGTATATCATCATCATCATACTTTATATAGAGAGACGAAGGCCTGCGTTGGCCCAGCTGTCATACGTCTTCATAGTGGCTGTGATGGCAAAATGACCCCCAGTTACGAGTAGTTCGCATTGCAATATGCTATGGCCTGTTATACCCTGTTTGGACAGGTATATTAGCTTCAGAGCTTGCATATATGTTCAACTTAGTGTGAAAGATACACTACAGGCTATCGAAACCTGTAGCTGCGTATTTATCTGTATTTTCATCTGCATCTTTACCCCCAAAAAAAGTTTCTACATTTTAAAAACATTTCGTTCTCTTTTTAAATGTTATAAAAACTGTTTTGTAAACAAATATTTTTGTATTTGTGACTTATTGTCTAAAATTAAAAATAACTTTGTTTTATTTTTTCTGTTTTGTTTTTTATTTTGCAGTTATATTCGTAAAATCTATATCTCCAGCTGTGGCTGCATAACAGACATTGGACACAGGGTAACTCGTAGTCGTTCGCTGCCAACAGCAAAGTTTTTGTTTGTCGAATATGTGTCTGTATCTGAATATCTGTAGCTCTATCTGTATCTGTGGCTCCGTTAGCTGACATTGCACTGTTATTGCTTCAAGTGGCTTCATTCATTCACTGCAGTTTCTGTCTGTTCTGTCTGCTCTCTGTCTTTGCCGCTGGAAAAAAGCTAAAACTGACGCCGCGCCACGTCAGGCACGACAATGAGCTGACTATTTAATGTCCTAGCAACAGAACCTACTCCCTTCGCCCTACTCTCCTCCCAATGCTCTTCTAGCTAGTCTGGCAAAAACAAGAGCAACCTTTATTAGCAAAAAGTTTTGTCGGTCTAAGCCAAGAGAAAGCGCCGCTGGCTGTGTTTTGTCCAATAGACGAAAAGGGTTTCTATTTATTAGCCAACTGAGTTGCCGTCTGTGACTATTGCTATCTTTCGTGTATCTGGGAGGGGGGTCATGAGCAGATTAGGCAAAGACAAGGCACAACTCAACTGCTGTGTGGGCAGTGGAGCTGACAGAGGGAATATTGTCGGCTTAGCTTGACATTAGTAAGAGAACTAAAAGCTGGCAAAAGAGTTGTAAGAATTTATTTCTGTGCCGCCAGAGCTAAGCCAACCAATCGACGAGTAACTTAATTACACTGGAAATGTACGCAGACATGGTTAGTTGGTATATGAAAAATAGAAAAAGGGATTTTCACTGAAATTTTGGATCCTACTACTACTATACTTTAGGCAGTTAGATAAATATTGTTTTAATAGCTTTTAAATGATTTCAAGGAAGATACAAATTATAAGTATTATATATATATATATATATAGTATTTAGAATCATATATTGGAAAAATATGAATGAAATTGTTTAATTAAAGCATAAAACATCCAGGAACTATCTGATTATAAATTAACATTTTTATATATTTTTATCATATTTCATAAACGAACAATTTCTTCACCTGCTGTTTGATTTCTTAAATATATAGAAGTATAGAAACCTTCTCTTATCCAGAGCACTACCCCAAAGAAAACAATGCTAATTCTTGTATAACTCATCTGCATAGTAGCTGCCACTTGCAACTAGAGCTGGAACTCGAAGTGTTCTGGTGGTGGCACAGAAACTGGCTACGCGGCCGCAGCTATCTGCAGTTATGTTGCATACATTACGCAACATTTGGCGTTTTGGTTGTTGCCACAACAACAGCAGCAACACCCTGATTATTTGCTGATAATGATAGTAGTGGCCCGAACACCACCCACTCCACCCACCCCGGCATGCCGCTGTGCACCACCAAAACCCAAAACTAGTGGCAGCCACCGCGAAATTGCGTTGACAATGCGCGACTGCGACTCGATTCGACTTGTTGGCTGTGCTTTTTGCCAATTTCGAAAATGAAAATGGGCACACAAACAGCAGTGGAAATTGCCCCCACCGAGCCGCATTTTCAGTTCTGGGCATAGATATGAGCGACAATTAAGTGTTTGCCGCATAATGATGTTGCCCGTTTTTACAGCATGCAGCAGCAGCAGCAGCAGCAAGTGGCAAGCAGTTGTTCGGTGGTAGCATGCAGCATTTCGCCAGTCGCAGTCACAGCAACTTTTTATCGACATTAATACACGTCGCAAATATGCAGAACGCTTTTCGGGGCCGACAACGTTGCGGATGTGGCGGCTGTTTGTGGACTTTTTGCGGGCCCAGAATGTCGCCGCATTGCCTAATGACATAAGTTCCCTACAGTCCATTCAGAAACCAACTCCCAAAGCTATTTAATACAGTTTTATGGGATTGATAAAAGCACATAAAGAAATAACAACGATAAGTAGTTCGTATAAGCTTGTTTTTAAATAATTATTGAGATGTCTTTAATTGTTGAAATACTTGGACATTTATTTTGAATTGATAACTTTGTTTATTTTGGAAACTAATTAAAATATTATATTATTTATATTTTTTTTTTTGTTCATCTTCATTTTTATTTATTTCATCCAATTTAATTTTATTTCTTTGCATTTGTACTTATCCAGCTCGCTTCGATCTACCATGAAGAGAACTGTTCCAAATATTGCCTATTTTAAGTACTCCAAATTTTTGTATCCCAAAATAAGTAAGACAGAAAGGGTAAAAAATTCTTGGAAAAATCGGTTATGGAATTTGATCCAGTTTTAATAAGATTATGTAAATGAGAAAGCCAAACAAATTCTTCGGAATTAGATTTTCTTAGTTTTGCATTTCTACGATTTAATCTTTCAATTTAAAAGCTTAACCTTAGAATCACATTAATAAGATGCAATTAAAGTTGTTGATTCAGAGTTTTGTCTGCAGTTTTAAGTGCCGCTGAAATTTGATTAAGCGTACCAAAATTTTGATTGGACAAGTGCATTTCCATGTCCTTGTGCTTGTTTTTCTTTTATTTGTTTCTTTTTGGTTAAGTTTGAGGCGGCAGCGCCTTGAGAAATATGAAGCCATTTGCGCTGTCAGGGGTGCCATTAAAAGTTGGATAATATTTTGTTAACAAAAATTAAAAAAGTCACAATACAAGTGCGTGGCATGGGGGCAGGAGATTCAAAATGTGTGTGGGTCGGTTGTGGGGCGGGTTATTGTAATGGGTTCTGGTTGCTGGGGATCTGTTACTGCCACTAGGCTGACCATTTTGATTGAAAATCCAATCTCGCCGCGTCTGAGTCTGAGTGGCTCATATGTGCAGTTCCCACAGCAATTAAATTTGAACACAGGACGACGCAGGATAACAGAGAAAACGAAAAAAAAAACGACCGACAAGAAGAAGAACAGTTGACATGCTCGGCAAACAAACAAACAAGCGCAAGAGGCAACAACAACAAGAGCGAATAAAAAAAGGAGGAAGCCAAAAGACAACCGCAGACATGCAGCAACAACAACAACCAGATTGAGTCGCACATACATATGTGCCCCGCCTACCAAGCAGAACAGAAAGGGGCCAGGACTACATGCCGGAGAGGCGGACACTCTGCCCGGCTGCTTTTCGGGCATGAAGAAGACATCGCAACAACCACAAAAGCGAAGGCAACTGCTATTCTGCCATTTTTTTTTTGTCGTTGTCCTTTTGTGTGTGTCCTGTAGTCCTAGAGACAACAACTGCAAAACTAAAAAGGACAACGGGCATACAAATAACATTAAGCCGGCGAAATCAGTAAAAGGCAAACGGACTCGCAAACCGACTGTCGATGCGGGCCAAGAGCCCCCGGGCCAGGACCTGGCCCAGGACCACACTATCAAGCGGAGCTATCGCCTCGACAGACAGGCAAAAGGACATCATCAACAGCAGCAGCAGTCCGTATTGAAGGTGAAAGCGCTCCATAGAGCCATGACAATGACAATGTACTCCACTCCAGCCCGCTCACCTACAGACGCCTGGCCCCGTATGCCCGCTGTGTGTGACACAAAACTGGCATTAGGCAAGGATTTGCGTTGATTATGGACAGCAATGGGTTTTAGCTTTAGCCATTTTCAAATGAAAAGACAATGAAAGGTTTGTCCACACACCAAATCTCTGCCAACTCGACTCCAACTCCAACTTTAATAAGCAATAAGACAATAATGCCATAAAGAGCCCAATTGTAGGTAAAAAACCGTTCACAAGCCGTGGGCCCAATTTAATCGGATTGCTGGGAAAAGTAACGTTGCTGCTCGGGAAATTTGTTTGTTAAACTAATTACATAACTTTGATAAGAATATTAGGAAGAACTAGGAATTCATATTAAAGGTTCTGATGTGTTAAAACCACGCCTCTATGCATTTGCATTTATTTTCTCGGGGGTTCGATCCCACACTTCTTACCATACTTGGCTTCCCAAGCAGTCCATATGACAGTACTTGACATAATCAAAATACATAAGAATTAATTATAAGTTAATGTGAACTACCAAAATTTTCCCATTCTTTGTTTTTGTTTTTGGTTTAAAATTGTTGCTGAATTTGAACCGATGAAAGAAGTAAGTAAAAAAGTTTATTCGTGTTTATAAAATATATAAACCAATATATTATAGGTCTTTTGTTGGAAACTTTTGTGTTAGAGGGCATTATCACGCAATAAATCTACGCTTCGTCTGACTTTTAGAGCGTACGAATACTTGATTTTATTACTTCTAAAGAGCTTCAACTTTATGGTCGGTATAATCAGTTGGTCTTTTGCGCTGTGGACTTTGTTTTGGTCACATGTGTTGGTAAGTGGCAGATAACTAACAGCTGGTCACACCTTTTTCGCCTATTGACAGCTTCATTTCCATATGCTAACTCCCAGTGCCAGTTATCGGCTTTAACAAAAGTTCACACATAACAAAATTAGACGAGCAGCCGAAACCAAATCCAAGACAAACCCAAACCCAGACCGAGACTAAACAAAAGAGCTGAACGAGAAATGTGTGAGCTTCCCATTTAGTAAGGCAGCTTAGGTAAATTTTCTGGCATCATATGATAGCAGGAGCATCTTGTTTTCTCTCTCTCTCTCTCTCTATTGGCTTTATCGGCTTTTCCCCCGTTAGCATTATGACTGAAAATGTCTTCTAATGACTCATAAGATTAAAAAGTAATTTTCTTGTTATGCTGCGCAAACGATTTTTGTTTCACCGTTAATTTTTATACATATTAATATTGGAAAAAAAAGGGAGAGCATCGAAGAAAGCAAGAAAAATAGAAAAGGAAAAATATTCCCGAAGCAACCGAATAAACATAAATTTGATGCACAAAATTGGGTCATTATTGGCAGCACCGTTCGTTGGGTTCCCAAATATAAAAAAAAAAAAACCAAAAATTTGTTTTTCTTCGATTTTTGGTTGTTTTTTACTGTCGTAAAATTACGCCAAACAAATTCATAATTTTCGTTGTATTTCGTTTTATGATTAGCACGCCCTAAACGAAACCCCAGAGTGGGGGAGCCCGACACAATTTGCGCCCATTTATGTTCATTTTCGTGGACTGGGCAGGGGGCGAGGGCGGCTCTTAATTATTAGCCGGGCTTTTTTATGGCCCGGCACAGTGGGCGGGGCGGGGCGCATGTAACTTGCTGGCAGCCAGACAGACAGAGTCGCAGAGCAGACCAATTTCTGTGGTTTCCAATTCAACGCACTCTCAATTAGAACGTCCAATAAATAGTCTGACGGGGGCGACACTTGTGCGACACTTGGCAAAGTTTTTGGAATGGGAACGGGAACGGGAACCGACCCTTGGTCTGTGGGGGGGTTCTGCTTTGCCTCTGGGTGTCATTTCTGGGCGTGTGGTGGGGGTGTGCCATGTGGCATGTATCGCACATTTAACTAATTAACAATTAAAACTGCCAGCCTCGAAAAAAAAACAAAGAAAACAGAACTACACAACAATATGCGGCCCATTAAAAAACGCCTAATGAATTAATAATAAAATATTTTTTATGTCTACGCGGCCAGTGGAATGGCTTTTTAAATTATGTTTGCCACAATTTCAAATGACAGCCAAAGAACATCATCTACATAATGTTCAAAAGCAAATTCTGGTGCCTTGGAAGAACTGCGAGTAGAGCAGAGCATTTAAAGAGCAAATAGATTGGGAGTGGAAAGAATTGAACGATCTTCGGGTTGAATGAAATTGAAGGCGATATAGACTCGGTTTTATACATTCGGTTAGTTTTCTTTAAGATCTTCGAGACATTATTACAATATTCTTTCGTCTTCACAGGGGGTTTTTCCTAAGCTTTTTGGTCAATCTATAAAAGATAAAAGATAATTTGGTAGATGATTTTTAAATGTGAGACAGTAATTCAGGCAATCAATATTTACAATAGTAATTACTCCGAAACTCTCCTTAACCGAGCAGCTTTAACCCACATACCTAGTTCTTGCCAAATGTCTCTTAACTCACTTTCAGCTTAAACACAAAGCGAACTTTCGTTCAATTCCGTATATTCATACTTAATCAGATACGTTTCACATCAATGGATTTAACCTCAAGATTGCGACGCATTCATTTGCAACATGGGGGCATAAAGCAAATATAACTCAAGCAAGACGAGTTGCCTCACCAAGTGCGACAATGTTTCCGGCGACCTTTGACATGCAGCTGTGCCAGTATGTGTGTGTGAGTGTGTGTGCCATATGCCACATGTCATGTGCCCCGCACAAAACATGTCACTGCCCATTTTATCCTTGCTTCCTGCCACCTTTTGCCCAAACATCGAGAACCTGGTTTTTGGGTTTTTGGTTCTGGCTCTGGTTCTGGTTCGGGCTCTTGGCCACACAATGACACAAAGACCCGAGAGCGCACATAAAAGAAATTAATCAGATTTTTATTTAAACGCCCAGCCATGGGGCGTCCACCAGCTGTGTGTGTGTATGTACGTGTGTATGCGTGTGTGTGTGTGTATTGTGACCATTGTCCCTAACAAAAACCTCCAAATCTCTCAGCATTTTGTGTGCAATTTTTGTCAACATGTTGCCCCGCACAACGTTTGCCTGCCCAGCCTCTCCCTCTCTCCTACTTCTTCTCTCTCTTTCTCTCTGATATCTCTGCTATCTATACATATACTGCGGCCATCCCATACTCGTTCTATGCCCAGACACTATTTTCAGCCCTTCTGTCAGTTTTGTCAGTTTTCTGTGGAATTTTTCAAACCCCTCATGAATGATTTTAGTAGATTTTTATATTTCTACTGTGTTATTGTATAAAAACTCGTTGCGTCCAGCCAAGCGCCCATCCATCTCAAAGCATCTATACCGATCTCCACACACACACACACACACATAATGTGATAGTCGTATCTATGTAACTCGACGTTTATCCATGCGTTGTTCTTCTATCTCTGGCATATTCTCTTGGTTCGTGTGGTTAGTTTGGTTTTGTCATTACAATTGTTTGCGTTTTTCCACCATTCAATAAAGGTCCTTTGTTGTTAAGGACTTGCCACAAAAGGAGTTACGAGCAGCCAGACGCACAGACAGACAACGGAAACCGCTCCGAAAAGTTGCTACCAAAAATATTTTGCAGTTGCGTTAAAAAAAATGAGTATAAATAAAATAACAACATTTTTGTGTGCAATTGAGTTAGGAGCAGAGTTCCTCCCAGAGAGTTACGGCTAGCATTTGCATTATGTGCGAAAAAGAGTTGCATGAAATATAAGTGAATCATAAATAATGCATATAAGTAGCTCGGCATGAATCACTCAGCGCATTTTGGTTGTTGCTGGTAACGAGGAGTTGTTTTGTTTTCATTCTTTGCTAATCCTTTAAGCTAGTTATCATTTGTCATATTACTGAGAAATTTACAATCTTTTCTTCAGTTTTGAAAATTTAAATAAAATATATTTGCAAAATGCTATAATATATGAATATAATTTTATATTGTGTACCTACATACCTACATACATCTGCCACCCACTGTACACTTCTCATCTGGCATTTATCGATATCGCCCTGCTAGCATCTATCGTATTTAAGTTCACCTCTATCACTTGTAGGAAACAGGTCTTTTACCTATATCCAAGCTGCATGCTTGATATCAAAATTCAATAAAGGAATAATTAATACTTTCAATTATTTTAATCGGCATGGAAAAATAATATCCAAATAAATTTTTTCCCTTATATTCTCTATCCTTTACTAATTTATACGTTTTACTGTAGACTAGACTTTTTGAACTTTTCCTATTAGAATTATTTTCGATTTGGCTTACATTGTTTTTAACTTTTTTATTTTCAATTTCTTATACATTTTCATAAGGCTTTTGATTTTCTTTTCATACATTGAATTTGGCTTAAAAAGTTCTTAATTGTTCGTTTTACTGTTCACTTTGCTAAATCTATCTTTGTTATATTTTTTCTTTATTTTTCAATTTTTTGTTTATTTCTTTTCGATTTTTTAATTTTACTCTCGTTTAAGTTTCGTCTTTTTTTATTTAAGTGTTTTTTTATCTTCATATTTCTGAGCGGCTTTGTGCTTTTAAATTTTACTATTATATTCTGTGTGCCCATCTTTACAGCTTTCTGATTCCAGCTCTTGTTCGTTTTTTTTTTATTTTTAATCCATAGTTTATGTGCTTATTTTCTTTACCATTTCTTGCCTTTCCTTCATTAAGCAACTTTCGTTTAGTTTTTTAATGCTTACCCCTGCCTTTATTATCTTTTCCGACTTGACAATCTATTTTCTTTGCTGTTCTCATTTGCTCCTGCTGCCATTCCATGTATTTTTCCCAAAATTGTCACAACTTTTTCTACACTTTTGCCCACACTTAGAGAACTGGCAGCACATGCACCACAAATGATGGCCCAAATGTGTTTTTAAACCGAAACTTGCCAAGAGCTCGAGATTCTCACTTATTTTACAGCATATTAGTTATTCGCCATAAACAAGATGTGACGGCCAAGGCGGCGCCACGAAGCTAGAGCTTCTGGAGAAAGATAGGGGGTGGGGGAGCCAGCCAAGCACAAAATTAGGGTTGCCTGGCAGGATTGCCACCAGTACTGATATCATCATCATTATGAGCGAAACCTGCGACAACTTGCAAAACACAAACCAAATTGTTCAATGGCGCCGCAAAAATGACCAAAAATGCGCTGCCAGCAAAGGCGCCACCGCCGCCGCCATTTTTATTTGCAGCACTGCCACTTCCGGCGGCCATTTGCACGACCGCTCCACGCCCCCGCCCATTCAATTTTGTGTCATCTTGCAGTGGCGAGCCAAAAGCTGCAAATTGATGGCGACTGGCGCACATTCAAAACGCTTTCATTATTGTCATAAGCTGCGGCGACGTCTTCGTCTTCTTCTCCGTCTGCTTATTCTTTTTCCTGAAGATAGCGCTGAAAAATTTTGCAGCGTACTTTTCGATTTCCGCTACGTAATATTCAAGTGATTACCAACGCAGCCGCGACAGCCTCCAACAGGAAGCAACAAAGTGCGCTGCCAACTTTTGTGCTGACGTGCGCTGATTTCATCCATAGACTCGATTCGGACTTGCTACTACAACTGGCCGCATTATTATACCCTGTAGCCTATAGCCGGGTTGAAAAAAAGGGTATCACATGCGTAGGCCAACCCTTTAAATCATTGGACTTATTTCTTTCAGAGTGCTTTACAGCTATAGCCATCAAATTTGCTGTACGCATTCATTAGAATTTTATTAATTTAAAAATTGGGCAAGCCTAAAATAACACATGTAATATTCAAATTAATAGATAGTCTTGGTAGAAAAGCGCTACAAGGCAACTGCTAGTCGTGCATGCCCAACTCTTCAGCTTCTTGGTTGTTTGTGTTGCTAAGTGTACCGAGTATTTCGGACCTCCGACGGGGTTCAATGACAAAGTTTACTACCACTAGGTATTTATAACTATTATTTATGTGGTGGTCCTGGACCTGCTCCTCCATTTTAAATGCTCACTGATGCGCAACGAATTTCTTAATGGTGCAATTTGGCGTTTTATGTCTGAAGTTTAGGCGAAAGGCGATTTCGGCTGAGGGGGCGCGTCGAGGGAGGGCTCTTACTGCAGCATTTTTGATGTACGCTATCGCTACGTGCATAAACTTTTTGCAAACAATTATGGCCGAGGTCGAGCCTGATGGCCTGGCAGACGACCAGCCAGTCGGTAAGCTGCCTGGGCCTGGCCGACGTAGAACCCTCGATATTTGCCGTTTTACATTAAATTCATGGTGTGATTTCCGCAACGCTTTTCGGCTTCCGGCAAAGCGCAAACACAAATCACAGTTTCTTTCTTCCGTGCCCATCGAGTGTTGTCAATTTGAAAATATGCTTTACGAGACCATATTATAATAGCAGGCGGTTCCCGGCGCGCCCCCTTGCTGCGGTCCACAAAGAACACAACGGAAAAGTCGTAAGTGATATATTTTACTTGTAATAAGGCGCTAAGTTATAAAAACTTATAATACTTTCGAAGCTTAGAGAGTTTTAAATAAAAGCTTTGACAAAGCGCAGCAAATACATTTCTTTTATAAGTTTAAGATTTTATAACTTTCAGCATATTATTTCACCATTCAATTGAGGAAAGTGCTTTTAAATAACACAGAATACAACGAATTTAATTACACACTGCCTCAAATGGAAAATGAACCCAACCCGATGAATATTTTCTTCCAATTCTCAGTAAATTTCTAGTCAATTTTTTTCCACTTTTATTCGCCATTCACATGACTTACAATTTTAAGTGTCCAGCGCTGGCTGGAACAATTGGGAGTTGAAATTCAATTGATAAAATCAATATACTCATCGCTCGCAAAAAATCAAGTCAAATATCAAATATTTTGCCTATCTGTCTGCATTGATTAAAATGCTGAAAACGCGTATGGAAACCAAAAAAAATATGGCTGCCAAGCATTTAATGGATAAAACGCGCTGCGTGGCACTTATGACAATGGACCGTTATGACACCTTAAATCATAACGGCATAATCTGCAAATATCCAGGAGAGTGTGTACCAGTGTGTGCATGTGTGTGTGTGTTTGTGGCTGAGGGGATATGAATATGTTGTCATAAAGAATGAAAATTAATTGAAAATGCATTTTGCATGCCATTGTCTTCAATTAATTTTCATTTCAATCATTTCCAATAGGAAGCAAATTGAGTGTGTGTGCGTATGTGTCAGGGAGGAGCACAAAAAATAAGTGTGGGAGTCCATTATGAATTTGTACAGTTGCTCTTGTCAATGAGATTACCATTATGGTACACGGTTAAGAAACTGGGCTAAGCCGGCCATATTCATATTCTATGCGAAGTATAATAATTCATCATAGAAAACTATTTTATTCGTCCAATCAAACATGGAGATATTTACTCTAAATATTTTTGTAAGATAATTAAATATTATATTTAATATTCTAGCATACATATCAACAAAGGGTTTCAATACGAATAATGTCATTATTAAAATGTCTTTTGCTTCATTTAATACAGACAAATAGTGCAAGCTTAGCTTCTGCGGCTAATCATGAAACTGTTAAGGTGGCGGCAGAACAGGGATTGTGCAAGGCTTACTTACCTACTTGTTGGCCTGTTTAACTAATCTTAAACAGAATTATTAAATATATTTAAATCAACCTAAAATATTTCCATTCGAAGCATATCTTCAAATTGTTAAAGTGGCGCCGAGCAGGGACTGAATTCTCCCCTTTTCCCTCTCGTTCCATATGTGCATATGGCCAATGCCTTGTCAAGTTACTTGGCTTAACTATGGCAAGTTCAAGCGGCTTAAGTCTTAATTGGCTCATAACTAGTTCAAATACACCCCCGCCCCCCGTCAACTCGTCAAACTCATCATGTTCTGCATGTTGTCCTGACGACCACCAATCGTTTGCACTCTTCAATTACCAAGAGCTATCATAATGTATTCAAAATCTTTAATGTAATTAATGCTGTTTGTTTAATGAAAGTTGTCGAAGCGCCATGGCCTAACACACACTCGCACACACATACACATAAGCACATACGCAGAATTAACACACATATTTGGGTACCTAAACACAGCCTATGTTGCGTAGGATATTCAAGCATGCAGCCAGGATATTGCATAGCTACTTTTCTTGTTGTTCTTGTTGCTCTTGCTGTTGCCAGCCATGTAGCGGACATGCAACATGCAACATGCAACAACAACAACAGCAACAATAACACCAACTTGTGCCCCACACAAGCTGCTGTCGCACGCACCGTTTGGATGTTTCAGCTTTTGCGTTCGTTTCTAATCATCGACAACTGTCCGGGCCATAGATTTTGGTAACCTCTCCCCGCTACGCCCCGCCCCAGTCGGCGCACCCGACCACGTTCCGTCTACTGCTGTGGATCGAAGCCGGGATTCGGGGTTCGGTCCCCGCCGTGGCCTTCTAATGCGCTAAAGTGCTTTTTCGTAAAAACAAGTTACACTTTGCAATTTGCACTAAATCCCACTTGGCTGTGGCCGGGCATCGCTCCACTGGGCAACGAATCCATTGCATAGGCCAGCCACCATGCCCTCCAGCCCCCTCGCACACCCTGTTCAGCCATGCTACTTTTCTGCCTCCTGCTCAATGTCTCTTCTGTGTGTTTGTGTGCAAATCCTTTGGCCGTTGCGTGGCAATTAAAAGGGATTTTCATGGCTAAAACGTATTTATTTTACACACACATGCACGCACACACACACACACGCACACGCACGCACAATCATATGAACTTCCTGCATTTCCGCCCTCTTTCCAAAAATTCAGCTCGCTTAATATTTGATTTTTGATTTGTGGTCTGTTGTTGTGCTGTGTGCTCTGCAGGTCGGTAGAAAGCATGAGTTGCTGGCGGAGCGGGGGCGAGGGGTTGGCTGGCTTATTGGAATGCTGGTAAAAAGCTCCAAGGAGCGACAGACAGTCGGGCAGGTGGCAGGGTATGTGTTCAAGTACTCATATTAATTACTATTGATTTTAGTGCGCTGTGCGCGTTAATGAAATTGAATTGCACGCTACAAAATGCCGAACCGCACAGTTCCGCCCGCCCTGTGCCGCCCATACGAAAACCAAAAAAAAAAAGGGACGAACAACAAAATCAATAAAATAACCGCAGTGGCACAATTTCAGTTGGATTTTCTCTCTCTCTCTCTCTCTGTTAACAAGGTGCACTGAACTTGTTCTTTACACAAATGCCAATGAATTCTGAAGGTTTTGAGTTAATTTTTTTTTGCGAAATATTGCCAAGGAATAGGCTAGTGTTATTTCTAAATCTTTTAGTACAAGTGAGTTTTAACAGTTGTTTTTTTCTCGAAACATTTGAGTCTTTCGCTGTTTTAACTCAGTGACTCAGTTCTACGCTGGGTTTTGATACTCTGCATATTCATTGATTGCATTCGCAAGTAGAAAATGCAAATTACATATAAAAACTTTATTTATTCAAATATTAATATAACAATACCTTTTAACAGCGTTCAAAGCTTTTTATTGAATTTACTTAATTTATGTAATTTGTTTATCAATTCGCATGATTCATGAAAAGCGTTCTTCCAATTGTATTGTTCCTTACGAAAATTCGAATATCAACTAGTCTGTACTTCCGCTTGCCACAAAACTTGACTGATGTTTACAAAATGGGTAGGCAGTTTGTGCGTCTGACGTCACACAGAGAGCATCCCTTAGCTGCAGCTGAAGCATAAGTCCACTAATTCCGAAAGTCTGGCATCAGGCTGGACAGAGCCAATGCTTTAAGTGCCGCACCTTACCTCAAAATAGCCACCGCAATAATTTGTTAAGGCTTTAATCGAACGGCAACTAGAGCCAGCCCCAAAGGGTGGCTCGAGCCTGGACAGCCGTCCAGTTGGTGGCACTTGCCACCCCAAACGCAAACACCTTGCAACCACTGCAAAAGCGAAAAATAAGAAGAAAATGAGCGGGCAACATAAATTTCATTTCATGCCAATTTATTCAATTGGGGTTAGAGGCTTAGATAGCACTAACTGCGGCGCGGCGGGGGTTGGTAGTTGGCCAAAAATCAAAATAAATGCCGCCCTGCCACCGAGAAGCGTTTGTCACATGCGACTGAAATTAATTCGTTTTTGATTAGGCGCAAAAAATCAATTTCTCGACCAAACTGAGTTTTATTTGTTTATGGCCAGCATCAGTTTTGGCCATGCCACGCCCCCCACAGTTTGGCAGCTGTTACGTCACATAATTTGTTGCTGTTGCTGCGCGGCAACAGTTGAGGCCAGCCACCGGCCTACCCCTGTCCTAGTCGTTTAGCCGTTTAGACGTTTATTTGTTTTTGCTGTAGGTAAATGCAAATTCAAGTGGGCGCAACTTGCAGCAGGATTGCGGGAAAGGGGGCAGGGCCGTCACTGCCGGGGTTTATAAATCAACGCCGTGGGAGCAGCAGCTTGCGCTGGCAGTTTCTCCACCAGCCGCCATGTTGACAATTTTTTGCGTCAGCGACCCCTTGACCAGCAAACGATCCCTGGCCCAGACTGCAAGCCCCAGTCAGACCCATCAGTAATTAACACATGCAGATTTCAAGGGGTGGGGGTGGGCTGGGCGCCACAGGGTGGGGGGGGTGGCTAAATCTGTGCAGGCTGTGCGAGGAGACAGGACACTGGCACTGGCCAATTTGGCACAACTGTTGCCAGGCAGGCGCCCAATTGTCCGTTTGCCTTTTTGGGGCGATTTAATTTCAAATTCAATATTGGCAGCAGCATCGCATAGACAGGGGTTTAAAACACAGGGAGACGGTGTGGAGGGGTCCAACTGACAGCCGGACAGACAGTTGGCAATTTGTTGTCATATGTTTGGTCGATTTTCATTTTATTTGTGCAACAACTTTACATAATTAATGGAAAGGGGGGTGGGCGCGGGCAATCGGGCATCAAATGTGAAAACGATTTGAAAGCAGGCGCTGATTTTGCTGAACCCTGCAAAATTGGCTGCGAGCTATCAATAGGTTGGACTTCTATTGGTAGATATATATTTTTGCTAATTAAACTACGGTTTTAAGCGGTTTTCATTTTAGATCGACTAAACAATGGAATTATGCAATAAATTGCAAATAATTATTTGCATTTATTTATAATAATAAATTACCAAAAAGTAGAAAATATTTATAATTATAATATTGTCTGTCTGTTTCATTTATTTAAATTTATTTGTATAATAAATAATAATGAAAAATATATTAATAAATTTTATATATAATTTTTTTTTGCAACCAAATATTTTGAGAAATATTAAATTCTTCGTTATTGATTTTTTTTTGCTCGTAGGCGATTTTAATTTTCGGAAAAATTCAAATCGAATTGTTAAAATCATTTAGTTAAATTGTTTTGTGTTCATAAAGTTGTTTTTAACACTCATAAGGAATTACGTGACATATTTTTGGACATTCAACATTTACAAAGGCAATTGTTTACAGGGTATTTGCTAGACCAGACAAATTCAACCACAATTTCTTTTAATTGAGATAACTTTAATATTTCACAAGCAATCGGAGCAAATATCTGTGAAATATTGCCCACACTTTTAAGATGCGCAACTTAAATAATAAATTAGAAATTTGATCGAACATGAAAAATAAATAAAACGCAATATATAAGGCCAGCTGCAACTTAATGCATACTTAATTATTCTATTTATTGGAAATAATATGCAATAAATGCATTCATATATCGTATTCAATTTAAGTAATTGTGATTTATTTATGCGAGTGCTCCACATTGCTGCAAATGCTTTTTGTTTCTCTGTTTTTTGGCAGCCACTCATTGATTACGTAATGCATTTTAGATTTCAGCAAGTAGGTCGCTCGCATATTACGCATACGCCGCGTGCGGCAGCCCGAAAATATGACACGAGCTTGTCATAATGCAAAGTTTAAATAAATGATATAATATATATGAGAATTGCATATAGAATTAGGCATGTGTGTGTGTGTGTGTGTGTGTGCATTCGAAAAAGCCCATAAAAAGCAGCCATAAAACCCTTTCCGCACAACGGAAATCCCGCTTCAAAACAAACGCCATTAAAAACGAGGTCAGACGGAGCAGCAGCAGCAGCAGCAGCAGTAGGAGGAGGGACGACTGCAGGGGTTGGGGGCGGCGCTTTGCCAGCAAGTGAGTGGGTAGTAGCTACTTCAAGGACTACCAAAAGTCAAAAAAAGAAGAAGACAATTTAGAGCCTCGAATGGTGCCACGAAAAATATATATCAAAAAATTCTTCAAAGTTTTGCGCAACAAACAAAAATATAAAAAAACAAAGTGAAGGAATATAATATAATATTTTAAGAGTGTGCATAGGGAGTACCATAAAATATGGGCGCAACAAAAAAGTTCAAGTTTAGGCATTAGAGAGTGAGAGACAGACACACACACACATGCATAGACAGGAGAGCTGTCTGTGTGGCAAGGTATTTATTTTCATAACGCAACACAACATAAGGAAGCAATAAATTTAAGCTGACTGACGACAGTTTGCTGGGGCCTTGCGGGGGGTGTGGTAGGGTTGATACTGCTAGGGGCGGCCGCTTTGGCTTAGACGACAGCATTAGGGCTGCTGCGGGTGTTTATGGCGCGGGCATGCCATGCTCTCTGCCATGTGTCGTCTGCAACTCTCGTGTAGGTAAAATGCCAGCAGACGGGTTTGCACACATATTGCATAGTTATTGTTTTAAAGCTTAAGCTTCGCCCGCCAACACATCCGCCCTTCCGAGCTCTTATCATTTAAATAAATTTTATGCAATTTAGTTAAGCTGTTCCCTAGCTCAAACCCCACCGCCCCCCATGCCCCGCACCCACCACCTGACTCCAGCTGCAGCGGCTGAGTGAGTGAGTAAATGTCATTTAAATATTTCGCTCTCGACTCATGTGCTCCACATGCTGCTCATGCCCCAACTGCTTGATGTTCTTCTCTGTGGCATTCCAATTTCTTTTGCACCGCCTGCTGCCACGCCCACAGAGTGCCATAAAATATTTAGCCGGGCTGTGTAGGGAGGCTACATATGTCCCATATATACCCTGGCTAGGTTTTCTGTTGTTAGCTCCTGCTTTGGCTTTGCGTTTGTGTTTTTCCAGCTTTTTCTGACTCTTGTCGTATGTCAACGGCGACTTGACGGAGTTGTTAGTTTTACAGTTGTTCTGTACCTGGTTTTGTTGTTGATATTGTTGTTGTTGCAGCACATCATAAAATCATATGTGAGCAGTCGGTGCTCTGTTCGTTCCTCGTTTTGGTTATTTATGTTTGTCATGTTGCGTTTGTCAAGTTTTTGCACTTGAAAGCATTATGGCTTAATTCTTATATGAGCCCCGGCACGGATGCTTACATGCCAAATGCGTGTATCTATATATATGTATGCGTGTGCATGAGCATGTGTATGTGTGTGTCTGTGCGTGTTTGGAAATAAGCACAAGCAGGTGTCACAGACATCCCGTGAATTTTAACTGTAGTTACGCATTGTTAATTCACATCAAACGAAATGTCAAAATGATGTCGGAATTGGCATCTGAATTTTAATATCAACTGGCATCTTAAAGATCTTGAGAATTTCTAACACTTAATAAAAGTCTTAAATAGTTCAAAGATGAATCTATTTCATATTATTTTCCCCTCACAAAATTTCTTGAAATAAAAATATATTTTCCAAGTTATCTTTTTATGAATAAATTCGAACATCCATAGAAATTTCGAAATAAATAAAGCCCTTCTTCGAACTTAAGAAATGTCTTCTAAAATGAATTCAACAATTTTCGAAAATCCTGAATCAAAGTTGTTTTCTATTATTTTTGGTTTTTAATGCAGACTTGAAGGTTCATTTTATTCAATTGCTGCTATTTTAATTGAAAATTCCATAGAAAATGCGGCCGACTTAGTTGAAGAGTAAATACCAGCAAGAGCTTAATTGAATCAATCTTAATTAAAAATTGTTATATATCACAAAAAATTAGTCTCAAGCTTTGTTGGGATTCCAAAAATGTTGTTGCATGAAGCTTGCCGCAAGGTGAAAAACGAGGCATATGCCAACGGCTGTTGCAACAATTTATTTGCTCAAAAAATAAATATAAATATGTATGCATGTGTTGGTATATAGCAAATGTCAAATGTGTGTTTACATTGACCAAATACACAAAGACACACACACACACACACGCATACACATATACACTATGCTATTGAGCGTTGCCTTTAAGGAACAACAAAGAAAATTGCTTTAGTAAATCCAAACGAAAATAAACACAAAAACAGAACTTGAGCTACAAAGCAAACAAACTCATATACGTGTATATGTGCCCCAGGTCTAAGGTGCGCCCAGGTGACCGGGCAGAGGTTGGGTGGTGGGAGGGGGCGCACAGCTAGGAGCTGCTCGTTGACGCTTTTAGTTGGCGTCACATTTGCCAAAGTCAAAAAGGGTTGAGCTTCAAGTGTTTATGTCTCGCAGCTATGACTGCTGCCCCCAATGCCACACCCACTTGTGGCGGGGTGGGCGAGAGGCGACAGGCGGGGGCGACGACACTCATATTGCGCCTTATGTATGACACTTAAACATGCAAAGCTGCTTGCCAAGATGATTTATATTAGCCATGATTTCTAACAATTTCTAGCACTTTACCTCAACCGCTGCCTCTTTTCTTTTTGCCCAAGCGTCGAGGTGTTGATTGTTACTGAAATTTTGCACACCAGATGACGGACCCGGAACGTGGCAACATGAAACAGAAGTGGGTAATTCGCATACACACACACACAAAGCCAAACACACGTGGCGTATGACATATTTTTAGCCATGATAATAACAACTTATTCATCTTAACTTTTTCGCTACCCTTTCTGCGACCCATTTTTAACAGCACTTTTGAAGCGCAAGTTATGGCTCGCTACTTATGGACCCCAAGGATATTTATAAAGAGGATGAGCTCAGTGTCAGAATGTGTATATAGCCGAGACTTATAAATGTAGTCAAATTTTTGCCAATAGCAAGTACTCAGTACTCATAGAAACTCTAGGCTTCGTCTTCCAATAGGAAATCAGTTTTTAGCCGATAGTAGGGAATAGAAAGCAGCCTGTATAGCAGGAATTATAGCTCTTTATGGTAAACATTTCGGATAACGCATCTTAATGTTGACTTTCACATGTATTATGTGTTTGTTGAAGTTTTTTTTAAGTCTCTGAGAGGTCGTCATTAATTCGTTTTGTTATCTATGTTTCTAGGATCCTTATTCCAGAAATCTTAGTGATAATATTCAATTCCCAGAGCAGACAATATACATTTGATTTACTTAAGCAATTTCACAAAATTCGGAATATGTGATATTTATTCTGTTTACAGTCGAATTGCTGGATAATGATATTTTACTTTTTTCCCTAAGCTTCAACTAAATTTAGGACAGCTCTTAGGATATCTTTCCTCAGCAATGTCTGCACTTGGCTAAAAGTAATGCTAGTCGAATGCAAATATCAGCCAAAAATTCATAAATGCCAGCGGAAAAACCCACGACATGCACATACCGAGTCGCAGTGTAACCAAGCAGTTCCTTATAGGCAATGCGGCCGGTACTGGCCAAGGTACCGTGTAAACAAAGCGCGTGCACAAGGCAGTTAAAACAATTACAGGCCACAAAGCAATGCCGACGGAGTGGAGAGGGCAGCCAGCTGCTTGGGCCACGTTACGTATACGTAATATTTACAGTCCAAGGGTGGCCATTGAGCGGGCTGCGCAGGGACTGGCATGCAGAGAGATGGCACACACTTGGGCTATCAAATTAAGTAATTGCATAATTGTTTCACTAGCATTTTACTATGCCCCAATGCCCCACGGGTGACTTAACCAAAAACCAAGCGACGAGCTTAGCCAGCAACAGCAAGCCCCCTCCACTCCCCCACCCACACCGCCCCTAGCCGAAGCACTTTTTCGGCTTGGCTTTTTATGTGTGTGCGGCGCGCTTTTCTTTTATTTGCCTTCTGCCTCAACTAATCCCCGCGGCCTGCTGGTGCTGCTACGTGCCTGTCTTTGAGTTTTTGTAGGCACTTAGTAGCCCGCCCCCACCGCACCCGCTCGCCCGTGCCACTCATAAATCAGCGTCAAATCGTCGAGGGCTTTGCCAGAGCGTCGTCGTTTCTAATTGTTTTGTTATAGACACATATCCGTGAGATTCCGTGCCATGCCAAATGCCAAATGCAAAATGCAAATGCCCTGTAAAGCAGCCTTGCTAGACCGCAAATGTTGTAAATGCCCACAACTACCATCCCGCCCCCTGGTTGGCGACCACATGTACACACACGGGCACTTGCACCTGCCGGCCAGCCTTGCGGTTAGCCAACATTGTTGCCTCCAGGCAGTAGCCCGTGCGGGTCCGGTTTGGACTGGCCTGGTCGAGTCATGATAACGCCAACACGGCGGTCAAATATGGCGCTAACATTATTAGCTCAAACTTTGGGCCAGGAAGCTAGTGGCAGGTGGAAAGTACAGCTAGAGCTGGGCCATGCGATGTTTCAGTGCTTTCTCTGGGAGGAGGGGCATTTCGGACTGGTTAATTGTTTGAAATAAAGTGTAATTGGAAATTGTGCATATATTTTCATAAAATATAAAGCAAAATGTGGAAGGTAGAACGTGCAAGCAGAGAAAGAAACTCTCGAAAGCACTTACTAAAGCAGGAAAATCTAGATAACAATCTTGCCCAGAAGGTTAGTTTAACTAAAATTTTTTTTTTGGGAGAGGAGTGATTTTGAGCTTCGCAAGTTTAAACTGTTTTCAATCTAAAGAAGCATTTTTGGATAACAGAAGAGAGGGTTTTATGAAGCAACAGCAGTTAGGAGCAAGCAGGCCATAACTTTTTCAGCATTTTATCTTTTATCAAATATTTATTTTAATATGTGACCGAATGCCTGAGTTCTTTTGTAACTCGCACATTCGTATCTACATATATCCATATATATATGCATAATGTCCATTAACTTAATATACCTTATCCCCTCGTAATATCGTATTGTGTGTAAAGCCCATTTAAGCTACCCAGACACACCCTTCTACTCTGCCATAACTCTACCTTAAGCCTGCTTACTTAGCAGCTCCCACATCCTCTGCCATATGCCATGTCAGCCCCAAAAATCTTAATTGCCTTTCCTTACCTAACCTATTGATATGTCTGATGCGCCAGTTTTCCATTTAGTTTTTTACCAGCGCACACATTGCCCAATTTGCTCTTGGCTCCGGGTTCTTTGTTTCTTCATTTTTATTTATAACCCTTTCGCATGAAAGTTTTAGCTTCTTTATCTTCCTTGTGCAGTGCGTTTTCAGCATTTATCATTCCTAATTACTGGGACTAAGCTGTTTGTCTGTTCGACTGTTGCTGCTGCCTCTCGGCTGGGGCAGGCAACACACTGATTGATCTATGCCTCTCCGAGGTCTGGACGTGCCCAGTGTTCTGCGCTCAATTTATGGGCTGAAGCAGCGCGGCATGTGGAAGTGCAACTGCAACTTGGTTGAAAATCTCATTTGTTGCGCTTCGTTGCTAATTTTAATATTATTTTTGGAAATCTTATAACTTGCCCTTCAACTGCCCCCCTCTATACACCTATAAGCACCCTTTTAGTGGTGAGCGTCTCGCTTGATTCTTTGATGCCTCCGAACTGTTGATGTCTTTATTGCAGTTGCTGTTGTTCTTGTTGTTCTTGTTGTTGTTGTGCTCTCTTCATATTAAAATTTTCATTTTTCGTTCATTCATTCAGTTTTCGTGTCTGTGGATCTTCACTCTGGCATCTTTACGCGACTTTGGCTGTCTATAATTGGCTGTCTGACTGCCCCCGACTGGATTTGCTACGGCTCTGTGCACTCTTCTCTCCCCAACTTCACCAATCTATTCTCTTTGGGCGCGGAGAATTGCGGGTGTGCGCTTTTAATCAAGATCAAGCGTGATAAATTAAAGTCGCTCTGGGAATTGAAAGGCGTTGAGTGTGGGCAGTTCTGGTAGCACTGATTTCACAGTGTCTTTGGGTTGGTTTCTCTTTATGTAGAAAATAGAACTACAAGGAGAAGTTTATATATTAAATTAAGGTCATGTGGGGAATGAAAGGAACAATTTAAATCTAATATTTACAGAAATTGATAGATCATTTTTTTCTTACCCAAAATATGCTACCAAAAAAATTAGAAAATTAATATCAAACAGTTTATATTGACTTGGCTCTCGAAGCTTTACAAAATATCGATAACCATTACCATAACGAAAATGCTTTTAGTTTTGCGAGCTTTCATCTTTTAATCCGGTAAAAACATAGCATCATAGGGAATAGCTTGTACAAACTTATTGATAAGATTGACAAAGCTTCTGGTATAGACAGGCAAAATGGTTGATTCGATTTCGTTCCAAAACTGAATCCAATTTTCATTGATCACGCGATTGAGTATAACAGTTAGATCGGTGTTCTCCTTAAATAGATTATCAGCCGTCAATATCCAACTATAAAATAGACGAACTTCAGACTCAGCTCCATAAAGAACTTCAGTTATGGCTTACCGATCCAGTTCGAAGATTGGTGCCATATCGTAGACCTTTAGATAGCGTTTCTTATTGCGATACTCGATGAAGCCCTTTATTGTGATCGTTATGCGCACATTCTGCATATCCGATTTCGTGGAACCACTTGAGTTCGTATAAACTATAATGCCACGCCCGCGCAGCTCGTAGTTGCCATGCATGGCGAGACTTGGAATTTTTAGTTTCACTTCAACCTTATTTTGTTCCGGTTCGCGGTCTAGTCCCGACAGAGATATGATAGTTGCATTTTCAAAACCCTTGAGAACCTGATTCTTCAATTTGTAGCTTATCCAAAGGGGCCCGGGTGAGTTTATGAGTGTGATGTCCTCCACTTGAATATTATCGAAGGGCGGAAACCCAATTTTGGCATTACCTTTGGCATAGCGACGTATAAATTGATTTGTACTCTTTGCAATGCATTTGTCATCTCCAAAATGGCATTTCTCGATATCTGAAGCTGTTGATAGTCAAGGTAAATAGTTATTTGTCGGTACCATTGGCACAGTTCAAGCTCACCTACGTATCTGTAAAGCGCAGATTAGAGTCTTCCACGTGAGGAACAGCAATGCTATCTTTAAAGATATTTTAGCGAAACACTTCATATTTCTTTCAGAACTTGTTAGCACAACAGTTCACACAATAATACTATTTTACATCTGAAATGCACTTGCAACAAGTCAGAGTTGCAGTGTTTTTTTTAATAATAAACCTGTTTGACTACGTGAGAGCTCTAGATAACATTGAGAATGTAAACCCATTCACCTTACACAGATAATAGGAAGTGAGAGTGGCAGCAACCGACTGTTAGATACTCTGTTCTCCGTGTGAATAATACATTTAGGGAGAGCTTCAGGAATATTTGTCAGAGTTTGTCCTGACTGATCGGCTCATTGGTGATCGAAGAGCTGCGAGACTGAAATATTTAATTGCAGCCGTATTTTGAGTCGTATGTGAGCACATACTAAACTGTTAAGAGATGAAGAGGAGAACATGTGCACAATAAAGTTGCTAGCTGTTCTCAAAAACAAAATTTAAAACTCATTAACACCCGTGCAAAATTAGTTGTTTTTTGCCTAATATACCTCTATTTACCATGTAAACAGTAAACAGCAATAACAAACCTAGCAGGTTTATTAGCATAAAATGTAATAATACTTGAGAACTTTGAGTTAGCTAGTTTGAGTTAAATATTATAAAAACATATCATCGTATGAGATTGTATCAAATATATTATTCAGCAGCTGAGCACCCGACCAGCTAAAGCTGGGCGAAACTTTCGGCTCAATATCATTCCAGAGCTCCAGCCAGTTTTCACGGTAGACTCGATTCACGGCAAGCGTTAAATCCAAATTGTGTTGATATAAATCGCCCAATTCAAGAAAAAAGCTACAGAAAATGTAGAATATTAATTACACTTTTTCGGCTTATGCCATTCAACTGACCGTCCCAGTTCGAGTTGCGGCATCAGTTCATAGATCTTTAGATAGCGCTTCTTCTGCCTATATCTGACAATCACCTTCAAATTGAGCGTTAGGCTAACATTTTGGAACTCAGCATAGCAGGGTCCAGTAGTGTTGGTTTGCACCATGGACAGCCAGCGCAGTTGCATCTTATATTGAGATTTATGGACCAGTCTGGGTATACTTAGCCCAATCTCCAATTTGGCCTTGGTAGGATCCTGCTGGAAGCCACTCACGTGCGTAACGGTTGCATTCTCACAGCCACTAATCACTTGATTAATTAGTCTAAAATTCATCCACATACTACCGACTTGGGGGGCCTCAAATAATTGCAGATCACCTGGTCGGAAATCATTGAAAGAAGATATGCCCAACCTTGGAAGACCTTTGGGATAGCGTCTTATGAGCTGATTGATGGCATTTTTAATGCAATCCCCGTCACCATACCGACATTTATGTATATCAGTAGCTATTAGGATATTTTGTAGAGAAGGATGTTAGCAAGTATCCTTTGAAATCACTGTTTACACTCACGTAATTCGGCACCAAAAACCATTTCAAGGCATATTACGAATGCGACTAATGAACGCATGATTATGCTCTTATAATACTAAGTTTTAAGACTAGCTTGCAGAACCTACTAAGCACACAGCTAAGCTATAAATGATTCAATATAAATTTATAAATAATATTAAACTGTCGACTGCTAATAAAAAATTGTACGAGCCGTTAACCAGTTTCGTAGAGTACTTAGTTACACTGGGAGAAAAATAACTTGACTAACAGCGAGAGTTAAAACCCTGAAGCTATTAAAACATATTTAACTCACATATTTTAATAGTTTTCCAATTATTTGTCTTTCATGGTTAAAGAGTCTTTTTGGCTTGACCAGCGAGAAAGCTCAGTAGCTGTTTTTTTCAACGGGCTTTTGTATAGACAATTTTCGGGTAATATCAGTATAATAACTAGGTGATACAGGTACATGTAACTTAATATCGTTATTTACAAACTTTGGATACGTAAATTTCAACTTGCAAAGATAATAACTATTTAAAGAAAAACTAGATAGTTTTTCCCAGCTCTGTCCGAGCTGGTCACTTTAAATTGTAAGCCTCCATTTCCCACCCATTCTCGCCAGTAGGGCTCAAAGTCTTACGCTTACAGTCATCTATAACGCTTAAGTGGACACATGTTCAAATATTAGCGTTCCTTTCAACATATCGCCTTGCTCTGCGCTTCTCATTCGCTGGGTATTGGTATTCAGTATTCAATGAGCAGCCTTTTTCTGCTTACAAGTCAATTTACTTTTGTTTTATGTAACATTTATAGCACAGCGCTGCACATTTCGACGCATTTTACAATGAAACTGCCCAAAAGGCAATAATCATCAACTTGCACAGCACATGGCCCTGTTGTACAGACATATGTACGAGTGTAGATGTACTGGAAATCAAGAATAACAAGAAAATGTACAGAAAAGAACAAAAAGAAAAACAATAATAATTTTTGCTGTTGCTGCAACATAAACAAATATCAAACGTGGCCCGACTGCAATGGGCCTCCGATTCTGATGCAGGCCTGTCAGTCAGCGCCTTTAGTGCATACCAAAGCATACTCAATATGTATTCCACATATATCAAGAAATACTAAGAAACTTTTGCAAAAGGCACGTTGTGCTTTTTTGCATATAAATTAAAGAGCAATGAATGCGGACAATGAACGACAGAGTCCAAAAGACAAAAGGCACAGAGCCGCGAGCCGAACTAGCCCAAAACCGAAGTAAAAGGCAAATTGCTGTCAACCAAAGCCATTTGACAGGGGCTAATAGCTAAGGTCAAGAATTAAACTCATTTTTCTGGGTTGCACTAAAACTGTCTGTTAGCTTTAGCAAAAACACACCCTTCCTGCCCCTCACCCTACACCGCATTTATTTTAGTTTGCCCAATGCTCCTCGCAGCCTTCAACCAACCCGTGTGACTTGACTCTGAGGCTGCTAACAAATATACCAAAAACACAGGAAAAATCAATCGCCCGCACTGTCAATGCGCCCGCATTTTCCGGAGTTTTACTATTTTGTTTTATTTTTTTTTTTTGGGAGGGGTAGTGTACCAAAAATTTTACCTACACACGCGCTGGCTATGTAAATATTTGTCATGACCGCCTGACAATATTTGTGCAGACTTTGATTCTGTTTTTAACAGAACTTAACAATGGGTCTGTCGACTGTGACATGAGGATCGCAATTGGGATCGGAAAAAACGTTGTACCACTTATTTGGTCCAATATCGATTAAATTATGTCAATTGCAAAAGTTTTATTTTTAATATTTAAATAAATATAGTAAATAGTAAAAAATGTAGTTTAATAATAATAGAAAATATAATAATAATATTTAATATATATAAAACCAATAAATAATATACAATATGTATAATTAGAAATATATTGTTGACTTTCCAATTTGTATTTTTCTTAATATTTTTTCCATTTTATAATATTTTAGAAAAGCGATCTATAAAAAAATGAATAGTTTTAAATAAGCAAAATTATTGAATTTATTAAATAGTTTTGAGAGAAATAAATAAATAAATTTACCCAATATATTTAACCCAATAATTATCCTAGAAGCCCAGCAAACATCTTTTATGAATTATTAGTTCCGTATTAGATAAATGATTGTCAAATTAAATCATTTAAAATTAATAAAAATATTTATTAGTTCATTTGTATAATATATTTAAATAAAATAAAATTAAATGCTCACTACAGATAATAAATAAATCTGTATGGTTCGTGATCATAAAGCTGTTTATGCTGATGCTGATTAGCATTTTTAATTACAAGAATTTAAAATCATTTTCATTGTTTTGTTATTTTATATTTTTTATGTGTTTTGTGAAGAAACTATATAAATTAAAATAATTTTTATATTCCTGTAAAGCGTATTCTAGCTTCGCCTAGCTATATACGAATTTCTTATTAGTTTTGATGTTGTTTCAAGTTTTTGAGTAGTATATAGAAATTTGTAGAGCTGCACAGCATTTGTTGTTTGTTGTTTTTGCGCAGTTGCCTGTTAAAATAAGTGCATTCTGTGTGTGTGCGTGTGTGCTTGCATTTATGTTTGTGTGTGTGTGTGTCGCATTGCATTTCCGCTTGCAGGGCATCACAAAAGTATTTCGAATTAACAGTAGTAAATCAGGCGGCGCTCGCTGCAGTTGCATGCGCCACGCCCCACGCTACTGTCCTATGTCAAAGCAAACAGTGAGGGAGTAGAGGTAGGGGCGTGGCAGGGGGGTAGCAGAGAAGAGAACGCACAGCAAATTGTTGGGTAAACAAATATCGAAATGATGCGTGCCACAGTCGCTGCTGCGGGCTTTGTGCATTTGGTTGCATGTTGCAACAACCGTCAGCCAGCGAGCCAACAGCCCCTGTCCCTCCTGCTATGGCCTGTATGATAAATATGAATTTCTGTATGTCTGCCACTAATAAAACATTCCCAACAGCAGCATGTCAGCAATGCACTTCCCCAGTGAAATCTCTGACAGACGTCATTCAGGAAATAACAAGTTGCTTGGTTTACTCCCAACTTGAATTACGCGTCGCGCAGCGGGCAACAGGTGATAACTTCTTCTTTTTTTTGCCTTTGATAGGAAACAGCCTGACGTATTGGAGTTGGCAAAACTCATGAAATACTAGTTCAGATATATAACTCTCCACTAAGTCAAGCTGTTTCCAATCATGCATATGCATGCAATATTTCATAATTCATACTGACAGCAACAAAAAAATAAACAGATAAACAGCTTCCTGAGCCTAAGACAGCTAAAAATTTTAAATATTTATGGTATACTGGTTCAAGCTCTCTGCCTCAATCGTTTATTTTTAATGTAATCTCTAATAATTATCATAAAAAAAAAACCCACTTCACCCTTTACAAAACCTTCTTTTGACAATATATATTTTCTGCTTTGAATAAACAATCGAAAGCAATCAATTCAAATTTTTGCCTGCTTACCAAATTCCCAAGTTCCTATGAAATTATGGCCAAAATACTCTCGTCGCTGTTCTTTGGGAACCAATCAAGTGGCCCAAGAGTGAATAAGGGTTGCGAATGCTGGCGCCCTGATGTTCCGAACTGTGGACAGGTGGATAAGTCCAAGAAAAGTGAGTACTTTGAAAGCGACCTCGAGGACATCGCCAATAGCCTGATGAAGGTCATGAATATCTGCCGGCTGCGCCCGTGGGAGGTGAAGCGCTGTAAGGAGCTCATCAAGCGCGCCTTTCGCCACTACGAGGAGGTGCGCTACAGGGTGGATAGGGTGCCCAGTAAACGCTTCAACAAAGAGAACTTAGTGCACGATCTGGCCGTAGAGGCGGGAATGAGTCGCATGGACAGCCAGCTGGCTTATGGCATAGTCAAGCGCGCTTTCCGGGCGTATTATCACGGCTCCGGGGAGGGCGGCAAGCGCATGGAGGTGTTGTCCAAACAGCTGCGACATCGCTCCGAATGCCTCTGGTTGCATGCGGCCAAGCGGACGGCGCAGATTTTTGCCGTTCATGCGGGTCTCATGTACTCGGAGGAGCGACAGTACGAGGAGTGCATCGAGTGCATCTACAAAGCGCTCTATGAAGAGCTGAATTCCCGCATTCTCAACGAGGATACCGATGAGCGCGGGTGTATCTGCAGACAACCCGATCAGACGCAATCGGAAAAAAAGCCAAATAAAGGTTGGGACACCGTATCCGCCGCCACAAATATGAGCGCCTCCACTGTCAAGATGACGGAGCTTTTTTTCAATAAGCAAACCATTGATATCAGCATGCCCACCTCGCCCATCTCCATGCACATGGAATACACGATGATATCCATGGAACAGATCATTACCAAACTCGAGCAGTCATCCCAGAAGATCGAGAGCTCCAACCAGTCGGTGAAGTCCATTGCCAGCAAGCGTGTCAAGAAAAAAAAGAAAGAGAGGGACATAAAATGCAACTGTCCCAAAATGCAGTGCTATGTTGATCAACTAGCGCCAGTGATAACCGCCGAGTGCAGCCAAGGTCCGTACGTGTGTCGCTGGGTGCCCTTCAATGAAGAGGAGGAGACCTTACCCAAGCATCATGTGCCCTGCCCGCCCATGGGCGAGATTTGTCCGCCCTGCGAGAGCAACGAGCTTTCTTGCGATGATGAGTGCACTTGCACCTGCCAGATTTGCCAGTGCCGGCCAGCTTACGATGACTACATGGAGGAGGCACATGGCGAGAAGTTATCGGCCTCTGGACTGGAGGATCACGATACGGATTATTGCTGGCTGGCGCCGTTCCGCGACTTTCCTAGGGTAGAGGAAGAGCAGGAGGAGCTGCCAGAAGAAGAGGTGGAAGAGGAAGAAAACAAATGCAGTTGTACATGTGAATACAAGCAACGTGGTTGGCCGCATCTCTTCACTTATCTGGCGCCCTTCAAAGATGTAAGGCCCGAGCCCGAGCCTGAGCCATTTGTAGAGACGGAGCAGCCCAGGCACCCGGAGCAGCCCAGACAACCACCGCCCGGCATTTCAATGACATGCTATCGCTGCTGGAACGACCCAACCGAGTCAAATGAGGAGGAGGATTCGAATACGCAGTGTCCATACATTGTGCTCAACGCTGTGCACAATCCGCCAAAAGTAGCGGGCATCAATATGGATGTCACTGTCAAGACCCAACACTATCCAACACCGGACGGTTCGCGCGCCAAGAATCAGCTGGTCAAGGGACAAGCGCCCAGGTCGGACAGATCCCCGGTCAGCGTCAAGCGGAGCACTATTGCAGCTCTCGAATCGAACATGAAAGCCGTCCAGAATCAAAAACCCATTCAGCCGACTGCCAAGCCGGAAGACCAAGTGAGGAATTCGCCACCCCCCAAAGCAGTGCCCACAACTGAAGCTAAACCTGCGCGCGCCCCTGCAGCACCTGCGCCTGCTCCAGCACCCGCCAATGCACAAGACGATGATAAGTTAACCAAAGAGGATATTCTGGATATGTTTGGCTTAAATAAGTAGATTAACAAACTGTTCTTTTACCATGTTCAAGGCATACAAATTTTAGGTATACCGAATATTATTAAAAGTTTGTTTATTTTCGAAAAACGATCGCTCTCCGAATTGGGCACAGATGAGCTCGTTTGACAGTCCTTTGCGATTTCTACAATTATTTCCAATAGAAGAAGATAAGTCCTGGCCCATAATTAATATATAGTCTTGATCAGCATCGACACACAAGTCTATCTTGTTCTTTCTAGAAATGGGGATAGAATTAAATGTCAATATTTGTAGCAATCGAAGCACTTATATTTAATATTTATTTTATAAAGTTATATTTTTTATTCCGTTTCAAACTCCTGGTCCTGCTCAAAGGAATACACGATTTACAATTATGATTTGGTTTTAAAATTTAATGAAATATCTGAAAATGTTGTCACCAAGCTCTGTTTTATTAAAAATATCACATTTCTGCGCTTCCGTTAGCCGGAAACAATGAAAGTGTAGCCATTTGATGTAGCAATATTTTAGAGCCGAAATCCCAAAAGGTTGCATAGTTTTTGTGCTCCTTTGAACAGTTGTCAATCTGAGAGGCATTCAATTAGTTGTTGAATGAAACATAAGAGGCCCTTGAATTGAATGGCTGAAATATGCTTTGAAATCGTTTAGGCCAAGTTATTTGATACTTTTTATTTTTGTTGTTGTTCTTTGTTGCTGCGTATTGTTTGTCAATAGTTTTGCACAAATTTCTGAGTGTGTGTTTGTGTTTACCAAACGAAACGTCAATTGATTGTCAAATTAAAAAGCAAAACAGGAGGCGGGCAAGGCGGTGCCAAGCTAAGGACATAAGGGGTCTCTCTTTTGAAATTGTAAACTGTTTCGTGCGGCAACTTTTGCAACTGTTTAAGTCGGCGAGGAGAGGGCTGCTTCAGAGGGGCGGTTCGAACCACTTCAGCTGCAAAACTATGCGAAATACTATACAGCACGCACACAATAAAAATAAAGGGCAAAAAACGTAACAGCAAACACGCATCATTTTAGCATTTTTGACACACAATATTTTGTATTATGTGTTTGTGTGTATGTGTCTGAATGGGCGGACAGCCGCGCCCACAATGGACAACATATGCTCGCTTGGTTCCGGTCGCACAGTCCAGTAAATTACAAAATATGTGAATGTATATATGCGATATTTGCATTGTCAATAGTTTTCTTTGGGCACAAATCTCGTTAAAAACAAATCACGTACGGGGTTTCCATTTTCGGGTTTCTCAAAACTTTTCTGACTGCCCTCCCACCCTGCCTCCCGCCACGTACGAGTAATTGCAGACAAATTGTAAGGCAACAATACTGCCAGACGACCATTTTGTCGGTTGACAAGGGCCGCTCC
Source organism: Drosophila littoralis (assembly GCA_018903485.1). NCBI lineage: Eukaryota > Metazoa > Arthropoda > Insecta > Diptera > Drosophilidae > Drosophila > Drosophila littoralis. Next base: position 5,015,563 of record JAEIGF010000297.1, on the reverse strand, counting down.
AAAGTTTTGTGACAGACGCTTTTAAGCAGAAAATTGTTTGCTCATAACTTTTGACTTGAAATCAGGGTTTTGGGTGCTGACCCTGCCTATCAAGAAACAAATATAACTATAAACAAAATGCTTTCTAATAGAACTCAATTGAATTTTGTAGCGAATTGAAGATCAAAGCTTCGTGGAGAAGGTTCATATGCAAAAGAAATAAAATTTGAAGTACTTTTTAAAAGAAAGTCTGGAGTGGGTTTACCACAAAGGGATGTATTGAAATATCGATTTTATTTGTAAATTATCGTAAATTTGACTCCAAACTAATAACAAATGTTTAATTTTTTAAAATTGCTTACCATTTAAAATCTAGATATAAAGGAGCTTTCAGTGTGAAGATATCTCCAAAAAGGTTTTTTTTCCTGAATCCATCTGCTCTAATCAATATATACAACTCGGATGTATCGATAAATATATCGAAATGTAGCTACTTTGTAATTTGTGGTACACATTTTGCGACTTGGCTACCATTTAAGTGGCAACTTTCGCCTTTGCATGGTACCTAAACAGATTGTTAGGCGGATCTTGCAGCTGCCGCTCTGGCTGCATGCAAACGCCCGCAACCGCCTGCAACAGTCGCAACACCCTGGCAATTACGTGCAACACATGAATTACTTACGACTTTCTCGCCGCACAGAGTAAAAGTAAAGGTGCTTTTTTGTGTATTTTTGGGGGGCAGCCAAACATTTGAAGAGAGACACGACTTCAAATTAACACGTAAATTGCAGCAACTTAACGCGCTGCCTAAAAAAGTGTTGGCCAAATGCAATTGCCAATGGGCTGAGGCTCGTTAAAGGTTGCCCGGCTGGCTGGCAGCTAGTTGGCCGAGCTGGCTGGCGGGGCCTTGTTACAATTAATTGCATATGCCAGGCAACATTTTTGCATACCGGCAACATGTTGCAGTTAACGATAAATTAGCGTTTAAAATGCAATGGGCGCGCTGCATGGCCAACAGACACTTGCCACTTGGCACTCTCTGTCTGAGGTATCAGCCCTAGCCTTAGCCCTGGCCCTGCACTTGGCCTCGGCTTGTTAACTCAAGAAGATCAGGCTGCAGTTGGCTGGCGGTGATCAATCAAGTGCCTGTAATGGCGGTACCCGCTCGCAACATGATAGTTTACTTGAATTGCGCAATTAATTAGTTTCGTGTTAATGAGCAATGCATTGTGCATCAACATCATCAGCAGCAACTTCTTCATCATCGACTTTGTGTGGCTAGAGACACAAGAAAAAGACGCTTTGGCATTTCAGAAACGCTCCACACACTCGCTTGATACTCGCTGTTACGTCCAGGAATTTCTTTAATAGCCTTCATGGCCTTCGGGCGTAGTCAAAGCCAGCTACTAACTGCAGCAACTAGACGTTTTATGACTTTGTTTTATATGCCTTTAAAGTGTCTGTGCACCTTCAGCTTCAATTTAAATAGTTTATAGACGAGTGGTTCAACAGATAGGTCGCCTTTTTTTTCAATTAGAAAAAAATTACATGGCCATTATTTCATAGAAAAATAAATATATTTAATATGTTGTTCGCTGCTCTAAGTTGTGATTAAGCTTGTACCTTAATGAAAAAATATATTTGAAATTTCATATTCTGCTTAGATTTGATTAAGATTGTCCCTATATATAAAAATAAACATTTTACCAAAATAAATGTAATTATTCATTAAGATTATTATTTAATTTATAAAAAATTATTTAACCCATTTATTTAGTGTACTTTTCCAAGGAAAATCGGAATTATTTAAATACATATTTTTTTAAATGCAAATCAATTCAAATACCAATATAAAATCCATAACTTTTCTAATTAGTTCGTGTTTTGTATAACATTTCAGCTGCTTCTTGTTTATAGCAGACCCTCCTAATCTGCAACATATTTATATTTTTGAATAAACTTTGGATAGCAAACAGTTAGCCTCAAACCGAAAAATATTTTTGGAGCACTCGAAACTGGCAACTATATCAGCGAAAATTTGAAAATACTCGTATGTATCATTTTTATCACTTTTCAGCATTCGGTCTACAAATCTGTTAAGTCCACACTCCAACAACTTTCCCAATTTTCCACTTCCCTCTCTCTCGCTTACAGCGCGCCTGCAGCTGGAGCCATCAATCAAAACTGAAACTGGCTGGGGGCGGGGCGGAGAACTATTTGCAAAATCAATAAATACCCATAAACTTGATGTTGAAATGAAACTTTGGCCGCATTTATCTACTATATCTCAATATAAACTGCATTTGTTTTTGCCTCTTCTTTTTGTGTTCTTTTCCTTTTTTTTTTTTGTTGGCCAAATAAATGCTGACAGCTAAATAGTTTTGAGTACAAAAATGTTTGGCATAGTTGGGGCCAAAATGTTTGAAAAACTTTTACGCAAAATCCCCGCCCCGAATCCCGAACCGGCAGCTAAACCGCAGAATGCACATTTGCGCCGGGTCTGGCTACGGTTTCCAGCTTTAGATACGGAGTTGTTGGCTGTATCTGAATCCGAGGCTCAAAATGCAGCTGCAACTTGTTTGCGGTTTTGTCGTCGTCGTATCTGCCGGCTGCAAGATTGTTTTTGCGTAGTTTGCGATTGCAGCGATTCGGGCATTTTTGGCGGTAAATAGTTGTGAGCACTCGGCCCATAATGTGTAACTGCAGCAGCGGGCGGCTCCAAGCAGCGCTTTGTGGCCACACACATGACAAATCTCATGGTGCTTTATGCCAGCCAACATATGTTGCCATTCAAAATATTTAACCGCAGCAAAGCTGCGCGCAGCGGGCCTGGAGGGGGTGTTGCGTCAGCTTGATTAATGGCAGCATTCAATGCAAGTGCATGAAAAGTTTTCAACTGCTGTTTTCGGGGCGTTTGCCGCATGTATCCATCAGATACACAGTTTGTCAACGACTCTTTCAACTGACATAATCATCAATTAATGCTCTATTAATAGAGGCTTTCCCCGCGTGCCACACTCTCCCCAACTGCCTTCTGTTTTCAGCTCGGTGTCTACGTTTTGTAGGCGCGACAACACTTAGGGCCCCAACATGTGTTTATGTCAATTTGATTGAAGAGGCACCCGAAGAAATAGGAAAAACTAACAAGCACACCAAGATCAACGTCTCAGCCAAAAGCCGAAACTAGAAATACACTTCTAGGAATACTATATCATATAGTATATATAATCCCAATACAATACTATACTTTAATTAAGGAATCATTTTTTTTAAGCAGAAAATATAATTATGAGAATATTTTCAATTTTAAGGAAAATCACATCCTTGCTTTCTATCAAAACCATTTTTTTTGCTGAATTCTTAATTGCAATCAAATTTGTTTCTTATTTTGCAACACAGAAATTACTGAACTCATAACTAAAACCACAATTATACTAAGGTATGTGCTATTTCTAAATAATAAATTATTTGATTTTTCCTTAAAAACATTTTTTATTTATTTATATTTAATTTCTGTAAAATTATAGTGACAAAATGTTATACCCTTTCTTCTGTCCTACGCTTTAACATTTTCACAATGCCCTCACTTAACAGCCAACGAGACACACACTTGAACTTAGATTATGGAGTTTTGTCTTTGTATCGGAGCTATTTAAATTGCTGCTAAATTACGAAATCATTAAAAATTCAATTCGTAGCCCAATTCGAGTTGAATTAATCAATCAAATGCTTGAAAAAAAAGTCTATTCACCGAATTCTTATCAAAAAAAAAAAATTAATAAGAAAAAAAATTAAGCACTTGCGTGTGGCTTATACCTCAAATTCAGCTGGCAATGAAGGTCGCCAAGTTAATTTACTGACCATAATTAGCATTGGGTTCGAGCTCGGGCATGTTGGGAACGTTTTACAGTTTTCCAAGCTGCTGCTGCTGCTGCTGGGCCGGGCTCATAGATAATTTTCAATAACAGCCAAAGCCATTTGCCAGCCATTAACTGTCTCTCTGAGTGTGAGTGTGTGTGTGTGCCCCACACACCGTTCACTTGGCCCAGACACACATATGCCATGCATTAACCCTCTCTCAACCAACGTCAATCGAGTGGCACGCAATGGCCTTGCCTCGCCTTGCCTTGCCTCTATGCCCGAATCCCTATACCATTTTCCAATGCCCAATGCTCAATATTTAATTCAAATACCCATAAGAAACGCATGCGTGTTGTGGCTTCAAGTGCATTTTATGCCGGCCTAAGGGCAAAGAATTTAAAGAGTCATTTACTTATTTATATTACCAATTTTTTGTTTTTTCGACAGCAAATGGCTTTAATTAGGCAATGCGGTTACCAGTTCTTTAAAGTGCGTTGGCTGGCCTGTAGGCCAATTATTTACATACCTTTTGGTTATGGATAGATAACGCTTAAAGTGGGCTCCAACGGAATGTTAGTCTATGATTTAAGATCAGATGATATCAAGAGGAAAGAAAACATTTCCAGAGATTTACAACTGAAGAGAGGTTTATTAATTTCTTATAACAACTTATAATTATAAATAATATAAATATAAATAAAAATGAAAAAAACCAGACAGAATCGCAGTCAAGAGTCGATACTATTGATACTAGTCTAGGCTAAATTTAAATGTTTTCTTTTAACCGAAATCATGTTTCTCAGCAAGTCTTCCCATCGCCACTAGTCAGCTTTAACATTGTACCTTTTATGTGATTACAAACAATATTTTACTCGATTATTCGCTGCAAAACAATCGTATATACCTTTGGATATCAAGAATAATTTATATGTTTGGCATACTCAGCCCCTATTATATAATTTGCATAAAATATTTGTAAAAAGAAAACAAGTTAAAGCAAAGGTTGCTTAAAAGGGTAAGAAACATATTGTTTTGCAAATTAAATGATATCAAATAAGCAATATATGAATATATTTCTATTTAAAATATCAAAAGAAAATGTTGAATGTGTAACTGTGATGTATCTGTATCTATTATTTTTTTGAGACAAGCCTAACTCCTTTCCACAGCATTTATTTGCAAGATAAACCATATGCTAAACACACTTGTTCATGGCCTGTTAAATTCTATGCACGCCAACGGGGCTGAGCACCTGTTCATTTCTTCCAGCCCTTCGCCATCCAATCCACTGAACTTAGTAAAAACAACGCATACAACGCATTTTAAAGATGCAGAAACTTTTTCATTTAACCGCATTTATGAAGCAGATGCCAGCTGCTATAACACAAGAAGCCCAACCTAGATATAAGAATGCCCCATTCCCCTTCGCTGCTTCAGCTATATAAATCCAAAAGCTTGGGCAAATGTTTCACGCGCTGCGTGGAAAAACAAAACCTTTTGAAGCTTTCAAAAGATTTTCACCTTTTATTAGATGCCAAGAGTTTATTGTTTAGCCCAAGTTCGCGGTGATGGCAGGCGAAAAAAAATCACACACATACATCCCATGCGAAAGGATTTTATCCTTGCCAGAGCGCACATATGTGTGGGTAATATGTAAAATTGATTTGCCTTAGCTGCTGCATGCTGCCGGCCTACCGCTGATGCTGATGTTTTTGTTTTGTTTAGGGATAATCCCATACATTAGACTTTTGTAAGGTGCTTGTTTGATTTTCGCTAGTCTCAAAAATTTTCTTTTTATTTTTGGTTCTCTTTTGCTTATCTTTTTTCCATGCTGTAGGAAAAAATCATTGTGCATTCTGGGAAAACAGATGGAAAAAAATTGTATAACCATAAATGCGCCAGATTTGCGTTTACTCGAGAGGATTATGCGCCGGCTCCCTGTGCTCCAAAAGCAGCAGCAAAAGCAAACGAAACTTTCTTCTAAATTCACATAAAATTAGCAAATATTACATTTGCGCTTTGGAACAGCTCCCAAAAGGTTGCTGCACGTCCACATCAGCCAACTCTCGGCAGTAGCTCTTAGGTTCTTGCCTCGTCCCGCTGTCTGCCACCTCTTCAGTTTATTTTGTATATTTTACGGAAAAACTTTTTTATTGCCGTAAACAAAGTTTCGGCGCGCAACGGGGACTTATTTAACGTATATAACTAAAAACAAAACAAAAAAAAAAGTTGCTAGCCAAGGAAAAAAATAAGTCAGCCATGTGGAAATGGTAAGAATCCTGCAGTTCACATGCCGACAACCCGCTGATTGACTTCAGGCCCAGGCACAAGGCTCGCCTGTATACATATATCAACTCTACCCCCTGGCCAGGCAACCGACGCACTTAGGACTAGGCTGCCTCTTAATGTGCGACAAAAAGTTTTCACTTTCCACTTGGCAATTTACAGTTTACCGGTTATCGGTTATGTCATCTAAATGGGCAGCCTGCGATTTGTTTGGCATTATCATTAACCGCTACGACTTGTGGGTTGCCGATATGCACATTATGAACAGTCCCAGGAAGCCACGAGTGTGCCAAGCCATTATAATCTATAAAGTGTGCGCCAGTATTGGCCTTTAAATGGGCGTCATAAAAGAAATCAAAAAAATCTTTAAGTGCTCACATATGAATAATATAGAAAGTATTAAGTTTCATGGCAAATGTCACTTCTAGTATTCACATTTTCATAAACTGAATCGGTTTTCAAGCTTTACCTTAGTTTAATTTGGGCTTGTTCTCTAAACTGATTCGGAATTTAAAGAAAATTAGGTTTATTATTAATTCATAAGTTCATATAGATTTATAGATAAAAATACGCTGCAACTAAATAATTTACTCTTTATTTGAATTTAATTAATTAATTCTATTATTAAAGCAATGCTGCGGTGTTTAAATATTCAGTTAGAATTCCTACCACAGTAAAAAATTTGATTTTTTCATAATATCAAGAAATATTTTGTATTCTATAATACATTTAAATTGTTGTAGACTAATAAACTTTTCTGATATATATTTTATATATATAATATATTTTAATCTTTTTGGAGAAATTAATATTTCTCATAATATAATTTAAATCATTTCAGAAGGTACAATAAGTGAATATATATTATTTTTTTTTTTAATATTACAAATTATATAATGATAATAATAAAATTATTCATTCAAAGAACTTTAAATATATTATGAAATATAATAAGTATAAACAGGTCACCTTTTAATATGGATAAATCTTATATATCAACATAATTAACATTTTTTAATATATTTAAACGTTCTTTACTTATTGCTTTTATAATGCGTAAATCTTAAATATTAACTTAATAGAATTAATTAATATTTTTGTATATATAAAACGTTCTTCTGCCATTCTGCATTCCTTAGCTGGCGCCTGCTACTCCATTCGCTTGCACATCTGACACTTCCTGCACTTGTGGCACAGCAATTTCACTGTCTCATGCTCCACTAGTATAATGGCTGGATACATGCCATATATATGATGCGAACATGTATATATATATAAATATATATATACATATATATTTAGGTATATACATACCCAACGTAGCACACGATGCGTGGCTAATTTACAATTTCAATGTCACGCTCCATGCAAGTGACGATAAATTTGCACTATGTAGACTTGAGAACTGAGAAGAACTGGGCACTGGGAGTTGGGAAGAGTTGGGAAGAGTTGGGAAGAGCTGAGAAGAGCTGGGAACTGGGGGACACGCTTGTCGTTGCTTCGTTTTTCGTTCTTGCACTTAGCGAAATTACATGGCAGCAGCTCAAGACTTGTTGATTGTGCCCGTTGGCTAAATTTAGTATTATTAAAAAAAATTAAGCTGACAACATTTTGTTGTTGTCATATAGACCGGAAAAAAGGCACACCAAGTAATGGTAAGAGTTGGAAAGAGAGAGAGTATGAGTAAAAGAGCGGGCTAGCTAGTAGAGTGTGAGGCAGCAAAATGAGACATGCGTGCGTCATGTGGCAGTCGCTAGAGTAGACCCGAAACGCCTGACACTTTGTTTAATTTCTAGGTGCCGACGAGGGCGCCTGCCAGCCCGAAAAAATGGGAGCCAAACTTCAGTTGTGGAATGGCAAGAGACATGCCACATGCCTCGCTGATTAATTATATTTTTGTATATTTTCTCGCTACTTCTTTACTTTTTTGAGTTATTAAAGGAATAGGGAGAGACTGAGAGGGCGAACTTAATTAAGTGCAATTTTTTATCCACATTTAATTACGCTAATGATCTAACAGTCGGTCAGGCAGTCAGCAGAATAGTGTCCTATGCCAAAGACCGACAGTTGTTGTCCACCTAATCTCTAGAGGAACTCGAAAGACTGCTCTTAAGTATGCTCCCAACTATTGCCAGGCAATTTATGCTGTTCTCTTCGGCTGCTGCTTTGTTGTCTTTGCCTTTTATCTAGCAGAAAAATTTCTTTCACTTTCTGGGCAACTGAGTCTGGGACTGGGACTGGAGCTGGGATGGGGACTGTAGTGCCTTCTCATGACATGATTACCAGTCGCAAGTGCACTGAAAAGTACACGAGTTGTAAGTCAAACTGACACTGAAGATTATGGTTTATGTCGACAAAGTTGACACGTTGTTTATCAAAAATGCAAGTCAAGGACTTTGCCACAGCATGCACAGTGGAGTCGCAACTTCAGCTAGAATGTGTTTGTGTGTTGACGAATGCTTGGCAAGTGCATGCAACAACAACAGCAGCGGCGACTCCCAGACAAAAGATGTTGCCACTGACAACAACAACAACAACAACAAGAGCAGCAACGAGCAGCAGAAGAAGACAAACAGCAACTGCAACTATCACTACTTACAACTGCCACATGGGGTGTCAGAGAGGTGGGTCGTTGTGTGGGGGGTGCAGGGCAGTGGCTGATATCGATGCTGATGGGCTCTGATGTGGCTAACTTGTAACGCGTGTGTCTGACAAAATTGTTGTAATTAATTTAATTTTCTTTTTTAGCTTTCCATAAAATACAACATGTTTTACTTAACACTCTGATAAATCATCAAGTCCTATATCTTAGTGGTATTTATAGTGTAGAATATAAGAATCAACAGCTGTTCCTTGCAGATGAGTTATACATCGATTCCAATTTAAACAAATGTGCAATAATTTGAAAATTGAAAGTCGAACTAACAAACGAGAAGTCGGCAGTATAAATCCGGGAACAATATTTATTTTTCTTCAATACGATAAAAGGATAAATGGTTCCTCCACAGCAAGGCCGCTTAATTTCCTCTAGTAAAATATTTTAAAGAAACACCAAAAAAACACAGCACATGGCTTGATTCCAAGTCAGGTAAAAGAAAGAAAGCAGGAATATATCAACAAAATCGGATCTCTTTAACGTCTTTGATGATTTGCAACGTTTGTTGTTGTGAGCTGGGCAAAATCTTTAGTCCGTTAGCGATGCTAATCACATTCTGTTAAATCATACCGCTGATGGACAAGGCGTGCTAACCAGAAACAAAATCCAGTTTGCGACAACAAGAGGCCACAGCCTCGGCATCGGATTCGGCTGCCTGCGATTGTGATTGCGATTGTGCCAGGGCCAGGCAGCACCCGCCCAGGAGAGTGCATTGTGCTCTGAAGTGCACTTAAAGGATATTTTTTAGTGCGCAACGCAGCGCACAGAAAGCAACGAATGTAATTCAACAAAATAATGACAACTACCCCAGCTAAAATTTGTCCTGATGTTGTCCTGTCTTCTGGCTGGATGCCTTCCTGCCTGCCTGGCTGCCTGTCTCAACGTCGAGTGTGTTGTTTGTCCTTTCAAAATGTTTTTCTTTTCTAACAACTTAAGTGCTTGGCGTTCTATTCTAGTACAAAATTTTTTTTGTTTGCCCCATGGACAATCCTGTTGACAATCATCTCAAATGTGCGCTCGTCCATGCTGTAGGCATATGTATATCCATATCCCTATTATGATCCTCAGCCCAATGACAGCAGGCAGCAGGTAGACTTCCCCCATTGATTTTTATTCGCGCGTGTTTAATTCCCGAATCAGCACCCGGAGATCTTCAGATCGTCGTCATCGTCGTCGTTTTTTGTCATTCATTTGTTTTGCGATCTTTTTTTTATATTTTTTGATTCGTGTTTTTTTTTTTATGGATTTTGCAGCGCTTTGTTCCGCTTTGTTTGACAGCCGCTGATCTTATCAACGTTTTGTTTTGTGAGGCATTAAAAATTTGTCATTTATTTTGCCCCTAACGTTCCTTCGTTTTGGTTTTAGCCTTCTTCGTCATTGAACAGTTGCTGCAGAGAGGAAGCAGCTGGTGTTCCCGATTTGTTTTTGTGGTTTCTCGATATCAAAGTAAGTATATCTGCCTGGATCATGCCCTCAACTGCTTAGCCTTCTGTTCAATCTTGGTAATTGCTACCTTTTTGTCTTGTTATCCTCGAAATTGCAGTAGCTGCATTTTGATTATTGGGTCGCTTCATATATATTATCCTCCACACAGTTTAGCATATGTTCGAATTTTCTTTTTGATTTGTTACCCTTTTGATCCGCGCTTGGCATTAGTTTAGAATAAAAGGGTAGCTTGAAAGCAGATTATTAGCAAATAAACAGGTTAAATATGAATCGGTATAGTTTTATTTTAGATGAATTAGGCACAAAGTACATATAAATTCAAGCACAATTCAACTCTTAGAGCTAGCTAGCAAACTAAAAAGCTTTAATTTGATAACAACTGTTTGAGAATTATAAACTAAAATTATCATGTGATAGAAACCTAAATTGTGAATTATTGTATAATATGAAATCAGAGCTAAAAAGAAAATGACTACAAAAGAGAATTTGCTTTCGTCATAAGGTTTTTATAAATTAAAGAACAATCAGCTGCGCCCGCTTTAAACATGTAAATTAAGCAGGTTTTTAGAACCGTTGCACAATCGAGATACTACAGATCAATCGCATGTCATGCCACAAGCCCTCTCCCGTTTTGTGCAACCCTTTGGCCCATAGTCAGGCACAGGGGCAGATGTCATCGCGAAATTCAACAACTATTTGATCAGTTAACATTTCCCCCAATTCGATTTTTGTTTTGCATACCAATGGAAGCGGGTTCTTGACATTTTGTGCTCTGCTGCACTGATGAAATGAACCTCAGCATAGAGTTTGGCCAGTTACCAGTAAATGAAAACCCACTGACGGTTCCGATTACAAATCGACTCCCTGAGTCCCTTAAGCCCGGTGCCCACTGCCCACAGCACACAGTCACCCGCCAACCCAGCCGTGTCTGTCTGCATTTCTATTTGCAAATACTGATTATGTTTACATGTATACATCAATGCACGATGCTCAAACAATGCTGTCGCACACACACAATGCTCTCCCTCTCTTTCTCTACCTTTCTCTTTCAATTGCAACTCAATTGTATGCGCTGGACAATTGGTCGTATGCGTAATACCATATGAGCAATGCCAATGTTCAAATGCGTAATGAAAATTGCGCCACCAACTGACGGACCTGCATACGAGGTGCCACATCCCTTCTCCTCAGATCCCTGCATCACTCTCTGTTGGTGTCTACTGCTGGCCCATATCCTGGGCTTGAGTAGACAAAATCAATTTGGTTTTGCGGTTTTTGTGCCCTGCCCGAAACGAAGCAGCTGAAGCTGTTGTCCAATTTGCCAGCCCTGCCCTGCACATGTCTCACATATCCTGATGTTCAGCTGTCCCAGCTGCTCGGCCAAGGAACAGAAGTCCCAGCTGCATTTTAGTTTAAATACATCAAAGCGAATTATAACAAGTAAGAATGTTGTTGCAACAAGTACGTGGTACTAAGAAATACTCTGTAAAGCTGGCAGTGTAAGTTGTTCCGAAAATGGAACCGTTTTTTTATATTTTTTTAAATTCATAAATATTTTACGGGGTATTTTAAAAACAAGTCCAGTAGATCAGACATGTTTCTAGTCGGTTTGACATTGGCTTAGCTCCTGATTGCCCGGACAACGCCTACAAATTGGCAACTCACAAGAATTTACAAAATCAACGAAAGTTGCCAACGTCAGCGTCCAAATTTTCGGACTTGAACAAAGTAAAAGAAAAAAAAAATGGAGCAATTTTATGTTTTTTATGCAAGTAGCTGTAGGAAACTATTATTTGCAGTTGGCACTTTTGTTAGATAGTCTTTGGAGTGTATTTGTGTTATTGAAAAAGTTTCGTCAGACTGCGCCGCATGCAAATCCAGTGCCGAAAATGCTTGAGATTTAAATGAAGTGAAGTGAATTTAATGGTCAACAGACATTTGCCATACAAACATCAAAAACTGGATGTATACGGAAGTACCTAATGCTACAGCGGGGGCAACTCCTATTTACATAATGGGGGCAAACGTTGCAGCCACACTCGAGTGTTTAGCATGGAACGCAACTTGGTATCTATCTATCTATATTTGCATAGTATATATTTCGAGTGCTTGTTTGTATGCATGAAACACAGAGACAAGCTCTGCTGTGTAGAGGGTGTGTTTAGCTAGGGAAGGCGGCCAGAGGTTGCCACTACCCCAAGTTCTGGCTGTTAGTCTGTCCTGGCTGGGTGTAACTATCAACGCAAATGTACTTGAAAATTGTAATGAGCTCTAAGCTTAAGCGTCAACAACAAACATTTGCCCAACTGAACACGACGCTTCGCACTGTGGAACGGTTTCAGTTTCGGTTCCAGTTCCGGTTAGGTTCTCGTTCAAAACCATTCAGCCATATGGTCGGATTAGGCAGCAGAGATAGCAACGTCGAGCACTCGCAGTTACAGTTACAGAGACAGTAACTGTTACAGTAACTGTTACTCCCAAAAACACTTAATGCTGCAATTCTACAATTCGATTAAATACTTGCTGCTGTTCGTGTTGGCTTTATGTGATTTAAGCGGCCCAGTGTGAGAAAGCGAGGGAGATTAACCAGTATGTAGTAATATTAACTAAATTAAGCGCAATAGGGAATGGATAATATACGCAGCACATTTGATTTATAGAGCGATGCTCAAACAAAACTTCGACATCATGTGTAGCAGACAAATTAATTAATTTAAAAAATGTTTTTGATAATTATTTTTGGAATTTCAATTAACACTAAATAACGCATTCAGGACAAAGCTCAAAGAAACAAATATCAAAATATGTGACAGACAAATTTTCAATAGGCAAAAATTCTAATTTTATTTTTTCTCACTTTTTTATAAAAAAAAAAAAATTGACAATTCAATTAAAATTAAAAAAGTTGTTAAATATGGAATATTCATTAATGAGTGGCAAGAACACGAAATAATTCATTACCCAAATAGTTAAATAAGTTATTAACCATATAATTAAATATTTAAAAAAATAATTAACTAAATAAGTAAATTATTTAGGAAATATTAAAAATTATAAATTAATGCCAAGTTTCATGGTATTTACAATTATAGGAAATGAAGAAAAACCAAAAGAGTTCTTTGATATTCATGCCTTTGAAAACTGAAATACACATTCAATGTTTATAGGATTTAGTTGAAATAAAGCATCCACACCAAGTTCGAATAGTCAGAGAGTGAGAAATGCCTAAATTAACTCTGATGACAGCCACATGCGCATTAATAAAAGTATACCGTAGTTTGTTCAATAAAATGGAATTAATGTATTAATCTAGCAAGACCTGTTTGTTTGTAACTTCTGGCATTTGTACGTCATTTAAACTCTTCAACGTGCTCGCAAATTATTGGGCAGATGCCACTTGAATCTATTCCCATAAAGCAGCCACATTCTGATGTCCAAATCAATTTAGGCTAGAGCATAGAGCTGCAATTTAGCTTTTGAAATCGAATAAACTGAATGGCACTAACACTCATTAGATGCCATAAAACACAACCATCCGGAGGCCTTTCGTTGAAAAGTGCATTGCAAAAAAGAGGAAAAAAATGAAATCACGTCGCGCCAGTGCAACAAATTCAAGTTAATTGAATTCCAAAGTAAGCATAATTTGAGCCAACAACCAGCAAACAGGCAAGAGGCAACACTTTTGCCTCTAAAAGCGAACAGAGCACAGCACATGCTGGAGAACTCATGATGGAACTGATGCGAGAGGTAAGCTCTCGTACTACCATATAACAAGTCGTGTCGGGCGACAGTCTGTCAGGAGCAGGAGCTGCAGCAGACGTCGCTCTCTGAACGGGTAGGCATTTAAACTAAATTTAGCCTGAAATTGCTTCCTTTTGCTGGCTTTTTGTGTGTTGCTGGCTGCTGCTGTTGGCCCGGCCTGTTTGCCACTTTGCCGACAAACACAAAATTCAATTACAATTGGCAACAGCAGCAGCAAAAACGAAAATGAAAGTCGCGCTTCAAGCTGCAAACTTGGTACCAACAACAGCAGCAGCCGCAGCTTAGCTCCCGTTTCGAGCCGGTTTCTTAATGTTTTCAGCACTTGCAATTATTTTGTGCCGCCATCGTTTAAAGTGTCGGAAATTTGGTGCGGTAATTAAATAAAAAATCAACGGCGACCAACGCCCGGACAGCAAACCAAGTCAGCCAAAAAAAAAATATATATATATGTATATATATCCAAGTAATAACGCAATATGGGAGACAAAACCGAACATGAAATACCTTTGCCAAAGGCAAATATGCAAAAATAAGTATTTTTGGAGTATTAAAATATATTTTGAGAATTATAATTAAGGGGAATACAAAATGTATATATTAATAAAATAAAATATATATATATTATCTTTTTGTTAGATAATAATACTACTAAATATTAGTAATAATAATCATTACATTTAACAATATAATTAAATATCATAAAAAAGTCCCAATAATATTCCGACATGTTCATACGATCCACTAAATAAACCAATCAAATAAAATATCGTAGAGGCCTGAATAAAATTCCCAGTTAAAGGATTTAGAAATTCAGTAATAAAATGCCAAATATCATAAAAATTAATGCAATTAGTCTATTATACATAAATAATTTTATACTTTATATTTAATTTTTATTGAGTTTGCTTTTTGTTGGCGCATTTATAAGTGGTTTTATTTTTTACAATCTTCTGCTAACTTAGCTAGCAGAAAAACTCGTAATGCCCATTTTTGGAGCTAGTGTACATCAATAAAAAGAAATATTTTGCAAGACACAGCCGCGGAAAACTCCAGCTGCAAATAAACTAGTTCAACATGTTGTAGGTTGTTAAGGCAACCCCCCGTCCGCACACACTTCAGCCCCCCTTTTAGTGTGTGCTGTAATCAAAATGCTTGTGCCAATAAAAACAACACAAAAACTGATATCAAAGAGAGGAAAAGCCAAGAAGTGAAGAAACCATAACAAATCAAAGTACTAATGAATATTGAGAGCCCACTAAAAGGAGCGCCGCGCAGTAGCAACAAATTAATATAGAACAAATACACATAATAATAAATGCAGCTCAAACAGCGGCAGGGGAGGAAGGGGGGAGAGTACCTAATAAAAGGGCCAAAGTAGCAGAGCAACTTTTGCCGAAAAGGATAATGAAGTGGCGCCCAGTGGGCGGGGCAGGAAGTACAGTGCGCACCTGCCTAACAACCCGCACAGACGGCAACGACGACAATGGTAATAAAAATCGTACAAATAACCAGGGGTTAAGACAACAAACGGGACGCGGGGTTGCTTGGCTGGCTTGGCTCGTTAATTTGCAATAAAATCCGATTATAACCACAAAAATGCCCCCATTGAAGATATATGTAGTCTTAAGCAAAAGCCAAAGTAGGCAGCAAACCAAAACGAATTCAAGACTCCGGGCACAGGTGGAAATACAAAGCCTGGAAGCAAAACGCCAACTTGTATCAATATCAATAAGTGCGTATCAGTCAGTAGCAGTCCCCACTTCCACCCCGTCACCCAGTTAAGCAGGTAAAGGGCTGCCGCCTGGAGTGGCACATAAAACTTGCATTGATATTTAAATAAGACGCCCTCGAGGCATCCAAAAGCCCACAAATTATAGCAGCCAAGCCCACGACCATGCAACGGGGTGGGTTTTCTTTTCGATTACGACCAGGACAACGCCGGCCGGGGCTACAGGTCACCCCCTCAGCAGAAAAAAGAATTGAGATAGCATTCGAATTTGCATGGTAGAAATTGCACCCTTTTCTAGTGTAAAGTAAACGCCCAAATTATGTTTAATTTGTGCGCGTTAAAGCAATTCCGGCAAACCAGGGCTACAGGCTATGATTATTTTTTGTTGAGCAAGCCCTTAAACGAATAACAATGCAACTTGAATTAAATTGAAAAAAATTTATAGAAATAATTTAATAAAATATATTTTTCTTTTACATTGGCTTGTATTTTGCAATAAGATTTTTTAATTATTCTATCGACTGAAAATGCGAAAATCGGACCACCATTCCACATAGCTGCCATAAGAAAGATCTGTCGAGAAGTAGGTTCTTAAATGGCAAAATATTCCCTTTTCAAAGACAAAAGGGTATTAAAGCGTCGGCTTGTTGTAGATATCCTTACTTTCTAGTTTTAGTTTTTTGTTTGTTTTTAATGACTTTATGCGAATTCTGCTACCATTTTTTATATTTTCCTTACAATTAAGTAACTCCTTTTTGCTCTCAATCTTATAATATATTTATATATTTTAATGGAAATACGATTCTCCAATTCTATTATACTTTCTACTTAGCTTTTCTTTATCCTTACAATAAACTGATCTTAACTTGAAATACACCTTTGCCGCCATGCTTAGCAGATCAGGTACTAATTTAGATATTACTCAAAAGTTTTCCGCCCTCCAACTGATGTCTCAACCAAAACTTTTTCTGTTAGTTATGACCGCAAATAACCAAGGGAAATGCCAAGACCCCATTGCCCGGCCCCCCAAAACAAATAAAAGTGTAAACACTGATTTGGCACGCGCCGCGTTGAAAGTAAATTTATGCATAAAAAGTTCCCCACAAGCAGATGCAGAACCAGCCCCAAACTCAACCCGACTCACCCCCTTTCTCAACGAAAACGAAAACTCCTACGCAAAACCCGTTGGCCAAACATGGTAATTACCTGAGTCCTTTTGGGCGAAAAATTCACGCATATAAACACGTTTTGTTTGTGGGCAGGGTGCGAGTCCAGGCCCGGGCAATGTCTGGCAACTTTTTCTTTATCATTACTATCAGGAACACACCTAAACACACACACACACAGACGTATAAACACTCAGGCATAAGCCGTAACATGCATATGAATATGGCCTCAAGTCATGTCTGCTTGTCTGGCTGTCTGTTTATAGGTGTTATGGCCGGCTTCCGCAAGGACTTAACCGTTTTTGTAATGCATAATTTTACACAGCTAACAGAAGAGAGCGCAGGAGAGGGAGAACGAGTGAATGCGAGAGTGGGGAGGAGGCGTGTGTAAGTGGGGCTAAAGGTTGGCCAAGAGAGACATATGCATAAATAATGCGAGTATTTTTAATATGTTTTCTGCAGCAAAATGTTGTTATTTGTAATTATACGCAAATAAACTCGACAGGGACAGCGAGAGAGAGTAAGAGAGAAAGAATGGTTGCCGGGGACTATAGCTGGCTATAAAGAGACAGCAGACAAACTAATGAGATGGCCCGGCCAGGCACGAGCCCGACAAAAAACCGGGCCCACACGGACAATTCTTTATAAAGCCGTGAGGGCTGACGAAAACCAAATAAGTAATATATTATTTTATAAATAATATTTTTAAGCCCTTTTTTGTTTGATGTCGCGGCACTTTTATTCAACAACTACGCAACTTTTATTGGCCTTTGGTTAATAGGGTTGTGAGGGATTTTATCGCATTATAGTTTCGATAGTTCGAGGAAGACGTGAAATAAGCTACGATATTCAGTTATTGGCCAATATTTGAAGTAGCTATTTCCTAGAGCGTAGTTTCCTTAGCTTTATCGTGCCTTTATTTTTCGTGCTTTTGAGGACACAATGCTGAATTACGAGCCCCGCGCACATCTCTGAACACTAATGTGTTTTAAATAAACATTGTGGCCAGGTTTATTGACTTCGCTTGGATCATTTCAGGCACACAGAGAAAGAAAGACAGAGTGAGAAAGAGAGCATTTACTACAATCATTTTATAATTTCATAATAAACAATTTTGCAACAATTTAGTTAATTTATAGGCGGGGAGCTGAGAGAGCTGAGCTGCTGAGCTGAGAGCTGCCTTTTGGCTGGCTTTAAAATAGCCGTTAAATGCACAAAGGACACGCAAAGTTGCCAGACACAAACACACAAAACTGAAAGTCAAGTCTGAACCCTTTTTCAAACCTGCCACAGCAGCCCTGCAAGGGCATGCACAGGGGCCGGGGGTCTTGCAACTGAATCGGGGGGGGGAGCAATCAGACGATAAACTTATAAATGTTGCAGACGCCGCAAAGCGGGCAGCCATATAGTAATTATAGCCATGGGCTAAATTCTCAACAGAGAGCAGTTGGGGCATTAAGTTCAAAAACACAAAGCCCGGCATAAGTTGTGTCCTCCTTAGCGGGAAAATGGGTTGGTGGGGAGCAGACCTGTGACTGCTCTATAGTTATATAAGGTATGCGAGTTGAAGAATTGAATGGCAAATAGGCAGGCAAGAGACGAGCTGAGGTTGGGTGAGTTGAAAGGCCGCTTAATGCCCGATAAGTGTGTGGAAGCCGCGTAATTTAAGCCAAACTTCAGAACGTTTCAGGTGATTATTTTGTAATTTGATTTTGGTTGCAGCTCTTGACGATATTAACAGCAGCCAAATCAAATTAAGAACTTGAAGAATTAACCAGTTTATAAATTTGTTTAATAATTTTGAAGTTTATCTATGCGCTTATGGAATTGTGTGTTATATTTAAATAGTTGAAACTCGTTAACAAGATGAAATACTTTGGTTTAAAAAATGATTTAAGTTTACAATAAAATTATATGGTTGAAGTCTTTAATTAATATAAAAAAAGTCACGCCTGACGTATTTTTAATTCCAACTCTAACTCATTCCCGAGCAGAAACAGGAATTTAACCTGATTATATTACTTCAATTTGTGATAAAACGCTTTTAGAATTATTGTTCCCATCGCGATTTTAGTATTAAGCATGCTCAAGTGTAGATTGCAATAATCGAATTTTAAAAAAAATTAAAAATAATTATAAAAATGTACACGTAAATTAATTTCATACAAAACCCTGATTTTCGACCGACTTCTATATATGTTAATAGGCTTTAAATTAACTGTAATATCTCATCAAACAATAAATTCAATTAATTTCTTAACCAATTTTCAGCTATAAACAATTTTAGGCGAAAAAATCGGTTAACATTATTGGTAGATACATATATATACATATATCTATGTATCGTATGTACGTATACAAAAATTAAATAAGTACAAAACCTAGATTTTTGACAGAATTTTCAATGTTTAAATAAACAATTTAAAAACTGTACTAATCAAACAAACAATTCAATTAATTTCTCAATTTCAGCTATAAATAATTTGATTTCCATTGAAAATACCAATATATTATTGAGTTTTAACTCTTTAAAACATTTTGCTGCTTAAAATTATTGACAAATGCATATACATATATGCATAAATATACATATACGCACATATATATGCTCAAAGAAGTTGGATATATACCATATATCATTAATATTGACAGAGTGTTCAACTGGCGCGCCGCAAGTGACGAGCTGTAAAATAAATGGCTTTTGCCCGACAAAATGAAAATGAATTATGAAATATTCGCCAAGTGTGTCGTCTGGCCTAATGAGCCAAGCTATGTCAAGTGGAGCTGAGTTGAATTGAGTCTAGAGTAAAGTCAAAGTCAGGTCAAGTGGCTGTTGTGGCCCAGTAAAAGTAGCTGTCACATTAGCACCTTAACCGATGTAAGCCCAAGATAAGTTAACGACAGCGCCGATAGCTGACCCAGGCCAGACCAAAAACTCGACCCCCTGTCGTGGCCAAGATGAAGATGGACCCGGAGAGGTTCAGAGTTGGTAAATTGTAAATGGTAAATGTTGATGCTGATGGTGTTAGTGTTGTCGACCTGCCTGCAAGCGACGACTTCTGCTCACTTTTATTTTTCACAAATGGCAAAAAATAAATATATAAAAAAAAACATTCGACAGGTAGTCAGAAATGTGGAGAAAATGATGTGATAACAAAAAATACACTCGCATATAAATATATTTCTGCCAGTTTATGGCGCAGAAAAAAAAAGGTCAAAAGCGCCCAAAGACATCATAAACGAAGGTTCATCTACGTCGCAGGCCAAACGGGCAAAACAATAACTGCAGGCAATTTGGGAGCTCGCAACTCTGTTTATTTGTCAAGCATTTTTCTCTTTTTGACATGTCGACTTCCAGCGGCGCGACCCAATCTGAAAACCTCGGCCAAGGCGAACGCAATCCAAGCACGCGCCGAATTTTCCTTTTTCTCCCGCTTCTGCTTCTCAAAATGGGCAGTTGCCAGACATACGTATATATATATTTTCTTTGAAAGATGTCCGAAAATGGTTATCGATGTTTTTGTCATGTTGGCCTCAAATTAAAATCCCCAATAAACGAGAAAAACTGTCATGTCCGGACCTTAGCGCTGATATATTATTATCCTGTGGCTGCCAGCATACGCATGCTAAGCAGCACTTGCATCCTTGAGGCAACGGACCCAATGTCCTGTGACGTTTTTTAATTGGCTTCAAGTCAAAGCAACTGGAAAATCAAACATTTTGTGCCAAATGTGGCTTCAGAATAATAACAAAATAACATATTCTGACCCAAAAGATACACTCGAAATTGTTAGAAGAAATGGTTAGATATTGCAAATTTTTTGAGTATTTTGCTCAAGACTGTGTTAGCTTCAAAACTAATTTATTATTATTTTTTGCAATTCATTATTATTTGAAACAAATAAAATAAATGATGACTAAATAAATACTTTCAGTACAATCAATTAATTAATACAAATAAAACACATTAAATAAATGCAATTTTAATATAAAAAATAAAATTAATTTAAAAAATATAAATAAAATATTTAAATTTAATTTAAATAATATTAATAATTTTTATTTATTTCTATTAATTGAAACAATTATTAAATATTTTAAGAACTAAATAATTTTAATTCTAATCAAATAAAATAAATTAAAACTTATAAAATACTTCTTTTTATTAATTTTATATGATATTACTTGAGCTTAAAACAAAAAAATTATTTTAAAATAATAAAGACTTTTATTTATTTCTATTAATCAAATCAAATAAATAATATAAATTAAGAATTAGTATGTAACTTTAAAAAATTGTTTACAATAATTAATTTTAATTAAATAAAGTAGTTGTTTTCAGACAGAAATATTACCAATCCCTTACGTAACGAAAAATACAAAATAAATACCGCGAATGAGTCATAATACGCGCTATAGATACGTGAACTAAAATGTCTTCTTCAATTTGATTATGGCCATAAGCGAGACAAACAGCAAACTTTTTCGCAAGCGCCCCAAACTCAAAAAGTTGGGCTCGTTCAGTTGTTATGTAGGGAAAAACAACAGCAGGAAAAATTATAAGAAAAGCTGAGAAAAAATAAATGGCCTTTCAGATTGCAGCTTCATTTACTAATTTCGCTGCTATCTGCTAATCGAGCGCAAAATAAGCAAAAACAAACGAATGCCAACGGGGCAGTCGGCATATCGAGTTGCCACAAATAAACTGGCTAAGAGGGATTGTGTGTATAGGGGGAAGGGAGTTGGGCGGCGAGAATCCCCCTACCAAAACTTGGAACGTTAATTATACGAGCAAAGTTTGTGCAACGCACTTGTAACTAAAACCGGGCGATGACGCACATTAATTAGTTTTTATGATTATTGGCGAAAGCATTGAAATACAATGCGCTAATACGAGATAAAATTTACATAAGCAGCAGACAGTTTGGGCAGTGGGTGGTGGGTGGTGGGAGGTGGGGTTTATGCCAGGATAAAGCCAATATGTGGCTTTGGCTTTGGTAGTTGAATTTGTCAATTTCTAATGCCAGTTTATCGTATGGAGCTTATTTACGAGCTACCGACTTCAGACAGCCGCCAGAAGGCGGCTCTAAATGGCACACCCAAACACACACACACTGGAACACACACACACGCGCACAAGAAGTGTAGGCGCCTGTGCCATAAATATGCAGAAGCTTCAGCTGCTGCTTGCCAGTAAATCCATTTGGCTAAATAAATGCCAGGGCTGACATAAATAAAAGACAATTAAATTAAGATAATCGTTTTGACTTTGGCTTCTGCCCGAGCTGCCATAGCTGGTAGGGGATTGCGTTGCGGCTTAATGCGCTCAGCTCTCACTCCCTCCTATGCCATAAACATAAAAACTCAGCAAACCCAACAGCTTTAAATGCGCTACAAATTAATGACAATCGCAGCCAACCCACCCTAACCATGCCTTGCTCCAGCTCCAGCAAAGCCCCAATCTGCGACAATTGCCATGCACTTTGATTTGGCTTTGATTTTTGCCTAATTACTTCTACAACTGTCGAACTGTTGTTTGTTTGTCTGTTTGTTGTTGTTGTTGGTTGTTGTTGGTTATTGTTGTCTTTTAATTGCGTGGCTTGCTGGCTGCATGAGTCAAATGTTTCATGTTGACTGCTTAATTGTCGTTAACCGCAAAAAGAAACGTAAATCAAATATTATAGCCAAAAATGAATTCAAATGACGTCAATCATATCGTCAGCTGCAAACAACTTACGCCAACTTCCTGTCAGACAAGCAGCTGGCAATAGTTGTCAAACTTTAAGTTGACATAAAGGTTTTTTTTTGGGATTTATGTACTTGAACATAATATTATAGCTTGTGTATGTTCTATTGATTCCTCCCAACAAAAAAAAAGGTAAAAAAATGGTTCTCGTATAGTATATTTCAGCTATTAAATACCTCCCACAAACACCTTTTTAAAGGTAGAGCGTATTTCTCATAGTGTATAAGCTAGCAAGTTAGGAACTACATGAATAACCTTAAATTACAATCTAAACTCACCCAACTGATATCTTTTTCTACACAAAATAACCTTAACATACGAGCCTAACTAGCCCAGCTGATATCTTTTTCTACACATAATTGATCAGCTTTCGATTGACTCAAGCAAATCAGCAGCTAAAATATATGCAAAGCTCAAAAACTACATTTAAATTATCATTTTAGACACTATTCCCTCGAAAAACAGGGAAAAAATATATATAAATAGAGATTTCGAAAGTGAAAAACATGCCTAATTTTCACTTTTTATATTTTTTTCTCCCAACAACAAACATGACAACAAACGAACACACGACCTGCATAAATTTTGTAAACAAATAGAAGAAAAAATCTTAATCAACTTTGAGCCTACAAATGAAAACATAATTCAGCCCAAATGAGATTTGCATAAAACACGACGTTGCAGTCAAATAAATTTCGATTTAAGTTGAACATCAATAAGCGACAGATAACTTTATAATTTATATGCTCAACAAATGTAGATACAACGTCTATTTTTTCTTTAATGGGTGATTAATAAAAGAGACAGATACATTGTAGAATGCAGATACTTTTCGAGCTGCAGTAACGGCTACGGCAGCGGCAATGGCGACTGCAACTGCATTTAGCCTGGCATTTAATGTATCTTGATCAGCAAAATGTATTTTTTTGTATTTTGCCAAAACTGAGTGCAAATAGTTGTCGCCTGAGTCGCAATTGGTAGAGGGGTGGGAGGGGGTGGGAGAGGTTGCGCCCGTTTGGAGGCTGACGCTATTGAACTTTCGAATCTGACGTGCCGCCGTGCAACAAATACCTGACACATTCGACTATATCTAACACACATTATGTATGTGGGAGCCAGGCGCAGTCGGGGTATGCGGGGGTCTCTTCGATCTTGAGTTCTGCATATGAATTTTAACTGGGCAACTGGTTTTTAGGTTGTGTATACCCTGTACTAAAAAATAAATATTGTTTTATAAGTATAGTAGAAATAATATGAAAATTCAATTCAATTTTAAATTTTTAAATTGCTTAATTCATACTAAGTAATTATGTAAATAAAATAAATTATATAAATATATATACTTTAATCCAATAAAATTATTAAGTTTAAATTAATATTAGTAAAATACATTAAAATAAATATAATAAAATGTAATTAAAATCTGCAAAATGCATACATATTTAGTTTTAAAAAAATTTGCTTAAATACTTTTAAATTAATTAGATCATAGATAATATACATTTTAATTCATTTGAATTATAAAAATATATAATATAATAAATAAATAAAATATAACATACAATTTACAAATATATTATACAAAATAAATAAATCATTTTTATAAAAAAAAAAAACAGTTAATTTGAATAAGACATTATTAGCGACAGTCGCTTGGTAATAACATGCCGTACACTATTTCTCTCAGTATAAATTCTGCTGCATTTAACACATTTCAACACTTTCAACAGCCCAGGATATATTCTAGTCGTATAGTTCCCCTTGCAACATTTAATCTTGTTATTTTCATTTTTTCGTTTTCTTTTTATTTTTCATGCAGTCTGAATCGCAGTCGCAGTTGTAGTTGGAGTTGGAGTTATAGTCAGAGTCAGAGTCGCAGCTATCTACATAATTAATGCATGTCTGAGGCCACACGAAACATGCAAACGCTGACATATTGACCCAATATCTAGGCAAAGGGCTTGACATTTGTGGAAACCAAAAAAAGCACAAAAAACAAAACGATATCACAGTTAAAACGAGAAACATCGCGTGCCAAAAAGCCACAGCCAAAGACGTTTATACAAAATTTATGCCTCTGCAGCTCGGGCGAATAATTAAAACAAACCAAAATCAGCCAGAAAAAAAGAGGGAAAAAATCAAGAAAAAACCCAAATAATTATGAACAGATATGGCCACAAGAAGGCAGAGATAGTTTATGCATTGGGTGAGAGCAGCAGAGCTTTGGAAATGACACAAGACAGGGAAATATCTTTGCGTGATTAATGATGGGTCGTGCGGACCTGAACAGATATATATTTGTTTTAAATTTGTTATTAATTTATGTGAGCGCCAGACGAAAAAAACATTTTGCTTAGTATACGATTACAAACACAGCAGAGCTTTCAAATTGGTGGGTTAGGTAACCGTGGCAGGCGAAAAAGAGTTGGTTGTGTCTAAAAAATATGATCAAAGCATAAATGTGACCACAATTAAAGCGCAAATGGAGGCGCGGTGGGTGTTGGTAAGTAATACTAATCTTATATGATGATTTGTGTTGCTTTGATTGATACAGAAGCGCCTTGAACTAGCAATGGAGGTAACATAACTGCAGAATGAAAACAGAACAGTGGAGGACAGGAGTGTATAAAGTACTTAAATCGACACATAACATAACCATGGGGATTGCCAGCTTGTAAGGGTTACGAACTTGGATTTCGAAAGCGCTGGATAAAAATATGCGCACATAATGTGACCATGGAGGTAATGTGAATACGCTTTAATAATTACCGGTAGTAAGATTGAAAGCTGAATGAGAAATTTAAATGTGCTAGGCCAAAAACATAAATAGTAAAGAAATTAGTTGGAAATGATATCTTTGCTTCAACCAACTCAACAAAGGCCTAAGTAACTGCCGCTAAATATTTATTGCTGAATACTTATGTTGCCTATCTGAGACACTCAAATACCATATAGTTTTTGTTTTGATCATCGTAAACCACCCGGTCAAGCGAAATGCATAACTTATTTCCAGTAAACCAGAGAATATGTAATCATAATAAAAACTGTAGAAGCCCACACACTAAAAATCAGCCTGGCATATCATCATAAATTATCTAATATAAAACGTCATCAATTATATGCAGGAATTTATTGTGGCAGCTCTCAAAGCACAATTGATAATTGCTGTCGTCTGGGACTGGGTCTGGATCTCTGCTTTTTCCACTCGCTTGAAGACCAATTAAAACGGTTCCATTTTCCAACGCGCTGTGTTCTAACATTTTTGTGTATTTTTATTATTTTGATTACGATTTCGGCGCCTAAGCGAACGACTTGGAAGCACAATAAAAACATGAAAACGAAGAAAATAAGCCAACTGAGCTAAAAACTCAATTTCAATTTGAAATCAATTTCTCAACAGAGTTGTTTTCGGGCCGTGCTTGTGACACCTCAATAAAAAACCAAAAAGTCTTTGACCAAGACCCACTGAGCAGGAGGCGCCACTCACCGAACGGTGTCCAATGGGCTGGACAAGATGCGCATGCATAAGTTAAGAGCTGTTTTGGGGGTAGACACAAAAATCGACCCCCCGTTGGGGTATAAAAATTAAAATTTTATTTGTTTATCAAACGGCGTGACAACAGCAGCAACAACAACAATAAAAGCCACAACAACTCCGACAGGTATCGAACTGCTTGCCGTGAGGGTCAAGTGTTTTTGGAGTCCCCCAGCGATATTTGCCCATTGGCGCATTAATCAAAATTGTAATACAAGCCCAATAACAAACAATCTAACACTTTCGAAAACTCGAAACCCAACTGAACTCGTAGAGAATCAACTCCGCTCGACACAAATCCAATTAATAAAATCAACATTGTTGCCGACGTTTCAAATATCACAAGTGGATATCGGCTGCCCACGCTGAGAGTTTCGTGTTTATTCTGTATTTGGTTCGCAAATTTATTAAATTATGCTTTATATTTTAAGCATTTGCGAGAGATAAATGTGAAACCAGCTAAAAGTGGTAGGGTACAAACCGATAGGGTTGAGATTCAAAAGATTCGATTAAGCAGAAAATAATTAAGCTATTCCTTTTTGATATTTAAAATAAAATAAAATGAAGCTGTGTTTATAAGGAAAATAATTAAAGCAATACATTTTTCAAGCCAGAAATAATTGTAATTATTTTAGTTTTTGAAATTTATCATTAAATGAATAAGTTATATGACAAACTAATATAACAAATTTATTTATAAAAATTAAACCTAAAGATACAAACTTTAATATGCGGAAATTAGACTATTTATTAATTATTATTTTTATATTTAAAAACAAACTAATCTTCAAGTAACAAACTTTAAGCTAAGGGGAAATTAATCTAACAAGAGATGCAATGGTCTCCAGCTAGATATGAAAATAATATTAGGCTTCAAAATAAAATAAATTGAATTGATCCACGAAAAATTTGCTAGTTGCTTTTTTATAGAAAGAGCATTTGAATTTCAGTCAACTTGCATTTTAAAACTCTTGTAGGTGCTACCAAATTTGGTTAAATGTTTATCGCTAATTTTTATATAGTCAAATTATTTAAATCATTAGACGGGCAAATAATTTATTGTCACATGGGTAAATTAATCAAACTGAGCGGAATAGTTGATTAATTTAAGGAAACGCACATGGCAACAAAAAATACACAAACACACACACACACACACACACCTAGATACAGCTGAATAAAATCCAATTGGTTGGGCAAAGTTGAGCGGATCGTGGGTTAATTACCATGTCAAATTCAAACAGAAACAACAGAAGCAGCAGCAGCAGCAGCTACAACAACAGCCAAAAAGGTAGTTTATCATTACAACAACAACAACAACAACAACAACAATATAAATAATAGGCTGCCAAAAGGCAGTATTCGACGCATTCAGTAGGTAGGCCCGTCCGGGTCAGGTAGTTTGAGCCTAAGTAAAACCTTTTCTTATCATAATTACGCACAAAACGACGCACACAATGGCAGCGTAGGTTGTGCGAAAGAGAGGCAAATAGACGAGGTAAATTAGAGCGGGCAGGCGCTACTCGCACTGGCTGCTAAGCGCCGCCGCGACAAATGCAAATGCCCAATTGCGAGGCGAACGGAAGTCGCAGCGTAGTTCGCCTTGGTTAAAATGAAGGCGTCGCCCGCATCGCAGCTGCGCCTCTGTAGCATGGTGGGCGAGGCTCCCGCCCAGCTCCCTCTTTTGCCCACGCTTGGCTGACGTTTCGCGTACTTAAGCAGACGTCCATTTATAATCGACGGGTCAGCCGTGCGGACAGGCCGCACTTACGATTATGTTTGTCCGGGTTCGCACTTCGGGGCAGCGAGACGGCGGGTCGGCGGGTCTTTGGTAGTGCGTTTATTATAATGAAATTATGCATACAAAACATCACCCATATATCAAAAAAAAAAAAAAATGAAAAGGCACTGCGCATCGTCGCAAGTGACGCCGCGTATTAAAATAATGACTTAATTTCGTTTATGCATGCGTCCATTCCAAGTACCAGCGCCTACCCCACCCCACAGGGCCCATCTGTCTTGTCTCTGTCATCTGTACATATATACATATATATATATATGCGTAGATATATCAGAACTAGTCCCAGACGCACTCGTCTCCCAGTTGCAATCGAGTTGGCGCGTTAATTGCCATTTGGACCGCCGACATGGAGCCGCATTTGCTTATCAGCACGAAAATACTAGTCCCCACCCCCCCCCGTTAAAAGCCCGACGCTCCACGCCGCTGTTCAGGCCATTTAATATTATGCATGACAATTGCGTCCATAGAATGGCGCATAATCAAGCAGCAAATGCGTTATGAATGACAGACGCTTAAGCGGGACAAGTGTGGAGTGTGCGAGCGAGCGGAGGCATAGAATAGTTAAGGGCGGCATGTGGCATGTACTTAGTATATGCTTATCCGACATATAGGCACACAGTATGAGCAGCAGATAAGTACACACACAAACACACACGAGTCCTTGGTTGCTAGAGATCTATTGGGCTAAGCAACACCTTTTCAGGCACGTGTGAGCAGAGCTGAGTCATCGCCCAGGTCGAGTATTTATAGATGTTATAAAAATACTCAACTAGTTTTAAATATCATCAAGAATTCGACGCACCTGTCAGCTAGCAATTGGAACTATAAACATAAACATTTACAATGATATATTATAGCTCGAATTCTAGAAATTCGCTTTAACTAGGAACTTGTAGTAGAAACATAATATACAGATTAACTTATATCTTTTAAAATATTTTTTTATATATAACAATTTAACAATTTATATCTATTAAATAGTAAAAACACTTACCGCAAGTTAATCCATATGTTCAGAGAGAATTTCAAATCAGACTTCATTATATTTTTAGGTTTTCGTATCATTGTCATGTTTTATCTGCAATAAATAACAAAATGTTCCAGAGAGTTTAGCTAACTGCATTGCGTTGAGTTAAAGAACCAGTGAATCATTAAGTTAACTGCACTGACTCCACATTAAGCACAACTGGTTCACAGCTACAAATTAGTTTCTGACACAGTTTGATCTACCGTAATGCAACTCCGAGGGCACCTGCCCCCAGGCTGTAGAGAAGAGAGCATAATTAAATGGCTTAAAACAGAATATAGAATCCATGAAGAATAACAAGAACCGGAGAAGAAGATGACCGTCTGTTGTCACTTTTGGTATGCTTGACCCATTTCATGATTATCATGCGCTCATTCATTCATTCCCTCATTCATACACTCTGTCAGCTCGGTCATTGTCTTCTTCACTCACAATTTTGTTTGTCAGTTGAGCTTCGGCACACTCAACTGACAGCTGTCATAATTAATTTTGACGTTTTTTGTGTGGTAATTAAATATGCTCTTTCTCTCCGTCTCTCTCTCTCTCTCTCTTTCTCTGAGTCGCATCTAACGCACAGGTTCTCAAAGTTAGGGAATTCGTCGTCGTCGTGGCGTTTTGAATTTCATTAAATGCCAGCTCTGATTAGCCTTTTCAAGTGCTGCCTGAGTTCGGTTAGGAGGCTCATTACGCACCACATTTCGATAACAACTTAATAAAAAGCTGGGTAGAAGCAGGTGGGCGGAGAGGGGCTTATTATTACCCCACAGTATTAAATGTGGTGAAGGGCGTCGGCTGACAAATTGAAATTGCCTACGAACGTCCGTTAACAGTTACTTTGTATACCCTGAACCCATTGAAAATGATTTAAAAGGGTTTCATCGTCTTGTGCAATTTTATGTAACAGGCAGAGGGAAGCATTTGCGAATGCATATATACGCTTAATCTATCCATTTGTGTGAACGGGCTTAGCTACAAAAGCTGAAGACTTGAAATTTAAAATGTATAAACTCCCATGCCATATGCAGAACGAGTTTATCATTTTTTTATGAATATCCCATCCAATTCTCGTAGTGTCGATAGGAATTTGAATGTGGGACTTATGAATAGTTCACTTATAAGAAATTTCTTTTATAAAGCTGCACTAAAAATATATATTCTCCAAAATGTTCAAATTCGCCAAATATGTAAAACTGAAAAATTTTTAAAACAAGCAAATTTTCTGAAATTAAAATCAAATCAATTTTTGTTGATAATTGTAGAGCCTTGCGCTTTGTTAAGTACACACATTTGAGTGTCATGTTGATGCTCTTAAAATTTCATATAGATCGGATTATAAGCACCGAAACTATTCAAGAATACATTTTCCATCGCGTGTGTATGTTTGTATAAAAGCAAGCTAGAATGTATGCAAAAGTAGCTCGTCAAAAAATTCAGGGTATAGCGTAGTCGGACACTCCTGACTACAGCACTATTAGTTGTTCTTTTTTGTGTTTGGCTACCTACGAAATGGGCATTACTTAAAGACTTAACCGCCTTGCTCTATAAGGCAGGGGCGGGTTTGGGTTTGGGCGGCACATCCTACTAACCGCAATGCATTGTTTGAAGCTCTACGGAAGGGCGCTCCGGCTGTGCGGTTCATATGCACGCGGCCGGAAACGACCTTGGCACGTTATCGTCGACTTTTCATCACTTTCATATTCATACAACATCGAAACGTAGCGCTCGGCCCTTGCCGGTGCCCAGGCATGCATGCACAGGGGCGGCTCAGAGCAGAGGTTGGAGGGCCAGCTAGCGGTAGCTCTGCATATCCATGTAGCCTTTGGTATGTCGTGTCCTGCGTCCTGGTCAACGTCAACGTCATCATCATCGTCGCCGTCATCGTTGTGGGCCAGTTGGCATTCACGTTGTTCGAGCCACAAGCTATCTGTGTCAGAAAATCTCAACTACCCAAACATACGTTATGAGTTTTCTTTGTTCGACTGCTGGGCTGAGGGAGGAGGTGCGGTGGTTGAGGGTGCAATTGCGGCTCTGCCCGAGCGATAGGTACCGAGTGTTTGGGCGCACACAATTTCACTTAAATCTTCTCAAATTTCATATATTTTTCTCTTCTTGTTTTGACAGTTGCCCTCAAACGTGGCCCAACTGCTACGAAAGGCGCTGGGCGTATGGCAAAACAATTGACAGTTAAATAACATTCTATAGTGGATATATTTTTACATGTTTCCGTAAAAAGAAACAACTTAAAATATTAATAAAAATAAATTTCTTGTGCTTCATACATAAGATATATGAATTTTCTATAAAGGGCAGGTAAAATGGGTTACTCGAAAGAATATCAATAAAAACTAATCAAATAGTTGTTAGCTGCAGCATTTTTGCACTCTATAAAATGAACATATGTCTGATTATTTACATGATCTCTATAACTGTAAGAGCTAGATATACCATAAGCTCCATATTATAAATGTTTCAAATTAATTGCAAACGTGTCTTCTATTTTCCACAGTATTTTCTAATTACTAGTATAAACAAATAAAAAAAATATATATATTAATAATTAAATGATAAAAAAAATAATGGATTTAATTTTTTTAAATAAAATATAAAAACAATTTAATATATTTATAACTTTTTAGATCACGCAAGAGGGCTATAGTAAATTTTGTTGTTCCCAGCTCGCACTGTGAGGGCACCAGGAAGACCTACGTTCAAATCTCTAGCTCTTATAGGTTTTGAGATCCCTGCTCTCACGAAACGGACGGACGAACAGCCAGACGGACATGGCTAGATCGACTCGGATATTGCTGCTGACTAAGAATATATGTACTTTATGAGGTCGGAGATGCTGCCTTCTGTCGGTTACATACATTCGCACAAATACATTATACCCTTTTTAGCCATTTTCAGGGTATACAAATTCCCAACTATAGTTAATCTCAGTAAGAACAATGTTAAAAGCGTTTATGTCATTTATTTTTTATATGCCAAACACGAAATATTAAAACAAGTTTGTTTGGCCAAGTATCAATTTCAGCCACTTAATTTGGATTTAATTGATATTTCCTATTTTATGGTAACTGCAATCGTGGCCAAATTATTATTACCTCGCTAGTTGTAATTTCCATTCAATATCATCATCAAAAATTACTGGAAATATTTCAACTTGACCACAATTAAAAGGCCATTGAATGTTGTAACATGAGTTTTCGCATTGGTTTATTGGGAGTTTGGGGGCTGGATTAGAAGCAAAAAGTTTTCGGTAGACCACAAAAATAGTTTTACTGCTGGTGTCGCTGCAGCTGATGTATCTAAACGTGTTGCCCACGTAGGTTTTGGCCCTCTGGGGGGTACCTGTAGCTTATAGCAGTTACTTTTAACTGCCGGCCGTTAGGCAAACAGTTATTGCGCTCAGTACTCGCCCCATTAGAATGACACTGTTTCCCCAAAAAGCAACAACTTGTCATTAGACAAATTCAATTTAATGCTGGGCAACAGCAACAGCAACAACAGCAACAACAACAACAGCAACAACTACCAACTGGCGACCACAACATTTTTCGGTGGGGCGCTACCATACAAATTCTATTTAATTTGGCGCACACCCCCACCAGCCCGACGGAACGCCACCTACGAGCCAAAATGGAACAGCCATGGAAAACTCCATCTAATGTGCACATTGGCACGTTCACTTTGTTGACACAACTGTACAGTGAGGCGCGGGCTGTGGCATGAAGGCTACCCCAACAGGCGGGGAGCGGGTCTCGCAGCCTGGCGAAGTTTATTTCGAGTGGAATCGCCGCTTTGTCGTATCTCAAAGGACATTACAATGCAGATAGACCCAGACGAGTGAGTGACTGGAACGACACAGCCAATGGAGTTGAAGCCCTGGCAATATCTGCGGCACTGAAAGACACACTCACGGTGCGGCACAGTGGTGCCAGTTCAAGCAGAAACTGCGAAGAAGCGTTTGCCATGCACACAATCTTCCTATTTGATAGAAGGTAGGAATTTTCAATTTTAAGTGTATTTAATATATTTTTTTAACTTCAAATAGTTTGTAAGTCTCTATTACTATCCATGATTATAAATGTTTTATACCGAAATAATAATTTAAAATTAAACAGATTCTAAATTTATATTCTTTACATTACCCTGTTTTAAAATAAAATAGCCGTGTTTATATTTTTCATAATGTTCCCAAACATAATATATTTATGTTTTTCATATTGATCCCAAACATAACACTAAACAAGATATTTCAAATTCAACTTGAACTATTCATAACTTTCGATATATGAAAAAATCTTCACATTATTCGACAATTTTATTTAAAATTATTGCTAAAATGAAACGTGCTTTGATTTTTTTTGTCATATTCTGTAGTTCAGTAAGCTGCTCATATTTTCATTAATTTGCAACTAAATTGTGAATCAGTGTGCGAGCATGTGGTTGCCGTTGTGACTCGAGTGTTGCTCAAGCTGACGGCTTTCTGTGGCGTCTCTCCTTTTTGGGTTCAGTTAGTGGCATTGTCACGACTTCTTAATGTCATTTTATCAAAGGCGAGTCGCGGACGCGGCAGCCACCCAGGACACGGGACACGGGACCCTAAGAGCCTGGCGAGGCGAAGCACACACGTGTGTGGCAGCCGCACAACGCTACGTATACGTGATGGGGTTATTATTGTTGCTGTCATTCTGCCAGCTGTTGTTGTTCTTGTTTTTGTTGTTGTTGCTGTTGTTGCTGCCGTGTCTCGTTGTGTTCGATATGTTTATATTTGTTGTGCGGTTTTGCGTGTCTGCGTGGCCCTTTAACATGTGCGTTACGTTTACATTACACACATACACTCACACGCACATTATGAAGTCGTAATAATGTACATGTGTGAGTGTATGTGTGCGTATGTGTGTGATAAGCGTGTACGTATCAAACGACATTTGGCGAAAATTTTATGGCTCATACCCTGCACACCGAAAAATTGGTTGGAACCCACAAAAGTTGCCACCCAGACGAACGCCCGTTTTGTGTGGCTCTTCTGCTTCCTCTTTTTATTATGCGATTTGTTCAACTTCATTTTATTGCAAACACACTCACACACACACAGCTGATGTGTGTACGCGTATTGGTGCTTTTAAAATTTAATAGCTAACATTTTTATACACAATCGATCGAAAGGCTTCATTACATTTTAATGAAACGGCACAGAGATATTTCGATTGAGGAATTTTCAGTTCAGGTTCAGGTTCACAATTCCAGTTCGGGCCCAATTCAGTTCAGATTCAGTTGAGGTTGTGGTTAACAAAAAGTTGGCTATTTATAAGCCAAATTAACCTCAGAGTTTTTTGTATGTATTTTATGGCCCAGTTTCTGTTTTTTTTTCTTGGTAGACAACTATAAAAATCATTTGCATTTATTATACAGCTTCAACGCTGTCATGCGCTCATTGAAAACCTATTAAATTGGAGTTTTTATATATATCTTTTTCTTTTTACTCATTTTCATGCATTGAAATCAGGACAAACAGCACTCAGCAAACCGGCGACGTGTCCTTAACAAAGTCACAAGCAGAACCTTGACATGTCATTCAGTTTGAAATCCTTGCAATTTCTTTTAACCACAACATATATGCCATTCCTGCCCGGCTCCGCACTTCTCTTCTCTCTTTTCCCACTTAAGCATTCCACTAAATGCACCATACAAATATCATTTAGCATGACATAAATTTTATATAATACATAATGTTGACATACATTTTATGTTTTGCTCAGATACATCGACGTGCATACATGATGTGTATATATATATGCATATAAATATGTTTATATTATATATATATATGTATATATACATATATATATGTATGTATATATCTACCATTTGGAGAGCCTACAATTTGAGCTGATGCTGCAGCCTACTTCCTGCGCCCCGCTTTACCGCTGGCAGCAGCTGCCAATTCGCATAAATGTCACGTACGTCAGTTTGTCATTTGTGTAAAAGATGCAGCCGCCAATGACAACGTCGCGCTGCACTTGAGTCCTTCTATGAAGTATGAAATAAGTAAAAATGGCAAATACGTGTGAGCTAGCATAACAGATACCCCGTAAATGGGGGAGTCCATTCATATATCAAATAGTTCTCACATTCGAATCTACGAAGCTCTAGCTCCCACAATTCCTGAGTTCCTTTAGGCAATCGCACGTTGACTCGACAGTTAGAGCTACTCTACCAAGATGACATTCTCTGCCTGTTGCACACTTCTGTACGATTTCAATGTACCCACTTTCACCTTTTATTGCTACAGGGTATTTTTAAGATAGGAGAACAGCATCAGACGCTGGCACATACAATTTCGAGTTCGAGTCGTATGAATAACGCATACGCACTGTGCGCCGCAAACTTTTCAAACAGCTCAAATTGGTGGCACGCAGCAACAGCGGCAACACAAGCGGCTAATTAAAATTTTATAACGCCCAAAAACTCAGCAAAAAGATGTTGTGCTTGCGTGTGTGTGTATGTGTGTATGTGTGTGGCAAATTCATAACAATTTTGTCAAAATGCTTTCCAGCTACTTAAATATTAAATAAGTTGACATTTTTGGCCCGACTTAAATATCAGTTAACGCATTTCGAGCTGAGCTTTTGCTTTTGATACCCATGCGTTGATTGGGGATTACATGGTTCACGTTTTTATATGAAATACTTTTACAGTTTAAGCGCTCAATATTTATTTATTGATTGTGGAATAAAAAAAAGAGACCTCAAATATTCGAGAAAAAATATAAAATTTCTTAAAAATTCTAATAAAATAAATAAATGGATAATTATTTAAAAAAAAACGAACACTATGTTCAAAGTAACTGTCTTCAACTGTCTAATATTATAAAAGAAAAATTTAGCAGTTCATAAATAAATTAAAGAGCCTTTAAACTTCATCCTCAGCACAAGAAGCTAACATATCAATGCAAATAATTATCATTAGCTCTGTTTCAACAAGAATAATTCCAGCTACTTATCAAGTAATAAGTATTTCAAAGTAAAAATACATTTTTTTTTTATTATTAGAATTTGTGTTTTGTGATAAGGTGATTCTCTGAAAGTCTACCGCAGCATTTGCACGGATTTTTCCTTTTCATTTGCCATGTTTATTTTCTCTTTCATTTTTATCAAATTTCAAAGCTCATTACACTTTATGTGGATGGGCTTAAGCCGTGTCGCCGCCGTTGTTATCGATGTCGATGTGGGGCATTAAACGACCTATAAACGGCGATGTCGCCGCTTCAATTGACAATTATGTTAAACAAAGTTATTAAATTACGCAAAAATAAGGCAGCCGAGCGTGCCAAGTCAATGGGATTACACATACGCACCGTCAGCGCCAAAAGCCAAGCGACAAATCAATAGCAGGCGGCGGGGGCGATCGGAGCTGGGGGTAGCTGTCACAGGTGCCTGACTTTGCGCAACTCTCTAAAGCCAAGCAAATTGCAAGCTGAAAAATTTCCATTTAGCATAAAACTCATGCTATTATCACACGACCGAGTTTTGCGTGAAGCAGGCGGGCGGGGTACATAACAAAAAATTACGCCACTCGGCACACTACACACTAAAATATGCAGAGAGAGAGGGAGAGTAAGAGAGGGGCTGCCGGCAGGAGTGGACCCAGTAGACGCTTTTTAATGTACCAAAACGACGGTGGCACAAAGAATGTCTGCCCCATTGCCATAGACATCATAAAAATTCGTTAAAAATAAAACACACGCCACAACAAAGACAGCCAGGGCGGGGCGGGGCTGGGGCGACAGCGAGTCGACTTCCGTGTAGCTTAAACCTTGGCTAAGAAGCAGCTGGAGCTGAAGCAGCAGCTGGAGCTATGTTGCACGTTTACCGGCATTTCGGATTACGCATACGCCACCGTTTTTTGGGGCAGGGACATTGTTTCCGGCGCCCTGGCCTGCGGGGGCTGTTTATGCGACAGACGCTGAGCGTTGGCGGGCGCCTTAAGTAACAAATTTTATAAATTATTTAAATTTTTATTCATGCACCGCCGTAAAGTTAAGCCCGCTGACAGTTAGCTAGTTTGGCCAACAGCAGCTAAAAAATTCTTGCCAGCCGCTTTCATTCATAATTTTTTGTTCCTTGTTTTCGGAGGACTGTTGCTTTTGGCCATGTGACCTTGACTTGTTGGCTTTTAAATATTGATACCGGCGGCCTTTGATCTAAGCCCAGAGACCAACGGGCCGAAACCAGCCACCAAAATAAAAAAGGAAAATACAGAACCTGCGCTTAGGCAAATGCGTTGCTAACCATAAACAACAAAAATGCTTTGCCTAATAAAATGTTACGATTCGGCGACGTATTTTGTATAACATTGCTAATACTCTTGAAAACCTTTTTAGAGGGTATTATAATATTTTAAGAAATTATGCGACGCATTTATGGAGACATAATTTCAATAGAAAATCTATATATATTTTAAATTGGAAGAAACTAAAGTTTCCATCTATTCAGCCATATCCATTCGAATTTATATATAATCTATATGAATTCCAAAAAATTCGTGATTTTTTTTGTTCATTGTCTTTAACAAAATGCAAATTTTGAACAATATCTAATTTTAGCTATCACCAGGCAAAAACTGGCTAAACAACTTTATTCCAAAAGCTAAATGCTAAGAATCAGACCTACAAAAAAGGTTAAGAGCATTTGAGTTTCGACAAGAAAAAAGCTATTCTCCCTTTCTTATACTTTTCCTCTTCTTTTTTTTTTTTTTTGCTGCGCTCATATATTCGCATGATTTATAAGCAGCTGGAAAGATACAATAAAAACGACTGTCGCAGTTTTATGAGCCCCGGCAAATGGCCATAAAATGCCATAGCACATATGAGAAAATATAAATAAATCGAACGATTATTGACAATTATAATGATATATGATGCATTCTTAAAAGTCATAAATTGAGCCAAAGGCTGGGTAAGTATATTAGTCGATCAGAAAAAAAAGAACACATATCAGAAAAATAATACAAAATCTGGAGCAATGTCGCTCCTTGTGGGTCACTTCTTATGTGGGTGACGTGAGGCACAAAGTCAAGTATTGTGCAAAATGGCAAAAAAAAAAAAACGAAATGAAGTGAATGTGCAATAAAAATGAAAATTTATTGAGTTTAAAGTAGTTATCCAATATGGGAAATGGCTTCCTAAAGAGATGGGTTTTAAAAGATAAGTTAACTGAGCAACAAGAGGTTTTTGGACCCTTAATAATGTAAATATACGTACTTATTAATATTTAATAAAATATACTGTAATATCATATAAATATAAATATGAATAAAAACATAAATATAAATATAATATAATCAAAAGTAAGACAACAAAAAGGAGAAAAAATAGTAAAAGAAATATGGAACAAAAAAATGTGAGATTAACTTGTTAAAGTGAATCAATTTAAAATATTTTCGTAAAAAGGCATAAAGAACAAAAATCCAGCACAAATAGCTGCAAACTAGAATTAAATTCTTGCTAAATTACGTCAGCACATTATGGCTTACTATTATCAATGCACAAATCGGCTTTAGCCTAGATTTAGCTTAGTAGTTAGAATTTTTGTAGAAACGCCTAATTTGCTGCGCTCGCGGCATTTGCGCCATTTTCGAGTGCCCCTAACCCCAGTGTGAGTACAGACTCTGTCTCAAAACATTGCCCCGGCTAATTATCAATTTAGTGCAATTTGTTTCGTTGGACTCGTTCAAAGTGAGCATTTCCAGAGCTTTGGGGCAAACGAATAAAATGTGTACAAGTATGAGTGGACACACAAGTTGCACAGTTGAGTTTTATCACAGAGTTTGTTGTGACTTAACAGCCTTAATTTGTTTTCATATTTATTGAGTGTGTGCGTGCGTGTGTGCGTTTGCTTTTAAACTATTAAAAAGTTCGAGTTGTCTGCCATGCCATGCGCCACAAATAATAAAACAGCAGCCGCATCAACTGCTTCTTAATGCGCCACAATGCAAAATAAACAACAGCAGCAAAAGAAGCAGCAGCAGCAGCTGCTCTCGAAAGTCGTTTGTTGCAGTTGTCTGCACTGGAATAATATTGTTGTTGTTGCTTGCCTCTGCCGACTGGCAGCAAAACTGTTTGTTAATAAATTAAATGTTTAATTTACTAGCCATTATGGCTAACAAGTTGCTTTTTGTGTCTGTGTATACCATTAATGGTGCATACAGCGAAACATTTTCTTGTTGCAATTGAGCGACAATTTTGTCGACAGGCATCACTTAAAAATTATTAAAACATATTTAAATAATTATGTTCATTTGTCAAGCAGCAAAAGAAAGTTAACATTTTTTGTGTATTTTGACATCTAAATGAAGCTCTAAATTAACAGCTAAAAGCAGTTGCTTGATCTCCCAAATAAGAGTCTAGGCATAATCATATGCATAATCATATAAATTAACACAACTAACTGACAAAAGTAAAACGTTTTAATTTTGTATAATAACATTTTGGCTATTGTTTGTCAACTTGTTTTGTGATTGTGTATTCGAAATTGATTTATAAACAACAAACCGCTTTTTTTTCTAATATATTTTTTAGTTGTGGGGAGTGTCCGACTAGGGGATACCTTCTTCTTCTACCAAAAGGATAAACTACAATTAACAAAAATAAATAATTGATAACAGTCATAAAATGAAAGATACATGCTCTAAAGATACCATTCAAGAAGCTTAATGTCAAACTTTGTGACTCAAGCTCTTAAAAAAATATCTCAGCTAGATCGACTTGGCTATTGATGCTCACCAAGAATATATATTCTTTATGGGGTCGCTGATGCTTCCTTCTACCTGGTCTGCCTGTACATTAGCACAAAAACATCATCAACTTTTAACCAATTTTCAATGGGTTCGCTTATTTAAGATGAAAATTGTTGTAAAAATTGTTTATACCAAAATATTTGTTTTTAATTTATGTTTAGCAGCCAAAGTATTTTAAGCCGCAACACATTTAAGCATATAAAGGGATTGTCTACAATTAAAAAAAAAATTAAATAAAATAATTGGACAAAAATTGCTTAGTTTAAGGGTTAAGTCTTATGGCCAAGTCTCTCAGGAGTGTTCCTCACAGACTTCCAAATATATTGTCAATTAATTTAATTTCATGTCGTTTTAATACCTAATTGTTTTTAATGGGGCTCATATTGATCAAATCATAATTAATTTTTTTTAAATTTCATTTTGTACAAATTTTTATCTTTTCAACTTAATAGGCCTCGTGGCAAACTTTGTTTAATAATTGTATTGGAATAATTTTAACTTTTTAAAATATACAGGGTGTGTGTAATACAAACCGCAACAGGCAGCAACAGACAGAAATAAAAATGCATTTAAAGTTGTGTGTAACACGTTAAATGAAATT
This sequence comes from Drosophila littoralis, assembly GCA_018903485.1. NCBI lineage: Eukaryota > Metazoa > Arthropoda > Insecta > Diptera > Drosophilidae > Drosophila > Drosophila littoralis. The sequence goes on along the minus strand of JAEIGF010000297.1, from coordinate 4,975,165 downwards.
TATGCATTTGTTTTATGTCACATTTTATGCAAACCCAATGACAATATAAAACATTCGCATATGCCAGTGACAGAGTTTTTAATAAACTTGCCAGTTTTTCGCATTTTTTTTCTTCTATATTTTATGTGGAGCTTAATTGCAACGTTTTTCAACGCTGGTTAACCCAATTGCGACCGTAAATTTATGAAATATTTATTATACGAAAACAAATACATAAATAACAAAAAATAAAAAAGTAAAGAGTTGCACGCTGTGTGCGTGTGCACATTTGGTAGATAATTTAAATCAATTGCTGAGTAGCTGCAATTAGCAGAAAAAGATAAAAAATTAAAATTTACAAACAAAACAAATGGCCCAAAGACCACAGAGAAAAAAAATAAAAAAAACACAGCCGAGCCCTAGCCGCAGCTTTTATGGGCGGGCTTATAAAGTACATGTACATACTATATATTAATGGCGCAGGCTCCATAAATTATGGCGCATTTACTTAGCCAGATAGACAGATAGAGGAAAAAAGCCAAAGCGTTACGAGTCGATAAATGATTGCGGTCGAGCCTTGAAATCCTTTAATTTGAAACCCAAACTCAGCTGCAGCAGTCGCAGTCGCTGCCACAGCCAAGTCAAAGGCACATTTCACAAATGTCGAAAGCAAATAGAAAACAAGTAAGGATGCTACTCGATGAAACTGATCAACAAAGAGATACCCTATATAATTGATTACTGCACACCTTTCGCGTTGATTAATATATTGAATAGTTATCTTACATGATAGATGTATGCTTCATTTCAATGCTATATCATTATATCGGTGATCAGTGTATGCTATAGAGCCGGGTACAAATTTTTAAGTCTCTAACTCTTTCCGACCTATAACGAACTTTTATAGCTTGTATAGAGCCCACATGTACCAATTTTAAGGTATCTAGGCCTTATAGTCCCCAATTTCTTTTAGACAGTCAGATGAATATGACTAGATGTATATAATTGAAGATACTGCTAAAAATGTATATACCCGCATATAGAGCCCGCATACCATTTTTAATGTCTGTAGCTCTTATAGTCCCCGGGTTCCTTCGGACAGTCAGATGTGTATGGACATATCACGTTATTTATGGATGCTACTCAAGAACTTCTATGTCCTATAATGTTGTATATATGGTATACAAGCTTTTAGTTCTCTACCTCTTATAGTCCCCGAGTTAATTCAGGCAGTCAGAGGTATATGGTTAGATCTAACTTGTAATGAATGCTGACTAAAAACTATATTCCTTTAATGATGGGACTGCACACATATCTCCTTTTCCCCTTTATTTTTAATAGCTACAGGGTATCAGAAATAACTAAAAACGAACCAAAAGCCAAAACACACATTAAAATGCATGTGTGTGTAGTCTGAAGAAATATGACCATAGCAAATTGCTGACTCTGGCACAGAGTTGAAAAACTTAAAAATTGCTCGGATGCCCAATCCTAGTGGAGGCGGCGGAGTCCTTTCTGCGCGCCTGCCTGCCCGCCTGATTCAGTCCCTTTGCTGTGCTGCTTTTTAAGTAAAGAGCAGCAAAACGCAAATATCATCGAATGGAATATAATTTATGTGCTCCATTTGCAGTCGGCAGTTCGGCACACACACACACAGATCCGAGGCACATATGCTACGGTCCCATACGGGACAACCCCGTGCTCTGTCCAGCTTTCTATCCCTTTCGGTCATTTAGGGCGCTTTTGCATATGGGATACCGCTGCCAACAGTTGCCGCAGTTAGCAATTCCCCAGTCGCGTTTCTGCACTCGTTTTGCGTTTTTCTCTGGTTTTCAGAGTCTTTTTTTTGGCAAGGTTGCGCCTTCAATCCATAAATATCCGTTGGTTAGTTCTTGAACCCTTTGCCAACCTGGCTCTTTGGCTCGCTGCCTTTTTCGCTTGTGTTGGGCTTTTTGTGTTTGCCAAATTAAATCGTTAAATGCTTGTTAAAAACTTTGACTGCCATTTTCTATATCTGTATCTGCGCACACACGTATCTCTTCCTTCCTATATATAGAGCTAGTGTATCTGTATCTTTGACCGTTTCTGGGTAACTCGCCGTCGTCGTCGTCGCCGCCGACGCTTATGATTTATGTCTGCGCATGTTTTTGTAGTCTCTTCAGGCACAGGTTGGCCACGTAAACGTAAATAAGGCAATACCCGACATTGAAACAATAAAAAATAAAAATGAAAAAAAGGGTTGCGTTTTAATGCGGCTTCGACTTCGTTTGCCGCAGGCGCAGCCAACAATAAATTAAATGCAAAAGGAATTAAACTAAACTTTTCGCTTGCGTTTTAGTCATCGATGATTGCAAGTTGTTTAAAAGTTCCTGGGAAACAGTATGAAAAAAAATTAAAACGGTTCTGGATTAGTCATGCTGGCCAACTCAGGCCCTGAGCTATGGCTAAAGCAGAAAATTGTAAGTGAAACAGAGGAATATATTTCAGGTGAAACGCAACTATATAACTAGTAAAAAAACGCAGGGTAAAAGAGGTTAATAAGTTATTCATAAGCAGCTCATATATCATTTAGAGACAAGTCGAAGAAGAAGTTAGAGAGTTAACGACTTAGGCCCAAGGCCCATGTTATATATGAAACATCCAACAATAAAACCTACAATTACTTTGGTGTTCAGTGCTCTACAGGTTAACATTATTTATTGAAACTCTTTACTGATTAACTTTTGCATATACGAAAAATTAAGACAACTTTCACTAAGTTTATAAATTTTTTGTATTTTTAAATAAATTATATTTTAAATAAATTTATTACTAAAGTTTAGAGGAAAACATTTTAAATACGTATTTACACTTTACTAACTACAATAATAATGTTGCCATATTTAGACCAAAGCCTTGTCAAAATCGGATGAGTTTTGACCGATTTATGGGGGTTTGCAATTTCGAACTATGTCTATGAGTCTTAACCAAGAATAATGTTGGCATATTTTAATGATGTTCGGATAAGATTTGACCGAGATATGGGTGGAAAATTTTTAACTATGTCTACTATATAGGATATTTGAGGGCACCATTTTTACAAGCATTTTAAAAAAAGCTCAAGAAAATGATCGGATGGTAAACAGAAAATGTTACATACAAACGTTTTGCGCGATTTTTCCTCACATGCGGGTGCATCTACCGTGCACGTTCATCACATGAGGTAACTGCAGCTTCCTTCCTTCGATTTGGACTATGCGTTGATCACGAATCAGTCAGTCAGTCAGAACAAACAGTTTTATACATATGTATATATTTATATAGAAGAGGGATATATAATATTTGCCTAATAGAAGTGGCAATGCGGCAATACAAATAATTTTAAGCTAAACGAAACTACACGGCGTCGCCCTTTGAGAATAATAAAAACTAAATTAACAAATATTTAAATTGAAAATTGCTGTTCGACTTTCAAAAAGCACAGCCACGATGGATACCATGCTGTTGTTGGTTTAATCAAATAACTTTAAGTAACATGTTTCAAACTGTACGGTCATCATTTCTACAACCCAGTCTGAGGGCTACATTTCGACTCGAAAGTAAGCTTCAGCAGAAAGATCAGCTTCGTAGCTCTCACTGCTTAAACTGTTTGCTGAACAGAAAAACTCCTGGAATTTACTAATTGTTATTTGGCTTTGTATCTAATTAGAACCTAGTGTCTTAAATTTTTTTAATAAGTGATCAATCGAATTTAACAAATGCCCAATTATAAATACGCCTCTAATATTTAGCATGATCAATTGTGTCATACTAATTTTAGGAAGTTCCCTTTTCATCCCTGCTCAGACTAATTGATGCACCTGCATATTAAATTGTTACCAAAAAACTAAAATAACAACGCACATGGCATCTATCAGCCGCGCATGATTAACGCCGCCTGCTCTACCCTCGATTAATACATCAAGAAGACATTCATAAATACACATGTACCTGCATACCTTATGTAAGTTGTGTGTGTGTGTGTGTGTGTGGCTGGCTGTGCAGCGAGAGCCGCAGAAAAAAAAGCTGTCACAATAAATTTAAATAAATTGTTGACAAACGTCAATAAACATAAATTTTCGTGTGCAGCAAAGCAAAGCAGACCCAAAACGAAAACCGTGGACAACGGCAACTGGACCGAGTGGATCAGGCAGACGACCGGAAACCGCAACGCTCGCTGCCACTCAGATGCATTGCGTCAATCAAAAATGTACGAAACGGTCAGCGAGCTGCGTGCGGGGGGGCAAGGTGAGGCGTCCGAGCAGGCATTGGGAGCGCGGCGCCCGAGCAGGGACAAACCGGCTTGAAAGAGTCTGTCGCACGTGTGGCGCTTGGTTTTGACTAATTAGCAAACGTTAGCAGCGTTGCCAGAGTTTTTCATTATTTTTTCTTAGTTATGCAAATTGTAATAACTCAATTAAATGTTGTGCCAGGCCCGGGCTCGATTGTCAGCGAGTCTTGTGGGGATTGTTGCATAAGTTGGGAGCGATTTGATTTGCTGTGATGCGGGCACAACTGGCACATTGACCGATCGCTGGCCTTTTGTAAACCACAAGCTCGCACACACGCACACACGCACACACAGCTCACACTCGAGGGTCTCATTTTTATTGATGTCCCGTTGCTTTTGTGGCAAACACAATTGTAGAAATGTCGTCGACGTCATTTAATTGTAAGTGAAACTACGCTTTGTTGGCGCACTTCATGGATGCACACAAGCACACACTCAGTGTCAATATGTGTGTGTTTGTGTGTGTGTGTGTGTGAGGTCAACAACCAGGCAGCCAGAGAGCCAGTCGGCCAGCCAGCCAGCTAGCCAGCCAGCCAGGCAAGCAACACTCAACATCAACTGACATCCAAGTGCTGTCTATATATTTATCTATCCATCCACATCCACGCAGCGCTTTCAGCACTGGGCACTGGGTTTGCAACTGGAGCAGGGGCAGCAGCAGTGAATGCGTGGAGAGAGAGCGAGAGAGAGAGATGAGGGAGAGGGGCGGGGGGTCAGGGGAGTGGGAGCCGCAGCATTTGCTGTTGTCAAAATAAAGCACACTTTAATTGACACATTTGCATTTTATTATAGCTGCGCGTTCGTAAATGCCACTCTGAGAATTTTCCTAGTGTTTGCGTTGCATGAATATTTATAATTATCAATGCCTCTGCTCGACTTTAAATGCTCTACAAATGCAGTCGCATTCGCCCGGCAGGGGCGTGACCGTATTTCATTATATTGCATATGGCCTCTGCATTATGACTATTTGCCAACACTTAAGCGCTAAATGAAGCGGGTCAAAAATTGTGAGTAGTTCAACACTGGCATTAAGTTGTTTGATTGCAAAGTGACGGGAGGAAACAATTGAAGTTCTTTCATATACAAGTCTAAATTATATACTAATTTCACTGCAAGTCGAAGAAAAGACAAAAAGTCAAATCTTTAATTTATGTAAGCTAATGTAACACACTTTTTGTCGCACTCTAGAAAATCAACTTGCAGTTTTTCACCCCTTTTCGACACTCTTAGAAAATTCTATGCTGTTCCGTTGCTCGGGCGCCTGCTATTCATGTTACACAAAAAACTTTACAACTTCATTTTACAAACTCTATACAAAAAAATAAAAAAAAAACATATCTACTTATATGCTTTGTATCTAAACATGTTAACAGTCTTTTCTATGCACAGCTCTACCTATTTGTCTAATCGATTTTGGCGCTAGGCGAAACCATCAACACAGCTCGAACAGAAAAACGCAGCTGGAGCTGGCGTTGAAACTGGTGTTGGGCAACGTCAAAAGCGCTGTTCTAAGCGATCGCAGGCAACTCACACACATGACTAAGCGATCGCGGCAATCAGCATACAGAAAAGTGCATGAGCTTGTGTTTTCGTTATACTTATTTTTTTTTAGGTGGAGCTCCAGATCACCTTGCAGCTTAGACACTCCACTTAGACACTCTATTTTGCGTGTGAAATTCAATAAGTTGACTGCTGAATGCGCCACAGAGCAGCAGCGAGTCGACAGCTCGGGCCACAGCACAGCTCAGAGTCTGAACCCAAGCCAGGCCACGCTACAGATGCATATCTATCTGTATTGACTAAATTGTTGCTGTTGTTGTTTGTGTTGTTGTTGGGTGTGGCGCAAAAAGCACGACAAAAGCAACAACAGGCCAAGTCGTGTTGTTGCTGTAGTTGTTCCTGTTTGTTTTTGTTGCTGGCATTGTTTAGCATGTTGTAGTTCAATTTATGACGCTTGTCGCGCTTGACTTTTGCGCAGGCGTTGAAAGCCCAACAAAAATGTTCAATTTTTTGACATGGACTTTGCTTTGGCGCTCTGGAAAATCAAATTGAGCTGTGGCTACAGCTCTTTCGCTATTGTTATTTTTCGAGTGCCTGCTCAGTTTCTATTTATTTTTTGTTTGTTTTTTATTCGTTTTCGTGTTAATTTCTTTTCTACACAATGCGTCACAGTATCTATGTGTGTTTACAATTTCATTTAGTGTCCGACAACCATTTGGCATTTCGATCTATTCCGGGCATGACAAGTTGCACGATCGATTTGATATGTTTACATGTGGCTGGGGAAATTGATATGTCAACAAGCAACAGGCAAAATGTTTGATTTTCTGCCCTGTCTGTTGTCTGTTGTAGGTTGTGAGTGCATTTGCTTCAATTAGAAGAGACAACTTTATTATCAACTGATATTTGTTTTGGGCACTTTTTGTAGGTTATGTGGCAACATTGTACTGAACAGCTGCTTAAAGCAGGCCTGAAAGCTTTTAGCATGTATTTTTAAGAGCTCAATTAGCAATTAAAAATATAAAATGATATCTTATGTGTTACATTTAAGTCTATTGACCTAAATAATTTCTTTGGTGGCGCCCGAGCTGGAACCTGTTTATAGGCAATTAATTAGTAATTTTAAAGTTATTTGGCACAGGAAATATATTATTAATATATTTCTCAAGACAAATTTAACCAGAAAAAGGGATCAGCTAATATAAAGTGCAAATATAAAGTATTCAACAGGTGGCATACATTAATAAGGCTTTCAGAAACATCTTTTGCGCATATCCGGCCACGCTGGAGAGTTCATAGACAGCTATAAACACAATTACAATGGCGCCCGGCAGGGACCAGGTTTCTTAACTATTAGTAAAAGTTGAAGTAAAACTGCAAATGGGTAAATTGTGCTATGCAAATCGAAATAAAAGCGAGTTGAAACTTTCTTTTTGACACAGTTCTCTTTGATCGCCCACATCAATGCCATTTGAGAGCCGTTTCTATTAGGGTCATCTAATTGAATGGCTAATTGTATTTCCATAACTCTGATTGTCTACATACAATACGGCGATACGATACAGAGCCGGCTGTTTGAATCAATTCGCAGACCTCAATTCGTACAAACGTTCCTCAATAACAAATCCATTATCCACAGATGAAGCTGGTCGATTGTTTTTTATTTCTCTGAATCGTGCTTCACACATGCGGAGCGCTGCACTTGAGCTAATTCCCAAGCACTCGGGCCACACTCGGGCACACGCCCACACAGCACAACAGCAGCTGAACAATTGGACTCCATGTCTATCTTAGCCATATATGAATTGTATATATATATATAGATATATATCGCATATCTTTAGAGTGGGGGCCTAATCACAGAGCTAAGGCCATTGTTCTGACAAGGCGTTAAGCAGTTGCCAGCGTCGTCGATTATGTTGAAGGCAATTATTTGTTGCTTTCCGCCGCGGAGGCAACCTTGAAATTAAATATAATTATGAAAACCGAAAATCGCAGCAGCGGCAGTTGAATGATATTTCATAAGCTGAGCTATGCCAGGCAGCAGACTCGGACGTGCCTCAAATGAAAAATTATTTAAGATGCCGCGGCGCACGCACACTTCAAAAGCAGCAACAGCAACAACAAAAGTAAAATAAAATAAAAACCCGAGCGCCGAATCAATAAAACCAACGACCTGCCTTTTTTCTGTGTTATTGTTGTGGAACTGACTCCGTGAACCGAACCTTTTTTTGTTGTTACTTTTTGCCCAGGCAATTATAATTAACTTCGCGGCAAGTTTTGATTTTTTGTTTGGCTCTGCAGCAGCCACTTATTTTCCCGCTCGCTCGCTCTCTCCCTCTCTCTCTCTCTCTCTCTTTTTGTAACTGCTGGCTGTATCTCTCTTTATCTCCCTCTCTCTCTCCCTCTCTCACTCAGCGCCTTCATCTGCATCTGCGTACCCGTCTTTGATAATTTTGTTCGCACCTGATCGTGTTACCCGACTTTAAGAGTTTTTCAGCTCTTCAGTTTTCTTGGCTCTGTTTCTCTCTGTTTCTTCTTCTTCATCTGCTACTTCTTCTTCTTGTTTGCTTCGTGCGTGCGCGTCATTAACTGCGGCTGCGCACACGCGGCCAATTCATTAGAGCTCTCCGTTCTGGCCAGATTGACTTGGCCCAGCTGTGACTGTGACTGCCTAACCAAACACAGCCCAGCCAGCTTGTTCGTCCGGCTAGTTCTTTAAGGCCATTTCTCATGTCTCCCTCGCTCCCTCTCTCTCTCTCTCTCCCTCTCTTACTCTCTCGCTCGCACATTCCGTCTCTTTTTTAGACCACAAATTAAACTTTCGTTTTTGGTTTTTACTTTTAGGTTCCACCAACGAAAGTACAAAACCCCAAACGAGTTCATTTTGCTTTAATGCTCTAGAGTAATTGGTATATAAAAATTAGAATACCCATGTGAAAAGGAAAGAAAATAATGGCTTAGTTGATAAGACGGAAGTCAAATAGCCATCAGTGCTTAACTGAACTCGTAAACCCAATTCAGTTAATTTCACCAAGAGCTTGGGGAACATTGAGCAGAAATACATGATATGATTAAAGATCTAAGATACACTATTTTACATGATGCGATTAAATATCTAAAATATATTATTTAACACAAAATGATTAAATATCTAAGATCTATTATTTAGAAGAAATATGATTAAGTTTCTGAGATATATTAGTTTATCTTCAAATATAAATCAACAAATATGTATAATTAACAGCTGCGAAAATGTTTAGAAAATGTAATTAAACAATAATAAATAACTATATATTATATACTTTGAACCGTCCAAACTAAATGAGATCAACACTGAAATTTTTGCAAAACCTTTCTTTTGGGTCGAAAGTAAACAATAAAAAAGACGGAATTGCGAAAAATTTGACCTTCAAGTGGAAAAAACATAAGCAATGGGACAGCTTAATAAATGTGCATCAGATTTCAATTTTGATTTTTCCAGACAAAACCGGGTAAATATTTACAAGTTTAATATTTTATCTTCTCTTAATGCACATTTAAAGCTTCAAAATATTTTCGAATTGAAGAGCTAAGAAAATTTAAACATTTTTAGCACTTCCTTTAGGAAACATTATATCGATTCCGGGTCGTAAGTAAAATGAGAGCTTAGATTGGCTTTGACAATGCCAATGGCTCATTGGCAGACGGGTAGGGAGCAATAAAAATGAAACCGATGCCGCCTAACCCTCATTAACCAAAAGACCCGGTTGCCAAAAGTAGAAAAAAAGGTGTAAAGCTCCCCAGCAGAGACTTAACTGGAAATCTGCAATGTACAGGAGACGCGCTATAAACCGAACCTATTGCAGCTTTGACAGCCGCATAACCCCTCACACAAAAAGGTTTGGGTGTACGGGGCAGAGAGGGTGCGAGAGGAGTGTACCTCTAAAATTTACAATGCTCAAAAAGGCCGCCGAATTTTATGACAGGGCGGCCGAGCGGCACAAGAGAAAGCGGCCAAAAATAAGCGAAAATCAGCGACAGAGAGAGAGAGACACAACGAGAGAGAGAGAGAGAACAGAGAAACCCGAAAGCTACCGTAAAAAGCGTAACAAAAGCAAAACAATGAAGGATGAACCCAAACATAAAAAAAACAAGCAAAGAAACAACCAACTGGCATCCAAGCCAAAGGAGTGCGGGCGGAGGTCTGTGAAGGGGGCGAAAATTCAAATCACAAACTCGGTATTTATTTGCGAAGCGTAAATGATTACCACTTAAAATGTGCTCGACTGCCACCTAAAAACCAATTGTTGGGAAAAGCACAACCGACTCCACGAGCAGAAGGAGTAAAAGGACCCAGCACGGCAACATATGTTTTTTATGCCTGAGCTCTCTAAGTGGATGTCAGACTGCAGGGACAGAGAGAGAGGCAGAGAGTGAGGGGGTGTAGAGTGCAGGAACTGTGGGATAGCTGCCAGAATTCGTTAGAGACCCACATGTCCATGTCCACAGGCTGATTGTGTGTGTATATATTATGTATATTGGGGTTTCTCTAAGTGTTACTCAGAAGCGTGAAAGCAATCAGGGGTTAGTTGTATAAATAATATGCAATATTATGATTACAATCGAATTATAATGAAAAGACAAGGTTATAGTTGAGTTATGGATACAACACTAAAGAACGATAGCAAAGATTTCGAATAAAATAAGCTTGAAAAGTAATATAATCATAATACAAACATATCTAAGACCATATATATCATAAATATATAATCATACCAAGAAGCAATTTTTCAGTAACATTATCAAAAAATATTATTCCAAAAAACTTCGAAACAAAATTAATATTATATAAATTTAGGAACATACAAATTTGTTTAAAAATTATAAAGAATAGTGAAACGTTTAAAAAGGAGAAATCATCAACTAAGCATCTGAGAATAATGAGCTAAATGAGGTGAGAGAAAACTCCTACTAGGCAGGCGTAGTAAAGTATAATAATAATTCGTATCAGATTTTTTTTAAACCATTTTGGGGATTTTATAAATAATCACTATAAAAAATATTTATATAAAAAAATTTTTGATGTCAAAAAGAGACATTTTAATAAGTACATTGATGTTTTACCCATGGAAGAAACTAACTGAGCGTGTTTGCATGAGAGAATTAGAATGACGACAACTAGATCTTTATAGGGAATCCCCCTAATACAAACGTAATGCATATAATCATAATAAGGAAAGGTTTTTACAACTGTTTTGTGTTTTTACATATAAGCCCAAAATATATAAAAACTAAAAATATATTGTGTTAACTTAGTACAAAAAAAGTCGAGAGAAAATGGAAAAGAGTGAGAAAACGACAAAAAGATCAAGTAATTATGATTGTGCAAGAAAAAACTCTGTTAATGAGTGGGAATTCCCCTATTAAATAAACCGGAGATTTTTGAGAGCTTAGACAAACTATGTGAAAATTCATAAACACAATATTGCTAGACTTTAGAAGCATTAAAACAAAAAATAAAACATTTTATAAAGTATATAACTAAAAAGTTTTCTGAAGTTTATATTTAGGTTATATTTATATTATATTCAGGCTATATTTATATTTTATTAAGGTTATATTTATATTATATCTTTTATACTATTATTTATATTTATATTATATTAGCATTATTTATATTACAATTACATTAGATATCAGCACAAAGAGCATTCGGCAGTCGTCAATTGCAGCCAAGTGGCTGCAATTTCCTTTGTTTTGTTTGACAATCGGACTCAGTGCGAGGTGTCTCAGTGGCTTTTCATATTTTCCATTGACGCCATAATTTCTTGCGCACTTTCAAGACACTGCCCTCTCCAGCCCCTTCCCGCCCAGCCAGACCACGACGCATACGAAATGCGCGCGTACATGAAAAGCAGACAAAACAAATATGTTAATGTATCGTGGGCGCAAGGACACGTATTGGTTTCAGCCTGCAATCGTTAGGATCGCATATAGAATGAGTTGAGTTATTTTAGCCATGTGTGTGTGGGAGCTGTGGGGGGTGGGACTGTTACAACAAATGGGTGGCCCGTGCCGGCGTCGCCTTTTTTCCTGCCTGCGAGTGAGTGTGTGTGAGTGTGCTTTTTTTATGGACGTCACGGGCGTCGCCCCGCGGCGAGACAACCCCATCGCTGCCCGCCCGCTGCTAGACCGCTTGTGGCAAGGACTCCACCCACATGGTGCACGCCCTGCTGGCACATTATTTTGCCACTTCTTCAACTGAATTTGAATTAGATCTGTGTGTAGCGTCTGGCGTGCGTCTTGGCAGCGTGTAAAATAATATATTTATTTTTATTTTGGCCAACAAAGGGGCAAAGGCAACAACAACAGCAACAACAACATCAACAGGAGCAGCAACAGCAAACAACAAAAAGTGTTTTGTTTTCCTTTCAATTTGTATTTTTATTATTTTCATTTGTATTATTTTTGTGTGCTCATGAATAAAAAAAGAGGCGGAAAGCAGCCAAAAAAAAGGAGTAGGAAGCAGCCAAAGCGACAGCCTTAGATGGCCCCAAAATTGTATAGCTTAGCCCTTTTGTGTCCAGAGGAGAAGAAAAGTGAGAGAGAGCGGGCGAGCGCGCCTCTAGAAAAAGTTAACAAATTTTCGCATGAATATTTCGTTGATTTTTCTTAAGGGTGACCCGTCGTAACAGGCCGAGACAGGGACCATGGGCCCAGTCCAAAGTCCTGGCCCATGTTTTGGGCATGTTGACATTGTTTGCTGCTGACAGCCAAAAAGTTTTGAGGAATTTACTTTTAATGGACAGACGAGACGAGACGACGTTGTCGGGCGTGAACTTGCCATTTAAATAAAGCGACGACGACGGAGGAAATCTATTGATTTTCGCCGCTTGTGTCTTAAAGCCGCGTCAGGGCTTTAATCAAAATATTTAGTTAAATAACTGGGCCAGAAAAAAATCAAGTAGAATATTTAAAAAAATTACTCAATCAAAGTGCAACAATCGGTTGGCGGCGGCGCATCAAAGTCGCCGCCGCATCTTGTTTCGGCGGCAGTTCAAAGTTCTTAAAGAGGCGGAAACTTTCCAATTTTTACCGTGTTACCTAATTTTAATTGTCATGCCACCTGATGACCCGCTGATCATCTGCTACCTGACCAACAATCTTCCAGTCTCGCTTGCTGACTCAGCTCGCCCGCTTTTTATTTGTTTTGCTATTTTTTCTTCTTTTTCTTTGGTGACCTTAAATCCGCCGCTCAATGGTTATAGGCTCAACAATAGCCTGAGAGTCTGGGCTACTTACGACTACCGATTTCCATTGGCCCTCTCACACCCCCCTTTGGGCTGTCTCCGCTGCGCTTTTTATGGTCAGCGTGTGTTGCATTGTGGTTTGTCGCTTGTCTTACGTTGCGGGTGAGCCGAGGCTTATGTACCAAATATTTCTGGGAATTTAATTGCCTTTTTGTTGTGCAATTGTTGCCCAGTTTCGTTTTGGTTTGGGTTTAAGTCTCTTCTCTTACATTTTTTTTTGCACTTATCTTAACGTTTGTCAAACCTTCTTTGAGCTCTTTTGGCAAATGGCCCGCAGCGTTTTTGTAGCAATTTCTATGGAGGTTTACGGAACTTGTGATCTAACAATGTGCGAGGATTTTGCTTGCTGCATGAAAAGGCATTAAATAAATGAGAAAATACAAAAAGATGCAGCAAAATCGCTGGCATAAAAATGGAATCAAAAACAGGCAGAAAAAAATTTTAAATTTAACTGTATTCTTTTTTAAGATTTAAGATTTAATCTTTAAGAATTTTAAATTTTAATCTTAACAATGAAAATATTTACGTACTCATTTAACACATTCCTATATTCTTTATAAACATTCGGAAATTAATCAAATATCTTTAACTATATTCTTTTTAAGATTTTGGATTTATTTTTGATTTTTAATTTTTAAGTTTTGTTATTTATTTAATTTTGGTTTCTAGAATATCATTTTTGCCTTTCATCTTCTTGGGGGTTCGAACCCTAAATTTGATGCTTTAGCTTTACAACCATGTTGATTTAGTAATAAATAAAAATTGAGAGTAGTTTTATGAAATATTACTTTATCCTTTTGTACTTAAGCATCTACAACGCACACGTTTGCTGTTCATTATGATTTAATTACCGCTCAGCTTCTAATCCTACAGATATAAAGTTGTCCAGGTACTTTCATTGCTGGGTTCATCTGCCCACAAATCATGCAATTTCAGCTGTGCCAAGTCATATATATGCTGAAATTACCCAAGATTTATGACTGTTAAGCGCTGTTAACTGTCAACTGTCAAGCCCGGCTTGCACCTGGGGAACGATACAAGTCATAGGCGGCTCCACTTCATGAACCTGGCGCCTGGATACGCACATTAAACCTCTAAATACTGATACAACACCTACATTTACAGCTAGAACTATATCTACACCTACAACAAGCTCAGTCTAAGCCTCATCAATGCTTGAGGTTGCAACCTGGGTTGTTCCCTTGGTGCATGCATAGAGCGGAGTCATAAAACTTCCGCTTTACCTTTTAGTTGTTTGCACTTGGCTGATGGAGTGGAGACAACAGCCGCCTACATATCAGCACTCCATGGCCCCTTCACCCCCCTAGGGGCACGTTGCTATTAGCAGTACATTTCATACATTTTGTAGTGAACATAAAATGCTACGTTTGTTTTTCTTATTGTTGTTGTTTGTGTAAACTGTTGACAGGCAGGTTGGCAGGCAGGCAGGCGGCGCAGCGGGCGAGTCAAATGAGCTGCAGTCGTAAAAAAGACAATTGAGCTCATATATTCTACACATAGGAACGGCGTTGACAGATCGTAAAAGGCCGTCAACTGAAAACCCGGCCATGTAGACTACGACGACCACAACTCCCACATAAATATTAAGCCCCTGGCCAAAGGCATCGTAAAAAACACCACCAACAGACTCCCGACTCACAGACCACAAGCTCAAAACGCACACACAAGGCAGAGAAACCAAAAAGTAATAACAAAAAAAAAAGAATAACAAAAAATTGATTAATCTCATTAATAAAATACCAACCTGCATGGTGCGTGCAATCAACGCGCTGCTTGGCTACTTCTGTCCCCTCTTTTACGTTCAGAGGTCGAGGCAATAAAAAACGCAATCGTAAAATATGAAAAAAAAATAAAATAAAAAATTCAAGCAGAAACGATCTAGGCGAGGGAATTTGACTAACAGATACCCTGTAGTACTGACAACAGCTTTAGAAAAGTTTTAAAAATTGTTTTATGATAATTCATTTTGCTTTTGGCGACCTTTCCATTGATTATTTAATTAATTAGCTAGATCGAGGCTCGGCGTTTAATTTATTGAAACAATAATGATATATATGATATTATATGATTCAATTGAATAAGATAGAATGATATCTAACAAATATATTACAGAGAAACTAATATATTTAAATATATCTAATCTTTAGCACATACATATATTTAATATTTCTAATATTTAAATATAATTAAATATATCTAAATTTGAGACATATTGAATTTTCATGAAATTAAACAAGCTAGAACGAAGCTCTATGAATTTATCGTATACCAAATTTGTATATAACTATAAAGCCCGAGTTCGTTGTGGTTATACCCTCAGCTAGATGGAAGGAGAAAAGCTCGTAAAGGACACTATTATAGGGCATATAATGGGTATAGGGTATTCATTGTCTGAAAACCAAGCCCAAATAGACCGTTAGAGAACCATTCTTTGCTCCCAAAGATTTTGAATTTTTTTTGCTACCCAACTAGCCGCATTTATGACCCAAGTTGGGTTAATTTTTCAGTGGGGTTCAATTGTCAACGGGCATAAATTTTAATAAAGACAAACTCTGGCATTATTTTCATAATTATTTCTATTCATTATAATTATTCCCTGCATCTCCCTCTCTCACTGCATTTCTTGTGTAATAGTTAATTAAAAAAAGTGAAGGAAAATTTCAATAATAAAATGTGTACTCATTACGAGCCTCTTATCAGCCAACATCTAGCTGGGCCTATCTATGGCGAGTCTGTGAGTTGTTTGCCCTAACCCAAAACTTAAAGTTTGACTCACAAATGAGCCGCTGGCCGGGGCAGGACGGGGCGGGGTGATGCTGGTTTGAGCCGGCTCGTTTTGGCTTTGGGGCAGGTGGTTTTACATTTGATATTGGTTTGTTTTCATTACAAACGTTGCGCTGCATTTCGATAAGCAAATGTTGTCGTTTTCTATTTTCAGTTTCAGTTTCAGTTTCAGTTTGTGTTGTTTCACTTGCCAAAGCAAATTTTCGAATTTTGTCTAAATAAACAAATATATTGCCTATGTTTATTGAGCACAAAATTAGATATGTGCGTAGATAGGCAAAATTATGGCACAGTCTATCAAGGTAAAAATGCTTTCAAATTATTTCAGTGCCTCGCAAACTGCATAGCGCATTAAATTGAAAAATCGTATTAAAAATTTGGAAAAAAGAGGTTATGCGGGCTGTAGATTCCACCTAGCGATATCCAAAATTTAACATTAAGACTAATGATTCGAGCTTTGATGGTGTTTCCATTGGGCTTTAATTGAGCCATGATATTTAAATGGGTTCGCCTTACTTTATTGGGCGATGGCGCAGATCAGGGTCTTATCTAAGAGATGACTTTGTTTGGTTTGGGTTGAAGAGCATTGAAATATTTTTATAAAAATATTTCTCAAAATTCCAAGCAACTTTTCTAGTGTAAATTTACGTTTTCCTTTTCATAAAAAAATGCACAAAAATTATACAAGACGATCCAAACAATTCATCAGCTAAATATTTGTAAATAGTCCATTCCGCATTATTTCAGCTGATACTAGAAAAAACAAAGAATATCTAAGGTCTGTAGATAAACATATTTACCACTATCATCCTACTTATAACCAATTCCAGCCAATCTTAACTACTTGCTTTATATTAAATAAGAAATAAACCAAAATATATTTAATTAATAGCAAAAGAAAGCTTAAATGTTAAAGAAATGCATAGCAAATTTGCTACGTATATTTGATATAAATTAAATGGAAAATAAAATATTTTCTAGAGGGCAAACAGTATAAATTATTATTAAAATTCAACAAATATATAGCTCTAAATACACTACTAAAAATACTATAAAAGCCAAAAACCCGAATATTTTGATGATTATTTTCTCACAGCCCGCTGCTTATGAATGAAATCAAAAAAGTTTTATCTATGAATTTCTTGGCTGGCCGAGAACAGAATTTCATTAGCTTAGTTAACCTCTATTATTAGCTCGAGCAAACAATGGGCCAAGTTTTGACCACAACTATGTGAATATATGTAACGTTAGCTTGCCGGGGCCCCATCAAAAACCCATAAGGTCTTCGATTATCCAAAATAGCCGCAACTTTTGGCTGTGGCCTGCAGCATTTATTTTATTGTTGTTGTTGCTGTTCTTGCTGCTGGCCGCCATCAAAGTATCTCCCATATCCATCAATAGCCAAGATGCTTATCGGTCAGATAATAAATTTCACTGTGGGTGTGTCCCACTGTCCCCCATCTCCGACACCCACCCTCAACCATGCTGGGCATTTAATTTTAAACGTTTTGGCTACGCGTGCTGATTTTATAACGTATCTTGGCATAACATTTTTTACGTTTTATGTGGCTTATGAAATCAGAAACTTTTTGTTGCTTTGATCAACAGCAACAACGACAAAGAATCGAAATAAAAATATGCCCAAAAATTTCGTTGGTCAAGTTAATTTGTAACTTGAGCTGAGTTGCGGCTGCGATAAAATCTTCAAATGCTTATGACAGACGCACAAAGGAGCAGCAGCAAAAAAAATAGGAATCAAAATTCAAAAAGCATACAAATTATAAAGCAAACAAGTTTTGTTGGCGGATTTGCCATATTACTCAATGGTTTTGATGTTGCTCATAGTTTCTATTGATGGACAGTTCTTGACAGGCTGACTCGTTCAGCGTGGCTTATAAAATAGTTCTAGGCGCTGGTTTTGATTACCACACTGGAAGAAATTTTGGGTGATGTTGATAAATAGAAAATATAAATGAAATAAATCAACTAAATTTGGCTCGGTAATCGCGTTTTTATTCACGGGTTATTTAAAAAGAGATTTTCAGATGAAATACCAAGAAATTACCAAGATTTAAACATCATTAAAGATCGCATCTTGAAATTTCAAGAATTTTATAGGATTAATGCAATAAACGTTTATGTTATTCACTAGAATGTGGCCTAAATCAAAGAAGAGCGGGGAGGAATCAAAGTCTTATTCCTGGTCGAAAGATGCCAGGTTAACTGGCCCGTCATCGTACCACCATGGATAAGAAGTTCGGCGTCGTACCAGCGGAGGGCATGCCTTACGGAAATCCTTATCATATTATATTTCCGTCTAGTTTGTGCAAGCATCTTTGTTATTTTCTGCGTGTAGCCCTAACGCTACATTCAGAACCCGCTAATCCTACCGCACAGAAACAAAGCCAGCTCCATTTTTTATGAGCGCCATAAAGTTAGTTCAGGCCATATAAACATTAATGGGCTTTATATTTAAATAAAAACAAGCATAGTTAAACATTTTGGTTGCCTTTCGTTGTTCAGTTCGTTGCATGCAAAATTAGTCCAGCTCCGCTTATAATAGCTAATTATGTGGTTATAGTTTTATGCATTTTTAATACAAACATATAACAAAGTCACCTATCCCGAGTGCCACATAAAATGTCGCTGATTAGAGGCGACGCACGTTCGAGTTGCTGTTGTTGCTGTCGCTGGCCATAAACAATTTTATTGTTTAATAAAATTTATTAATAAATGTTCGGTCTAACGGGGCATTAGTCGTTGTCACACGCTTCCAACACAAATCAAAGTTTTAATAAACATGCAGTTTACGAGAGTTGCGGGGCCCGGGTTCGGGGCAACCAAGGGTTAAACCAGTTCTTATACAACGGCAAATTAACACTTTATAAAGTGCAGCCCCAGGCGCTCGCTCAGCCGGTTGCAGGCAAACAACCAAAAGCAAAGTACAAAAAAAAAAAGCTTTCGGAAAAGTTTTTTCTGCTGCATGTAAATAGGCAGACCCGAAATTTGAGTAAGCAAAGTAAATGAAGTAGAAACGAGCTGAACAAAAAAAAACATAATATAAGAGAAATAAATAAAGGCGAAAAAAACAGAATGCCCCGAAAATGTTAATTACTTCCTTGTTTACACAAAATGAGTGTGTCTACACGTGTGTGTGTGTGAGAAAGTATCGGCTAGGGGCGTTTAGCAAGATGCGCTACCAGAGGGTAGCGAGTTTACTCTAGTAGTGTGTGCAGCGGGACAGGGGTGAAGGGATAGGCATATTTAATATTGTAATAAAGAAAAAATTGCATAACTAGAACTCACTCATATCAATTATTCATCATAACTTTATAAGCTACAGATTAGCCAAGAGAACTTTCTTAAACCAAACTGCCGATTGCTATCGATAATTATAAATACAACTATATGTATACCTGAGGTCGAATTTCATTGGAATTTTCAATAAATCGAACTGTCTTATTAATTCTGTATAAAAAGAAAAAAATAATAATAACTTTAGTAATAATAATAATAATAATAATTTTCATTTCAATAGTAGTAAACATAATAATGATAATAAGTATAATAATAATGATACAAATGAATAAATGTGTATGATAGATAGAGCAATTCATGGACTTAAAGAATCTAGTATTTGCCAATACAAGAATGTTTTGTAGTAAACGCTTCCAGAATAAGCTTTAAAGAGCCAAGTTGCCAGATGTTTAACTTTTAGAGTCTTGCTTTCACACTCTTGACAATGTAGAGCACACAGCGAGGGCTGTCAGCCTGGGCTGTTAATTCAGGCAAATGTAAACGCAAATCAACTCAACTCTTTTGGCTGATGGTGTTGATTACAGACGATTACAAAGCACTTGACTATACACGAGTAGTTCTCCAGAGAGCACTGTGCCATGCACACCCCGTTCAGCCGGGCGGCCCCACTCCTCCCGCCATGCAATCATTCTTACAGAGCTCTGCGTCTAACTGTCTGCATTTGCTTAGACGCAGGGCCAACATGTAAGTCCTATCATTAAACTTTAGCAAAAGTCAAACAAAATTAAGAAAGCAGCCGGGAGAGAGGAAGAGAGAGGGATAGACCTAGAGAGAGAAAGGCAGACTCCTTTTGCTTGGAGGCCACTTGACGCTAAGTAAACCGAATTAAAAAGCACACACACTCAAGCTGGCACACACATACACTCTCACGCACACAAATGAGGCACTCGTAGCTGCTTTGAAGTTTTTTAAGTCTTTAAGACCTGCTGACCAGCTTAAGGACATGACTGGGCATCGCATTGACTGCTTATTGGACTGAACATATGGCAGTGGTCGGTCTGGTCGGGTCGGTTGGTCAGTGGTAAAGATTATCGATCGTTGGCTTTTTCAATTGAATTGTCTTCGAATCTCAATGCAAGTCGCAGCCATGTTTCTAATATAGCCCATCTTGCTGGCCATCTCACTTCCGCGCGCTCTGGCGCTCCCTTTTGCTCCAACACATGACCTCGTTGTGTGCCATGTGCGTGTGTGTCCTGGCTTGTCCTGGTCTGTGTCCTGGTCTGTGTCCTGGGCAGGTTCTGACTTTGCTTTGTTTGCGTTTTATTCTTGTATTTTGCTTCTTTTTTCCCCCTTTTTTGTTCTGCATTCTGCTTGGGGTGCCTCAACACTTGCTCCAACGAAATTTAATAAGCAAAAGGACATGTTTTGGTGTCGTCCTCGTCGCCCTCAGCCTGTGCATTGCGTGTAAGACGTCCATCAACTGAAGCAGCCGGCTCATTAAACTTGTTCTTTTTTTCTTTTTGCTCCTCTCTGTTCTTGGAGTGCCCAATGGCAAATGGCATATGAAGCTGCTGGGGCTTGACTTTAAAAGCTAACAACCATGTCCAGAACTTATTGATTTTTCGTATCCATTTTCGATTTTTGTCCTCCATTTTTTTTTTTTTTTTCTTTGGGTAGGACCTTTAAGAACTGGTTATGACAAACTTAAAATTGCAACGTTTGAGGAAAGCGCTCAAATTCCATAATTGTGAAAATTAATCAATTTTGTTTTGAACAGCTTTAGTAAAAGGAAAAGCGATTGCCAAGTTAAGTTAAGTTAAGTGCAGCAAATATTTTGCAGAATTATATTTGCCAGATGTGATTGTTAATTTTTAAATTATTTTTATTATTTATGTTTCTTAATAATAAAAATAAATTAAAAATTCACAATCAATAATAAATTTACTTACTTGTTATTTATATTTTTTTTAAATTTTGTTTTTCTTTATCTTTTCCTTATCTTCATCTTTTCTTTACTTATTATATTGTGTTATATAGCTTCTTTTTATTTATTTTTCTTTATCGTTATATTTTTTTATATTATACTATTTTTATACCGTTTTAATTATATTACATTATTACTGATGATCTTTTATATAAATAAACCCAATTGTATGGAGCATTTGGGAGTATATCGCCCATAATTAACTACACACACAGACATGCACATATTTTAGCTTAAATGACATTTCTAATGTCTCAGCAAGAACTCGACTTGTTTCCAAGTAGTTTACACAAATTGAATCTAACCAATTGAGGCTCTCAACTAAACCGAAACCCTTGGCTCAAGCAGCTCTCTTGGCCAAGCAGTTGAGCTGGGCCAATTTAATAAGCTTCTAAGGGCCGCCATAACGCAAATGTGACAAGTGCCAACAGGCAACATACACACACACGTACACACACACACACACACACACACATACAGGCAGCTATAATATGCATGTATGTGTGTGGATATATATATATGTGTATTTGAGTGTGTTCATCTGTGTGTGTGTTTTGTCATAATTTCACGTCCATTGTCAGCATTTATTCTGCGTCGCATTCAACATGGCGCGCAGCAGAAATGTGGCAGGACGAGCAACAACAACAGCCGCAACGCATTGTCCTGAGCCTGCCTCGCATTTAGCTGGGTTTGTTGTCCTTGTTGTTGTTGTTGCTGCTGCTGCTCCTCCCACATCGTAATTATTTGTTTTGGCTTGCTGGGTTCATTTACTTCATAAAAAGCATAAGAGAAAAACCCCTAAAGAAGCGAGTGAGCGACACACACACACACAAATCTGCATGGCCCCGTGGCAAGGGTTTCATCGTGTGGCATGCCCCACATGTGTGTTTTGTGTTTATGCACATGTGTTTTAATTTTTGTTTGTTGTTTTTAACAACGACAACAGCAGCAGAAACAACAACAAGAACAACAATAAAAACTGTTACACTTTTGTCGCTGTTGTCTTTTGCGTGGGCTCAAACAATTACAAATTATGGCTCAGTGTACGCTTAGGAGCTTCCTACCAGACCTGCCCCGTTTCGGGTTACCTTTTTTAATTGTTTTTTCCTGCTGTTGCTTCTGCTTCTGCTTCTGCTGCTTATGTTCCTGTGGTGTTGTATTGCCCAAATGTTGTTGCTGTTGTTTTTATTGTTGTTGTTTCTGTTATGGTTAAGTGTCACCTTTGTTTATTTGAACATGCCAAGGGTTTTCAAGTGTAGCTGCGGCCTAAGCAGGTCAAAGTTGAAAACGCCTACAGAGCGCACATTGCAGAGACTTGACTCCTATTGAAAATCTTGAACTTCTTTGGCAATATTGTTAATCAGTTGCAAATACTACAGATCTATTTTTAGTTTTAAGTGAACATTTATTTTGTTTTCAAGGATCACTTCATCTTAATTTATTATGAATAAAATAATATATAAATGTTGTATGGTTAATTTTATTTTTTTTTAAATATTTATTTTATTATGAATAAAATTTGAACATTTGATCTTAATTTATTTTCATATATTTTTATTATTTAATTTTTATTGAATCTATTTTTTTGTTGTTGCCAATATTCGAATTAGTTATCCATTTCAGTTGAAATTTATCGCGAATAAATCAGACAGTTGATATATTACACTAATTGTCATTCTTCAGTTATTTTTAAGCGCTGCAGAAAGGTTAAACTAATTAAAGTTGACTTATCAATAAAAATAGAAGGAAATTTATTGAGTGCACAAGCCCACGCGCGAATTTTATTCCAAAATAGACAATGTCAAGAGATGGAAGGCAGAGACACTCAGATACAGAGACAAGCAGACGGAAAGACAGAATCTGATTTGCGCAGTGTTACACTGAACTACTCACCTTTTGTGCTGTTGTTTATGTGCTAATAGAATATGCCAGATACATATCTACTTATATACGTATATATATATATATATCCATGTATAGAGCAGCATATATGGAGCTGTACACAGTTACCAGGAGACCGAAGCGTTTATTATACAGATTTATTTGCCTATTTCTACGCGCGGAACGTGACAAAAAGCTCGTTTTTCTTTGTATGAAAAAATACATAAAAAATGCCCAGCAGCAACAATTTGTGTACATACCTATATATATATATATATATAAATATATATATATATATATATATATGTGTGTATATGAAAAGTCAGTTTGAAGTAAATCTTTATGCAAAATGTTTGGGCAATGACTGGCCCACATTTTGTGCACACATTTGACACCCGAAATGCCTTTTACTTATTTTTTTGGTGTCAAAGCAAATATTTTGAGCAACCTTTTTTATTACATTTAAATAATTTGATTGCAAGTGCTGACAGGGTCCGGTCGGAGCGTTTAAACTTGCACCGCGCCCGCACTCGCCATTGACCTTTTATTATTATTATTATTATTATTCTTTTTTTCTGTATTTTTTTTGCAACAGTTTTCAATTCAATTTAATTCACTTTGCGCTCGTGTGGGCGTCTCAGATACATTTTCTTATTTAATTTTTTTATTTTTGCTTTTTGTGCTCCTTTCTGTACTCAGTTTTATTTGTTACAGCATAAAAATTTATTATCATAATAAGCAGGCGAGCCGAAAAGGCCGAGCTACTTTTTTAGCAGCAGCTACCCATATGAGAAATATATACATATATATTTTTTTGCTTTTCTGTGCTTTTTCCTGCAACCCTCGAAATGTTTTTTATGTGTGTTTTTGTTTCTGTTTTGATGGAAATTCGATATTTGCAACATGTATTGAATTTTGATCAGTTGCCTAGTAAGTAATACGCCATATATATATATATATCTTGTAAGATATTTCTTGCTGCTGTTGCCTGCCTACATTGATTTAAAGTGCGAGCAACTAATTCGGCAGCTATTGATTTTGTGTGCTCCAGTAAAATGTAGCTCAACGGCAGCAGATGCGTATCTGCAAACAATTAAGAAAATTCTCAAATGAAATTTACGAAAAGGAAAAAAAACATTCCGAAACTCTCTACGCTACACTTCCTGCTGCTGCATACCCATCCAAGTGCCGACTTTTGCCCGGGCACAGTAGCAACTCATGTCTGTTACCATTTGTATCTAGATACGCATTTATAGTTACGTTCAGTGGAGGGTTTCAGGTCTGATGTGTGTGTGTGTGTGTGTGTGTGTGTGCGTATCTGTGTACCTCATGTGTGTGCTGTTTCTTTGTAGGTTTTGTGTGTAATTCTATTAGTTGCAAGTTGTAGAGTGTGGCACAGCTCTTTTGACGTAAACAGCCAACGACAAACCTCAATGAAAGCAAATTAAAAAACTTTTGCCCTGCCACCAGGCAGCGCAATGAAGAGGGGAGCGATGGGGGAACCATGGGCCAGAGGGCCAGAGGGACCAGGCGAATAACAAACGAATGGCAGGCTCCCCTCTTTTATTTTTAAAATCGTTTTTCCATTTGCCGTGTTCAACGAAATCGAGTGCAACTGTTTGTTGTGCAAAAATTTAGCTACTTTTTTGCACTCAATTCGAACTAAAGTAAAGAGCATGTGGGCAACAGGAGTAGAGAATGGGAAGATGCAATAAAAATTAATCACTTAGGTAATGAAATTTTGTGAATTAACTTTAATTACAAACAAAATAGTTTTGTATATTCTAAGTGTGCGTTGCTTAAATTTACTCACCAATTTAGGTTTTTCTTCGTTTGATTATCATTTTATTTATTTGAGTAAATGTAAATAAATTGAATGTTCACTCAGAAAATGTTCTATTTTAACATTATTCATATAATATACCAGGTAACAAAATAAATGATGTAACTAATAAATTTTAATTATATTAAATATACGTGTAGAAAGTAACTCTATAAATTATAAGTAAATATAACTTTTTAGACAGACAAAAAAGTAATATTGTAATTGAACTAATTTCATTTTTTAATTTAGTAAATAAATATACTTAAGAATAGATTTAAAAAAAACTTTTATAATTGGAATTGCAATTAAAATTGGTTTTTATATAAACATACTCAGAAAATTCCACAGTGCAGCTGTTTTGCTTCATGGTTTTGTTAGCTTTGTCACCTTTTTGTTGGTTATACTTCTCAAGTGAATATAGCCTTTGACTCAAAACAAGGCCTTGCAAATCTAGACTGGATGGCAAAGTCTGCCGTTGATGAAAGGAATAGATCTTGATAGTGATATTTGGCTATTAAATAGCAGGTAGGATGTATATAGAGACCACGCATGGGCAACGTTTAAGTTTGAAACGCAAATTTTTGGTTATTACACCTTATCCTTACGTTTGCCTAGTAGTACATGAGTTCTTTGTCCTATCCCACAGACAGCTCTAAACACAATTCATATTATAAAACACTTCGGCAGACCTAAGCCCTACCACAAGCCACTCTTAGGTCGTTCAATGCTTGGCAAAGACAAAGTCGGTGCCTTTTTTCAAGTGTAATTTTTTCTTTTTAACGCGTTCTGTGTTACTGTTACCAACTCTGCCGCCACTTGTGGGCATCAAATGTAGCGCCTACTGCTTACTTACTCAGCTCTTTTCGGCCGCATAACGCACTTTGGTAGCACTCGAGAAGCTGAGCTTGGCATAAATGCCAAAAAACCGTCACAGAGAATGTGCCTAAGCGACCTATGAGAATTTCTATGAGTGTGTGCGCGTGTGTGTTTGCTACCCTTCAATTTGATGCACAGACATGCCGTCATTTAGGCAGACAAACACTCCGCAAAACTCAACTGACAACCAGACAGAGCGGACCATACCGAGAGCACCAACCACTGTAGAACTATGAAAGAGTATAGGGAAAAGGGTGAAGGCGAGCTGGAGGCATGGAGTATGTCTGCAATGCGAGGCGCATTTGTATTTTGGTTTTATATATTTTATATACACACATATATTTACTTTACAGAGAGTGAGGGAGAAAACAAAAAATGATTTATCACTTTGGTGCGCGGCGTGTATCTGAGTTACGTTTGCTCAGTTGACTTTGACAGGCCGCCGACTGCGTGCAGCATCTCTCTCCCCGCAAGCGCCGCTCCATCCGACAGAGTTGCCGCACTGCGTGAGGATTACAAAACAGCAACTCATGTGCATGATGAATTAAATTAGCAAAAAAAAATATATTACAAAAAAACTAACTAAAAAACCTGCCTGAAATTGTAAAACACAAATCGCATAGGCAGCCCCTGATGGAACGGAACTCTTTGCTCATTTTCAAAAACGCGGCTTGGTTTTCGTTTTATTATAAAATGTTTTTCACATATTAAAAACCTGCCCCAACATTATCAGCAGCAGAGCGAAATAATAACAAATGTAGTTTCAAGTTTTTGCATTTACAAAATGAGCTCCGCTTGTAAAAAGCAAATCTATCTTAACAATTTTGTAATTAAATGTAATGCTCATAAAAGAGCACTTGGTATTGTTTTTAATTTTTAGACACAACCGAGAATATCTACGGCACGCTAAAGATTTAATACCCTTGTAGATATTTGCCTTTTGCAGATGTGTGGCAGAAGTGAAGCTCGTAGATGCTCAGTTTGATGAAAATATCTTGGAATTCAGAAGAGCTTAAAAGAAGGACATAAAATTACCTACCTACCTTCGACCAGTTTTTCCTGTGGCAGCTATATGATATAGTGGCCCGATATTGATAATGGATAATGTATTGATAATGGTATTCATTAGATACCGAGTTTGGTCTAGATATCTTGATAAATAAATAAGTTTAGCATACAAGAACCTGCTTTTCGACCAGTTGTTCCTTTAGAAGCTATATTTGTATATTCGTACTTCCTGCAACAGACAGACGGACCTATGCAAAGTTTCAAGATGATAGCCTCAAGACTAAGAGACTAGTTCGCATAGAAACAAACAGACGGACATTATTATCAGCAAGACAGATAAATAAGTACTAACTAAATACTAACAATTAGTATTTGCCTTTACTTATTCATTTAAATAAAAATAAATATTTTAGTAAGTTTTTATGCCTAAAAGAAAACCCAAATATAAACTCAATGTCCCAACCCAAATTCTCAACATATAAAACTGACAAATTTGTTTAGTTTTTAAAAAAAGGTTTTTCATTTCATTTCTCATTTTGCATTTTTTCGCTTGCGAAACAGAAAAATATCTTTGTTTTGTCGTACATAGATGTATATAATAGTTATATATATATATATAATATATATATATACATATCAATATATAAATAGTTATTCACAAGAATTCGAATTATTCATAGAGTACATTATATATATATATTAAGAGTGGCATTAAATTATAACTTAGAACTTAGCATTGTTTTTTAAGGTATATTATATGTTACAAAATAAAAAATAAATAACAGTTTTGGGCTTTCATACTGGTACAAGTGTTTGCTTCTCTCCACAACTCTCCCTGCTTCTCTCACTCCCTCTCTCTCTCTCTGTCTCTAGCTAACTAACTTCTGCTAACTCTTTCTAATTTGCTTAGATTTTTTTGTTTTATTTGTATTTATTTATATGCTGCTTAGTTTGAAACTGTTTTGCTAAAACTGTATGACGAGTAGGCGAGTTTATGATCCAAAATATGACATATACATATACGTAATTTTCTTAATTTTCTTAATTTTTTGTTTTGCTTACTTTGTTGCTTTGAAATAAATGCTCTTAAGTGTTGGTATCTTTCGTACATGCTATAGGCAGTTTTTAAACATTTACTCTTGTGTATATACCATATATATGGATATATGTGTACATATATATATAAAGTTTATCTCATATAGGTTTGTTTTTTATAATATCAGTTAGTATTTTCTTTTGTTTTTACAGTCACATATATATATTTAGTATTTTTGTATTCATGTATTTATATTGTGTATACGCCATGTAGTTTTAACCCATTTATGAAACTTCTATTATTATTTTATATTGATATTATTATTATTATTACAATATTTTGGTAAGCGTAAGTGTTCAAAATGAGCTTTACTGCATAGTTTGTTTTATTATTTAGAGTTTTTTACGTTTGCTAGCTAATTGTTGAATGCTATTCTTTTCTTTACACAAGTTCAAGTTCTCTGCATGTGTCTGTAAGTGTAGATGTATGGGTGTATTGAATTAATTGTAGGAGACTACGTATTTGCAGTGGCATTTACTTATATTTAGGCATATCAATATAACTAGTTTAGGCGTGTTCTTCTTTATATACATATACAAGGATTTGCGCTTTAAGGGGAAGCAGGGGAGCAGGTTTGAGAGCAGAGCAATGAATAAGCGGCATTTTTTTTAGCTCTATAGAAATAGTTAAATAAAAGTTCTTTAAGCTTTACTTTGAAGATAGTTAAACAAAACTTGCAGTTTCTAAGGTTTTGACAAGATAGAAAACTTTGCAGATTGCGAAATTGGAAAGAAAAAATATTTAAAATAACCAAAAACTATTACAACATTTTTCAATGCTTGCTTTAAATAGATTTAGAGATTTCCAGCATTAATTAATTAATTAATAAACCAATTGCAGATTTCTAAGAAATAAAACTACCAAATACTAAAGAGTTGTCATTTTATATATGAAGAAAACTTTGCTCGCATTATTTAAACACACCTTGTCAATTGTCAAAATGTGCTTATATAGACGGACATTTAAGATACAAAATCTTTGTGCAGTTTATAAATCTTAAACTTGTTGCTTGGTCTAACTGATTAAAAGCATATTAAAAAGTTAGCTGGCAAATGCACTAAACGCATTTTGCAGCTCTGAAGCTCTGAAGGGAAAATGAATGAATGAAAATGCCGTTTGGCAAAAGTTTTCTGCAACTGCAGCTGAACTTTGTGGAAAGTTCATTTTAGCTCACACAACAACAACTTGACATTGCCACGCCCCCCTCTCCCTCAGCCATTCTGACTACTCCCTGCCCCTAAGCACAATTCATGCAACACATGCGACTTGCTACATAAACACAACACACAACACAGCAAACAGAGCACAAACAAATGCAAGTGCAACTGTATTTGTATCTTTGTATCTTTTAGTTTGTATCTGTATCTTTTGGTCGTGCCCGTGTGTGTGTCTATGTGTTTAATGTACTTGGATTTATGTTTGTACAGTGCACTAAAATGACTTTACACTGGGTAAACAAAATATTTGTTACGCTGCGCGCACTTCCTGAATGGGGTTGAAGGGGGGGATACAGCAGGGGCTAGGTGCGGGGGTTTTTAGTGTGCGACATGTTAGGTTTTTCTTTGGGTTTGTATAACTGCAATTTTGGACTCTAGACAGAATTTATAATTTACTTTAGCTGCCTCGCATTCGCACTTGCTCTCTCTCTCTTTCTCCCACTCCCACTCTTTCTTTCTCTGTCTCTGACTCTAACTCCTTCTCTAATGCACCCTTTGCTGCCTCTCGCCCTTTCTCTTAATTTTAGCTCGCACATATTTTAGTAATTAAAATGATGCACCAGGAACCAGTCCCTATAGAAATCACTGTCACTCTGTCCAACTGCTGGACAGGCATCCTCCAACATATATATCTGCTTCTCTTTCACTTAAAACGTCTCCTGCTCTACCTCCCGCTCTCCCTCTCTTCATACCAGATACGCCTGCACATGTGGGCCCTGCTGTTGACCACTCGCCTGTTGTTGTTGCTGTTGTTGCTGTTGTTGCTGCTGCTGCTGTTGAGGATTGGACTTGACCGCTGTGCTGGGACCCAGTGTGCCCGCATGTGCCGTCTGCAGCTGCTGCTTGGGCTGGGGTCGCCAGGTCTGTGCCCGCTGCTGTGCTTCGAGCGGAGCTGCTGCTCCGGCAGCTGGCATCATCAGCATGTGCTGCTCGTTGTCCAGCGTGGAGTAGTCCGAATCGATGCTGGAGTAGATGTGCTCCGAGGGCGGGCGCATGCCATGGTGTTGATAATATTGTGCATGCAAATGATGCGGCCCACCTGGATTGACGCCCACGCCAACAGCCACGCCCACAGCCTCACGTTCACCGCGTCGCTGCGGTCTAGGACTGGGCGTGGCCGTCGTAGCCGTGGAATAGTTTTGTTCAGCTACGGCAGCAGCAGCTGCGGCCACTGCAGCCGCCGCCTCCGCCGGTCCACAGTAGGCAGGAGGCGGTGCCTGGCGATAGAGCAGACCCGGACTGGCCGGCTGCTTGATGCGCTCGTGATTGTGATCCAGCGTGTAGTTGTTGCCCCTATAGGTGGGATAGTCGACGGGCAGAGCATAGCGCAGCTTCTCCCAGAAATGACGGTCGGTGCGCCGGATCCGATGCACCGCCGAGGTCTTCAAATATGGCAGCAACTCAATGTCGCTCTCTGCCTCGAAGGCCACCTCGGGCTCCTCAATGATGACCAGCTTCTGTGGGCGACCCCTCAGTGCGTCATGCAGGGATCGCCGCAGCTCACAGCGTGACCATTCCGTTTGCAGGAAATTGCGTGTCAAGAGGATGACTACACGCCGGGACACACGACTTGCCTCCAGCAGCTGATAGTGTGTGGCATCATGTGCCAAATCCCGATGCTGCAAACAGACGCGCAACGCCGGACGACCCGTTTCCAGTTCACTGGCCAGGTGCTGGCACACAAACTCTGAATCCTTGGCGGAGTGCAGCAACAGGGCATCGTAGAGTTTCTCGGATTCCTCGCAGCGTGGCCCGAACACGCGCACCCCGTAATGCGCAAACAGCCAAATTCTCAAGGATTCCCGGAAGACGAACACAATGATGATGACGACGAGCAGAAAGATGAGCGCCAAAGCGGCTGCCAGCAGCGGTATATAGGATTCGGGTATGCCATGCTGCAGCATGGAGCCACCCGAATAGTAGTCGGTGCAGGCCGCACCAGTTGAATTGAAATCCAATTCCCGTTTCTGTGTGGCAGCGCCCGACGCGCTGCTGTCCGCATAAGCTGCAGCTGCTGTATTTGGCGCCGCCATGCAGTAGATGTCCTGTGCATCCTGGACAATCAGGGCATTGTCTGCCACATAGGAGGTGAGCGCCTGCAGGAACTGGCAGCGGCAGCTCCATTGATTCCGGCCCAGCGATATGGCGCGCAGTCGCTGACCAAAATGTGTCGCATGCAGCTGCCAGATGGGCAGTGTGACCAGACGATTGCCATCGAGACGCAGCAGCTCCAAGGAGACCAACGGTGCCAGCGTGCCATTCTCGATGTTGGCCAGTTGATTATTATGCAAATACAGTTCCCTCAAGGCGGACAATTGCTCAAATTCATAACCATGCAGCGTCTGCAGGCGATTATCGGATAGCTGCAGCAGCTGCAGTGTGGCCAGACTGGCGAAAGTGCGATTCTGTATGGCTGCCACCTGGCTGCCATTCACATACAAAGCCTTCAGATTTTTGCGTCCAATGAACGCATGATTCTTGAGCACTGGGAAATTGTTGCCATCCAAGTAGACAATGCTCGAGTCCATGGGCACACGACGCGGCAGCTCCATGGTCAACTGATTGCCGCAATCGACCACATTGGTGGACCAAATCTGATCGTGATAGCAGGTGCAATTGTGCGGGCAGGTCATCTCGCAATCGCAGGCATCAAAGTCACAGCAATGGCACAGCGCAAAACAATGCGATTCGTAGCGGCAGAGAAAGTCCTGTGGACGCAACGCGCTTAGCGGACGCACTGCAGCACCGCGAGCATGCGGCATGACGCACTCAATATTTGGCATATCCATGACACGCGGATGCTGCCGTGTGGTCAGATTATTAATACGCTGCAGCCAGTCCATGGTGCAGTCGCACTCGAATGGATTGCCGCCCAAATAGAACTCCGGCAGGGGCTTGGGCGCCAGCACCGGAGCAATGCGCAGCTGTTGCAGCTGCAATTTGCTCAGCTGATTCGCATAGAGATCGACGCGTGCCAAATTCGACTTGTCGACAAAGGCATTGGGTAAAACATTGCCAATTAGATTGTTATTTATGAAGAGCAGCTCAATGGTATTGGGTATGGACATTGGGCCAATTTCCGTAATGCGATTATGACTGGCATCGAGGGTCTTGACGCGTATCTCCTCCTGCAGCTTGTAGTAATTGCCCAATGCTTCGATATAATTGCCATGTATATCCAGCCATTTGAGATTGGAGGGTATAAATGCATAATCAAACCAGACCAAGTGATTCTCGGAGAGATTCAGCCAGAGCAGCGAGACCAATGTGGCAAACACGCCATTTATATCCGAGAGAAAATTACGATCCAAGCGAATCGCCTCCAGTTCATAGTTCTTATCAAACGCGCCGCGCTCGATGCTCTGTATGCGATTCTTGGCCAGATTCAACACGCTTAAACGAGGCAAATCCGCAAACATGCCCACAGTTATATTCCCTATTTGATTATCGATCAGACGCAGACCGGTTAATTGATGCAGATTCTTGAAGCTTTGATTATCAAAGGTGCGTATTTGATTTTCGCCCAGATCCAAGGTGCGCAACATGGCCAAATCCTGTAGAGCTCGCGGCACCTCATTCAGCTGATTGGAGCTAAGATCGAGTTCCTTGAGATCCGAGCAATTCTTAAAGACAGCTGGCTCCACCACGCTAATAAGATTATTATTCAGCGTCAGCTTGGAGAGCACATAGAGACCATTGAAGAGCTTGTCATCGAGCGTGTGCAGGCGATTCTCGGCGAGATTGAGCGTGTGCAGATTATAGAGCGGCAAGAAGGCATTATCCTCGATATGGCCAATGGAATTATTACGCAAATTGAGTATTTGAAGAAAATACAACTCCTTAAAAGTGCGATAGTCGATGCGTGTCAGCGCATTGTGCGCCAGATTGAGCACTATGAGACGTATGAGTCCGGCAAATGTGGTATTATCAACATGATTGGAGGTCAATTGATTGCCCGACAGATCCACGACAAGCAGCTGCTCCAGACGATGAAACAGGCCCTTGGGCAGCTCATACAGTTCGTTGTTCTGCAAGTGTATCTCACGCAGTTCCTTGCTGCCCGCAAACAGACCCTCCGGCAGCGTCTCCAGATGATTGTTGCTTAGATTCACAATACGCAACGAGGCCAAGCCGGCCAGCGCCTCACCCGATAGCTCCGAGATATTATTATGCTGTAAATTCAAATGCTGTAGGCGACGCAGCCGCGAGATGCCCCAACTTTCCGTAATGGAGCGCAGCTCATTGTGACTGGCATCGAGCAGCTGAAGCTCGCTGCCACTGCCAGTGCCCCCGCTGCCGCAATTCATGTCCGCAAAGCCCAACTGTTCGGCGGTGCGTATGCGATTGCGTGTCAGGTTGAGCGTCTGCAAATTGCCCACGGGGCACAGGAAGCCAGCGGGCAGGGCACGCAAATTATTATCGCTCAAATCCAGCTCCGTCAGCTGCTTCAGTCCATTTAACGAGTCCGGGTAGAGTTCCAGCGCCTTGGCCGGGCCCCATTCGGCATTGCGTGTGCTCAGCTTCAAGGCTTTCAGTGTGGTCAAGCCCTCGAAGGCATTGTTGGGCAACTGCAGCAGCTTGCAAGACTCCAGACGCAGTGTGTCCAGCGTTTGCAGGCGGGCAAAAACAGCCATCGGCAGCTGGGATTCAAATAGATACAAATCGCTGCATTTGATGGTCAATTGGCTGCTGCCATCGGCACCCTGCAAATCCAGGCCCGGCTGACGCTCGATTAACCGCAGCGCACAGTACACCGAGCTGGTGCCGTTATATGTCCAGGTGCATTGATTACTTGGCCCGCTGTGTGCCGGTGCCGGGGACGAGGCCACGGGCTGCATGGCGGCGGCCAGCAGTGAGCTATAATCGTTGGAGAGGCTAACGCTGGCGGCGCCGGCGCCACCTCCGAGCATCGCATGGCTGGCAGCGCTATTAGCACTGCTGGCCGAATCCTTGGGCGCCAGGGCGCACAGGCAGCTGCCGTTTAGGAGGAGCAGCAACAGAAGTAACCGCAGCTCCATGTTCTGGCTTGGATTTGGGTTGGGAATTTGAAGGGGGTGGGGTGGTGGGGCTGTTGCCTAGGTATTACGTTTGATATTTTTCACGTTACGTTTTTCGCGTTTTCACTGCTCAGTTTTTAATTGAAAATGACATTTTTAAATTGGTTTTTTTGTTACGTTTTTTTTTTTCTTTCAATTTTTGATAGCCTTTCAATTTTACTCACAGCACTTAAGAACAAGAATTTTTAAATACTTGTATTTAATTTTGCTTTAATTCATGCACTTCACATTGTATTTTATATTCATTTCATGTTTTCATTTTAGAGTTTCTCAACTCTCATTTTCATCATCGTTTGAAACGCTTTGCGATTATTTTTCTCTTGTATTGTGTTTTTATTTGAATTTTGTGCGTGCTCCACACGTCCGTACCGTACGGCGCTCGCACTCGAACTGTTTGTTGGTTCGCTTAACCAACTGGTCGTAGACCGATGATAGGAATATCCAACAGCCGAACAACTGCAAAGATACAATGTGCAGTTACATACAGAGAGTGCAAACGAGCCCGTGTGTGAGAGAGAACGAGAGAGCGCGACAGGCACAAAGGAGGCGCATGTGCTCGTCGGGTGGGTTTTTTGCTTAAGACCGAACACGACACGCACACGATATAAACGGCTCTCGCACGCTGCCACTCTCCCACGCTCTCTTACGCTCTCGCATTAGTTACATTTCTTGCCGCTGCATGGCCAAATGGCGCTAGTGTGCCGCCGTAAAAGAGAGCCACGAGTTGCGAGAGAATGTGAGCGTGTGTTTTGAGTCACTTTTTGAGTGGCTTTTTATTTTGGATTTATGAATTGAAAGCAAAGTTATGAATACTCAAAAGATTTTTAAGAATTAAGCCAAATGATGCCAGTTTTTGGGCAGGCAAAAAAATTCTTAACTTAAGGTGATATATATGAGTTCTTTTTTTGAAATATATAGTTTTCTATAAATAAATAGAGATGCCAGAAATAAAAAACATTAAAATAAACAATTGAATAGAAAAGAAATAAAAATAAAATTAACCTAAGCTATGCATCTTAGCCTTAAGCTTTTCCACCTCTTTCAAATATAAATATTATTGTCTAATGGAATTGCATATGGAAATTTAAATATTTAAATACAATATGTTTAAATTATTTATATAAAAAATCAACTTGGGAACTTAATTGTTGGCCAATTTTTCTTGTACCTAAACTTTTACGGCAGCAATCTTATCGGACATATGTGTTTTACAGTCCTATGCTTTGTTTTGGATAATAAAAAGTGTGGAAGAAATTCAAAAGTAAAGATATTTAATAATAATAGTCAAAACATTATTAAAACTTTTCTCCTGCACGTTTTACTATCGAAAATAAACAAACAATGGCCTAAACAACCTACAATTATATATAAAAAAAATCAGATAAGGTTTTATGTGTTTGTATATACTATGGAATTACCGAAAATTCTATTAAATTTGTTAGGAGAAATTAGGTATGAATTAATTTTCAATATAATTATAGTTTGAAAAGTATGTTATATAAAATCTAAAAAAAAAAACTTTTTAATTTCCATTCATATCAATAAAAACGGAAACATTCTTTGGCTAAGACTGAAATTCATGTTACTTTACTTCTAAAATGATAAGCATAAATATCTTAAGCTGCGCTTCCATACTCTCCCTCTCCATCTCTCTCTCTCACTCTCTCTCTCTTTCCATTACTCATTCTCTCCGCGCTCTTTAGCTCAACATCAGTCAACAATCGCCCATATGTGCCTCTCTCCCGCTTTCAACTGCATTTCCATTTGTTCTTGTCGTTGTTGTTGCTCTTAACTCACACGCGCTGCCATCAGCAGCGGCAGCAACAACTTTGAAGACGCATCCGTCAGATACGTTTCCTATTGCGAGGCAACTTCTAATTGTTGCAGCTGCAGTGCAAAGGCGGTTCGTTCGTGCCGGGGGTAGGGAACAGGGGCAGGCAGTCTGCTAGGCAATTTTGTCAACGCTAAAAGATGTTTAACACATTGCTAGGATAAAGATACATATACAGTTAGGATCGCGCACTTTAAGATACATTAGGCAATTCGCCTGGCGGCTCAAGTGTGTGAAGAGAGAGAGAGAGAGAAAGAGAGTGCGAGAGAGAGCTAAGCTAAATATAGTGCAGGCATTGTTTAGACAAGCCGTGAAATGCAATTGGGTGCTATTTCTATATATGCATCTGAAGTATCTTCAATTGGAAGATGTTTGAATTTCAGTTGTTCTCCTTTTGCATTTGTTTTGCTTTAAGGCCAAGGCCATTCACAAAGGCTAGGCGAGTACAGGGGCAGGGTGTGCTTAACTTTCTCACAGTGCGTGGCATTTGAAAATTTATTATTTATATATCGCATATGTATGCAACGGGCGCAAACTTTTGTTTGTATGCAGCAAGTTTTCGTCTAATGCATTTATTATTCATGCCAACTTTTTCATTAACTGACACAGAGCCAGCCACAGCGCGCCCACACATGAACGGCAGATGCTTGCGGTGGCAACCCACCCATTTCCAATTCGCAGGTCCTGGCCAGTCGTCATCGGCAACAATCTACAAAAAGGCCAAAGCCCAAAAGTGAATTGGCAAAGGTGGAGAAAAAGATGCCCCCCCCACTCCCCTTCTTTTTCTCCAAGAGCGAACAGGTAACTAAGTTAGTGCCCCTCGCCGCCCCCTGCCACATCTCCTGCTCTTGCCCAGATCTGGCTCTGGCTCGGGCTCTGAGTAGGTTTCCACGACAACGCAGACGAAGACAAAGTCCCAACACATTGGCATTGTTTCCTCTTATTTTTTGTTTTTGTTTTTCGGCTGGTGCTAAGGTGTCGGAAACTTGTTCAACTTGTTTCCATTTTACTATTTTTTCCCTCAGGTGTGTGCCTGTGTGTGTGTTGTTGTGTGTGTGCGAGGCTGTAAAAATAGCATCAACGCAAAATGCTACCTCATATTTAGGCCTGTGTGGCACAGGCAACAGTAGCCGCCCGGGTTTCCTATTTGGCATCTGTTGTTGCTGCTGCATCAGTCCGCAGGACACTTTTTTGTTATCACCAGCAGCAACACAAATTGACAGCCAGTTGTCAGTTATCAATAGACAAGCTCAATTAAGCGCAGTAATACCACGTTTTAGTTTAATGTTAAATGTAAAAAGTTCAAATTACAAATTTTCAAGCTATCCGTAAGCCATACTGTTTCAAAACTGAAAAGATTTTCATGCTTTATGCCATTTCATACAAATCTTGGCTTTTAACATGAAATTTCATATTAGAAATTGATTCATTTAAAAAGTATTGACAAACATCTTTTAGAAACATTTTGAAGTCTTATTTAGAATACCTAGTTTTATAATTTTTTTAAAATCATTCTATAATCATAAGGGTACAACGCAACTTTTGAACAGTTCCTGGGCCTAACCACTTTATTTAACTTCCTTGACTAAATCTTGAGTCATTTATTAGGCTGGCCTTCTAGATTAAAATCTATCCAAACTTTGCAAAAAAATAAATCTACTTTTAATTTTGACTATTTTTTTAAATTAATTTTTGAATGCTTTATTTTTTTAAATATTTTTGAAAATCTACGAAACCTTTTTTATGTTTTTTTTGCCAATTTTTTAATAAAAAAAACTCATGGAACCCTCATCTAAATTCCTTCTAGATTCCAAAGTATCAATTTATATGAGATATGACTTCATTAATTTTATAATATTCATTTGAGAATCTATGGTTGATTGACTTAAAGCCGTACGACGGTTTGTTTTAATTACCATTTACATCTGTATATCATTTAGCGTATGCATATATAAACATATCTTTGATATGTATAATATAACGACAACGACCTCCATAGACGACAACAATCGTCCGGTTTGCGTGTTGTACTCTGTTGTTATCTACGCCAGAGTCTGAGAAGTCATAGCCCACCATGAATTATCTGCAGCCAAAGAAAGTCACAAGTACAAAGACAACTCTATGCCGGAGATGAGGAGCCAGTCGAGGGTTATCAGCTGTCGCTTAGCTGTTGCTGCTGCTGCTCTCTGATATGACAGCGCTTCGCTGGTATTATATTTCAATTTATAGATCATATTTTATGGCTAGCAATATATTTAAATGTGCATTAAATTACGTAATAAATTTAACAACTGATGCTAAACTCTCTTACGCTGACTGCCTCTACCTCCCTCTCGTAAGCTCTTTGCCTCTCTCTCTAATTAGAGAGCCGACAATAAAATGCATCGCAGCCAAGTTTAATTACCAAAAGTGCGACAAACGTGGCAATTTTTCGATTAGAGGCGCCGTTGCGAGGCCCCAAAGCGATTCCGATTCAATGGAGCACAGCGCCCATATATATGTATATCTGTTTCGGTTCCATTATCAAGCACGGCGCAGCCCTTGCCTCACCAAAAAAAATTTGTCATCAAGGGAAAGAGCACAAACAAAATATTGTGCAATGGCAAATGCTGCAGCCAAAGAGCTGATATAAAATATGCCCGCACAGGCCAGGCCCGGATAGATGCGGCCAGTTTCACGGCCGGACACGGAATTTTGACCAAAAATTGAACTAAAAACAAATTTTAGCAGCAGCTGAAATTGACAGGCGCTTCTATAGCCGGGGAGGGAGGGCACAGGATGCGACTAAATGGAGCTGCCGCTGCACAGTGGGAAAAAAAAGGTTGGAATGATATGCTACATATGATTTATAATATAAGACTAAATCATATTTAGATATAATAAGCAGTTATGTTTGCTGGAAAAGCAAATAATATTATAACAACATAAGATTATACCATTTCTGACTGTTTTGGTTGGGAGGGAATTACTTACTTTTTATCAAAAATGAGCTTGACACAAATTTGAAAAATTTGAACATTTTTAACTGAAATTAGATCTTTTTAAAGACAGATAGACAGACGGATAACTATGTACTCAGAAGTACCTTAAAGAATCTGTATTCAAGTATCCAAAAATAAATAATAAAAAACAATTAATTAATAACCGATTATATATAATAATTAATAATAAGTAAATAAAACGTAAATCAGGGAACCGAATTTTCGGTGTCAGTTCCGATGTGCAGCAAAAATGTATACTTCGGTAAAAGGTTCATTTGTGGTTTTAAAATAGTTATTCCTTTATTTATTGGTAGCTTGATTTTTATATGGTTTCCAGTTCCTATTCTGATGCTAAGTTTCAATTTAGTGGCACATAGTTCCACTTTCTGTTTGATTCCCTGACTAAAATACGATTGAGAAACGCGTGAATTATTTAATTGAATGCACCACTGTGCGCTCTTGCTCTTGCTCGCCTTGGCCCTCGCAGCAAGTGTGAAGATTGCTGGACTGCTGTAGTTCTTCTTCTTCGAGCACCAACACACTGTCTCTGTCTCTGCCATCATCTTTGTTGTTATAGTTGTTGTTGTTGCTGGCGCTGCCATGATATAAATTGCACAGCTGAGCAGGCAGCATAATCGCATGCAATTATGCCCCACACAATCACAACGGCAAAAGTTTGCAAAACTCGCCAAGCAGCAACCAACTCAGCTGGAAATACTGTAGCAGCAGCCGCAGCAGCAGCAGCAGCAACAGGAGCAAAAGCAGAAGCTTCAATTGGAGAGGGAGCTGTGGGGAGTCCAGCAACAAGCCGGCATTAACAGGTGAGTGGGCTGGGCAGCAGCTCGCCGAGTTAAGAATCCGAATTGAGAGAGCGAGAACGCCCCAGAACCACAACAATGCAACGGCTATAGCCACAGTTGCAGTTTTTTCTGCTGCAACAGCTACCCCTGCCCCATCCTCTATACCGTCTCTGCGTGCTGCTCTCGCCAGTTTTGTTAGTAGCACAATCTTGTCTAACTTTGTTTTGCCATCGTGGCCGGTAGGTTTCCTGTGGCCAGTCTTCTCGCTCACTCTTACTCCCCTTCTCTCCCCTCTCTCTCTCTCTCTCTCTCTCTCTCTCTCTCTCTGTGTGATTTTAGCCATGTCGTCCTTGCCTGATTTTTGAGGCCTATTTTTGTGGCGAGTTTGACGGCGCGCGCTCTTCGAGCTTTGCTTAACTACATTTTCTTTCCCTTTTTGCCGCTCGATGATTGCAATTGGATGCACCGGGGTAGCCATCGTCCTGTGCAGCTTTGATCTATTGATGGATTTTCTGTTCAGCTAGTTCTACTGTTGCTTCTTCAGCTTGTTGTTGTTCTTGTTGCTGTTGTTGCTGTTGGTAGGTTGTCTTGTCCAGTTTTCAGTTTTGTGCCACGCTTTCAGCAAATATTGCATTTTGCGTTTTCCAATTAAACTTGAACAAGTGCCGCCTTTTTGTCTACTCGTCACGCGTTTTCCTTTCACAAGTGTTCAGAAGGATTTCAGTTATCGAGAATGAATTTTGCATCCTTTGGGTAAGCTGAGCAGCTGAGAACTGAAGATTCGTGTTGATTTAACAAAAAGAAATTTAAATGGAAGCCTTCCAAGCTTTATGTATTGGTTGTAACAGCAGATAGATTTATCTTTAGAGTATGTTTTGTTTAAGATAAGAACACCAATTACCATAAATATATACAATTTATACAACCTATCATTAATAAATTGTATTCGAAATCAAGTTAAATGTGAATAATGCAAAAATATAATAACTAAATACAATAAGAATAGTCTTAGTAGAGTAATAATTAATATTCAGAAGAATATTATGATCT
This sequence comes from Drosophila littoralis, assembly GCA_018903485.1. Classification (NCBI taxonomy): domain Eukaryota; kingdom Metazoa; phylum Arthropoda; class Insecta; order Diptera; family Drosophilidae; genus Drosophila; species Drosophila littoralis. The sequence continues at coordinate 4,934,416 of JAEIGF010000297.1, read as the reverse complement.
GTTAGTGTATCTATAAGTTATTTCATGCTACAAATTAGTTTGCTCTCTCAGAACTAAATGCTGTGCCTAATCTTACACATATTTCCCAACACTTAAGCCCAACAAAATTACATTTATCTTTTATCTTTTTAAAAAGATTAAAAACTCCTAACTAGTCTTTAACTCATTCACAGAAAACTAAAACGTCTTTCCGTGAAAGCAGCAGTGCAATAATTCTTGGAAAATTTCATGGCAGTAGTGAATCGAGTACAGCTGGTAAGAAAAAAAACGGAAAATAAATAAATAATAGCAATTACATACGAACGCGCCGAGCTAATAAAACCGGCAGCAGGCAACATTACATAAAACAAGCGCCTCTTGGCCAAGTTCGTCTGGAGCCGGCTTAGAGCGCGCACTTGAGCGCGTTTATAGCACTTTAAGAGGCCCGGTAAATACATAAAACAAAGTTCTAGCCAGACTTTGCCCCCCTCAATCAACGGGAGTGTGCCTTCAATTTGGACACGTGCAGCTCTCGAGTGTTTTACAATTTTTCATTTAGCAAAAGGAAAATTCCTAGAAATTGTTACCCGGCGTCTAAACTAGTCTACGGTAAGTGAGCTCTAACTAAAATAGAATAGAAATGTCCAGTTGCTCACATATAATATTTAGGAATTTTGTCATGCATAAGAAGGCATAACTGAAAATCCAATGACAATTGTTAGAGAATGCCGTGCACGTAGCTCGCTCGTTAATTCTACGAACTCAAAAATCATATATAGGTACATATATACAATAACCAAAAAGCAAGACAATTAAAGCATATTTTTTTCCTGGTAAAACGCCACACATAACCTTGCCTGCATTTTAATCATCAACAGTTTTTTTATTTTTTGGTTCTTTGGTTCGTTTTGTTTTTATTATTCTCTTGTATTCTTGCGTGGTTTTGACGAATTTCAACGAGCTGGTTGCACGTGCTGCAGTGCGAGCCACATCAATCAAAAATAATTTATTTGAGAGCAGCCAAAGTCAGAGTCTTGGCCATAGAGCCAAAGCTCGTGGCTTGGACATCTGAGATAGCGATATGGTTATGGTTAATGGTTACAGTCGTGGCTGGGCTGCAAAAGAACTGCCCAGAGACACGTTGATAATACCTAAAAACAAAACAAAAAAACAGAAAGAAAAGCCTCAAATGCATTTCGTGGCAACTCTTCTTTGTCGAATTGTAATTGTGTTAGAATTTTTTGTATGCATGACAATTGCTCCCTTATAATTTACGAGCTCGATTTGCTTGCGAGCCTGTCCTCAATTAATTGATTTATTGCAGTTCGGAGCTATACGTGTCGAATAGTGGGAGTTGAGGGAGACTATGTGGAAACTGAAAAAAATGAAAGAAAAAGAAAACCATGAGATACGACAAAATAAAACTAAGGAAACAAATGAAAACTTAAAATAATTCTGAAAAATCAGCCAACAGTTGTTTTTTAAAAAGTTTGAAATATTAAATCTATATATAAAAAAAATCCTATTATTATTCTGCCTAACATTGGTCGGAGATCTGTTCAATTTCTTCAGCAGCCGCTACGCCGATAAGCTGCTGAGGTATCAGAACGCGAACGCAAGGGTCCAGGGTCCTGGCCGACCCCATCACGGAGAGTCGCCTCCAAATGTTACAACCCTGAGACCTACCTACAAGACGAACCTTCTAAACACCGTACAGTAGTATACCGAACATGTCTTCAATCCCCATGTCATCCCAATCCCCCTTGTAAAAATCACCTCAATATAAATACTATATAAGATAAAGAACTGTAATTATAGCCTATTTCACACTCTTATGCTTGGTAGAGATCTGAAGGTTCTGATCGATTCCAAAGCATAATAAATCATATTAAATTAAAAAAAAAGTACATTTGTGTTCTTATACATTTTTAAAGCACCAAAACTCACTTAAGTTTACGCTAAAAAATAGATTGAAAAAATGTGAAATATTAAGAATATAAAAAAGAAAATGTTTGCTACGTGCGATTCGACAGTCACGACTCGCAGATAATCATTTTCAACGCCTTAACACATGTCTTCAGCAAAGGGTGAAATTTGTGTGTGTTTGTGCGCGTGAAGGGGTCGGGTTGGGGATTTAAGTTCTTTAAATGTATTTAGACTGCTTAATTCCTTTATCTTGTGGCCGCAGAGTGCAAAATGTTGGCAGCTGCCATGGGCACAAAGAGTTTTATTGTGCCCGAATCGCTGTGTGTCTTATTTACAAAATATTTATGCCAAATGTCTGGCCATATATGTAGAGCCGTAATTAGATAGTCAAATAACTTGACGCTGAGGCCAAAAATCAATAGCAACCACCACCGACACCAAGAGCAGCAGCCAGTTCGAGCCGTGAGCTGACAAAAGATGCTCGGGTACGTCCATTAAATTTGTCACCCGCGGCTAAGCTAAATGTCAAATAGTTGGCACACAGTCACACACACACACACACACACACACTCGCACTCGCACTCGCACAACAATAACAGCATCAATTTGACACGTACAGGCGCTAATGATGGGAATGACCAGCCAACTGAGCGATCGAATCCCATTGACCGACCGCTCAACATGCCCACAATTGTGCCTCGACCCCGAACTCTCTTTTCCCAACCATCCACCGTTCGGCTGTGTTGGGAACTTTTGGACATCCTGCCGTTTCCTGGCTCAACCAGAATGTGGCCCTAACCTATGTGTCAGTTGACATTTGGAGTTGTCGCGTCTCAGCGACTGCCAATTTAATTCCCATTGACAAAATGCACAATTGCTCTCTAGTCCTTTGTCCCGCTTGCTGCCCCCCGCACCCTATGTCCAGTTACGTTTCGCCTTTTGTTCTGCATGTAACTCTTGTTGTTGTCCTCCAGTAATTTCTGTAATTTCTGCTTGTGACAGCCGCCTCGTCGCACTGCTTGCTATTAATTATTTTCGAAAATCGCTTGTAATAACAATAAATTTTTGGCCCATAAGATTCAGTCTGCAGGCCCGCTTCAGCACCCTGCGGTTACCAGCCTTTACAGTCAGTCTGGCTAATTTTTTTATGGCAACACAACTGTTAAATTTTACACGACATTCAAATATTTGTCCCAAAAAGAAAAAAAAAAATAGAAGAGAGTATCTTTACTTTTCAACGAAATGCAATCAATGCAAATGTTTATATTGGGCTTTTCGACTGTCTGCTCTATTGGGGAGTTAACCTTTCCCTCTCTCTCTCTCTCTCTCTCCCTCTCTCTCTCTCTCTCTCTCTCTCTCTCTCTCTGGCTTGTATCTGTCAAGGTCCCAGACATGCGAAAGCAACCACTTTCAATTTTGACGGCATATCGATTTAATAAATTTGCGTGTGCGTCCCTCGCGACAATTTGATTGACAAGCCACGTCCGTCCGTCCGTCTCCCATTCCATTATCAGTCAGTCAGTCAGTCAGTCATTCATTCATTTGTTGGGGGGTTTTCCAAAAAGTCCGCTGTTTACATTTCGAATGTGTTCGGGTCAGGTTTTTGCTCTGTAGCTATGATACTGCTGCTGCTTCTTCTTCATTATTTTTATGTTGGCCCAAGAGCATGGGAAATTGGTTTAATTTTGTTACAAATGTCAATGTTGGGTTCTGGTTGGGACTGCAAAAATTGTTTGCTAACGATTCCTTTGCCCTTTTCCCATGGTTTTGCTATGATAGGGCGAATGGGTGTTGTGTTTTTTAAAATCGAATTGGTTCCACTTTCAAGTTTTTAAGAGCAGCATAAAATTGATTAACCTATTAATCCCTGTTCTAATTTATAACACATTTTTGAACTCTAAACGTATTTGTCCCCCATATCGTTACTTTCTTCATTTTTCCTTTTTGTTTTTATTTAAAGAAATTGTTGACAGTATATTAACCAAGCAATATTCAAACATCTCTTTAGAGTAAATCAAATTTATTATATTCCAAGTTCCATAAATCCATTTTATATGTATTTTTTCTTCACAGTTTTTTACTGACCTCCACTTTCCCTTCTTTCTGATTTTGTCGCACACATTCTTTTTATTTTCTTTCATACACAAAAACTAACTTTATTTTGTCCTTCCTGGTCAGTTTATTTTTAAATTCAACATGTTTTCAAATTATTCTGTGTTATAATATTTTTGTTAAAGGAAATAAATAAATATATAATAAAAATGAATAAATATGTAATAAAAGTAAATAAAACCATAATTGAAATAATAAATATATATAAAACATAAATAAACAAATTGTATATAATATGTAAATAAAATAAAATAAATATTTATTTAGTTTTTATTAATATACAAATATTAAAATTATATAAAATCATAATAAAAGATTTTATGTAATGGAAAAATGTTATGAAAATTTTAATTTTATTCTAAACTGAATTGCTACTATATCAATTGTCAATTAAAAGATACATATCTTTAAATAAGTTGGCATGTGACCTGCTTTAAAAAGTATTATTTGGCTTTAGTTGGATCTCAATCTGTTGATACGTTGGCGCAGAGAATTAGCTATTTTAGTGACAGAACTGGAACTAATTTGAAGATGGGTCTATAAGACAGCGAGCAGCGTACGTCCAGTTATCAGCAGCTGCTGTTGGCTGGCTTGACAATTGTCGCCCCTTCTGCGGTGCACCCCTTGGCGCAATTTACAACACTTGCTGGCTGGCTGTTTGGCTGGCATACCAGCATTATCAACACTGAACGATCTTATTTGGGCGATGCATTGCCATAGATACGAACTGGGTGATATGAGAAATAATGGACGCGTAGACAGGCGTGGCTGTTGCTCTGTCCTTTGGTCTTTCGTCTTTCATATAAAATTAATTTCAATTTTGAAAAATTGCCTTTCGAATGTTTGTGTGAAAAACGGAAATGCCATTTTCCCCCCACCCACCGCAACTCCAGCCCACACCCCCGTCCCAATGCCACTCGTCACTCGCACACTTGGCCCTTTTGTTGTTTCCTCTCTTGCAGTCGGAGCGTGCGCCCAAATTAGAAACCAAATGCAGAAGGCGTCAGCGCGCGCAAGGGGGGATGGGGCTTAGATCTGTGGCAGGGGTTGGCCGGGCAGACGTTTGACACTTTTAGTTTTGTGTTTTTCCACATTATGTGCGGGTACACGTTTGCTACGTTCAATGAAAAGTAACGGAACTGGCAACGGGCAACTGGGAACTGTGACCTGTAGAACTAGGCAAACTGGGTACTGTTTTTCCCGCGCTGCCCGCTCAAGATGCACGAGCACGAAATGTTGCACCGACCCCTGGTGAAAATTTACATATGCATAGGTAGAACACCTAAAAAGTTTTTATTGCTAAATCCTTATTATGTGGGAACTGTGTCTGCCTGCGTGTGTGTGTGTGTGTGTATGTGTCGGTCGGCTTCCCAGTCTCTGTTTAGAATTAAAAATTTAATTATCGGTTGCATGTCACCGCCTTTTCAATACCTTCATTATAGACGCCTACTTTTTGAACCGACTTGCTATAATTAAGCGCGCCTAAATATATACCCAACAAAAATAAAACCCAAATACTGAGTTTTAATTGCTCGCCCCCGTTGTCTATTTTTATCTACCAAAAATTCAAGAGCTCGCGCGTCGCGAGTGATAAACACAATTTTATTCAAATTACCCGGATGTTAACAATTTGCTGTGCATGGTTTTTGAGCGCAGGCAGCAGCCGAAACAGCAGCACCAAAGTTGATTTATGAATATAATGTTAGGTTAAGGTGGGTCTAGATCTAACTCTGAGAGCTAGCAATCGGTAACATGCGAAACTGCTGGCAACCGGAAAATAATAAAGTCGTGAGAATTCTGAAAAATTTACCTCAAACGGTATTTGTTCGGATATATACATATATAGAAGGGAATTTCCTAGAATACTGCCCATACGAATTTTTGATAGTAATAATACACACAAAAATAAACCTCAAGATATTTATGCCAATGCTCAGCCAACTATGTTACTAAGGCGAAAAAGGTAAGAGTCTTACTCCAAAAAGGACAAGTTGAAAAATAAACATTAATATACAAATAGTATAAAAATACAAAAATATAATATAAATATAACGTCTGTACTCACATAAGATGATTCCTTTTATAGGCAGTGTTTAAAAAGTTCTATTAGATTAAAGATTAAACATGTTCTGCAATGAAAAATGTAGCCTAATAAAAAGTGCATGTGAATATATATATTTAATAAAATATTTAAATCATTTTAAAAACATTCCATTCGCTCATCAAAAATAGTTTCAAAAGATATATGGCCGTCTTTGCATAGTACACTATTCATCACCATAAACAACAACTGTTTAAAATTCTTGGCAATATTTTTGCCAAGTCATTCAGCAGCACTTTGGTCTCCACTGGCAACCATTGAAGGCAAATCGCAAGTCGAAGCAACCGCCCAACTGTGCAGATGCAGCAACCCTTTCGATGAGGCTGAACAAAAGCCTAAAAACAAATCAACAGCAACTTTTACAATATATCCCATTGAAAGGCAGGCTTTAGCCCAGCCAACACCACAGCACACCCCACCACACGCCACACCGCACCACACTGCACACCCTCTCCTGCTGAGCACCGTAACTACGTACAAACAATGAACTCATAACTCAAGTGACACTTTTTAACTTGACTGCATTTCATCATGTGGCACATGAGCGCATCTTCTTCTTGTTCATATTCTTCTACTGCTGCTGCTGCCATCTTCTTCTGCGTCTTGGACTCAAGTCTTGCTGCTTGCCGTTTGGTTCTTTGGTATTCGTCTACCCTTGCATAGGGTATTTTAATTATGTCACGAAATGTGTAACGCATGTGTAAAGAACAGACTAATTTCGTCCTTCTGTAGCATTCTATATGTGCATTTACAACCTATATCTACCTCCTACATCTACATACTGAATCCATAGCTATATATACAACCTACTTCTACATGTACATCTACATCCTACATCTATATCTACATCCTACTTCTATATTTATGTCCTACTTCTATATTTATGTCCTACTTCTATATCTACATCGTACATCTATATCTACATCCAATATCTATATGTATCCTATATCTATTTCTTCAAGTCTGCAAGAGTATTTAATCAGCGGTATCTCAAACACAACATCTCCATATTGTTTTTTTGTTGTTTTTTTTTTTTCAGTTTCAACAATATTCAAATTGAGTTTTCCAGTGCAGGCAACGACTGTAGTCATCCATCGTCAAAGTTTCTTTTTGTTCCTGTTGTTGTTGCCTGTATTTGTTAGTTGATAAAAGGCCAAGCCATTATATGCATGGCCAAGCTGCACAATTTCAAGTGCCGCTCTGTCCAGGTTGGGGTAGGCGGCCCGGGGAGGGCGGCGCAACAAATTTGTATGCATACGGCTGCTATGGCTACCGCCTGGCCTGGACTGGGCTGGGCCGAACTGCAACTCCAACTACGACCCGACCTTTCCTTTCAATTCAAAGTAGCTCAACTCGAGCCGTAGCGTACTCCGCTCGAATCTCTTTTTTTCCAAATTGTCATTGGCTTTGGGTCGTTCACTGTCCTTCAGAGAATTTCTTGGCTTTCTTTTCTTCTTCAGTTTTTTCAACACACGCGTACAAAATTTCGTTGTCTCATGTCGCCAGGGCTTGTCAACCTGCGGAGCACAAAGCCCCCTCCCGCCCCTTCAGCTTCGTCATCTGCAGCATCATCTCAACCCCGTTGCAAGTGCAATGAACTGCGCGTTGCAGGCTGGCGGCGTTGATTTATGTTACATCTTCTATGGTTACATTGGTCCAAAAGCCCCCCTCTCCCTACCCCCTTCACACAACACTTCCATCCAACGCAGTTGCTTGTAGCCCATTAAGCGCAGCTCATATGTTATGGAGAGAGAGTGAGAGCGGGAGAGAGCGGGAGGGTGCGGGGCACACACACGCACATGTGAAAATGATTTATTAGCGGTAATTGGTGTCACAATGTTCCAAAGAAAATGGAAAGGATTGCCATATCCCATTGCCCATGGCCATGACCAGGTTCTCCAGCTACAATGTCCCGCATTACTACGTCCAGTCACCCAGCCCCACTCCCCCTGCGCTTTGTGCGTTGTTTTAATTATCTTGATTTTAAACTTATTAAAATTGACAAATGATATTCGTAGACAACATCGCGCTGTCGTCTTGTAGGAAACAGGTTGTCAATGGCTGCTTCCTAGAACTCCGTGCGTGCGCGCTCTCAAGCGACTCTTGATAAATCACACGAGGCATATTCCACTTGGGACCATCTTCATCTGCTGCTTACTACCAGCAACTTTTGTTGAAGGTATAAATGACTCTGGTCAGTGGAATTGTCTGTGCTGTGTTGTCTGGCTTGTCATCTCTCTAGGATGCGCTGGGCTTGGTCCCAGGAACATTTTTGGAACACACCTTGCACACAGAATGTTTTGATCGCAGAATACAATCACATCGATTACATTTGAGATAAGCAAATACAAAGTTAGGATTGGTATTGGGAATTATTTACTTACAGGTATATTTCTGTCACATTTATGGAGGCAAGATTTCTCTTTGCCTCGAATTTTTTCAAGCTAATTTTTAAGTTTTTATAGTTTTAAAATAAAAGTAAATAAATTGAAATTTTTCCATAACTTATTAAATGCTAGAAGAATTTAAACGGCGTTGCTTGAGTCTAATGAATAATGTTGTTGAATACAAAGCCGCTTAAATTAAATAAACAAAAATATAAAAAAATTGCTGCTGGATTTGAACTGTTGACCTCCTACTCTACTCTAGTCCGACGCTTAAATAGCCAAGCCAAGTTTTTTTTTAGTTATTCCTAGTAACTCTTTCGCTTTGGTCTCGCCGTTAAGTCGAACAGTTAGAACAAAGTATTTTATATATTTAGATTTGAAAATCTTTTTTCATGCAATTTCACTTTTTCCAAAAGCCCAACACCAAAAATATTTCCCTTAATGCATTATATGAAGAGACAAACAAACATTTATTTAACATTAATCTAAAACCTGCGAGCCCTGCTGAATTGAATGTGGGAATAAATGTATTTAGTTATTTTATTGTGGGCCCCCGATAGCCTTGTGTTCCTTCAGACACATCGAGATCTTGAATGCAGTATCGCAATCATTGGTGCCCTTTATGTTCCTGCATGCGTTCACCCCGGAAGAGATTTCAGGCATTTTATCCTTCATTTGGGGCACATCCTTGAGACTATTGAGCAGAGCGTCAGCGTTGAATTGTCCATTGACCAGGTGGCCTTGCTTCTCCATCAGGCATTTGGCGTAACATTTGAGGTTCTCATTGGGATTATTGTTCATGCCACTAGACATGAACGCCTTCAGCTCCGCCTCCGTCAACTTAGTTTCGTCCAAGCACTGTTTCATCATCTGCTGGTAATTCGGATTGCACTGCAAATACCGAATAGTGGTATGGTACATGAACTGTTTTCACTGAAGGCTTAGCCGTCACGTTACCTGGACAACCGACATAACGACAAAGATCAGAGTTGCTGAGAATAAAGTTGGCTTCATTTTGCTCTGAGGTTTGAACTGTGACTGTTGTGAACATGCTAAAAAAGCTGCTGTTTATATACGGCCCACACAAGTGAGTGCAATTGAAGCAATTAGAGTTTTTGCAATACTGTTTCAGTGTTTGATTACGCACAATGCTTCAATTATTGAATAATCGAATTTCCCTTTTTAATACCCTGTATCCATACAAATTGGCATGCGTGCGGCAATGTGCTTTACTTTTAGAACTGGAGCACACATTGGAGAATATTTCATACAGCTGTACTCATTATAACCTCATTTAACTCGTAGATTTGAAGAGCTTGCGTGCGAAAATAAGGTATACAATACTCTGATAAATATCAGATTAAGAAAGATAAAATACTGATTGAGTCAAATTAAGAAAGATAAAATATTGATTTCTTTTACACTCGTATCTTAGCACAACCTTTGTAAATTGTTTACAGAGCATGCTCTAGTCGAACATTCCCGGCTAGAACGTTTTTTTTATATTGTTATTATATTTCAGCTAAAATTAACAGCTATATCTATAACGCCGGCGACTGGGATTGTAAATGGGCACACACACATGCAAATGTACACCGAAATAAGTGGGTGCACACATAAACATAAACATGAGTGTGCACACATACGCACACAATGGTCAAGCACAATTAGTTTTCAACTTAAACAACAGCAAATCAATTATTTATTTATTGTGTGTGTGTGTGTGTGTCCTTGTGTTTATGCTGATAATTTCAGCTTTTGTTTAAGCCTTTGTCTACATTATTCAGCTAGACAAAAATGATAATTTGTCGTGCACACTTTACACCAATTTTGGCCAACAAATCCACAGATGATTTAAACAATTCGTTGCTCTCCAATTTCTAACCAACTGGCAATTGCAGATTTTTGGCAAGGTCATTATTAAATAATCAACCAAATTGTCAAAGCTCTCCCCTCCTCGCATCGTTCTTATATAATACTTGAATTTTGCAAATTAACAAATTATTTGTCATGGTGAGGTGACAATTGTTTTGCTATTATTCAACATTCATCAAAAAAAGCAAATTTCATTTAAATTTGTAGTTTTAGAATTTTGATGAGAGCCAGTCAAATGTATAGCAATTAATATAATAAACAGTCAAGTATAAGCTTTAATTGACACGTGTCGAAAATGAGAATAAAAAAGAAACATGCAAAAGAGATCTGCTCGGAAGCTGTCGACCAGGAGATACCCTGTGCAAAGTGCCTTTAGCAGCGGTGTTAAAATCAGATTATTTAATTTTTTGTAGTATTTGGAATAGCTTGAATTTAAATTTGAACTAAACCACCGTTTAAATGAGATATCGATAAGTATAAATATGTAACTCTGTTATATGTTATTGATATATCGATACAAGCCGAATTTATGTATCGATATATTAATAAGCAAGCGAGGGCTTTGCGAAAGATTGTCTAACCGCGTGTTTGTTTTTAAATATATTATATTTAATTATATTAAATTATCAAAATGTAATAATCTATTATTACATTTTACTAAAGCCGGCTAAAGCTTCAAAAATGCGCTTCTTACAATTTGGGCGCACGGAAAATGATGTCCAGAAGTTATATTTTCTCTATCTGGTTATAATATACGAGAGCGTACCAAATATGGAGCTCTAAGCTCTTATAAGCTCAACATCTTTAAAGATACATTCACGCCAAGCAATTATACCCTATTTATCCATTTTAAATGTGCTCTGGGGCACAAAAATGTAAAAAATTATATCAAAACCAGTAAAATTAAATAAAATTTAAATTAAATGCATATATCCCTCTGAAAACAACGAATGTGTCTGTTTAGTTTATAATTCGATAGAGTTAGATAAATATTGATTATTTGAGACGAAATATTTTATTTAACAAATTTATAATGTTGAAGAGAGAGTTAAATCTAGTTTTATAAAATTCCTATTTAAATTTCTCTATTTTTATATGATAGTTATCAATAAATAAGCTTCTACTTAAAAATTATATCAGGACTTTGCTTATTGCGCAAAAGCAATATGAAGCTAGCATTAAATATTCCATATAAAACCATATTTATACAATTAATCTGTGTAAATAAATCGCATCAAAATGTTTGCTATGGAAACCAAGCTAACAAAAACAAAAAAAGACAAAAATAACAAAGAAAAACAATTAAACAAGCAGCGTGTGGCCCCGTCCAGTTGCCTGACTCCCCACACTCTGAACTGGCCTATCGATAGATGTGGACTATATAAGTTATCTAATACTTTGGGCAAATTCAAATCAATAGGCCAAACAATAAGTCGAGGCAAATGCCATTTACAGGCCCCGTACAGACGACTATGCCGAAAGCAATGCTGACAGTGAAAATAATTTATGCCTTTGTTATAAAATGCGCACCTGCCTCTGGACTTGGACTCTGGGCTTTGGCCCTTGCCACTTGTCACGCCCATTGGACGGGGACTGGGGTGCAGCCCCTGAGTAGTAGTTGCTGCTTCTGCTGCTGCTTGTAAGTTGGCTTTTTACCAGGCAGCAAGAAGACAAACGCCATTAAAGCCAAAGAACTGGAACTGAAATGGAGATGCGAAATGGAGTTTGTGACGAAGACGGAGACGTAGACGTAGTTGGTTAAGCTGGCCAATGACTATGAGTAAGAGTCGTTGACAAAAAGGCAAAGGGACATCGGGACGACCGGGACAACCGGGAACCGGCAGGAATTGGCAACGTGCTGCTGCCTGGCTGGCTAGCAGGCTGCTTGTCATTAGTCAGCCCGGGATAAGCAAAAGGACATGGCCATAAAAAGGGCAATGCGAGCGAAGCAAGTGCTGGCCAACTACAAGGTGTGCCCTCTGTGAATGAATTGCTGAGTAACCAATAATGAAGTAAACTGTGCTAGAGTCCTGAATGTGTCATTGTGGCAGGACGAGACTCAACCGAAGCACAATTCACTGTCAGTTGCATTGTTTTGACCTGATTTACATGCCGAACCCAACTACAGAGCGATACTAGAGGGAGAGAGAGACAGAGAGAGGGACTGAGCCGAGCTCGCACTGTGGACATTTATAAATTACAACGAGAAAAATCTATCTGCGATACGACGAAAATAAAATACTCTTACAGAACTATGGCTTACGGTTTTGCAGTTATGTAGGGAATTGTTTGGTGGGGATATCTTGAAATTTCTACCAAATCCTGCTATATGTTTTATTTATCCGATGTGAATAAGATATTGCTCTTATATAAAGAGCAAAGTGAAACTAATTATTGTCAACTTTAATCAAGATATCTTGAAAAACAAATATATTATACAAGAAGTTAATCTTCGAACGCAGCGTTCCTATCCACCTATCCAACCGGTCCAAACATACTGCCTACAAAAAAAAACTTTTCCAACGATAGATTTAAAACTGAGAAACTAGTTTGGAAGGGACGACAGATGAAGAATATATATACCTTAAGGGACCGAAGATATCATCTTCTATGCGTTATCCATTTCATGACAAAACTATAATGCCCCCTAGAAGAGTATAAAAAGTACTGAAATGGCGACTGCTTCCTGTCCTGCCAGCAGGACCCGCAGACGCCGATGACAGGGCCAAAACAAAGGCCAACGTTAATGAGCCAAGAGAATGGCGCGAGCCGTAACAAACGCACAAGGAAAATAGAAACGGGCGCAAATTGTAAGAAAGCAGAACTGTGTCACAATGTTTTGACACAGAGCAAAAGGCTAAAGGGAGCGGTAGAAAGAGAGGGAGTGGCAGGGAAAGGCAAAGTGAGACAACGAGAGAGAGAGAAAGCGCGACACAGACGGCAGCAGGGACCACAGCTCGGCCATGTAGCTAGTTAAAGCCGGGTGGACGCAAAAGACAAAGTTGATAAAATTAGATTTGTATGGTAAATAGTTTCGTGGCTTGGCGGCAGCCGTTCCAGACCCTGTCGTCCTGCTGCTTTCCCGGCCCCATCCACCGCCTGTCGTGCGCCAAAATTTTAATAAATGTATAAAATTAATTAGCCAGTTGAATGTTCATTAACAGCTGGCGAGACAACAAAACAACTGACAACTGTATTAAGCTCATCCCCCCTACAACGCAGCACTCCTCCCTAATCCCACCCAACTCTTAAGCCTGGTCGCTTCAAGTCGGCGCCTTTTGATGCTCGCAACGGGTTCTTAAACTGGAACCAAATTCTACTTTAACACTCATAATTCTATTTTTTATAAAAATCCTCCTTCTCTCTTATTTCCTGTAGTATTTTTCACACCTACCGCGGCAACACCACCCGCTGCGTGCGTTTTTTAGCCAAATAAAACGAGAGTGTTCTAGTCGGGTGGGCCCGACTGGGAGATACCCTGAGCACAGAGCCAAGCTGTCGACACTTGCTAGCTTTTATCCATACATAAACATACAGAAACTCACACATATATACATACTTATAATATTGCTCCCATATCGCGTATGTGCTATGGGATATGCATGAAATAAGCTAGCCTTCATACCCAAACTTATGTATAAAGCACTTAAAATCTTCGAATTATGCTCATAAGCATATCTTTCGCAATAGATGATTAACAACATTATTAAAATGGGAGAAGATATCGAAGAAGAATATGATAGCCCCTTTTTTAATACGGTAAACGATAATTAGGGATATTTATTCGATAATATTGAATTTAAATTTCGGATTTCCAGTATTTCTAGTTTCCGTTTCGGGTTGGATGCTTCCTTTTGTCTGTGTCACACATTTGCACATCATGCAGCATTATACCCTTACTCATATTCGATGTGTGCAGGGTATAAGAAATAGAAAATAAAAACGGAAAGTGAAAAACCCCCTAAAAATGTTGACCTTTAACAATTGCCCAAACCACGTGGGCTCTTTGTGCCCCTGATTGCAACAATCGGGTGTTGTAGGTACCTCATGTTGTGAAGGTCTTTATTCATTTCTTCTTTCTTTTGTTACATTTGTTGTTGTAAATGTTGCATTGGTTGCAACAGCGATGACCACAAAAGTGCCGGACAGCAGGAAATGAAATCAAAATTATTTTTGGGCATTGTGGTAGAGTAATTGGGTTTTCAGTCAAATTCCATTAAATGCAAGAGCAATGGAGACGAGGGGTGAGAAATTTGTATGAAGGATATTGAACGGAAATAATATTAGGGAAGCATACCCAATAGATGAAAAAAATATGGAGAATGACGCAGAAAATTAAAACTTTATTTTAATTTTTAGCTTGTTTCATAGGTAATTTCTTTATAATACCTATTCCTTAACTCTAATTAAGGATTTATTTATTTTTGTTATATTTATATATGAACTCGTAACTGTTTCTCCTAGACAGTGTGCATAAAATATTCAGATTCATGGCTGTAATAAAATCTAGTAAATAATTTCAATAAAATGTTTTGAGCATTCGATAATCGTTTTTCGAAGGGCTTTCTATTAGATTTTCAAGAAGCGTTGACAACTGAAGTCTGTACACTCGAAAAATTTAATTTATGTAATTCACAGCCAACACTTTTCGCCAATGGCAGCTGTAATTGAAATTCGGTGTGTGTGTGTGTGTGTGTGTGTGTGTGTGTGTGTGTGTGTGAGTCTGTGAGAGTGTGTTTGAGAATTTTACAGCACTTGAAGCTATTTGGCAGTCAAAGACACAAATGCTCGAGAGAGGAAAAAAAAATGAAGAAAAATAAAAAGGAAGATTAAAAAGCGAACGCACAGAGTTATTGAAATTAAACATCAAATGTCAGCAGCAGGCGAAAACGAAGGCCAAGGCACGCACAAAAGCGCAAAAGTCCTGCCACATGAAACTCCGAGGAGGACGGCAGCAACAAGAACGAAAAAAATGGCTGCCACTTGGCTGACAACTTGCAAAAGAGCATGGAATTTGAATTTTGGAATGGAGAGCTTGCAAGTTTTTTGGCAAAAATAAAGTCGATGCAAGCGCCAGCGTCGAAGACAATTGCCCCAGCAAATGAAATCAAGCACTAACAGGAAAGCGCCCGAGCGGGGATCCGGCAAAGGGAACCACTAAATACGACGACAAGGGCTGCGCACAAATACAATTTACATGCGTACGTGTGACAGCAGAGGGTAAGGAAGGACGGACGGACGGGCGGACGGACGGGCGGACGGACTGGCAACGCTCTATAACATGTCCTTAGGATATTTGTATGCAAACAGGCACAATGCGCTGAAATCGATATGCGGGCGCGCGCGTCCTCGTCGTCGACGTCTGCGAAGAAGCTGAAGCTGCAGCTGGCTGCCGAGACGGCTCAGGCCGCATCTACTGCTGGCTGCTGGCAGTTGACAGCCATGTGCAGCGGCGCAATAAAATGAAAAATAGTGCGAAGACGAACAGGACGACGCCGTCGCCTGCAGCTAAAAGCCTGCGGGGCGGCGACAAAGAAACAGATTTCTGATATGCCCATAAACCGTATCGATGCTAGGGATGGGCTGCAATCGACTCTGATTTTGGCAGTTATAAATTAAATGGAATCGGAAGTTCAGTTGGAATTTTCTATTTCAGAATAGTATTTGCAATCGATATACAAATATTATTCTTTTCTTTTTTAATTTTTTTATAACATATATAACACATATATTGCCAAAATCCAAAAATATTTATAAATATATTAGCATGGAGAGAGAGAAAAAGCCAAAATTGATCTGGGGTAAATAAAGTTAGCAAATCTTATATACATTGGCACTAGAAGTATGGCAAAGCACTGTTGATAAAGGTAAACTAAAACTTGAGTATTGATAGAGAGAAACTAAGAACCCAGTGTTAGTAAGGGGTTGTTATTTAAATTATTTAAATAATAGGCTTGCTATATCCTAAAAAACAAAAAAAGATGGAGCAATTGTTTTGTACCGAAACCCAGTAGAAGTCATACACTTTATTTAGGAAATCTTAAGTATGGCAAATAAGTATTGGTAAATGGCAACTCTAAGCCAGTGGTAAATGTGTAGGTAAAAATGTAAGTAAATGAAAATTGTGACCCAGTTGCTGTTAATTAACACTTTTAGAAATACTTGCATTCCCTTTAGTATTGCTATAAAAAGTGTTTTTAAATGTGCGAAGCCCAAACCTTATTTTTAATAAAAATCTACAAATTGCACAGCCTGAAAATCACATAACTAGTGCCATATTCTCACAAATAATTGTGTGCCAAGCTTCATACAGGCTGCGCATAACCTTAACATTAACAGCGTCACTTTAACATGAAATGTAAAGCAAATTCGGAAATGCTGTTTTCTGCACCCATCCCTGGTTGCACGTTATTGTTGCTGCTGTTGCTGTTGTGTGTGGCAGTGTGCCGCATCTGATTATATCTACGCGCTGTTGCTTGATTTGTTTTGCACACATTACCCAACTGATTGTCTATGCCACGTACGGTGCTCAACTCGGTCGCGTATGACTTGCAGTCAACAATTGCCCTCTATGAGTGAGTACTACTCGATGCCCGAACTCAAACTGAAATATTCAATACTCTCAGTTATCCAAAACCCATTACCCGGAGTGTTGCCTTGTTTTATGCTGGTGCGTCATGCGCTGCTCTTCTTCTTCTTCTTCTTATTCTTCTGTCTTGATTGAGCAACTTTGATAAGCAATTTTGAACGTCGTTCGTTCCCCCCACAATTGTGCGTGTGTCACCAGCAGCAGCACCCTCTTCCTCTCCCACATTTAGATAGTCATCAAATTAAGGCCGAGGCAAATCAATGCATTGGACTTGCCTGCCCTTAGGCTGCGGCTGCTTTTACAATTCAGCTCATTGTTTAGCCAGCCTAATTGCCAGTTTTACCTTTTACGGACAGGTGAAAATTGTTATGAGACTTCTTTCTCTTGATCTTAACCCTTACACACACGCATGTTCACTAAATGCAAATGAAAAATGTTTAAAATATGCCAAAAGCCGAGCTGCCTGCGCACTTACATGTGCTGTAAAATATGCTTTTTTTGGGTGTGTGTTTTCTTTCGTTTTTTTTTTTTGTACGGTAGCAAATTGGTTACAAACACAGCTGTCGACCCTTACGGGCCATAAACTAAAAGACAAAAGGTATTTGCTTCTTCTTGCTTTTTACCTTGCCCCAAAAATTACATTAGATTGCAAGCAGAACACGTGACCGAGAAGCAGCAGAAAGAAAGAAAAGGAAGAAAAAACGCAGAGTTCAAATAATGCGGCTTCGAAGTTATAAAATGTTTAGGTATTTTTCATGGGTGGTCAAAAGGTTCAAGTGGAATGCCAATGCAAATATCGTTGCCGGCCATTACAAAAGTTGTATAAATATTTACGTCATGTTGTTATTGTTGCTGACTGTTGACCACAAAAGAACTGTAACTATGTGCGGTTGCCATTTGTGTAGGACAAGCCGGACAGAGAGCGAGAGAGTTGCAGATGAATTTGAGTGGGCTCTTGAATATAGTTATCATATTGTTCGAGTTACTTAATATATGCACTGTACATACTTGACCCACTGTTTGGTTCCGAATATTTACTCATTGTCAATGGCTTTAATAATCCAAAAGGCCTGCAACAATTGACTAAAATGTATTTAAATTAAATACTTCGGTAAAGTTTTGAGCTTTCTGCAATACAGAGAAAACAATAACTCGAAGTATAGAGTAATAGTTGAGAAGAGTCGCATAAATTAAAGAAAGATTAAAACTAAAAACTAAAAAATATCTAAAATAAATTATTGATAAATTGAAATTCTATTTTTTTAAATTATTTTTTTTAGAAATATCTGAAATCATGGAACCAGTCACTAATATTGCGAATACAAGATATTCTATCAAATTAGCTAAACAACAAATCTTCATTTCCAAATTTTAAAGCCTTGACAATTACTTTAATATTAATTAAATGCTGAATATAGTAAAAGGTTTATATGGTCGTAGGGGATATCAATTATATATATCATACAATATCGCAGGTGCATTTTATAAGTATTTAAATCGAAAACAAAAACTTTAAAGTTTGTAAAATCCTTTCTAACCCATTTGCAAGTATTGCATCAACAACATTCTATATACACATCTTGTGATAATTTATAGTTCAGGCTTGCATTTTATGCAGCACACTTGATTGTATTCAGTTATTCCTTTTTTCGTAAAACCAAACAAAACATAAATATTCACCATCAGCTGTTGAAAACTGGCACAACAAACTACAGAGCACACACAATAAACATTTCTGCTGGGAACCGCCTCTTTGTCTGCCTGTCATCGTCGGACCACAGCACAAATATATACCTATATATATACAAAACAGCAAAAGATATATACCTATATATATGCATTGCATTCCTATATGTATTCCTCTAGAGCTGCCTTCGAGCTGATTACGATTGCGAATTGCAAATCGATGCCGACGAGATATAAACGTAAAAACCGCACGGTAGGAAATTTGAATAAAATGCAATAAGACAAAGAAATCAAGACAAACACATGCATGATAATTTGTAACCGTCGCTGCTGTTGTTGTCGGCACTTTGGGCATCTCTGCCCTTCCCCCCTCTAAATCCCCTATGCAACAATCCCTTCCTGTATATATGCAAAACTGAAGGCAGACGCAGCTCGTGCGTGTAACTCGTGATGATGATACAGTAAAAACAACGAGCTCTAAACAACCTCAGCCACAAAATACATCAAAATGATGCGGTTAAAACCAATGCAAAAAAAACAAGTTCTCAAGTGGTTAAGAGGTGTCTGAGCTGTGTGTATGTGTGTGTGAGAGGAAAACTACACACACACACACGCACACACACTCGGAGCTGGGCATGGTACAATGAACCACTATCGAAGTGCTGCTTCGACTATTTTAAGTGGATCCGTGTTCTTGGTTTTTGTTGTTGGCAAAAAGTCAGACAAATGTGTTTAAAAATCAAAACAGAAAACTTGATTGGAGTTTGGAAAAGTTATAGGGAAATGCAAAGGGCTTACATGTGTACGATTCTTTGCAGCTAAAATATATAGTTTAGCAGGAGTTTAACATGTCTGACGAACCGACTGATTGGGGATCAACGCACAGCCCAAATCGTAAGGGATGGGAAGTTAAAATTTCTATAGAAACTTCTTTTTGGAAACTTTTACTTTCAAGTGATAGAAAACGTTTGTCAAATATTACAAATTGTTCTTTTATTTTGTCAACTACAATGCTGTCGCATGTTATCTTTCCCAGCCTCCAAAAGGCTAGAGTAACGAAGTGGGCTAATCAACACAAAATATATAGAATTAGATATACATATATATATATCAAATATTTATTTAATTAGAACAGACGTGGTCGCAAATTGAGCAGCTTTGTATAAAGATGAATTTAAAACGACCCGGCAACAACGACAGCTAAATTCTTCTAGTATTTGTATAAATTCTAAGTGTTATCTCTAATATTTAAAATTATTGTGAATATCCAAAATATTATTTGAAATACAAGAATTGGTATTCATTTTTTGTTTTTAAACTCTGAAGTTTTTAAAAGTTCTACAGTTAATGTACTTTTATATGATATAACACACATTTTCTATGTTCAAAAGTATTTATATGAAACACAATATGTTTTTGAAAACAAGAAATTTAAAATTGAAATGTAATGTATTGCAAATCCTGAATATAAATTCTGGACACTAACGAAATAGCTTGACATCTATTTTAATTTTTAGAGTTCAAGCTAGGGCTTAGCACATGTGCTCATTTTTCGGTAGATCTAAACACAGTTTTTAGCTCAAGTACGAAATGGACAATAACAATATGGTTTTTTAATAAATATTTTGTCCAGTTTAATAAGTGCTCTCTGAGAGTCTCTCACTCAGAATACCAGAATTCCATTTCAGAAAAGTGGGCGTTACGAAACATAGCAACATTGGGTTTATTACCACAATTGCAAGGGAGTAGGACAACTAATGGTAGTTGTGCAGCGGGCCTTGGGGGTGCGCTGTTGCCAAATGCAACTGTCTGACCTTACAAGCTGTAAATTATGCATCTATGCATAATTTATAACTTATGCGTGGCTGGGGCCCAACCTCCGATACATTATGCCATAGACAGATGCACAGACAGACAATGATTAGACCCCACACACACACACACACTCACAAGCACATACCTATTATTAACATTGTAGACCGGGGTGCACTGTCCAGTCGTGTGGACAATTGCAATTGCTTGGCAGTAATTTTCAATTTAATTATAGTAATACATATACACACACACTCGCACACACACACACACTAGCACATACAAAGAAGCAAACACAGTCACTTGTCTAAGTGCAGATTTGAGCGCATTTGCACTTAAGCCAAAGTTTTATGGCTTGACTTTGCCTTAAGGGCGAACCGACGGCCTGTTTGCCCTGGAGGCTGTGCTGCGTGCAGAGAAGAGCGCGTGACACGATCATTTAGGAGTAGGCACAACGTGTTCGAGTTGAGATGAACGCATAACACGAACATTTAAGAGCAGACAGCAGAGAAACTCGATTAGATGCGTGTTCGAGCTCAGTGGAACAACTCTTTATGCAGAGACTAGACTAGACACGACCTGTTCGTGTTGACAAATTCGACACGATTGAAGAAAACTAAGCAATGCTTAACACGACATAAGAAAATCTAATCTGTGTTGTAATAAAAATGTATGACGTTTCTAAAAAAAATTAACCAAATAAAAAAAAATCGAACACGACAATACCTAACAGTGTAAAAATTACGTAGGTGTCTTAATTAATGCATTACAAATCCTAAAAATGACATGACCAAATTATTAGTGGAACTAAATAATTTAGTCGCCTTGCCTAAGCTTCTCACGCACCCATCTCTCATCAAGAGCATTTGCGAGCTCTGAGGAATTGTTCACTGCGTAAATCAAATGCAAATGTCCTGTGCGTGTAACTGCACTGACAGCATTGTCCTCTCCGCCTGTCCACTCGGTCCAGCCTGTTCTGTTTGTCCTGTCCGTCTAACTGTCAGTTTGTCCGGCTTGCATTTCGCCATATTAATTATGCGGTAAGTGCGGTAGCTGGCACTTAAACGCTTGCACTCGCAGTTATCTCCCGTGTCCACCCCTACCTCAAAAACCAATTGACTTTGATTGTAGTTTTCTGACCTGGTCAAGTTTTAGTAGTTTTCATTTTCGCACGTAGCCCTAGACCCAAACTTATCCACATACTATATCGCAAATGAGTAATCAAGCGGCATAGAGAGGCGGTACCGAGTTCCAGCTCGTAAAATGATGCTCACGTAGGAGGTACGTGCTGTTGATTTGATGGTCAGTTAATTATTATTTTTTGCGTTTATAGAGCTCAGCTCTGTACCACCTGGATATGCATGCGATATACATCGAATATCAGAGTGGGTTTCTCTTGGTTGGGTTGGGTTTGACTTCAGTGACTCAAGCATAGATTATGACTGGACAAGCTGCGTTATGAAGTGTCCCATAAAAAAGGAACCAACATGATATTAAAATAAAAGCAGAAATGTGCGATACAATAAAAGCAAGAGATATGGCGAGTACGCTGATACGTGCGAATAAGAAGAACTAAAATTGAACGAAGGATTGAATATATGAGACTAGCTATAAAAGAATTCAGCATAAGAGGGTATAAAATCATGTCCTCTGTAATGATTGGTATTAATGACTCAAAGAGATCCGCTGCAGTAAGCTTTGTTCTTTTAGCTTTTTTGAGTAGCCAGCTTTCTGGCTTAAGCTTTGCTTCGTAAGCCTGATTTACCTTAAACTCAGGTTCTGATTCAAGCCGTGGTATGTCATATATTTTCAAAACTGAGATACAAAAATTTACATTTTGAATTTGATATTACTCGAAAATAATACGCGTTGTTCATAGAGAAGGTGAAGGCTAATTAAGAGAGAAATCAAATGCTTAGAGCTTAATTTATTTTCCTTTTGGTGCCGAGTCTAGCTTGATATTTCTCTATTTTGACTCAATCCAAAAAAAAGACTGTGGTTCGGTGGGGTTTGGGTTCGGCTATATTTGAGCAGCTTATTTGGTTTAAGATTCGGTTTATATTAAAAATATCATTAAATTTTGGGCTCCAACCGATTTTCAGCCTTTCGACGGACAAGAATGCCATTTAAATATGAGCACATTTTAGCACAAGTACTTAAATCTTTTCGATTATGCTTCAATGAAAAGAACTACCACAATGTTTTTCTGGTTGCTCCCAATCAGTGGATAACAGCCTAAACCTGGAAATTGAACCTTAACCTAGCATCAGAAAAACAACCTTCTCACTATGAAGCAGCATTGAGGAAAACACTTCCTTAATACTTATGATTAATAAAGTTTTTTTTTTGCTTTTTGTTTTTTATGAGCCCACGCCACAGTCCAAGTTTAATTTGGTATGCCACTGCCCTGCCCTGCCCTGCCCTGCCTTGTTGTGTGCGCCTAATACCACAAAATTCACTGGGCCGCATCGATGTAATGAGATGGCGAAAACCACCAACGCTAGAGAGCATTTCCTATGCTCAATGCCAATATTAATCAATTCTATATGGAGCGCGGGCAACGCTGCTGGACCGTAACAATCCCTAACTGGTTATCCTTGTGCAGCAACAACAACAAGTCAAAACTCATTTCGTGTTGCGACTTTTGATTATGATGATTATTACGCGTAATCGCCGCTACATGTGCTACATGCAGCGCCATCGCCCCAGCCGCTTATTGATGAAGTACGAAGCTGACGTTGCCCCACGGCCAGAACCCTGGGACACCTGTGTGTATATTATTATTACACATGCGGCATGCGGCATGAGGCATGAGGTATGGGAGGGGATATTGAGCAAGGGCCTGGTACTGGGCAGACGAATTTAAGCAAGATGCACACGCTGTAAATGGCCACTAATGTGGGCACAAGCATATGAGCAGAACAACATCCACAATGTTGGGCATTTATATAGAAACAGCTTAAGAAATGGACTCTGACATGCATGCTGCAAGTACAAGCTTGACGCTTTCAATTCTCAACTAGTTTAAGCTTTGCAATCAACAGCACAGTTTGCAAATGAACCAAGAGGGTTTTTAGTTTCGTTCAAGTTTTTTTTTCATAAGCTCTTAAGTTGAAAACAGATTCGATTTTACAAAATGTTGGCTCAGGTTATTGAAGGGAATAGTTATCGACTGAGTTTTACATAAAACAAATCCTGACTTTAACAAAATGCTTAGGTTTTTACAAAATAATTGATAGGAATTGAAATAAGGAAGCTGTTACTGTTTAGAAACTCTAAAACATTGTAATTATAAATCAACCAATCGATGCAAATATCTCGCAATAAAACGAATTCGTTTTAGATTGAAGTGAAACTTCTTCGTCTGCCTCTGGCTGTTTTACCAGCAATCAAATGATCATCAGAGTATGTAAGACTTATATAGCAACTATATATGTACAAGCTCAAGAGCAGACCCACTGAACGGCTGACGTAACAACAAGTTAACAAGATAATGACAGTAGCGGCAGCGGACGAGTAGGTTTAGTTCAGTTCGGTTCAGTTCAGTTCAGCCCGCGACTCTGAACTGGGTGACGCTCTGCGAGGTTGCAACTAAGTTGCCTGCGTTGTGCCCCGCTCTGTTATTTAGCTGGGTGTGTTGTGTGTGCATGTGTGTGTGTGTGTGTGTGTGATGAGTGTGGAGTGTGTGTTCGCTTTGAGTGACGTGCCGTGCGCATAAGTGACTGATGGCCGGCGACGTCCAGCGCCCAGCCCCTTTCTTTATGTTGCTGCTGTCTCCGCCTCTGCTCCTGCCTCTGCCCCTGCTGCTGCTGCTGCTGGCCAAAGACCATAATCAAGTATGCTAAAAAGACGCGCAACCAAAAAGGAAATTGAAATGAAATATGTACATACATAAGCGTATACATATATGTAGGTGTATGTATGAGTTACCTGTGTGTGTGCAAGTATGTGTGTACTATGTCCCAAGGTAGGCAGCGACCATTCGCGTTTACTCTTTCATGGTATTTCGCACCTGGAGCGGCGGCTGCGAACGGCGGCGCTCGCCTTGTTAAGCACAGCGTCGTTAACACTTAAGGCAGTTATACCCTGTATGCCCATTGAAAAGGGATGTTACATACATATTACCGCATAATCAAGTCGGTCCGTCCTTCCGTCCGTCTGCCTGTATATTTTTGTGTGATTATTACATATAATATATTTTATATATTAGATAAAGACAAAATCCATTCAAGTTTATTATCAAATACAGTTTTCAATTCGTAATTAACAACTTTACCCATTTTCATTAAATCGATTAATATTGATTTTTAGGCTCAAGTTCCTTAAGCATATCTCGCATATGATTAGATATAATAATATCATACTTGTTGGATCGCGTCTCTCAGCTCATCACAAAGTTAAAAAAAAAAGAAGGGAATTCGCATTTATCAACAAACAATTTCGTTTCTGCTACAAGGTATCCACCAGTCGGGCACGACCGACTAGAGCACTTTTACTTGTTACTAGTTGTTGCCGCTGCCTGTTGCCCGTTTCGTGGTGCTCTTGCATTGCCAACAAGCTCATTAGTTTCATAATTAGCTTTCGTTATGCTTTTCGTGTATTAATTAGAAGTTATTGCCAGCTACAGTCCAGGCGCCAGCGCACGAATGGGTCCACTCAACACCCAGACTGAAGCACTGGACACACTCGACCACGCCCACAACATTGCGCCAAGCACTGCACTTACGAGACCTGCGAGTCGACCATGAAAACAAAAAACAAAAAACAAAAAAACTGGAAAAATAGAAAAACTTGCTTATCAAGAGCTTGTTTTCCGCACTATAGAGTTAACCTCTTTTTATTACAGATTACAGCTTTTCCTTCTTTAGTTCGTTGTTTTCTTTTTCTTATTTTTTTTTTATTATTGGCCAGCCACGACTAATGCGCAGATAATGATGCTGTGGCTTTGATCGATTTGATAACAATTTAATTTCGACTGCACGCACAACGTTTTTTCTTATTGTCAGCCAAGATTTACACGAGATAATGCAATGCGGTGTGCAAGGCACGTAGGCAGATTAGTTGATGGGAGCGACGGGTAGAGCAGTATGGGAGCGTGGGGAGGTGGCAAAGTAATGGATGTACACATATTTAGTTTGGCTTATGGTTCATAGTTTGACAGAAAAGGTATCAAGAGCCATAACAGCACTATGTAATCAGTAATATTTAATTTTTGTAACAATTTAGATAATGTTGAAAAGAAAATGCCACAAACTATAAGGATACAGAGAGTGAGCCCGCAGTTGAGAAAGAGCAAAGAACAACTTGTACTCCAAATACTTGATGAAAAAAAAATACAACAGTAGTTTATGCTTACATTTATTAAATATTTTCCGAAAAAATAGTCAAGTTTTGATATACATCTACACTAGTCGGCATAAGTATTCTGACGAGATAAAAATCGTGCATTTATAAGTTTAGCTTTTAAACAGCTTTGTTGAGAATTCTCCTTAAATCTGGTCTTTGGGGTGGCCAGTCCAAAGTTGTAACACCAATATCCTTCAAAAATGTATTAATCATCTGGGCGTTGTGGCACGGGGCATTATCCTGATTCAGGATTAATGATTCCCCAATAAGTCAATTTCCAGAAGTAAAGGTATTTTCATTTGGGGTGATCAAATATTGGTTTTGGTTCATCGAGCCGGTGACAGCAACCAAGTCACCCAGCCCATTATACGCAGAACATCTCCAGAACATGAGAGCTTCCACCATTGCTCACTTTTTGACAAACGGCTCGTTTCTTTTGCCTTAATTCCTTTGGCAATCTTACACAAAAATTGTTTTTTTTTTGACGTGTTATGCTCAAAGGAGCTTTTATCTGTCCGTAGAACGCTTCTCCCGAACTTCTTTGCTCACTGATTGGGGTTTTGGCAGTTAAGTTCCAATGATCTGCATCAAATTGAGGTTTCAGAAAGAAATGTTTTTTTAATTCCCCTGGAAGCACTCAGTCTTCAGTGGGCGTTGGTATGCGCTTATCACCTGATAAACTTATTAATTTGATAGTGCACAGTTTGACTCGACACATTGAACTCTTTTGCAATGTCTTATACTGCCGTTCCAGCTTTAAACTTGGCTACCATCGAAGATCTGGTAACCAAACTCAACTCTGCCGTTTTACCCCTGATTTATAATACATTTTTATTAATTCTTTTTTTTTTTTAATATCAATTAAACTTAAATACAAAAGTTGTTCGGCTCTAACGTGCTCCAAAGTTCAAACATATTTGCACAAAGATTCTTATCAACAGCAAGAGAATGCAAAAGGTAAACAATATAAAATTTGAAATACATAGAGCTAAAAATAGATTCTTTGTTTTGCGCATTAATTTCGTACCGTTATTTAGCGATATTAAGCAAGGCAATGTTCAATAGTCAGAAAAAGGATTAGTGAAAATACTTGTGCCGATTAGTGTATGTGACCGCTTGAACAGTCGTATTTGTTAATTACAAACAAAACCACAAATTTATTTCACTCAAGACATGAAATTGATCACTTTCCCATTTCCTAAGCGCTTTTGAGTAATGCTGCGTAGAATATGAGTGCTTCTTCTTCTTATCGTCCAGCAGGTGGCTTGCGGCATATCAAATTCTAATGCAATTATAAGCATTTATTTTAATAGCTCGATTTTAATAAACGACACTACAATTATAAACAATATTTTGATAACTCCAATTAACATAAAATTAATACAAATTTTTGCCTTTATCCAATTGGCACAAACCACACAGAATGAAATAGCAAAACTGAACAATGTGACCAGATTGTAGAGAGCCAAAATTATTCAAAAATACTTGTTACTTATCACGTGATCGCGGTATTTTACAACAGATCGTGACTGCTATCGAACATCGTTATTGGTAATTGTGATTTTATACAATGCAGCGTTAATTATTTTTGGAAAATACCACAGACTGAATGTGTATTCTTTGCAAATTCGAGTTTTTACGTAAATTGATTTATTGCATAATTTAAGCTGTTGAATGCAGTTGTATGCGATTTTTGTAGGATTTAATTTTTTGTTGTTAACATTGTAAGCTGCGCTTCAATTTGCTGCGCTTTTAGCCCCACAATCGTAATCAAAGTTCACTTCTGTGCTTTGTTGTTGTTGTTGTTGTTGTTGTTATTATGTGCTTGCACAATTGCTTGCACATAACAAAAACCAAATCTCGCATAATAAACATAGCAGAAAAAAATACAAAAATGCTGAGTAAACCTTATTAAAAAGGGATAACAGAGCACGAGCAACGCTAATGACAATGCCTGCGAGGATGGCCTGAATGAATGAATGAATGGTTGGGTGCGAATGAATTGGTTGTTTATCAGTGTGTGTGTGTGTGTGTGTGTGTGTGTTCCCGTTGGTTGTGCAAACACACACGTCACTCAGCCACGATTTCCTTCCGGGAGCAGTGCAACCCGGCCGGGGCTTAACGCCGTTAATGACCAAGAACAGTGGCCTCGCCCTTGCTATCACGGCCGGGGCACTGCACGGGTCGACTCGTTATGACGATTTTATTACGTGTATTCTCAACAATTGATGCTGCAATGTCATACGTCAGCAGAAGGTGCGCCAAATCAGGACGCACAGGACGTCGACAGGATAAACAATTGTTACACTAAACAACATACAATAAGTCTAATTGGCATGACTTGTAATAAAAATAATTAAAACAACAACAAAAATAGCATGCTGCTTGAGCCCGGCAGCATAGCTGAGCTGGTATTTTTGTTAGTATTTTTTGTGAATCCAAGGCTATCATTTAGTACGACACTTTTCATGTTGTTTAGTGTACACTTTGTAAGTAAAAGAAAAAATGTGCAGCATAATGTTTATTTGTCCGGACAATGGAAATTTATGTGTTTCTGCCGTCTGGCCAAGGCATTAAAAAACTTTTGCCCAAGATTTTATTTGTGAAAAGGGTTGCGCCCGACCCACACACCCACACACCCCCTGCTGACAGAGACCTGGGACAAATCTGCGTGGCCAATGCAACTTAATTAAATTTGAAAATACTTTGCTGGCCCGGAACTCAAGAATTATGATGCAAAATGTTTTCGCTGTTAATTACAAAATTGTAAAACTCAAAGTTCAAATTGCAATTTGTATTCATTTGTGAAGCCGCCATTAAATTTGTTAAGCGGCGATGCCTAAGCCAACGGCGCAAAATTATAAATTAATGCGGGCGGTCGGCTGCGGCTGTGGCTGTCACAGCGGACACCTTCGGAAAACCCGCGGTTGTGAGCTGCCCCGGCTGTGAGCTCCCCCCACCTACCAGAACTCAAGCATTCGCCCACATAATTTAAATGCATTTCCTTCGGCGCATTAATTTCCTAAGCTTTTTTGCATACCAAAATCCCCGCACAAAACTGCGTTGAATGTAATCCCATGAGCTTTAAAGTCACGTGTGTGCGCCCCTGCCCTGCTCTGCCCCCGGCACTTGGCTAACGGAGGCGGAGTTGGAGGCGTGTGTTTCGGCGAGACTGACGCAACAACAAAAGCGACGGCGACGATGATGCCGACCGCGACGCCAGCGCTGGCATCGTTATTTGTTGTTGTATTTGCATGTAATAAATGTATTTGTTTATCCCCTCGTCTAATTTTCAACTGCATGTGGAAAATATTTCACAGGCGCTGGCCACAGGCAGAAACAAAGAGATGAAATGCTGTGTTGCTGGGGTGGTGTGTTGCGTGTTGGAAAGAGAGCGAGAGAAAGTGAGTGGGACAGCCAGTGTTGCTCCATTTGTTGTTTAACCAGCTAGCTTTTGCGTAAAGTTTTTTGTAATATAAATTGTCCTGCGGCTGGGCATGGGGCCAAAATTCTATACGCTGGACCCACTCTATATATTTTTTAACTGGCTGCGTATTTTCAAAAATATGTACGGAAATATATTTGTTTTGTAGTAGTGTGTGCGGGGTGTGTATTGCAAAATACAAATCTATTACTGTAGGTCGGTCCAAAAACCACTTTCACTTGTAGCTCTTTAGACGGTATTAAATTTTTGATTCAAATAGAGTCTAATGAAAAACAAGCAAAGACTTGCCAGAACTTATAATCCAAATCAAATTATAAAAGATGTATATTTTTTCTTTAAAAAGTCTAAAATACGCGAATAATATAATCAAATTTTGCAGATTTGTTATATTTTTTTAATACTTTTTTATTTTTGTATTTAGCTAATGTTATTAAAGGAATTAGCGGTCCTGTGGCGCAATGGATAACGCGTCTGACTACGGATCAGAAGATTCCAGGTTCGACTCCTGGCAGGATCGAGTCGAAAGTTCTTTTTTGAAATATATTTTGCGTTCTATTAATTAACCCAAAACACTGTTGCGTCACTAAGAACACAGGTTTATATATGTACAATTATTTGATTTTTAAATAATTAAATAACTATATTGACGAATAGTACGTCAAAGCGCTATCCAGTATGCTATAATGAAAAAGTTAGCATATTTTATTGTTATTATTCAATTTATAGCACAAACTTGGCAAATTTTTTTTATAATTGAAAATAAAAAACCCAAAATATTTCGCTTCGCCCAACGTGGGGCTCGAACCCACGACCCTGAGATTAAGAGTCTCATGCTCTACCGACTGAGCTAGCCGGGCAGTTGTTGGGATGATCACCATTTCGTTACTAGAGCTGACACACACGCATGGAATTATACATAGTATATTTATGCTAGAGAACAAATTTATTTTGGTCGAAATTCTTTTGTGTCTATGATATAAAGAAAATAAATTACAATTTAAATATACGCGTATTGAAATACATCTTAATGTGCATATGTAAGTATACCAAAAGGCATTGTTGTAATATTTAATTGAATTTGCTCAAAAGATTCTGTAGAAGTTTGTCTTTATTATGAGTTTTTCAAATTGGGATATATATACATTCTAGTAAATGAATATTTGATGTAAAGATTTGTCAATTATGAAAATTCTAAAATTAGTATGTATGAAATATATAAATTGCCATTTCTTTAATATTTAGAAAATCGTATATGTGAATGTACTTTGCACTTTCTATAAAGTTAACCAAACTCTTCGTCATCTCGACGTGTTCATTCATAAAACCTGTAACAAATGAGTCTCGCTGAGCTCGTTGAAAATCAACGCATACATTAGCTCACAAAGGGAAGTACGAGTTTAAATAGCCCAGCGGCATAAATTCCATTACGATTACAATTCTGTTCCGTTTCTCAGGGCAGAGCTACCAAAGAGGTGCCAGAACGAGAACTACATACAAGACTTTGTAGAGAGAGAGAGGGGGAATGAAAAAAAATGGTTATTCATAATCATTTGTAACGCTTAATTGTTGTCTTTGCGGTTTTACCTCATGGGCTGCTTTTGTATTTTGTTGTTTGCCCGACCGCAAATTGTTTTTAAATTCATTTCTCGCTCGTCCAGTCTCGGATTCTTTGTGGCGCGCGGCAAATTACAAAGCCCAAATGGGTAGCCTGAGAATTTTTGATTATTGTCATTATACATACTACACACATATATATATATATATATATTGAACCAAAACCATTTGGAAATACGAGTATATTTTCTGTGGAGTCATGTGTGAGGCGTTTCATACTCGAGTTATTTCCCACCATGGCTGTGAAATGCACGCCCAGACTCGAGATGCGCTCGTCTTTTTATGTCTATCTATTATACCCTGTACACTAATGACTGGGCCCAGGCCCAACGAGTTCTAAGCCTGTCAGAGCTAAAATAAGCAAATTTGGTATAAAGATTTTCTGTATCCTATGCAAATGTATTTGATGTGATGGTTTTTTGTATTTCTCACTGGTTGCCAAAAAGGGCCTTGATTTTTGATAGGATTATATATGTTTGCCTTGGATACAGGGCATCTGATAGCCGCTCTCATGTTACACTTATTTGTTGCTTATTTTTGTTGAAAATTTAAATCCGCACGCGCTCAGATTTTTGCCTTTGCCCGACCCTGTGCCTCGTTCTGTTGCTGTTGCCGCTGCTCCTGTTGTTGTTTTATTATCCTTTTGCTGGCACTTTTTTATGAGTTAAGCCAGACGCAGCTTATCTATGTGACAATGCGGTAGGCGCCCAGGGGCGGGGCTGCCTGTGTGTGTGTGTGTGTGTGGCAATTGCTTTTATTGCCAGCCTACCAGGCTGGCGTACCACTACCCAACCCCCACACCACATTTCATTCATAAATAAATTAAATAAAAATATTTTTCCAAGCCGCAAGCCATGCAACAATAACAAATAAGAAAAAAAAGGAAATATATATGAGAGAGAAAATGTTGAACGGCAAGAAATCTGCATAATGAAGCGTAATACGCAAATGGATGCGGAGTTTTCTGATTGGGGCAGCCAGCAACAGCAACTGCCACGGCAAATGAGCAGGTGAGGAGTTGGCTTCCAGAGTTCCTTTGCGGGGGAGGGTTAAGTGCGGTTTATAGCCCGCCATGCTCACAATTGAATGATTTAAGGTAAACAGCATAATTATGCAAAAAAAAAACCAACAAAAATATAAAATATATGTGATGAGCAGGTGCTGTTGATTTTCTATAGATTTAAATAATATACGCATAATAAAGAAACTGGCAGAAAAGTTTGAATAATGTGAAAAAGAAGTAATCTGAATTTGCATTGATCCGCCGAGAATTTTAGACAATTTACTATATTGTTCCGCCCAAAATTTGTTTGCAGGTAAAAATTATACATAATTAAGTTTGAGTTGGTTTATTGTATCATAGAATAAAAGTTGCCAGCTGCAAGTTTATTTTAAATATTAATTGCTTGAATAACATTTGTATACCCTCAATACATTGATGTAATGATTTTGGGCAACTGTTTGTAACAGGAGGAAGGAACCATCTCCATGTCCGTCAGTCTGTCTGCCCGTTCGTTTGTCCGTCTATCTGGCCGTTCGTGTGTCCGTATGTAGCTTCTCCTAGAGCTCGCGCTGTACGAGTTCATGCCGTATAATCCATAACTTTCCCCGTTTCCAAGCAAACGATAAAAATCGATATCGAAATCCTCTTTTTGGATCAATTTCACAAATAGAAACTTTGTGTACCTTAAATATACTCTGATTGGACTTTTTATAATCAATCCGTTAACCTACAAAATACACTTGAGCTGATTCTGCATATATTTCTATCGAATTTTTACTGACTATAAAATAATGCTATACATATTTTAACACAGCTCTCTCTTCATTTTCCCCATTCATAGCCAAAATTTAAATAACAATAAGTACTTTCTGTATTATCGTATATATTGTGGAATTCATTTAAAGATTCAATAATATGCCCATAAATATTCCAATCAGCCGCCTTTTTCGGCTCTCACTCTTAGTTTCAGGCAAACCAAAGAGCTCTGTAAAGATTTGTGGCGCTAAGTTCAGAGTATTAAATCCTACGCTCGGAATCAAAACATAGTCTCTACCACCCAAGTCTTACTGCCCAGTCAAATTCGACACGCCTATCCGCCCACCACATTCCCCTCACGGCACCGTTCAGAATTCTGTGCGCCTCATTGGCAGCATTTGTTTGGGGCGTGTTAAAAGTTAAAATAAATCAAACAGCCATAAATTTTGCCGCTTTTGGCAATATGGGGAATTCGATACGTTCATCAAATGTAAAAGGGTTCAAGCGTTGCGTTTGCTATCTATCAATAAATGTCTCTATATAAACCGGGCCGACCCCCCCTAACGCATATATATTTTATCAATCGAAGGGCAGCAGCCGCAACGGCAGACGACGACGAGGACGACGCCACCAGACGACGCAGCCTTTTGGCCTGCTCAAATTTAGCACACTTGTCAAGCCAGAGAAAAGAAAAAACAACCAGGAAATAAGACAAAGGTGTGTGTCGTCGAAGATAGAATACTCTATATATCGATATATATAAAAGATTTTGCCCTGACTGACTGAATGATGGGCGACAGCTTAATTCGTAGGAGCTAGGATGTTGCTAGAATGACGAGGAAAGTTATTGATCATTAGAAATAATCTTGAGCGGCTTTTTTTTTTATTTCATTCATTTGTGCCGGTCAAAGTTAATAATATATACAAATATTCATAATAATCTTCCCATTGCAAATTATCCTTAATATATCAAGTAATCACCCTAAATGCGTTACACAGCACACGAAAAAGTCATAATACCTTCGGTGTGAGGGCATAAAAAAATGGCAAACCCCCTTTAGCAGACGTACCCAAACACAGCAGAGCCCACCAAGTGGGCCAGCTTATGAAAAATATGGCGCAAAGGGGTTAAATGACGTATGCATTGCCTGGCATTTCTCTTTTTCCTTTTTTTTTAGGGAGCTGACAGGACCCTCACTTGATTTGCCTGCCTGCCGATGTCTTAGTTACCAAAGCGGAAGTGCCAAATTTATCATAGACCTCTCAGCCGGACTCTGTTTGTGCTTTATGAGTGGGCAAAGATTTTGGCAATAATTCTTCGAGCAAAAATTTGATCAATAACGGTGCAAGTAGAGGCCACTACAAATATACAAACGATGGGTCATTTGCAGTTTTCAGTGTTGTAAAAGTTCAGATTGTGCAAAGTGACAAACGTGAAAGTGAAGAAATCAATGGACTAACAAGGTGAACATTACCTTAAGTACGAAGATCAAATCAAAAATTCGAATAGATGGACAAACAGTGTTGGAAAGCAATGGAATAGTGTTAAAAAGCAGTAAAAAGAAATATTGCTTAAAGTCTTAAGCAATTATGTTTATTACTATTAAATTAAGAACCGTGTTAGAAAGTGTTCGAAGTAGATAAAATTGTATTGGAAAACTACGAAAAGTTAATAGTAACATTGAGAATAATCTTAAATTATTTGTTTATATCTTATTTAAGGGTTAGGATGTTTTTCCTATTAAAATGAAAACATTTTCGATATAACCATTTTTTTAACTTAGCCCAAAATTTTGTTCAGTGTATGTTGGCTATAAATAAAACTTGGCATACCTATTAAGCTACATTTAGATTGCAAATGTTGGTAGTTAGTCTGACGAATGTCCGAAATCGTAGGAAATATTTTATTTAAATTATACATGAGCAAAAGTTAAGCAAATGTGAATAACCTTTGGGCGAGTTGGAGGTGGGTGAGGCATGCCAAAAAGGCACTGCAATAAAATGTATTGTACGATTGTCTGATTATCAGAGCAACCGCAAAACAATTTAATACTAAAACCCAAACCACATGCCACGGCACGCGCATCCCGTTCCCCTTTTTCGAACCCGAAGCCCGGGAGTATGGACGGCCCAACGACCGACCACATGCATGATAAATGCACAAAATCTGCAACAAAGTGTTGGAAACACGCACTTTCTATGCTAGGTAGGGGTACTCACTTTATATCTCTCTCTCTCTATCGATGTCTCTGGGGTGTAGCATTACAATCTGAAGCCGCCCTCTGACAAATGGCTTAGGCAGAAACAAAAGCATTGAGCTGCAGAGGCTCAAGATTTGAAGATTAGTTCTGTGCCAGGGTTGCCAAACTAATTTTTGTGATTGCAACCAGGTAGCGAGAGGGTCGAACAAAGCCAAACCTTAATAATAATGATAATAATATGAAAACCAGCCAAAGAAATGCATACATTTTTGTCCATTTTAATGCACAATGTGGTAAAAGGATAATTTCGAAAAGCCATTAATATGCCATGGACATTAACATGCTGTTGTGACAGGCAGTCAAATAGGCGCAGGACCTCAGCTCTGTTAGCGACTGCTGGTGGAGGAATTACAAAAACAACAACAACAAATAACGTTGCAGGAAGTGCAAGCTGCAGTCCCTTTGCCCTTCGCCCTTTTCCCTTTTCCCATTTCCGAATTTCCATTTGCCGTGCTCCTGTCAATGGACACGCAGACCTCAACTGGCGGCTGTCGCTGGGCCTCGTCATTTACATGGAATGCAATAGATCGATGTATTCTTAGAAACTGTTGACGTTACAGCCGCATAAATCAGCAGACACTTTAGTGAGGGGGTCAGGGGGTGCGGGTCGGGTGTGTACAATGGGGGTTAGCCGCTTGTCTAGAGCCTAAGGATGTTTGTTATTTCAGATTGCAAAACTGAAGAGGCCTTAGAACTAAAACTGATATTGAGACGAATGTGGAAGGTTGGGTAAGTAGCTCACCATATTTCCTGGAACTTTCTTAAATGTAAGTATTACAAACCTTTGACTGGAATTAAAAAAAAAAAGATTCAAGTGCTTTGATTTATATCACATTTTCGAATGTTAAGCCTTTTGCGACAAATGTGAAATATATAATGTTGTCTAAAAATGTATGGAATATAAAAATGTTTAACGGATCCAATTATTTAAGATTATGGAAGGGCTTATTAAATACTAAATCTCTTTCTCCATATTGCAGAGTCGTAAATAACATATCTGCCAAATCGAGACCGGCAAGTTGTGGAAAGAAAAGCCTACCCATTCAATAGTTTCCACGTGCTGAAAGTATAGCCCTTTTTTTTTATTAAATTTCCATTTAATTCTTTTTTTAAAAAATATTGCAATAAATGTCAATATGGTGAAAAAAAATAAAATAAAAATAATTATTTATTTACATAATAAAGAATCCAATAGATACCATATAGTTTTTGCACTTATGCACTAGATGCACTTATAATATAATCTTATGGAAGGTTGCTTAAGACTTAAATTTGTTCTCTCTTTCTTTTATTCTTCCTCTCTCTTTTTGTTCCGCCTCGCTCTCCCTATCTCTCTGTCTCTTTCACTCTCTCTTCGCTACTTCTTCTCTCTATATTCGCACAGCTGGGGTCCCAACAGATCTCCTTACGCCTTTTATCAACAGCTACTCCTGTGGCTACCAAAGTCTGTTGCTTGTTGACCCTGGATTATCAATGTTTACCAACTTTGAATGCCGTTTACGGCCGCAATGCAACCACAAAATCGCATAAACACAAATAGGCTGCAGCTCGCTGTCTGAAATAAATCCCATTTGAAAATCCAATTTGATAAATAGAAACCAATAAATGCAATAAAAAGCGTCGAAATGAGCTCTAACCAAATATTTCCGCGTTTGCACAAATTGTAGAGCGCAAATTAGCAATATGCCCGAATTTATGAAATATGTGAAAAACGTGACAACAATAATACGATACGAAAACCCAACCCAACCATACACCCAGACCCGGAACATTAACCCCAGCAACATTTGTTGCAACTGCCCTCCAAATGCTGCAATGGGTGGAATAAAAAAACAGAGAAAAACTGGGGAAACAGCTGAGTAACTAAAAATGAAGCCAATATAGAGCAGAGCTATGATTACAATAAAAACTGGGCTCGGTCCACGCACAAAGTCAGTGCCGGGAGGAAAAAAAGGGCTGTGTAATGCCAACTAGAGGGTGGCTAGCGGGTGGCTATCGGGTGGTTCTCTCTGGGATTTTTTTTTTTTTGGGTTGAAGGGGGCGTTGCGAGTGTCATAAGTGCATAAAATGTTTTTGTGTTTTGCACAAAAGCGAAGCGAAAAGTTTAATTTTCTCCAGGCGAACAACAGTGCCGGGTAACCAAATCCGTTTAGATCGAAAAAACATAAAGAACACACATTAAGTGTGTTCAAGTTGCGTATTATAGACTAGAAGATGCCCTGTAGAAGCAGCTATGATAAGCTAAGAAACGTCTATATATCTGCTTTGATATACAGAATTTTTTCTCTTAGCGCTTACCTTTGCTGAGT
This sequence comes from Drosophila littoralis, assembly GCA_018903485.1. Classification (NCBI taxonomy): domain Eukaryota; kingdom Metazoa; phylum Arthropoda; class Insecta; order Diptera; family Drosophilidae; genus Drosophila; species Drosophila littoralis. The sequence goes on along the minus strand of JAEIGF010000297.1, from coordinate 4,897,215 downwards.
AAAAGATTAACTGATTGAATGAATTCCGTATATTTCTTTGTTTGCTAAATACTACATTTTGGGAGCGACAAAATTGCCTTCGAAGATCAAACTATACCAAATATCAAAGCTTTGATTTAAAATTTAATTGGGACATAATACCAAGAAATTGCATATAAAAGTTTTCGACTCTAGCTTTAATAGTTCTCGACATTGTTGAGTTCATATAGATAAAAGGATAAAATAACACATGCAAAAATTCGAAGCAAGACAAGACAATATCAAAATGGCTGGCAAAAATAAAAAATCAGAGCTTGGACTTAAAATTAGTTCTGAATATGATAACAAGAAACTGCATATCGAATTTTTCGACATTAGCTCTTATAGTTCCCGAGAGAGCTGGGATTATATAAATAAAGATTTCATACACCTGTTGTTTCTATAGATATGCCTGATACAAACACATTTCTATTATATGCCCTCTCTAGATCTTACAGGGTATGCAAAAATACAATAATAAATGTAACAAATGACGCACACGCTGTTGCTTGGGTGGGTTTACGGCGGCCGGGGCGTGTGCAATTTTAGATGAATGCCCGGCGGCGTTATATATGAGAACCAGATATCGTTCCTATATATATGCACTTATTTGACTAATGTCTTTAATAAAAAATTACACACGTCGCAGACGCGAGAGCAAAGTGAAAAATTGGCAGGAAGGAGCACCAATGCCACATGCCTAACAGGAAGGGTAAGGCGTACGGCGAGTGTACGCTGTAATACTTGCGGCTTACAGAAATTTAGCATTTCATTAGGCAGACCGAACCACCCCCAGCAATTGCCGTGCCACCCTATACTTTTTAATATTTACTAATATTGACAATACTTAAAGAATTTTTTGTGTTTTTTAGCCGCTGCTGCACGGCTGGGAGGGTTGAGTTGGACCAATGCGCCTTGGTAACCAGAAACTTTGACATATTTATAGTTGACAATGGTAGAGGGGAGGTGGAGAAAATGTAAGCCCAACCTTGACAATTGTAAAGTGGTGGCAGGAAAGCATCCGTGGTGCAAGCTGGTGGTGGGCCTGCTTTTGGGATTTACACAATATTTTTCAAGTGCTCGGCAAAGCGACCGCCGTCGCTCGGGTCCCCTGGTGACTTATTAAGGGTTGCATTTAGCGGGCTTTTCTGTCATTTTATATGCAAATTGGATTAAAAATGAAACGCAACGCATTTTCACAATCCATATCTGGCCAGTCGTTCGTTTTCTGCTCTACGCGTTTACTAAATTAGCATTCATCTTATTGGCATATAATGCCAACAATAAATAATGTAGCCGCATGCACGCATAGAGAGTACAATCCTGTACAAAATATTCTTCAATGCGCTTTATTAACTGGGAAATGCTTTTGATGTCAACAATTTTCATTGCGCATTTCAGTTGCCAAGCGGGTGGCTCTTGTGGAAAAACCTAAGCCTATCAGGCGATTAAATTTCCCTATTTTTTTTTTTAAATTCTATTTTGATTAAACGATCTGTTTCTGGTTGCTAAGCTTTATTCATGTAATTAAGTTAAATGAAATAGGGAAGTATAAATAAATGAATGCATTAAATATTAAATGTGAAGTTAAATATGATTTAGTTTGTGTTCACATTATTTAAGAAATAATCGGGCTGATATTGTTTTAGATTTCTAATTTATTTTCTTGTTGGTAGGCTTGTTGTAAAATTAAATTAATTAATTTCAATTTGTATATTCTTAGATTGACACTCTTTTTGTTGACCATTAACAAATAATAATAAATTATAACAAATAATTATAAATAATAATGAAATACTTTCTGAAATAGCATAACACTTGTATATGCAACAATTTCAAAAGCTTAAACAATGCTGTAATTATTTTTTAATTAGTTAAATCTAAGAAGTTATATTATAAAAGTAATATTACTTAAGTATTTCCTTTTTAATGTGGTTATATTTTCCGTACAATTTTATTTACTTAATGCACATAAAAAGCCAAGAAAGCAAAAACACCAAATATATTTTTTATAAATAAATTCCAAACTGTCAGGTGAATAATATGTCATTAAATCAAAACCTCGACTATAATTTAGGTATGGGGCAAGTATATGAATGGGGCGTTTTCTTTTCTATGGACATATAGAGTTATCTATTTGATTATGGTCATCATGGCCGGCCATATGATTAACTCAATTTAATAGTCGCACGTTTCATATTTATTTGGTATTGAACTGTGTGGTGGAGGGGCGGGGTAGGGGGATGGCATAATGAAAGCCATTTGTGTGTACCTAAAAAATAATACCATAACTATAACAATAACAAATGTGACTGTGTAAGTTGGTCTATGTGTGTGTGTGTTTACCTATGGAGCTGCTTCCAGTTGGACTATTAAACTAATTTCCAGTTGTCATTGACAGGCACGCACACGTCCTGTATCTGGGACCTCTACCCGCTGCTCAAACAGGGCACGCACAGGCAAAGACAGAGAGAGAGAGAGGCGCCTATAAAATACAACAACAACAAGCAGCAGCAGAAAAACATTTCAACTATGTTAAACTTCGAATATTGCCCTTCGGCCCCTGCTGACTGCTTCAGTCTCCAGCCTTGTAACATCCTGTAGACATTCACTCTGAATGTTGATGAATGCTGCTGATGTGTCGCAACTGCCAGTGACTTCCACAACCCACCTCTGCTCCATCCCCCCGCAGCCTTGACTTGCAAATGAAGTTGGCTTTGTTGGCAGGATGTTGGCCGGAGCCAGGGGCTAGGGCCCAGCAATGGATAGCTGCTGCACTACCTGAGCTACCTTTGCCTCGTAGACATTTTTGGGCCACTGCCATTGCACAAATTCCATATTTACTGTCAATGTTAATTGCTCCGAATTGCACTAAAGTGTTGACTTTTGTGCCGCACAGGAAACTTGCGTTCCACATGCCACATGTAGCAGACACACTCTTTGTGTGTGTGTGTGTGTGTGCCTCAGCCGTAGGCCAGAGCTGACTCATGACTGTTGCAATTTGGTCAACTATTTAATGAAAAGCTACGAAACGTATCGGACAGCACTTCCAATTATGCAATTGTTTGTCCAGGCCCCATTTTGAGTGCGTTTATCTTGAATTATTTTGTACTATTTATAGGTTAGAAACTACTCTGATTGCTTTGGGAGTAACATTCACTGCAAATAGCTATCGGAATTGAGAAGAACTTGCAGTAACCGCTTAGGGTCTGAATCCTAGGAATGCAGTTGACAGCATTGTAGTTGGATAAACAAAACCAAACGAGGAAAAATTCTAATTATTTTAGTTAACATTATATTAATTTTAAAATGTTCAATTGAAATTTATTCCTTGTGAATGTTAACAAATTAAATAAATCATGTTAAAATTCAAAATTAATGAATTTGAACCAGCGATTTCTCGCTTATTGGCTTTCGCCGCTCCCTTTCCGATAGCTTTTAATACAAACTTAGACCATTGTTATCCCCACTTGAGGCTCATATTTTTCTTATATATTTTCGAAACAAAACCTTCAGAAAAAGTTGAGCTTCGCATCGTTGTGCTGCACAGTTAGTTAGTGTGCATTTCAAGCCAAGGTTTAAAGAATTATATGGCTATCGAATGGAAGTTCTTCTTAAGAATTCATGCTCTATTTAGAAGTTTATATACTATATTTTATATATATAAGCTTTGTTTTAAGATTTAATTTAATATTTAAACATATTCTATTTCCCATCAAAAGACTTTTAGAAACTAAAAAAGTTGCAAATATTATTGTAAAACTTGCTATCTGTCTGCTTATAAAAAGTCTGCGAGTCTTCATTAAGCTTCAGTTCAATTCCTTTTTAATTATCCCAGATATGCAATTAATCCCATCTGACCCCTTCCAGCTCTGACTTTCAATGTATTTATTTGTCTAAGGTCTTTTTGCAGTGAGAGTTTTATTGTGCTGAGCCTTAAGCTGTCCTTACAGGACACACTTCACGTGTCCTCTGGCACAGTGGAAAAACAAAGAATGGTGAAAATGATTTCCAGCAATTCACACTGAGCTGAGCTCTCATTGCTGCTCACTTACAGGGCATCGCTTTCCCGGGAATCATTTGCTACTTAAGGCGGCAACACATGTCGGCTTAAGCATCCTTCTGGCTCGGTATGCGGCTTGGGTTTCAGCATCAAATTCGGGACTCACTTGGTTAAAGACATGTGGCACAGCCATTGTCATTGTCAAATGTCGCCTTAGTCTCGTCTTACGCGCTGTGTTAATTATACTAATTGCACTAAATCACTTGAAAATTTCGGAGCAGGCTCTGGAAAAGACGCCTTGTTAAAAAATAGCTGAAATTAGGGCGTAGCAGCCAGTCCCAGAATCCAAGCTGAATGTCAACGCAGGCTGTGTGAGAAAATTTGTTGAAGGAAACGTTGGTAATCCTAGCATTTCGGCATATTTTTCTCTGCTCTCCGTGTTTTTTTCTCTTTTTTGCCTGGCATGTGGTACATCAAAATAAATTACCAAATCTTAGCTGGGATAATACTTAAAAAAAGAATGATGCGTATTTCTTTTCTTGTTCTCAAATATAAAATAATTAATGATATAAGCCTAAGGCCTAATGAAACGCCTACATTTCTTCTTGAGGTGTTTGGGGATTCAATTTTGGAGACTGTGTCGCGGCTTAATAATAAATTAGGTTAGTTGAAGGAAGACTGTGGGAGACCCCAAGAATCGAATGTACTTACAGAAATGATATATGCCAAGGCTGCAAAGCCCATTCCAAGCAAACCTTTAACCAAGTTTTCTATAAAACCAAAACCCGAACTAAATTAAAGTTTTAACAATAATGTTTTGGCTTTTGCTTTTTGGGGCAGGTCCAGCCTGAAATTGCAGTTATACAATAACTTGCAATATTTTAGGAATAACTTTTCATTACAAATTTTTTTAATAATATCTGATACTGGAAAGATGTGTTCATGAGCCGAACCAAGGGCAGGTTCGAGACGTTAAACGACCCAGTTACATTTTCGTCTGATCTTTGCACTCTGTTTATAATAATAATTATGTGACCCATCCTAAAGCTTAACTCTTATAATTCCCAACCATTTCTGGTTCGAGACAAATCAATGCAGAGCTGCTTTTGCATGCTGCCCTTATGTGCGTTTAATATTATGTAAATGTAAGTATTTGTTATGCGTATGAAGTCCAAATGCAACCCTGTGACCAGTGTTTGATGCAACTCAATGCTGGTTCTTGTGCAGCTTCTTGACGCCTACTTCAACTGGAGACCAACTTCAATTGTGCAGACAACCCGCCAGGATGTAACCAAGAACCACAACCCCTAGCGGGCACAGCATGTGTGTGTGCGTGTGTGTTTGTTGTGCGAGTCCACCCAAACCATTTAACCAGACAGCGCCTACACGGCAGTGCAACCTGTTTCCTATGTTGGGAGATCTGGCACGCAGTGTGGGTCCATGTCGTGCATTTTCACAGAATTTATACCAATTTGTGCGGAACGTTAATAACAGTAAAAGGCCTATAACAATAACCCACATCAATACGGCGGCACGTAGTCGCCGCACGTGGTAAAGGCAAAAGGACTTGCCCCGCTGTGCGACAAACAAGGTGAGTAGGTAAGCCGGGGAATGCAATCAGCAAAGATGTGTGTATGTGTGTCTGTGTGTGCGGTGTGCGTGTGCATGCAACACCCACACCACCCAGCAGCATTGCATGCAACCCTTACCGGCACAAAAAACCCCAACTCCGCCCAGCACCCCCCACAATGCGCATTGTAAGCCGACAAACGCGTGTCCAAAACATACGCGCGGCATCTTTGACGGTCTATGGAATTGGGCACAGAGTATTTGGGTATGGGGCACTAGGAGTTGGGTACTGGACCGATTCTGGAGTGCGTACTCCTCCCTGCTCTCACTCATTATATTTGTGCATTGACTTTGCACATGCCCGAAAAACTGGCATCGTCTTTGCCGCTGCTATTTGCACAAGTGTTCCATGCTCTGCGCTTTGAACAACAATAAAAGAGATTAATAGATGTGGGCTGTGGATGGATGTGGATGAGTTGTGTATGTGTGTGTTTGTGTGTGTATGTGTGTGGATGGGTTGCCCAGTCACATAGTATGCACAATAATTGGTGCCTAAAAGGCTTGCATATTTGTCTGCGGGGGTAGCTCGCAAAGGACTCTCTTGGCAACAATGATCGATCTGCAAAATATTTCAATTTAATGAATTGCGTGCACAGTGCGTGTTGAAAGGGTTGAGCGCGGTGGCAGGCACAGTGGTACAAGATCATGTTATATTCGAGTTGAATACGGAATATGTTTGACCACACTTACATTTGCCACATGAAATTTTAAAATGATTTACAAAGTCAATTAAAAACTTGGGTTAACAAAATGAAAAAGACTGAAAAAATAATAATAATAATAATATTAATGATTATTATTGAAATAATTATAATATTAACATTTTTGGGCACACTTAAGACTCATTACTTAAAATTTTCCAGCTCTTTCACAAAAATCAATCATTAAATTTGGAAATAAAATATTGGAAAATCGCAAAGGAAATAATAAACAAACAAATTATAAAAATTTATTAGAAAAAAGTAAAAATAATAAAAATGATGAATAAATTCTAATAATAATAATAATAATGAAAGTTAAAATTATTTATAATTATAATAATAATAATGATAAAATAATAATAATTATTATTATTATTATTATGATAATTATAATAATAATTAAATTAAATTATAATAATAATTAGGGTTCGATAACTTATCTCCATGTTAAACAGAATTTTTTGAAATTTATTTAAATTTTTTAATGATTAAATTAGCTGGCTTGAGGTCCGCATTTAAAAAAATGGATCAACATTTTCAAGTTTAAAAATTGCTTTTTATTAATTTTTTTTGTTCTTAACTTTTGAGTTTAATGATATTGATTATCGATCTGGGCTATAAGTTCCCAATATGTGGAATATGTGATCAAATCATATAAATTTAAGAACATATGTATATATATATATGTATATATATACTCCTGCTTTTATAGATGAATATCTACAAATTTACAGCAACTCTTTATTTTTTGTATTATGCTATCAACCCCACTGTTAGCTTTGTAATCGGAGTGGTTGTCTACGTCCTGAGGTTATTGTCTGCGCATTAACTGTAACTTTAACACGCTTATCGCTTATCGCTATTAATGGCCAAATATGCGGCTCAAATATGCCGCTTATGAGCCGCTCATCATGAGGATAATGTTGTCCCTCTTGTTGCTGTTGTTGTTGTCGGTGGCTTGTCAATCAAAATGTTCGTGGAAAAAAGGGTTGCCACCCCCCGCTCAGCAGTAAGGCCAAAAGCCTCGAGTGCCACTCGACGCTTAGCGTTGATAAGAAGATGCTGCAGGCACAGCCCGAGCAGAGTATCTGTCAATTTGTGCCTCCCCTCGAACTCCCTTCCTATCCTCACTCACTTTATACAATTGTCAAATATATGTATATAGATATGACAGTTAAATGTTGACGCTCGAGTGCGTGTACCAATTTTTACCTGGCAAAAAGCTATTTTAATTTTCCGACTTTTTGGCCGTCTTTCCCTTTTCCCCGCTTCCACTTTCCACCACTTGGCACATAATTTAGTCATTTCATTTGAAATGCTCGGCTGGGTTTTTGTATGGCGTGGTTTTGGTCGGGTTGTCTGGGTCTCGGCCGCACTATGCGCGATCTGTCAAATGTCAAATGCATGTCAAAGGCAACATGTCAGAGCCATTTCCTACGCTTCAGATTGTGCTGCTTCTTCATATTTTTTTATTTTATTTTTTTTTTATACAATTTTTTTGGTACAGGCGTTAAATGTATTGGACAGCAGCGAGCGCTCTGTGCCTGCTGTCTGTCTGCGCTATGGGTTACTCTTGGTGTTTGGTTCCGGGCTGAGTTGGGCTCTGCTCTGGGGTGGGTCGATTGTCATTTTTTGCGTTGCGGCAATTTGCGGCTTTTGATTAAAAAATACGCCACACACACACACAGACACACCAAAAACACGTCGAGGGAATAATGCGACTGTTTTGTTCTCTACTCTCCCTAAATGTGCCACAGCAAATGGCTTTTGCCTTTCGCCTCCGAATGGCTTTTGTTTGTTGTTGTTGCATGCATATTGACGCGTAGTTTAATTTGCTCTATAACGAAACGAGCAGCGGGCAGAGTAGAGTGCTCTGAGCTGCAATAGAAATAGCAAGAACATGCACAAATTAAGTTAAAAGCTTGAAATGTATGGAAATATTGAACAGCGTTTCCATTAGGTGGGCAAACACGCGTATAAAGTTATTTGAAAAAAAAAAACAAATTTTTCTTGCCAAAAAACATAACTGCAATCAACGTTTCCGGTGGTGCGGTTCACGGTGCAAACCCATGTCGCGATTTAAGGTTCGGTTCGTGCACGTGGCTTTTCCCATTTGTGTAGCCAGGCTTAAGTTCGAACCTTGTCAAGGCTCTTTAAATTTGCATTCTAATTTCTTGAATTAGCTTAATTTATATATATATATATATATAAATATAATAAAACAAAATCCCGAGAATCGAATAGAGTTAAAGTTTTCATTCATAGGAAGTAAGTTCCGGGCTCAAATGGTTCGGTTCGGAACCGGCTTGCAGCTTTGGCAGTAAACTTAAAATTTTATTCAATATTAAATATCTAAAGAACAGATTGAAAACTGACCTAAGCACTCGCTCTCTCTATATTTATCTCTTGCTTTCTCCCTCTCTCTACTTCTACTAAAGAACTGATTAACAGCCAAATTTTCGCTCAATCTCTCTGTCCCCTCTCTTTCTCTCTCCCTTATATATATATTTTTTTCTCTCTCTAGATTAAAATTTTTTCGATATGAATGCTGAATTTTGAATATTAATTTAACAGAATTCAAAACTTAAACTTTAAATTAAACTACCTTATAATAAATTTATCTAAGTAAAGAAAATGAAATGCAATTCCTCGTCGCCTTAGTTTTCTTTGCCTTTCCTTTAGCTATTTTTCCCAACACAGTCTCGCTACGACTCCCGGTTACAAGCAATTTAACTTAGTAAAGAACCCAAAGGACGTTCAGCTGTATTAATAAAGTGAAGGCCCAACCATGTGATCATATTTTACATGCCATTTGGTTTTGTCGTTGTCGCCGCAGCTGTTATGATTTTCGCCATTTCCCCCGCCACCCCACACACTGAAATTTTAGGGCCTGTCAATGCTCTAATTGCTCCTACCACAGAACGTCCGTAACATTAATCACAAGAACTCAACTCGTCTCAAAAAGGGAAACAAAAAAAAACGATGGGAAATCACAGTCATTTGCTAAGCGATTGAGGGCCAGCACCAGGTCCAGACAACCCCCACCCAAACACCTCCCACTCTTGAGGCTAGTGTTTGAGTTATTGTCAGTTCTGGATGGGCATTCGATGCATTCGAGTGTAACGCGAACTTTTTTCTGTACTCTTTTAGAGGATATTATAAATGTGTGGTAACATGAGTGACACATAGAAGGCGGCAGCTGCGTACCTATTAAGTATATATTTTCTTGATCTTGGTCAACAGCCAAGTCGACATTGCCATATCCATTTGTTTTTCTTTCAATGAAAACAAGTTTCTTTCCGTTGCATATAGTTGCGTTAGGAACGATCGGTGGAAAATAAAGTTTTAGTCTAAAAATGTTATGGTTTTTCAAGATGTTTCGATTAAGCTCTGCTATTATAAGCTACCTAAGAGACAAATCTTATCAATATGTATCATATATCCCTATATCAAAGCCCCTGTCGGAAGAAATAGTTGAGGAAAGAGTCTGCAATTACAAATATGTAAAGTCGTAACCCATACTTTTAGAAGGGTATTTAAATGTCGGTGTGCCGTTCTTTCTGTGTATTTTTTCTGTTGCGATTCGGCCCCCCGGACCTTTTAGTGAGCACCGCAATGGAACGAAACGGCATGGAAATGGAATGGTTGTCGCGTGCACGGCCGGAACTGACACAGGAAACGGCGTACATCAGGCGAACGCGTTGACAATGCACTCGCGGCTAGCGGGTGGAACAGTCCGCCGGAGGAACGGGTATGAGCACGGGCACGGGCCGGAACATACGCAGCACAGTTATTGTGTGTGTGATAGATGGGCAGAGCGGTTCTTATAGGCATTGCGGCATTATTAGCTGTCAGTTAACGGAATTGTCGCGACGCGACTTCAACGCTTTTTCTTACTCTTTGCCCCAGCAACATTTTAACATAATTGGCCTTTATGACATAAAGGACGCGCCGGGTTACGTGGTTGGGGGCTGGTAACTCTGGCAATCACTTTTTACTACCCCGCTAGCCAATTTTGTATCTGCAACTTTGCGCTTGAATGCATGCAACACAACAGCTCCACAGCTCATGCCACATCCAGCCACACAACAAACCAGGGCCACTTTGCGTGGCTGCACTTTTCCAAGTTAATTTCGCAAAGGCAGCAAAGAGAAAGTTCAAATGTAATGAAACAAGCTCTAATTAGACTAGCGGAATACCCTGTAATCGTCAATAAGCCTAACAAAGTTTATGCAAATGATGAGCACTGCATGTGCTAAAGTTGTTTTCTGATGTCAAATAGTTTAAAGCTAGCAACAGTCTGAGAAGCTTCGCACAAGACTATGAAATACCCTGTAAAAGTTCATAAGAGTTTAAGAAGTTAGCTCCTTAGCTCGCAGAGAACTTGTCTATGTCTGTTGACACTGGCTACATTGCATGTACAACTGCTTAAGCAAATTTTAACTTGACTATGTAATACCATGTTACTTTCAAAAATCCAATTTGAATCTACCAAGCTCTACCACTATTGTCTTAAAATGAGTTATGTGCAGAAGGTTGGTGTACAAGCCCCTGGGAAGACGAAGAACTGTAAGAAAATAGCAGAATTAGCTTACTATAGCACACCCTGTAAATACAAATAATGCCCTGTAAATTAGACACACTCAAAATTATTTCAACTTTGTTAATTTACTCTGATAACGTTCATTAATTTTCTTTTCAATCTACCCCACGCTGAATTTGTAGCAGGGAAAAAATAGATTTGCCTCTTCTTTTGCGCAGAAAATGGCTTGGAAAATATTTTTCAATCACTTTAATTGTAAGCAGCCGACGGGGGACGCAGACGCTGCGGAGGGCGTTTATACATCAAATTGCATTGGTATATGTTAGAGTATTGGTTAGCCTGAGCATATGTTGTTGTGCCTGCCCAGGCTGCCCGCCTGCCCGACTGTCAGCCCCGATTTGAGCCCCTGCCTGCCGTTCGCTTTTCCATAAACAAACTCCGGCAAGAGCAATGCAAATTTAATGTTGTCAAGCTGTCGTATCATACTGAAATATGCGCATGACTCTTCCCCAAACCCCCAGCACGCCACTCATGCAGCCCCTTCCATATGCGAGAGAGAACCCACCGCCCTCCTCCCATCTCCTTAATGGCATGGGGACAATGTTATTGGGGTTGTATACGTACTAGTCATATGTCCAAGACGTAATATGAAACGAGGCGGCAGACACGCCTTATAGCATGCATAGCACTTACTTATAGCTGTAGGGCGCTGGGGAGGGGGGACGGGGGTCAGGGCATGAGTATAGCTTACTTATTTTAAGATAATGCCGGCAAGTAACAAAGTCTTAAAAAAAAGGGTACAAATTTCCTGTGCTTCCGTTTGCCTGTCACAGCGCTGACAGTGGAGAGTGTCAACCCGGGGGCGAAGCTAAGGGGAAGGGGTCGGGTTCGGTGTCAGCACGAACTCCCCTCAATGCATATGAAACCCAGTTATTATCGCCTGCAATGCCCTATACCACCCGCTGCCCCAACTACCTGCCTATATAACTGCCGGGCATTTGTAATAAAACTCAAGCGCATAATTGTTTGCCATATTTCTAAACTGTGGCAGGGGCAACGGCTCCCAATTGCATACTTTTCGGGCGTCCCGGCTCCTGCCAACCAACCTCCCCCTTGCCCGTTCCTAACTTTGGCCAATTTATGAGCAGGTGGAATTTTTAAGTAGTGTATGTCGTTCTCGGGTTGTTCTCGTAGTTGCGCGGATTTTCGAGCTGATTGCTTTGGAATTCCAGATGAAGCTGCGTTTTCACATACACAGGCATAAATACACACTCACACACACATGAGACTGTCGAGATTTGGAAACTAGGCAACAGCCATTGTACCATGTCCGGGTTAATTATAATGGAAGGTGTGAATCGCTTATGCTTCCCTGAGCAATTTCTAAAGGGGTAAAATATGCATTAAGCACCCTACTTATTTCTTTTTTGAAGCATACAGCAGATTTTTCTTATTTTAAATATTCAAATAATATGTAAAAATTTGATTTAATGAGTATTCAATAATAATAATAAGAACGAGAGCATCGGCACGCCAAAGTTTGAATACAATTGTAAAAGTGATCCTGGTCCGAAGTTGATTAGATTGAGTTCATATAGAAGAACTTTTGCGAAGTCAAAAAATGCCGAGTTTGATTAAGATATCTGAATAAACATAAGAAATGTTCATATAAGAACCTACTTTTCGACCGATTATTACTATTGCAGCTGTATGATATAGTGATCCGATAATCATAAGATTTTACATATACATATATAGCATAGTAAAACTAATCATTTCTGAGTTTGGTCAAGATATCTTGATACTGAGAGACTATTTTCGCATAGAAAAAGACAGACAGACAGACGGACATGGCTATATCGACTCATCTGTTGATGATGGTCTAACATATATATACCTTATTTGTGGCCGGAGAAGTCATGATAAAATCACAATATCCTCTACAAGAATATACTAATTATTAACATATTTAAGCCTAATTATTGATCTTGTTTAAATTTGTTGCCGTATTATTATTAAACATTACGTGTTGGGCATATTAGCGCACGTAACCTTATAACAATTGTTACGCTTCCAAAACTTTTCTCATCTCCAACTTGAGCATGTTTTTTCGCACCGCCCGCATGCCACAGGATTGTGGCAATCAAAATTCTTTAGCTGATGTGCCTCCCCCTTCGTCAATTTATGAAACGCTCAGCACTTTTCTTAGTTTCAGTTACTCAGTTTCAGCTTTATCAATCGCACCACGCCCACAAGCGCCTTATTCCCTGCTGCTTGAGGGGCAACATTGTGATGCTTATCCCTTTTGCCAGCTTGTGCAATTATGGACATATTTGACGCATGCCCAACTTTATTTTATATTTTATTTTAATTTCTCAACTTACCTTTTGTGCAGCAAACTCAATCTGAGCCAATCAATGGCGTTACGCATACGCCGCGTAAGCCGCGTTGCCAACGCCTCGCGTTGCAAGTGCTAAGGCAACAAGTACAACAACAACAAGAACAACTACGAGGTCTGCTCAAAAGCCCGAAAACCCCGCAGCCACCACAGATCCCAGCCAGAATCCCAGTCAGATCCCAATTGCCAGCCAGATACACCCACCCAGCCTGCTATTCATTACGTTGACGTCTGCAGCAGCGCGTCGCACAAAGGCGACGTTGCGTCTCGTCTGCGTGCCACGCCCCCATGCCGCCTGTCGCACAGCGGCGCTTACTAACACTTGGGCCGGGTCCGCCCCATTTAGCCAAGAACTTGACAGCAGCCTCAACGCTGGCAGCTGCTTTATATGCACATGGCGTATTCATCAAAGTGGTTTTTATATTACGTGATATTTTTGGTGCCTTTTTCGCATTATTTTCCTTTTTCTTCGTCGTTTTTTTTCCCGCGCCAAACAACAAAATTTTGTTGACAATATTTTCGCCTCTTTTATATCAGTCTTGCCTTTATTTTTTGTTGTTCCCAAACTTTTCACACTTGTGGGCGTGCGTTTTGCCTGCTTTTTTCTTTGCTTTAACGAAATCATAAATATTCAAAGCGCATTTAAAATTCCTTCACATTCTTTTTCTTTTTGCAGCATAATTAGGTTTTAATCATCAAAATAAATGAAAATACTGTCGCAATTTTTTTGTTTGCGCCAATCAGCGGGCGACTAGTTAGCGTGATCAATTCTGACAAATGAGGATAAATTTGTTGAAGCAATAAGACACACAGCAAAAGCATTGGGCATAGGGCTGCAAGCTGGGCAGAGGCAGCGCGAATGTAATGAAAGTAATTTTCAAAAGCTGACATATACGTCAGCAGGGAAAGTTATGAAAGTAATTTTGAATTTAATGAAGCGGAAGTACAGTGGATATATATACATATATATATGAAAAACAGTGACAATCTAGAGGAAACATTTTTCTATATCTCAATAACAACAACAACTATAATAAAACTTGTGAAGAAAAGAGAAAATCTGTGTCTCAACCTTATTGCAAGGTTCAGGGCATATGTCATGTAGACACACCAACATCTCAGCCCATTTACCATGACAATAAAACAAAAAAATTAATAATAATAACTGAAATTCAATCTAATCACAGTGACAATCTGGAGGAAAGGGTTGTCTTCAACCATCTTCTGTGCATTGTACTCGTCGCACATTGTATAACTCTACCTTCAAGATGACTTAAGCCAGCAGATAAATTTGTTCACTAATTCTCAATTTCATCGGATTGGAGAACTCTTATTATAATTGTGGCATATACAGTACGTTCCAGGAACTTGCAACTCAATATATGCTTATTGTGTAGTCCGGGTTATTTGCAATGAACTCAACATTGGCCAGCGGATAAATTTGTTGCCTATTTCCGAACTTCATCGGATAGGAGAACATCAAATTACAATTGTGGCGTATATACAGCAAAATCCAGGAATTTGCAACTTAATCCAAGCTAAGGTATTATATGTTCAATCAAAATATGTTGTACCATAAATATTTGCTAAATATTTTCCGATTACAGGGTACTCGCAGATCAGTAATGTTGAACCAACCGAGCAGCGAATGCAGGAGACACTTCATCGGCTTGTGCGGCTGAGTGGCTTATCACCTGTTCCATGTGTCAGCAGAGCTGCCAGCTTCATGGCAACGGGTCCACAATGTATCAACCTTCAAATTGACTTTTATTTCGCTGCAGCTTTGAGGTCGCATCCATGCACACGGCCATGTCAAACGAGCAGCAGCAGGAGCAGCCGGAGCAGGAGCAGGAGTTGGATGAGATTGAGGTTGACGACGAAGCTGAAAGCGCACAGCGCGTGCGGTTTTTTGATTGAAATTGGAGATTGCGCCTGAGCTGTATTTGCAGTTGGCGACGGAAATTTGACTATGTCGCGATATGCGACCAGACAATTTAATACCCACCAAAAATGCCCGACGGCAGGGCTCAAATGCGGTGGCAGCTTTCGGTTGCCGGTTGCCAGTTGCCAGTTGCCGGTCGCCGGCAGCGTCTGTGTCGGGGCCCAAGTGCAAAGTGGCAAGTGTCAGGGCAACAAGAAATTAGTTTCAAATGCTACTCTCATTTTTTGTTGTTGCAAAGTCGAAAGAATGAGATTATCTGGAATGCATGAGTAGAGCTAATGTACAAGTGTACAAGGAGTGTAATGCAAAACAAAGTAGATTTACCATCGCGTAAAATGGGGAGCACAATTTTTGTAAGGTATGCAGAAATATTTTGAAAGAATGGATTAACTTGTGAAATATTCTTATAGCTGCAACTTTATAGTTTGGTATGGTAAGGTTTGCAAATAAAAACCTACAACACTATTGAGCATCATACGATTACTATACCATAAAAAAATCCAATCGATATTGAGAGATCATCCTAGAACTGGAATTACTATTTTAAATAAATACAATAAAATGAACAAGATTATTTCTGCAGACAAATTACTACCTGGAGCATTATAATATTATATTATTTTGTTAATTATACCATAAAATAATTTTAATCGATATTGAGCAACCAGCCAACAAATAAAGATAATAAAATGAACAAAAGAAAATGAATACAAATCAGAAAATTCCTCTTTTTATATGTTTTATTTCTGCAGACGAAATATATTGGAAGATTATAACAATATTTATTTATTATTTTTGTTTTATATGTGGTAAATTTCAAAAATTAATTGGCTCCAGATTAGTCATCACCTTCGGACTTTAACAAGAGACTTCAATTAGTCCTAACCTGAAGTCTCTTCAACATTCTAACAAGAAATCATACAAGTTGAAGAACTTAATCAAATATTCCAAACGTAATTTAATTTATTAATCTTCGATATGCTCATTGCAAACGCGCAGCCCTTCTTCATTTCTTGATGTGAAATGTATTCATTTAGCAAATTTTTGTAATGCCCTGAAAACTATTTCCATAAATCTCTCCGGCAGCCATCCCTCTACACCCGTTCCGGCCATCTCTGCCAAACTCTGCCCAGTCCAAACACAAAGCGTACACTTTGTAAATTAATAATGCACGCAAGTAAATTAATTTAAAATCATATTTATAGCATTTTAGTTAATTAAATGCGCAAAAATGTGCCCATTCCGAGCTGCCATCCTGCCTCCTGCACCGCAACTTCCAGCTAGGTGAAAGTGTCAACTGGGCGAGTGTGTTGACTGTTCCCGTTGTTGTGTCTGGCGCATTTTAACCAACACACACACACACACGCACACATCCGATACACACCTCTTTTTCGCCTTGCCTGCCGCCTGCTTGCCGCGACATTTATGAACTTTATGAAGTCTGCTCCATAAATCATCTTACACACACGGCAGGGCTAACATTTTGCTTAGGCGAATTTAATGAAAAACAAAAAAATATATATGCGAATCCAAAACCAAATATTGGGGCATATACGAGAGAGAGATACCGTTTACAATATAGTTTGTATTATTTTATAATATTCTAGAAAAATTCACATAATTAACTAAGAAGGAATATTTCATTTAAAAATATTGCATATAGTATATCGCAGTTTAATATCTGAGAGAGAATATTTCTTTTAAGAATATCGTGAATTAATGGGAAACTTAGCTGATTATCACAAAAAAATTTTTATTGAAAAATATCACATATATCGAAAAAATCAGTTTATGATTTTATAAAATATTTTTTAAAATTTATATATTTTACGAAAAATATTTTCAGATATTAAACTAATTTGGAATTAGTTGCCTCCTGTCAGAAATATATATACTTTTTATAAATGAAAATATTTTTAATCAAATAAATGATTACAAAATTCAACTAAAATATACATATATTCAAAAAAAAAAAATTTTCAAATATAAAAAAAAAATTGGATTGCTCTTCTAAAATGTATTAAAACAATTTGAGTTGGTATATAGTGAGTCGATTAAAAGTGTTTTTTATACACATACGTTTTAGATTTATTTATGTAAATTGACATTTTGAAAGGGTATTCCATTCGGCACACCCAATCCATAAAGTTTTTTTTTCTTTTTTTTTCTTAAGTTGTCTGCACGAAAGCGAAAGATGAAATCATGCGGTCGTTGCAGAGACGCTTTGCTCTCTAGAGTGCTGGAGCAAGGTGCACAGGGAGGGGCAGAGTTGAATGGTTGGACAGGTGGATAGGTGGATGAGCTGACTGCCCAGCTGCTTGGCACGCCGTCTGCCGCTGCCTCTGCTTCGGGCTGCTGCAGCATGTGTGTGGCAGAAGCACTTTGCCACATGGCGCAGCGACTTTGACTGTTTGTTTTCTTCATATTTTTGTTTTTTCTGGTATTATTATTATTATTATTATTTTTTGCTCGCCACTCTGCGACTTGAAGTTGGTTTATTATTTTGCGCTTATTTCTAATTTTTTGCGCATTATCTTGGTTTTGCTTTTATTTATATTTGCCGTGATATATTTTTGTGTGCGCTGCAAAGTTAATGTGGCGCATTATGGAGTCACATAGTTTCAGTTACGCTTGGATTATGCAAAGTAATGCGGCCTGGAGCCTCACATACCCTGCCAGAGCCATCAAAGTCAATAAACTGCACAGGACCCAGGCGCATATAAAACAATTTGCCTACAAAGGGCCAAAACCATTTTGGACAGCAATTTAAAATTGTTTATAAAATAGCAGCACAAACTCCCAACCCCGGCCAACACACACACACCCCATCCCCGGGCCCTACACCCACACATATGAGCATAAAACTTGCATGGAGCTCGGGCCGCGGCCAAGATGCGGCTGCCACGGCCACAATAGCTCCCAGAGGTCGGCATTAAATTCTGTTGCTTGGCCTATATAAAAATCTAGAGCAGGGGTAGTTGGTGTGGGTTGTGGAAACTGCGGGCCAGCCTAACTACACCATGGGGACAGCAATTGATGATAGTCTAAGGCTAAAGATATGTATGTAGTCAAAGCTTAGGCCAAAGCGAATGCTGCCGGATATAAAAGGACTTAGTCACATGTTAACGCAACGCCTACGCAAATCCATAACAACAACAGCAGCAGCCAACGTCGCCCCCGCCCTCGCATCCTTCGCACAATGCAATGCAGCTGTCGGCTGGCCGCAGGACTCTAACGCTTGGGAGGCTGGGAGCTGGAGCTGGTCTGCTAATACGACTTATGCCTCCCCAAAGTCATCGTCCTGGCCGTGCCGGCTGTCCCGGCTCCTGTCTAGCTTTCATTATGAAGTCATAAACGCACATGCAGCCAGGCCAAAAATTGGGGGATGCCGCGGGTTTATTTTTCTTCAAATTGGGTGGTGGGCTTTGCTTGTTTTTTTAGCACATGTTAAAATGCTCCTTATCAAAAAAACAAAAATGGATGCACAAGAGGGCAAGCTGCTTAAGGAATACAGAAGGATAAATACCCTAACCATTAAATTAAAATGGGGATATGGTAAGGGCTTCCATTTTTAAAACGCAGACATTTACCGGCCGTTCATAAATTGCCAATCTTTCTTTTGAATATTTTGTTCATTGGATTAATATATTTTTACTATTTTCTTTGTGAATAATATAAAATTATATAAACATTTATTTATTCTACACATTATTGCAGAATGTAGCTGCCTGGTTGGAGCCGGCAACCTCTCGGCACATTAAGTAGCTTTTGATGTTTTACATAAAATGTTTGACCACCAGCTCCCACACTTGTGAGTAGAACTCTTCAAAACCCCGTCTAGGGCTCACATTCGAACCAAAAGGAAGCTTCGCAGATTTGAAATATAAGATTTCCAAACACCCGTCTTAGAGCTCACATAGGCCGTCAAGGCTGCTTCAACAACATTGCCAGCTTCCTTCTGATGCTGACACTTGAGGCATAAGTTGAGCTACCCTCTGTTAGGGTATATACAAAAAAAAGTCAACACTGCGAGCTAACAAAAAAATTAAACAACGAGATGTGGACAATTTTCGGGCAGTGCCTCGAGCTTAAACTGTTATTACTAGTCGGGGCTGAGGGGCTGCTGTTTATGAGTTGTAAAGCCCTCAGTCAGACAATAGCCTCAACGAGGCGTTCTGCAACAACAGCAACAGCAACACATGCGAACTAAGCCCCAGGACATATTACGTAGCCAGTGTGGAGGCAATGCCCGGTCTAGTTTGCTATTTTAAAGGGCCTGCAGGGCAATGCGCCGGGGAGGGGGAGGTGCAAGTCCATGTATGTGGAGGAAAAATAGGGCTGGGGTAGATGTTGGCATAGGTATTCACGTAGTTGTCAATGGTCTGTGGTAGCTTCTTATGCCTGGCTGCATTTTGAATTTATGTTCTTTTTAGTCGCTCGTAATATGTGCCAGGCTTTTCATGGGCTGAGAGAGGGAGAGAGGCAAATAGGGGATTTGTGAATTGTGCATATTTCTTTAGTCTAACAACAAGAACAACAACTGAATATTCAGGCGACATAAGATATAGAAATAATTTTTTTTATATTCCTATAAAATATAAATAAAAATAGGTCAACGTTTCTTTTTCCAATATATAGAAGATGGTTAGTACGGTGCTAAATAAAAAAGACAGCCACTCAATCCTGCATGTTCCATTTTTTTTAAGACGCAATTCAGGCGTGCTTCTAAAAATGCAAAAGATCATTTTTATACCCAGAACCCATTGAAAATGTCTAAAAAGATTATAATGTTTTTGGGCAATTGCAGGAAGCATCTCCAATCCCATAAAACATATATATTCTTGATCATCATTAATAACCCAGTCGATCTAGCCATGTCCGTCAGTCTGCTTGTCCGTCTGTCGTGTCGAGCTCAGTACCTATGAGTGTTAGAGATTTTAACGTAGGTGCTCCTGGTGCCCGTATCCAAGCAGTCGATAAAAATCTATATCGCGGGAGTCACCAAATCTGACATGTGGCTTCTTAAATAGTATGTACAGATCAAGTAATTATATTTATATAGAGAGAGAAGGAGAGAACTTAATTTTATTGTTCTTAATTGATTGACATAATTTTATTGATGCTGAGGCAGAAGGACGCATAGTGCGAGTTGTTCTTGGTGTTGGTAGAACATGGTTCAGGGCATCCGCTAGTCGGCCACTCCAGACTATACTTGTTTTTTGCATCTTCCATATTTTTCTTCAATATAGTAGTACAACATACATATATGCTCCTTTTAATTTATAGCTTGGCGATCCTTTTAAGAAATTGTATAAAATCGTTGTAATAATTTCTAATCTTTTTCTGTACCAAAAATATCATATTTAGTTGTCAAGTTGCTTGATTATAAGTATATGCATGTTTCGCACACATTTCTAAGCTTAATTGGTAATTATAATGTTTTCACATATCCATTTTCATGAGCGTCCAAATTTTGCTTTCAGTCAGCTATTTTTGAGCATCCCCTTTGCAAATGCATCTCTAGTTTCATTGACTTGCCACTGTATCTTTTCAAGTATCTCGAGCCCCTTTTTGATGTAAGCTGAGAAGCAATTGTTGTGCCCGGCTATCCTCGCCCCCCTAGCCACACCCAGACCCAATTGTAATACCTTGGGGGTGTTAAACTAATTGAATGGCTCACTCTGAAAAGTTCGTTATCTCAAATTTCGCCAGCCTTTCAATATAACAGTGGAACGCGAGGCCACGCGTCAATTAAACTGAAGTGCATGTAAAATGTATTTTAAAAGCTTGGCCAATATTATTTTACTCTCCAAGTATATTTGATTCGTGCGGAAATCGCGCTGGCACTAAAGTCCAGAGCCGACTCAGCACGTGCCGCTGGCTTAAGAGCTTGTTAAGCATTCGATTTTATGGTATTACATTAGGTTCCATTGCCTAAAAGGCCAACTGCGAGATTTACTGCAAAGCAAAAAAGGGAAACAAGTTGTGCTCTAGTTTAAAGCACTCGAACTGAAGATACCCTGTAATCCTCTAAGAAGTAAGTACAGCCTGTTTAATTACCCTAATAGCTTAAATTTGTGCCTGTTTTTGGTTTTTTTTCCACCAATAACAGTTAATTTAGGGTATATATTTAACATTTTCATTAAATTTTATTTATATGTGATATGTCCTACCAACTCTGATAGCTCTAACTTTTATAATCGCTGAGTTCAGACTGACAGAAAGCTAGGCTTACAAGGCCAGATTGTGGTTGAACTTCTTTATAGAACTCCCCTTTAGCCATCTCATAGGGTATACTAAAAATTGTTGTTGAACAGTTTACAACACATTTTTGGCATACTTCACACAATCTACTGATCAAGTCAACTGGAAAACTCGCATTGCTTTGATGTTCCGACAGCAATTGCAATGTATTTGTATGCGTGTATATAACACACACACAAGCACAAAGCATGCCATTTGTTAAATGTCCTTTGGCGCATTTCAAAGCGTAACTTCAAAGCCCGAAAATGACCTTTGTGTGTGGCCAAAGCTGTGGCCAGGTGGCCAACATCGTCCTTGTCGACCATATAAAAGGGCCCACTAAATAGTAATTTACTAAATTAGTTTGTTTTTCCTAACTACACCACAAAAGGAGGGTGTGCGCGGGTGGCGTGCGGGGATGGCTGTAAAAGCAGCTAGCAACTGGCAGCAAGTTTCCATCTCTTGTGCATTACAATTTTCCTAATTACTCTAAAAGGATTTCAATTAGCGCCTGAAATCATGTTTAACTCAATGAAAATGTATTCGCGACCATAAAAATATTAATAATAATAAAAATAACTAATCAAATGATGATAAAAAAAGGAAAAACTATGCAAAGCCAATTATCACAAAGTCATGAAATGCAATTAACATTTAAATAATGTAAAAATAATGAAGCAGAATTTTCACAAAAAAAAAAAAAAATTAAAAAAAACTAGATAATTGCAATGTATAAACAATTGCAATAAAACGTTTTTAATTAATATGCGACCAAGTGCAGGCATGTTTATAAATGGTTAACAAAAAAAAAAAACACATAATCTAGATATTTAGTGAGAAAATACAAAACTCACAACAATTTTATTGCATTTCAATGGACTGCTGCGGGGCATTTGATTTAAACAATTTCATTTGTTTATGGTTGCGCAAAAATGAACTAGAAATTCGAGATTCTAATCTAATATTAATTAGAGTAATCTGTACAATAATTAAAAATGAAATACAGTAAACGCGCAGTATGTTGAACGGGAAGTATATATAATATATATATTTATATCTATCGAAAAATTTGTTTAAATATTAAATATTCGTTGTTTCAAGTATTGTATGTCGAAATTTATTTAAAGATACATTTTTTCAAGTATAAAATATACGATATATATATTTATATATACTAGCGGGTATTACCCGGCCTTGCTCGTGGCAAGTTTTGTTTTAAATATTTTAGATATTTCTTTTATTTCAAGTTTTCGCCAGTGGAAAATTTAATTCTACCGATACACCTTAAGCATATTTTCAATAAGAAATGGAGTTCAAGATAGCCCGGGCCATCTTTTCTTCTTTTTCCACCTAAGTTGTACTCAATGTGTTTTGCCGAGAATAAAATCTTTGACCTGCTTTCAAGAGATAAATGGCAAAATGCGTATCAATTAAATTTTAAAGATCTTTGCAAATGGATTTGAAGCCGAAATTATGGTAAAGTAAAAATTTCATACAACCATTGCCCACCAATTATCATATAGATTGATATATATAGAGAGATAAAAATATATATATAATATAATACATTTTGAAATATTTATCACTGTACAATTACGACTTTTCATATAAAAAAACCCCTATAATAATTTCTATGGTTCGGTTCACCCGATTATAAATGTACTGTAATTTTGCCACATTTACAATTGCCTAATTGGGGTCCAAGCGAATTTAAAATACCCTACACTACGTCTCAAAGAAGTAGAGTCTAGTTTAATATGGTCAGAAAGTCTGCCTTTTACATACATTTTTGTGCATTTTTTTAGGCAGATAATCTGCAGCAGTTTGACTAACTTCGTGTCTGTCAAGAAAATAGTTTTATCAGACTCTAGGCGTCAAGCCTAAGTTTGCAAATTAATACTTATACTAAATTTAATACTTATACTGAATAAATACGTTTACATATAATACATATTATTTTTAATAATCCCAAAAAAGTATTTTTAGTACAAAATATTCGCTTAACTGGACAAGCATTTACGAAAACAGCTAGTAAATTAACAAAAGAAATACATAAAATTAAAAAATTGCAAATTTAATTAACATATGACAGCATCTGCTGTTATCTGTTGCGCTTTTCAAATGATTATAATACTAATTACACACATGCATATGCAAAATGCAAGTGCATCAAGTTAGACTATGGCCATGACAGTGACAAATGCCCCACTGTACTCATATGTGCACTCAGCGTAACCAACTTTAGATAATGGTTCAAAAAAAAAAGTGTCATGCGGAATGCAGTTACAAAGTTGCGATTACCTATAAAAGTGCAATTGGAGTTAACAGAATTAGTTAATTCAAAACAAGCGCAAAATGAAGTCCGCATTTGCTTTGGCTCTGCTTCTGGGCTGTCTAACTGGTTGCCTGATGGTAAGTAAGACACAAGCGTTCAACACACCATTCTAGCCAAATCTCGGGATCAAACTTTCCAGGCTGGCGATGGGGACAGTGGGCGCCAAATTGTGGAGACCTGCTTGTCGGAAAATGGTGTAGCCGAACAGGATATTGCCGATCTGAAATCGGGCAAAACAAAGGCCGAGGAGGTCAAAGATAACGTCAAGTGCTCGGCCCAATGTATCCTAGCCAAGTTCGGCTTCATGAACAACAAGGGTCAGCTACTAAATGATAAGATATTGGAGCACTTTAAGGATGCGTCGGCTAAGGAGCAAGCGGAAAAGGCTCTGGATGCCTGCGGCGGTGTCACTGGCGCCAATCCCTGTGATTCGGCTTTCCAGATCATGAGCTGCCTGGAAAAACATGTCAGCGAGATGATGAAAATGTAGACGGCTGCTGAGTGTGTTATGGAGAAATCAAATCATGCACAACATTTAGTTACAAGAGCCAAATAAATACCAACAACAAACTTAATATCTAATTAAAAGCAGCAACAAATACACTATGCAAATTTTAATCAATTCATTTTTAATATATGCATTATATAATCCAGCTAAAGCTAAGTTTTCTAGATTATCTTGTGTCGTGCCCTTACGTAATTGAGCTCTTGCAAATGCTCAACAGATGGCGCCAGCAGCTAGAATATTGTGTTCTTCTTTTCTTTCTTCACCAAAGTTTCAAGTTTTTCTTTCCTTATACTTCCTAATATTACAAATTTAGTTCATTTGCGCTCTTGATATTTTGCAATTTTTTTCGCCAACTTTTTGCTCTCATTTCGTTTAGCCGCTGCTGATGTGCAACAGATGGCGCCACTTATTGCTCACCCATTTTCTTGGTTAATTTTGATCATATTTTGCAAGCATCTGTAAAATGCGAACAATTTAATTATATTTGCACGCTTCCGCCAAGACAAACGAAATGCTCATAAAATCATAGCCACTGGCAACAATTTCAATCGAATTGCCAGGGTCCGGGACACTTCGATGAAATTGTTGTTCTTCTTGTATTTGTTGTTGTTGTTTTTATCGGAAGCCCCAAGGCGTACAAAGTTTTTGTTAAGTAGACAACGCTGGTTTGGCAGCTTGTGGCCTCTGAGTGCGCCATTTTCTCGTCATGTTCTATTATTATTTCGAAGAATTTTTAATTTCTGCATTGCGAAAATATTTATTGAAACCGAAAAAACGCCAAAGGCACAGGAACTTGACTTGGTAGAGTACAGGACTTGAATGTAGTAAAAAATAAATAAGTTGAATGCACCAGTTGTGTGTGTGATGGACTGGCAGATACCCTGTAAGTAGCTCCAAGCGCATCTAACATATGTTATTTATAGAAAAAATTTAAGGTTTTCTGTAGAAGAAGATAATATACCCAAATTTTAATTATATATGATCTAAGTCCAGCATACGAGCATACCAGCATACAAAATTGTATATTCTAGGCTTGTTTAGTTAGGGAGTTCGTATAGACAGGCGTGCGGAGGAAATTGTTGCTAAGGAAAATCTTTTCCTTTTAACCTTCATAAATATATTTTAAAGCTCCTATTTCCTTTCTTAACTTTTCTCTGAATGCAGGGTATAAAAAGGCCAAAGAAAAACAAAAACCAGAATATGAGAGAAGTTGCCGGCGCCGCCGTTCCGTTCTTTATGTGAAAGAGCTTTAATGGGCAAGTATAAGAATCAGCTTAAAGTGTGGCCAAAGTATGACAGGAATGTATTCAAGAGCATTGCAATGTGTTGGCAACCCTTTTTCATTTTTCTTTAATTTTTTTTTCTGGTTGCCTGTAATAGCCACTGAAACCTGGACAAACAAATTGAATGAAATCAACTCGTTAAAAAGTAAATAACTCTGATGAATGGACTGGAGCACACAAAGCGCATACCTGAACTTTAGCCCAGGTAGCCCCCAGGTAGGCGGGCAGGCAACGACTCTGTCAGTCAATTGAAAATGAAATACAAATAAAAATGCAAACAACGGGACCCGCCTCCCAAACGCATTGCCCACACACAAGCGTTGGGCTAAGCAGACAGCCAGGCTGACTCTCTGGCTGGCAGGATATGCCGCTGACAACGTCTGGACTTGGCCGAGGAAATTAGTGGAGCTGGCTCAGGATGCTGGCTCGCAGCAGCAGCAACTGCTTACAATGTGGCCATTGCATATACAAAAGAAATTGAAAATGTTGAAACGGGCTACAAGGAAATGGACTGTAAGCAGCCGCAAGGAAACAGGCTCAAAAACTGCAGTCGCTCGAGTGTTCCGGCAACTGGATTTGCTACTGGGTTTTCGTTTGCCAACTGTGTATTGCTGTATTCATCGATGAACTTTCAATAACAAAACTTTCAGTTTGGCGTTTTTTTTGTTTGTTTTTGTTTTTTTCATATCCGTACGCTGCTGTTTTTTAGCTTTCAAGGATATGACATTGAATTGCATTGGCAACTAGCTGAAGGGCTCCTGCAGTTAGGCAGCCCTACAAAAAAAAAGTTTGCCACCCTCATGAAGTGGTATTCGAAAAGTTTCCTTCTCCCCTTTCTTTTTGCAAACAAAGTTTTTATTACAAAAAAGAAAATGGCATAAGAGCATATGGTTGATTAGTAGTGGCCGCAGGAGGCTCCTATGAAAGTATTATTCTATATAAGGCGTAGCAATGTATTTAAATTGTGTTACGAATGGTTTTAAGAACTGCTGCTCAGATTGTCTAAGCTAGCAAATTTCTTAAAAGACAAGGCTTAGAGCATGTTATTTTTGCATATTCGAATTGTAAGAACTTCTGCGCAAAATGTCTCTGAATTCCTTAAGTCAAAAAAACCTCTTAAATAAAGAGCTCGGTCCGATAGGCTGACCAGATAAAAATCGGTCTGTAGTTGGTCACTAGACAATTATCAGCCGCAGACAATTTTCGAACCAACAAGACAGACTCGATGGCCCAACTTAGGGTATTCTAATTGTCAGTCTATCTGAGAAAGAAAATGTTTGTTTGCAAATTCTGAATATGAAAACGCATGCATACATTATCTGTAATTTCGATAATTATACTCAATATTTGAATGGCAGAGAACCGGAGAATTGTCTACTTCGTTTTTAACATAAATAAATACAGTTAGTTTTTTGTAAGGAAAAGAGCTGTAGTATTATATTATATCTATGCGTTCATTTGTCTGGAAAAACGATATTTCATAGCTGATAGTTGTTCAACGTTTATACCAATTGACTAGCTAAGTAACTGAATACTGAAACAAGTATCTTCGCCTCACTCACTCTGCACAAATCACAATCTAAAGTGTAATTCATGATTGAACTAAGTTCTCCCCACGATGCTCAGCATAAATGTACATAGTTGCTTATACACAAACATGAAATCGCCCTTGACAGCTTTTGCATGCACACCTCATAAAGTTAATTACATTCCATAAGCGTTCAGTAAATAAATCGCATCATACGGAGTTTCATGCACAGCCACGCACCTTGGCAACGCTTGGCAGCAAACTTTTAGCAGCTGGTGTTGACAATTGGCAACGAGCGCTACGAGTTTGTGGGCCAGCTCTGGCAGTCTCCAGTTGCACTCTCAGCTACTCACATCTGGCTCCATAGTTAATTAAAAGCTAAATAGTGAAGTTGTTGCTGCTGCTGATGCTGCCAATGGCAAATACAGGAAATATGCATAAACGTAACCAGCAACAGCTACGAAACAACAAAAACACCCAATCTCCAAATCCCAAACTGTGAGAGCCCAATCCAAAAACCTCCAAGCAAGTCAAAACCCATTCAACAACAGTTTCGCATAATTGTAAATTCAAGTGGAAATGAATGAATTTACGCTGAACTCGACAGAAAATACCAACGAGCAAATGCGAATATTGTTCCCGTTCCTCTTCACGGCCATGGACGGTTACGTTTCCCAATGGCGCCCCCTAACGGAGAAAAAACCACCAGCCCACACCATCCCAAAGCAATATGGCGTCGCAGTCGCGTCGCTGAGAATCACGTTGCTTGCATATTTTCATTCATTCATTTCAACGTCAACGTCTGACGACGATTCCAAAGTTATGGAATGCATAACGGTTCGCTTTTCTATTTTTATAATTCCTGGAAAGGGGTATTATAAATTTGCAAAGAATGTGTAACGCTGCAAAAGAAATGGTCTCTAAAACCTTCTAATATATTTTTGATCAGAAAGTAGAACTGAGATGATTGTAATCAAGTTCTTTTATGTGCAAGGCTATCTTGTATGTGGTGCTTATGCTTCTTTTTGCTGGAGTAGAAACATATATCGGAGCCAACCCAACTCGTATGAATAAATATCCATCTTGATGAAATTTGGTACTGATGCTTCTTTTCGCTAGAGTGGGAGCATATATCGCAATCATCCTTACCATATTAAAAATAAGTTTTTATCCCATTTTAAACCATGTGGACAGGGTTCCCCACAGGGCTATCTTGATGAAATTTGTAACTAAGTCTTCTTTTTTTTTGCATTAAGAGGATTTATCGAAACTAACCTCCTTGTATCAGAGCTAAGTTCGTGGCCAGTGCGAACTGGATTCTCCGTTGGGCTTTCTTAATGAAATTTGGTACTGAAGCTTCTTCTTCCTGCAGTAAAAACATATGTGAAAAAGAACTTTATTGTGTTTATATATCATGTAGCTTTTTGTATAAAGTAGAAGCCCTGCTAGGGTATCGAAGCGTCGTCTACCCAAACTTAGTTACTATTTCTTGTTATTTTTTTTTTTAGTATATTTACTTGGGTGTATATCCATAACGTCCAACACAACAGCATTTGAATGTTGTGCCTTGTCGTTGCTGTTGCCCCTCAAGTATTTACGCCTTTATTTATTTAACATTTCAATTGCATATTTTCGCACAAAAGCGCGTGTTGCTCCCAGTGTCAATGGCTTTTGCCCGGGTATAGCCTGAAAGGGTTCAAATGCTGTGGTTTGGGCATTGCACACACACACACACAAACACACAAACTCACATACACACACATACCCAACAAATAAAAAATGTCTTGAAATCTTGCACGTTTTTTCGTAGGCGTGAGCTATGCGAAATGTCCAAAGACCAAAAGCGTTGCACTCAAATACGTGTTGCAGTTGAACAAAATCAACTGGCGAGAAAGGGTTGCTGCCACAAGGAAGGGGGGAGGGGCATAGTCCCCAGGAGCAGCAGTGTTAAAGACTCTTCAAGACATTTGGCGAGCGTTAAAGTGCCTGTCAAAATCAGCTGTAGACGTTGCCAACATACTCACACATACAACACATAAATAAATTATGATCAATAAAGTATTATTGCTAGTGAATGCGTGTGCAGGATATTAAATAATCTGAATATGTTAGGGAAAATACATACATATACATATACATGAAAATGGTATTGTACTTTAAAGTAATTTAAATATATGCTTTAAAGATAAATATGAACATTTAGAAAATTTATATAATAATTGAATAGCAATATATTAAAAAAAAGGAAAGACGAGCGTAGTTGAAAATTGCATAATTATTTAAAGACATGTCAAAAATGTATAGAATCAAAAAATGTTTATAATTATATGTAAATATATATATTATATTTAATAAAAATATCAATAGAAATTCGCAAGACTACTGACGAGGGGTGCAGGAGGGAAACAAAAAATTGTATAATAATTAAATAAAATAATTAAATATAAAAACATGCATAAAATATATAAAATACAATAAAATGTAGATTAAAATGTAATAAAAATAGTAAAACCGTACCACATATTTGTTGCTACCATTAACTTTTCATGTAAAATCTATATAAACATTTTTGTTATTTTTGTGGCAGAAAGTGGAAAGTGGAGGAGTTTTCTGTTTTCTGAAGAGCAAACAAAAATTAAGTTTTTTACACACATAAGGCTAAAAAAATAAAAGATAAATTAAAATTAAATTGGTAAGTATAGAAAATAGCTCATTAAATCCCAAACACTTATTAAACATAAACTACAAATAATTTCACGCATGCCAGATAATAAAACATAAGTATCCAATGTACTTAAAGTCTTTGAAGCGCAGTTCAAATAAACTATCTATCTAAAGAAGATATAGTATATAGTATTGTTTACCTTGGCGTCTTGGCGTCTGGAGCAGGCAGTCCCCGCCTACACGTTGTTGGAAATGCGGATACTATATCATCTCGCCCCACAAATTTGCTAAAATTTCTGTTGCGCCTAAAAGTATGCGACAACAAATGCGTTTTTTCTGTTTCTTTGGGCTTTTAGTTCAGTTGCTTTTGGGCTGCTGCTGTTGGTGACATCAATTGTTATCGTTGGGCAAACAAAAGGCATTGGCAAATCCAAATAGATTTGCCTAACAGACTACCCTCTCTGATATCTATAAGTGTGAGCATCTAGTATCGAGTATGTCTGCATGTCATTGAAGATAAAGTAGCTCAAGATTGATGGTTGCCAGCCTAAATGATACCTGATTGAGTGTGTGTGTGTGTGTGTGTGTGTGTGCGAGAGTGTGTGTGAGTGTGTGCATATGTTTGCTTCAACCCAACCCTCATCCCCCTACACTCACACCCACACACACCTTCCCTTGTCTAGGGCTAGTACCTTTAAGTGTCATTTTGTGTTCTCGACACGCATTTTTGTCAAGAGCTGCTCAAAAAGTTTTTGATATTTTGCCAACAAAATTTTTGCACGCTTGATATGCTGACACTGAGTGTGATAAATGGTAACAAGTTTGTAGGCCAATTTGCTAACTAAAGCCAACTAACAGGCGCCACACACACGCACACACACCAAGTTCTTTTTCCATGCTCAATCAGCGCTCAGTCATTTGGCTGCTGGGCACAAAATTGTAGTCTACTGCCACGCCCACAACACAGGCAGCGATCATCAATTGTGCGCACAATTAGCTAGGCCAGGTCAGCAACAGCAAAAAAATACAACAAGTTAGAGTGCTCTAGTCGGGTATGCTCGACTAACAGATACCCTGGTCTCAGCGATCCCTTTACAAGCATTCTAGCTTCTACATACTTCTTATTTACTCTTCTCTGCACTATAATTGGAAAATGCTTTCTGGACTAACTTCGGCTTGGGGTAGCGGGTGGGAGTAATCAAAAAGTTAAATATTTTAGGTCTGTGTGTATTATACTATATCCTACATATCATTTCGAGCTTCTGGCTCTTATAATCTCCGAGATTTGAAACACCTCCGATTTGGCAGTTGCTACATTCTTTGCTTAAGTCGCTACCTCGTGAAGTCTCCGAGGTCGCCGCGACTGCCAATTCTGGCCAAGCATATGTAAACTTTAGGGAATCGAAGAACAAGACAAGTTATACAACTTTTTAGCCATTTACAATGGGTATACAAATGAAATGCGTTGTGCAACAGCATTTTAGCCATCATCAGCCATGGACTGCGGGCTTATTTCACAGTTGACTTGATGCAAGTTGCGCCTTTCTAACGGTTCCGCTCAGCTCTTAACTTGGCTTCTTGACTTTGGCCCCGCAGCGTTTGTCGTAATTTTCGCGCCATCAATTTAAAAATTACCTGCGATCCGGTCAGCTCAGCCGCTCAGCACTATGCGAATTATATGCTTCATTTCGCCAACAACAACTCCAGCTATCTTAGCCAGCCAGCGCCAAGCGGCGTCTTGGCCAGGTGATGCCAGCACGACAGGAATGCAGCGCAGCCTTATTTTTGCATAAGTAGCGCAAATGTTATGCATTTTAAGTAAAGTGCACTCAATGGACATTCGCAGCTAACCGTGGCTGCAAGTGTTGGTAAGTGACGTAATTATCGATAAATGGATAAAATGGATATATGTATTCATCCACTTAACGTTTCGCCATGATAGCATCGTGCTGAGCACATTATAATGCGAGCAATAGCATACGAATATTGGCAATGTGTTTGAAATTAAGATTTAACATGGAATTTGCGTAAGCAGCTCTGAAATTAATGCGCTTTAAAGACATTACACAAAAGTGTTTAGAACTGAACCATTTTTGAAATGCAACAACATTTGACCTTGGCTGTTGCCTTTGATTTACTCTGCTCTTAATTTAGACACCACAGGTTTGCTCAAAATTCATGTCATACGGAATTTACTAAGGCAATATTCATATAGAAAAATATTTCCAAATTTGCCCACTCTCTTATATTGTCCAACCCCGACTTTATTTTAAACGAATTAACATTAACATTAATATTTTGGAACTATATATGATACACGCATTTAATAATTTGAATTTTCTATATTTATTTATTTTGTTAAAGTTCAAGGGTAACTGTATAAACAAATACCCAGTAATAATTTTTCAAAATTTCCTAACGATATTATCTTGCGAAATTAATAGGTCTTATTTACTATTATCTTGCGAAATTTACAGGTACTATCATTTTGATCATAAATTGAACTCCAAATAATATCTGTGCTTTAATTTTAATATCAAATCTAAGTCAATCAAGTCTAAGCAAATATCCATTTAAATTGTTAACATTTTTTAACCATTTTTGCTTAAATATCAAATTGATATTCGAAATCCAAAATGTAACCAAATTTTATTTTTTTCACACATATTTCGTAATGTTTTCACCCTCGAATAGAAATAAATTATAAATGTAATTTTTGTGTCCTATTTTTTGTTCCTCTGAACGCGTCATAAAATATTTGGCACTATATTATTTCTGCAATTTATAGCGTCTTATTTCTTGACATGGAATAATAATTTGTGTAAACATGTTCCTAGTTAAAAGTTATTTTCTGAGTAACTTTTGCGAGCTTATGGGCAAAAATAGAGCTAAACAAATCTTAGATAGCCGCTGGCTGTAACTCCCCAAGTCTCAGTTTCATTGCTGGTAAAAGTCAGAATATATGCTTTTTAACGCTGCGCAGCTAAGGGAATGAAGGGCCAGCGACCCAATAGCGGCTAGAACACGAGCTTTCTCTCCGCTATCCATCCCCACCAACCACCCTCTGCCCACCCGACTTTCTCCCTAACCCAACCCTCTTTTGTAAGCCCTTTGCTGACCCCTTTGCGCGCAGTTAAACAAAAAACTGCATTCATCTGGCCGAACACACACAATTCCCGCACACATAGCACAAACAGTGGCATGCCTCTTGGGAACGGGAATGGAAACGGGAAATGGGCATAAGAATGGATTCCAGTTGGAATGGTGGGATACTTGGACGCATACTTTCTGCTTGCGACCACTTTTTACTTTTCTTTAACATTATTTTGCACTTTTCAATTAAAAAGTGTGCGCCCCACGCAGCCGAGAGCCTGCAGCCGGCGCCAGGCACCAGTCGACAGTCGGCAGTCGACAGTCGGAGCGGCATGTCAGGGGTGGCCAAAAAAGGGGGGCAGAGGAGTGGGGAAAACTATGGCGTAAAGGGCGAAAGTAACCCCAAAAGCTGATAAAACCAAGCAACCAGCCGGGAGCAGGCAGTCAGCGAGCCAGAGCTAGCAAACCAGCTGCCATAATTATAATTTCTTAATGCAAATAAAAACTCGGTGCTGATTTTTTTATGCGTGTGTGTGTGCGAGGGTGTGTGTGTGTGTGTGTGCTGGCCTGCGTTAGTATGTGGGAGCCAGCAAACCAGCCACAATTTAAACATTATGGTATTTTACTTGGGCGCGTCGTTTTACGCTTATTCTTTCATTTGTCTAAATACTCTAACAGCAAAGGTACTTGAGAAAAGGCTTTCATTTTGAACAGGACTATGTGGGCATATCTATATAAGCCCAAAGTCTGTAAAAGCAGAGTAAGCCACAAGTAGGATAACTATCAAAAATATATGAAGTTATATTTCCAAAAATAAAATATTATAGAGTATGGTTAGATCGACTCGTTTTTGTATAATAGGCTTTGTTGTTGTTTGGTTTTTATACGCTGTAAAAATGATCTGTAAAAATGATTAAAAAGGCAAGCATAAAATGGTGTTAATATAAACATGGCCTGTACGACCTCATAAAGAATATATATGCGTGCATTCTCTATAGGTCTATTGTTGCCTGTTTAATGATCTGCCAAACCTTGTGCCAGCGTATATAGATTTCCACAAACAACATGACTT
Source organism: Drosophila littoralis (assembly GCA_018903485.1). Classification (NCBI taxonomy): domain Eukaryota; kingdom Metazoa; phylum Arthropoda; class Insecta; order Diptera; family Drosophilidae; genus Drosophila; species Drosophila littoralis. Next base: position 4,863,255 of record JAEIGF010000297.1, on the reverse strand, counting down.
TTCCTCGGGGACTCGAACAACAAACTTCGCTGTACCTAATGCCGTCGTCTAGCCCACTACTCTACAAAAAGAAGCCATACATTTTAGTTATATGTATAATGCATACACTCAAAAAAAATTACCATAATTCAACCAGAAAATCAGAAATTCGCCTTTATTTTATTTTAATATAATAATATATATAACTTTGTTATTGGAAAATTAAAACCGAAAAAATTTGGATTTTCTTTACCGATATTCAATACTTATTTGCCATCTATATACGTACATTTGCATAATCCACTCTATACCTAATCTGCAGGGCAGATTTTAGTCGGCTATTTTCAACTTAAATGAATATACTTCCTTATTTAATGTTTTTTAATTCTTGCGTATCGCCAAAGGGCAAGTGAAAAGGGTTAAAAAAGAAATTCACAGTACGTTCCCAGAACTGTTGCTCTCCCAACTCCTGTCCCGTCCCCTCACCCCACCCCTGCCCGGCTGCTGTCCTTTATGTGCCGGTCATTGTGGCCAGCTGCAGTGCAAATAAACATGCATAGTTTATGAATGAAATGAAAAGCGGGCACTGCCAGCTCTGACCAATGCACAAATACTTATTTAAGCGCTTGGCTTTTCAGAGCGGAGTTCGCTGCGCAATGGGCTTACATGGCGTATAATTAATATTAAATGTTATACTTATAAATTAAATAAAAATGTGCAAATGTGAGTGAAAAGAAAAGCAACAACAATAATAACAAGAAGAAGCACAAGCAAACAGCGTACGAAAAAAAATGAAACTTTTGCCTCTTGTGCTAGCAGGATTGATGACTATGGCCGTCAAGTTTATTGCCAGCGACACGTTGTGTGTATGTGTGTGTGTGTGTGTGTGTGCTTGTGTGTGTTTGTGTGTGTGTGCCACCCTCTTGTTATAAATGTGTGTTTTGCCAAGTTTGACTTGGAGCAGAGCTAGCGCCAACTTCCGCTGTGCGGAAAAATGCTTTTGATTTGATTTTCACCAAATGTCAACTTGACGTCACGTCGCGACGTCGTCGACGCCGTCGACAGCGACAGCGACTGCGACGCCGGCGACGGCAATGTCGCCGCCTTTGTTGTGCCGTTTCAACTGCATGATTTATTGTTTTGATGAAATTGCGTGTAAACAATTTAGTGGCTGGTTGGCGCCCCCGCACCCCGCACCTACACCCCTCACCAAACTACTCCCACATGCTTCTACTTCTTCTGCTGCTGCTGCTGCCTTTGTACGCCCTCAATACCAGCTCAATCCCCTCTTGCGCTTTAAGTTTATGAACTTTTGAAAGACTTGATTTAAGGTTAAATATAACGATATTTCATCGCCCGGTAGCATATAGACAAACTTGTAAGTTGCTGTCAAATGAGCCACAAAAACTGACTACATTGGCAATGGCTTGTGGCATATAATTTGGCACAAAGTATTTGGGTTTCCAGCTGCACCCTCCCTCCCCATCATTCCTCAATCCCTATAGCATTTAACAGGCATAAAATATGTGATTGTTTATCATATCTGTTTTTATGTACTCTTATACAATGTGACCGTTTTTTATTGTCAAAAACAAGTGTTACCCTCTTTTAGGCGGTGCAATTAGTGTGTCATGAAATATGCCACGCATATATATATAAAATATAATATATATACATATTTTTGATCAGTAGCAAATATATTAAGGTTATATAATAATAAGTATATCCTTGTTGAGGGTAATATGATTTTTTGAGGAAAAGTGTAACGCATTAAAGAAAACATCTCCGAACTCAATGAAGTTTATATATTCTGGATCAGCATCAACAGCTGTCGGCCTCCATGCAAACTAGTTCCTCTGAACATTGCATAGGTCCTTCTGTTGAAGGCACTATATATGTCAGAACCGGACGGATTGCAGCCCTATATCATATAGCTGCCATGGGAAGCATCGACCGTTTAATACTATTAATAAAAACGACACATTGTGACAAGCATTAAACTGTTTTACTAATTGCAACAGTGCGACCGTGTTGTAATAATAATACGTAATGGACAATAGTTTACTTTGGAAACTTATAAAGAAAAGTCTTCAGGAATGAAAACATTTCCAGAGCTCACATTACAATTGACGTGATTACAAAAGTAGCTCATCTTGTTGGCTTGTTTTTCAAATGTTGCTTTGTGCACATTCCTTGGCGCTGTGCGAAATGAACTGAAAATGTGATATTGGAATTCCAATTGCTTGACCAATACGGACAGCTGGCATTAAACAATTGCCAAGTTGTAAAAGTCTTGACCACAAATCCCACACACACACACATTGAAGTCAGAAAACCACAGGAATTGCACACACACACACACACACATAACTTGCCGCTGAAAACCTAAACCGAATCGAGTTACCCTTTTGCCATAGGTAACACTTAACTGGCCAAGTTATATGTGACACTTAAAGCAGCGGCCATTTGGCTAACGTTTGCAATTTTGACTGGCTATAAATATGCCATAACAATAACTAAGACCAACTAATATCCGATTACTGGCTAAGGCCAATGTGGAAATGTAGCGTGAAAAGCTTCAAGCCAATTCCGAGACAGTAAACCAACAAGAGCTTTCCACTCACAGTCATTTTCAACACCCACAATTGTCATGTGAGTCTGTGTGCAAGTGCGTGTGTGTGTGTGTGTGTGTGTGTGGCATCATTTTGCCAAACATGAAACAAATGCATAAGTAAATACCAGAAACGAGTGACTTTCAATATCCTTACAGGCTTATTGCTTACAGCAAATTTCACGCCAACCCAACACAAAGCGACTCGTGTGAGGGTAGGCGAAGAGCTGGTGGAGAGGCAGCGGGGCAAATGCGAATGCATTTACACATTTGCAAACACAAACAAACACACACACGCACAAATACTAACATAACAGACAGTTGCAAACATGCAACATACAAATATGCGTACAGCTAAAGCGGCGCCCGAGCAGGGATCCACAGCAGCAGCAGCTGCAGGAGCAGCAGGAGCCGTGGAATGGGTCTACAGCTGGGCCCCCGGGCAGCCAGTTGGAGCGTAGCAGTCTGAACGTCTGAAGCATTTCAATGCTACGATATACGATTCAGTTTCGGTCTATGCTCCATTTCAGTTGCCATTCTATCTGAGAACCCATGTCTGAGTGCGTCGTTGCCTAGAACGCATTTACGTTTATTGCATTTGTAAATTATTCACACAAGGATATTAAATGCAAATTGTGAAATAGACGACACTCGGCTACGGCCATGCTATAGATACAATATCCGATGTATGCACCAGCCCCCCACCACCCAACACCCTCAGTGGATATCCCAACCCAATGCTCAACGCCACGAATTACTCAAATGCTGCATATGATTTTCGCATTGACAATGCATTCACAAGTTGCCCATTTTTGTTGTGTGTGTGTGCAAGCATGTGTGTGTGTGCAAGCATGTGTGTGTGTGTTTTGACTGCTTGACTGCAAATGCAAAGAATCTCATTTCATATAATGCCATTAGCCGAGCAACAGGAATAGCTACAGCCCAGTGAATTAAGCTCACTCGAGCTGCCGGCTACAGTTGGGCAACTAGAAGTCGAGCCGGGTAGGTTCAAGTGGCTAGTCAGGAACCTGAGCAGTTGACAAGCCAATCAACAAATTGGAGCGTAGTCACCAAAGGCCAGCATTAAAGTAACTACAAGCAGCTCCGATTGTAAATCAATTTGAATGGGCGCTTTGGTGCGCATATGAGCAGACTAATTCTATAGTAATCATATTAAGAGTTTATTTTTCTCAAAAATAAAATTCGAGTTTCATGCAATACGAAAGACGTTTAAATAGACGATACGCGTCTATGCATTTGCCATATGTTGCTAAATTTGAACTACCGATCTCTATTTTCTTAGTTCTTCGCTCAGGCGTATGTTAGAATTGAAAAGCACACTTGTAATTATTTATTTGTCTCTCCAGCTTATTTATTTATTTTTTAACATTAATTATATTATTGACCCGGGACCTCGCGCTTGTTAGTTCTACGTGCGGACACCCCTCAGCTTATATTACATGTGAAAATCACATTTATATATATCTGTATTATTGTTGATGCTTTTTATAAAATCCTTAACAGAAACTATCTGGCTCGCCAGAGATTCTATCCATTCATTAAAGTAGAGGAATATAGTGATTGTTTATCAAAATTTGAACCACCGATTCTATATGTAAATTCTATGCTCAAACACCACCATGATATCACGTTTGCAACTTCTGTAGCTGCATTATTGCTAAGGTTTTTCTAGCTAATCTATTTATTAAGGTAAAGCAAAATTGCTTCACTAGTTTATTCGCTTATAACACATCAGTAATTGTAAGAATTTGTATACATGAATTCAAGTTTCAGTCTGTTTGCAACTAAGCATTTCATGTTCTCCTAATCTTTGTAGCAAGAAAAAAGTATGCTACGATATATCATAGTTTCAACTGGCAATCCCTTGGCCCCACCCTACCTTGGAAATTGTTGTTCTTAACTTGGAAATTAGATTTGCATGTTACGCTCGCTGGCACCTTTTTGCCAAAACTTTGTCCACAAGAACTAACTGAAGTATCTAAACAAAAGTCTAATGTCAAATGGTTTTACTGCACAGCAACTGCATGCGAGTTAAATTACGTTAGTGAAATTCAACTTTATGAACTTTTCTGCTGGCTCTGATTTTTCCATCTCCTTCTTTTTCTTCTTCTTCTTGCCTGTGGGGTATGTTTTAGTTTCCTGTTTGACATGTTTTTGACAGTTCTTTTTTTTAATAGTTAGGTTAATGTGCACTCGGCTTTAGTTAAAAATAGAAAATAATGGGGCAGGACATGAAGTAATGATTAAATTATGTATGCTTATCATATTTACTAGTAGCAAATTCGAATCGTGCTGAAATTGTTTGCCTTATTCGCGCCTATTTTAAGCAAACACAAAGCTATTTAAAATACTGAAATTGTTATCACGATTCTATGCATTGGCACTACCTTCACAAGAGAAGAAATTCTCTTTCAATTAATTAAAAAATAACGCATATGAGCTAATATAAAAACTCAAAAACTTTTTCACAAGGTTTCGATTCCCAAATTTCATGCCGACGCTGTGCGTCGTTTTAATATGGATAAATCATGAGGAACATTCCCTATATAAATTCTGGGCTAGAGTAAGGCTTTTGTAATGCCTAAAAAATGTTGAGTTAATAGCTTGTAGACATAACTTATCAAATTTAAAATGAATAATACTACAAAATAAAACAAAACAAAATAAAATACTTTGAATTTATGTTAAATAGAAGGCCTTCACAGAATGTATAAATATGCTTTATTAAGATTTCAAGTTTAGTTTCAACTGTAAATATGATAATTGCACGATTTGTCACATTTCCCCTGGAGAACTGTAACAACTGTTAACCAAAAGCAAGCAGACATTTAATATAGTTAAATAGCAGCTATTAAATGACAATTACACACCATGCAATTTTCAGCACCTTAGATATTCAAATTGCGGTCCACTTAGCCGGGGAAATGGAAGCGTTCGCTGAAGGTAAACAGACGAAGGCTATAAAAGGCTAAAATTATGCCCCAACCGGGCACAGTCAAAATGTACAAGGTGAAGGAGCTGCAGCTAACGCCGGATAGCTTTGACAATCCCATTTTTCGTATACACTTGCGTTGCTTTCGCTGGTACGGTTATGTGGCCTCCATGGAGCAGCGTCATCCGTGGCTGTCGCTGATCCGTTGCACCATCTTCACCTCCTCCATTTGGCTGAGCTGTGCGCTGATGCTGCTGCGCCTGTTTCTGGCCCGTGGCTATGAGAATCTCAGTGATGGCGCCACCAGCTGGGCGACAGCGGTTCAATACTTTACAGTCTCCATAGCCACACTGAATGCCTACATGCAGCGGGAGCGTGAGTAGCTAATGAGAGATCTAAACGACAGCTGCTAACTACAAGTCATGGTCAGGCGTTGTCTTAATGCTGCGCACAGCCCATGCGGATCTGCAGCAATTAATGCTGGAGGCTGATGATCAGGAGTTGGATTTGCTGCGCACTACCCAACGCTATGTGAGGACTATAACGTTTTTGCTGTGGGTGCCGTCGGTGGTGGCTGGTTTTATGGCCTGGTCGGATTGCATTTATCGCACCATCTTCTTGCCGCAAACTGTTTTCAACACTGCCGCAGTGCGTCGCGGCGAGGCGCAACCGATTTTACTCTTTAAACTGTTTCCCTTTGGCGAGCTATACGATAATTTTTTCATCGGCTATTTGGGTCCATGGTATGCACTCAGCCTGGGCATTACCACAATACCGCTGTGGCACACCTTCATCACGTGCCTCATGAAGTATGTGACCCTCAAGCTGCAGATACTCAATAAACGTGTGCTCGCCATGGATGTGAGTACATGTGCGGGTGTGTGTGGGTATTGCAGCTCGAGCTATTTTTGGCCATTTTCAGATTCAACGTCTAAAACCTGAGCTGTTGCCGCAACAATTAACTGTGAACGAGCTCATCCACTGGCAGCTGCAACTGTGCAAGTCTTTTGTCCAGGAACAGCGCAGGATACGTGCATTTGTCTGGCAGATCGAGCAACTGATTCGTGTTCCTGTCATGGCCGATTTTATAATATTCTCCATACTCATATGTTTTCTATTCTTTGCACTGACGGTGGGGGTAAGTTTTTAACAGATTTTCATTTTATATTATTATTTTAGTTTATTTTTGAATTTTTTTAGGTGCCCAGCAAAATGGATTATTCGTTTATGTTTATCTATCTGTTTGTCATGGCCGCGATCCTCTGGATATATCATTGGCATGCGACTCTCATAATTGAATGTGTAGGTTTTGATTCTCTTTACTTACTTATTATTCATGAATGGTCGAGTAAGTACTTAACTCATCAATCACCCAATCAGCAGACAAAACCATAACATTCACACAACCCTTAAAATTGTAATTGCTCAAAAATTGTTTATATTTAACTGCTTAATAGGCAAACATTTTGTATAGCAGATTTTTTGGAGCTCCCAAATATTGGTCTGAAAATTTATCAAATTAAATTATATTTATTTAAAAAAAATCCCAAGTCTTTTTGGATAATTTCTTAAGCAAACAAATTTGTAGAATACTTTTGGGCACACGGCTTAAAGCATCAAAACGCGATAAATACACAATTAGTTTTGATTTTATCCGTGAATACGGATAATCCAAAATATCGCTAAAACACATCGTATATTTTTTAGATTCAATTCTAAATTTAATTTAAAGATAAACTGAGATAATTTTCTACAACATTTCATTTGTTCCTTTGCAATTTGTGATTCCACCTTTAATGAACATCCTGATTCTTGTCATGTTACCTTTCACCATTCATTCATTTTTAGCTAGTTGCCATTTATTTGCGTTGTTTCACTTTTTCGATTTGTATTTCAATTGCAGCAGAATGAATTGTGCTTTGCCTTTTATGCCGGCGATTGGTACAACTTCAGCCTGCCGGTGCAAAGGATGCTGCTCTTCATGATGATGCACGCCCAGAGGCCGTTGAAGATGCGCGCCCTGCTGGTCGAGTTGAATCTGAGAACCTTTCTAGATGTAAGTCAAACGATTGCATTATTGCTTAACATGTTTTAACTCTTTTTTTTTTTATTGCCACAGATTATGCGTGGCGCTTACAGTTATTTCAATTTACTGCGTAGCTCGCATTTGTATTAGCTTTTATTTTCTGCTCGTCGTGCCGCTAATCAAATGCCGTTGCGCTTGTCAACTCGTCGTTTGGCTAACATGACAGTTAACATGGCTTGCAATTCATTTGCCGTGAGGGTTGGGTGGTAGAAGAAGAAGAAAAAACGCATGACAGACGAGTTGGCAAAATGCTAAAACATTTTACAGCGCAAATAAACGTGATGGGCTGCTACTCAAAAGCCAATGTCAGTAACAAGCAACATCATTTATCACTTTTGAGTTACGTATCTCGCTGGCAAGCGAATGTCAGGCGCATTGTGTGTGTTTTTATTGTTAAATTGTATTCTTTCAATGGCTGCTAGAAAACGATTTTTGCACTTTTTACTTAAGCGTAAGTATGCACATGCCACTGCCAGAGACCAGAAACCAACGCCACCCGCCGCAAATACAATATTTGCTGCCTTAGTTCTAATTGTCTGGGGGGTTTTCTGGGACTGAATTTATGCGTCTGGTCTACGTATATTGGAAACGGTCCGAATACGTCAAGCCACCACCAAAACTAACCGAATCAACCGAATTGTTGTGCCCTTGGGTGTATTTTTTAATAATATTAAGAGTATAGAGACAAAAGGAATAAAGCCGAACCGCACTCAAAACAACAACCCACGAGCCAAACCAACAACAATAATAAACACGCATATTGTTGCGGTTATTGCACGTCCCGGGGATTATATACACAAAGTGGCTAAATGGCTGATAAAGGCGCACGCTGAGTGTCTCCCAACGCAACACATTGAAAAAAACGCAGATACTAATGAGTATTAATGGGTTCAGGCCATGGCAGGTATACTCAACCCAAGGGTAAGGGTGCGTGTGGGGTGACAACTACTCTTAACAAGCGACAGGCAAAAAGGGTTGCTCTACAGCTCAGATATGCATCTCTAAAACGTGAGCTGTTGATGTGGAAACAAAGAAAAACTTTTAAGCATTCAAACTCGGGTAGTAAACGCGAGTTCAATTTAAAATATATATTTATAAAAAATATAAAAGATTAACAGTGACACTTTTACTCCTTCTTGACTATCCCTCTATGAGCATATCACAACCATTTTAAATGCAGAAAATATGCAGTTCTTTTAATTGTGAAATTCCTTCTTCAAGTTTTTGTGCTCTAAGCACTCGACATTCGCCAACGACCATACCACGCTGAATACATCGGTTCTCGTCCGATCACCGAAATTAAGCAGCGTCGGGCGCGGTTAGTACTTAGATGGGGGACCGCTTGGGAACACCGCGTGTTGTTGGCATCGTCCACAACTTTTTTTATAGCTCGAACTAATTGTATATTACCTCAGTTAATCTATTATTTAACTTGCTCATTCAGTATCTCATCTTTCTTTATCTACCAATATTTATCTGAATAGTTATCAATTATAGATTTTTTAAAATATAATTCAGTTAAATTCCGAATTAATTAATATTACAATTTTCTCTTTGCCGTCTTGGCTTCACCTTCAGCTTTATATATCAAAATAGAAACTTTTCTTGCCTTCCTTGGCCGACTCTTGCAAATGCTGAGCCCCAAACGTCGCACTTGTAGCATAGCACAACAATTTCTAAATGCAGCAAAAATTCACTTCTCATGATTTTGAAATTCCAGCTACAAGTTTGTGCTCTAAGCAGTCGACATTCGCCAACGACCATACCACGCTGAATACATCGGTTCTCGTCCGATCACCGAAATTAAGCAGCGTCGGGCGCGGTTAGTACTTAGATGGGGGACCGCTTGGGAACACCGCGTGTTGTTGGCATCGTCCACAACTTTTTTTTATAGCTCGAACTAATTGTATATTACCTCAGTTAATCTATTATTTAACTTGCTCATTCAGTATCTCATCTTTCTTTATCTACCAATATTTATCTGAATAGTTATCAATTATAGATTTTTTAAAATATAATTCAGTTAAATTCCGAATTAATTAATATTACAATTTTCTCTTTGCCGTCTTGGCTTCACCTTCAGCTTTATATATCAAAATAGAAACTTTTCTTGCCTTCCTTGGCCGACTCTTGCAAATGCTGAGCCCCAAACGTCGCACTTGTAGCATAGCACAACAATTTCTAAATGCAGCAAAAATTCACTTCTCATGATTTTGAAATTCCAGCTACAAGTTTATGCTCTAAGCAGTCGACATTCGCCAACGACCATACCACGCTGAATACATCGGTTCTCGTCCGATCACCGAAATTAAGCAGCGTCGGGCGCGGTTAGTACTTAGATGGGGGACCGCTTGGGAACACCGCGTGTTGTTGGCATCGTCCACAACTTTTTTTATAGCTCGAACTAATTGTATATTACCTCAGTTAATCTATTATTTAACTTGCTCATTCAGTATCTCATCTTTCTTTATCTACCAATATTTATCTGAATAGTTATCAATTATAGATTTTTTAAAATATAATTCAGTTAAATTCCGAATTAATTAATATTACAATTTTCTCTTTGCCGTCTTGGCTTCACCTTCAGCTTTATATATCAAAATAGAAACTTTTCTTGCCTTCCTTGGCCGACTCTTGCAAATGCTGAGCCCCAAACGTCGCACTTGTAGCATAGCACAACAATTTCTAAATGCAGCAAAAATTCACTTCTCATGATTTTGAAATTCCAGCTACAAGTTTATGCTCTAAGCAATCGACATTCGCCAACGACCATACCACGCTGAATACATCGGTTCTCGTCCGATCACCGAAATTAAGCAGCGTCGGGCGCGGTTAGTACTTAGATGGGGGACCGCTTGGGAACACCGCGTGTTGTTGGCATCGTCCACAACTTTTTTTATAGCTCGAACTAATTGTATATTACCTCAGTTAATCTATTATTTAACTTGCTCATTCAGTATCTCATCTTTCTTTATCTACCAATATTTATCTGAATAGTTATCAATTATAGATTTTTTAAAATATAATTCAGTTAAATTCCGAATTAATTAATATTACAATTTTCTCTTTGCCGTCTTGGCTTCACCTTCAGCTTTATATATCAAAATAGAAACTTTTCTTGCCTTCCTTGGCCGACTCTTGCAAATGCTGAGCCCCAAACGTCGCACTTGTAGCATAGCACAACAATTTCTAAATGCAGCAAAAATTCACTTCTCATGATTTTGAAATTCCAGCTACAAGTTTGTGCTCTAAGCAGTCGACATTCGCCAACGACCATACCACGCTGAATACATCGGTTCTCGTCCGATCACCGAAATTAAGCAGCGTCGGGCGCGGTTAGTACTTAGATGGGGGACCGCTTGGGAACACCGCGTGTTGTTGGCATCGTCCACAACTTTTTTTATAGCTCGAACTAATTGTATATTACCTCAGTTAATCTATTATTTAACTTGCTCATTCAGTATCTCATCTTTCTTTATCTACCAATATTTATCTGAATAGTTATCAATTATAGATTTTTTAAAATATAATTCAGTTAAATTCCGAATTAATTAATATTACAATTTTCTCTTTGCCGTCTTGGCTTCACCTTCAGCTTTATATATCAAAATAGAAACTTTTCTTGCCTTCCTTGGCCGACTCTTGCAAATGCTGAGCCCCAAACGTCGCACTTGTAGCATAGCACAACAATTTCTAAATGCAGCAAAAATTCACTTCTCATGATTTTGAAATTCCAGCTACAAGTTTATGCTCTAAGCAGTCGACATTCGCCAACGACCATACCACGCTGAATACATCGGTTCTCGTCCGATCACCGAAATTAAGCAGCGTCGGGCGCGGTTAGTACTTAGATGGGGGACCGCTTGGGAACACCGCGTGTTGTTGGCATCGTCCACAACTTTTTTTATAGCTCGAACTAATTGTATATTACCTCAGTTAATCTATTATTTAACTTGCTCATTCAGTATCTCATCTTTCTTTATCTACCAATATTTATCTGAATAGTTATCAATTATAGATTTTTTAAAATATAATTCAGTTAAATTCCGAATTAATTAATATTACAATTTTCTCTTTGCCGTCTTGGCTTCACCTTCAGCTTTATATATCAAAATAGAAACTTTTCTTGCCTTCCTTGGCCGACTCTTGCAAATGCTGAGCCCCAAACGTCGCACTTGTAGCATAGCACAACAATTTCTAAATGCAGCAAAAATTCACTTCTCATGATTTTGAAATTCCAGCTACAAGTTTATGCTCTAAGCAATCGACATTCGCCAACGACCATACCACGCTGAATACATCGGTTCTCGTCCGATCACCGAAATTAAGCAGCGTCGGGCGCGGTTAGTACTTAGATGGGGGACCGCTTGGGAACACCGCGTGTTGTTGGCATCGTCCACAACTTTTTTTTATAGCTCGAACTAATTGTATATTACCTCAGTTAATCTATTATTTAACTTGCTCATTCAGTATCTCATCTTTCTTTATCTACCAATATTTATCTGAATAGTTATCAATTATAGATTTTTTAAAATATAATTCAGTTAAATTCCGAATTAATTAATATTACAATTTTCTCTTTGCCGTCTTGGCTTCACCTTCAGCTTTATATATCAAAATAGAAACTTTTCTTGCCTTCCTTGGCCGACTCTTGCAAATGCTGAGCCCCAAACGTCGCACTTGTAGCATAGCACAACAATTTCTAAATGCAGCAAAAATTCACTTCTCATGATTTTGAAATTCCAGCTACAAGTTTATGCTCTAAGCAGTCGACATTCGCCAACGACCATACCACGCTGAATACATCGGTTCTCGTCCGATCACCGAAATTAAGCAGCGTCGGGCGCGGTTAGTACTTAGATGGGGGACCGCTTGGGAACACCGCGTGTTGTTGGCATCGTCCACAACTTTTTTTTATAGCTCGAACTAATTGTATATTACCTCAGTTAATCTATTATTTAACTTGCTCATTCAGTATCTCATCTTTCTTTATCTACCAATATTTATCTGAATAGTTATCAATTATAGATTTTTTAAAATATAATTCAGTTAAATTCCGAATTAATTAATATTACAATTTTCTCTTTGCCGTCTTGGCTTCACCTTCAGCTTTATATATCAAAATAGAAACTTTTCTTGCCTTCCTTGGCCGACTCTTGCAAATGCTGAGCCCCAAACGTCGCACTTGTAGCATAGCACAACAATTTCTAAATGCAGCAAAAATTCACTTCTCATGATTTTGAAATTCCAGCTACAAGTTTGTGCTCTAAGCAGTCGACATTCGCCAACGACCATACCACGCTGAATACATCGGTTCTCGTCCGATCACCGAAATTAAGCAGCGTCGGGCGCGGTTAGTACTTAGATGGGGGACCGCTTGGGAACACCGCGTGTTGTTGGCATCGTCCACAACTTTTTTTATAGCTCGAACTAATTGTATATTACCTCAGTTAATCTATTATTTAACTTGCTCATTCAGTATCTCATCTTTCTTTATCTACCAATATTTATCTGAATAGTTATCAATTATAGATTTTTTAAAATATAATTCAGTTAAATTCCGAATTAATTAATATTACAATTTTCTCTTTGCCGTCTTGGCTTCACCTTCAGCTTTATATATCAAAATAGAAACTTTTCTTGCCTTCCTTGGCCGACTCTTGCAAATGCTGAGCCCCAAACGTCGCACTTGTAGCATAGCACAACAATTTCTAAATGCAGCAAAAATTCACTTCTCATGATTTTGAAATTCCAGCTACAAGTTTATGCTCTAGGCAGTCGACATTCGCCAACGACCATACCACGCTGAATACATCGGTTCTCGTCCGATCACCGAAATTAAGCAGCGTCGGGCGCGGTTAGTACTTAGATGGGGGACCGCTTGGGAACACCGCGTGTTGTTGGCATCGTCCACAACTTTTTTTATAGCTCGAACTAATTGTATATTACCTCAGTTAATCTATTATTTAACTTGCTCATTCAGTATCTCATCTTTCTTTATCTACCAATATTTATCTGAATAGTTATCAATTATAGATTTTTTAAAATATAATTCAGTTAAATTCCGAATTAATTAATATTACAATTTTCTCTTTGCCGTCTTGGCTTCACCTTCAGCTTTATATATCAAAATAGAAACTTTTCTTGCCTTCCTTGGCCGACTCTTGCAAATGCTGAGCCCCAAACGTCGCACTTGTAGCATAGCACAACAATTTCTAAATGCAGCAAAAATTCACTTCTCATGATTTTGAAATTCCAGCTACAAGTTTATGCTCTAAGCAGTCGACATTCGCCAACGACCATACCACGCTGAATACATCGGTTCTCGTCCGATCACCGAAATTCAGCAGCGTCGGGCGCGGTTAGTACTTAGATGGGGGACCGCTTGGGAACACCGCGTGTTGTTGGCATCGTCCACAACTTTTTTTTATAGCTCGAACTAATTGTATATTACCTCAGTTAATCTATTATTTAACTTGCTCATTCAGTATCTCATCTTTCTTTATCTACCAATATTTATCTGAATAGTTATCAATTATAGATTTTTTAAATAAATAAATTCAGTTAAATTCAGTTAAATTCCGAATTAATTAATATTACAATTTTCTCTTTGCCGTCTTGGCTTCACCTTCAGCTTTATATATCAAAATAGAAACTTTTCTTGCCTTCCTTGGCCGACTCTTGCAAATGCTGAGCCCCAAACGTCGCACTTGTAGCATAGCACAACAATTTCTAAATGCAGCAAAAATTCACTTCTCATGATTTTGAAATTCCAGCTACAAGTTTATGCTCTAAGCAGTCGACATTCGCCAACGACCATACCACGCTGAATACATCGGTTCTCGTCCGATCACCGAAATTAAGCAGCGTCGGGCGCGGTTAGTACTTAGATGGGGGACCGCTTGGGAACACCGCGTGTTGTTGGCATCGTCCACAACTTTTTTTTTAGCTCGAACTAATTGTATATTACCTCAGTTAATCTATTATTTAACTTGCTCATTCAGTATCTCATCTTTCTTTATCTACCAATATTTATCTGAATAGTTATCAATTATAGATTTTTTAAAATATAATTCAGTTAAATTCCGAATTAATTAATATTACAATTTTCTCTTTGCCGTCTTGGCTTCACCTTCAGCTTTATATATCAAAATAGAAACTTTTCTTGCCTTCCTTGGCCGACTCTTGCAAATGCTGAGCCCCAAACGTCGCACTTGTAGCATAGCACAACAATTTCTAAATGCAGCAAAAATTCACTTCTCATGATTTTGAAATTCCAGCTACAAGTTTATGCTCTAAGCAGTCGACATTCGCCAACGACCATACCACGCTGAATACATCGGTTCTCGTCCGATCACCGAAATTAAGCAGCGTCGGGCGCGGTTAGTACTTAGATGGGGGACCGCTTGGGAACACCGCGTGTTGTTGGCATCGTCCACAACTTTTTTTTATAGCTCGAACTAATTGTATATTACCTCAGTTAATCTATTATTTAACTTGCTCATTCAGTATCTCATCTTTCTTTATCTACCAATATTTATCTGAATAGTTATCAATTATAGATTTTTTAAAATATAATTCAGTTAAATTCCGAATTAATTAATATTACAATTTTCTCTTTGCCGTCTTGGCTTCACCTTCAGCTTTATATATCAAAATAGAAACTTTTCTTGCCTTCCTTGGCCGACTCTTGCAAATGCTGAGCCCCAAACGTCGCACTTGTAGCATAGCACAACAATTTCTAAATGCAGCAAAAATTCACTTCTCATGATTTTGAAATTCCAGCTACAAGTTTATGCTCTAAGCAATCGACATTCGCCAACGACCATACCACGCTGAATACATCGGTTCTCGTCCGATCACCGAAATTAAGCAGCGTCGGGCGCGGTTAGTACTTAGATGGGGGACCGCTTGGGAACACCGCGTGTTGTTGGCATCGTCCACAACTTTTTTTATAGCTCGAACTAATTGTATATTACCTCAGTTAATCTATTATTTAACTTGCTCATTCAGTATCTCATCTTTCTTTATCTACCAATATTTATCTGAATAGTTATCAATTATAGATTTTTTAAATAAATAAATTCAGTTAAATTCAGTTAAATTCCGAATTCATTAATATTACAATTTTCTCTTTGCCGTCTTGGCTTCACCTTCAGCTTTATATATCAAAATAGAAACTTTTCTTGCCTTCCTTGGCCGACTCTTGCAAATGCTGAGCCCCAAACGTCGCACTTGTAGCATAGCACAACAATTTCTAAATGCAGCAAAAATTCACTTCTCATGATTTTGAAATTCCAGCTACAAGTTTATGCTCTAAGCAGTCGACATTCGCCAACGACCATACCACGCTGAATACATCGGTTCTCGTCCGATCACCGAAATTAAGCAGCGTCGGGCGCGGTTAGTACTTAGATGGGGGACCGCTTGGGAACACCGCGTGTTGTTGGCATCGTCCACAACTTTTTTTATAGCTCGAACTAATTGTATATTACCTCAGTTAATCTATTATTTAACTTGCTCATTCAGTATCTCATCTTTCTTTATCTACCAATATTTATCTGAATAGTTATCAATTATAGATTTTTTAAAATATAATTCAGTTAAATTCCGAATTAATTAATATTACAATTTTCTCTTTGCCGTCTTGGCTTCACCTTCAGCTTTATATATCAAAATAGAAACTTTTCTTGCCTTCCTTGGCCGACTCTTGCAAATGCTGAGCCCCAAACGTCGCACTTGTAGCATAGCACAACAATTTCTAAATGCAGCAAAAATTCACTTCTCATGATTTTGAAATTCCAGCTACAAGTTTATGCTCTAGGCAGTCGACATTCGCCAACGACCATACCACGCTGAATACATCGGTTCTCGTCCGATCACCGAAATTAAGCAGCGTCGGGCGCGGTTAGTACTTAGATGGGGGACCGCTTGGGAACACCGCGTGTTGTTGGCATCGTCCACAACTTTTTTTATAGCTCGAACTAATTGTATATTACCTCAGTTAATCTATTATTTAACTTGCTCATTCAGTATCTCATCTTTCTTTATCTACCAATATTTATCTGAATAGTTATCAATTATAGATTTTTTAAAATATAATTCAGTTAAATTCCGAATTAATTAATATTACAATTTTCTCTTTGCCGTCTTGGCTTCACCTTCAGCTTTATATATCAAAATAGAAACTTTTCTTGCCTTCCTTGGCCGACTCTTGCAAATGCTGAGCCCCAAACGTCGCACTTGTAGCATAGCACAACAATTTCTAAATGCAGCAAAAATTCACTTCTCATGATTTTGAAATTCCAGCTACAAGTTTATGCTCTAAGCAATCGACATTCGCCAACGACCATACCACGCTGAATACATCGGTTCTCGTCCGATCACCGAAATTAAGCAGCGTCGGGCGCGGTTAGTACTTAGATGGGGGACCGCTTGGGAACACCGCGTGTTGTTGGCATCGTCCACAACTTTTTTTTATAGCTCGAACTAATTGTATATTACCTCAGTTAATCTATTATTTAACTTGCTCATTCAGTATCTCATCTTTCTTTATCTACCAATATTTATCTGAATAGTTATCAATTATAGATTTTTTAAATAAATAAATTCAGTTAAATTCAGTTAAATTCCGAATTCATTAATATTACAATTTTCTCTTTGCCGTCTTGGCTTCACCTTCAGCTTTATATATCAAAATAGAAACTTTTCTTGCCTTCCTTGGCCGACTCTTGCAAATGCTGAGCCCCAAACGTCGCACTTGTAGCATAGCACAACAATTTCTAAATGCAGCAAAAATTCACTTCTCATGATTTTGAAATTCCAGCTACAAGTTTATGCTCTAAGCAGTCGACATTCGCCAACGACCATACCACGCTGAATACATCGGTTCTCGTCCGATCACCGAAATTAAGCAGCGTCGGGCGCGGTTAGTACTTAGATGGGGGACCGCTTGGGAACACCGCGTGTTGTTGGCATCGTCCACAACTTTTTTTATAGCTCGAACTAATTGTATATTACCTCAGTTAATCTATTATTTAACTTGCTCATTCAGTATCTCATCTTTCTTTATCTACCAATATTTATCTGAATAGTTATCAATTATAGATTTTTTAAATAAATAAATTCAGTTAAATTCAGTTAAATTCCGAATTCATTAATATTACAATTTTCTCTTTGCCGTCTTGGCTTCACCTTCAGCTTTATATATCAAAATAGAAACTTTTCTTGCCTTCCTTGGCCGACTCTTGCAAATGCTGAGCCCCAAACGTCGCACTTGTAGCATAGCACAACAATTTCTAAATGCAGCAAAAATTCACTTCTCATGATTTTGAAATTCCAGCTACAAGTTTATGCTCTAAGCAGTCGACATTCGCCAACGACCATACCACGCTGAATACATCGGTTCTCGTCCGATCACCGAAATTAAGCAGCGTCGGGCGCGGTTAGTACTTAGATGGGGGACCGCTTGGGAACACCGCGTGTTGTTGGCATCGTCCACAACTTTTTTTATAGCTCGAACTAATTGTATATTACCTCAGTTAATCTATTATTTAACTTGCTCATTCAGTATCTCATCTTTCTTTATCTACCAATATTTATCTGAATAGTTATCAATTATAGATTTTTTAAATAAATAAATTCAGTTAAATTCAGTTAAATTCCGAATTCATTAATATTACAATTTTCTCTTTGCCGTCTTGTCTTCTCGTTCAGCTTTATATATCAAAATAGAAACTTTTCTTGCCTTCCTTGGCCGACTCTTGCAAATGCTGAGCCCCAAACGTCGCACTTGTAGCATAGCACAACAATTTCTAAATGCAGCAAAAATTCACTTCTCATGATTTTGAAATTCCAGCTACAAGTTTATGCTCTAAGCAGTCGACATTCGCCAACGACCATACCACGCTGAATACATCGGTTCTCGTCCGATCACCGAAATTAAGCAGCGTCGGGCGCGGTTAGTACTTAGATGGGGGACCGCTTGGGAACACCGCGTGTTGTTGGCATCGTCCACAACTTTTTTTTATAGCTCGAACTAATTGTATATTACCTCAGTTAATCTATTATTTAACTTGCTCATTCAGTATCTCATCTTTCTTTATCTACCAATATTTATCTGAATAGTTATCAATTATAGATTTTTTAAATAAATAAATTCAGTTAAATTCAGTTAAATTCCGAATTCATTAATATTACAATTTTCTCTTTGCCGTCTTGTCTTCTCGTTCAGCTTTATATATCAAAATAGAAACTTTTCTTGCCTTCCTTGGCCGACTCTTGCAAATGCTGAGCCCCAAACGTCGCACTTGTAGCATAGCACAACAATTTCTAAATGCAGCAAAAATTCACTTCTCATGATTTTGAAATTCCAGCTACAAGTTTATGCTCTAAGCAGTCGACATTCGCCAACGACCATACCACGCTGAATACATCGGTTCTCGTCCGATCACCGAAATTAAGCAGCGTCGGGCGCGGTTAGTACTTAGATGGGGGACCGCTTGGGAACACCGCGTGTTGTTGGCATCGTCCACAACTTTTTTTTATAGCTCGAACTAATTGTATATTACCTCAGTTAATCTATTATTTAACTTGCTCATTCAGTATCTCATCTTTCTTTATCTACCAATATTTATCTGAATAGTTATCAATTATAGATTTTTTAAATAAATAAATTCAGTTAAATTCAGTTAAATTCCGAATTCATTAATATTACAATTTTCTCTTTGCCGTCTTGTCTTCTCGTTCAGCTTTATATATCAAAATAGAAACTTTTCTTGCCTTCCTTGGCCGACTCTTGCAAATGCTGAGCCCCAAACGTCGCACTTGTAGCATAGCACAACAATTTCTAAATGCAGCAAAAATTCACTTCTCATGATTTTGAAATTCCAGCTACAAGTTTATGCTCTAAGCAGTCGACATTCGCCAACGACCATACCACGCTGAATACATCGGTTCTCGTCCGATCACCGAAATTAAGCAGCGTCGGGCGCGGTTAGTACTTAGATGGGGGACCGCTTGGGAACACCGCGTGTTGTTGGCATCGTCCACAACTTTTTTTATAGCTCGAACTAATTGTATATTACCTCAGTTAATCTATTATTTAACTTGCTCATTCAGTATCTCATCTTTCTTTATCTACCAATATTTATCTGAATAGTTATCAATTATAGATTTTTTAAATAAATAAATTCAGTTAAATTCAGTTAAATTCCGAATTCATTAATATTACAATTTTCTCTTTGCCGTCTTGTCTTCTCGTTCAGCTTTATATATCAAAATAGAAACTTTTCTTGCCTTCCTTGGCCGACTCTTGCAAATGCTGAGCCCCAAACGTCGCACTTGTAGCATAGCACAACAATTTCTAAATGCAGCAAAAATTCACTTCTCATGATTTTGAAATTCCAGCTACAAGTTTATGCTCTAAGCAGTCGACATTCGCCAACGACCATACCACGCTGAATACATCGGTTCTCGTCCGATCACCGAAATTAAGCAGCGTCGGGCGCGGTTAGTACTTAGATGGGGGACCGCTTGGGAACACCGCGTGTTGTTGGCATCGTCCACAACTTTTTTTTATAGCTCGAACTAATTGTATATTACCTCAGTTAATCTATTATTTAACTTGCTCATTCAGTATCTCATCTTTCTTTATCTACCAATATTTATCTGAATAGTTATCAATTATAGATTTTTTAAAAATATAATTCAGTTAAATTCCGAATTAATTAATATTACAATTTTCTCTTTGCCGTCTTGGCTTCACCTTCAGCTTTATATATCAAAATAGAAACTTTTCTTGCCTTCCTTGGCCGACTCTTGCAAATGCTGAGCCCCAAACGTCGCACTTGTAGCATAGCACAACAATTTCTAAATGCAGCAAAAATTCACTTCTCATGATTTTGAAATTCCAGCTACAAGTTTATGCTCTAAGCAATCGACATTCGCCAACGACCATACCACGCTGAATACATCGGTTCTCGTCCGATCACCGAAATTAAGCAGCGTCGGGCGCGGTTAGTACTTAGATGGGGGACCGCTTGGGAACACCGCGTGTTGTTGGCATCGTCCACAACTTTTTTTTATAGCTCGAACTAATTGTATATTACCTCAGTTAATCTATTATTTAACTTGCTCATTCAGTATCTCATCTTTCTTTATCTACCAATATTTATCTGAATAGTTATCAATTATAGATTTTTTAAATAAATAAATTCAGTTAAATTCAGTTAAATTCCGAATTCATTAATATTAAAATTTTCTCTTTGCCGTCTTGTCTTCTCGTTCAGCTTTATATATCAAAATAGAAACTTTTCTTGCCTTCCTTGGCCGACTCTTGCAAATGCTGAGCCCCAAACGTCGCACTTGTAGCATAGCACAACAATTTCTAAATGCAGCAAAAATTCACTTCTCATGATTTTGAAATTCCAGCTACAAGTTTATGCTCTAAGCAGTCGACATTCGCCAACGACCATACCACGCTGAATACATCGGTTCTCGTCCGATCACCGAAATTAAGCAGCGTCGGGCGCGGTTAGTACTTAGATGGGGGACCGCTTGGGAACACCGCGTGTTGTTGGCATCGTCCACAACTTTTTTTTATAGCTCGAACTAATTGTATATTACCTCAGTTAATCTATTATTTAACTTGCTCATTCAGTATCTCATCTTTCTTTATCTACCAATATTTATCTGAATAGTTATCAATTATAGATTTTTTAAATAAATAAATTCAGTTAAATTCAGTTAAATTCCGAATTCATTAATATTACAATTTTCTCTTTGCCGTCTTGTCTTCTCGTTCAGCTTTATATATCAAAATAGAAACTTTTCTTGCCTTCCTTGGCCGACTCTTGCAAATGCTGAGCCCCAAACGTCGCACTTGTAGCATAGCACAACAATTTCTAAATGCAGCAAAAATTCACTTCTCATGATTTTGAAATTCCAGCTACAAGTTTATGCTCTAAGCAGTCGACATTCGCCAACGACCATACCACGCTGAATACATCGGTTCTCGTCCGATCACCGAAATTAAGCAGCGTCGGGCGCGGTTAGTACTTAGATGGGGGACCGCTTGGGAACACCGCGTGTTGTTGGCATCGTCCACAACTTTTTTTATAGCTCGAACTAATTGTATATTACCTCAGTTAATCTATTATTTAACTTGCTCATTCAGTATCTCATCTTTCTTTATCTACCAATATTTATCTGAATAGTTATCAATTATAGATTTTTTAAATAAATAAATTCAGTTAAATTCAGTTAAATTCCGAATTCATTAATATTACAATTTTCTCTTTGCCGTCTTGTCTTCTCGTTCAGCTTTATATATCAAAATAGAAACTTTTCTTGCCTTCCTTGGCCGACTCTTGCAAATGCTGAGCCCCAAACGTCGCACTTGTAGCATAGCACAACAATTTCTAAATGCAGCAAAAATTCACTTCTCATGATTTTGAAATTCCAGCTACAAGTTTATGCTCTAAGCAGTCGACATTCGCCAACGACCATACCACGCTGAATACATCGGTTCTCGTCCGATCACCGAAATTAAGCAGCGTCGGGCGCGGTTAGTACTTAGATGGGGGACCGCTTGGGAACACCGCGTGTTGTTGGCATCGTCCACAACTTTTTTTTATAGCTCGAACTAATTGTATATTACCTCAGTTAATCTATTATTTAACTTGCTCATTCAGTATCTCATCTTTCTTTATCTACCAATATTTATCTGAATAGTTATCAATTATAGATTTTTTAAATAAATAAATTCAGTTAAATTCAGTTAAATTCCGAATTCATTAATATTACAATTTTCTCTTTGCCGTCTTGTCTTCTCGTTCAGCTTTATATATCAAAATAGAAACTTTTCTTGCCTTCCTTGGCCGACTCTTGCAAATGCTGAGCCCCAAACGTCGCACTTGTAGCATAGCACAACAATTTCTAAATGCAGCAAAAATTCACTTCTCATGATTTTGAAATTCCAGCTACAAGTTTATGCTCTAAGCAATCGACATTCGCCAACGACCATACCACGCTGAATACATCGGTTCTCGTCCGATCACCGAAATTAAGCAGCGTCGGGCGCGGTTAGTACTTAGATGGGGGACCGCTTGGGAACACCGCGTGTTGTTGGCATCGTCCACAACTTTTTTTTATAGCTCGAACTAATTGTATATTACCTCAGTTAATCTATTATTTAACTTGCTCATTCAGTATCTCATCTTTCTTTATCTACCAATATTTATCTGAATAGTTATCAATTATAGATTTTTTAAATAAATAAATTCAGTTAAATTCAGTTAAATTCCGAATTCATTAATATTACAATTTTCTCTTTGCCGTCTTGTCTTCTCGTTCAGCTTTATATATCAAAATAGAAACTTTTCTTGCCTTCCTTGGCCGACTCTTGCAAATGCTGAGCCCCAAACGTCGCACTTGTAGCATAGCACAACAATTTCTAAATGCAGCAAAAATTCACTTCTCATGATTTTGAAATTCCAGCTACAAGTTTATGCTCTAAGCAGTCGACATTCGCCAACGACCATACCACGCTGAATACATCGGTTCTCGTCCGATCACCGAAATTAAGCAGCGTCGGGCGCGGTTAGTACTTAGATGGGGGACCGCTTGGGAACACCGCGTGTTGTTGGCATCGTCCACAACTTTTTTTTATAGCTCGAACTAATTGTATATTACCTCAGTTAATCTATTATTTAACTTGCTCATTCAGTATCTCATCTTTCTTTATCTACCAATATTTATCTGAATAGTTATCAATTATAGATTTTTTAAATAAATAAATTCAGTTAAATTCAGTTAAATTCCGAATTCATTAATATTACAATTTTCTCTTTGCCGTCTTGTCTTCTCGTTCAGCTTTATATATCAAAATAGAAACTTTTCTTGCCTTCCTTGGCCGACTCTTGCAAATGCTGAGCCCCAAACGTCGCACTTGTAGCATAGCACAACAATTTCTAAATGCAGCAAAAATTCACTTCTCATGATTTTGAAATTCCAGCTACAAGTTTATGCTCTAAGCAGTCGACATTCGCCAACGACCATACCACGCTGAATACATCGGTTCTCGTCCGATCACCGAAATTAAGCAGCGTCGGGCGCGGTTAGTACTTAGATTGGGGGACCGCTTGGGAACACCGCGTGTTGTTGGCATCGTCCACAACTTTTTTTTATAGCTCGAACTAATTGTATATTACCTCAGTTAATCTATTATTTAACTTGCTCATTCAGTATCTCATCTTTCTTTATCTACCAATATTTATCTGAATAGTTATCAATTATAGATTTTTTAAATAAATAAATTCAGTTAAATTCAGTTAAATTCCGAATTCATTAATATTACAATTTTCTCTTTGCCGTCTTGTCTTCTCGTTCAGCTTTATATATCAAAATAGAAACTTTTCTTGCCTTCCTTGGCCGACTCTTGCAAATGCTGAGCCCCAAACGTCGCACTTGTAGCATAGCACAACAATTTCTAAATGCAGCAAAAATTCACTTCTCATGATTTTGAAATTCCAGCTACAAGTTTATGCTCTAAGCAGTCGACATTCGCCAACGACCATACCACGCTGAATACATCGGTTCTCGTCCGATCACCGAAATTAAGCAGCGTCGGGCGCGGTTAGTACTTAGATGGGGGACCGCTTGGGAACACCGCGTGTTGTTGGCATCGTCCACAACTTTTTTTATAGCTCGAACTAATTGTATATTACCTCAGTTAATCTATTATTTAACTTGCTCATTCAGTATCTCATCTTTCTTTATCTACCAATATTTATCTGAATAGTTATCAATTATAGATTTTTTAAATAAATAAATTCAGTTAAATTCAGTTAAATTCCGAATTCATTAATATTACAATTTTCTCTTTGCCGTCTTGTCTTCTCGTTCAGCTTTATATATCAAAATAGAAACTTTTCTTGCCTTCCTTGGCCGACTCTTGCAAATGCTGAGCCCCAAACGTCGCACTTGTAGCATAGCACAACAATTTCTAAATGCAGCAAAAATTCACTTCTCATGATTTTGAAATTCCAGCTACAAGTTTATGCTCTAAGCAGTCGACATTCGCCAACGACCATACCACGCTGAATACATCGGTTCTCGTCCGATCACCGAAATTAAGCAGCGTCGGGCGCGGTTAGTACTTAGATGGGGGACCGCTTGGGAACACCGCGTGTTGTTGGCATCGTCCACAACTTTTTTTATAGCTCGAACTAATTGTATATTACCTCAGTTAATCTATTATTTAACTTGCTCATTCAGTATCTCATCTTTCTTTATCTACCAATATTTATCTGAATAGTTATCAATTATAGATTTTTTAAATAAATAAATTCAGTTAAATTCAGTTAAATTCCGAATTCATTAATATTACAATTTTCTCTTTGCCGTCTTGTCTTCTCGTTCAGCTTTATATATCAAAATAGAAACTTTTCTTGCCTTCCTTGGCCGACTCTTGCAAATGCTGAGCCCCAAACGTCGCACTTGTAGCATAGCACAACAATTTCTAAATGCAGCAAAAATTCACTTCTCATGATTTTGAAATTCCAGCTACAAGTTTATGCTCTAAGCAGTCGACATTCGCCAACGACCATACCACGCTGAATACATCGGTTCTCGTCCGATCACCGAAATTAAGCAGCGTCGGGCGCGGTTAGTACTTAGATGGGGGACCGCTTGGGAACACCGCGTGTTGTTGGCATCGTCCACAACTTTTTTTATAGCTCGAACTAATTGTATATTACCTCAGTTAATCTATTATTTAACTTGCTCATTCAGTATCTCATCTTTCTTTATCTACCAATATTTATCTGAATAGTTATCAATTATAGATTTTTTAAAATATAATTCAGTTAAATTCCGAATTAATTAATATTACAATTTTCTCTTTGCCGTCTTGGCTTCACCTTCAGCTTTATATATCAAAATAGAAACTTTTCTTGCCTTCCTTGGCCGACTCTTGCAAATGCTGAGCCCCAAACGTCGCACTTGTAGCATAGCACAACAATTTCTAAATGCAGCAAAAATTCACTTCTCATGATTTTGAAATTCCAGCTACAAGTTTATGCTCTAAGCAATCGACATTCGCCAACGACCATACCACGCTGAATACATCGGTTCTCGTCCGATCACCGAAATTAAGCAGCGTCGGGCGCGGTTAGTACTTAGATGGGGGACCGCTTGGGAACACCGCGTGTTGTTGGCATCGTCCACAACTTTTTTTTATAGCTCGAACTAATTGTATATTACCTCAGTTAATCTATTATTTAACTTGCTCATTCAGTATCTCATCTTTCTTTATCTACCAATATTTATCTGAATAGTTATCAATTATAGATTTTTTAAATAAATAAATTCAGTTAAATTCAGTTAAATTCCGAATTCATTAATATTACAATTTTCTCTTTGCCGTCTTGTCTTCTCGTTCAGCTTTATATATCAAAATAGAAACTTTTCTTGCCTTCCTTGGCCGACTCTTGCAAATGCTGAGCCCCAAACGTCGCACTTGTAGCATAGCACAACAATTTCTAAATGCAGCAAAAATTCACTTCTCATGATTTTGAAATTCCAGCTACAAGTTTATGCTCTAAGCAGTCGACATTCGCCAACGACCATACCACGCTGAATACATCGGTTCTCGTCCGATCACCGAAATTAAGCAGCGTCGGGCGCGGTTAGTACTTAGATGGGGGACCGCTTGGGAACACCGCGTGTTGTTGGCATCGTCCACAACTTTTTTTTATAGCTCGAACTAATTGTATATTACCTCAGTTAATCTATTATTTAACTTGCTCATTCAGTATCTCATCTTTCTTTATCTACCAATATTTATCTGAATAGTTATCAATTATAGATTTTTTAAATAAATAAATTCAGTTAAATTCAGTTAAATTCCGAATTCATTAATATTACAATTTTCTCTTTGCCGTCTTGTCTTCTCGTTCAGCTTTATATATCAAAATAGAAACTTTTCTTGCCTTCCTTGGCCGACTCTTGCAAATGCTGAGCCCCAAACGTCGCACTTGTAGCATAGCACAACAATTTCTAAATGCAGCAAAAATTCACTTCTCATGATTTTGAAATTCCAGCTACAAGTTTATGCTCTAAGCAGTCGACATTCGCCAACGACCATACCACGCTGAATACATCGGTTCTCGTCCGATCACCGAAATTAAGCAGCGTCGGGCGCGGTTAGTACTTAGATGGGGGACCGCTTGGGAACACCGCGTGTTGTTGGCATCGTCCACAACTTTTTTTATAGCTCGAACTAATTGTATATTACCTCAGTTAATCTATTATTTAACTTGCTCATTCAGTATCTCATCTTTCTTTATCTACCAATATTTATCTGAATAGTTATCAATTATAGATTTTTTAAATAAATAAATTCAGTTAAATTCAGTTAAATTCCGAATTCATTAATATTACAATTTTCTCTTTGCCGTCTTGTCTTCTCGTTCAGCTTTATATATCAAAATAGAAACTTTTCTTGCCTTCCTTGGCCGACTCTTGCAAATGCTGAGCCCCAAACGTCGCACTTGTAGCATAGCACAACAATTTCTAAATGCAGCAAAAATTCACTTCTCATGATTTTGAAATTCCAGCTACAAGTTTATGCTCTAAGCAATCGACATTCGCCAACGACCATACCACGCTGAATACATCGGTTCTCGTCCGATCACCGAAATTAAGCAGCGTCGGGCGCGGTTAGTACTTAGATGGGGGACCGCTTGGGAACACCGCGTGTTGTTGGCATCGTCCACAACTTTTTTTATAGCTCGAACTAATTGTATATTACCTCAGTTAATCTATTATTTAACTTGCTCATTCAGTATCTCATCTTTCTTTATCTACCAATATTTATCTGAATAGTTATCAATTATAGATTTTTTAAATAAATAAATTCAGTTAAATTCAGTTAAATTCCGAATTCATTAATATTACAATTTTCTCTTTGCCGTCTTGTCTTCTCGTTCAGCTTTATATATCAAAATATAAACTTTTCTTGCCTTCCTTGGCCGACTCTTGCAAATGCTGAGCCCCAAACGTCGCACTTGTAGCATAGCACAACAATTTCTAAATGCAGCAAAAATTCACTTCTCATGATTTTGAAATTCCAGCTACAAGTTTATGCTCTAAGCAGTCGACATTCGCCAACGACCATACCACGCTGAATACATCGGTTCTCGTCCGATCACCGAAATTAAGCAGCGTCGGGCGCGGTTAGTACTTAGATGGGGGACCGCTTGGGAACACCGCGTGTTGTTGGCATCGTCCACAACTTTTTTTATAGCTCGAACTAATTGTATATTACCTCAGTTAATCTATTATTTAACTTGCTCATTCAGTATCTCATCTTTCTTTATCTACCAATATTTATCTGAATAGTTATCAATTATAGATTTTTTAAATAAATAAATTCAGTTAAATTCCGAATTCATTAATATTACAATTTTCTCTTTGCCGTCTTGTCTTCTCGTTCAGCTTTATATATCAAAATAGAAACTTTTCTTGCCTTCCTTGGCCGACTCTTGCAAATGCTGAGCCCCAAACGTCTCACTTGTAGCATAGCACAACAATTTCTAAATGCAGCAAAAATTCACTTCTCATGATTTTGAAATTCCAGCTACAAGTTTATGCTCTAAGCAGTCGACATTCGCCAACGACCATACCACGCTGAATACATCGGTTCTCGTCCGATCACCGAAATTAAGCAGCGTCGGGCGCGGTTAGTACTTAGATGGGGGACCGCTTGGGAACACCGCGTGTTGTTGGCATCGTCCACAACTTTTTTTATAGCTCGAACTAATTGTATATTACCTCAGTTAATCTATTATTTAACTTGCTCATTCAGTATCTCATCTTTCTTTATCTACCAATATTTATCTGAATAGTTATCAATTATAGATTTTTAAATAAATAAATTCAGTTAAATTCAGTTAAATTCCGAATTCATTAATATTACAATTTTCTCTTTGCCGTCTTGTCTTCTCGTTCAGCTTTATATATCAAAATAGAAACTTTTCTTGCCTTCCTTGGCCGACTCTTGCAAATGCTGAGCCCCAAACGTCTCACTTGTAGCATAGCACAACAATTTCTAAATGCAGCAAAAATTCACTTCTCATGATTTTGAAATTCCAGCTACAAGTTTATGCTCTAAGCAGTCGACATTCGCCAACGACCATACCACGCTGAATACATCGGTTCTCGTCCGATCACCGAAATTAAGCAGCGTCGGGCGCGGTTAGTACTTAGATGAGGGACCGCTTGGGAACACCGCGTGTTGTTGGCATCGTCCACAACTTTTTTTTATAGCTCGAACTAATTGTATATTACCTCAGTTAATCTATTATTTAACTTGCTCATTCAGTATCTCATCTTTCTTTATCTACCAATATTTATCTGAATAGTTATCAATTATAGATTTTTTAAATAAATAAATTCAGTTAAATTCAGTTAAATTCCGAATTCATTAATATTACAATTTTCTCTTTGCCGTCTTGTCTTCTCGTTCAGCTTTATATATCAAAATAGAAACTTTTCTTGCCTTCCTTGGCCGACTCTTGCAAATGCTGAGCCCCAAACGTCGCACTTGTAGCATAGCACAACAATTTCTAAATGCATCAAAAATTCATTTCTCATGATTTTGAAATTCCAGCTACATGTTTGTGCTCTAAGCACTCGACATTCGCCAACGACCATACCACGCTGAATACATCGGTTCTCGTCCGATCACCGAAATTAAGCAGCGTCGGGCGCGGTTAGTACTTAGATGGGGGACCGCTTGGGAACACCGCGTGTTGTTGGCATCGTCCACAACTTTTTTTATAGCTCGAACTAATTGTATATTACCTCAGTTAATCTATTATTTAACTTGCTCATTCAGTATCTCATCTTTCTTTATCTACCAATATTTATCTGAATAGTTATCAATTATAGATTTTTTAAATAAATAAATTCAGTTAAATTCAGTTAAATTCCGAATTCATTAATATTACAATTTTCTCTTTGCCGTCTTGTCTTCTCGTTCAGCTTTATATATCAAAATATAAACTTTTCTTGCCTTCCTTGGCCGACTCTTGCAAATGCTGAGCCCCAAACGTCGCACTTGTAGCATAGCACAACAATTTCTAAATGCATCAAAAATTCATTTCTCATGATTTTGAAATTCCAGCTACATGTTTGTGCTCTAAGCACTCGACATTCGCCAACGACCATACCACGCTGAATACATCGGTTCTCGTCCGATCACCGAAATTAAGCAGCGTCGGGCGCGGTTAGTACTTAGATGGGGGACCGCTTGGGAACACCGCGTGTTGTTGGCATCGTCCACAACTTTTTTTTATAGCTCGAACTAATTGTATATTACCTCAGTTAATCTATTATTTAACTTGCTCATTCAGTATCTCATCTTTCTTTATCTACCAATATTTATCTGAATAGTTATCAATTATAGATTTTTTAAATAAATAAATTCAGTTAAATTCAGTTAAATTCCGAATTCATTAATATTACAATTTTCTCTTTGCCGTCTTGTCTTCTCGTTCAGCTTTATATATCAAAATAGAAACTTTTCTTGCCTTCCTTGGCCGACTCTTGCAAATGCTGAGCCCCAAACGTCGCACTTGTAGCATAGCACAACAATTTCTAAATGCAGCAAAAATTCACTTCTCATGATTTTGAAATTCCAGCTACAAGTTTATGCTCTAAGCAGTCGACATTCGCCAACGACCATACCACGCTGAATACATCGGTTCTCGTCCGATCACCGAAATTAAGCAGCGTCGGGCGCGGTTAGTACTTAGATGGGGGACCGCTTGGGAACACCGCGTGTTGTTGGCATAGTCCACAACTTTTTTTATAGCTCGAACTAATTGTATATTACCTCAGTTAATCTATTATTTAACTTGCTCATTCAGTATCTCATCTTTCTTTATCTACCAATATTTATCTGAATAGTTATCAATTATAGATTTTTTAAATAAATAAATTCAGTTAAATTCAGTTAAATTCCGAATTCATTAATATTACAATTTTCTCTTTGCCGTCTTGTCTTCTCGTTCAGCTTTATATATCAAAATAGAAACTTTTCTTGCCTTCCTTGGCCGACTCTTGCAAATGCTGAGCCCCAAACGTCGCACTTGTAGCATAGCACAACAATTTCTAAATGCAGCAAAAATTCACTTCTCATGATTTTGAAATTCCAGCTACAAGTTTATGCTCTAAGCAGTCGACATTCGCCAACGACCATACCACGCTGAATACATCGGTTCTCGTCCGATCACCGAAATTAAGCAGCGTCGGGCGCGGTTAGTACTTAGATGGGGGACCGCTTGGGAACACCGCGTGTTGTTGGCATCGTCCACAACTTTTTTTTATAGCTCGAACTAATTGTATATTACCTCAGTTAATCTATTATTTAACTTGCTCATTCAGTATCTCATCTTTCTTTATCTACCAATATTTATCTGAATAGTTATCAATTATAGATTTTTTAAATAAATAAATTCAGTTAAATTCAGTTAAATTCCGAATTCATTAATATTACAATTTTCTCTTTGCCGTCTTGTCTTCTCGTTCAGCTTTATATATCAAAATAGAAACTTTTCTTGCCTTCCTTGGCCGACTCTTGCAAATGCTGAGCCCCAAACGTCGCACTTGTAGCATAGCACAACAATTTCTAAATGCAGCAAAAATTCACTTCTCATGATTTTGAAATTCCAGCTACAAGTTTATGCTCTAAGCAGTCGACATTCGCCAACGACCATACCACGCTGAATACATCGGTTCTCGTCCGATCACCGAAATTAAGCAGCGTCGGGCGCGGTTAGTACTTAGATGGGGGACCGCTTGGGAACACCGCGTGTTGTTGGCATCGTCCACAACTTTTTTTTATAGCTCGAACTAATTGTATATTACCTCAGTTAATCTATTATTTAACTTGCTCATTCAGTATCTCATCTTTCTTTATCTACCAATATTTATCTGAATAGTTATCAATTATAGATTTTTTAAATAAATAAATTCTGTTAAATTCAGTTAAATTCCGAATTCATTAATATTACAATTTTCTCTTTGCCGTCTTGTCTTCTCGTTCAGCTTTATATATCAAAATAGAAACTTTTCTTGCCTTCCTTGGCCGACTCTTGCAAATGCTGAGCCCCAAACGTCGCACTTGTAGCATAGCACAACAATTTCTAAATGCAGCAAAAATTCACTTCTCATGATTTTGAAATTCCAGCTACAAGTTTATGCTCTAAGCAATCGACATTCGCCAACGACCATACCACGCTGAATACATCGGTTCTCGTCCGATCACCGAAATTAAGCAGCGTCGGGCGCGGTTAGTACTTAGATGGGGGACCGCTTGGGAACACCGCGTGTTGTTGGCATCGTCCACAACTTTTTTTTATAGCTCGAACTAATTGTATATTACCTCAGTTAATCTATTATTTAACTTGCTCATTCAGTATCTCATCTTTCTTTATCTACCAATATTTATCTGAATAGTTATCAATTATAGATTTTTTAAATAAATAAATTCAGTTAAATTCAGTTAAATTCGAATTCATTAATATTACAATTTTCTCTTTGCCGTCTTGTCTTCTCGTTCAGCTTTATATATCAAAATAGAAACTTTTCTTGCCTTCCTTGGCCGACTCTTGCAAATGCTGAGCCCCAAACGTCGCACTTGTAGCATAGCACAACAATTTCTAAATGCAGCAAAAATTCACTTCTCATGATTTTGAAATTCCAGCTACAAGTTTATGCTCTAAGCAGTCGACATTCGCCAACGACCATACCACGCTGAATACATCGGTTCTCGTCCGATCACCGAAATTAAGCAGCGTCGGGCGCGGTTAGTACTTAGATGGGGGACCGCTTGGGAACACCGCGTGTTGTTGGCATCGTCCACAACTTTTTTTATAGCTCGAACTAATTGTATATTACCTCAGTTAATCTATTATTTAACTTGCTCATTCAGTATCTCATCTTTCTTTATCTACCAATATTTATCTGAATAGTTATCAATTATAGATTTTTTAAATAAATAAATTCAGTTAAATTCAGTTAAATTCCGAATTCATTAATATTACAATTTTCTCTTTGCCGTCTTGTCTTCTCGTTCAGCTTTATATATCAAAATAGAAACTTTTCTTGCCTTCCTTGGCCGACTCTTGCAAATGCTGAGCCCCAAACGTCGCACTTGTAGCATAGCACAACAATTTCTAAATGCAGCAAAAATTCACTTCTCATGATTTTGAAATTCCAGCTACAAGACATTCGCCAACGACCATACCACGCTGAATACATCGGTTCTCGTCCGATCACCGAAATTAAGCAGCGTCGGGCGCGGTTAGTACTTAGATGGGGGACCGCTTGGGAACACCGCGTGTTGTTGGCATCGTCCACAACTTTTTTTTATAGCTCGAACTAATTGTATATTACCTCAGTTAATCTATTATTTAACTTGCTCATTCAGTATCTCATCTTTCTTTATCTACCAATATTTATCTGAATAGTTATCAATTATAGATTTTTTAAATAAATAAATTCAGTTAAATTCAGTTAAATTCCGAATTCATTAATATTACAATTTTCTCTTTGCCGTCTTGTCTTCTCGTTCAGCTTTATATATCAAAATAGAAACTTTTCTTGCCTTCCTTGGCCGACTCTTGCAAATGCTGAGCCCCAAACGTCGCACTTGTAGCATAGCACAACAATTTCTAAATGCAGCAAAAATTCACTTCTCATGATTTTGAAATTCCAGCTACAAGTTTATGCTCTAAGCAGTCGACATTCGCCAACGACCATACCACGCTGAATACATCGGTTCTCGTCCGATCACCGAAATTAAGCAGCGTCGGGCGCGGTTAGTACTTAGATGGGGGACCGCTTGGGAACACCGCGTGTTGTTGGCATCGTCCACAACTTTTTTTTATAGCTCGAACTAATTGTAAATTACCTCAGTTAATCTATTATTTAACTTGCTCATTCAGTATCTCATCTTTCTTTATCTACCAATATTTATCTGAATAGTTATCAATTATAGATTTTTTAAATAAATAAATTCAGTTAAATTCAGTTAAATTCCGAATTCATTAATATTACAATTTTCTCTTTGCCGTCTTGTCTTCTCGTTCAGCTTTATATATCAAAATAGAAACTTTTCTTGCCTTCCTTGGCCGACTCTTGCAAATGCTGAGCCCCAAACGTCGCACTTGTAGCATAGCACAACAATTTCTAAATGCAGCAAAAATTCACTTCTCATGATTTTGAAATTCCAGCTACAAGACATTCGCCAACGACCATACCACGCTGAATACATCGGTTCTCGTCCGATCACCGAAATTAAGCAGCGTCGGGCGCGGTTAGTACTTAGATGGGGGACCGCTTGGGAACACCGCGTGTTGTTGGCATCGTCCACAACTTTTTTTTATAGCTCGAACTAATTGTATATTACCTCAGTTAATCTATTATTTAACTTGCTCATTCAGTATCTCATCTTTCTTTATCTACCAATATTTATCTGAATAGTTATCAATTATAGATTTTTTAAAATATAATTCAGTTAAATTCCGAATTAATTAATATTACAATTTTCTCTTTGCCGTCTTGGCTTCACCTTCAGCTTTATATATCAAAATAGAAACTTTTCTTGCCTTCCTTGGCCGACTCTTGCAAATGCTGAGCCCCAAACGTCGCACTTGTAGCATAGCACAACAATTTCTAAATGCAGCAAAAATTCACTTCTCATGATTTTGAAATTCGAGCTACAAGTTTATGCTCTAAGCAGACGACGTTCGCCAACGACCATACCACGCTGAATACATCGGTTCTCGTCCGATCACCGAAATTAAGCAGCGTCGGGCGCGGTTAGTACTTAGATGGGGGACCGCTTGGGAACACCGCGTGTTGTTGGCATCGTCCACAACTTTTTTTTATAGCTCGAACTAATTGTATATTACCTCAGTTAATCTATTATTTAACTTGCTCATTCAGTATCTCATCTTTCTTTATCTACCAATATTTATCTGAATAGTTATCAATTATAGATTTTTTAAAATATAATTCAGTTAAATTCCCAATTAATTAATATTACAATTTTCTCTTTGCCGTCTTGGCTTCACCTTCAGCTTTATATATCAAAATATAAACTTTTCTTGCCTTCCTTGGCCGACTCTTGCAAATGCTGAGCCCCAAACGTCAAACTTGGGGACCGCTTGAGAGCAAAAAAATTGTATATTGGATATATTTTGTTATTTAATTTATTACTTTAAAATGGAAAGTTAAGTAACCAGTGTGCAACAAAATAAATAAACCAAAAAAGATTTGCAATTTAGCCTAACGGAGGTTCGAACCCGGGTGTCTTCAATATGAAACCCAGTCACGCTATAGGCATGAATAAAGTTGTATAAAATATCAAATATATGGACCATTATAGCATATATGTATATATAGAAACTTAATAAAAACAAACAATTTTTAATCTTAAGCAAATTTCGTAAACATTAATGCTTTATGCTGCCTTACGGAGCGTTGGGCCTCGGTCTCGCTAATGATGCTAATGATTTTCCTATCACGTTTAGATATAATGCTTTCCTGTATATACTTTAAGTCTCATCTCAAAATAAAAATATTTTTAAAAAATAAATATACCAAAAAAAAATATTGCTCACACAATCTCCCCGACGGGGAATTGAACCCCGGTCTCCCGCGTGACAGGCGGGGATACTAACCACTATACTATCGAGGATTGTTGACAACGATTGACGAAAGATTCATTTTGTGCTGAATGCGATGGTGACTGCTAGGGCATTTGATACATTTTGTACGCAGAAAAGTAAAGTTCTAAAAATAGACAACGAATCACTTGCCATGTCCAATTGCTGCCATCTGTTGCGGGCTATTTTTAGCAGTATTGGCAAATTTTTTATGGTTTTCGCTGCGCTGCACGTTTTGCGATTATTTATGACATTACATAACGCACGAGAGTAATGGATGTTCATTAAACACAATGAATGTCATGCAGCCGACTCCCCTGGATGCGCGCATACTATATGGGTGCACATATGTGCAGTCACAACCCTCTTTGCACAGCTAGCTCTTGAGATGGGCCATTAGTCACCCTATTTTTCAGTTTTGCAAAAAAAAATTAAAATTTGTTTGCCATTGTGAGCGAATTCGCACACATGTAATGAATATTTACCATTACAAGCCAACATTTCTTGATTACAAAAGCAAAAGAAACTCAACGAAGGGCGAAAAAATATAAACGACAGCCTGACTTATTTGCAATACATATGCATGTGTGGTACATATATGCATATGAAGGATATAGAATGTATTAGAAATATTTATATTCATTCTTGTTTTAGGGAAATGAGTAAAGCAACTCTTAATGACTTTTAAGCCCATAAAATACATGTATAATTATTTAAGATTATCCAATATATATATAGTATTCTTATCAGTATATTCTTATAAGATTATATTCTTAAAATTGTTCACATATTTGAAAACTTATATTATACAAATTATTTTATAAAATGCTAAAAATGTAGACAGAGAAAACTTTTGACAGAAAGTAAAGTTTTTAAAATAATGTCATATATTTGTATATAAAAAATAGGGCCTCGGAATCTTATTATTTATTTATTTATGTTGGGCATGGAAAAAACCATTTTGGAACACTGAAATAGTTGGCTAACTTTTCCTAAGAATTTACAATGGCTTATCCAACTTTTTATTTTACTATTATTAATTTTTCTGCATTTTACCCAAATTAAGAAAACATAAGTAAGTTATGTTAACATATTGTAATAAGCGGGTTATTAATATTAAATGATTTATCTCCAGTACATTTATGCAATACTTTTGGTTATTTACACCCTTTTTTTAAACAAATTTTAAGGTTATCTAAAAACATCACTAGTTTATCTGAAGAATGTCCGCAAAGCGCATAAATCAGTCACTTGCCCCTGCTGACAAATGTATTGTAAAATTGATAAAATAAAAAAAAGGACAAAAATTCTTGTAAATTCTTAGAAAAATGCAGCCATCTATTACAGTGTTCCAGGATCTCTATCTAAAACATTCCCAACATTCGAACCAACTAAATATATCACTGGTTACGTGTCTAATTCAAAGAGTTTTCTTTCTTTCTACCCGCACCCCAAAAAAGTAAAGCAGAGGTGTGGGCGTGCACAGGGGGCGTTGATATGGGCGGGTCAGTTGACGCTATTGTTTTCATAAGTTCTTGTTATTGTTGTTGTCGTTGTTGCTGTTGCAGTTGTTGTTTTGGCATGTTTATTGCACTGTCAACGGCAATGCATGAAAACTTTTAGTTAGCCAAGTTAGTGACTGTGCCTCGAATGTTGGTGACAAACCCGCATCGCCCCTCTGCGCGCTTCTCAGTTACACTTTTTTTCTAACATCGACCGTAACTGTTAATGTGTTTGAAGTCAAATTGTTTTCAGTCACGTGACCGGCAACAGCAACAGCAACAGCAACAACTATATTCATGATTAATCAGTTGCATTTAAATATGTATTAGGTATATTGCCTGGGCGGGACTGTCGTCCCACGACTGCAGCCAGTTTGGGTGTCTCCTTTTTTTCGGATCCTTCCAACTAATTTGTGTGTTGACTTTTGTTTCGCCAAGCTTCGCTGCACATTTCGGGACAACAGATGGGCCCCCCGCCACGGGTCATCGCCATGATTAATATTCAACATTCAACATTTAACATTCAAGCTACAACTTCATTTTATGGCGCTGGACAACAAATCGCCGTGCGTTAATTATATTTAATAACCAGACGCGTAACAACAGCTGGCCAAGTTTTTAGCGTGTGTCGCCTTAACTATGCCCCATAAATGTTTAATGGCCCAAACACTTAACGTGCGCCGTGAGTCGACAACTGCAATGGTCAGCTAGCAAAAACAAATATACGCAAGTTTAAGAGCCTTTTTTTCAGACATTTCAATTAGGTTTTAGTTGAAAGCACAAAAATGTATAGAAGTTTACTTAAAGATATGATAAGCCTAAGTGTATTTTTTTTAAGTAATAATAATTTTAAAAACAGTTAATTATTTATATAAAAATCAAATTGAGTAAATAGCTTAATATTTTAAAAATAATTCTTATGCAACATTTCCTCTCTTTAAAAATATTTAATAACGTGCGTAAACAGAATCAGAAACTTTTTTTGTGTTTAATTTTGTTGTTTTTAATTGGTAATATCTATCAAAAAACTATCAAAAAGTAGAATGAGAAAGAAGGGCTATCTTTGGTACTCCGAAGATTTAATACCCTTGCAGACCGAACTTTTTCATAATACTTCTAATGTTTGCTCGTATCTAAGAAGCACAGGGAAAATATTGAGAATGGTTAAGACATCTTGCAAAAAAGTTTTCATCCAAGAACCTAATTTTATTTAGTGGTCCGATATAAATAATATTTTGCATAAATGCAGTTTTTTCTTATTAGTAAGATTAACTAAATTACATTTATATTATAAATAATACTTTAATTAATTACAACAAAAGAGGTCCAACGGCCAGGCTTCAGCTCTATTTCAATATAATTTCTTTTAAATTTGTAAAATGTAAGGAGCTCAGTGAAACTTGAAAATGCTGAGTTTGGGTAAGCTTACCTAATAAACAAAAAGTTGTTCATACAAGAACCTGCTTTTGGACCGATTGTTCCTGTGGAAGCTATATGATATAGCGGTCCGTTTCGACATATGCACTGTCTGGAATAGAAAGACGGACCTCTGCAAAGTTTCTTAAAGACTAAAAGAGTAGATCGCTTGGAAACAGAAACAGACAGACTGTCAAGCGGAAGGACAGATGGACATGGCTATAGCAATTAGTCAATCCAGAATTTATATACTTTATATGCTCTGAGTTGTCTCCTTCTATGCGTTACACATTTTAAGACATTATGACCTCTACAAAAGTATAACAAGATGATAATGATGATGAATAAGTCAGTCAGGGAATAATTCTCTCCGCTTGGCCTGAATTAAAGAGAGGTTGAGGACTTTCTTAGAACGTTCTCTGTGCCTTAGCTAACATATTATCCCAACTGCTCTTTTCCTTGTTACCTCTTAAGAAGCTTCCTCTTTTATGTTTAAAGATCTTAATTATTTCTTATAGATAAGCCTGATTTTCACTTTAAATAAAAAGCATTAAACCAGCTTCAAATGCTGTTTTTTTTCGCTACTTCCCATTGAGTGTGCTGTCCAAATAGAGATCATTCTCGACAAATTGCAATTTGGGTATTTTTTATACGATTTGTATTTTTCGAAAAAAAAAAAAAACACAAAATTGTTTTCATTTGCTCGTTTTGGATGCGCTTTTTAATTTAATTTTCGTAGGCCGCGATGCACTTGAAACCGCTTTGCACAGACCGAAGAGACACACACAACACACACACGTGTCGGGGCTTACAAAAGCGCAGTCGAGTTGGCGAGCACCCAATACGTAAAAACCAAAAACTCAAACTCAAACCACATGGCGCCCGCTTTCATGCGCTTCGTTTAGCAAAGTGGATGTTAAGTGTAATGCGATTTTTATGTAAATTTTCGCCGAAAAAAGTACGGAACACACCACACAAATACACACATAGACAAAATGATGAGAGGCTGGCAGCGGCGGCGGCAACAGTTCTCTGATGATTTCGTTGCCACGGCCACGGGTACCCAGACAAACGGTCCACAACAGGCCGCACCCACTACTTCAGCAACAACCAGTCAGAGAGCCAGACAAACGGGCTAACTCTGACTGGGCAACGGGCATCAATAAGCGCACAGAGACAAGTGCCAATATGCCATATGGAGGGAGATATGGCAGCCCCTTCCGCAACCTCAGCACTTTGTCAAAACATCGGGCACCGCAGTCCAATCCGCTCTACACACTCAATTGTAAACAAATATACTTATAGTTTGGAATTGATTATTTAGAAAGGAATTTTGTCATTAGTTTAGAGACCATCAGTACAACCGACAATTCTAGGCAGGAGCAACCCCGTCAGAATCGTGGTATTCAATTATAATCACAAAGTATCATAATTTTGTATCATCAACTGGCCTTTTAGTATTTGGGTAGAACGTCAGTCTACCACTACTAATGACAATCGTTCCGTGCCAAGCAGCAAGCATACCAACAGGCCGGTGCTAAAACCAGTTGAGAATTGTAGGGCACAAAAAGTAGAAAAAATAATATACGATCGCTGTGCGCACTGCGAAAGCAAACAGTTGTTAGAAAAAATAAGTCTTTCTTATTTTGAATTCTGTAACGATATTTTAAGTATATTCACACAAATTACAAGCAATATTACAATTGATTTAAATACTTAAATTATTGGAAATAATTTAAAAAAAGTACTTCCCATACCGGGAATCGAACCCGGGCCTTCTGGGTGAAAGCCAGATATCCTAGCCACTAGACCATATGGGATACATTGAGTTGAGCATCATAAGATAGTTTTGTTATATTTATTGAATCACTTCAAATTAAATTAGCAACAGT
The DNA here is from genome assembly GCA_018903485.1 of Drosophila littoralis. Classification (NCBI taxonomy): domain Eukaryota; kingdom Metazoa; phylum Arthropoda; class Insecta; order Diptera; family Drosophilidae; genus Drosophila; species Drosophila littoralis. The sequence goes on along the minus strand of JAEIGF010000297.1, from coordinate 4,823,076 downwards.
TTTGGTTTCTTGGTGCTGCATGTATAATACGCCTACAGTGAACGTTTTTTTTTTTTTTCAAAAACTGAGTAATATCTTATTAAAACAATGATTTTCAAATTATGATTAAAATGAGTGCAAGAGATAATTTTGTACACAGAATTTAAAATGAGCTAAATCCAAATCATATTATTTGAATGCATTGCGTAGTGCGTCAATCGTAATCACAAACATTTTGTGATGAATAAAAATACTTTGTCAAAACCGAAATATAAAATAAAACCAATAAAAATTAACTTCCATGTCTTCCCATACCGGGAATTGAACCCGGGCCTTCCGGGTGAGAGCCGGATATCCTAACCACTAGACAATATGGGAGATGTGTGCTTTGCCGTGAAAAGCCACTGTTATATTTGTTATCAAGACAATACATGTTTAAAATCTTCTCAATGAGATATGCAATTCTTAATGTTACAAATAACAGAACACATAATTGTTAACTGATATTTAATTATTGCAGTGGACACAGACAAATTCAAATTCATCGGCTTGAAAATGTTTTTTAAGTTGCGAAAAATTCAATTTTCTTTTTATTTATCAATATTTGCTACATTTATTGATATATAAGTTCAATGGGGCCATTTTTTTTATAGATAGCTCAGAAAGTTGATTCTCAATGGTAACGTGTATTGTTTTCAAACTAAAATCCCAACTTAAGCCGCGAGGGCAGCAACTCCCATATTGTCTAGTGGTTAGGATATCCGGCTCTCACCCGGAAGGCCCGGGTTCAATTCCCGGTATGGGAAGCGCGAGTCAATTATTTTTTTAATATTCACCTTATTGTGGCAATAATTTTATTTTTTTTGACAGTTTACATTTAGAACAGTGTACTTTTAAGTTTATTGATTTAATAAAAAAATTATCTGACTTGAAAGACAATGCATTGAAATATGTTATTTGGCAAGCAGTTAATCAATCCCATATGGTCTAGTGGCTAGGATATCTGGCTTTCACCCAGAAGGCCCGGGTTCGATTCCCGGTATGGGAAGTACATTATTTTTTAGTTTTAATGTAAGCATATTTTACAAAATCCCGCAAAATATAATTTATCATCTTTTTAGGAACTTTCAGCGAGCGTTGAATGGATTGAATGTTTGAATACTTTAGTAATTTTAACAAAAATCACTCACTATCAAAAAAAAAATGGAAACCACAATTCTCCATTTAAGTATCCTATAGCAGAGCAAGGTTTCGATCCTCGGACCTCTGGGTTATGGGCCCAGCACGCTTCCACTGCGCCACTCTGCTTGTTGTCTGGCGTTTAACTATTGTTCCATTAAAGACAGTGACTGCACACAAGCCGCCAACTTGCTAAGGCAACATAGTAGTATTTTCTTCTCTCTCACACACAAGTACACTGACTGTACTCGCTCTAACACACAGTGAGCAACCACTCGACCACGACTCACGTGGATTACGTATTTACTTAGCTGTGGCCACCACACACACACACACAACGTTGACGACTCTTATCGGCACGCTGCATGCGGACACTGCTTGCTTTTTCCTCTACCGTTGCCACTTCCCACATCTTATAGTTATGATGCTGCTGCGACAATTTTTGCCTCTGGCACAAATATGGCTTTAATAAAAGCGCGCGCGTCCCGCGTGCAATTTCCTGTTGATTTTCGGCTTCTCTGTTTGCTCTTCTCGCAGCGGCCGGCCACGCAGTCCGCAAACTACTGACCTTAAAGTTAGTTTGCTCAAGGGTTGACTTAATGTGCTAAAAACAGCAACATTTTAGAAATTTCTTAATAATAACTTAATGAAAACACCCATAACCCTGCTTTTGGGGCTCGAACCCGCAACAGCTCGTTTAGTTTGCTGAGGGCCTACAAATTTTTAAATTATTGAAATTTGCCAAATAATTACATAAATTCAGTTAGTTAAGCAAAACGCCTCTAACCTCGCATGAGGCTTAAACCCGGAACAACTTGTCCATAAATTGAAATGCAAGTAACAGAAATTTCCCAGAAATCTTTTTCATCAATTCAATTTTAACAAGTGCTTTTGGTAAATTTTGTAATATTACGCCATATTTGGTACTTTTGCAAGTAGACATAAAATTGACATATTTGTCAATAAATTCCAAAAATTTTAATTAATTTTCGCGCGCCACTTAAAAGGCAGCCGCCAGCCAGCCACTGTAGTGTACAAACAGAGGTGAAGGACTCCCACTTCTGCTCTTTGGCAATGCCCATTTCAAATGGGAAATGTTCAGAGACCGCAAACACTAAATTGCAAATAAATTTGTTTAAATATGCAATGGTAAAGCGTCAAGTGTGTGTGACTGGCAATGCTAGAGGGAGAGTAGGAGGGAGAGAGAGAGAGCGAGAGAGAGAGAGAGAGAGAGAGAGAAAGGAAGGGGTGGAGTAGCTGCGACATGAGACAACGACAACGTGCGCATCAAATTTTAATAGGAAAACCCCAAAAAGTTGCAAGCCACAAAGTCCATTTCCATGGCGCCCCTCTAACCTCATGGCACCCGCTACCCCTGCTGCTGTTGCAATTGCTGTTGGCTCTCGACATGCCTGATGTACGCTTTTTGGTTTTGGCCACGAAGATGTTGCATTGACATTGAATATTGATGAAAATAAATCGAATTTCCGCCAGGCAGCCCATAGCCATGGCCAAAGCCGGACGAGACGATGGATCTGGTTGCCAAAAACGAAAAAATGGCAAACCGAAAAACGATAAAAAAAAAACCTTGCAAAAACTGTAGAATATCTTCATATGTATAGCTCCGTGTCTGTTTATATTGATTGCCAAAATGGTTTGAGCCGGCAAAAAGGGTTCCGGCTGAATACAGTATCTGCTTGAGTGTCAAAATGTGTGCGGAGCGTTACGAGACATTTGCGGTTTTAGTGATTCAAAGTTTTGGCCAGAAGACAAATGAATGACGTTCGATATGGCTATAAGTCTGGAACGTGTTTGAGGGACAAACATCGGTTAGTGATTGGAATATTATTTTAGATTTTCTCATGGAACAGTCTATGGGGCTTGAGTAGAAGGGAAGAAGAGAGAATGGGTGAGAGATAGAGGAGGAGGAGGAGCAGAGAGAGAGAGAGAGAGAGAAAGAAAGAGTTAATTGCATTGACAACAAAAATTTAATCAAAAATAGATTAGGATGTACAAATTTGGATTCATATAATAAAGAGAATAATCAAATTTTTTGTAAAATAAATAAATATTTATTTTTAAAAAAGAATTACAATTTTCGCTTAAACTACTCCAATTAATATTAACTATGTGCTTATATTACATAAATTAAATTATCAAAACACAATTAAATAAATAAATAAATCTTTTGAAAAGCATTTTATGCGTACAAGAGAGTTTCTTAATTCCAAGCCTTAACTTTTACAAGATATTTCTATAGAGTATAAGATAAGTTAAACTATATGAATTAAATAAATAAATCCATAAAAAACATGGTCGATGAGTATAAGATAAGATAAGCTATATTAAAAACATGAAATAAATCTTTCAAGAAATATTCTATGACTTTAAGAGAGATTCTTAGTTCCAGGCATCAACTCTCCCCAGATATTTCTTTGGAGTAAATGATAAGTTAAGCAAAATTAAATTAATAATAATAATAATCAAGAAACATGTTATGAGTATAAGAAAACTTATCTTAATGACAGGCTTTAACTTTCACCAGATTTTTATTAATATTTTTAATTTCTGCCATAAAGCAGCTACTAGAATGTGTAACATTTAAAGAGAACTTATGAGCCCTATAAGAGCTCTGTACATAATTTAATGATTTTTTAAACCGTTTCGCACACAGTTTTTTGAGCCTCGTTTCTACCACCTAGACTTCTCCACCACTCTCGCTGAAATTGCCCATTGATGTTGGGCATGAAGCGCCGCAGTTAACACTTGATTTGTATTTAAAAATTATTGACCAATTCATGGCTGCTGATTAAGTTTGTGTTTGTGCTTGTCAAGCGGGGGTGGCGGGTGGTGGAGTTGCTTGAGGCAGGACGGGGAAAGTGCGTTTCCACATTGGCAACCAATTGATTTTTGCAGCCACAAGGCTGCAGCGAGGACCACTGGAAATTGCATAAACGCCACACCAGTGCGGCCCATATGAAAATCCAATTTTCCAGTGATTGATCATACACACACAGAGTGGCGAGAAGGGCCAGTTGACTGTGGCGGGAGGTAGTTAACCGCACACAAGCACACACACACACACACATAGACACACGTCAAGTTGGTTTGCCTGCTGGACTATACGCAAAAATAATGTAATTAAAGCAATGTTTGCGTAATAAAAATTAATATTTGTTGCATTTTGTGTCAGAGGACATAAAACACACACGTACAACAAACAACCACGCACACCCACACACACACACACACACACAACCTCGGATACACTAAAAGTCCACGCGATGTGCAATGCATTTATAGCCCCGCCCACCTCTTTTACCTGTTTACCTAGGCGGCAGCACAGTTGTCTGCAGGCCGCTTTATGCGGGCTGTCAAATTCAGACAGTTTGCACACATGCTGTACACCATTCCCACCTCCCCGCAAACCACTTCCCCTGCCGATTAAAAACACCCCAGCTTCAAAAACCAAACCCAGAGATTTGCTTCTGCTTTTGCTCCTGGTGTCCAGCCCTCCTGTTTGTTTAAGTTTCGTTTCAGCAAATTATGTTCCAGCATATGGAGGGGATTTACACTGGCCAGCACTGCCAGCATTGGCAACACTGGCAACACTGACAACACTGGCAAGTGAGTGTTGTCTGGCGTCGTATTGAGTGTCTGGACTGTTGCATTCGACGTATGCAAATATTGAAATAGGTCTTAATTGAATACAAATACTCAATTACATTGCGGCACATCTATTTTGTGGGCCCAGCACAAACATTTTGCCATACACAAAAAAAAAGTAACTCTTCTTCTTTTCTGTTGGGTAATTGTTCCACACTTTTACTTTATAATTTCAATTTTGTTTATGGCCATAAGTGTCGTCGGTCTTTAGACAGCCTCCCTTCTCAATCAACCAAGCATAATGGTTATGGTAATCTGTGTGTGAGCATGGCAAAAGGGTTAAGGATTAGTCTGTCGTATTATGTATGCGGGCTGTATGATAGATGAAACGAGTCCTTGGGCAAATATTTCAAAACAAGGAAGAGGCAATAGACTTTGCTTTATTAAGCTGTAAGCTAAAAGCGTTTTAACAAAATAATATGCATGCAAAATTAAGCTTAAAGTACGTATTAGCACGCAAAATTTGCTAGTTAAGGTGTATTTACTAAATGCATGAATTTTTTGTTTAAGCGTTAGTCATTATTTTTAATGTATCATAAATAATTTGGTTTAGCTAAAGTGTGCACAAAAATATTGTTATTTATTTATTTAAATTTCCGGTATTTAGATCTTGAAAAAATGAGTAAATAATAAATAATTGCATTCCATAATTTTCATATAAAAAATAAAAATAAAAAGTTGTCTGTGGCCCATGGGGGGATCGAACCCGCGACCTTCGCGTTATTAGCACGACGCTCTAACCAGCTGAGCTAATGGGCCAATGTGACTTGATGCTGTTTAGGGAGCTACTCGAAATAAATGAAACCAATTATAAAGAATCAAAATAAGAATTTTATGTGCGTAAATACTACAATTACCTCTAGTGAGATAAGATTGTTTAAATTTAATTTTAATTGAAAAATAAAATATACGTATATATATTATTGATTTATTTTTGGCTTATCTATTTGATTTCTGCGTAGGTTAATGGCAGCCACATGCTCAGCTAAATTCTATTTTTGCATCTATAAATAATTGCTTAATGCCATTTATATGAGTCATCGAATGAAGAGTGAAGCTAATGACCAGATAAATCATTTAAACTTTTATTACATTTGTAAATTGTCGCAAATTCTATATTAAGAAGCACACCAAAATCCGGAAAACTTCTTTAAGCTAGTTTCATTTCATATACGCAATTTTCGCTGCATTTTCTATGATCCTTTGGGAGCACAAGGACTCAATACTCGCATTATCCATTGTTCCCGCATGACATGCATCTTGAGGGCTATGCACTAACCGAAACACACACAGAGAGACCCCAACCAAGCAACACATTTGACACTTCATTAAAAAGCAACATTAGCAAAATCAATTAGAGAGTATTCCCCAAGCCCAGGACAACAGTGGCGCACATAACCAGCAAAAGCAAATAGAGATGGATAGATACATGAACACACACACACACACAAAGAGCTGCTGATGGGTATCTAGATACGTAGATAAATGGGGAGTTTCAGTAACTTTGTTGTTTTTGAATTGGCGCAAACAAACAATTGAGAATACACGGAGCTATACGCATTGTATTTGTTGTTGGTTCAACCAACTCACAAATTGTTTGAGAATCGGGCGAGACAAGAGATTGGAGAATGAGCAGGAGTTGAGCTGAGACTTTGTTTGCATTTTGAATTGCCGGCGCCGATATTTGCACTGGTAAATCGCCAGACGGCAGCTCGTTAAAATGGTGAAAATTAATTAAAAACGTGTTTTTTCGATATTTGTATTATGTTAAACAATTGCGTTTATTTTTTGTCATATACACCATTAATATATAAGCCTAGTTAGGGGAACAGTTTTTGATCACTTTGGCAAGCCAATTTCGAATATAGTCTGATGTCTGCAGTCCAACCAGACGATTAAGCACCTTACCATTGTGCATGACGAGAAGTGACGGCACAGAACCAACATTATAATCCAAGGCCAAATCAGTAAATTCATCAATATCGACACGGGCCATACGGAGACGTCCTCGCTGCTCCGATATAATGTTTGTGAGGCGAGGAGTGAGCGCCTTGCAAGGCGTGCACCAACTATCGATAGATTAAGTATGTTATCGATTTGCAAAATTCAACGATGATCAATCGGCATCCAATAACGCATTTACCTGGCATGAAAATCTACCAACACTGGTAACTTGGAGCGCTTAACCTTCTTTTCGAATTCTTTCATGTTAGCAACATCGAATATGGCCCGTTTCGATGGTGAATTACGATAGCTTCTGCTTAGCAAATGTTTTAAAAGTCTTAACTGAATGGAGTTCATTTTTGCCGACATTCTTAAAAATTTTGATGTGAACTGGTTTTTGTTCTGATCGAAAACGTTACCCAATATATACTGAGAAACTTAACTAAAAAAGTAAAACTCCTAGGCAGGTTGCTTTGACGTAATTCTTAGAGCCTACTAAAAACGGAAATTTGTTGGATCCAAATAAAAGTAAAGGCTAAGAAGACTTGATGCTAGTAACCGAAGCGAATAGATAGGAAATAATTTATGATGTTCTTAGAGCTTTATTTATGGGTAACTCAAACGCCCAAAAATTTTACAGAATACGGTTTTAGGGAAAAGCGCGATTCTTATAGAAGCATTGGTAGATCTGGAAACCGGTGTCGCACTTGTTCGCACCCTTGATGGAATCACAGGCGCTTAGAGCGGCCTTCACTTGACCAGCTCCGGCAACGTCTGTCAGCTTTTGCTGTACCACAGCAGGCATAAGCTGTCCATCGACTATGAAGCCGGCCTTTTCCAAGAAACAGTTGGCAAAACACTTGATCCTCTCATCGGTATCCTCAAAGTTGCCATTGCGCAGTGCCATTGCCTGCTCCTTGGTGTTGCCCTCCTGCTGGGTGCATTCATTGGCATGTTGCCGAATTATTGCCTTGTGCTCCTCAGTTATCTGAGTCAATTGACAGAATCATCAGGCCTTACGCATCAATTAACATTAACTCTGATACTCACATCAGCTGCCAGGGCCACAGTCACCAAGCCGAGCAAAGCAGTCATGAATTTCATTTTAAGCGAATATGTTTTATATTTTATATATGGTGTATATAGTTTATGCTCGCAGCACTTTGGTATTCGTTCTGTTGACTGGGCTTACGCTGCGCTCCACTTTTATATGATTTTTGCAGTTATTATTCGAGTTGTTTTTATTGGTTCAAAAAACTTTTAATGCAAGCGCTGCATTTTTTTTGACTTTATCTTTTATCAATGTAATTGTAAAATTGATGATGATTTTTATGAATGTTTTGTATTTTTTTTATTAATTGTTTCCTGAAACTAAACTACTCTGCATTGTAAATAATTCTAGTTTTTTTCTATATTCATTAATTTGTTTACTCGAATACATAAAATACAATTTTACAATTAACGTTGAAATTGACTGTAAAACGCGGCACTGGGTCAATTCGATGGGGCCGATGTTTAATATAAAACGAGAAAATAAGAATAAGAATTAATGCCTTTGCCTTACGGCTTTGCAGATAAGTGAGCCAAGTGAAGCTCTTTAATATTAAGTGTGATGAGAATATCTTTCAAAACAGAATATTTGCCTTACAAAACCCTACTTTTCGACCGATCGTTCCTATGGCTGCTAAAAGCTATTTTTGCATATAAGTAAGGAGCATAGTGAAGCTTAGGGTTTGGTCACTATATCTTGATAAACAATGGAGTTTTCCACACAAGAATCTGCTTTTCGACCGATCGTTTTTATCGATCTTTCCCATGGCAGCTATATGATATAGATGTCCGATCCAAGCATATTGCATATTCTTAATCAATGTCAACTGTCCAAATGATCTATCAAAATTTCTTGTTTCATTGATACCATATATAACTTATTATTAAGTATATTGGAAACGGGTACTTCATATAAAGGTTTTAATTATATAAAACGCAATTCGAATTTACTATACACTTTAAATGGTAAACAAATGCGGTATACTTATGCTTAAATATATGACATAACTATCATTAAAAGTGTATCTTGATCGGATAAATAACAATATTGATATATGAAAATAAAGTAAAGTATAAGTGAGTATGAATAGGGCTACTCTACACCTCTCTTCAGGGTATCTTTCATTTGCAGAGACTTCATAGAAGAAGTGTCTACAAGTTTCTTATATTCTTATATTCTTATATTTTTAAAATACAGGTTATTGTCAAATATTTGGTACGCGTATACATGAAGATATTATATAACTATCATTAAAAGTGCAAAATAATCGGGTAAGCAATATTTAAGAATATTTCTTTTTATATGTTATAGGAGAACAACAGTTGTGAATGTGAATGTGCTTAGGGCTGCTCTAGACCTGTCTGCAGAGTAAGATAGTAAGATAGTCTCGACAGGCAACTGTTGGCAGAGTATCTTCTAATAGCATAGCTTGGCAGAAGCAGTTTCTTTAGTTTCCAAATTATGCATACATTTTAAATGGACGCCAAAGTCAATTTGGAACCTTAAGATATTATAAACCTATTATTAAAAGTAAATACTAATCAGTAAGCAATAGCGAAGTTATTTTAGATTAATTGGAAGATAGATGTCTAGACATGTCTGCTGACTATCTTCTAGTAGAATAATCTCTCGACAGACACCTGTCTTCAGGGCATCTTTCAGTTGGATAGTCCCTCGGCAGGTTCCTGTCTGCAGGGCATCTTCTCGTTACATAGTTTCTCTTAAAAACTTGTCCAAAAATCCAGGCTAATCATGCGACCTAGTTGCCAAAGCTCCAATGAGATTGCTTTAAATTTGTTTGCCTTGGTCAGCAGCTACTTATGCCTATGCCCACGTCCGCCCAACCGTTTACCATATATATTCTGTACATATATATTTGGGTCACATTAGATCGCATGCAGCTGATAACATTAAGCAGGCATTTTCTTCATTTGGCCATGTTTACTTGCTCAAATGAATGATGAGCTTTCTCTCTCGGTGTGTGTGTGTGTTGTCTAAACATTTTTGTGATTCAGGGTTAGAGATGGAGGATACGCTGCTGTCATTCAGCTGGGCTTTACATAATCTACACTGCTCAAGGAGCAGCAGCCTTTCAGCAATTAGTTTTCCACATCCAATGTGCTAGGCTGATAAGTAGCCAAGTTTTGCAAAGAACGTTTGCTTTTGGCCCCTCAACTGATGGGTTGATTGACAAGCGCGTGACAAGTGGGTTGTGGTTTAGTTGGGTCTGCCAAAGACAGCACAAATTTAATGGCATATAAGCAAAATATAGCTAGACCAGCATATATATATTAGTTTTAAAGTTTATAGAATATATACATAGAATAATATACATCTAGGTTTACAATTCTCTGCATAATATGTTACAATATTTGCATGCTGATAAGAAATTTATATTTGTTATCAGCTCTGAATTGTTACAAAATTAAATGAGTTTTTTGCACACACAATCATAAAGCATTAAATATACATATATATATACATATAATTTCTACGGTAGATTGAAACACAGGGGCGTTGTTTAAGGCCAGCTTGTGGGGGGCGCAAATGTAATTAAAAAACTTTGCAACCGCATCAACATAAATGTATGGCGCATAAAATTCTGTGCATTTGACAATTTTCGGTTGGCAAAAAGTTGACATTTTCTCGCTGTAAGTGTGTGTGTGTGTGTGTGTATGTATGTGCGTGGGCGTCACAAAAACCGCTAAAACGTTGGGCGTGACGCATTGTATTTTGCCAGCTTGAAGCTAAATTAATTGAGTGAAAAGTTATTATTGTTCATAAACAAATGTTGGCTGCTATTCATCGATGAGCGGGCGGTCATTAAATGTGTTAAATGCATTTACGAGCAACAATCCCCCCCTCGCAACACCCCCTTCCACACCCCTTATTCTATTTATTTTCGTTGCCTTTTTGAAGCGGCGCGCAATTTCATTTATTTTAATTGAAGTGAGCGCGCAGCCCTTTTTGGGCCATTGCTGTGGCCATAAAGTGTGTCCGAAAACAGTTAAAGCGCTCATGGCGCATGTGCGCGACCGGCAGATACCCTGTAAAAGTATAGAGTATGCCAAGCACAGCTTAACAGATTTTATTTAATATTTAAATGAAATATTTATTGCGATTTGTTGGGGGAACCAGTCAGCTTTTATTAATATATTGTTATTTATTTTTTATAAAAAGCAAATTCCAGCCAAATATATAAAACAGGTAAGTAGAATCTTTTCATATTCGCCAGCTTTTCTTGTTCCCGAGTTCACATAGGATCAACAATAACTAAATCAAGAGCTCTAAATCGTCTTACTCATACAAGCGCAACGACTTTTCTATACCCTATATTAATCACTTCTATAGCGTATTAAAAAACAGACATTTCAATTTAATTGCATTTAAATCGCAGGCCCAAAACACGAGCCCAAACACCTTAATAGGCCATTAAGGTCCAGAGACCAGCTACCTGCCGTCCTGCAATGGCAAGCAAAAAGGTTTAGTTGCAATATGTGCTGGTAATAAACATTAAAAGTTCGTTCATTTAATTTCAAATGGCAGCCACATAAATTTCTCTAAAGGTAAATTTAATCAATTATATGACTCTCCATTGCATTATTGATAAGAGGTATAAAAAATGTGCCTGAACTGCAAATTCATCCCATTTTGCCTAGTTAAGCGTCCCTTTAAAAAGCCACATATATAAATTATGCGATGTATATATATTTAGTTTTCTCCCAAGTCATAAAGCCACACCCACTCGACTAGAAACAAAGCGGCACCAGCATCTCAGCGCCCATTCACGCGCTCCCCTAAAGAGTACTCCATAATTTTCCATTAGCTTTATTATATACTCATTTGCGCAAATGTCTTATATCATTGTTATTAGTAAATCTTAGGCCTATGATTATTGCTTTCCTATGTGTGTGAGCTTCTGTGTGTGTGTGTGTGTGTGTGTTTATGTTTATGTGTGTCTTCGATAAGCTCCCTCAAAAACAGCTTCATCAGAGACTATTCCATTGGGGATATGGCGCCAGGTTGTTGAACTCTGTGCCCATGCTTTTGGGGTCAGTTGGCAAAATACGTGGATAGTTCAGCTAACAAAATGAAGCCGCGAAATGTTACAGCGAATGCCTCTCTAGGGGTTGCTTTGTACCCCAGCCAGTACATTGGCATTGTATTTTCTTATAAAGTTGATATTTTACGAGAAGCTCCTAAATAAATTTATTACCATCTAACGTTTAATAATAATAATAATAACTTACGAAAAAATTTATAATGTCATAAATAATACTTAATAATAACGAAAAATATAATAAAAAGCAATATAATAGTTTAAAAATAAATAACGTGATAGTATAGTATAGTACAACGTTTATAATTGTCTAAATGATTAATAGTATTTGTTCATTAACTGCATAATCATTTATAGCTTAAACATTCAACACTTAACAATCAATTAGCATAAACTCTACCCACTGGAGAGAATAATATTAAAAATTACAATTAATATTTAATGCACACTTTGATTTATTTTTTTCTTAGAACTTTTAAGCCCGCGCTTAAACGAACAAAACTGTTTAGCATAGTGCTTAAAAGCCCTAGCTTTTTATGGGAGAACCAACTAAAACAAAACTTAATTCTAGCTGCTGAGACTTGACTAGTGCCCGCTTTTTAAGAGCTGAAACGATACTTTGAAGCCATTCCCAACCAGTTGGACCCAGAGCTCAGATGCAAATGTTTTAAGTTTGGGTGTCAAATTTTGTGCACAGTCATTTCGTAGGTGAAACTCGTTTTAATTAATTTAATGACTGATATTTGCATATTTGTGCAGCTTTCAACAAATTAAAATACACGTGACAAAAACTTAACGCACAGTTCTCTTCTGTTTGTGTGTATGTGTGTCTGTCTGTGTTTGCTGCCTTTTTGTTAAATAAATAATGTACTCATTTGTTGCACTTCGAAAGAAGAAAGAATGGCAACTTACGTTGTGGCGAATATTGAATACTCTAGCAGTCATAATTATAATGCTTTTCGTAGAAATTCAAAATGCAAGAAATATATCTCGGTTAGAGTATTAATTATTTTATTGTATAAATAACATAACATTAAGAGTATGCAGTTTTTCAGAGCCAATTGCCCTTTCGAAGGCTTATCTTGTTAGGAAGTGCAAGCGCTAAGCCTCAAAACAGCTTGCATACCAGAGTCTGTTTTGTGTATATTTTACCTTGCTTCAAATATATTTTTATCAAAACCTTAAGCATAATGTATGACAGAACGCAGAGTCTTGCTCTCTGCTTTATTTAGTTAGTGTAAATGCATTATTGCGCCTTTTTGCAGTGCTTCACATCAGTTGCAGTCATTACCTTTAATTATACGAACAGTTCACACCTCAGACTTCGGAACTAATAAATTAGCTGTTGATTGTAATGAGCTATAAGTATTATTATTATTATTTTTAGTATTATTATAATATAGTTTATTTCAGCAATGGATTTTAGCTGCCGAGAATTATTCATAATGCGCATAGCTTATCATAAATTCCAAGCATAACTCAAAGCAGAAATTTTGCTCGTCGAGCCAAAAATAAAAGAGGAAGAGCAGCAAATGAATACCAAAATGCGCATTGTTTTGGCCCCTCGATTAGCCTCTGCTCTTTCCCCAACCAAACTGAGCTACCCAACCCGCAGGCATTGCAGTTACAACCATTTTTGATTGCATTATATGGCATAATAAATTCTTATTTTTTTTTTTTTTTGGTTTCTTTGGCAAATCGATGTCTTGTGGAACGTAAATAGAATATTTTATGCAATTTATTTTGATCATCATTGAAGTGCCTAAATATTCTCAGGGCGTGGCTAATGCACTCGTGCGTTCCATGCAATGAAAATTATTATCAAAAACAGTTGCTTCGCACCCCTAGAACAATGAGAAAAAACAACACAAGACAAACTTGGGTGTGACTAAAGCCATATATTATTATATTTAACACAATTTATGACTTATTGAGAATATATTTTGAATTCCTCTCTTAAAGTGCACCTTGAGGTAGGTAGAATATGCAAAGCCTTATGAGTGCATTGTACTATCTTTTAATAAAGATATTTTGCAATTTTATGCTAAGACTCCAAATATTATATATTTTTTGGAAATTTTATTTATATGAATTTTAAGATAAACTTTTATGAAAATATATATTTTTTTATGAAAATATTAAAAATATATTAGAAATACTGCTCTTAAAATTGTTGCTAAGGGTGAACTATATGTTTTTGCATAAGCTAAGTATATCAAGAGAAAAATACAAATTATTTTATTCCATTAAACTTTATAAGTATTAAAATTAAGCACTTAGATAAACTACTTCAAACGAAAAACCAATCGACAAATATGCAAAAATATTAATTTGGTCAAGTCGCATCTTGTTTAGAGCATTTATTTACTTATTTATTTCAAAGCACATAAAAACCAACAGCCCTTAACAAATGGGAATATGTTAGCTATGCGGCAAGCAAGCGTTTTACTTCTACCCAAAACTAATTCCCACAAATATCGAGTATTCCCTCAATAAGCACCTGCGTCGCCTTTTAACTTTTTTCCTGTATTTGCGACAGAATAAAACGCATTTACTGCCCCGCTCATTACACACTAAAAAGGCAATCGAGCATCAAATTACAAAGAAAATAAAATGCAAATAGCTTTTCTTTCCACTTTTCTGAGATAATATTTTTTTCTGTGCACATATATATATATATATATTTGTATACTCTATTTTTGAGAATATTATTATTTAATGAGCAAGTTGGAAGTGCATTTTAACACTAGAACTAACAACCGGTCAAAATGATCGGTAGCATTAATTCAACACAACATTTTGTTCATAAATAAAAAAAATGCGTCAATCGATATGTAGCCTTAAAAAATATATTACATTTCTTCTGTTTTTATATAAACATATGTACCATGTACTATCAATTTTTTAATGAAATGTATTTTAATTTTTATACCTAAAATGCTAAGGACAAAATTTACCACAAATTTAAATCGGCCTTATTATTTAACTCTACAGTCACAACTTTCGACTTATAAAATATTCGAACATTAAAATTACAAAAAAAAACCTATTTCTTATATATTTTTGATGTTTATTATTTAATATTTTATTATTTTTAAATATAAGAGCATTCAAACTTCGCCATGGCGTAGTTTGTATGTATATTTCTTGGTTGTTGTTTTTTTTCCCGTGCTGTGTGAACGTTGTCAGCTCCCAATTTCATGGAGCTGACCACGAGCGCTGTGCCTTGTAATTGCTAAGCTCTGGATTAAACAATTTCCACATTTAACATGGCGCATCTTTAACCTTTGCTACAATAAATTGTTGGGCTTTTTTCGTCTTCTTCCTCTTCTGTGTGCAGGGTGGGCTTTATTTTTGGCATTGTGATAAGAATTTTTAGCGACGCAGCCACTTTGTGGGATGGGTAGGGGGACTTTGGCTTTTACGAGCGGGCGCAAAAGACGCATATCCAGGTTCAGGTTGTGCTGCTTGTTGTGTCTCTAATTAGATGCTTTGCCTAATTAGTTGGTTTTATGTGAGGGCTCTTTATGCGTTTGGCTTACCTTTTTTGGATGATATGACCCCAGCCGAAGTCTTCATATCGCAGCAGTGTAGGTTCCATGCCGATATGCTCGCATGTAAGTGCCAGGGAGAATGTTATAAACTTTAACGTTTATTAAAAAATTCCATGCACAAGCACAATATCCACAAGGACCATGACAATAATGTGAGCCAAAGCAGCGCATTTTCTGCTGATTTTCCTCACCCCACCCACCCCCTGCCGCCCTTCAACCTTCCATATCGAGCTGCAAAGCGCGCTCTCTCTCTTATATTTTTCAATTTCTTACAAAACGGTTACTGCATTCCTTCACCTGACTGTCTTTGATGCGTTGTATAAAGAAAAGAGGAAAAGCGGGAGACAACAAAAAGGAAAACCTTGCTAAACGACAAAAACTGTTCACAGTTCCATATGAAGTGGCCGTAACTGGCGTTTCTTGAGGGTCTGAGGTTGGCTCTCCTGAAGTTCTGGAACTAAACTGAACTGAACCGAACTTGTCACAAAAGAATTCATTTTGTCGCGTTTGGAATTTCGCCCCAGCAGTTGGGCAAAAATATGCGTTGTGCTGCTTTTGCGTTGAGCAGCGCCTTTCCTTCCTTCCTTCCTAAAACATTTTTCCGTATTTTTTTTGTTTTTTGTTGGAATTCAATAAATATTGCTAAAACACTCCGCAATCGACTTTGGCAAAACCAAATCAACAGCATTTTCACATAATTTTCTGTACTTTTTTTTTCTATTCATTTCTTCTGCTATTTTTATACGCATATTTTGTGACCCTTTTTAGTGTCCCCTCAGGGGGCTGTGAGTCCTTGGCCGTATTTTATGACGCGTTTTGTTACCAAAACGAAAATTTTTGGTAATATGAGCACATTTAATTGCCTAATTGTTTTGTTTTTGGCATTTTATTGCAATGCGGCGGCCACTTTTTTACGAGCGCACGCATTTTTTTTATGACTTAATTACTTAAATGCGTTTTATTTTGCATGCGGTTATAATCGTAAACAAATTATAGAAGTGGAAATTATGATATCTCTCTCCGGACCTAGACGCTCACATTTTATGGGCTCCGATGAGATTTTTATCAGACCCAGAGGAATGTTAAGGAGCTTAAATATATATATATATATATAAATAAAAATGTGTTTCTATAAAAAAATGTGATTAAATTAAAAAAAGTAAAACAATCTTCCCTTCTCTTCTCTTCTTTTCTCTTTATATATTTAACTTTATACCCTTTTAACCCATTTTCAGGGTATAAATAGAAATAAAAATGTTCAATCTCATAAAAATTGACAAAAACTAAACAAACTTAATGTATAATGATATTTTGATCGGAATATATTCTCTAGATTTAGTCAGAGGCTAAACTTTTCTGCAATTTTTATGCCAACGGTGCTGTAAAACGAGGCTTGGTAGCATGACTTGTTTTTTGAAACTATTAAAAGGTATTCTATTTAAATAAGATCTAGTGCGATTAAAGTCTCCTACTTCAAAGCACATTTTATCTTTACATCGGCAAAGGTTGTGTGCCGAGCCCAGCCCAGGCCAGCCCAGGCCAGCCCTTCATTATAATTTAAATTAACTGAATTTGCTTTATTTGATTTGGCTGCTTTAGTGTTTCAGTGGTTTTCCGGCCCATTTGCTGACTCTGGTACATATTTTCGCTCTAATTGCATGGCCCAAAACTGAGCTGGCTGTGAGATAAGCCTTTTGCATGGCGCCATGGACGAGCACGAGTTGCCGATGTTGGGACCATTTTGAATTTATTAGCCAGTGGGTCGAGCTACGCATTTGACCCTAGCGTGGGGTCACTGACTATTCTGCCTACCAGCAAACATTTTGAGGTTGTGGATTTTAGCCTCAGAGATTTTTTTTTCTTTTTTTGTGAAATTAATGCGGCAAACACTAATTAATTGCGCAGGTGTTGCAGCTGTTTTAGCTGCTGTTGTTTGTTGTTGTTGCACGGGATAAGCCTAATTGAATTTCTGTAGGCTTTTGTCCGGCGCAGAGATCAACCAAAGGCCTCTTGCCCCAATATAACGTGACAGTAATAAATGATATATCGGCCATGCGGTTATTAAAGTCTTGCCTTCCCAACCATTTTTTTTTATTTATCATTTTTAAGCATTTTATTTTGAATTTAAGAAATATTGCAGTAAATTTATTTGAAGTTATTTTTTGCGCAATTATTTTTGTGTAGAATTATTGCTTAAAGCCATAATTTATTAATAACAATATATTGTCATCTGACTATCTTCTCGAATAATTTTTAAGATATCTTTCAAAAAAGCGTTATGTTATGATATTATCTAAAACCAGCTCACATAACGAACAACTTAGTTTTTACTATTTGGTTATTTGTTAGTGTTTATATTGCGCTTAGTTTGATGGCCATAATTAACTTTATGATTCTTTAGTTTTATAATTGGTTTCCACATTTATTTTTTTAATTTTCATAGTTAATAAATTTACTTGCATGACTCGCCATAAAAAACACATAAAATTTGCATATGACTGCGAATACTTAGCATAGCTTTAGCTTTAAGCACATTTCGGGCGGCATCAGGAGGGGTTCAGGGCTCAGCTTGAGGTTGAGTATTTGTGTGTGTGTGTTTGGTTGGGTCTCTTGGGCCGTATATTCTTTGGTCATATCGCATTATAATGTCAACGTAATGTTGTCGTCAAATAGTTTTTCGCGTGACATTTGCATTTCAGTTTAGCTTGACATCCCGAGTCGCGTCCCGGCCCCTGCCCGGGTCCAATGACATTTCATTAGCTCGTAGGACCTTCCCATTCCCTCTCCCCACTCTCTCCCTCTCTCCCTCTCTCTTTCTCTTTCCGTCGTCCTTTCTGCCCCTGGCTTGTAGTGTAACGTGTGCCATTGTTTTCATAGTCGTTTTATGCGCTGTTTATATTTTTATGTCATGCCATATAGTATTTAATATAGTTTATATATATATTATATAAGGTACACGGCGCTATTAGTCCCCATCCCTGGTACTAACAGTCTATCATGTCTACAATAAAAGAATTTTATTATTTTCTTATATGAAGTTATAAAACGAGCGCCATTTCCATATTTTTTTCTTTTCTTTTTTTTGTTTTCTAGTGAAGTTGTGTCTTTGCCATTTATACCCTGTTTTCAATTGGAAAATAGCTGTTTGCTGCATAAACCAATTTCTTTATGTGAACATTTATCTTGGGGTATAAAAATAAAAATTAAGTGGTTCCTTATGGTATTATCTAATAAGATTATGCTTCTCTACATAAATTTGTATTTTACATCTTAACACTTTTTCGAGAAGAGTTTTTAAAACAAATGTAAAATTGTAGCCAATAAAAATATTATTATTCATTTATTCTTCACATTTATATATTTATAAAAAATTGTATTGTACATATTATTAAATTATTTTCTAATATAAATCTGGATCTATATAAAAACTTAATTCTTCACATTAATTAATTTAAAAAAAACACCAATAAATTTTATTATTAATTTATTTTTCGAGCAAAAAATTGGATCTATACAAAAAATGTATTTACAAAAATCACATTAAACTATTTTATTATATAATTGTTTAGCACATTTTTAAAACTCTTCTTTACGTTCGTTTAAAAGCCGCAATTTGGATATACTAGACTAGATATTAGACTACGAATTATAATTATCTTGTAATTTCAAGAATTCTTCTCCATAGAAATAGAGTATCGCCCAGTCGTTAACTTTTCACTGCAATATTTTTGTTTATTTTTATTTTGGCTACTTAAGTCACAGGTTTTGAGTTTTTTTTTTTTGTGCTGGGGCGTGCGTTTCGTGTTTGTCGTTATTATTGTCTATAAATCTATGGCAGTTACAGCAACAACACGTTGACATTATGAATTTATTACTATTTAAATATTTTATATTTGTTATGGCCCTGGCAGGCGACGATGGCACCCAATAAGCGTTGCCAGAGTTTTGGCATTTTCTCTCTCTATTTTCATTTTTGTTGGTTGTTTTTCTTCTGTTTTTTGTTTTTGTTTTTGGGTGGCGTGCGTAACTATTTATGAGCTTGTCTGGGTAAGTTTTGTGCCACAGTTAGAGGTAGTTTGAGTAGGTCATGAATTATCGATGCTGTCAGCAGTAAATATTTGTAATATATGCGATATAATGTTATTTGTTGCACGAGTTCTACAGGCAATTATCCAAACTAAAGAGACAAAACAAAAACTTTGAAGCTTTCGCTTACAGACACTCCCAAGTCACGTTGTCTAATGAGTCAAATGGATTTTTTGAAGTGCCCAAATGTGGCTATCAAGTGCCCTTAGATTTTGTGGCTTTTGGCAAACCAGTTTCAGTATTTGGACTTTGGCTTTGTATTTATAATGTTTTTTATTTATTTGGCTAATTTGAGGTAGTTCTGTCTGCGGACTTTGGCACCAGACTCTTTGTCACTGTGCTCCGAATTGAGTTCAATCAGAGATAGCGTTCGCCCCGGGGCTTATTATAAATCTATTAGAAAACCGGTATGTTTTTTATATACAGACATATAACAAAACTGAAGATTGCTGGCCTGAAATCTACCGCATCTCGTATACTGTGCCTTAATTATGGAAATGTACCAAGATACGTAGGCAAGGCTCAGAGGCTGATACGATAATTATTGGTTAATTGAGTGTACATGGACTTATTGTTTATGAAACGTATGTTAACGGAAGATCTCAATGATGTCGTACAGGCATAGCTAGCAGCTTGATCTAGTACATCAGAAAAGCTTGAACGGCAATTAGAAATAAATTGTTTGTAGCTTAATCTCAGGAATTGTAATAACTAGAGACAGGTCAATTGATGTAATTGTACAATTCTAAAATGAAATCGAAGTATTTTGAAAATTTCCGCGTTATCGGAAATTGTTTGCAGGTGTTAATTAAGAAAGGCTTGTTAAGAAGGGTTAACCTCTGGCATTATAATAAATATAGAATGTTTGTTTTGTTTTAAATTGTTATCCTTATCGGCAATTATTTGCAGCTGTTAATTAAGAAAAGCCAGTTATGTATATGCACATATATTTAGTGTATAAAGAATGCTTAAGTAAATGGAGTGAAGGTTTATTTAAATTAATTTGCTTGTATCAAAATTTTAATTCGAAAGTTTTCAACGACACCTTCCAATATTTTTCAAAAGTAAGCTGCATATTTGAGTGGTTGTCGATAGTCGACAATACCGCTCGAAAGTTATCGATTTGGAATACATTTAGATTTCTATATTTTTAAAAAAAAATTCTATTTAAGCAAGCCTAGTTTATTGATATTTTTAGTAAGCACTTAAAACCTGTTGCTTTGTACATTAAAAAAGGCTTAATTTAATTTGAAAATTTGTAATTATTTTGTAGAAGTTCTATAAAAGCAAATTTAGATCTACAGGGTATATTTTAGCAAGCACTAAAAACGTTTTATATTGTGATTTGAAAATAGGCTTAATTTAATTACAAAAACTATAATTTTCATATTGAGTATAGAAATTATTTTTAAAAATACACCAATGCGTATTTTGTTTTTGTTTACGCGCTGTGCACAATTATGTCTCATTAGGCAGCCTGATTGGGCGAATTAGCCCTGAGTAATGGGTACACATTTAATATAAAAAAAAAAGAAGCGATATGAAAACTTGCTGCATCGCCGCACTCAACAGCACTTAAAAAACAACTCAAAAAACTTACAAATTAACATTAATGTTAATTTTACAAATTGCAAAAAGCAATTAGCAGCTGAGCGCCGCGTTCGTAATGCCAAACAACAACAAAGGCAACACAAAAAACCTGGGTAAATCACTCGATGCAATAATTGTAAAGGTCGTCAGATAACAATACGTTAAGTTTAATAAAATTAAAGATCTTAACAGTTGGCAACAAATTGTGCGGGTGGGCGGGGTAAGATCATGACACATAGAACGAGTAGCCGACAGACGCTGAGCATCATTAAAAAAGCGCGAGTTAAATAAACTACTTCTATAAATACGTTTTTTTTTAACTTTTGAATCGTTTGTATGAGTGTGATCAGTCAGCTATAAAAAAGTGAGAGCGAGAGAGAGAGAGAAAAAACAATAACAAATAAAACCGATGCGAAACGTGGGCAAAGTTCATTAAGTAAAATGATATAAAAGCGTATCGCACAGTGAATCAAACAAACAGTTCGAAAGTTCAGACACAACGTAATACACCATGAAATTTTTAATTGTTCTCGTCGCCTGTGTGGCTCTGACAGTTGCCCATGTAAGTGCCACAAATCCATTAAAGTATATATCACTTCAATAGCTCTAAATTCCAACTCCATATAGGAGCTGCAGCTAACGGACGAGCAGAAGGCCAAGGCAAAGGCCAATGGTGCTGCCTGTGCTGAGCAGGAGGGCATCACCAAGGAGCAGGCTCACGCCCTGCGCCAGGGCAACTTTGACAATGCCGATGCCAAGGTGAAGTGCTTTGCCAACTGCTTCCTGGAGAAGACCGGCTTCATGGCCGATGGCCAGATCAAGTCCGATGTGGTCCTGGAGAAGCTCGGCCCGATCGTTGGCGTTGACAAGGTCAAGGCTGCCCAGGGAAAGTGCGACTCCCTGAAGGGTGCCGATAAGTGCGACACCGCCTTCCAGGTCTACCAGTGCTACTATAAGAATCACGCTGAGATCTAAGTCCACACCCACAAGCGGTATTACCAAACTAAAAGCATCTGTGAATTGTCAGCAATAAATTGTCGATTTATCCAAAAAAGAATTGTTATGTGTAAATACATGTATTAAAGAACAAATTTACATAAATATAAAAACTTCAGAGCTTCCTTAAAGCAAATCCAAATTTAATTTGATTCGTTTTTATTTTAATTTTATTGATTGTTAAGGATTCTTTTCAGAGAAATTGAAAGTTTAAAGTTTAAAATTATGAACATTATATGAACATTTTATATGTTCAATGGCATTTACAAACGATTAATACTGTCACAATCGATAGTTTTTCATCCCAAAAGTTTGAGCTTCGAAATTGTCAAATTTTCAATAAGCCTTCGCAAAGTATTATAAACAAGAGTTTAAATTGAATAAGCAATCATTTATCATTTCTTAAAATATATTCTGAATCGCTTAGCACTTATTAATATGAAACAAAATGCGTAAAATATATATATATCCTATATTCTTTCCTTAAAGACGCACTGAAAACGGTGCACTCAGTCGTTTGTCTTGGCCAGGACTTTTTACAGTTTATTGCCAATTTCATCACAGAGATGTTAGACTTATTTATAGATGACCACATTCAGTCAGATGAGTGGCTCTAAACAATGAATTAAAATGGAAAATGATAAGGTCAAGGCCACAAAAGCCAAGTACATTGCCATTAAGTTTGACAATAAGTGTGATACCACCTGGGCGGTAAACGAGTGCTATGACTAGACCAGTTTGAACTAAACACCACATTTCGAGTTTCTGCTGTAGCGGAACCACATTTAAAAAGTTGATAAAAACGAAAAAGAGTGCATAAAATCACCAAGAAATATCAATTATATCATTGACTAGAAAAAAAAAACAAGAAAAACAAGCAAGTTCACTCGTCCATTTCGCTTTGATTTTTTCTTTGCGAATAATTTCAAATTAAAATAAAACCAGAAAGTAAGCAAGATGGTTAGCCGAAGATTTAATACCCTTACGGTTTTGAAGATATGTAAGAGCAGCGCATCTTGTAAACGCTAAGTTTGATGAAAATATCATGGAAAACAAATATTTTTCAAGTACCAACTGATCGACCGATCTTAAGATAAGATTTTCCATACATGTAAGGAGCATAGTGAAACTGATAAATGCCGAGTTTAGTCAAGATATCTTATAAAAGAAAAAATGTGCGATACACGAACCTAGTTTTGGACCGATCGTTCCTATGGCAGCTATATGATATAGGGGTCCCATTGGACCGGTTCTGACAAATGTACCGCCTGCAACAGAAATATGTAACAATTTCTGATAGACTTTTTCGCGCAGAAACAGACAGTCGGACAGGCTATATCGACTCGGCTGTTAATGCTCTGCGATGATCTGTGATATGTATGTATATATATTATTGGGTCGGAGATGTCTCCTAAATTATAATACTCTCTACAAGGATACCAAAAATTGAAACATTGAAAATTGCCGGATGATACGAACCGGCAACTTCTCAGTTGTTAGTCCAACGCTCAGTCACCTAAATCCCATAGTTTTAAGAAGACACATTTGCAAAGCATACTTATATGGCTCTTGTTATTGATGTCTTGGCCACCGTTTTCTTCCCACTTGTAGATCGACTTATCCAAAGACTTTCATCTTAATGCTAACATTCGACACAAGAGAAAACGTCACTTAAGCTTCACTTAATTCAGTTGATCACCAGTCATTCGGGGCAAACTCTTTTACATTTATATAAATACGAAATTTTAACACTGAAAATTGTTAATTTCTCAGTAGTATTGTGTGTTATTTTATAGATAGAATTTACTAAGGCCCAGGTGCAGGTCATTCGGCTGAACATTTGCATAACAGTTGGGCATCATTAGATGGCAGCTGTCAGACCGCCATCAAACGTTAAGTCCTTGGTCCCGAAGGCATTTGCACGTTTATACAATGCATAAATATTGATGAGCGTCGCTTGAAAACTTTCGCTTTCTTTTTTCCCTTTTATTTATTTATTTTTTTTGCTTTTACAAAAGGCGATCAACACGACGTATGCGTAATGTTTGTTACAAATGAATAGGCACATGTTTGGGACTTGACCTTTCATTGTTGTTGTTGCTGCTGTTGTTGTCGCTGTTCAAAAGCCAAAATCCAATTAACAAATCATTAAACATTCATTGAGCACGTGGCGCAATTGCAATTGCCAGTGGGTCAGTGAGGTGTGCAGGTGGGCGGAGTAGACACCTTTTATAGGGTTGCACGCTCCGTGAATACGTTACGTTGCGTTACGTTTCGCATATAAAGGACAAACGCTTGGGGAATTTCGGACCCCGTTAGCTGAGCGGTGACTCAAACGACAGGCAGACTGTCTGTCTGACTGACTGACGGACTGACTGGCCGACTGACTGGCCGACTGACTGGCTGGATGGGCGTCTATAATTCATTTTGTCACTTCCTGGCAGTACGGACTGTCCTGTCACTTCCATTTAGCATCCGTTTCAGTTGCAGTTGTCTGCACAAAAGCCTTGGCATAATCACTGATGCGTTTACTAATGTCTATTAAAAAGCACCCTCTGCCACACCCACCCCCAACACACACCCGGCTCCTCCCCCCTGCCTCCCGCTGCCCAGCTAATGCATTTAAGTAGACAGCTCGTGGTTTCTGCCCTGGCGGCTTGTCAAAGAAAACCCACACGCGTGCTCTGTGGACGCTGCCAAAGGGACAAACACATTGATGCTTCACTAGCCTTTGTCTTGACAGACAGTCGGACAAGCAGACAGACAGACAGCCAAGCCAAGTCGAGCCGAGCATTGCAGACCGTACGGAACCGCCAACCAGCCGGGCAACTTTTCTTATTTCGCTTGTCTTGCCTGCCTTGTTAGTTGGCTCAATGAATGTGCTTTTCCATGGTGGTTGGGGATTGGCTGCCTGCGGTTCTCACATTAATGTAATTTAATTTTATAAAAACTGCGCTCGGGGGGTTGTTATATATATATATATATATTTATATGTATATATGTATTGGTGTTGTGGCATTGACAGTTCAGCTGTCTTTACTTTGATCTTAAAGACATACATGTGCCTGGCGAGCAGTTTCTATTTCTCTGTTCTGTTTCAGATAATCAGCACACGTCTGTTAGTAAGCTCATCAATTAGATTTTGCTTTTAAGGCTAGCCGACTTGGCTGCTATCATCAGTTAATAAATATCTCACACCTTGGTAACATTCTTCGCATGCCTTTAAGAGCATTTCCAATCGTTTGAGAAATTGTCCTAAAAATCAGACAAAACTAAGAAATTGAAAAATTTTATTTACCCACTGCGTAGTTTCATTATAGAGCGTTCAAATTTAACATCCTAAGTAATTATTGCAATTACTTGAATTTATTACAACCGTGACCAAGATCTTATTACTTTAAATATTTAAATACATGAAATAAATGCAAGAGTTTAAGTTTAGTTTATGACTATATTTTAATAACTATTTTAAGATTATGATCTGTATTATCTTGGGGTCATTATATAAGCATTGCTTATAATCAGTGGCTACGCAGTGAGCTGTGTCCTTTATTATAATATTTATCTAAAAATTATCATTGCAGTCATTAAAATCTATAAAATTATTCAGAAAATCGCTTTGCCTGTTAAAAGCATTGAGCATGAAATTCGCACTCACATTATATATACACTCTAAATACTGTTGATCCATTTCCGATCAGTGTCTATTCAGGCGTGTGAGAATTAAAGTGTATATAATATTGCAGCTATTAAATAACATTTAAGGCTTATAATTCGTCCAAAAATTGGCTTTATAAAATGCCATGCGTCTGGCGCGTGAGTCTCATATACATAGTTGTTCACTGACCGCTATTGAAGGTGCTTAAAAATAGTTTGAGTTTATCAGAACTAATTTAAATGTTTAAACGAGTCACCCTGTTGTTGGCTCTCAGCCTGTGTCTCAGTGAACTTCCGCAACCGGCTTGGGTAACATAGAGTTTTTTACGAACGTGTCTAGAGCCGGGTTTCTACTACTCTCTTTCTTTCCTTTTCTCTTAACTTTCTCTAAGACAGGCGCGTTCCGTCTCTGTTTCGCTGAACATGTCCTTGACCCGCAGCGAACCGGATGAACGAAATGAGACAATGGCTACAGCTAAGCTAAATCAGGAGCTGCTGCAGTCATGCATGCGGGAGACGGATGTGTCCATGTCACAACTGAAATTCTTTCGGCTCAGCTTGCTCTTCAATGATAACAACAACGGCGACAACGAACTGGCCCTGGCACCTGGCGATGGTGCTGATGCTGAGCTGAGTACGGGCAATAATCTACCCGACTTGGACTATAGCAATGCGACACCATTTCTGGATCTGAAGCATAATGAGCCACTGCAGTGTTTTGTGCGCTGCCTATACGAAAGCCTGGGCCTGGTGCACTATGACATGATGCTGGAGGAGGCATTCCGAATGCAATTGCAGGGCCTCATGCAACGCCTAAAGCCAGAGCTGAAAGAGTGCAGGGACATGAGCAGCAAGAATCGCTGTGAGGCCGCCTACAAGCTGCACTTGTGCTACAATCATCTAAAGAATCTGGAGACGGAGCAGCGACTGCGCGAGGTGCTCGAGCGCAGCGAAACTGGCGGCGATCTGGCAACCATGGACAATGAGGAGAATGAGAATGACAATGTTGTGAGTGAAGCTGATAAGGCCAATGAGATCATTTCGCACTTCAGCGAAACAACGGCACAAGCAGCATAGATTCAACTATAATCTATCTAGTTTACATTTATATACACATGTGTGTACGTGAGGTAAAAGTTTAATTGCTGCAATAAAAAATGTGTGGTACGCTTTACGGCTGTGCTTGCTCTAATAAACAAAACAAATGTATAATTTTGGGCTGCAATTGAGCTACTCAGTTGTATGTATATAAAAAATTAAAACAATTGTCAAGGTTTGCCCCAGAACCGAATATATCAAGAAAGTAAGGATATCTTCGGCACGCCGAAGATTTAATAACCTTGTAAACATTTCCCTTTTGCAGATATGTAACAATTGTGAAGCTCGTAAATTCTGAGTTTGATGAAAATATTTTGAAAAACAGAATATTTTGCCATCTACGAACCTACCAATGTTGATTTTGATTTTGATTGATAAACAAAAATGTTTTCCTTACAAGAACCTAATTTTCGACATATTGTTCCTATGGGAGCTATATGACATAGTGGTACGATCCAATTTTGACATGTGTACTGGCTACAACAAAGGGACGGATCTATATAAAGTTTTAAGACGATAGCTCTAAAGCTGAGAGAAAGACGGCTCGTCGGATATAGCTTTATAGAATCGGCTGTTGATTCTGGTTTCAAAGCAATGAAAGCTGAAGACGTCGTGTTCGTTGCCCACGCTTGAAGATCGAACTTCCCAAAGCACCGTCTTCGTATATACATACTACTGTTATTAACAGAGCTTCATAGAATAACATAATCATAGCATAATATCTTTATGCTTCAATACGTGTTAATATAGCTGCTATTGTAACACATATCTAGGAATAGAATTATATTATATAGTCTGTAACATCAGCCCAAAATATGTAATTCCAGCAATTTTCAGTGTGAATTTCAACATAAGGTCATGCCAAATAAATAAATTGTTTATACATCAAATTCACAATTATTTAGTGAAACGAATGCAGGAAATGAAAATTTGACGCTAGGTTTGAAATTTTGACAAGCAAAATTGTAAGCAATTATTGCGAAAATTAAAACAAAATTGAAATTTAATAACTTAATTAAAAGTATTTTTATATTTCGGTGATTTACAAGCAGCTAATATTTGTAGCTATGACTATTTAAGCAGCTTGTACAAGTGCAGCAAAAATCAGTTCTAAAAATTCGTAACAAGATGAAAGTTCAGATATTTGTGGTTGTTTTTGTAGTATTCTCTCTCTACGAGCTGGTTCTGGTAAGTATTTTAAACGGCTTAGAACTATTTTCATAACTAAACATCACCCACAGTCGCAGAGTGCTGCAGAATTGGCTGCCTATAAGGAGAAGCAGCAGGCTTGCATCAAGGAGCTGAAGGTTCCCGACGCAGAGGCCGCACAAATTGCGGCCGAAAAGGAGGTGGCCAATGCCTCTGAGGCTTACAAGTGCTATCACAATTGTCTATACCAGAAAATGGGTCTGGTGACAGCTGACGGTAAGCCCAACAACGAGAACATACTGAAATTTGCCCAGATG
This sequence comes from Drosophila littoralis, assembly GCA_018903485.1. Lineage (NCBI taxonomy): Eukaryota > Metazoa > Arthropoda > Insecta > Diptera > Drosophilidae > Drosophila > Drosophila littoralis. The sequence goes on along the minus strand of JAEIGF010000297.1, from coordinate 4,794,750 downwards.
CGTTTCAACAAAGCACCGCTGGACAAGATCAAAGCCCAGCTGGCCAGCTGTGGCACAAGCGTTGCAAAGTCCGCCAACAACTGCGATTTTGTCTACAAATTTGAGCAGTGCATGGCAAAGGCACTCAAGGCTTGAAGGGGCAAAGCTTTAAGGGGCAAACGCTGCACTTTGCATAAATGATAAACGAACAGCGGCAATCACGCAGTGAAATCCGTTAAATAATAAAGTTATTTTACAATATTAACGCATTTGCCGCATAATCGTGATGGTGGGCACGCGCATTGTGCATTTAATTATGCAAATTGAAAATGGCAAATGAGCCAATACATATACCCAAACACACACACGCACTCGCGCAAATGGAAGAACTTATATAGCATATATATTTATATATATGTGCACAAATATGTACACATAATCCATTTAAGCTGCTGGCTTATGCCCAGTCCAGAGGCCAGAAAAGCTGCAATTAAGCTGTGACAAACTGTGACGCATCCCAGCGAGTGCGTGCAAGCACCCAAATGGACCATGTGTTGCATTTAACTTGTCCCAAAAGCTATGCAATCTATCTGCACATTTTTAAGGAATAATATTTATATAAACACATGCCCTTTTCACAATCTTGTCAGGCAAAACAGCAGCAGTTGGCCGCTAATGTATGCTAATGTTTCCCATGCTCTATCTGTTAGACGACAAAATGAATTCCAAAAGAACAGCTCAGGGTTTTTGCTACCACTGAAAAACATGCTCGCCGAGCAGTGCATTTGGAAGGCAGCAAAGTGCGTTTGGTTAACTGAAACACGCACATGCACATACACCCACCCTCACACACACATACACCTTTTGTTTTGTCTATTATGATATATAGTTATTATTATTGTTTTTCAATGCACGCATAAATTAATTACAATTTGTCAGCATGTGCTGGTCGCTGCTTTAAGCCTGCACCTCGATGGACTTGAAGGACTCGAAGCATTCGTGCAATTTGGTTGCCGTATCACAGTTATTCTCGCCCTTAATGCCACCGCATTTGGTCAGCGCCTCGCGTGTCTTCTCCTCGCCAATAATCGCGCCGAGCTTCTTGAGAACAACCTCCTCCTGGACAACGCCATCCTTGAGTGTACCGACCTTCTCGAAGAAGCAGTTGGCAAAGCACTTGATATTCTCGCTGGGGCTCTTGAAGTCCTTGGCCTTTACCTTGGCCACCTCCTCTTCGGTCAGGTTGACCTCCTTGGCGCACTGCTCACCATACTGCTTGGTCAGAGCCTTTTGGTCCTCGGTCAGCTCAATGGGCTGTGAGTTTGGATTTGGTAATGGATGAAATCAGGTCAAAATCAGTTTTTGTATCTCTTAGATATAAGTATTTGCTAGCTCCGGCTCTTTTTATTCGAAAGCACCTTTTGGATTTGACTGTACTTTCTTTTTAAATTAACTGGAATCTTATTATATCTGTATAGAAGATCAATTTACACTTTTTTTTCTACATTTATATCTCTCGATAACAGTTCATTTATTTCTCTTTTTTTTCTGTAATATCTATATCTTTTGATTTTTGTGTCATCATTATCTTATTTCTTACCTGCTCTACTTTTTTCACATTTTTTCTTTACATTTTCATCTTCCTACACCTTATCCTATTATAACTTTTTCTTTTACTTATCTTATTCTTCTTTACTTCACTTATTATTTTTTTTTTCCATCTAACAGTTCTTAAATTATCTCTTTACTCTTTTCTTTCTGCTTCTTCTTCTTATTTTATATATATGTAATTTTCTATAACTTATTTCTTCTTTCTTCTTTGCTAATATTTTTTGCTAGCTTCTTTTACATCTCTTCTGATTTCTACTTACCGATGCCACAGCCAGAGCCACAAACACAGCACTCAAAGTGATCACAAAAATGGGATTCATTTTTATATTTTTTTTATGAACTTATGTCTTGTTAGAACGCTGAAGAAGTTCTGATGCTGTGAGGAGCGTTGGGCAGTGCTTTTATAGTCGAATTTTGCAGTAATGAAAGCCGGTTTATATTTTAATGGGCCCGCGGCAGTGATCTATCCAAGCTGTCGCTTTTTTGCCAGTTTGTAGTTTTATTTATCTACTTTTGTTTTTGGTCTTTTTTTTGCCATAATGGTAAGTACTTTCGTCAACTTCTAGCCTGCGGGCGGGAGCTATGAAAGCAAACCTTTTTTTCTTCTAGTTTTGCTTTGGCTCATTTAAGACGAACGATCGAATCAATTATGCATGCAGACGGGCATTGTGCAGACGTCTGAAGTGTGGTCTCGAGATCATAAGTCAGCTTTTACCGAATTATGTTTATTTTGTCGAAGTATGTTTTGATTTTATTTCTTTTTGGGTACAGCTCTGGCGGTAGTTACTTGGCAGCTGCTTAATCATTATCGCACTTCTCAATCAGCGCGACCAAATGAAAACTTTGCACTTTGCCAAGAATCTCACCCACATTTTGGACTGGGGACTTTTGAGATATATATCTGAGTGCGAGGTGTAAGTCGTATTGAAAGTTGAGATGCGCGAGGAAAAGTCAAAGGAGCACAAGAAGAAGAGGCAGTGGATGAGGAAACTGAAGCAGACGTAAAAGACAAGACGACGGCAAAGTTTTTTCATTTGAATCCTATTATTTCAACGTAGTTGTAATCTTATTATCCACGAGATGACAGCAAAATGACATTTAGAAAATTTCACGCTGTGTGAAATGTACAAAAACAACAAAAAAAATACACACGTACACACACACACACAAAGGAAAACCAAAGCAAATACGGGAATGCAAGAAAGTCAGCAGAGCAATGCGTGTGGGTGTTGGGAAAGAGAGAGAGGGTGAGAGAGAGCGTGAGAGGGAGAGTGAGAGAGAGAGAGAGAGAGAGTTGGCAGTAGCTGTCGCTGATGCGTAATGCGGCTGCCACTTCTAGCCGCTGCTGCTGCTGCTTCTTCTTCATGTTTTTCACCAAGTTTTTCCCGCTCTTGTCTGCCTGTCGCTGCTTCCCTTTTAATTTCAATTCTGACATTTGTTTGTCTGCTGTCAAAATAAAGTAGCTTTTGCTCGAAAGAAATAAACCAAAAACAAGAAAAAAAAAACAGATTGCGATTGAAAATTGCCAACGCTTTGCGCCCAACAATCCAACCGTCCACCCATCCACAGCCACACCCACACTCAAATAATAATAATAATAAACTGAAGCTTGTTTGACTTTGTGTAAATTCTTTGAAATCCTCACGTGGTAATCTTAATTCAATTTGCTTGCGGTTCGCCGAACAAACTTGAAAATTGAAATCTTGAAAGTATAATGTCGAAAATTTTGACATACATACATATATGGGACATACATATGTTTGCCGCAATTTGACAATGTGTCCACTTCGCAAGCACTTGAAAAGAAAGCTAAAACTAAGCTAAGCTAAATTTATTCCAAATTTTATTTTATTATTTATTTTATTTTAATTTTATTCAAAATTGCAAACAAATTAGAACTTTATTCTAAATGAACATTTCTTATTTATTAAGAAAAAGTTGTTACAAAGTAATTTTTAGAATGTTATACTTATTAAAATTAGTTATTTGTAATTAAATGGAAATTATTAAAAAAAAAAATGCAGTCTGTTATTTCCATATTTACAATTAACTGAAATAAATTATGAACACAAATTTGAAACATAGTTTTAAAATAAATTGAAGCTGGAAAAAAGCGATTGGGGAAGGGGACATGTAAAACAACGATATTATTATTATTATTCTTATTGCTATTATTATTTTAATCTATTATATGTTGTTATTTGCTATTTTATTTATTATTCTATTATCTGCTTTATCTGTTATTTGCATAATTTTGTAATTTTGCAATCTTCAAAAATTCTATTATGATTATATTAAGGGCATTATGTTGTATAAAATATAGTGTTAGGCATTCAATATTTTATAAATTTCTTTGCTTAACTCCAAAAGTAGCTCAACTTATGGGCTAACCTTTTAAAACTCATCTTGCCCATTTATGACAGATTTATGTGTGAAGCCCGGCATTAATGGTGTACATTGCTTAGTGTTTGAATTATGTGTAAAGCCTTATAAATAGAGTCATAGATTCCAAAACCTGGCCAGACAATGTGCTTGATAGTGGGGCGAGTTGCCGAATGGCGTTTCTATAAGCTGTGTCTTGCTCTCACTCCCTCCCTCTCTCTTTCTTACTCTCTCTCTCTCTCCCTCTCTCTCTCTGTATTAATCTATAAGCAACAGCAGCTGTCTTGCCTCTCCTCTGCCCGCCCAGCCAGCTAGAGACCCAAGTCGCCTGCTAAGCTACGCTAGAAATTAAGTACAATTTTCATTTTAAATTAAGCTGCCAAGGCTGGCGGCCACCCGCACGTTTCCCCCGCTGTCTGCATTTACAGCATTCGACGTCATTAATCACCACAGGAGCAGCAACAACAACAACAACAACAACAACAACATTAACAAGAACAACAACGAGTCTGGGCATTTGTCAGAGCCTTTTGGTTTTACTTTGCTCTGAAGCATTTTCTAATCGTCTAAAAACTCAGCCGAAAAACTTGTGCAGCACATGTCAGAGGGTGCCCCATGCCGCTCTCGCCCCTTCTTCTACTGCCCCCCGCCCACATAACTATGTAAACTCCAATTTGGTAGCCACCTGTCTAAAAGGGGGACTTCCCCTCTTCCTTTATATTTTTTTCTTTGAGCTTTGGAGAAAAATGGTCGCTAAATTTGCGTGAAAAGGCAAATAATTTGAAATTCCCGCGGGGTTCTAAATAAGTAAATTTAAATTGCATTTGTATGCGTTAAAAATTTGTTGCCTTTTATTTATACCTATATTCCCACTTTTATTTTACGGTTTGTTGTTGCTTTTTTTTTTTTTGTATTTTTGCATTTTCTGTTGGTTGGGTCGGGTTTTTGGTGGGCACCACAACAAGTTTCTGTTGCTGCTGTTATAAATTTGCGTGTCAAAAGCGACGCGGAAAAGCAGATTTTTTGTTGATGTTTTCGCATACGAATGCAAAGTTCCGACCGAGTACCATTTACTACGTATTCCCCATTAGTTCCTCCTCAACTTCGCTTGTGTGTGTTTGTGCAAATGTTAATGTCCTTATCAGCGCTTCAGCATTTTTACATGTGTCCCGTTTGAAATATGCGGCGCTGTTTTTCTGGCGCTTTGCATGCGGTCGAGTTGAGTTTGGTGGTTTTATACCCTGTAGCAGAGCTGTAGAGCGGTATATTGCATGTGCAGGTGCTGTGCAGTTGTGACAGCCAAAGGCTTGATTGAAAGCACATTAACTTACACGTCAATTTCAAATGTTTGGCATTCCGGAACAAGTTATTTCGATTATTTTAAAACTTTACGTTGCAGGTTTCTATTTCTATAAAATGCCCATTTACCAGGCACATAGAAGTAGTTTTTATATTATAACAATATTTTCTTCTTACAATTTTTATATTAAACATTTTTCCAGGGAAAACATATGCTCAAAATATAATAAAAAAGACAAATAGTAGCTCGTATATCGCGGCATTAAGCAGTTCAAGTGTCTCAAATCAGTCTGTCTTTTCTGTCTAGTTTCTAGACCATTTTCAGCTTTATATGCAGGATTATTTCTGTATCAGGTACTACAGGGCATATTTGAAAAGGAGTTTACGAATTTAAATCGTTCGGACTCGTACTTTTTTGTGTGCTGCTTCCGTTGCAGTTGATGTCAAGTGTCAAGTGCTGGACAGTTGAAGTTATTTATTATAACGACAATTACATAGAAACCGATGTTGGTGGTGCTGCTGGTGGTCGTGGTGGTGCTGGCTGTGGTTGCTGTTGCTGTTGCCTGGCGGTTCACATGTTGTCAGAGCGTTTTGCCCTTTGTCAATAATTACATTTGTGTTAAATGCAAATTAGAAAATGCCACGAAAAGTCCGCTGAAAAAGAAGTGGCCATAATGTGTTTTGTCGTACGTTTGTTATGGCTGCTGCTGCTGCTGCTGCTGGCCACGCCCACCAAAAACACACACACACTCACAAACGCCATTTGCGAATGTAGTAAAATTGCAAGGCAGCAGCATGAGTTACGCCCACATTTTGCACAGAAAAATCTCTTACGCCAACATTTCGCTTTTGTGTACATGTGTGTTATGCTGTCACTGCCCCCTTTTCTGCAGCCATGCCCTCTTGCCACTGCCCCCCATTTCACTGCCCTTTCTGCATAGCTAGGAGAAAAATTTGCTAATGTAATGATGCTTAAAAGTGTTTCAAAGTATTTCTAACCATTTGCCATGTTTATTTTTATTTAAATGCCAGCATGTGCGTTGGTGTGTGTTTGTATGTGTGTTTTTGTTTGTGTGTGTGTGTGTGTGTGTGTGTGTGTATATACGCATGTGTGTGCCTGTGTTTTGTGAGTCTGTCTTTTGGGTATTTGCATTTCTCTTAGTGGGCGTTTGATTGAATTGAAAATGCTTGCCAAAAAATGTTCTCCCATTTTCCCTGCTCTTTCTTTCTTGTTTTCTTTTTTTGTCGTCTTAGCTTTGCCTTTGCTTTTGTCGCTGCTTTGTGCGCTGTTTCACTTAAGGGTTAAAGGAACTCGCACATAATTTGCTAAATGGCTTAAAGTGTGAGCCGGGCACAGCTTTGAAATTCCCGAACCAAGCCCATGACAAATCAACACAAGAGATTTGATGCAAAAGAACTTTTGCTAAAATTAGAATTTAATAGAAGTTGAATTTAGTTTTTTAAGTAATTGGCTGATGGCATGAGTTACTCGGTCCCTTTTTGGTTTTTGTTGAAACATGTTACAAAGAAATCTATATATAGGATGAAGTTCTCCATATTCGCTATTGCACTATCCATTTTATTAAAAAAAAAAAGTGGTATAAGAAATAAATATAAAAATAAATAAATGAAGTATGTCAGATGATAGACTTCCCAACCGGGAAAATAGCCCAGCATTAAATCAAATAGAGTCTAGTAGTAAGAAGAATTAATTGAAATCATATTCTGGATCTCCCGATAGATCAACTTTTTTTAGAAATTGCAAATCATAAAACAAAAAATTGAGAATTTCCATCAACAACTATTTAGGTGCAAAACCAATAAGGCGTTCAAAAAATAAATATTATAAAAATATCTTGAGTTTTGACAGAGCTCTGATAGCAGATAATTAAAAGTCTTCCGTTTAATTGAGTTCTTGATCTCTGTTATCTATTTCTTTTATATGCACATTCCGGGGGCTAAGTATGCTCTTTAGCCTTTTCTCATTTCTTTTGCCCCGGCTCAATGCTAGCTGTTTCAAGCTCAAGTGTTGTTGGCTTCACTGGCCATATTTTTTTTTGTCTGTAGTATGTAAGCTTCTCCATGCGCACTTGTATTCACATAATACCATATGCTCATATCCATATTCGTATCTAACGAGCGCACGCCGCGCCACTACATCCACTATAATATGCCAAATTAAAACTTTAACTAGCGCGCCGAGTGTCCTACAGCGTTAGCGTCAGCACAAGGAGCAAGTGCAGCAGCGGGAGCAGCAGCGGCGGGAGCAGCAAAGCCGGCGACACACTGTCATCATTATCATTAACAGACGCCACGGTTCGCACCTTCTAGGGGCAGTCGTTGCCGTCGCCGTCGTCGTCGTCGTCGTCGTCGTGGCTGTCGCCTTCTGCTTCCGCTGACGCTGCTGTTGTGGCGCTTATTATTGTCGCTGAAGTGGCCGCCATGAGCAGTCGCTGCTGCACTCATTCTATTGCAACCACGCCCCATCCTGCAGCTCCCTTACTAAAAGTGACAACGCCCGAGCACATGACGGAGGCGCAGCTTCCGTTGCAGTTTGCTTTTTTTTTTTTTTGTACAAGCTGCGCGCAGAAGGCTTAGCATAAGTATCTCTATTTGTGTGTGTGTGTGTGCGTGTGTGCTGGCGTGTTTTTATGAGCTGTTGGCATTAAAAACAAAATGCACGCGTTAATCTTTCTAACAAACCAAGGCTCTATGTCGCTGTGTGTTTGTATGAGTGCGTGTGTGTGGCAAGGTTTATGTTGCAAATAACTTTGCTTGCACTTTGGCCTAACATAATTTATGCACTAGCAGCCCGTACTTAAACAGTGGGCGTGGCCGCCAGCCAGCACCAACACTCACATTTATAATTACATGCTTAGGATATATGGCCAGCATTATAGCCGAGCACTTTTCAACGTAATGCAACTGCCGGGTACATAATTAAATGCTACGTTGCAAATTAAGCAAATAAACCAAGGTAAAAGAATTAGTTTAATTTTTAAAGGAAAAACTAAATTTTACGCAGAGGTAAAACACACTGTGGCATATGTGTGCATAGGGATTTTGGCTAGGTTTAGATTAGCCCAAATATATTTTTGTCTTTTTTTTACATCAAGTTAGAGTAAGGTCTCTTAGACTAAGCTGAAGTTATTATTTCCTTAATCCTTAATCAACTATAAGCTAATTGCGATATATTGTTAATTAATATGCATAATTCAATATGCAAGTATATTATTTGTATTTTCTTGTTCAACACGTTACACAATAATAGATTCAATTATATTATTTCAAACCAAATAATATTTGCGTCCCTTATAAGACCCTTGTTGTCTTATAACTTATAACTTATAACTTATTAAAACTATTTCTATTAGAGTATGGGATCTAAAGTAATAGATTTCTGTTATATTTTAAGCATTATAATATTTTAAGCATTTCCTTATTCTCAATGTAGGGCAAGACAACAAAATTTGGCATTTAAAAAACCGATTTTTGAGCAACAGCTCTTACGGCAATCATGTTAAGCAATTGGGCTAATATTATTATTAAATTGCAAACGGCACAGTGCAAAGCACTATGAGGAATAATTTTCTTAACCAAAGCTGATACATGTATCTTATCTCAACATTAATCACACCTATTTATAATATGACAATTTGCTGAATCACATAACCAAATACTCGAATGCCTTAATTCTTTAAGCCCCAACAGCTAAAGCTATACAAAATATGCACTTGCCTCTAACAATTGCTCGTTTGTTGCAATTTTTTTTCAGATAAGATATTTGGTTTTTACCGGCAATACAAGTACTCGTAGTCGTACTTCTACTCGTACTCGTATCAGGCATAACAATGACGGACTTCTTATCAAGCTGGCAATGAAATGCTGGCACCCAAACCTCGTAGCATTCTACAAAATACTAAAACACAATTTGGTCGAATTGTACGTAATGCTCTCTGTTTATATTTTGACTCAATGGATGGGCGCATGCGTTGCTTAGTACGCAAACTGAACGCTCGACTAGCATGTGGCGCCACTGTGCGGCTCTCTGATAACTTGCGCTCACGCTTTTTGAGTATCGCGCGCTCTTTCCCTCTCTCGTTTCTCTCGCTTTGCCAGCTGTTGGCACGAGTTGAGCTCGTGTGTTTGCCGCCTCGGCGCCTTGAAGCATGCTTCGGGTTTTTCCTTTATATATATAATATATATATATGTATATATATTGTTTTTTTTTATTTGGTTTTTCCTTAGCAGCCTCGTTGCCTGTTGTCGTTCAAATGCTTTGCCTTGGTAGGCGAGCGGCGCGGGGGCGCGTGGGGCAGAGACATTGTGGCTGTTGTTGCTGTTGTGGTTGTTGTTGCTGCTGTTGTTGCCTTCAATTCAATTTTTCGCCAGCTGTTGTGCTTAATTTGAACTTTAAGCATTTTCCTTTTGGCCGCCGTCGATGTTGCCTTCCTTTGGCTCGTCCTTTTCAGCGCATACGGCATTGTTGTTGTTTGTGTTGTTGCTCGCTTGACTCATTGTTGTTGTTTCGGGCATTTCCGGCTTTAACGCTGCGGCGACAGTTCAATGCGTATGAAAAACCCATTGGCACCGCCAGTTAGCTGGCCCCCATTGTAGGTCAGCCTTTTAACCGCTAATGAAGACTTATACCAAAATGAGCGCTACTTGTTACGGGTTTGTGTCCCGTCTTCTGCTCCATTTTTTTTTGGACGGGTAATGCACTTATTTATAGGTAGTATATTGTAGCGTTGGATTCCGTTTCAAATATAGCCAGTTGACAGTATAAATAATGTGTTCCTTTGCCAAAATTTATGGCACTTGTATGTCTTCTGGTCTGCTCCAACTTGACTGCTATAAATTAAAGCGGTATGTGTGTGTGTGTGGACCGCGCCCACCCACACATGTGCTGAGCAGAATTCGACACGCAAGGCCACACATACACACACACGCATTCATATATAAAATTTATATATGTTTAGAAAAGTAACCGCTGCGTAAGCGGCTTTTGTGGTTTTAAAGTATTTAGGCATAATGATTAGCCACTCATTAATTGCTGAGGCCACTTGATTTGACTAATTAAACAGCTGTTTAACAACCACTTTTACTTCGTATTCATTAACAACTCTCTCTTTTTATACTTTATTGACACATTAAAACTACAAAGTATTTCTTTTCTAAATTCCATACGTCGTGTGTGGCGCCCGCTTTAGAGATATATTCTATAAAATTGTGCAGCATATGCAAGGTCGTGGTCCATGCCCGTGCCCATGTCCATGTCCATGTCCATGTCCGCCATGATGTGGGCCGCCATGTGGCGGGCCGCCATGCCCGTGTCCTCCATGCCCGTGTCCTCCGTGTGGCGGTGGCATTTTTTTGTCTTAACTTTCAAATCTGTTAACTTTACGTGCGTTACGCGCGAGCTTCAGGTGCTAACTAAACCCTCAGATAACTGACACAAAAACCATATTATGAATTTATACCCGACATATTTCACGATAAGCCTTATCTAATCTTAAGTCGAATATTCTCCTAATCAATATAACAAATATTTGGGTACATATCATGAGTAATAGCAATTAAGCATGTAAATATTTTTAGTCATACACAGTTAAAAGTTTGGAAAAGCCTGCAAATAACTGACTTTTAGATAAACCTCAAATAGATAAGAAATAGTCACAAATGAGGTGTCCACTTTTAACCAAGTTTGGCTAATAAATTTATTATTCTTAAATTTTTTCTTCTTTGAAAATTTTAGCTGTGGAATATTTATTTTGAGTACGATAATAATAATATTACATGTTTATTTTTATAAAGCTGCGGACATGTTGGCAAGTGATATTTCGACACTTTAAAATTGGGACAAGTTCGATTTCCATATTTTAGATTTCCATTATCTTGTTCCACATAAGTATTAATGTTCTTGAACTTTCTCCTCTCACATCGTATTATATTATTAATATGAATTAAAATAATATATTATAAAAATAATTCTAGCACAAACGAAAAAAAAAAAAATACTATAGAAATACTTAAGTCCCCTATTGAATACCAGAGAGTTTCCTTAAGTTTTTATACCCATATTCCACGAACATCTGTTATATATTAAAAAAAAATAAGAACTGGAGAACATTTTTTAAGACATTTGTTTTGTTGATTCATTATTTTATTTCTTTAAATGTGTTATTTTTTTTTAATGGTTGAATATTAAAATGAGTTTTCATTTGGTATAACTATAAAAACTATACTATATATATTCATATAGTAAAGTTATATGAAACCAAATGTATGTATACAATCTATGTATGTTTATGGTCTGGTATTCTAGTGATTGGGTTATGCTACATTAACGAGGATGTGGCCCAGGTCCATGATGATGCGGCGGTGGGCAATAGTGCGGTGGTGGAGGCCCATGGTGATGTGGCGGCGGTGGTCCGTGATGATGTGGAGGAGGTTCATGGTGATGCGGCGGCGGGCCGTGGTGATGCGGCGGCGGGCCATGGTGATGCGGCGGCGGACCATGGTGGTGCGGAGGCGGCGGTCCGTGATGATGCGGTGGTGGAGGTCCGTGCGGGTGCATTGCTAATATTGGCCTTCAGCAATCTCTAAATGCGAACGACTGGAGTTACTTTGCTCAACTGAACTCACTTAACTGGGGCTGCACAGGTTTTATAATATTATAATACACTTCGTATTTTTATGGTCTTGAGATAAGACTTATCTAATCAATGCGGGTTTCTCGCCCTAATCAATTGTTTGTTTATTAAGCTAGCCAGTTCAGTTTATGTCATGTTTATTAGCAACGTTTAATAAACAAGCAAGTTTGTCATGAACAGCTTGGAGTCATTTTTTGTATTGGAAAATCCCGTAAAAGGTACTTTTTGACATGATAATAGATAAAACGAATATATTCTTAAAATCTATTTTTATTTATTAGCAAGGCAAGGGGAAAGTGTGGAAAATTTAACTCGAGCCGGTTTGAACGATTTTAAAGGACTTTAAACTAACTTTTATACTAGTTTCAAGATTTAATACTTATATTAGAATTCAGTTTGTATCAATTAAGTTGGCAATTTAGTTTAAAAACTAATGCATAATACTAGTATTTATATACCAGTATATATATACCAGATCTATTTAAAAAGGATTCACACAAAAAAAGTTAAATGAATACCAGAATTTATATTGTATATATATGTGTATACTGTATACATATATATATATATCATTTGTATTTTGGATTTAAGTTGGATATATAACTATATATTTTTCAACAATTTTTTTATTAAAGGATTCAAAGAAAAGAATACATTAATACAAAACATAATATATATATAAATATATATAAACTTCTTCTGGTTAGTATTTAAGTTGGAAATACAGCTTAATCTTTATTAGCAGCATATCAATATTTGTATAAAAGGGTACATCGTATATTTGTAGTTGTATACATATATCTATGTGCCAGTATGCATATACCTGTATTTATATCGCAGTATATAATGAAAGCATATATATACCAGTACCAGTATTTATACACCAGTATATAATAAACAGTATTTATATACAAGTTTTTTGGAATTAAGTATGATGGTTTATTTTTTTAACAGCATATTAACATTTTTATTAAAGAACTCAAACAAATAGTTAAATAAAAGGATTTATATACCAGGAAATGCAGTTAGATCTTTTTTATTTATTAAAGGACTCGCAAAACTAAAGATAAATATAAATATAGTCCTAGTTGGCAATACACTGAAGTTGGGTAGCTTTAAAGCAACATTCATTTAATGGTGATGGTGTGGAGGTCCTGGAGGTCCATGATGATGAGGCGCTGGAGCCTGATGCGGTGGATTCGGTTTGTGTCCATGATCGGGGCCATGTCCATGTCCGCCTGGATTATGAGCTCCTGGTCCGGCTGGTCCATGTGGTCCTGGTGGTGGTGGCATTTCTTTGTCTTAAAGCCGTTGAAAAATTTAAAAGTGAAATGTTCGTTATGCTGCGGTCAATTCAACCCTATCGATTTGCCAGGTTCATTAGATATTTATATATCATGCCAAAGCTTTTTCAAAAGCCAGTTAACTGTCAAAGTTGGAAAAGCCCATAAAAGTTGGTTTTTAGCTTGTCCTCGCACTTGTATAGATAAACTCGAAAGTGTAAACAACTTATGTGAGGTAGGTGAAGGTAGGTTATTATCAGCATTGTAAAAGAGGCGATTAATCATTGTTTGCTGTTTAAGTTTTCCATTTAATGAGCAATATTTTGACTTTTCTATTTATATTACATTTATTCGTGTTTTACATTGTAAATCAAATTTTGAGGAATATATTTATTCGTTGCCAGGGTACAATTGAACTGTTCATTCATTAAAATTAATCTCAATTACATATCAAATTATTTTACTTTAAACTGGTTGCTGGAATTGCACCAGGGACTTTCCGCTTGATGTGCATATTTCACCTTGGATTTGAATCGGCGACTTTCCGTTTGCTGTGCATATTCAAGAACTTACAGTCTAGTTAATCAGTGCAAACACTTGTATTATAAAAATTATCTTAAGTATCCATTGAGTATATATTAGATAACATTTTATAATAATTTTAAATTCTTAAATTCCAACTTCTTAATAATTCCAAAAAAAAAACACATACCTATCTTAGCTTTCTTTTCCGACTAAATAGTCATATATAGATAGCTGCCTATAAGTATGCTGCACATATGAGTGTGCAAAGCGAATGAGTGCACACATTTGCCTGCTTCGAGATATTGGCTCGCATGACCTAACCAACTAACTAGCCAAACTATAGAGAAGCGAGCAGAAAAAAAACCATGCGACCCACTTGCAAAGCTCTCTAGATGCCCTACAAAAACGAAACCCAAAAGAAAATAAGTAGGAAAAATAGAAAAAAGGGCAGCGGATTTGGCTTTTTGAATTCAATTAATTTTATCTGCATCAATTTAGCCTTTATAATCGCATCAGAGTGCGCCAACTCGCATAGCACACATACTCAGTCAGAGCAGCAAGAAGCAGCACAAGAACGAGTCACGGGCGAACCAACCGATAAAATCCCAAAAAAAAAAAAATAGTAGAAAAACCCACTCGAAAGAGCCGCTGTTGCTCGTAAAATGTATAAAGTCATTGCAAAAGCCAATTTGTATATCAGCGACGGACTACGATGGAGGCCGAACGATTATCAAAATGCGAATATGGCACAGGACGCCGGCAAAACTTACTTAAAATGCCCTTAGCTTACGGGGTGGGTAGCTGGGCTGGGGTTGGGTTGGGTTTCGGGCTCTGGGCCTGGGCCTGGGCTCTGCCGCTTTCTTCATGGCTACAATTACATTTCACAGATTTACGTTTCGGGGCGCCTTTGGTCGCGTGTGTTGCATGCTATTAGTGTGTGTCCTTTATTTGGCTTATGGAGCTTACATTACCGCCAACTTCTGGGACCCGGTCCGGGGGCACAGGGGTACCGGGGTAAGTGGGTAACTGGCTTTCGACTGTCGCTGATGTGTGCCGTCTAAATATGAGAATGTTGTGTGAAAATGTTTAAAATCCACGCGAGCTTTTCAAGCGCAAATGCTTAGCACGCCAGTGGACGTGCACAGTGCCGTAGGCAGCGGAGGGGGTTAGATGTTGACCTAAGACTTAAGAAGCTCCGAACTTGCATAAACAAACAAGTAAAAGGAGAAAAAACGCGATATTTCGTTTTGGAACCTTGCGGAGGTTTAAAACTAGCCGTAAAAAATAAGTAAAATGTATATTTATTTTAAAATATTTTTTTTCTCAATTACTTTCCTTAAACTATATTAATTAATCCTCAATATTTTTTAAAATTTCTAACATTCTTGACAACGCGTATGAGAGGTAAAGGCTATAAATTGATAAATTCTAAGCGAAATAAAATGGGTTGAAGACTACATTAAAACATCTTTAGATATAATATTGGCTCATATATATATTGGTAATATTATATTTTTCAACTTTCCAACATTTTTGCCCACTTCTATGAGAGCTTAAAGCTAATATACATACATTTAAAAAAAACTATGGTTATTCAAATAAATGAAAGTATATATATAAAATCTGGATTAGCTTAAGCAGTCCCCCACTGCAACCTTAATGCCTGCCTACGCCGCTGGACATAATAAGCAGCAGTTGGGGGCTGGTTGGCAGAGTATAAGGCGTGGTTCGCGTCCACTTTTGCATACCACAGCAATGGCGTGTGAGCAAGAACAATACCAACAATAACAGCAAACAAAAAAGGAAGTAAATAGTGGAAAAGGCATAAATAATAGCAAATAATACGGCGACAATGCGCACAAATTTGCCGCTAAAGTGTAGTCATTGTCGGTCTCGGCCTGTGTGCGTGAGACAGCCAAAAAGAAGGCGGTAACAGCGCGAGGAGGCTTAGGTGGGCCTGGTCACACTCGAGTTGCCATTTTGCATGAATTCGCTATTTAAATTTATTATACATTAGATTTATGTGCGCGTTGAGTTGCCCCTACCATGCATATTTGACGACGCCTACGACTCTTAACACTTATCATTGGCCTTTTGTGGTCGCTCTTGTGGCTTTAATTTCACTGTGTTTGGAGGGAGTTACATAATCCCCCAACTGAAACCTAGAGCTGGGTGTGTTTTAAGTGATTTCTTACACTTGGCTGAGCCACTGGGCATGCACAATTATTATTATGAAGCCAATCGGTGGTGTGGTGGTTCGTGTATGTGTGTGTGTGTGTGTTTGTGCCACTTCTGTCACATGACCTGCGGTTAAATATTACTATTTGCTTCTTTTTTTAAATAATAATATGTTTTCTAGCCTTGCGTGGCTTACAACTGGTTGGTTGCAAGAGGTGCTTATGTGAAGTGTGACAGAATTCAAAGTTGAAACGGAAACGGAAACCTGCACGCCTGTCCCACAACACGCAGTCCTGGGTTTTTATAACGAATTGCGCTGCTTCGATAACAAATATATGATTATCGCTAATCCAACATCGGTTATATGTAAAATAAATATTGCTTTAATATTAATATTTTCCAATTAGATGGCATGCAAGCAGATAGAGTTGCCATTTGAAAGCCTATCAAAAATGGTTTGACTGAAGTTATGGAAGAAAGAGTTTAGAATAAGTCCGCCCTTTAAAGAGCTCAAAAAGAAAGCTCTAAGCCTGCCAACTTGTCCCGGTTTTTATTGCTTTGGGGACCCAATTTGTATTAATAATATGAAGTATTGGAAGTATTCAAAAATGTGTAGAGTTTTCAAGTAAATAAGTTGTTTGAGAAATGTGTTGTATTTGAAAAATTTGTTGTACATGTTGTCGAGGCGAAAATCGTCACTTGCCTCACCATTTTTGATTTCTAATGTTGTTTAGTTGCTGAACGGCAACAGTGTGTTGTATTTTTTCTCAATTTTCTAAATAATTTTGAATTTTTTTATATATTTTTTTATACTTTTATACAAATTTAAAGTGGAAATTAATCAAGTGTATTTTATGCAGCGTAAGTAAAGGATTAACAAATTTGCAAAGTGCATAGTGATGGAAAAATACCTTATTTACGTGTTATTTATTACCAGTTTTATAAACGATATTTACTTGAAACATTCAAAATGGCATCAACTGTGGGCCACGTGCCCCAAATGGAAACTGGCGAGGCTTTGCCGGTCTGGATGAAATTTGACTGGAATTCAAAAGTGCAGCATGATATCTTTAGAGACTGGGGCACATACTACTCCAATCGGCGCCGAGAAAATTTTGCCTTGTACTACTTAACACAGGCATTACGCCTGGATGAACGTGATTGGTCCACACTCTATAGACGCAGTTTGACCCGTGGCAAGGCAGCGCAAATCGAGGAAGCACTAGCGGATGCTATGCAATCGGCTGGTAAATCTATTAGCAAATATATTGTTTAAAAACCATTAATCTAGCCAATGTTCAAATAGATATTGCTATGCAGAAACATGGACCCAATTGCCCCATTAATCTTCAAATATGCGATGCGCTATTCGAGCTTAACCATTTCGAGACAAGTAATGTTGAGCTAAACAAGAATATAAGACGTTTTGTGGGTGTCAAGGCGCAAACTTTCGAAAGGCGTCGCATAGTGGTGAGTTCTACATTAATTGAAAAGTTATAAAACTATTTCTAACAAAGTGCTTTGTCCCAGGTTGAAGGGATCATTAAAGATGTCAATGGCAAGGCCCTGTCTTTATTCTATCTGAAAAACCATAAGCTGGTGGAACGCGTTAGTGCCATAATCAAAGAAAAAGAAATGATAGATCATCGTCCCTTGTGGAAGATATTGAAAGAGCTCGGGAAATGCGATATACTTAGCATTCCTGAAGAAGAAGTAAGTGTTGATTAGGATTGGGTATTCAATTTTCCCTAAATATTATATCTGAACAGGAGAAGATTTTGTCGCCACTGGAAATAGCACGCAGAAGGCGCGCCTTTAATGTGATACATCAGACCTATCTGAATGACTCGTGGTATGATTTGCTATTCATGAAAAATCTTCGCAAGAATCCCAATTTGCTGCTAGATCAGTGCAAGAATTCCAGACAGTTTCTGGCTTTGCTGTGTAATAAGCAATATGATATTGTTCGGCGTTTTATAGTAAATATCGAGTCATTAATCCAACATAAACAGAGCTAATATTAAACGCATTTATTGATAGCAAATGATTCATTGCCGCACTCCGCTTTACTTGATAAGCTTCTTGAAGTTCTCAAATAAGAAAATGTTGGAAAGGAATAAGGAAGCGTATCTATACCGCGTACAATACCAGACACATCGCAATATGATTGCTGATCTAAAACAGATTCGTAAGCTGCGAGAGGAAAAGAATGTCAAGGTATTAAAAGGATCTATTAATTTCTCTACCACCTCTACTTGAATATTTTGTTAGCAACTCGCGAAATACGTTGAGAAAATAATGGGTGATTATTATGTGAAAAAAACAAATCGAGTCATGTGCTGGAAATTTCAGTTCTTAAATGAGGTCTATAACACCATGGCTCTGACACTTGCCGAGCAATATTTTTTGCCCAAGCATTTCAGGCCCGAGAAGCATTCATTTAGGGAAGTGTTACTGCTGCCCGTGGATAAATTCAAAGAGATTGTGCCGTTTGTATTTGGGGATCGTTCGACATATCAAGATGCTGAGGTTGTGGATCCCGTAGCGGTGAAATTAAGGTAATTATAATTAATTGAACCGTTAATGGGCCAATTAAAAACTAAATTATGCTTAATGTAGGAAGCTAACTATACGCCTCGAGAGACGCATTCGATTTGCAAAATATTCGATTGAAAAATGTTATCTATACCATCGCATAGCCAGCGTTCTCTTGAGCCAGTTGCACTACGACGAATGCTGTTTGAATGCGCGCAGAGCTATTAAAGGTTAAATAATTATAAATATCTAAATAGTTTTTGTCTAATACAAATTTTCAACTTGGCTTTTAGAAAGTCAAAACTGCAACAGCCTTATCTGGAGGTTCCTGAGTGTTTTGCAAATTATTAGTGCGAATGCACTACAGCACAAGTTGGAAAAGATTAAAGAGGCTGTCGACGAGGCAAAGCCAATTGCCATGCAGCTAAAGTCGCCGGAGCTAGTTAACTTTGTGGATGTCTGTTTCTACTACATTGACGACCAGGTGTCCAGGAGGACCGCTCCAAGTCAGAGAGCCAGCAAGACATCCAATTTTTCATCTCAATAATGTACATACTTATGTACGATTAAATATTTTCACACCCCATTTTGCAATGATAGGCATTAATAAAATAATATTAACGAAACAATTATCTGTTCCTTAGTCCAGCGCCCGTGGCCGTTGCAGATATTCCGGCTTCCTTCTATATATATAAATATAAACATAAATATAAACATAAATACACAAAGACGGGATCGCAGTCCGTTTACTAAGCTTCTTAAGCAGCGACTGCGCTTCTTGGCATTGGTAAGTAACTTCGGTATTTAGAGTCCGATCTTTGTGAAATTTTCAGGGCTAAGAAAGTAAGTATGTATATACCAAATACCATAATGGGTTTCTCATCCAAAAAGTGAAATATTGTAGATCTCCGTACGCTAAATGAGGGACGGCTTACATATTAAGTCTGCAGTATCCAGCTCCTAAAATCTTCGAGCTATGCCCAATTTCCAAAATCAATGCAATTGTGCGATGCTTAGAACTCTCGAAAAAATGTTTGACACATTTTTAACAAATAAATTAAAAAAAAAATTTCATTTTTTATCTAGAAAACTTTATATGTGGCGTAAGTTATATATAGCAAACAAAAAAGGACTCGTGTCATGTGCTGGAAATTCGAGTTCACAAATGAGGTATACAATACCTTAGCACTGGCATTATGTGAACAGTATTATGTGCCAAGAAATTTTCGCCATAATTCCACATCAATGTATCGACTGTTGCTTTTGCCGATGGATAAAGCCAAAGAACCTGTGCCATTTGTTTTTGGAGACCGTTCGACCCATTAAGATGGTAGTTTCATTGATCACGTAGCGCTTAGCACAAGGTAAGTGTGAAAACTCTTTCCAGATATACTTAAATTTAATTGATTGTTTAAAAGGAAGCTGAAATATTCTATTGAGAAATGTTATCTACTCCATCGGATTGCTAGCATTTTTTTGACCCAGGGACGATATGATGAATGTGGCTTAAATGGTCGCAAGGCTATCAAAGGTCAGATATAAACACCGAAGCTATGCAACACTATTAAACTTATTATTTATATATTTTTCCTAATTGTATTTAGAAGCTCGCAACGGCAACAGCTTGATATGGAAGTTCCTCTGCATTATACAAAGTATGAAGGCATATTGCATGCAGAAGAAAGTGGAAAAAACTAAGCACCTGTAGCCGATACGCTGAAGAATGTACCGCTGGTCAATTTCTTAGAGGTCTGCATAGCCTGCAATGTGGAGGATACTGCAATGAAGGCAAGCACATTGTCATCTCATCGCGCGAGCAGGATCTCAACCCTGGTCCCAAACTAATTTATATGTTTGCACAATTTACGATGTTTACATATGAAGTCATACATTTCACTTGTTATTACCTTTACACAATGTGATTCCCATTTGAGAATGCTGCACAACCGAAGTAAAACATATATAAATATATATTCTATAACAAGCTAAGCAAAGCTTGGCAAAGATCTTATTGGTAGACTGTGCATATGTTAAAACAGAATGATTCGAGTCTCTGCTTTGCCCTGGTTTTTATAGGCATTGTTCGAACTTTTTGTTTTCTGAAATTGTGATCTTATCTGCAAAATATTATCAATACTGGGTTATTGCACCATTTATCTATATCATATACATCCAGGAATAATCGGCCAGATATGAAAGTTTCTGTATAAATATAACGTTATGTGGCTAATTAAAGAAATATGGTTCAATTCTTATAGATTTCTGAATATGTTTCGATTACCTTTAAACCAAGAACTTTGCTTAGCTCATTTAAAAGCAAAATCGGAAAGGAAAAAATAAATATAGAATTTTTTTAAGTAGAATTAATAAAGCTTATAGCTATCAACTCTTGATGCCTTCGTTAAAATGTGCTTTCTTTTTGTTTCAGTGCTCAGCCGACAGAAATATACAAAAAATATTTCCAATCTAGTACTCCTTGATCTTGCATATATATCTTTCCTAATACACGCTTTATGTTAAACAATTCAGTAGTATTACACAAACAACGGGAAACAGTTCACCGAAACACCAAATATCACCTTTTTTTTTGTAAATATGACTTCTATTGTGGGTCATGTGCCGCCCGCGACTCTGGAGGGCGTAGTCGCTATTTGGAATAAATTCGATTGGAGTCCGGAAATAGAACATGATATCTATAGAGACTGGGGAACTTACTATTTCAATCGACGTCGGGAGAACTTTGCATTATACTATTATACCAAGGCATTGGATATTGATTCATCCGATTATCTAACACTCTATCGACGCAGTCAGGTGCAGCGCAAGGCGGCACGTATCGAACAGGCACTGAATGATGCCCGAGTTGCTGCAGGTGAGTTAGAAAATTGAATATCTACAGAGAAGGTAATTTTTGGATTGCATAGTTATTGGCTCGGCGGTGCGTGGTCCAATTTGTCCCATCAATGTGCAAATATGCGATGCGCTCTTTGAGCTGAACCAGTTCGAGACCAGCGCCTGTGAGCTGCAAGACAATATTCGAAATTTTATTGGTGTGAAATCCAGAAACTTTTCCAAGCGACTCATGGTGGTAAGCTGTCATATTTGCAGGAAAATACACATATATATATATATATACATTCGACTATCCCACATAGGTGAGTGATGTCATCAAAGATGTTACTGGCAAATCGATGTCGCTGTTCTTTTTAAAAAATCTCAAACTAATACAACACGTCAGCGAGGTCAACAAAGCTAAAGCCTTTATAGACACACGTCCTTTGTGGAAGATATTGAGAGATCAGGAAAAATGCGATGTGCTAAGCATACCCGAAACGGTGGTACGCATTGGGAAGTTTTGTTTTTCGCCATAGACAGCATTGAACAGCTCTCGCTTTAGGAAGAGGTCTTGTCGCCATTGGAAATAGCTCGCAGAGCTCGTGCCTTTAATGTGATACACCAGAACTATCTGAATGACTCGTGGTATGATGTGCTATTCATGAAGAATCTGCGCAAGAATCCCAGTTTGCTGCTGGATCAATGCAAACGTTCAAAAAGCTTTTTGCAAACGCTCGGCTTTAAACAGTACGAGATTGTTAGACAGTTTATTGTCAGTATCAGTTAGGGAGCTACTATTTTATACCATATTAACCGCCAACTATTTCCGTACAGAAAATGTTGCAATGTCGCAGTCCCCTGTATTATGTTAGCTTCCTAAAGTATCCCAACAAGAAAATGCTGGAGAAAAATCGGGAAGCATATCTATTCCGCATACAATACCAGACACATCGCAATATGATTGCAGATCTGAGACATATACGAAAGCTGCGAAAGGCCAAGGATGTCAAGGTATGTCAAAATATATATAATTAGAGTGCCGAAGATTATATACCATTGCACACATATGGAATATGTATGTATATAAAGTGCGAGGTGGAATAACACGTTATATGGGCAGAGTAGAGCTCATGCCGAGTTTGGATGGGATATCTTAACAAGAAATAAGCCAAAGTCTATGCCTCAAAAATGTTTAAGGGTAACTAGGTATACTCTGTTTACGCTATACCTACATAACCAAATATGGTGCATCTAGCTCTTGATTTAAATGCCAAAATCTATACTTATCGATATTATGGCAATGGGAGGATTTAGTCTTCTGTCTGAGGGCAATTTGAGCTTAGGACTCTCTAGCACAGAAATTTGCTCACTGTATTTCGATTTCGATTCCATCGATTTTATCAAATGAAGGCAGGCTTAATTCATAATTTGATTTGAAATTGAAAAGTCTCTCGAGATCTGCTAGAGCTTACAAATACTCTTTAATTTAAATTTTCTTTCCATCATACGAATATCCCTATAGAGCCTCTCCGCGTATGTCGAGAAAGTAATGGGAGACTATTATGTGACCAAAACGGATCGTGTCATGTGCTGGAAATTTCAGTTTCACAATGAGGTGTACAATACCTTGGCCCTGGCTCTATCTGAACAGTATTTTATCCCAAAGCGTTTTAAGATGGGGTCAAGGTCCATGCTTCAGCTTTTGCTGTTGCCAAAGGATAAGTTAAAAGATATTGCACCCTTTGTATTCGGCGATCGTTCAACTTACCAAGAAGGCGAAGACGATACCGAAGGAAGGAAATGCCGGTAAAAAACAATATATTGATTTAACAAAAAAAAAAACAAACGATCTATGCCCAATTTAGGAGAATGATTTCCCGCCTGGAGAAACGCATAATGTTCGCAAAGTTTTCAATTGAAAAATGTTATCTACTCCATCAAATAGCCGCCATCCAATTGGCCCAGCTGCATTACAATGAATGCTGTTTTTATGCGCGCAGAGCTATGAAAGGTGCGATTAAATATGGCATATATATATATATATATATCTATACAGTAATAATTCGATTTGCAACCCATTTAGAAAGTCAGAACTGCAACAGCTTTATATGGAAGTTTCTCGGGATTATACAAATAATCAAGGCAAACACTTTGCAACAAAAAGTGGAGCGTACCAAAGAGGCTTTGGATGAGGCAGTGCCAATTGTCAAACAGCTCAAATCGCCAACGCTAATCAAGTTTATAAATACCTGTCGATCTTCCGCGGAGGACGAGTACAGCAGAAAAGTTAGCTTGATAGCCAGTCAACGGGCCAGCAAGGTTTCGACGAGTTGTTCGACACAGGGTGTTGAATCTGGGCTACAAGAACGTTTGGATCGCTTTGAAATGTGAATGTGTGGGAAAGATTATATAACTTTTCTAAAGCAGTAATAGAATTCTTAGTAACGTGTTTTTACAATGCTCTATTAAGAAAACTGATTCTGTTTAAGCTTCACAGCTGAAGCTTTTAAGCCTTACAATGTGCTGAAAATCGAGCGTATGTATATTAGGCATCCTTTCTCGATATTTTGACATTTACAAATACCTGAAGCTAGCGCAGAAGTTTTTCATACCTGCAGTTTTTTAGTCTTACAAGTCTTACATTTGCACAAATACATTATTCCCTGATTCTGGCAGGGGAATTTTTTATTCTTGCAGCATTTTAGCCTTTTGATACGGTGAAAAGGAAAGGTATATTAAGAATCTATTCTAGAATTTAGCATACATAAATGATATCCCCGATTGCGCTAGCTTATGCAGGAGAAGTACTTAAAAGTACCTCCCCTCATCAAGGTCATGCGGTGAAGCATTGTGGACTAAATGTGTTTCCATTTGTAGCTGTTTTACCGCTAAACAGATTTAGTTTATAGCAGTGCTATCTTTGTGGCCGCCCATTAACTGGTCTCTCGTGTGATAGCAGCTTTTATTTTAGCCTACATTTAAAGCGGCAAGCACACACATGTACACACATGCGTGGATTTGGGGCGAAAAAAGTATACCTGGAAAAGCGGCGTCGTAAAAATTCTATCAACTCGATTAAATTATAACAAGTGGATTTTCATGTTTTTGTGTCGCATTTATGGGTTTTTATTGTGCTAATTTTATGCGCGAGCCAAGGAGGACAGCGCGACTGAAGCGAGTTCCTTAAGAATATGCGACACAGCCACACACAGACACGCACACGAACACTCACATACAGGCACACACACACGGCTAGATAGGCACCTGCAATAATACTTGGCACACATTTAGTGGCAGCATTTAGTGGCACATTGCGGTTCCAACGATGGCGCTGAAGTTCATCCTTGGGACATTGCCACGTTGCTGTTGTCGCAGTTGTTGGGTATTTTTAAGGCGCCTGTCTCGCTGTGTGTGTGTGTGTGTGTGTGTGTGGCGCCACACTTGGCAAAGTTTTTGGCCTACCTGCCGCTAACCGCTCACCTGTTAGCCAATCCCCCCATACCACCCACACTCATGTGCTGCTGCCGTCGCCTTTTGTCTTATCAAACTTCTGGCGCGCATGTGTTTATGCCACAAATGGCACTTTTGCGGCAGCGCATTTTATTTTTTACTGCCACTTTTCGCCATTTTGCTTTATCATTTTTATATGTTTTGTTTCTAGTTAGTTGGGCGTGGCCCCGGCCCGCGCCAAATTATAAATAAGTATATTACAGTCAGCGAAATGCGTGCTATACAATGCCCTTCCGATGCTTGAGGCTATGCTAGCGAAAAATCTGCATGGCAATTGATTTTAATTTTTGTCTTTTAGAATCGTTTCGCAAAGGTTTTAAAAAGTACATAAACTAGTACTTAAGAAATGGCGCTTTCAAAATAAAAGTTTGATTATACATATTTATTTATATCATTATGTTATTATTATATTTATTATGTATTATATTCTGTTTATATTGTAGTCCAATTATTAAACATTGTTATCAGACCTTGACATATTTAAAACGTTTAAAAAACTCGAATAACAGGAATTGAAGAAATATAAACGGACTTTTGTTGCTGAGTTGAGTTTCGCAGGGTTTCGTAGCTTTTGATTGAACAATTTGATTTATTTTTTATTTATATTTATAGCAAATATTAAACTCATAAATATATATAAATATATTTATTATATATTCCTCAAAATCATTTTATAGTTTACATTTTCTTAGCCAAATTTTCAGCTAAGTATTAGTTGTTTTCCTGTTCTATTCTGTTCTCTGTTCGATTCTCCCGCCAAGTGCTGCGACCCTCATATTTTCCTGCTAACCAAAATTTCCAATTTTGAATCCTTTTAGCTACTTTAACATCTGCAGTGCCTGACATTTCACTGTGTGTGTGTGTGTGTCAAACTAATAAGCTCCATCGAGCTGCTGTCAGTTCGAGGTAGAGCCGTAAACATTTAAATGACCGTCTAGTTGGATTTTATTGTCCTGCCGAGGCTCTGCCTAGTGGGAGCGAAAGGTGTGCAAGCAACTAATGACCCTGTATTTATATGACAGGCAAAAGTTTATAAATATTTATGGGGTTTGCTGTTGTTATGCTGTTGTTGTTGTTGTTGCTGTCGCTGTTGCTTACTTCAGGCGCAAGCTCATTTGCTTATTTTAAAATTCCGAGCAGGCGTTGTTTCATTTTTGACACCCGACAGCAAACCCGGCCATGCCCCAAATGCCCCCAGTTCTCCGAAGCCCGGCAGGTTCGAAGTCCCAGTCCTGTCATCGCACGTTGTTGCCATTGTCACGCACACACGTACTATATTTTTTACGCGCATATCATACCACACACACAAGCACACACACAATTTGATGCAGCCACAACATCAACGTTGACGCAAAGCACCCCTTTTATTTGAGAGGGCGGCAAGTATTTTTTCTTTCGAGGGTTTTTGGGTGCTGCTGCTGCTCAAGTAAATAGAATCACGTACACTAATTATCATCACCATTGCGCGTTCAAAAATATATTTTTATTAATTTCATTTCCCCCACCAACTGCAGTCTTCCCCTACCTTACTTCCCCTAGTTGTGTGTAAAATTTTTAATTGAGATCTGGCATTGCGATAGAACTCTTCTCCTTACTGGCTGTAGAAATTGAATGCTGTGCTCCATTCTGCATGTAAATTGCGTACTTCTGGGTAGTTTTCGATATCTCCATGATAATCAGATTAGATAAGATACAATATAATTAGCCGTTATATGTTCCATTTGGGCAACACACATTGTTGCCATAGATTGTCTTAAATGTGAGTCACTCGATGTGATATATTTGTATATTGCATTCCCACAGATTAACTAGTTTCAAGCACGGTAATGTTTGTGAAGTTTGGCTACATTTGAATGCATGTAGAAGTAGGATAGCTACACAGTTACATATATATTTATAGTTAGATCTAGCCCCTCTGCTGTCTGCGCAGATATTGGCAGTTGATGCGAGCCTGGTAACATATAGTTGGATATATACTTTAATTCAGGCTTGCTGCAGCCCACATTTGTTCAAGGTTCTTGTTAATGCAAACTCCTTAAATTGAGTTAAAAGTTTAACCATCAATAAGTGTTTATAAATGATTTTTCAGAAGTTGCGTTGGGGCACTCGACACAATCTATAAAAAAAAAAGCACCCACAAAAGCTGTCAAAAAAATTATATGATAAGAGTTTCATTGTAAGCTCTGACTCATAACATGACCCTCCATAGGCCTGCACTTATAGGCCATTTAGTAGAGTTAAATATAACTGTTACGGCAGTAATCCATCAACTACTTGGCCCGCCTCCCGGCTCAACCTAAAATACTCAAGTTAAGAGACTTCGCCAGATTCATCCCATCGATCTGGCCAGTTGTATATATTGCTTAATTATATATAAGTATATATATCAATAATATTCATTTAAAAAAAAACCTCAAAGACTGATATTTTATAATAATTATTGCACTGCTAGTTTAAGATGCTAAAGCATAATCTGACATAAACCTAATATTAATTTAAATTAACAAAATTAAAGAACAAAACATAAGAAAAAATATTTAAATATTTAAAACAAATGAAATATAAAAAGAAAAAGTAAAATAAAACAAACAAATAATAAAACAAAGCCATTTAAATACTTAAAAAGTAAAAAAAAAAAATACTTGTAAAAAAACAAAATTGAAAAAAATTATAAAATGTTAAAAAATACATGAGTGCATAAAATAAAAATATTATTAAAAAAAAAAAACAAAGCTAATAAAAATTAAAAATGTTTAACATATAATAATAAACTCCTGTTTGAAGTTCTTTGATCGCGAACTATAAAATATATATAAATTATATAACATAGACATATGCAGCATTAGCTGCATCTAAATACGTTTTTAGTGCTCATATAGACCACAAAGTAAAAGACATCAAACCCACTTTGGCCGTTCTCTGGAATTAGTTCTTGCCGTCTAACACGGCCCTATTTGTTAAAAACTACGTATGTGCTAACTTTTTTTATAAGAAATATTAATACAATTGGTGCAGATAACACGGCTCACTTGTCCACCCGCAGCGATAAGAGTGTGATATTGCTTTATCTACTGATAAGGCTCTCAAAGTGTGCAGCACTCACATGAACAGAAAAAAAAAAACTACCGTGATTGGCAAGAGCAAAGCTATAATAGAGCGATCTGGCATTACATGTAGTATAGAACGGTCCGTGCAGCGTGCAGCAACGTCCGTCCACTCGATCGGGACTTGTATAAAATAACAAATATAAACATATAAATACATATAGTTCAGAAATGGATAATCGCACACGTGTTGAGGTGATAAATGTGCCGCCACCAGCGGGTCCCACAACGGTCATTGTGCAACAGCCGCCGCCCAAGGATAAGGGCTGTTGCTGTTGCCCCTGCTTGCCCTGTTGCTGTGGCTGTGGCGACTGTTGTTGCTGTTGCACGATAATGTAGAGCAACATTTGACAAGAAAAACAACAACAACAAGAAGAAGAGTAGCAACAATAAGAACTTCAAACAAAGGCGCTGCAAATCCTTTAATGCTTTACGTTAAATTAAGTTTCTATTGCCTTGGCGGGCTTGTGAAACACACGCACACACACGCACACACACACACACACTAAACCAACACACAAACACAAACACAAACCAAATACACACACACTTTTTTCGTGCAATAAAATTTTACGATTTGTTATAAATAATGTTTTTTGTACACGAACTGTGGTTGAGCTCGGGCAACATATTGTCTTGCATAAATCTCAATGTTTTTGGCCGGCACCAATAAAAAGCCAAATTTAATAACACCCACACACACACACCCACACACACACGCCCACACAAACCGCAAAAATTTGTAGTTTTATGGCAGCCCTTTTGGCATAGCCATCCACTTGCCCAAAAACTTAGCTCACATTCCAAGTTATTATTTATATGTTTTTCAATTTGCCAATAAAACCGAAAATGTGTCAAAAAGTGCCGCCTGCTGCCATTTGATAAAACATTTTATGTGACTTTTGAGGTCTTTTCGCATTGCAACCGCAGAGCTAAAAGTTACTTTTTTTTTGTTGGCCAAACAGCAGCTTTGACATGGGTTTCGCTGTGTTGGGGGCGGTTGGTGTGTTTGGGTAACCCATTCAGCGTAATTTGTGTGTACTTTTCTTTTGCTTGCTGTTTATCTAAAGCCCAAGCCATATTACTCATACGCACTGTTGCACGCGAGGCGCCGCACAGTGGTAAGTAGGGCCAAGAAAAGTGTAAAATCTTAACTTGTTAACTTTTATTTTCACTTTTAGCTGTTAGAAATAAATGCAGTTTAAAAAATTAATATTTTTTTAGTTTAAGGCAACAGTAGATGCGCACCAGAGTATCTATTATATTTAGCTATATTTATGGACAGGCCCTTATCCTTTCTGCAATTGATAGCCTGGCTTTTAGCAATCCTGGCTGTAATTTTTCTGCAAGAAATGATTAAATCATAAATTTCATATATTTTATATTTGTACATTTATGTTTTAAAAAGTACTGTCAGCAGTAGAACTTATAAAATGTATTACATTTCCAGAAGACTTTTAAAAGCCCTTAAGTCATGCCATAGCTGTTAACCCTAACCAGAAGTGGGCCAAATCGAATGTTAATAAACTTGCCCTATGACGAAACACAACTTTATTAAACACAATAAGTCGTTACATAGGCTCGAGGTCCGGGACTTAACTTATTACAATCAAAATGAAATTCAATTTTGCTTAAATATATATTTTCCGATATATTAGGAAGCCTTATATTAACAGCATATAAATTAACCATAAATAAATCACAGTAAATCATAATTGGTTGAAATTCTCCCACTGTGCGTTGGGTACTCTACATTTCTTGACACTTACACAAAACTGTTTTATTATCTGAGCTCATTGATCAAATGCGGGGGCTTTAGATAAAAAAACAAAAAATTGGGTAGCCTGAGTTTACCTGGAACAGCCTTTCAGCCAACCGGAATTTTAGTTGAAACGAGTTATTGCGCCGTGCAGCATAACATACACTAGTTACTGAATTTAGTTAGTCACACTCCGAACTTAAACGCAAGGATCATGTACAACCCGGGCTATCAAGTGGATGTCATCGATCCGTACTATCCGCCCCCGGTGGAGGTGATTGAAGTAGTACGTCAACCGGCCTACCCGCAACCCGCTGTCGTCGTCGCCCAGCCTCAAACGATCTATGTGGAGGAAAATAATGGTCCTACGAGAGAACAAATGGATTGCTGCCTTATGCTGGGCGCCTGCTGTGTCATGGAAGAGTG
Source organism: Drosophila littoralis (assembly GCA_018903485.1). Taxonomy (NCBI): domain Eukaryota; kingdom Metazoa; phylum Arthropoda; class Insecta; order Diptera; family Drosophilidae; genus Drosophila; species Drosophila littoralis. The sequence goes on along the minus strand of JAEIGF010000297.1, from coordinate 4,764,671 downwards.
CGGCCTGTGCGTTATATCATAATGAAGAGTTATGGTTATTTAGAAAACATGTGCAGCAATTAAGTGTGTTTAAGAAGTTCCTATTTAAATAAATATAGTTGAAAAGTTAAGTGCTGGATTATGCCAATAATAAACCCAAGTTTAAAGTGAACGCGACAAGAGGATTACCCGATATGTTATTTCTCAAGTGCTATTCCTGTATAAAACTTATATGAGTTGCTTTAAATCTTCAGCAAATAATATGAAAAACTAACAAACTTTAATATAACTAAATTTTAAATTTTTAAAAATTGGAATAAATTTATAATATTGATTGAAAAGTTATTTGTTGAGTAAAAACTCGGAATATAAGCTATAAATTATTTACAACCATCTTTAATCTTGGTTTATCTCGGCCTTTTTCTGACATTTCCGATGGTCCCTGTTTTTTCAACCCAGAACTGAATCATCCTGGATGCTCAATATTCGAAAAAGGAAAGTTCTTCTTAGAGAGAATCCTCGCAAATCTTATTTAGAGAACTCCCTTCTAAAGAAGGGATGTTGTATATACCGCCCGTACAGTTCTTCACAGCTCTTTGTTTTCGAGCAGCCTGATTGCTAACTCAACCCACTCATGGGCCTTCTTATACATATATCCAACCTGATAAGTTCTTCACAATACTTTATTTTCGACTTGCCTGATTTCTATCCTTAAGGCCGCCAAGTATGAAATCTACGTAGAGCCCGAGTCGTTAGTCTTTCAATTAGGCAGATGCGCATTTGAAATTTGTTTAAGTGCCTGTCACTGGCTCTCAGCCATATCATTTTGTGGCTAGAACATTAAAGCCAACGCCCAAGTATGACAAGTTATGACTATAAGTAAAGCCAAGTCGTGTACAGCCTTGGCCAGAGTGCGACATTATGTCCTTTCTCTCCGCTGTTCTTTCGGTTATTTTTTTGGGGGGCTGTGTAAAATGTTATTTGAAAATTTTGTGCGTTCGTCTTCTACATGGCCGCAAGAACAAGGCGTTGGTAATAAGAACAAGCAAGTAAAACCAGAAGCACATCCAGGACAACTTGAACAGCTTGGCTAACAACGGAAACAGGCCAACAGCAACAACAACAACAACAGCCGGGTGCTGTATGCCTTTTTAACTTGATTTAATGAGTGCAGGGAAAAACATCAACAAGAAAAATGAAATAACTGTCATTGAAGACATGAAAAAAGGGGCGGCAATGGGTGCGGGGCGGGGCGCTGCCATTGACGGCTGACTGTCTTTGAGCCAAGTCAAGGGGTGGGTGAAGAGTGAGCGCGGGGGAGGAGGCTGTGCTACTTAACTAGGAGCAAACGAGCTGCCAGACACGAAGGGTCTACGTGGAGCGGTTGGGTGTGGCACGGCGCAATTATGCAGCAAATTAACGCTTTATATTTATTAAAAGCCAGCTAACTGGAAAGGGCTTTTTTTCTTGTTTGTATTTCTTTCCTTTGTTTTTATTTTTTCGCTTTTTCGGGGTTGCCCTCGTAGTGCCAGAAAGTAAAGAAAAAGTTGCCATGCTGCAAGTACATAAATTTTTTGACAGTTGCCAAAGTTATGGCTGGAAATATGAACTCTCATTTGAGCAAATCTATCAGCTGGTTATGATGCAGCAAATTAAAATCTATTATGATTAATATTTATGTAGATTTTATAGATGGCATATTTTTTGGGAGGTTCGAGCCCTAAACCTTGCGCGAAGTTTTTTTTTTTTTATTTTTATATTTTTATTCGCTTATTATTATTATTATTTTATTTTTTTGAGAGAAATAGCAACGAAATTTTTGTTTTTAATTAATTAAATATTTTGTTTTTAAGTTTTCATCATTTTTTAAAATATGTTTTTTTTGAGCGTAATAAAAACTCAATTATAATAATTAATTTATAAATTTTTTTAATTTTTTATTTTTGTTAGTTACAACTTCAACTTAAGAAACCAATTTAAAACAATTAAATTAAATGCGAATTGATGCTAGATTTGAGCCGGCGTCTTCTCTCCTGCTAGTCCGACGCTCAGGCATCGAACTCTCTTATATTTATATTTGTAGATGTTAATTTGATTCCATTTTCATTCGCGTTTCTTTCAATTTAATATCTTATTTCAGTTGCATTATAATCACCAACTTATCCCAGAAATCAATTAATTTATGTCCCAGCTTAGTTCGACTCGATATTACTTTGCCATATATCTGGCCAGTTTTCCTTGGCCATGTCAGCAGCTTATGCGAATACATTTGGGTCAGCAACAGCCCTCAAATAGAAAAATACAAAAACCATCTAATCATGCGCTACAAGTTGAAACTAATGCATAATTCGTGTTCTACGCAACAAAAGCAAGTCAATGTTTAACGAGAAGAAGTCAGCAAGAATTCAACTACCCCTCCGAATAAGATTCTTAGGGGTGGCTATGCCACACACAGTTGATGCTCAGGGCTTGTTGCATTTCCTGCAAGTAATTTCGTTATGAGTTTTTGCTGTAAGGGCTGTAATCCTTATAAATGAAGCAGCAAATTTGACGCCAATGCAGCAGCATCAACGGGCTTGTATTGTAGTTTATATAGTTACTCAGGGACTTAATGCATTTGCCTTACCGGGGGTCGGAGGGAAAAGCACAGTGGGCCGAGGGGTGGTTAATACACGTTAATATCTTATGTTCTCTCTGAAATTTTCGCTCATTTGTCAGGATTTGAGCACTGCCCGGTAGACCCCCAAGAAAATTGCAATTGTATTTGTTGCTTTTGCGGGCAATGATGATTTATTTGCCACGCACGTGAAAGATTTGTGCGCCGTCTCCTTTGTGGAACTGGGCGGTCTGTTGGGCCTGGCTCATTAACTTTTGCTCAGTCCGAGACTCATTAAAAATAAATCCGTCATGGCAGGCGATTTTAATACAGCCATATTAAGGCTATCAATGTCCAAGTAGTTGGTCAGCGGGCAGCTTGTTAATGTCAGCTGAGAATCTAAAAGCCGTTTCGCTCGTCTCTCAGGAACCGAACGGATGGGTTAATCATCTTATGAGGGTATATAATACAAAAGTAGTAATTAAAAGTGATTTGGTTGGGAGTTATCTTTTACACATGAGCTTAACTTTGATTTACAAAACAATAAACACAATTCTTGTGTAGCACACTTTTAAGGGCATTGAAAGACGACAGAAATTTTATAGACAAGCGAGATATTTAATGTTTTTTATTAAAGTTATTTAACAAGATTTAAAATTAATATAAGCTCAAATTTATTTATTTTATTTTATAATATATTATTTTATTTTATATGATAGAAAATTAAAAATAATCTTAAAAAATAATTTTTTTTTTACATAAATACATCAATAATTATAAACTTTAAAACAAGGAAAAGGATGTTAATAATAACAATTACAATAGTTCTTTGTTTTTTTTTTATGGATCGAGTCCCCGTTAATACAAATTATTATAATATTTTATAGAGCGAATGCGAATTACTTAACACGGGCGACGCCGGGTAGTTTCTGCTAGCTATTAATATTTGTATTCAAAAATGTTCCCAGCATTTTTTCATTTAACACTCATTTATTCAAAAGTTGTACTAGTTTTTTTTTTCATCTTACATTTACACTATAAACAACAATAATAAGCCCGGGCGACGCCGGGTAATTTCTGCTAGTATATTTATATTTTCATATTTTTATTCAACATTTTTCCCATCATTTTTTTTACATTTTACATTCACACTAAAAACAACAATAGAAACAAATTTCAAAAGCCTGAATGTCACCATTAAAATGCTCAACCCAGTTACATTTGGCATTCTCTCTTTGTGGCATGCCTCTCTGTCCCTCTAGGGGTGTGTGTGTGTGTGGGGAGGGGGGAGTGCTTTGGATCCGCTCCCGCTGCAGGGCTGACCCGCTAAGTGCCGTTCGACACGGGCTCTACAGGGCGTCCAAGTTACGGTGCCTTTTGTTTTATGTCAAGTGCAAAATGTGCAATGCATAAGACAAAGCAACTGCATACCGAACAGTTAGCTACCCCTCCCCCCACGCACCTCACCCGCTTGTTGCAAGCTGCTATTGTGTCACTTGCCAAGCACCAAACCAACAGCAACAGCAACAACAACGGCAACTTCTGTGTGACACATTTGGCAATGCGTTTTTAAACTGCAAAATACAAAACGAAATGTGGCAGCCACAAGAAAAAACAACAACAACAACAACGCAGAACAGCAAAAAACAAAGTCAGTTGCAAGTGGGGAAAAGTTTTTAGAATTTTTTCGCTTTTGCCTCGGCACTGAATTGCACTTAAAGTCAGCGCCAGTTAAAAACTTTGAAGCCAACGACTACAAGAAAACTATAGCCGAAAAAAAGCTAAAAATAAAACTAAAAAAATAAAGAACGATATTGCTAGAAAGATGAGATAACTCAGATTAGTACAGGTGCAAATACCCTTAAAGCGAGAAGTGCAAAATTATTTACTCAATTATTTCCCAATAATTCTCAACAAGTTAAAGGCCTTCTGCGCTGCTTCAACCCGATTGTTAGATTAACACAGGTGCACATATCCTTAAGGCAGTCAGTTTCAAATAGTTGATATGCTGAATCAAAACAAATAAACAATTAGGTTTTGCCTAAAAATTCTCAACAAGTTAAAGCAAGGAAGCAGGGACAAGTTTGCAAGCCTTGAGTCCAAAGCGAAATCGATTGATGATAAAAGCGAAAGGCTCCTCAAACAGATGTATTCAATTGTTGTTAATGCAGCATAGTTTCTTAGTTGTAATTTATTATAATAATTTATAATTTATAATAATTAATTAAAAAATGAATATCAGTATTTCGCGCAGCAAAATGCACATACCCCGTGTTAGGGTATTAGCAAAAAAAAAGGAACCGCATTGCATAGTGCAGTGCGAGAGAAACAATTGAAAACTTTATTGCTTTTGGCTTTTTCACTTTTGTTCGCAAGTATGTTGCACACGAGGCGCGTTGACAAAAAGTACAAAAACAACACAAAACGAGACCAAAAAGCTGGCGAGCAGAACAGAAAGAAAGCAGGAAAGAACGAAGAAAGTTTTGCACTTTTATTAATTTTTAGAACTCAGCAGGAGGGGCGCAGTTCCTGCAAATAGCCCTACAGAAGTACGCTAGCTGAAGATGGCCACAAGGACACGGACGCCAACTCGGACTCGGACTCGGACTCGCACTCGCACTCGGTCTTGAACTGAGTCCTTGGCAGAAACAACAACAACAGGAACAACTCTCGGCAGCTGTGTGGTCAGCGGTCAGCTGGGGTTGTCCACTAATTGGGCTTGTGAAAATATTTGCTACGCTTATGAAAACAGTTGGCCGCATGCCACATGACCCTTGACTAAAATGACACACAAAGTGACACACATACCCACACACACACACACATGCTGGGCGTAACAGTGTGGGAGAGACACATATATTTATACATAATTATACGCCCCGTTTATGTGTGCACCAAATCGTGAATTGTTTAAACGATCTACTTTACCAGCATTTCAGTTTTAAAGAGTAGAAAAACGAAGAGTACACACACACACACACCCCCGATCCACAATGTGGATCGTATTCACATTCGCGCAATAATACAATAACAACTCTCGCACATGCTCGCGCTATGCAAAATGCTGGCTCCTGGCAAAAGCATTCTCTGCCGTCAGAATGCACAACTAACATAACGGGATCATAAGCGTTATCGCCAATTGCAAGCCATCAGCCGTGGACAAAGTGCACGCTCTCTGCGTAAGCGCTCTCTACCGGCGATAGCGCTCTCTGCGTAAGCGCTCTCTACCGGCTATATGTGCAGCTCAGATCGTCAGCCTCCACAACGTTCACTCACTTCCGCTGTCTGCTGCCGCTGCAAAAAGATAGTTGACTCCACTGTTAAAAATAGCCAAAAATAGTTGAATTAGCTTTCTTATCGTTAAGACGGCAAAAAATGGTACATCAGTTGTTTTCTGCTGACGACTTCATAAAATAGCTACATTTAGCTGTCAAAAATAGATTAATTTTTAACAATGACCTATAACAAATACGCAGCGCATAAAATGTAACGGAAGTTACGAAAAAAGTTGCATTTTGTTTCGCTGCTCTTTCACGCTCACTCTCGCTTTCTTTTTTTGTTTCATAGCTGAAACTATATTATCGCTCACCATACACACACGTACACACACACACACACACACACACGTGCACACACTGGTCGACCCAGTCAGAGTTGCCATCATAAACACGCGCCGGGGCTAACCACAGTAGCCCCGCCGAACAGCTGCCCAACCAGTTGCCCGGTCCGAGCCGCTCGACCGTCCCCACCAATTTTTGTCAACTGAACTAATTAATTAATTGTGGGGCGGCCACCGTAGCCTTCGAGCCAAGCGTCGTCTGGGCCGCCCACACGATGCCACGCTCAACCGTTGCCCTCCTCACTTCCACCCCTGCCAACCCACCGCCCCACCGTCTGGCCTTTTAGCCACCCACTTGCTAACTGACCAGCAACTAATTTTTATATTTATGAGACTGGGACGTTGGCCTACTGCGTCATAAACTGTAGAGTTTTGCTAGGCCGCAGGGTAGTTGACTTTGTTTGCTGCATGACTGTGTGTGTGTGTGTGTGTGTGTGCGTGTGTGCGTATCTGTGTGTGCCACCCAGGACATTCTGTCCTTGCCGCAGACTCCAATGCCTTTTGCATGCTCAAATTTTTAGTATCTTTGTGTGATTTCATGCGTTTAAGCTAAATTTTTATTTGCTGCCGGTGGAGACAACGCACATTAAGGCGTCTGTCTATCGGGGGCGTGGCCGTTGCTTAATTTTCATGTCGCGTTCAAAGTTTCGTACAAGTATTTATGGCACATATAAATGAAATGTGCCCCAAGTTACAGTCCTGACAACATGTTTCGCAATGTTTGCCAATGAAGGAGTTCGATTTGGTTGCTTCGGTTTAAATGGTTAATTGGACGGAGATTTTGTGGGGGTTGAGGGAGTGACTAATGTCTGCCCTAATCCTTAATATATATGTGAATATATAGACCTTTTTGAACTCAAGGCGCAGAACTTAAAGACTAATTTCTTGGAAGAGTTAAGCCAAAAAATATATTTTAATAAATTCAATGCATGCAATGCATTTTTAAGTTTATTCATACCAAGATTCTATTCCAGATGGACTTCTCTCTGTATATTACAAAAATTTAATAAATAAAAAATTAAATTTATCCAAACAAAGATTCTACTCCAGACAGACTTTGTATTCTTATAAGAATACATTTCACGATACAGAACTTTTTGCATATATATTTTTGGATGAGTTAAGATAAAAATATAAATAAATTTATTTATTTTTCGAGGACTTTTTAAAAAAAAAAAGTTCTTTAAAATAAACAGATATTTAGGTAGAATTTATGCAGTCTTTTTCTACAATTGTTTTGCAATTACATTTAATAAATAAAAAAATATATACACAAACAATAAAACAAACAAAGATAGACTCCCATGGGCAAAAAAACCGCAAACAATTGTCGATTGATAATAAAATAAATGACAACAATGTAAATAGTTAAACAATCACAAATATGTTTGTCTAATTGTCTAAAATGTTGATTAAATCAATTGCAAATTACGATGGAAAATCAAGCATAAATTATGCATAAATCAAAACCTTGAGAGACACTGCACAATTTAATGCATTCATTTGCCAAAATGTCATTTAACTCAAGCCACAAATTCTTTACACTCCCCGAATATCGAACAATGCGCACGTCTTGTATATTCAAATACCCTGTGCCTGGGGAAGATGTGGAGGGGCATGATAAGTTGCTGCCCTTATATGTATAAAGGCATCAATTATCATGTCCTTCTACATTAAGTGGATAGAAGACATGTTCCTTAAAATGTTTTCTGTTTTGCAACATCTATTGAGTTGATCTAGTTGACCTTTTTGTCTAATTGGCCTCATTGAACTAAGCGACCCTTAGGCCCAGGGCCAGCAAATTTAGACTCTTGCTTAGAAAACCAAGTTACTTATTAAGTTTAACAACTCCAACCTCGTCCAGTCTCGCAGAACAAAGAAATATTAAAAAACGTTATTCTACAGCATATCTTCTAGTCGTTAACTCCATACACTTTTCTCAATTTTAATATTTTATTATATGATATCCGATGCGTTGGCAATTTTAATGCATATTTAATGCAATTTTTAAGAGCCAGCGCATTATATCGAGTTATTTGGGCTTTTACGGCAAATATAAACATAGAAAACGGAATGAAAATTCGCATGCGACAAGAATTTCAAATGAACATTTTCATACAAATTGCGAACATTTTCCCAACGCCAAATTGTTGCAGCGCATTGTTTTCGGCTTGTTTCGCATTCGGTCTTGGGTTGTCTCTTCTTCGTTCTTTCTTTCTTTCATTTTTGGTTTCCACTCGATAATAATGTTCATAAATTGTGCGGCGCCTGCAAATATGCAACGGAAATTGCCAAAGCCACACGACTATAATATCAAGTAAAAGCAACAACCCTCCTTCCCCAAAGAGCGCCACCCCAACCCTTGGGCAAATCTTGGCTGTTTTTTTATAGGCTGCTGGGGAGTGCTTGGGCGTGTGTCTGTTATCCTGCGGCTAGGCTAGAGCGCGGGTGGGGGGGAGGGGCGTTGGCTGCTGCTTGTCAATGCATTTCGTCTTTTTGATAATATCAAAAACTCATTTGCCTGGGCCACTTGCGAGGGTAGCGCTTGGATTTAGTAGTTAGCTGGATATTCCTTGCAGCAGATGATTTATTATACCTTACCCCCCTGGGTCAACACACCCACACTTTCCTCACCCCCTCCCCTTTACATTGCATGCGTCATCAATTTTTGCAAGACACTCGCACATTTGCATGGACATGACCAAGGACCATTAGGCAAACGCTGCAGCTGCCACTTGCTGTTGCCGCAACAACATATAAAACAAGTAAACCTGCTCTAGTCGGGTCTACCCGACTAGAAGTTGCCCTAAACGCAGCTGCCAAGCTACCGCTACAACGGCTGTGCTTGTTCTTTCCCTAGGCACACACTATAAGGAATCCGTGTTTAAGTAACTTGAGTGTTTACAATCCGATCTGTATGAATATTGCAGGGATCAAATATGGCATATAAAAGTGTGTACATACCAAAGCACGCGGCTGCATCTCAAAGAAGGGGGATAGTTCAAGTTTCAGTCCACAGAAATGTGGACAGGTATTAATATGAAAATTTGTGTGCGGGTGTAAATAGCTTTCATAAACCTCGAGTTTGCTTAAAAACCAAGTGTCAAAATCAATATTTATCGATATTTTGAAATTGGGAGGCAATGTTCTGCTCAGGGTATAGGAAATATATATTTAAAATTTCAACTCTCTCTCCGTAGTTTCCGAGAGCGAAAACTTAGATCCAGATTCATCTTAAATATTTGTATATATTCGGAGTTTCCTCGTATCGCCTATTACATATACTAGCAGGGAACCATTATGCCCGTCTTAGGCATTTTCAATGGGTTTAGGGTACAGAAATGGATTCCCCTTTATTTATTGCGCTTTGCTCATTTCCTAAACAATTTAACAATACTTATTAAAGGCCACTTGCCAGCGTATTTATGTATGCAACTGAGTATCTATGTAACTCACGGATGCGTAACCACTAAATAAACGCGCTTAACATAAATCCAAAAAATGCACAACAAAATAAAATACATTCAGTTGTTGTTTCTGTTGTTTTTCGAGTGCTGAGTGAAAATAATGAATGCAAAAATGTGCGGTCGCTCGGAAAATTAATTGTAATGCATTAAAAGTGCAATTGTTAAATTATTTGCTTCTCCCCCAAATTCCTCAAAAAAAAAAAAAAAACCGGCATAAAAACAAGCAAAAACACAAAAACTGTATAAAATTTAACAAATTGCAAAACATTTTGAACAAAACATATGTGTGTGCAAATAGTGAAGTACGTTGGGGGTGCTGGAGAGGAGAGGGGGGCGCCGCACTTAGAATGGGCGTGGCAAGTAATGCGTGTGTTAAACATTAGTCAACAAGCTGCAAGAGCAAGCTGTGGGTAAGCCGAATGTGAGATACTCTACCAATTGGCTTACAGAACTTATTTTGTCATGAAATATGTAACGCATAGAAGGAGCCCATAAAGTATATATATTCTAGATCAGTATCAATAGACGAGTCTATATAGCCAAGTCCGTCTGTCCGTGCGAGCTAGGCTCTAGTCATGAAACTTTGTATAATACTGTCTTATGTCGGAACCTTTCGGATCGGACAACTATAATTAATAGCTCCCATAGGAACGATCGGTCCAAAAGTAGATTATTGTGTGGCAAAAACTTCTGTGTTCCAAGTATATCTGCACTATTCTACCACATCTGCAAAAGGGAAATGTCTACAAGGGTATCAAATCTTCGGCGGGCCGATCCTTACTTTATCGTTTCTTTATACAGAATAATTATAAAAAAAATTTCTTATGCTAATAAATAATTATAATTATTCTACGGTAATATTAAATAATATTACCCAAATATATGGTCAAGATATATTTTAAAATCAAAAAGTATATTTTAATATGTATATATCTACTCTGCCCTACTCTTATTTATCTATTGTGTATATAAAAAAGCTAAACAAAATTTAGTAGTGACTATTTTACAAAATGAAATGCCATACAATAAACATTAATAACAGTTTCTGACGGGCAGAGTAAATATTTATAAAAAAAACCTTACTGATTAAAAATAACCAAAAAAGAGGTTATAGTCGGGTGCTCCCGACTAGGGGATACCCTGAACCCTCTTCTTCCAACAGCAAATGCAGATATTTATACTATTCTAGAAGCTACATGTCTAGTTTGGTGACTCTAGCTCTAATTATTTACCAAAATTGCTCAAAAAACAGGATGTTGATATCGGTTATTATCGATTACTTGGAAACTGAGTAAGTTATCGATTATCGGAAACAAACTCGATCTGCGCATGGACTAGGAGGACCTACAGCTAAAATGTCAAGTCTCTAGCTATTATAGATTCTGAGATCCTTGATCTCATACATCCGGACAGACGGACGGACATGGCTAGATCAACCCGGCTGTTGTTGCTGATCAAGAATATATATACTTTATGGGGTCGGAGATGCTTCCTTCTAACTGTTACATACATTTGCACAAATACATTATACCCTTTTTACCCATTTTTAATGGGTTCAGGGTATAAAAAGAAGGGGCGGAACGGAATGTTTGCATTGAAATTTCGGTTTATCAGCAATCAAATGTCATATTTTGTATTTGTTGAATGATTCATTTGATTTGTTGCTGATAGTCCAGAGGTTCAAACGTTGACTCACGTGGAGTAAGCACATTTGTTTATTAGATAGGCCGGCGAGTGGTATTAGTAACACGTTTGTGGACTGAAGTGTACAATAAATCCATTAAGAGCAGCGACTCACAATTGTTGTAAACAGTTCTGTTTGAGTTAAGAGAGAAGCGCCAATTACACTTTAATCTCTTGTAAAAGTAAGCTTTAATTTTGTTATCACACAACTTTAATATATATGCATATATATATTAAAGTAAACCTATCCGAAATTCGATTAATTAAACTACTCATAATTGCGCTTTCAATTTTATATAAAAAACTAATTATTTTTATTACTTATAAACAATCAAAATACAATTTGTTTTACAAAATAATACTTTAGTTGCGGCCTTACATTTTCTTTAATTCTTTCACTCTTGTTTATTTATTTTTGTTCCTTTCCAACAACTCTTGTAAATACAACGCACAAAAATCCGCATCATCGACGTGTCTGCGTTTCAGTTGTGGGAAAATAGTATTTGTGTCAGATTTTGTGCGAGTTTTTCGATAGGTTTAGGATAAATGTTTAAAAGCTTACGAAACATGACTAGAACTAGGTGATAGAATTATAGTAGTTAGTATATAGACTATATTTAATGCATTTCGTACTGATCGGTAAGCGTTTGTCGATTGCAGCCAATGTGCTCTGTAAGCGAAGCGTTTGCATATTTGGCTTGGTGCAATTTATTGCTCTTATTATTTTTTTTTTTTTGTCATTTTGTTTGTTTTTGGCTACAAAAATATTATACATACAATACTTTTATGAGGCTCAAATGCGCTTAACTGATAACTGATGCATGCCGAGTGCCTATGCATGTATGTATGTAGATGTATATATCTAAATATACATATATATTTCTATATATATATATATGTGTCCATATGTAAATGTATATGTATAGGCTTGTGAATGTATATATGCATGTATAAATAGAATTTGGTTAATCTCAATGTTTAGGCCACTTAAAAGGGTTCGCCTTCACCAGCGATTAATGTAGAACTGATTGATGCCCATCACATGCTTCTCCTCGTGATACTTTTGCAGGATATGTGTGATACAAGAGGTGGTATCATTATCGCCGCGCCACACGCGTATCGCATTCTCGTTCTCCAGTATAGCCAAAAAGGCTGGACAAAGAGAGCAGAAAGGAAAATGATTAGATTAAATATTGGGAGTAAATATGAGTAAATATATAGCAAAAAGTAATTTAACAATATTTCAACCCTAGATTTGATTCTTAATTGCTTCATTTATCGTATAATAATAGTTATAGGATAGACATAGATCCGGGTACTAAATCGGAATCAAGAAGTCTGTCTATGTATATTATATATAAGATATAGCTTAGAACCTAAACATAGCGGGAATCGATATGTTTTTCCATTTATAATACATAATCGGAATAACGCGAAGTCTGTCTACTACAGTAAAAGCGCCCATAGGAAAAATATTGCTCTGTATAAACCTAAAATAACGTACAGTTCATATTAAGGTAAATATCTAATACCTATATTATATTATCGTATGCATACTAGTCTACAGTTAAAAGAACGTTGTAGTTAATGTGTCAAGATATTCCTTAAAGAAATCTAAAATTCTTTGAGATTATATATTGGGCTTTCTTAATAATTTATAACTGTTCGTAATTAGCCTCAAAATTCGTGGTTTCTCCAAATGTCTTAACAGTAGCATTATATTAAAAAGGATTCTCAAGCTAAAGATAGCTAGATCTATAAATATAAATATAAATATATATAAAAATATAGCCATGCAACTTTCCAATCTAATAATCTAGTTATATGCCCGGTTAAAGAATAAATCTATAGAGTATGCACGTACCCAAAAAGGTTTTTGGATTGCTGAGCGTCATTTGCACTTGCGGCATTTCGAGTATTACTTTAAGAATTGGTGAATCTGGTGCCAGACCCTCCCGAAGCTCAATCACGCTAGCCGAACGATTCTCGCAGAGCCAGTCGCAGGCGGAGGCCTTGTTGTTGCCCGTCTTCTTAAGCGCCGATAGGACAGCGGCCTCTTCAAAGCCCATTTCGGTAAGCGATTCGACAATCTCATCACTTGGCGGCGCATCGCGATGACTGTAAATCCGCACAATTTGCAACAGAGCAGCGGTATTCTCAATGGTTTCCTAAAGGGAAACATGTTATGAACACATATAGTTGAATTCGACTGCAATCATATAGCTACATTATCGGTGACAATGGTTGAGGGTGAAATTGAGGAGGCGCTTTGCTGCATATTCATCGCCGGCTGCGCTGGCTGCTGTGCATCATCGTCTCGTTGATTCTGTATGAGCCACTCCAATGTGGTTGAGTAGATGCCATTGTTGGAACGCAGAGCCTGGGCGGAGACCTCACGTGTGAAGCCCATGTCAACGAGGCACTGCAGCGTGTCCGCCTGATGGTTACGCCGGTTGACCAAACGCTGCTTCAGCATGCTAATCAAACGTGGCGCATACGGGCCGGCGCCAATAATCGCTGCCGAGGCCTGAGCCAGCGAAATGAGCACCTTGCGTACATCGTATTGTATCTGGGAGCGAAAAATGGATTAGGCATGAAAATGAAAGGGTAGAAATGTTGCTCAGCACCACTCACATTTGACTGCTGAAAGATCTCATTGATGTCAATGATGGGCAACATGTTGGTGTTGTTGTGCACAAATCGAGTGGCGCTCTCCAGCAGGGCATCGTTGGGGCCAGGCACCTCGCGGGTGCGCGTCACTGTGTGAGAGAGCGTATTGCGGCGTGGCGACAATATAAACGTCTCATTGTTTCGCACATGGAGCTGGGCGAGCGTCTGGGACTCGTTGAGTTCGCCGCCAAAGTACTCGGCACGATAGAGACGATAACGTGGATTCAAATGCCGCACATCGGGCGCAAACAGCTGTATGGAATCGGGATCATCGCTCAGTTCCAGAATGACCTCACTTTTCAGATCGTTCAGGCGCTTATTCATGTCCGTCTGAAAGATGAGCACACGGGAGCTGGGACAAATGACGCGCACGGTGATTGTTTCGCCAATTTTGGCCGTATCCTCATCCGGCACAACCGTTGATGAAGCTGTTGCGAGCCTTGCATGGGTTTTTCTGTCAAAAGGGAATTAAGTTTGGGTTAAATGCAACGATTCCAATGCAGCTGAAAACTCACCTGAGAAACAAACTGCGCAATTTTTGCATAGTTTGTTTATTTTTGGATGGGTTGAACGGATTGGTAGCGTTTTTAGGTGTGGGGTGCGCAAATCCAACAGAGAATTTCGAAAGGATAAGTAGAAAAAAGAAAAAACAGTTAACTCTAATGATTACTTGACTTGGCAACTTACGTATTCGCCTGCTCCGCTTTCCTTGCTTTTTCCTTCTGCAACTGCAGCTCCAATTGGATGCGTCGCCTGCGCGCCGGCGAGGGGGTGCGCAATACGCAACCGCCGCTGCCGCCAATGAGATCCGTTTGCGTTTCCGTTTCCGCTGTCTGCACAGGCACCGAACTGCTGGAGGCGCCGCTGCGCAGGCTAAGTCTGCTGCCCTCATCGCTGCCGCTGCCACTGGCGCTGGCGCTGCTCGCTGTGCGTGGGCTGGTGGCACTGGAGTTGGGTTCGGTTTCGCTGCCCCGTTGCTTGCTGCGTGCTAACCACTTGGCGCGCTTCTCGTTGAATTTCTCGCGCATCCAGGGTATCATATTGTGGCTGCCATTAAGTGCGTTTTGCCTGTTTTTACATTGTGTTTCGGTTTTTGCACAGTTTTCCCAATTCACCAAAATACAAATAAAGTGCACAGCTGTTTGCAGCGTTGCCACATCGGTGGACTTGGTGTGGAACCCAAAATATCAAAACTGCCACTACAGTTAAATTTCACAAAAGGCGGTCCAACAGCAGTTTATTTGTTAAAAACAAAAAATATATTTAAATAAAAAATACATCAGCTTCTAATTTTAATATGGCTTCAGCTATCGGCAACATTGTGCATGCAAACAACAATTATTCATATTTACGATAACAAACATTTGAAATTTGTGGATTTTGTGTAGTGGTTCCAACGCGTGCGTGTGAATGGCCGAATGGCGATATAAACGGCAAAGCAACTCTGCATTTTTTGGCTTCTCTTTTATTATCCACACACATTCGTGTCGGTCGTTGCGGTTCTTGGCATAGTCATTTGTAGAACGCGCAAATCAAACTGTAAAAGGGAAACCGAAAATGTCGAATACACACTAGAAGCAGAAAAAATTCAACGCAATTTCATCAATGCAGCGCGCGCGTCCATCATACATATGTATTAATTATTAAATGAATAGTGATTTTTGTTGTGCATGGCGTGCGTCTGTCAGCGAGCGAGCCAGAGTCACGTAGCATAAAAAAAGAAGCAGGCCAGTAAAAGAAAAAGTTACATGTGGGTATAGAGGCGAATATAATATGAAAGAGATGAGCATAAAGAAGACAACGCGCGACAACGAAAACGAAGATTAAAGCACACACAAAGCGCGACACAAATAACAAATACAACACAAGAAAAGCAGAAAAATAGTGCTTGAAAAAAGCCGGAACGACACAAATGAATGGGCCTCAACACTCGTACGCTGCCAAACTACATACATACATGTGCACACATATGCATACAACACACACGCATACACTTGCGCCAACAACACCACCACCACCACCACAATTACAACACAATAACAACAAGAGCAACATACACATAACGCAACATCAATTTGTTTGAAACCAAAAGCTTGGCCCAACTACAATTAAACAGCCAGAAGCGCAGGTAAGCGGCAGTAAACATAAGTTTTTAGCAACAAACCCCCAAATAAAAGTTCCTAATGCAGCGCAATTTTTTCGCATGTGTGTGTATGTGTGCGCATGAGTGTTTTTTTTCTTCGGCTGTCATATACCTGTGTTTGTGTGTGTGTGTGTGGGTGTCTATCTCTGATTTCTGATTCCGTTTTGATTTGCTTTTACGGTTGCGTTTTGTTTATGTTTGTAATATGTCGACAATTAGCTTGCACTTTTGCCATCTCTAAATAAAAATAAATGATATCTACGCATTTGTTTATATGAGCGAGCAGCAACAACAACCAGAGAAAAGCTCTCACTCGCGCGTTCATCAGTGTGGCCAGCTCTGCGTGCAGGCAGTGTTGCTGCGCTCAGCTATTTTTTGTTGTTTTTTTTTTTGTTAATTTACCGCAATCAGCTCATTTTGCGCTCATGTTTCGGTTAATTAGAGTAGAGTGAAGTAAATATTTATGAAAAAGTGAGGCAACATTATCTCTTTGTCGCAAAACTCGAATACATACATATATTATGTGTTTCATAAATTACTTAAATTCAATCGCAGAAGCATGTCAAAATACTAAACTAAAATGAACGAATTCAAAACAAACCCAATTTGTTTTTTGCTACCCGTTTATAAAGCTTTTTATTTTTTTTTATAACATCTAACTAGTTTTTATGGCTTTTCTTTTGTTAGTTCTCAAAGGCGGCAGCACTAACAGCATTTGCAAAAGCTGCTTGTGCTTTGGACTTTTTAGTTTGTTTGTTTATATTGTTGTTGTTGGTTTTGTTGATTCTTATGGCCAAACATCTTATCGCATCGAAAAAATTGCATTCTGACAGAGAAAGAGCCATAAAAGCAATGCTGAAATTGCCGGAAGACAAGTTTTCTTGATGGATACTTTGTGCTTGGAAAAAAGTTGAACGAATTCTAATGCAATTTGTTTATTTATTTTTGTTATTTTGTTTTTTTTTTTCTTTCTTTTTTTTTTAATTTCAGCATTTTAGTATTGTGCGCAGCGCTAGCGGGCTACATATGTAATTCCATTTATTGCTAGAACAGCAACAACTGCAACTGCAACCGCAGCAGGCAACTTAAATTTTAAGATTATAAACAAACAACAAAAAACCAGCTAATTGTAAGACTTTAGTTAGGTGAGTAACAAATGCTTAACTGATGCCCCTATGAACACAGCGTAATTTGGTTTAAATAATTACAGTAATTAAGCATAGTAACAGCATGTGGAATTCCGAACCAACACATCGCCAGCAGCAGCAACAACAACAACAACAATATAATGGCAACACTACCTCGGCGGGGGGAGGCGGGCAGCCTGCCAAACAATTGGGCATGACATCGGCCATTAGCCTGGCCGAGCCTCGTGCCGAGGATCTGCAACGCACAGAGGAGCTTAGCAAATCTCTGGAGCCGTACAATGTCTTTGAGAGCCAGGATGAGCTGAATCATCGCATGGAAATACTGGCCAAGCTGAATACGCTGGTCAAGCAGTGGGTCAAGGAGATATCCGTTAGCAAGAATATGCCCGAGGCGGCCGCCGAGAAATTGGGCGGCAAAATCTACACATTCGGCTCATATCGCCTTGGCGTGCATCATAAGGGGGCCGATATCGATGCGCTGTGCGTGGCGCCGCGTAATATTGAGCGTACCGATTATTTTCAGAGCTTCTTTGAGGTCTTGAAGAAACAGCCCGAGGTCACCGAATGCCGTTCCGTCGAGGAGGCCTTCGTGCCGGTCATCAAAATGAATTTCGATGGCATCGAAATTGATTTGCTATTTGCGCGACTCTCGCTCAAGGAAATACCCGATGATTTTGATCTGCGCGATGATAATCTGCTCAAGAATCTGGATCCGCGTTCGGTGCGCAGCCTGAACGGCTGTCGTGTCACCGATGAGATACTAGCCCTGGTGCCCAATATTGAGAACTTTCGCCTGGCGTTGCGCACCATCAAATTGTGGGCAAAGAGTGAGTTGTGGCATAAATAGTATAGGCATATTTATATTAATTGATCCACGCTTATTCCCAGAGCATGGCATCTATTCAAATTCGCTGGGCTATTTTGGCGGCGTCACCTGGGCCATGCTGGTGGCACGCACGTGCCAGCTGTATCCAAATGCTGCCGCCGCGACGCTGGTGCACAAGTTCTTTTTGGTCTTCTCACGCTGGAAGTGGCCCAATCCGGTATTGCTTAAGCATCCCGATAATGTCAATCTACGATTTCAGGTATGTTTGTGTGTGTGTGTGTGTGTGTGCCAGCTAAACTCGCTTTAACGTTTTGTTTATGTTTAGGTCTGGGATCCGCGTGTTAATGCCTCGGATCGGTATCATTTGATGCCGATTATAACGCCCGCATATCCACAACAAAACTCCACATTCAATGTGTCCGAGTCAACAAAGAAGGTCATATTGACCGAATTCAATCGCGGCATGAGCATCACGGATGAGATCATGCTCGGTCGCGTCAGTTGGGATCGCCTTTTCGAGGCGCCCAGTTTCTTTTACAGATATCGTCATTTTATTGTACTGCTCGTCAACTCACAGACAGCCGACGATCATTTGGAATGGTGCGGTCTGGTCGAGTCCAAGGTGCGCCTGCTCATTGGCAATCTGGAGCGGAATCCGCACATTGTTCTGGCCCATGTCAATCCAAAATGCTTTGAGTTGAAAAAGGGCGCTGCTAGCGCAAACAATTCGCAGAATAACAGTGGCAATGAGGAGGATTTAAAGCAGCAGCCGGCACAAACCGCCGTCACCACGGCACCGTTCTGTTCGCTTTGGTTTATTGGCCTGGAGTTCGAGCGTTCCGAGAACCTCAACATTGACCTCACCGAGAGCATACAAAACTTTACCGAGCATGTGATTATGCATGGCGTAAGCAGCAGTTGACCATTTTCTTGTATATACCATATCTTAATACAAACATCATTGACCATTTCCAGTTGAACATCAAAATGCTGAAGGAGGGCATGGCCATTGACGCGCGCCATTTGAAGCGCAAACAGCTGTCGCTCTACCTGGACGCAGACTTTCTCAAGCGCGAACGCAAGTCCATGGAAAGTCACAACAATTTCAATAATACGCTGCTGGCGAATCGCAAGCGTCTGTCCTCGGAGCTGGCGCAATCGCAGGATCCGCTGCCACCGGGCCAGCAAACGGCAAGCAGCAATCGTGGACGCGACAGCGGCGGTGTTAAGAGGCAACGTTTGAGTGAATCGGTAAGTGTTAATTAATAAGATTTATATATTGAATGTTAGATTAATTTATGTTTAATTTAAATTTCTCTGCAGCTCATTGAGGACAATTCGAATGCCTCTAGCGACACGGGTGGCATGACGCCCACCACGCCCACAGCTGCGCAAATGAATGCGCCCAGTTTCAAGGCAACGAGCAAGAATGGCTCGGATAGCAGCAACTGTGTGGACAACACGGAGCAGGCAGCAGCAGCAGCAGCGTCCGTGCCGCATAATAATGGCAGCAGCAGCAACAACAATGCTAGCAGCAACAACAATGTTAGCAGCAACAACAGCAGCACAACGACAGCTGAGGTAGCCTGCTCGTGACAACCGCCAATGCCACAAGCACAGCATCAGCAGCAGCATCAACAGCCACAACAGCAACAGCAGCCGCCGCTGCCGCCACCGCCACCGTCTCATCATCATCATAAATTTCGCAAGAACAACAATGCGGCCGCGGCGGCTGCCTCCAATAGCATTTTTAACCAGCGTTCAATACTGCATGCGGCTTCTAGTCTAACGGCCGCTCTAAGCATAACGGGACACAAGCGCAAGCAGCCAGCAGCAACAACAACAACATCAGCAGCAACAACAACAACAACAATTGCTGCCAGCAACAGTAATAAAAATGGCAGCGGCAACAACACAACTACTTTATGCTACTACATTGATGACGATGACGACAACAACCAACAGCATCAGCAGCAACTGCAACAGCAACCACCTACCACCCGAAAACCACAACAGAAACAACAACAACAACAGCAACAATCAGCGCATGCTGCTGCTACTCGAGCCATGCCATCAACAGCAGCAACAACAACAACAACAACTGCAGCAGCAGCAGCCGCAACAGCGGCAACGACAATTTCTTGTAAGTTATTTAAATGTCTTTCATTACTCTCCGTTTTTTCTGTATTTGTAAATGTGACGCACAAGACTGTTTTCTCTCTATAAGAAACAAAAACTATTTCTACGCTTAAACAACAAAACGCATTCCTTAGCTAATAAAAAACTACACGATACCTGGCAAAAGTAAAGGGAAAAGAAAACAATTTAAATTTCAAGCAATAGATTTTAAAATGGTTTCAGATTTACTTGACAACATTTATTCCAACTTTTTTCAATAAATAAAATTAATAAGAGTAAAAAAAAAAAAAAAAAGAAAAACAATAAAATATGTTTGGTATTTTTATTTAACAAAATTGCAAATATTTGTGTTTTATAAATATATATTTGTGCCTGATATTCTTCCGTTTTTTACAGCTTTATCTGAACATTATTTAGAATAAATAAATGTTTGCACTTGAAAATTTCAATGAACTTAATTGTATTAGTACTAAAAACTGTATATTTAACTGTGTATTTATCTGATGAAATGATGTTCGTTTTATATTTGCAGTGTAAAAAGCTATTACATGTACCATTAAGGCTTAGTTTTCATAGTTAACCTACCCATTGATTTTCCCTGGCATTTTGATGTCACAAAACTGAATGGAAGTCCCTATATTTTATACAAAACGGTAAGTTTTCAATAAACTTAGTCGTTATACAAAATACTGGCTAATATGCTTGTTTTTTTTTATTATTAGGTTTCCATTTTAAAGCTGCAGAGTTTTGTTTTTACTTTTAGCCCTCAACGCAATGCGTTGGGCATATGCATACATACCATAGAAAACGGACAACAACTACATGACTAAAACATCAACGACAACAACAACAACAACTTTTGAGGCGGCCCGAAGAAAGCATTTCGCTAACATTTGTCTTAGTGTTTTCTCCCAATAATATTGTTGTACATCTTTTTTACTTCCCACAGCTGGAGTATGGAGAAGTGTCTAGAGCAGCGAGAGAGATAGAGAGAGAGAGAGAGAGTGTGTGTATGAAAAGGAGACAGCTAATGGCACACAACAACAAGAACAACAACAACAACAACATCAACAACAAAATGAATGAAACAAAGAAACAAAACAACAACAAGAACTACAACAAGATCAGAACCTATTTGTGAATTTAGAATCAACTCGACTATATTCTATATCTTTTTTTGATTTCCAATTTCACCTTGTTTTTTCAATCTTTGTTTTCTTCTTCTTCTAGTTGTACGCTGAAAATTTGAAACAATTATGTTCGTTTTTCTAAGAAATGATAACTGAAAAAAGGTAATAACAAAAAATATATAATTGAAATGAAGATATTGATTTAATTTTACCAAATAAACAAACAAAAAAAAAGCAACAAAAAATGCATAGCGAAAGCTAAAAAAAAAAATCTGGTGTTTTTATTTATTGATGGAAATTACTGTGGGCGGCTATTTGAGGTTCTACGAGGGAAGGGTCCCATTTGCTAAGGATATTAAAGTTTTTGTTTAAAGATTATTTTTAGACATTCTTCAGTTTGTATAGTTGGTAGCCCCGGTACAGCATAAAGTTGAAGATGGCACACGAGAACTTTCTTTGTCTATAAAGAGAAATAACTTGATGGCTGTTAATTATCATGGCTATACGATCCGACAGTTCAATGCTCCAGCCTTATGCTTGATTCCAGCTACGATTGAAATTTTAATAGTGGATATGGACTTGGACTAAGGATAACACATGAAGATTTTCCCAATTTATTTAATCACTTTTATTAAAAATAAAATTAAAGTAGTAAATCAAATTAAATTGCAATTTCTAAATGAGTTATGAGTTTTTTAAGAAATTGCGGAACACAGATTTCTTATTATTATAATTATTATTAGTATTAATTTTATCACAATTATTTTTAGTTATAATTATTATGATTTTAAATTTTTTAGTCCTAGGGTGTTTGGTATGAAGCATTAATACATCCTACTTGAACTGAAGGATTTGTAATACAAAAAATAATATAAATAATAATTTAGCATGATAGGACAACAACTGAATGTAACAGCTAATAAGATAAAGACACTAAAATAATTGAAAAAGAATTAAATTTAAATATAATATTTATATAATAATAATAAAGAAAGAGTTTTTTATGAAAAAGTTTTTGAAAGAATGCAATTTCTTATTTCCAAAAGTTGATTATCTGCAGTAAAGTGTCGAAACTGGAAAGTGGAATGTTTGCAGGAAGGAGTCGGAGTGGAAAGTGGAGAGTGGAGAGTCTACTAGAAAGTCTTTGGAAACTTGAGACTGTTACGACTTTTGCCAGACATTCCACTTTCCAGTTGTGGCTCCTTCCTGCAGACTTATGGAAAACGGAAAATGAACGTCTGCTAAAAAAGTAGAAACTGGAAAGTGGAATGTTTGGAAATTGGAAAGTGGAAGAATATCTGCTTGAAAGAGTCGAAGGTTTCTATTTGATCTTGCCTTAGGAAACTTGATACAGCTTCGACTCCTTACAACAGTAATTCCAGTTTCGACGCTTTTCTGCACAGACCCCACTTTCCAGTTCCGACCCCTTAGAAATAGATCAAAACTGGAAAGTGAAATGTCTGTTGGAAAGATGCGAAACTGTACCACGTTACTTAAGGCAAAATCACATAGAAGCTGGCAGAAAATCAAACGTCTGCTCACTTTGCCTTTCATCTGTTCTAGAAATAAGTGTGCGCCTTTAGGTAGAATTTCCACGCAAAATACCAGAATTTACCACTCATTTCCATGAAAAGCGAAACCAGCAATAGTTTAAAATAAATAGACATCAAGCCTAGATATGGGATTAAAGGGGATCAGCAAATCAAACATCTGTGAAAAGAACACAAAGACATAAATAATAATTTAATTAGTAAAATTATAGATCTGTAATAAAACCCATCTGGAATTGGAGGAACACTTAAAGAAAATGTAAGGCAATTAAAGGAAAAAGTATTTCCAAATATTTATATGATCTTAAGTGTCGTGTTTAGTTATAAATTTTGTGCCAACAGGTGGTCCGGGCTCGTGGTACAGTACGCGAAGGACTCAAGCACGGTAGCACAATCTGCACATGCCGCACACTTGCGTACAGTCAATACCAAAAGCTATGCGGCAAGGACGATCGTTGGGTGGAAGAGCATAGAAAGAAAAACAACTGCGCTTCGTGCTAACTGATCAATAAACCAAGCGGCGATCCTTTTTGGTCCGGGTATAGGGACCTAACCTAATTGCACTTCGGCGAATTTAAGCCGCGACACAGCTGCGCGTTTTTACCCAGAATGTGCGGGATTAATCCGTTTATGGCCACGGATTAAGTTGCAAAATTTTTCAACGAAGGTCAACTGCGAGTTCCAGGGAAAGCGCCGACTAAGCACAGGTAAATCTAGGTAAGAGCCGATAAGCCGACCTCAGGTACATGCACGTCCGGACTATATAAGATCGGGCTGCGGACGTATCGAACATCAGTTTGCATTCGAGTGTCAATGTGTAAGGATCCGGCGTAAAGAAGAAGCCCAATATAACAAATATTATATGGTAAACTTTGTTCAGTTTTGCCAGGCTCTTTTTGTGCGCATCACTGGGTGAAGTTTGTCGTATAATCGAAAAAAGAACAGCGCAAAAATTAAATATTATTACATACAAATACCAGGATCTCATAGCTCTGCTTTTGGGATGCATTTTGTGCGGTTATGTCTGCCTCCAAAACCCATCACTGGGCAAAGTGTGTCTCAAAATTTTGGCTACTAGAGAAAATAACGCAGCTCCGATATTCCAGTGTTCCAGTGTTTCAGTTCCAATATTCCAGTATTTTAAAATTAAATGGCGATTGTCGGTATGGTCGCTTTTTTAAACAATACACCATTATCCATATAAAGTGACTAGACCGAACACTCGTGCTATAATTTTAAAATGTTCAACGTATATAAAAATCGCAAGTTCTCGATTTGAATTCCGGCGCAATATACATCTATATCATATAGAGGTTGCAATTAGTTTCTTTGGTCGTCCAGCCTTAGGTGATTTCTCTGATCATAAAGCTAGACAACCATTGAAGTTCGTTGTGGCATGAGCAGCGGCTATAATCTGACTATATATATCTGATATTCTCGTGTACTACATATTGGGCCATGCGCTAAAAGGAACGATCGTTGTGATATGCGTTCATTAACCGTTACATATCACAGTGATTTTCCTTTATAGCGCGTGCAGCCCGTCAAGCAACTCGATATACGATCTATATCCATTGTCTATATTATACATAAACCAGCTATATCGCGCAGTTATCTGTTTATAGCCTTTAAAGTAGAGAGAATAGACGCTGTGCTGTATGTTTTGCGTATTGTCTATATCACAGTGGCTGTTCTTTTTGTACCTGAAGCGCCGTACAACATTATTTCCTTAAATTGTGAAAGTTTCATAAATATTTGCTGACAATTCTTTATGTGCTATGTTCAACCGCAGGGAACTGCTGCTGCTGATATACTGTATATATTATATCGCTTCCATATCACAGTGGCTGTTCTTTTTGGTTGCATCGCAATTTACAACGATTTGTCTCCTGAAAGTGCCTTTATTATTAACTAAAGTGTGCAATTTGTTCAGCTTAATGGCGCTCGTCAATTGTTTAAAAGGAAGAGAACGTTCGCTGTTGATGTAGTCGACCTTTGTACTCTTTATATCACAGTGGCTGTTCTTTTTTGTTTAGCAATTTGTCAACTTAATTCATCAAATTAGTTAATTAAATAAATAATTAGTTAATTAAATAAAACAAAATGTTTTATATCATTTTATTTTTTGATCAACCCTTTGTCAACTTTGGTTATACATTATTAATAAAAAAAGTTAATAAAACAATATTAAAATATATCTAAAAATGATTTCGTTTTCCTTACACAATTAGTCAACTTTATTAATAAAAACAATTGTTAATAAAAAAAATTCATAATTTTTAATAAATATTTAATACCTATTTTTTGTTTAACAATTAGTCAAAATAGCTCATTATAAATTATTTAATACAAACAATACTTTAGTCGACTTTAGTCACAGTTTATCAATAAAATAATAGGTAATAAAAATAGTAAATTAATTATTAATAAATATTTAAATACCATTTCGTTTGGCTTACCAATTTATCAACTTTATTCATAAAGTAAAAGGTAATACAAATAAAAATTATAATTATAGTCAAGTAAATAAAAAGATAAAGCAAATACATTAAAAAGTAAATTAAATTTATTTTTAAATAATAATTAAACTATATTAAACAGTCAAGTAAAGTCAAGTAAATATTAAAATTCTATTTTCTTTTCTTAATCATAGTCATTACACATATGATATTTTTCATCATTTTGGCATTTTTGTCAAGGCATTATTAATATTATACAATTTACTAATATAAATTAAAATATTTATAAGCGATTAAATATTATTAGTTTGACTTTTGTTTATATTCGGCATATTCTGTCAATGTCGTTAATAATTATTGCAAAAAAAAATAGTTTTTTTATGAAATATGTAGTTTATTATTTTAGGCCATGCGGAATTATATGTGTATTTGAGAATAAAATTGGAAAGCTTTAAGCCTTTGCGCTTAATAATAAAATAAACATTAAAATTATAATAAAGATCAGAGGTATCGCTAGAATAAAAACAAACTCTTAACAATACAATCTTGAGTTAATAGGCATATTTCCACGCACATTGAAAAACTTGCGACGAGTCGCTTTTTTTATAGTGGAACATTTTATTCTTACTTCCGGCGCTTAGTTTCCTTTTCCTATTCCTATTCCGTTAGCCAGACATAATGTGGCCAGGCACGTGTAGCCATGTGGCATGCATTGGTGGCATGCAACAATGGCGTCGACATTGCCAGCCATTATATGCAGCCATGTGCGTGTGTGTGTGCATGTGTGGCACACAGGTAGCTGGCTGTCAATGAATGTCATTTTACTTGGAAACGCCCCCAAACGCCTCAAATGCCACACTTTGTTGCCAAACACGTTCACGCCGCATTTTTCGTGGCATTTGTGACAGTTGCAATGCCAATTGAACAGTTGAATAACGTTCAGAGATTGTTAAAGAACTTTAAAATATAGCTTGCTAAACATGTTTTTAATTAGTCGAATTTAATCTGAAATGAAATCTATATTTATATATAACATATAAGCCCGAATCTTAAGAGCTAGGAATCTTACAGCCCAAGCGAAAATAAACAGCATCAACATCAATCAACATCCATCGTTGAAATAACGAGCGGAGAAGTCGCTGGCTCAAAGTTAACATTCAGTTTTTAATGCTGGGAAGCTTAATTTGAAGTCCAATTTGGGGCAACTTACAAGCGGTGAAGTCGCTGGCTCAAATTTAACATCTATCAAAATCAATCGTAAGCCTGTGTGGCTTTGCTGTTTGAGCGTTGAACTAACAATTGGAGAAGTCGCTGGATGAAATTTAACATTCATCAACACCAATCGTAAGCCAGCGTGGTTTTGCAGTTTGCGCGTTGAACTAACAAGCGGAGTAATTGCTCGCTCAAATTTAACATTATTTTATTTCTTAATTTTGAACAATTCATTAAAACTTGCATTTTTTTATATCTTTACATAATAATTTGTTTGCAACATATTTCCTATAGAAACTGGAGAAACCTACTGAAACTCGTAGTTACTCATTCTACTTTGCTAGCAAAGCGATACAAATAATTCTCGACACGGATCTTGGCACGCAGCTCCTTGCGTGAGGTGGTCTCGGGGGCGGCGGTGGTTCCGTTGTGATCGTGAAAGAAACCACAATAGCGGGCGGGCACAAACTGTTTCATTTGCTGGTGCTTGCGATAGCGCTCCACGACACTCAGGCTGCAGTGCTTGATGGCGGACATCTCCTCCTTCATGCACTTGCGGCACATATCCTTGTCGGTGGCAAAGCTATGGAAATAATCGCCTTTGGGACGCTCATGACAGACCAGGCACTGGGCCACATTATTGGGGCCGCAGAAGACGGCCACCGCGGGCCAGATAATGCGACGGGTGCCAAAGGCGGTTTCCATTTTCCAATATGGATATTTGTTGTGGATCGAGTAGGTGGAGGCACTGCGTCAGGCGGGAACAATTGTCTATCCTTTGAGCACCTTATTTTTGGCATTCACTGACTTACCCGGGAGTTACCCATTTGGGTTCCGGCACCACATACTTGTCGAAGGTGTAGCCAGCGCGGAGTATCCAAGGTGTTGCCTCATAGGCGCCCATGGGTGGAACAATCTTCTCCGGGTCGATGGGCAGACGGGGCGTCTTGTTGGCCAGAGCAGAGAAGCCAGCATTGGAGGGATACTGCAAGAGTTTATTTGAGTGAGAAGGGGTGGTAAGAAGAATAAGAAATAGAGAGAGAGAAAGCCCGAGAGACAGATGTGCATACGGGTTAGATAGAAGGAGAGAGGCAACCAGACAGATATGCAAAAGGAAAGGGAAAGAAAAGAAAAATAGTAGAGAAGAACGAGAAAAAAAATACAGAAGAAAGGAAAGAAAGAGACAGACAGGCATGCAGAGGGAAAAGGAAAGTAGAGCAGAGCAACTGTAAAAATATCAAAAGAAAATGAAACAGTCAGAGGAAAGTGAAAGAGAGAAAGACATAAATTCAGTGGGGGCGAGAAGGAAACACAGAGAGAAAGAAATTAACGAATAGTTTCAGTAAAGAGATAAAAAAAACTGAAAATTTAAAAAAAGGGAGGAAGACAAATATACAAAGACACAGAAGTTGAAACGAATTAAATAGTTAAAAGAGATCAAGAAAACAGAAAGAAGAAAGTGAAAGAAACCGGAGGCTAGAAAAAGAAGCAAATTTAAAACTCAGAAAGGAGAAAGACAAAAAGTGGAAGAAAGAGAGAAAAGCATATGCTGTGAGCGAGAAAGATAGACAGATATACAATAGGAAAGAAATGGAAGAATGGAGAAATAAAAGAGATAAATAAAATACGGAAGAAAGTAATAGAAACAGAGAGCGAAGAATTATTCGAAAAAGTGAAGAAGTAAGCAAAAAGCTTAAAAAGATACAAAACAAAATTGAAGAAAGTGGAAGAATAAGAGAGAAGCATAAGAGGCCTGTTATGCAGGAGATTAAAAAAAGTCTGAAGTGAAAGAAAGAGACAGGTGGATGGAAGGCAGACGAAGGTAATGCGAACTAACGACAAATTTGAAGAAACAAAGAAAAGTAACAGCAAGAAAGGCAACTTCAAGAAAGAAATTTATGCTTACTAATTACGTTCGCTGCACTTACTTTAAAGCCAATAGGCTTGGAACAGTCGTAATCAAGTGGACTGGGTTGTTCGCGTCCCTCCGGCAGATTGGATCTCATGAAGCTGGTCAGGAAGGGTCCACTGACAGGCATCACCTCGCGATCCATGGTCGTGCCAAAGGCCACCTTGGGCACCACAGGCGGATTGACAACATATTCAAAGCCTGTTGAGAAAAGAGAACAATTTGATTAAAACTTTTGTATGGAATGTCAGTCAAGGAATGCCACCTCTGGCCCGGCAGCGTGCCAAGATCAGGCGCGTCTCAGAGCGCTGACGACGCAGCTGCTCCCGTTCCTGGGCGTTTGGCTGGCGTGCACGCATCCTGGGTCGCCGTCGCTGCTAGACTGAGCTTGAGGCCGTGAACTGGCAAATTGATGGCCCTGTCGATGGCTGACTGAAAGCCAGGTAACGTGACGGCAGAGGGCATGTCACGCATGGCACGCACCTGCCCCAATACCAATCTGTGCACCTGCTATCAATGCAAAATCAATATGACAAACGTGTTTCCACAGGCGACGCGGCATTAGCCAAATGGAGTTCTGATTCCCCCCAGTCTAGACAGCGTTCTATTTGCTCAACTTTGACCCAATTCCCTCTGAGTCATGGCTTTAATCACTTTTTGTGCATATTATTTTTATGTGGTTCTACTTTGCTATTGATGTATAGGAAATGGTTAGAACGTTTTACTAAGAGAAGAGTTCCATTTATGCTCCAGATATATGGAACAATATATATATTACATATTACATATGTAATTTGAATATATTCGACAATATTTCTTAAAACTACAAAAGTACTCAAGATATTTACATATTTCTATATATAATACTGAGAGTTCTTGATCTAAGTAGGTTTTCTATAGAAATATAGGGCGCAGGAACAAATAAATAGCTAAGATTAACTGAAGCAATTACGTTTTTGAACTTAATTCGAACTAATTATAGAGTTAGGAGCAGATCTTATTGTCAAATAGGTTAGGATTGACAATGTTTCCAACTATATTCGATCTATTTTCGAACTAAATATAGAGTTAAGAGCAGAGCTTATAACTTATTTTCTGCTAAAGTCTACCAAAATCAGCAAACCAGACTCCTATGGGAAAAGAAGGAATATAAATCTTAAAGAAATAGAAAGAGTGAAAGATAAGGACTCAGGACTGACTAATAGACAACTATAATAACTCGGGAACAACAAAAGTAAGCACGCACAAATTTGTTACCCAGGTTCTTTTAAACAGTATTAAATGATATGTTTACATTTGCATACATATTTGAAAATAAATGACATATTAATTGCAATATCTATATAAGTATCTGCCTTATATGGCTTACTCACCCTCCATGATGAGCTCTCAACTTTTTAACAATTGAACAGTCTCTGAATAAAAGTACTTAAAATTTATAAAAGTAATAATAACACGCGACGTTTTGTCTTCGGGGCAATTGACAAAAATAAACAATTTGAACAAATTGTACAAATTGACAGGCAGAGTCGTAGACATATTTACAAAAGGCATGCTGCCAACAGAAATTTGCTAGTGAAATAGTTGAGCAAACATTGGAAATGTGGCATGCAACAGGCGCAGTCGGATGGCAGAATAATGCGTTGCATTTAAATTCAGATGTCGAGTCGGATATACGAGCCTAAGATACACACAAGGAAACTTTTAAATGGCTTTTCCAGCAATTTTCCAAGTGGGTTGTCCGGAAGTCTGGGCTGGGCTGGGCCGGGCGACTGGTTAGGCTGGGCTCGTTGCAACAACCGCAAAGTGTGCACCTACAAAATGGCAGAATGGCTGCATGACATTAATGCCAGTTAACCCCAAACGTTGTCCTCGTCCTCGTCGTCGGCGGCGTCGTCGTCAGCAGCAGCCATGGCTTTGGGTTTTTCGGCAGCAACCAGCTCCTGGCAACCGCACCGCCTCCTACCCCCACCCGCCCTTTTTGGCCAACGCTCACGCACATGAATGCTAATAGCGCAGGCGGCAACAGAGACAGAGGCTGGGGCAGATGCCCTGACAGGCAGCACGCAGAATTGCACAACCGCAGCGCAGCCACAGAAGCCATGCAATGGCCCCGCCCACCTGCCTACACAAACCGCCCACGCGCACAGTAGCCTCACACTGCCGAATACGCTAACCTATACAATTATTCAAAGGGTATTGAGTAGTTTACCGAATTGATTAATTATATTTAAAAACTAATTAAAAGCAGGACAGTGCTTAATTGTGAACGATTATAGGTGCGTGTGTGTGTGTGCTGCATTAAGCACGGATCAGCGCGCTGGCAGAGAGCGCTTATCCGAAGAGAGAGAGAGAGTTGCAGATAATTAATTTGCTCACACAGCTGCTGGGCGCAGCTGATGCTTTCATTTCCGTTATATTGTTTTGGCTGCAGCCTGCAGAGCGCCAAATGTATGTGTGCGTGTGTGCGCGTGAGCGGGAGAGCAAATCCAAACGCACGCTGCAGTCAAGCTATTGGCGAAGTTGTCTATGATCCCGTTGTCTATAGTGTGAGCGGGAGAGTAATCTTAGAAGTGTCTAGCTCTAAGCTGTGGCAATATTAGAGTGTATGTCGGCTTAACGTAGGCGTGACATAATTGGAGCGATTTAGTCTGTGCGCGTCCGTCGTCTTGATGGGTTGTGATCGCCGCGCTTGTTTGCAAAATAGTTGTTATCTGCGATTAATAAACAACCGATTATTAAATGTGTGCGTTCGTGTCGCGAGTGTTTGTTGTATACATTATATCAATCTTTCTGTGTGCAGAGCTTTTTTCACATAGGCAAAAAAGGGCGCGGAGTTGTGCTTGAGCCGCTGCAGAGCTTTTGAGCGATCACGATAAGTAACGGAATGGAGAAAAAGCTGCGGCAGTAAAAGGTAAGTCAATTTGAACAGTTAAACAGTTTTTATTTATGAAATTGAAACTGTTTAACATGCAAAAAAAGGTTAAATTGGCAGAATATTTAACAAGTTATTTGTACAGAATGTGTACCACTGTGCAGCAACAGCGTGATGTGAGCTGCTTAATTCGTGCAAATAAAATGATTGTGCAACATATGTAACTGGTTCGCTTGTGGGTCTATTATTCCAAGTACAGTCACAAACAGTAAGTCCTTGCCTATGGGCGCACTTAGGGCTCAAAGCAGCTGCTTGGGGTGGACCAAAACCCAAACCCAACCCCAATCCTCGCCCGTCCTTAATATAGATGCATTCTGTTGCACGCTTGCTGCAAACTTGCAATGCAATTAAATTGTAATTTCACATTATTTAAGTGTTTTGCTGTGTAACATTTTGGTTAGCGAAATTTGGCAACGGGTTTTCGCTAGAGGATAAGGGGCTGGGGGGAGCTGGACTGAAAGTTCGTTTATTATGTCAACAATTAGTGTAATGCAAATTAAACTGTTGCAATTTGTCATAATAATTTAAATACAATGAAGCTAGCAAGTTAATTACTGTTTAGATATTGTTCAAAATTGTAATTCTCTCTTGGAAAATTGTGGAAAATTATTTACTTAGACTCTGTATGTGGCAGATAAAGTGTTTTTGTTTAAGGAGACGAATTGCAGTTTTACAGTTGATATACATTTTACAATGGTGTTCTTGGGGTATCACGGAATCTGTTATACCTTATATACAGTCGAGTTGAGGCGCGCAACATGGGTCGATAAAACATTTTTTAATATTTATAAGATATACATATATAAATAAGATAACTGAATTTAGAAACTGGTTGAAATAAGCTGTGACATTGTTTTGGGTTGATTTTTTATTTTTAAGTGTTATAAGGTGTTAAAAAAAATATTTAAAAAATATATGAAGTCATGTTTGAAAACTTGAAACAATAATTTAAAAACCTGCATTTATATAATTTGACTATCTTTCTCAATTTAGTTTTTATAGCTTCCCGAAGTTTTTTTTAATGTACTGGTTGAAATAAGCTGTGAGCCACTGTACATGAAATTACTTCAAAATATATCCTTACCGAATGGTTACCAGAGAGTCTCTCTCACTCTCTGTCTCTCTCTCTCTGTCTCTCTCTCTCTCTTTCTGTCTGTCTCCAATCGTCTCGCTTTCAATTATAAAAGAGATTGTTATCAGTCTACGAGAAGCACCTCAACACCAACTTATTTAAGGGCATTACGTTTTCGCCACATACCAAAAATATCCATTCCTACGGCTTGTGAATTGTTTTTGCAGGCAGTCTATAAAAAATGAAAACAGCTCAAATATTCAAATCAGTTTTTGGGAATTGCCAGAAAACTTCATGATTCCAAGTGGCATGTCCTACACAAGCAATTACAGCAACAATGGGGCGTGCAAATAAAAATGCTTCAGCTTCAGTTGTGGCTTTTCAATTTTGGCCAGGACAACATGGCCAAGGCAGGACATGGCAGCATCCAAAAACGTGGCCATAAATGTGCAATTCGCATGCAAAGCACAAAAACTTTGGGAGAAGGGGCGGAAGTGCCGCAGCAGCATCCTGGCATCCTGGCAGCAGCAGCAGCAACAAGGACATTGCTGCTCCTCTTGTTCGGGGGCGGCTGCTGTGCCTTTTGGCTAACGCAAAATTTGCCTCACAATAAAAACAAAACAATGACAGCTCACAAAACAGTTTAAGTCTATTTTGGGCCGGAAGTGCCGCTTATTACGCAGGATGTGGTTAACCGGAAATGAATCGAAATAAGCCAAGTGCGACGCACTTCCACCTCTTTTCTCTCGGTGTGTGCATGTGTGCTTGTGTTTGTATTGTGCCTGGGCTTAAGAGTGTGTGCCCAGAATTGAAGTGCATGGCAAACTAATTAAACATGCGCTTTAAGCTTATCGACTTTTGCATTCAATATCGCAATGCACTTTCGGCAGCCATTTAAACACTGTGCTACAAATATATGCTCATGTCTATCGAATAAACATACAATGTTGTATGACAAAATGTTGTAAGTAGCCTGTTTTATTCTAAAAAAGATTAAGAATTATCTCAAGCAATGCCCTTTAAAAACAATCTCCTTTGTCGTCATCAAATCATCGAATCATGTTGCACAGTGTAATTGTACAAGCTAATGCCTTTTTTGGGGGGGTAAGCACAAACAAACGAAGAACGTTGAAATCAAATTACAAGATGCTTCTGCCATTTGCCACATGCACTCAAATAGCATCCACCGAAGTCCGAAGTCCCTGCCCCACTCTCGGCTGACCCAAATGCCATGTGTGTGTGTGTGTGTGGTGCATTGCAGGGCAGCTAATCATGCTAATAAACACCAAGTCGCAATTGGCCAACTGGCAGTTGGCAGCTAGCAGCTAGCAACTGGCAACTGGCAACCGGCGAGTGGCAACTGCCACAAAAAGCATTCCATACTTACGGGCGACTATTGGCTGCCTTTTGCAGCATCATTTTGCATTCAACGTGCGCTGCTGCTGCGGTTGTTGCTGTTCCGGCTCTGGGTTTTTGCTGCAAATCATACAAAATTGCATTGATTATGCACTTGGCAGTCAATTGTGCCTTGGCCATTGCCATTACCAATTGGGCGCGATTTCGAGTGGACCATTAAAAGTCGAGCATTCAAGCATTCGAATACCTACTGTAAGCCAAAGAGCTGAAATAAAATATTCGGCGGTTGCAAAACTAATAGGGTTTATTGTTACAGCTGTTGGTTGCAAATTTGCTGAGAGAGTGCTTCATTGAAAACCCTCTAAAAACGCTTTTGAATTATTCAAAATTTTGTAGAAATCTACTTTAGCAATTCAATTTAAAGGGGAAGTGTGGATGGCTAGAAGTATTTATACGCTCGTTTTTTCAATCTGCATGCTCTCTTGAGCACTTAATTTGGCAATTTATTTCTTGTTATGCCTCCGTAACTTTTTTACCTGCAGCATGCACAGCAGTTGTACATACATATGTATATGTATACGATCAGAGCTTTTCACTTGATTAAAATCGATTCCCCTCTGTGCTACTTCCTTATGTTTTTTATAAGCAAAGATTAAGCTACACGTTCATACAGACTGAATAGTATCGAACTCTCTTTCTCTCTACTTATTATGCAGTTAGCCAATTCTCCTTTGTGTCGCATTCGTAAATGTTTCATTCGTTAAACTACTCACACGTAAAGAGTGAATCATTTTGAATACTATACTCCTTCCCTCTTTCCCTCTGCTACTCATGTTGTTTCTTTTTATTTCCAAACCTCTCTTCCTCTATCACTCTCTCTCCTTATCTGCCTTTCTCAGAGACAGAGAGAAATCATGTAGTTAGCCAATTCTCTTTTGTGTCGAAGTCTTAAGCATCTCATTCATTAAGCTACAGACATTCATTAACATACAGACTGGATAATTTGGATTTAGTCAATTATTATTTGTGTCGCATTCGTAAATGTTTAATTCGTAAAACTACTAACATATGTATAGTGAATCAATTCGAAATCCCTCTCTATCTATCTCTCTCTTTCTTCCCCTTTGTGTTGCATTCCTAAACGTTTTAGTCATAAAGCTACTTTGAAACCTCTCTCCTGCTCGTTATCTTTGTAACTAGGTTGATTGAGTTGTTACCCAATTCTCCTTTGTGTCGCATTCGTAAACGTTTTAACCTTTTAATAGAAACAGCAAACAGTTACTTATTTTGTTGACTTCTTTTGAAAGCTTAAGGCATCAAAGTCTGCAGCTAAAGTCATTCTTAACGTATTTTTCAACATCATGTTGCATGTCAGGGACAGAGATAAGCACGAAAGTTAGGCACGAATGCTCGTTGCATATCAGAGTAAAGGTAAATACAAAATTCAATTTGAAGCAATTGAAGTCTGGACCTGAGCTGCCCGTCTCCCCGTCTGCTCGTCCGCCTGTTCGATTTTGTTGCCGGTCCATGGGCAATTCGCATAGCATACGTTCTTATCTGGCCCCCAACTTGGCCGCAAACAAACTTCCTGTATCGATGCGACCACACGTACGGCTATTGCCACGCCCCCGCCCCATCTGGCTGCCCGGCGGGCCAATATCTAAGTGAAAACACAGATCAACAGCACGACAATCAGCAGAGGCAAAGGCAAAGGCAAAGGGAGCAAGGTGGAGGAAGGCGGAAGCTTTAGTCCCAGTCGTGGCACCTGCTCCGTAGGCAGCTTCAGACAAGGTAAAGACATGGCACAGCCCAGGGGCATGTCTAGCGGCCCAGTTCTCGCTTTCCTCTAGCACTCGCTCTCTCTCTCTCTCTCTCTCCCTCTTGCTTTGCACTCTGGTAGATTGGTGGGCATGGTCACAACGCCCACAATGTGAATGCAAAGCGTCAGGCATATGCAGGGTACAAATTGTGTGAACTATAACTCCCGCCACGCCCACTTTGATTGGGGTTGGGCTAGTTCGCTCAATTTTTGCCAGTTGCATTTCTTGAATTGCATTTGAGCAACATTTATGCATTTTTAATGTGACAGCTGAAATGATGAGACGGCAACTGCAGCCTCTGGCCTCGATAATGCCTGGATCCGGCCTGGCCTGGCCTGGCCTGGCCTCTCGCCTGCCCTATCCTTTCACCTTTTTGGCCTACGGTGCTGACAGTTTGTGCATTAGAGATATGTTTTCATATACGATATATGTATGTGTGTGCATTTTCAGCTCATGCAATTTGCAGTGTTGTGAAATTTCACAAAACTGTCGCCGTTCAATGTCTCTCACTGCCTCTCCCGCCTGTTTTGATCCCTCAAGTTGAGACTACTGTAAATCATTGGGATAATGTGTGGGGATTTTTGTGGGCTCAACATTTTATGCACATGGGTAATTTTTGATATGCAATTTTTGAATACTCAGAACTCTGTCATATGCATTTTTAAAGTAGTTTTCAAGAGAAAAAATGTTGAAAAGTTGAAGACTTGGCTTAAGCTTGAGAAAATGCTGTGAAATATAGTTGGAATTGTTAATTTAATTTGTTTCTTTTCTCTTCTCAAATTATTTAAAATTTTGTTTAACTAGTTATAACATAAGGCCATATTTTAAATATGATTGAAATAGCTATAAATTCAATTGCCTTACAAAATGGATTTATTCTGAGCGTCGGACTAACAAGCGAGAGCTCGCTGGCTCAAAGTCAGTAGCAATTTTTAACTTTTAACAATTTTAGTTATATTCTTCTAATTTGTTCATGGTAATATGATATATGATTGAAATAACTATAAATTCAATACTCTTCTTTTTTGTTTGTGCGTCCGACTAGCAATTGAGAGATCGCTGGCTCAGATTCATTATACATTTTCAGCCTTAATCACTTTTAGTTAGTTTTACCTTGCTTTTTTCAGAGCCTATATTTAAAAAAGACATTGATTGACTTTAAATTTAATTGTCTTCCTTTTTTTCTGAGCCTCAAATTCATTAGCAGTTTTTACTTTTAAGTAAAATAAATCAAAATTACCTTCAAATAAGCATATCAATGGTGACTTATTTTTGCTGCAGCTACTCAAAAATGTCATTCACTTCGCTTCTATAGAAATCCCGATGTAATTTCAGCCGAAAATAGCGACAACTTCGCCGCAAGCAGCGCTGTTTACTCAACCGCAATTGCTGGCATATGTAACCCCCTTCCGTAATATGATTGATGCCTTCAAAAATGTTGATTGATGTTATGTTTGGGGTTCACATGCGTTTTATGAACTATATACACAATGCCATGTTCCCTGCGTGGCAGCTCATTTAAAAGTTTCGAATAGTATTAATAACGAATGTCAGAGTTTAGCTGAAAACATTTTTAAATTATTGCTCGTAATATATCCGTGAACTTGGCAACTTTAAAATTGCTTCATCGCAAAAGTTTACATTGCACAAATGTTTTGTCAAGATAAAAGACCCAACAAAAGTAAAAAAAAAATAAAAATGAAAGGGAACGCGACATAAATTGTGTTTATTTTCGTAAGCTAAAAACTGTAGCATACTTTTATGCGCCGTTTTTAAGGTGACAGCGACACCTTTTGCCACACCTCCCCCAACCGCTCCCCCCCTCCACACGCACTTCTAACACATTTCATTAAAGCACAATGAACACATTCTAAGCGGAATGCGTGTGCTCCGCCTGTGCGTGTTGGGGCAAGTATTTGGAGTTGGGGGTTACGGCATGGCAGGGTCTTGAAAAATATTTGCAACACTTGAATATTTCTCCTGGAGTGTGCGGGGTGTGGTGGGTGTGTGGGCGTATGCCCGAGTCATACCTTAGCCTGTGCGGCGATAAAAAACAATAAATAATATTTATGTGCGCTTTGATAAGGACACACTTTTGGCTATATAAACATATAGGGTGTCGGAGTGGATATTACAGGGTATTTGAAACTTGGCAGCAAGTATGTTACCCAGATTTTACAACATGAAATGCTTATTAGGCCGTGCTCGGTGCTGGCTAGAATGGTAAAATTGAGCATGTATTTAGCCTCATTTTTGGTTGGTTTTCAGAGGGTATCTTCTAGTCGACTTAAGCATTGCCATTTGCTTTAACGGCTTATGTAACGCATCTAATCGCTGGCATTTGCGGCATGCGGCAACTTTTTTAAAACATACCTGAATTGCCTTTGAAAAGCCTCGCTTTGTGTGTGTGTGTGTGTGTGTGTGTGTGTGTGTGTGTGTACATAGTTGGCTTTAAGTGTGGCGCATAATTAATGCAATATACACACGAAAACACACTCACACACGTACAGATACACACATCATGTCCCCTTTGGCGGCACCCCGCCTTTGCGCTCAACAATTTAAGCACCTGCGACACATTAAATGAAGTCATATAGGAAGGCAGCTGTATCTGAATCCTTCTGCCTGATAAATGCGAGCAAATTCACCGACACACACACACACACACACACACACTCACACACACACACACACTCACACACACTCGTCCACGCACACACGTACACGCGTGCACACAGAATCTCTGACACTTGTTTATTTTAATAATGTTAACCTAATTAAGTGATTAATATGCAAAATGTGCGCAGAGATTAAAACGCCGCGCGGCATCCTGTTAAATTTTGCATAACGTTCGTTTTTTTTAAAGGGTTCACGCGCATTAACATAAAGTTCGTAAATGAATAAATAAAAATGTGCACAAATTTAGGGCGAATGTTCTTATATGATTTGTGGCTAGTTAAAACGTGGCTTGTTCTAGAAAATATGCATTTTAATAAACAAAATTTGCTTAGTTTATTTTCAGGACAGAGCCCGGTCACCGGTTCAAATGCAGCATTTGAAATTTTTGAAAAAAAGTAGAAGTGCGTTAGTCGATGTGACATGAAAGATACTTGCTCTGTGTATACGACTCAAGAAGCTAAATGTCCCATTTGGCGACTCTAGCCAAAGAGATATTTTTCAAATAACATGATATCGAAATCGATTTTTAACGATTGCTTAGAAACAGGGTAAGTTATCGATTTTTGATAACAAACTCGTACTGCGCGGGCACTAGGAGGACCTTTTTACCCATTTTGAACGGACCCAAAAAGTTTTATTTCGTTTACTTTTTTAGGCCAAAAATATTTGTTAAATTAATAAAGTACAAAATTAAATATCCACTGTTAATGTAAATTTCCTCTTTCAGCTTGCTAAACAACGAGTCAAATTAATTAATCTTAATAAATTGGTTTTTAGCCAGAAGCGTCTTAGTTAAACGTCCACCCCGTGATTAATAGATCTATATAATCCATAGCTAAGCCCCATTGTATTACAACTGTCACCTGCATAGTGCAATCCATTTTTGCCACTTCAAATGTTTTACATGCCTCACACTCAAACTGAGCTTAGCCGAAGGCCTAAAATGCCAAACGGGCAATTATTTGCGTTGTCAGGGTGTAAACGCCTAAAAGTAGGCAATAAAAAGGCGTTTCTACTGCCTAAGCCTTTTACTACACTAAAAGCTACTCAACGTTTACGGTTCCGGTTCCGCTTCTTCTTTTTTTTTTTTCTTTCTCTAGCGAGCAGCTAATTGATGAGCAGCAAATGTCGCGTGGCGCAAAAAAAAAGAAGAAACGTGAAGAGAGAGAAATGCGAGCAGAGAATGCAAAAACCTTTTACCGTAGGCAACTGTCAAGCGAAATCTTTGAGCATTTCTCAAACGCTTCTGTGCACAATTAAAGATGCAGCAAAAGCGGCTAAAACGGCTGAAAAATTGGCCAAAAAATGGCAGCCACTTGGCCAAAGAGCTGAGCGAGTCCTTGAGCGCTTGGCTTTAGAAATTAGAATTAATATTTTTGCGCTGAGTTAACACAATTTCAAGTTGGCTGCGCGGGACAAAACTGAATACCAGAAACGGTCAGCTATTGTTGTTGTTAGCACCTGTGTGCCTGTCTTGGTGTGGGCGAGTGTGTGTTGGTGTGTGTGTGTGTGTGCTGTTGCCAAGGGAAACGTAAGCTTTTGCACGTCTTGTGCTGAGCAAGCGCCGAGCAGCAGCAGCAGCAGCTGCAACGGTGGCAGCTGCAGCTGCGCTGATAATAAATTCATGATGAAGTGCAATTTATACACTTCATATGCGGCACAGACTCGGACCCCAGAGCCATGCCCCCGCTTCTCACCATTTCCTACTGCCCTTTCTACTGACCCAAACGCATCCTGCCGCCGTGTCCAGTCTTTCTGCTGAGCTCGGCATCGTTTACAAAACGAGCCCCAAAACAACAACAATAAAGAGTACAATTTTCCAAGTTTTTCGCAGCGATGCATTAAGCCTTGAAATGTTTGCGGCTAAAACTAATTACAAATGCGACTCGTCGCCACCCACTTGCCACAAAGTGGGCAACAATATCTAGACTAAACCGTTCTGAAAGAAAATTTCCTCCTTTCATTTCAAATTAATCTAATTTTTAGTGCATTTTCCTTCATGTCGTAATGCGAAATGCTGATTTTGCATTCTGCATTCTCGCATTCTCGCAATTCTCTAATTCTGAATTCAGCGTTTCGCTATGGTATGCAAATTAGCCAACTCGGTTGCCAGCCAATTTGTGTGCCACGCCCACATCCATCTGAATATTCTTCATCATGCAAATCATTTCCCCTTCGGCCTTGTTGGCATATTCAATGGCCAGCCAGGTGGTTCGTAATGGACTTGCAATAGGCCCGACTCTCGCATATATTACGATTGAGCGCATATATTATTATTGGACTAGTCGAATCATGCCTTTGCCAAATTAAAGCCGAAAATTCAATTTCGATGCCGCTAATTCTGCTCCAAGGAAATTATTGTTCGATTTTAAGAGCGAAAATTAATAATGCTATTAAAACAAAAAAGCTTTGCTGGTATTTGTCTATAGTATAATTATAA
The DNA here is from genome assembly GCA_018903485.1 of Drosophila littoralis. Lineage (NCBI taxonomy): Eukaryota > Metazoa > Arthropoda > Insecta > Diptera > Drosophilidae > Drosophila > Drosophila littoralis. Next base: position 4,723,839 of record JAEIGF010000297.1, on the reverse strand, counting down.
TGAAATATATTTAATATTATTCAAACAATTTACACTTTATTTTCGCTACAATTAGCTATTCAATTAGTTATTTATTTAGGCTTTATTTTAATTCATACTTTTTCATCACCATTACAGCTGATTAAGAAGGGTATACTAGTTTTGTGTATATGTATGTTTCGGGCAGCAGGCTCCATCTGTTTGTCTCTGTGATATTCGGAAGCTATATAGAAGCTAAAGACTTTAAATTAGCAATATGTATTCTTATTTGAATAGACTCTATCTATCATTTTTCAACCTTCAATTATCGTGGCATTATTATCAACACTTGATATATTTTCTCTCGCTTACCACACGGTATCGGGTCTTCATGTTATCGATAAATATCGAGACTTGAATTGAAACATATATTTTCCCATTCCTCTCGAAATCTCCTCCAATTTTCATAGTTTCGATAAATACTCAAAACTAACATTTGAAATATGTATTTTCTTTTACCAGAACAGGTCTATCATTTGTTTTTGACATATTCTCAAATTTTCTTAGAATCGATTATATCGAGTACAAGATAGGAGTTTTGGTGTTTTGTAAAAATAAACTTTTGCATGCCATTTTAAAGCCCTGAACTAATAATAGGAAATGGGCTTAAAATGCGAAAGAATGCATTTTGTATAGTAGGAGGCTAGAACAATTAAAAGGAAAGCTCGGCTCGTTGGACTTAGGGTATCTGCTAGTCGCGCACTAAAGCAATATTGTGTAATTGAAATTATGTATATAAAATTAGGCAAATAATATTTATGTTCAAGTGTTTGGTGTTTTTTTTTTATACATTTTTAACTATAATTATTTATTCTTATTGATTTTTGAATAGCTCAATTGAGAGTTTTATTAAGTGTTATTTACACACTTTCATCAAAAGTTTTATAAAGCGCTAGCAAAACGTTTTATTTCAAAAGCATTTAATTACAAAAGTTGATTACTTTTGCTGCTTAATGCATATTTAATTGCAAGCGAATGTTAATGAATTGTTTGCTTAATAATTAGAAAAGTTCAGTGAATGTTTAAAATTGAAATTCCATTTGCCAAACACTTTCTCGAGATTCTCTAAAGCTGTCACAATTTAGTGGACCGCACAATTTGACTTGTCAAATTGTTTTGTAATATATGCAACAATTTCTGCAACAATCAATTACTTAAATAAACATGCGAATGTGCAATTGCCAGGAGCTTTGCTTGCATTATTCACAAAGTAAAATGCCAAATGTTATGAACCATATAATATTTAACTAATAAGCTGTGCACTACCAAACAATTTGATTGTTCGGCCCGCATTTTGTATGCCTAATTAGACGCCCAAATTATGTGCATGATATTAAATATTTGTTTTAATATGCAGGCTATTGCCGAGGTTAAAATGATGATAGAAATTTATTAGCAGCCGTATTGTGTAAAGAATTCATAATTTACGAACTCGAATTCCAATTATTATATCAGCTTTTATTAAAGCTTTTGTCCTGACTTGGAGAGCTAGACAGCTGCAATTGAGTCCAAAATGAGCAAAAAGAGGCGTTTTTGGAATAATCCACCTTAAAATTTGGGGAAAGGCTGATTAAAATGACGACATCAGCCTGCGTGACTTAAGTGTCTGAGCGTCGAACAGCAGCAATTAACCATTTTTTTATATCGACAATTATTAAAGATTTTGTTCTAACTTAGAGAGCTAGGAAGCTGAAATTTGTACAAAAGCAGCTTGCCTTTCGAGTCCAAAGTGAGCACTATCAGTCGAAAATGAAGTTCAAAAGCCAGCGTGGCTTTGTTTTCTAAGCATCGAACTAGCAAGCCAGAAATCGCCGGTTCAAATCCAGCGGAATTGACGACTTTTATGTATTTTTTTAATTAAAAAAGAAATTTCACAAGGAAAAAAGCAATAATAATAATTTAAAAACAACAAACAAATGGAAAAGTTATGAGTGTTAAATGTTCGCACAATTCTGTTTTAGGTACTTATTGGTAGATCTCCAATTTCTGAACTATATACATGACGAAGACGGTTTCAAAGTTTGATAAACTCTTGAAACTCTATATCTAGAAATAAGAGTTGAATAGTTACAAGCCCAAAGAACCACCGATTGAAAGATCAGTCAAAGTATTTTAGGCTTTAATTATAAATCAAACAAATGAAATTGGTAATTGCAGGCACTTAATAAATAACTAGAGACAATTCTTATTATAATACCAAATTAAAGTGCTTAAGAGTAAAAGTGCGCGATCATTTGGAGAACACGTTAAGGCGACACCTGAAGACCATGTCCATGATGAGCATGACGATTGCCTGTAAAGGGCAGCGACACCAGCATGCTGAACAGCTTTCTTCTAAGAAGAGACAAAGAAACGAACGAAGAGAGAGAAAGAGTGAGTGAGAAAGGAGAGAGAAGACACATGTGATAAGCTGATTATGTGCTCTTTTTCTTTTTATTAACTCGCTTACAAGATCGACCCGGAGCGTTTGGTGCGGCACTTGCCCTGCGCATCGCGGTACTGATGAGCGCGACAACGTGTTGGCGTCTCGGCGGGCGCGGCACGTTGCACTTTGACCTTGAAAATGGGCGAATCGTGACCTTGAGCGGGCGTATACTCGATATTGGCGGGCAAGGGGGCAGCATCTGTTGTTGTTGTTGTGATGGGCTCATCCTTGGAGCGCGCATGCAACCATTTGGGCAACAGCGTTGATGACCCGCCAATGGGAGTGTCCATAATAATTAAATTGTTTGACTTGGGCCGCAAACGCTGTGTGGCAGCAATGTCCGCCAAGAGCTGAGCGCTGTACGCGCTCATGTTGCTGCTGGGCGTTGGTATGCCAACAATTGCTGCTGTGCTCACAGGCAGTGGAGATGCTGTTGCTGTTGTTGTTGTAGTTGCAGCTGTTGCTTTTGTTGTTGTTGTTGTTGTCGCTGTGCTGGCATCGGTGGTAAACTTGATGGGTTTTATGGTCAGCGCACTATCATCATAGTAATAGTCCTCGTCCTCCGCAACATACGATTCCTAATGAAATGCAAAAAATGAAGAAGTTATTTTTAGCCTCGTCAACTCGATAGCTGCGCACACAACACAAATTTGTATACTCTTGCAGAGGGTATTATGATTTTGTCTTTTAGTATGTGGCGCATAAAAGTTAACTTATCCGAGCACATAAAGTAGAACGTTGTACTTGATCAGTAACAAAAGCCAAGTCGAAGCTAATGGCTTGAAACTTTGCATAGACCCAAAACCTACCGAATCGAGCTTCTATATCATATATCTGGCAGAGGTATGTTTGATGAATGATAGAGTTGACATGCAAGAGCATCTTTTGATTTTCCAAATAATTTGACCGAAGCTGACATACATTAGCTTCCACGTGCTTCTCATATACAAGCCATATTTAATCAAGATCTGACTACTATATTATTGCTCTATAGCATGTATCGGTCAAGCTTTTCTGGTTAACTTTTCTGTTTTTCAAGATACGAGCAATTGCGGGCTTCTGCAAAGCCATAAGCCACAATTCTACAAGAGTATTTCATATGCGGTTTGCCGACAACAATCGCTCTTTCTTGCCCAACTTGTCTTGGTCACATTCCTTAACACACTTACATCGGCCAGCTCATTTTGATCCACCTCTATGATGGCCACATCCTTGATGCTAACGTGTATATTGTATTTGCCCGTCTGCCGTTGATCGTACAGCGCACGAGCGCCTTCACTGTCCTCTGGCATCGTGGCTGCCGACTGCTCCACGGGCTGCATTTGGACTTGCAACAAGCCGCACATCAACATCAGCATCAACGACAGCTGCAACATTCTGACTTGAGATTGAGACGATTTGAGTGAAACCAGTTCTTGAGTTCGCAAATACCAACTCGCTGGCACTTTCAGCTTTCAACAACTGTTGGCTTGAACGATGCGCGAGCAACTGAGCTGGTCAGTGGCTTGGAGGGCTCTACTTAAAGGTTCTGGCTCGATGGCACCTACTTTGGCCAAGGTGTGAGATTATTTTATGCTTACTTGGGGCGCTGCAAGAACAACTGAAGATGTCAGCTGCTGACGGACTTGAACAAGTTCTGCACACACATCTTTATCAAGCATACCAAATGTATAAATAAAGTTGGGCAGGCAATTCATTAAAACTTAAAAGACGAGCTAATGAAGAAGGTATAGAATCAGTTCCTTCTAAGTATATATAAAAGAGTTTGTCCTGACTGGGCTAGGAAGTTGGGGTTATGGGGTTTTACTGTAGATTCCTTTTGACTCTAAAGTACTGATCGACCTTTGTGTGTGTAGAACATTTGCCAAATAAGCTTAGGTGCCTGAGCGTTGAGCTTGCAAGCGAAAGATTGCCGGTTTAAGCTCAGCAGCAATTTTTATAATTACAAGACAAGAAGAAATAATAACAGATAACAGAAAAGGAAGAATAAGATTGAAGAGAAAACAGATTTTATAAAATTATGATAATTATTTGGCTCTACAAACACTCAACCAAAAAGTTCTGTTTAATTTCAAAGCAAGTTCTTCTTACACTCGCTTCTAGTTTCAACTGTTCTCTTCAGTTATCATTTTTTACACGCTGATAATATCTAAACTAACCGGTTAGAGCCCCTGTTTGGGTAATGCTCCAACTGTCACAATATTTACATGCACTATGCAAATGCAAACACTCGAATGCCATCTTTGAGGTGCTCGAGGAACTCTGAGGGCTGGCCGCACGCAATGTGTACCCATGTAATTCGAGTGTTGAGTGGTCAGCATGAAATGTACCCAGACCAACTAATAATGTCCAACCACATATAATCATAAGCGCAAACAGATGACAACAAGCACAAATAGTTCTGACACTTTAGTTTAAGAGCCGAGATTGGCGTGAGAATTTATTAAATATGAGAAGGCGGCTACTAGAATTTAACAACTTACAGCAAAGGTTGAAATCAATAAGTGTAACAAGTTACAGCTTAGGCTGTTGAAGTGCAATAAGTACATGAAAATAATAGTCTTATGCGAAAGGACATTAACCAGCTAGCCCACATATTTAAAAAAAATCTCTTTAAACATATATATGCGCAGGCTTATATAATTGCGCTCTTATTTAACTTTAATTTCGATTTCGTTTAAACGCTTAATTTAACAAAAACAAACACAACCTTTCGCTAGAAATTAAAACACTTTCAATGTTTGCTGTCAGAGCCCATTTACAATTTCTGTTCTGTTTTTATTATTATTATTTTTTTTACTTTTTGAATGTAATTTTTCGTTAAAAATGTCTGTAATTGGAATTGATGAATTGTGCTGGCCGTTGCATTTATTTGCTTAATTGAGGAGTCGATTGCATTTTGTATTGATGCATGAATTTCCCAACACTTTTCTTCTACTACAGCCTGCGAGGTGCGCGAGGTAGGCGCCATAAAATCATTTTTCATCTTAAATACATTCACGTTAAATGATTTTTTATAGACGTGTGCATTTATATATGTGCGCATATGTGTTTGTGTGTCAGCCTTTTGCATATACGTGTGTACATTAATTTGTGTTTGTAATTTCCGCAATTGCAAATGGCCGACGGCAGCTGCAATTGCAAGTGCAACTGCAACTGTAGCTGTGTGTGTGTGTGTGTGTGCATGTGTATGTGTGTGTGTGCGCTGCTTAATTGCAACTGTTGCATGCGTGTGTGGCAAGTGACAGTGGGACCACGCGTGTATATGTGTGCGTGTGTGTGTCCCCCGTACGCAGTGCACTAATTAAATTAATTGCTTAATTTTAACTTAATTTGCCACATGTGGCAAGTAGCGCTCGTTTTGTTGGCCCATTGCACACGTGCATTTGCTTTTGCCAGCCAATTGCTGCACGTACTCTTTGGATAACCATAAAAATTGGTTTGTTGCCATAACAACTGCGCGTGGGCGTGTGTGAGTGCGTGCGTGTGGTTGTGTGTGTGTGTGTGTGCACAAATTAAGGCTTTTTGTGTGACAAAACTTTAACTTCTACCTGGTCAACATTTAAATTTTCCGATGCATGAAAACCATTTACGCCCTATTGCTGCTGGTAGAAACTGCAAACTGCAACTTTTTTAACATTTTCCTCAAACTTAACTGTAGGCCTTTATAATATATAAGAATTATGTATATAAAAATAATACGAAGTTATAACGTAATATCCAAGCATTGAATCTTTAAGCTTTAAATCAGATAATAGTCGAGAAGTAAGAAGTCTTAAAAGAGCGCACACTCTCGATTTCCAGCATAGATAAATCAAATAAGTTCAGAATCAACCTACAAAATAAAAGTATATTATAATAATAGATCTTACTGGAATCTATCTATTCCTGTTAATTTTGAATAAAACCAACTACACTTTCTTGTAGTCTAAAGACAGACTGTTAATAACATAAAAGAAATGAAATATCAATTATTTAAACAAAAGTGCTTCAGTTCAGAGTCTTGGACTGGAAGATAGCCAGGATATTCTTCACTTTGATATTCAGCTGTTGAAATTCATTGTTAAATTTGCACAAGAAAGAAAGTTACAAAAATACTCATCTGATCGTTAAAAGACGTTCAATTCATATTGTTGACATTGCATATATTTATTATGCAAATTTTATAAAATTAAGGCACATGCGAACAGATTGGCCAAACATCTCCTTGAAGTTTCTGGAATTAAATAATAATAAACTATGATATTTTTAGGGAGAAACCCGATTACTTTTTAAATCTCTGGAATGGAGATTAACAGACAGATTTTGCTAGATCAACTCGTTTGTTTATACATAAACAACAACAACAACAATCTGAACATGTTTATCTAAACACCTTAACTCAGATATGTGCATGCTGCCTGTTTTATGTCTTTGCGCATGTTTATGAAATACTCTTATCAAATTTTAATGGGCACCTTTCTGGAAGAACTTAAGAATGCAAATCACATTTTCTTGGCGCTGCAATTGTTATCTTCTTCTTGTTAATCTAGTGTCCGAATAGCGAAATATTCGTAATCCCTCAAAAGAGACAAAGTTGCCGCTAGGTGCCAGTTGTCTGATTATGCAAATTGACAGCAGCTGCAGCTGCTTTGACAGTTCTGGTTGTTGTTGTTGTTGCTGCTGCTGCTGCTGTTGCTGTTGTCTTGGCCAGCTGCTATTTTCCTTGGCTTTTTTTTTTTGGCAACTTGCAACACTAATTACCTACATTAGGCAACCTGCACAGCACTGCAACTCAATTAGCAAACTGTAAGCGGCACTCTGCAAACTGTGCAACATTGTTGTCGTTGTTGCTGTTGTTGTTGGTGCTGTTTTTGTTTGTTGCATTATTCACGCTATCCTTTGACCTTTTGGCCATAGTCATTGCAGCAGGCAGCTGGCGGCAGCAGCTACCTAAATTACACAGCGCTTAAATGCGCTGTTTTGTCAAATTAAACCAAAGCTAAATAAGCCAGCTGGCCAGGCAGAAGGAAGAGTGGATTGTCGCGCGGAGGGGACGAGGGGTTGTTGGCTGGCAGGAAGTTGCAGTTGAGCAGCCTGGCGACAACGGAAGCTGGCCCCAAAAACAACCAACACGCAACAAGAGCAACAACAAAGCAAAGGCAAACTTTTGCCAAGCGGAATTGTAGCAGACACCCAACAACAACAAATAGAACAACAACAAATGCAACAACAACAACAACGGCAACAACAATTGCGGGTGGGTTTTGGTGGCAAATACAGCGAAAGTGTTGCGGAAGTGCTGCTAAAAGGGCGGCTTTAGGGTTGGGCTTAGGTAGCTGGCGTTATAACGGATGCCGGACGCCATCTTGCAGTTGTGCACAAACATGGCCGCCACTTGGTAGACCATTTTGATTACGGTTCTTTTTTCTATCTATTTAAATGTATTTTTATTATTATTATTATTGTTATTATTATTATTATTATTATTATTATTATTATTATTATTATTATTATTATTATTATTATTATTATTATTATTATTATTATTATTATTATTATTTGTATGTAAAACCTTTTTATACGGGGTTTTTTCCTCCCTTTTTATTAATATTATATTGTTGAGTTTTTTTATACAAAACAATAAAGAAACACAATTTATAAATATATATACATATTTAGATTCTTACTTTGATTATTTTTTTCTAATTTAAAATTTTGTTTCTTGAATGTGCATTGGCAATTTTGATTATATTTTCCCTCTTCTGATATATCCTGCGTGTGTTTACAATGGTATGTGCTATCTGCTCATACATGTCCTCCAGGGTATTCAATCTTCGACATTTACCAGATACTCTGTTCTTTTTCTGCTTAAATTTGCATCTTAATGTTTCTTATCCTTTTTTGCATTCCTGGAGGCGTTTATGCGTCCCAGCAACAGCAACAACTACTCCAATCGCATTTCCATAGCCATATACAAGCCATATACCCCCTCTACTCTTTGGTCCACCACCTCGTTGTTCTTATGCAAACAGAGAGAGTCCAGCATAATAATTACGCTTCGCTATCAGCGCCGACATTCAGCATGAAAAATTGCCTGGCAGCGCCACCTGTTGGGCTACTGCTGGCTAGTACCTCCTGCCTCCTACAAACTAGCTGCAGTTGGTTCTGATTCCCAACAACAACAATAACAAACTATGCAAAGCCATAAAACGCAAGTGTCACACGGATTATTCATGAATGGGGCATGCAAATTCAGCAAACGAGCTGCAGCAGCCCCACATGGAGTCCTCTGTAAAGGTAAAAGTTTTTGTGTGCCTAGTGTTGGAAAACGTGAAGAAATTTAAAGATTTTTTCTATCTGAAATTTATACGACATACAAACCACAATTAAAATGGACGTTGGTTCTGTATACGGTTCGAACCGGCTTCCTGCCTGGAGGCTCGTTTCGGCTTTCCATGTCTATATAGTCAGCTTTTTAATGAAATTCTATTTTTTTACCTGCTTGTTCTACAGAGAATATTGCTTGTGGTACATTAAATGCCCAGCTATATATTCCAATACATACTTTGAAAATTCATTTTTAAGTTATTTTAAGCAAGTTCCGGTGTTTAAGAGTCAGAGAGAAGCACTTATCAAGGCAAAGAGAGAAAGGTTTATACTTAAAAATAAAATCAATTTTGAGCATTAGATAAGATATATTTTACCGAAGTTCAATATTTAGAATGCCCAGACTTCCCCTCGCATTGCGTAATTTAATAGTAACTACAATTTAGTACACGTTTATATGGTACCATTTAGCCCTCATATAATACGAGTATTGTGTCGATAAAATAAAAGCTCTTCAAACGATAATACAGGTTATAATCGTAGATCCTTAAAGCAACTGCAGCTAGTTGGCATCGCCGGCGCCGGCGCTTTTATTCCTAATCACCGACTTTCTGGCCTTTTCGATCTTCTCGTGTCTGTGCCAGTCCTCGACATAATCCTTATTTACCCGGGCAATGCTGCCCAGATAGGCCACATAGTCGACATCGCTGTCTAGTGCCAGTATTTCACCGTACAGTGAGCTCATCTTCAAGCTGTAGCGGGCCAATGCATCGGGCACCTCGTATTCATTCATTTCCGTTTCATCGTAGAACTTGACCAGTACCTTGTGCCCCTTGGTAAAGCGTTCGCTGGCACCCGGCGCTTTCAGCTGACGCTGTAGCTCCAGCATATCCTCCTTCACCTGACGCAGTGCATCCATTTTGATCTGCACCTGTTCCTTAAGCAGTTTCGTTATGTCGTGGCATTGTTGCTCCTGGCCCAAAATAAATTCCGATAGTTTCTCGAAGCTGCCATTGATGTTCTTCGATTCATCCATAAATTTGCGTATGTCCGTGATGCGCTTCACATCGGGCAAGGCCAAATGATTGTTATTACCGGTTAAGGTAATCAATTCCGGTACTTCCAGACTGGCAGTACCCATTCTTCGAAATCGTACAAATATATTATTTTCTTTGTTTGTTTCAATAGTTTCAAATAGTTTAATACATTAGTTTATGATTTTTGACTGGAGATTGAGTTTGTTTTCGATATCCGGCTGCTTGACTTCACACTGGAAGCCTGCTTGACCGGTGAGTTTTTAAAGACTGTTTATGTAAAATATTAATAGGCATATCATAGTATGCATGTTTTTACGATTTAAGAGGTCTTAAGATCGTAAAATCTTAGATTCACCGAAGATTTAATATGCTTCTAGGTATTTCCCTCTTGTAGATATGTTAGAAAAAGTTAGGCTCGTAAGTGCTGAATTTGATGAAAATATTTTGGGAAACAGAACATTCTGCCATACAAGAGCCTACTTTTGACCGATCGTACCTATGGCATTGATATATTGTTCCGATCCGGTTACAATATGTGTACTGCCAAAAGACGGATCTATGTAAAGTTTAAAGTCGATAGCTTTGAGGCTGAGCGAGTAGTTCGCATATAAGCAGACAGACGGACAGACGGATATGGCTACATAGACTCGTCTGTTAATGTTGATCTAGAATGTTCGTTACACATTTCCATGAGCTCTACCCTCTATAAGGGTATAAAATATAATTTTTTTCATTGTCACGATTTACTGGTAGCCCAAAAGTATGCAATACATTTATTTAAAATATATAAAAATATCTATCTATTCACGACCAATTTCATTTAATATAATCTGTTTTTTGAGAAATAATAATTTAATAAACCATTTCAGGCATTGCGATGGACAGAAACCTGAACACTGAGATGCTTTATAGTCAGGCTTTTATTAAATATATCATTCCCCTTGTCTGGGGAACTATCCTTTTTTGACAAATTGTCAATGCATAAAATTCGATACTACTGATGGGAACAATGAGCTTAGTCTTTATAGACCATATAAAACTATACATTTAACTATTATTTGCGAACTAGCGTCTGAGTAAAGCTATGTAAAGAATACTTGATGCTGCTTGAACTAACCAATGAGATGGATTTACATTTTACCCATATATGTATTATAAACGTATTCCTTTATTAAAAATGTATTGCTTGTACCTTTAGCTAAACATGGCTTTTCAATCTGTCAATAAGAATTAACTAATGCATTTTGTAATTTAAAAATCATTATCTACTCATTATCAATGTGTTCAGGGCATAGTTATCAAAATTTGAAACATCATAGAAAACATTTGACATTTGGAAGTGTCGTTACAGTCATGAGTTTTATTAACATTTAACTCAAATGCCTAATTATTTTAAATTAAATTAAATGCTTTTGAGAGAATAAAAGCTTCGTTCATTAACTATTGCGCATTTCTATAAGTTGATTTCATGTCTGTCGCAAATTAAATTAAATACTAAAACCAATAAGCAAATATTCATTTTGTATTCATCCGCTTGATTGTTTTACCACAAAAAAAGATATCTATGTCAGTTATTATCGATTGAATTTCAATTTTTTGTGCTTATCTGTTTTTGACTATATACTATATATATATTTTTGCTGGCAGTTTGACAGAGTTTTATTTTTGGTATGCACTAAAAGTCAGTTTTTGCAGTTGATTTAATTTGATTTTGGCCACTAAATCAGAGAATTGAATACTTTTTGCCATGTGGCTTGCGGCTAACTGCGTAGTTGAATGCTCTACTAAGTCGTGTATTTATGTGTGGAACGTGTGCGTTTCGTATGATTTAAATATTAGATGGTTAGTTGTTTATTTTCTTAGACAAAGACAACACTCTGATATAAAAAGCAAAACTTTTAGTTTAACAATAAATTTATTAAACATTTTTAGGCCCTAACAATCTTTTTTTACACACTATGTTTTTTCTAGCTGAATAGGTGATTCGTTCTCAACGCATAGTCCAAAACGTCTGGGCGTCGAACTAATAAGCGAGAAGTCGCTGGCTCAAATCAACTCAGTCCAAAACGTCTGTCAAACTAGCAAGCGGAAAGTCACTGGCTCAAATCCACACAGCCCAAAATGTCTGAGCATCGACGAAAGAAGTAACTGGCTCGAATCCAGCAAAAGTGTGTGTGCTTTTTTATTTTATTTAATTTAGATAGAGAAGAGCACCAAAGAAAATAATAAAAATGGAAGCGGAAATGCCTTGTAGTGTAGGGTATTCCCATGTATGGAAAAGTGAGTAATCGTACGTGTGGAAATGAAGCTGGCACTGATTGCTGCATAAATGATGGAAAATGTGTGGGCGGCTGGCGGCTGAAGGGGCGTAAAAGGATTGGCTGTCTGCTGCTTCGATTGGCGGATCGAATGTGTTCTTGCCACTAAAAGCTGCTGCTGCTGCTGCTGCTGATGCTGCTGCTGCACAGCTGCTATCAGCATGCCGCATTCTTGCATGCAACAAAAGGTTCAAATACGGCAAACTGACATCACAGGAAGCTGGGAGAACCATTTCACATTATATGAAAATTGATGGAAAATGCCAAAATATTTAAATCTAATTTCTGTGGCACAGTGTGAGAGAGAGAGAGAGAGAGTGGAGAATGGGGGGAGCCTGGTGTAGGGCCTGTGGCCAGACCGGCTGCCAGTCGATTTTTAGCCAACAATTTAAATATGCAGTCGAGTGCGGCGCTGACGCTTATTTTTAGCAGACACAATAGAGAAGACAAAGCGAATGCACAATAAATCACCAAAAAGCGCAGCGAGAGTGTCAACTGTAAAAAAAAAGAAAAGGGAAAAGCTAAATAGAAGAAAAATCAAGGAAAATGCTTAAAAGTGAAAGAAGCAGCAGACAGCAAACTGCAGACGAATCGTTCGTCAGCGTCAGCGAAAGCAAAAACCAAATCATTTAATTGAATTATACGCGATAAAATTGCAATTTATTTTGAGAGCGTGGCCCAAGTAGCAGCCAGTCGCTGTGTCGCAGTCAGTGGCAGCAATGTTGTCGTTGTCCTTTCCACAGCGACGACAGCAACAGCCGCAATCAGCAGCAGCCGCAGCAGCAACTTGCTTGCTGCAACATACAAAAGTTGCATGCCAGATTTGCCCCCAATGTCCCGTTAAAGCGAAATGCGTATTATTAGCAACGCTCGGCATATCTATGCCATCTATCTTCATGCTGTTGTTGTTGCCGTTGCAGTTGCACTTTGCATGGCCAAGCCCTGCCAGCAGCCAGCTCTGTGGCTTTCATTAGCTCAAACCAAAGTGCATTGTTCTTATGCATTGAACATAGCTCGAGTTGCATTTCTCCCTGTGTGTACGGGTGTATGTTCTGCATCACAAATTAATTGCATATTATGTGGCACTTTGTTGCTAACTGTAATGTTCCTTAGCGAATATTATTAGGCTAGACCTTAGAGACATATTAAGTGCCCGAGAAATTTCCTACATATTGCAGCCTATACTATAATTTTAAGTTAAACCTAATTGGATTTATGTAAGAGCAGCTGAACCAGAAGCGAAGTGCAGATTGTTCAATAAAGATTTACTTTAACAATATATTAATTTTTTTTAAATGTATTATTGAAGGACTTTTTAACGATAGTTTCTGCAAAAAATTAGAATTTTAAGTAAAAACGAATTAATTATATGTAAGAACAAATGAACCTGAACAGAAATACAAATTATGTATTCAAAAAGGTTTGATGTAAAATATTTTTTGCTTTTTAATTTAATTTTGAGAGACTAAAGAGCTTAATAAATTAATCAATTTTTTTAAAAAATCTGCTAATTCCTAAAAATAATGATGCAAGAAATTTAAGTTGAACCGATTAAGATCTATGTAAAAACAACTAAACCTAAATGAAATATTTAAAAACGATTTGATAAGAAACTAAATTTTTCCTATGGAATTTATTATTGAGAGAGTTTTAAATTTTTGAAATAAATAATATGTAAATATTATGAATGTCACGTAAATATAAGTTGCATAGTTTAATTATAAATTAAAGAAAATTTGATAAACCAATTTTCGAACTCGAACTTGAGTTCACAGCTGTGAAAAATCAATTTCATGAACCGAATCTTAAGGCGAGGCATTGGTTTGAGCCGCGAACTGGACAGTTTAAATGATTTTTGGGCTGATGCAAAGCAAATTTTTTCCGCCTGTAATCTTCCTTCATAAAAGAAACCTTGTCTAAAGCCTTCTATTAGCTCAGACCTAGGTGTAAATGGGTATACGAAATAAGTATAGTGTGAATCAGAGGAGTATAAAGCATAATTACGTTAGAATCGGCTAGCTCGCATCACACTCATTATAAAGGCAATATTAACTGCCCAAATTAAGTATTATATCTAACTTCTATGGTATTTAAGCTAAACGAAACAAGTGTTACGTAAAAAATAGAAGAGGACTGAAACCAATCTAAAAACTTAACTCCGCGTTTTAATTTAAATTTCCATTTTTTAATTAAAAATTAAATTTAGCTGCATGCCACAATATCGTGTTGTAATAATGGCCAAAAGTACTTAGCTTAACTATTTTGCAATAGTTTTGCAACGTTTCCCTTAAACTTGATCGAAGAAACTTTCGCTGCATTTACTTTTGCGCTGCTTCACTCCGCCCACTTTTCGAACCCATTCAAATAGAGAACTGAGAATCAAATTTAAATACCAGCGAATTGTGTAACTTGGCACTCGTCTCCCTTTCTTTATTTTTTTTTTGCAGTTTCCCCCTCACTCGCCCTCTTCCCGCCCTCCAACACTATCTGTTACCGCCCTTCTTTGCCTCTGTTGTTGTAACTTTGGTGTCCACATTGCTGTTTCCGTGTTCCTTGCCGTGTTGCTGTGTTGGCATTTCATTTAGCGCACAACTTCACATTTGCGTTGCCTGCAATTGCCATTTCCGTTTCCTGAAATTTGCCACTCGTTACACACACACACACACACACACACACGCGCAGGGAGCAGGGAGCAGGGGAGCGTGGTTGGAGGGCAAGTAGACGGCAGCAATCTACCAGGCAACCGACATTTTCATTTCCATGCTTGGGCGCTTCGCACGAATCAATTATTCATCATCATCGATTAAGTAAGAGCAGCTACCCCCACTTTCCGCCCACCACCCACCTCTGGCCGCCTGTCTCGCTTTTATTGTTATGATTTTTGCCGCCTGTAATGGCCTTCTCTTGAAGGACTTTGGCCAGCTCGCGCACAGGCGCCGCGAAATCCCGTTTAATGATACCAACCAAAAGCCGAGATTTATATACATTGCATACTATACACTTAAAAAAAAACAATGTTCCTAAATGTATAGGAAACTAATCAAAGTTGTCTCACTCAATTTGGGCAATAATGTTCTACGTTTAATAAAATATCTATACTCAACTATTCGAAAAAAAAAAGTTCTTTGTATTAGGAATATAGTTTTT
The DNA here is from genome assembly GCA_018903485.1 of Drosophila littoralis. Classification (NCBI taxonomy): domain Eukaryota; kingdom Metazoa; phylum Arthropoda; class Insecta; order Diptera; family Drosophilidae; genus Drosophila; species Drosophila littoralis. The sequence goes on along the minus strand of JAEIGF010000297.1, from coordinate 4,708,585 downwards.
AATATTTGCTTTTAAGAGAAAAAATATTTTATAATATCTCTTTTAAAGAACACATTTTTTTAATATATACTTTAACAGAAAACTATTTTAATATATTAACTTTCAAACAAAAAATATATTCTTAATATTTATAAAAATAGTTTTTTGATATTTACTATAAGAAGAAAATTATTTTTTTAAATAAATAAATTTCTACAAAATATCATTTTAATATTTTAAATATTTTATTAATAATTTCTTTTCAAGAAAAATATTTTTTAAAATATAATTTATAGATTATATATTTATAAAAAGTTAGTGCTCATTAGAAAAGAAAATTCTGGTGCTTTGAAAGTTTTTCTTCATTTAAGAAAGCTTTTCTTCACTTGTATATACAAAAATACTCAAATTTCTGGCCGCGTTTTGCTGTTCTGAGTGTAGGAAACAGAGTACATATATATTTGCCATATATGCGGCATATGTGCAGCTCATATAGATATCTATGCGATACATTACAATACAGCCACTGACAATGTCAGTACATTTGTATCTATATATATGTGTACATATATGCATGTATATAAAATGTCTGGCGAGTCCTGTTTCTCTGTTGTTTGGGCCTCTGCTTATTTTGCGCCGTTATCCATTAAATATTTATGAAAATTGCTTTTGCTGCAGTTTTATACACTTCGTTGTCCTTGCCGAGGAGGTCCTTGCTTTGCATGCGCTGCTTTTTGGGCCTGCTTCAGGGGAGGCAGTTGTAAGAGATGGAAGAGGGAGGGGGGTGCACAGGCCAGTAAAACAATAAAGCTTAAGAATTCAATTTCCTAAGAGCTTAAAGCTGCCACTTCCTGTTCTTCCTTTTAATGTTTGACATGTGTGTGAGTGCGTGTGTGTGTTTGTGTCTGTGTATTTGATTCTTAACACACATAAATCCTGGCAAGACATGCGCCTAGATAATCCCACATTATGAAAAGATATGTTACAATAAATATTTTCGCATCAATAGCGAACATTTTGAACAGCACATCGTTAAACAGAGAGAACAAAATAATTCTCATCATGATTTATGTGGCAGGGTTAGCAGGGCTTAAATATTATATATGTATATATGCTTAAGCCCAAGCAAAACTCAACTAGACAAAACTTTGTAGTGCAATTGAAAGCAAAAGTGGGCCCTAAGAAAGCGAAATGCACAAGAAAACGAGAGGGAAATTACATTAATTGTTGCGGAAGTTAGTCCACTTCAGAGAGTTATGAATTGAGCCCGATTCATTTGATACACGCATCAGATCTATCAGATTGTAGTTTTTAATAAACAGTTAAAACTCTTGATTTATATCAGGGGTGATATGATGTATTAATATTTCAAAGGATACACAATTGCTAAAAAACAAATGTAAGTGAGATAAAACATATCTCAGTATATCAAGGATAATTTATAATAATTATTCAGATTTTATAAAAACTCCAATTGTTAAAAAAAGTTCATTAATAAGGCAGAAAAGAAACAAAGTATAGCAAGGGATATTCTTATTAATTATTCATATAAGTTATAAATTTTGAAAACGTGTGAAACACGTATTTGTTGTGTTCTTAATACTTCAAGTTTCTTTTCACATAATTACAGCTGCATCTTTCCAGATTTAAAGTTTTCGAAATATCATCTTCAGTCGCCGAAAAGTCTCTGTTTGCCGTCATATATCGTAGCTGTGCCTTAAATGAATGACATCTCAGTTTCTGTTTTCATGCAAACTAAACTTGTCCACGCCACGTTTTTGCTATAAAATCTCTCAGGACATTCGAACCACAAGCAATTGTTTGTTCTTTGGTATTCTTCCCAACTACACGTAGCTGAGCTGTAAATTTCAATTGAAATTTAAAGCTTTGAAAACACACCTGAGCTGAGTTTATGGCAGGCTAGTGTCCTGATTGAAATGGACAGGGGCAGGTGTGAGGCAGGCTGGGGGCAGGAGGTGTGGAGCAGCTTTGGGGCAGGCTCTCCCTGCCAGAAGCTGCACTCATTAGTTGCATGTTCGTGTGCTTAAATCATTTAGAGCTAGACCACACGCCCGCACGCCCACTAAAGACTTGAGCACTTCATGTATTTGCAATATAAATTTGTTAGGTTTTGCTTTTTTTTCGCGCTTAATTTTCTTCAGTTTTCTTCTTGGCGGGGGAAATTGCGCATCATAAATTCTTGTGAGGATTTTGGGTACATTTTGAGTAACGGTACTTAATAAACTCGCATCATTTTCCCATTTGGCGCTCGCACTTCATTTCTTGTCTTCCTGCCACGCCGCCCCGTAACCTCTGCCGCCGCCGTCGCCACCCCCTACAAATGCTGTTGCTCCTGTTGTTGCCCCAAATTACCTGTCATTTCGAAATTATGATACCACAATCGTTGCCTCTGCCGTTGACGTTCCTTTCCGGCATCCTTCCTACCTCTCAGGGGATTTTTTATTTTTTTTTATTATGCGTTTCATGTAGGCTAGCGGGCGGGAGGGCACCTAATTTTATATGCCTCGCGCATATAACTCAAACTAATGCCGCATGCGGCTGTATCGTAAAACCTTATGCGCATTTTCCGATTGTAATCTGTAAGCATCATACTTAACCGTTAATAAACGTTAGGCTCGGCAGTTTCTCCCCTCCCCCAAAATGAAAATACCAACTCAGCTATATCCTTATATATCTCTCATTTGATATGACAAGCTGACAACTTGATGACATCGCCTTGAAGTGGACATTTTTAAAAAAAATACCAAGAGAGCGAGGCAAGAAGAAGCAAAAACATGATATGTGAAGTATCTGTTGATGGCAAAAGTTAATATTGGGATTTGCTTGACGTCAAACTGACAGCTGCCCATACCTGAAAATAACTAAAGCAATTGGGGGGCTTGTGAGCCAGGCAAATGCCATAAATAGAAATGCTTTGATATATAAGCTCTTGTTGAGATTCGATTGCTTTGATTAGCCTAACTAAATAGAGTTTGGTCAAATCAAGCTAAGAAACTGGGTTAAACAACAAAGAAATGCTACAAAAAACTGAACTAAAATTAAATTTAAACATACAAAGACCCCGCCGAATACGAAATACCCTTGCAGGCATATGGCACACGTTTGGCGCAGATATGAGAGCAGTATTATGAAGCTCGTAATTGCAGAATATATCTTGATATCTTGAAAAACAGACAAGTTTGCCATATAAAATCAGATTTGACGAACAGTTCTTGCCAGAAAGATATATGGTACAGTAGTCAGATGTTGAAATGATATGCAGCTTGTATATAAGGAACAAGGTAAAACTAATTAAAGGCGGGCAAGAAATGACTCTGGTCAATTCTTTCTTATTTAGCTATATCACAAAATAGTTCGAGCAGGAACTGCCTGCTAAAACAAAATGGAGGAACCTATGCAAGGTCTTATGACATTAACTATAAAGCTGAGAGACGTGTTTGCATTGAAAAAGACGGACAGACCATGCTAATACTGATCAAGAATAAAAATACTTGGTTAAATATACCTTTTTCTAATATATGTACTACTATAGGGTCGAAGATCTTTTTCTATACATTTTTTTTTTGGGCTAAGATATCTCCTTCTACACTTAATAGAGTCGAAGATGTCAATTCCTATGATATATTTCTTTGGTTCCAAGATATCTTATTCTAATATATTAACTTTCATGTACTTTATGAAGTCGGAGACGCCTTCTTTAAGCATTAAATTGTCATACCCTGTTTAAGCGTTTATAGTTGAATTGATTTCCCGCTTTCAAGAAATACCACACAAACAATTATCAATTTTCTACAAAGTTGATTTTAATAAGCCCACACGAATTTCGTTACATACAAACCGAAATAAATAAATAACCAGCAACACGCTATGTCCTGCCATTTCGCATAGAACTCTCTTAGGAACAAAGCAACTTTTCAATACGTTGCGTCAGGCCGAGAAATCTACGCCCCAAATGCTTCAGCACCAGCACGCTACAGATGAAGATCATGCTACACTTCATGAACTCTCCGGCAGTGGGATCATTGCATAGAAAGTAGAACCAGTGTTTCGGTCGCAGGCGATACCATGGTACCATTTTAATTTATTTATTTTTTGAAAAAAATTTGAAACGGTTTTCTGCAGCTGAAATAAGTTGAACTTATATGGAAAACGATGCGTTTACAGACTTACCACAATGTATTTAAACCTAGAGAATTTCGTAATTTTATAAAGTTCAGGCATACATCAAATTTGATGTGAGAAAATTTGAACACTGGGTTATCAGGCTCTCAACACTTTGAGTTGTTTTACAAATACGATTTACAAAAAAAAATATGTATTGCTAGATTCAACTATCCGAAAAGAGTTGAAGCCTAAACACTGTGTTTGCTTTAAGCAAAGTATTTACAAGCATGGAGAAAAGAGAAATTGATTAGGTTCCTAAGAGGAAAGCATCTAAAACCGTTTACGAATACGGTGCAAAGAGGATTGAGAAATTGATAGTTCTGAAGAGGAAAGCATATTTCATATCACTTTAAGCAAAATGTCAACGTACTCGAAACAAAGAGGAACTGGCTATTGAGTGTGGGATCTAATTGTCGCCTTATCCTTTTGTCGCATTCGTAAAGGTTTAACTGGCAGCATTTTTACACAATTTATGTCAATCGTGCAACTGTATTGTAATATAAATTTATATAAATAATTATATCTGTGCTATTTAAGTTGTGCAAGTAGATCTCCTATTTTGTAGTCCGTATGATAACAATCAAGTAAAACGCATGTTTATGCAAATATTTCGTTGTCAGTCACTTGCAATTTCGACAAAAGAATTTGGCTTTTCTTACAATTTCGATGGCAAGCAACCGTATCGGAGACATTTAGCCAAGCATGACCAACAAATGTGCGAGAACCCCCACCCCCCTCAAAAAGACAAATGTCGAGCGTTTGATATGCTCAGAAAGCTGGCACTCAAAAGTGTTGATTTAAAATGTTCAACAAACTTGTTAATTAGCAAAAAATACGTGAATTTATTATATAAAATGACCAAAGCATACGACTAGAGTAAAAGGAATTTCATAGAATATAATACTAGATACATTTTACGAATTAATACAAAATAGTTGATTATGATAATTATTTTATGGAGCTGCTGAAGTTCTTCTCATTGCTCAAGCACTGATTGCAAATGGTGCAAAAGATTTGCTGTAAATACAAAATGATTATTTAACGATCTATGTTCGGAAGTTCTGATCTTACAGGAATGGAGGAGGAACGCGCTATCGAGCCGCCCGCTTGCGAGGAGCCCGTGCACTCGAAATGTCGCAGCCAGGATTTGATGACATTTGTGGGCGGTATCTGATAAATGCTAAACTGTTTCTTGAACATTCGCTGGGCTGTGCTTATGGAATCGTTATTTCTATAATAGGCGCGTATTATAAACGCCCGATGCACGCCCGTCCACTGATCCATTGCGACTGGCAATACCAAGCACGACGGCAATACAATATTTTTGCTTGAACTGAAAACCTTGACGGCATTTCCGGTTCATGAGTGACATTAAAAAAGTGCAGAAATATGAATATTTCTCAACAAAAATTTAATTGGTCATCTGCAGCGTCAGATGCGTTTATTCTAAATTTATAACGCGCGGCTAACGCGACGTATGAGCAATGCGCAATTCTTGCTGTTTTTTTTTTTTTTTTGGGAAATTTTTGTGGGCGTCTTTTAAATTTTTAAGTGCAAATTGTAAATAGTCTTTTTGCTCCGCCCCCTGGTCAATCTCTCTGTCTGCCCATCAATCAATCTAACAAAGTCATCATCATTACGCTTCATCAGCGCGCACCCATCAAAGGAGGAGGGTGGTGGGAGGCGTGGCACCTAAATCTACAAACTTGAACTCATTTAAAGTTTCGCTACAACTTAAATCCTCTTTGGCATTTGGCCATCATGTCAGTAGTTGGCCATCGCCAAAGTCTTTAAGCGTTTTCTTTACTTTTTTTTTTTTTTTATTGTTGTCATTCTTTGTGTATATACCCTATATTATGGGGTGGCTAACAAAAAGATTGATGAGCTGTTGAGGTTATTTGTACCAAAAAATTCAAGTAACTAAGGTAAATAATTTATTGAGCTCTAGCCACATTTTTTTTGTTTAACTGTTTTAGCCAGTCAAGATTTATAGAGTGCATTTTAACTACATAAATAGGGCTTGAATAAAATATACCTTGGATTATATATTGCTAGAGAGTTTTAAGATCTATAGCGATGAGCTTTATCTGAAAAAGTGCAGCTGATATATTCTCTAGAATTCGCTTCATGCTGTTACATATTCTGTTAACGTCACATTGTTAACATTTACGTGAAATAGGCAACATTTACCTTTTCTTTATAGATTTTTACTTGAATACCCTGTACTATAGATTATATATTGTACAAAATTGTTAGTTTATAAGATCTATACACGCTTTATCTGAATATTTTCATATAATTATTATTCAAAGTTCGCTACATACAGTTCTCTATTCTGTTAACATCACACTGTTAACTTTGTCATAACATGAGCAACATTTATATTTTTTTTAACATGAAAAACATATATGATATTACCAGAGCTGTTAATACCTTCTTAGGGCTGAAAGGTCATAGAAATAAGCTCAGAAATTCTTGATTCACATATTTGTAAAGTTAATTTTCCCAACTTTATCATTATTATTATCATATTAACAATATTAATAATAAAACTCTTGAATACTTACGTGAGAGTATTTGTTATTCGTCTTGCCACATGCAAAAAAGTCATTTTTAGCTCTGGCTTTGGTTTTCTCATTCATTCTCTTTTTATTCCGCCATTTTGCTGGACCATCGAGCACGTATCTGCAATACAATGCACGGAGCCAGCGTATAGATACATAGATACAGATACAATTATGTAGTCTCTGTTGTTGCAGCACGAGTGTTTGTTATTGTTTTTTTTACTGTTGTTTTTTTTTCTTTTGTTGATGGTGCAAGTTAGCAAATGCTGCTGTCGTTTTGGCGTTTATACAGTTAGCCAGACAGACAGCCAGTCCGGGGCCCAGCTCCCATCCTATCAACTGCAGCACAGCTATCCATCCATCCACAGCACGTCCAACCAGGCAGGCGTCCATTCGAGAGTGTGTGTGTGTGTGTGCGAGGCCTTTTCCTTCTCTTCTCCCTTTTTCCTTTTTTTTTTTTTTTGCTGGCGTCTGCCTGTCATTTTGACACCTTCATTTGCTGCGAACATTCAGCCAGCGTCAGAGTCAGAGTCAGGTCCGTGATTCTGTTAACTTTCTATTTTTTTTCGTTGGTAAAATTGTGTGTTCTGGTGTGTGTGTGTGTGTGTGTGTGTGTGTATTTGAGAGTGTAATTTTTGGTGAATTTTCTTTTTAAGTTTTTTTGTGCTCTGCATGATTTTTGTTTTCGTTGCATTTTTAGGTTTCGATAATACCCTGCAATAACTTTGCGTCTAAGTTTATTATATATATAAATATATATGTATATATATATATGTATATATATTAATCCGCTTTTTCCATAAAATAATTTTAATATTACATATTAATTTACTATTATTTTCAACATTATTTCAATAAATAAAATGATGTATCACTAAGCTAATAAAGTTCTGATTATATGATTTTAATAATAGATGTATATATATAGCTTGTTATAAACAAATTTCTGTCCGATTCTTGGCAAAACAAATATGAAAATAAATTTCAAAAAATATGTGTATTTTTTATTAGCTTGTCCAGTGTTTGATTTATGAAAATTAAAAATGAAACAATTTTGTTGTAATATATTTTTCTCATCTTCTTTTATTTTCATTTTTTTATTTTTAATATATTTGTTTCTTTTTTCTCTATTTAATTTATATTGGCTATATCATGACAGGTATGATATACATATATATTACAAAATAGACAAAGTTTAAGTTGAATTTGTTTTCTATGTTTCTTTTATATTTCTGTTATCCATCACAAAACTCCGAGTTCGTTAACTCTATTTCACCTGAATAAAATATAACATAAAAATAATCTATTTATGAGTCTGACTAAAATTTATAAAGCAGTGCTAAATATTTTTTATTAAAAGATATAAAGAATAAAACGAAAAAAATAGTCTCTCAATCAGAGCTCTTAAATATAATTGATATAACTATATAATTGATATTAAGATAATTTTTCTATATTTTTTATATTTATGTTTTCAATGATAATCTTTTTAGTTTGCTTTATTTATTGCATTTACTTATGAACTTTACCTTAAAAAGTGCAATTCTTTTCGTTTTTATTCTCCTTCGCAGTCCATTTTGAACGATTTCTTATACCTATTGACTCACCCAAATGCTTTTGTCTATTTATTCAAATGCCGCTGCTTAACTAACTTTAAAACTTACTAAACTGGCAAGTACTATTTGCATGCTTTCATTTTTGCTTTGCTTTGGCTTTTGATTTTGCCAGCTTGACTGTCATATAAGCTGCCTAAACCCATAAGCCCCATTGCAGCATTACGTTGCCGAAACTTTCATGCAACAGCAGCAGCAGCGGCAGCAGCAGCAGCGGCAGCAACAGCAGCGGCAGCAACAGTGGCAATAAAAAGCTGCAGGCAAAAGAAATCTGTAAAAGGCAACAATGCCAAGACAAATGATCCAATGGCTGTCTGACTGCACTTTAGCCATGCCACCCCCACATATTCCATGCGCAGCCCCTAGTCCAGCTCCAAAAAGGAAAAATAAAAAACGAAATATAGTCAAATATATTGGGTTATGTGTGTTTCTGGGTGTGCGTACGTGTGTAGCGGGGGCAAAGCTGTCTCAATTTTTGGGTTAGCGCACATTTCTGCATGTATACTTGGCGGATTTTTCACCCAATTCTCAAGAATTTGCGTTTTCCTTATACCCTATATACACCAAATCGTATAAGAGTCTTAAAGTTGGGCAAGTAGTCAAATCGAGCTCGTAAGAAACTTAATGGTTTTTAATTTTAATCTAGATGCTATTCATGCATGCTATCATATCGTATGTTCCCATAAGAGATAGAGACATAATATTTGGCTAACGGGATCTATGCTATATGTAGCTCACTTATATTTACAATTTTAGACTTTTCTCCAGTTTTCAACATTAATTAAATTCAGCTCTTATATGAGATCGAGAAACATTTTTTTCTCTTAGATATATATAGGACTTTCTCCGTTTTTCTCCTCCCATAGAACTCAAGTATCAGGTCCTCCGATTTTCTGCTCCCAGTAAGCCCAGGGATCATAATAGCTAGAGACATGGTATGTCGGATAATTTTGGATTTTTCTCCGATTTTCCTTTCCCATTGAGCTTAGGGACTACAAGAGCCACAGACAAAATAATTTGGATCTGTTTTATACAAGCATATTTAAAATATTGGAATTTCTCTTCTCCTTAGTTTAAGTATATTGTAAAATCTAGAGACATAATTTTTGGTATGCAACATCTTTTGTATGTAACATATTTCTTCTCAGGCATTATTAAAGCGCGATGCAGAGAATTTTACTTGTATAAACATAAGGAATTTGTCTAAGATGGAGCTTAAAATCTGCTTGTAGTTGTATATAACTCTTTACAGGGTATCTGCCAGTCAATTATTCTACTTTTATCATTTTTTCTTGCGTTATTTTTTTGCTCCGTGTCTTGTCCATGTCAAAGCTGCTGCTGCTGCTGTTGCTACTGACGATGATGATGACAGAGGGCAAGGCAAACGAGTAACAAGGAACTGGGTCAAGACTTTATTGTTTATCTTGGAACAAGGGCCAAAACCAGAGTCTGAGCCAGAGCCAGGGTGTCAGATCTGGCGACTGAGGCGGCCAAGAAACGGCTGCCTGGCTTCATGCTTCACACATTGCCTACGTCCAGTTGGTCATTTGAAGCGGTAGAATATTAAATTCTTGAAGCATTGTTCAGTTTGCGAAATTAGCCGATGAAAGTTAATATGAAATTTAGCATAGCTGAAACCAAAGAAGGTCATTACTCAAGGGGTATGTGTGTGCGGGGAACACACACGGGGCTGTGTGTGTGTGTGTGTACATCGCAGGACTGTGGCACGCCTTGCCGGACGTTTTCATAAACGTTTCACTTTCCGGCAACGCCACAGATAAACATACACACTCACACCCACACCCACGACCACTCACCCAACACACACACACACACAGGCACACATGTGTAGCTGGTATTTCAAGGAGTTTCAGCTGTAAATCTGGCAAAACAGGATACTAAGCTGACGCTGCAGCGCAACGGAAGCGGATGCTGCGCTGCTCGAAGTGTACCAAGTGTGGTGCGGGGGTTGGGCGTAAGGCGTTGATAGCAGCAGCTTATCAGCTACAGCTACAGCCCACAACAAGGCTTGGGGGTCTGTTGGCATGCCTGAGTGCTAGATCCCGCATAACCAGCCCACCCCAACCAGCTCCCCGCCCAGCACAGATCCACTCATCATATTCAGCCATTTAAAGGTGCATTAGATTTTGCATTTGCTTGCGAGGGGCCGGGGCGGAGAGAGAGAGAGTGAGTAGGGCGGGGCTGACTGCTGTTGGGGCTTGCACTTAAAAGTCAAGTGAAAGTTGCCGATTTGGGTTAGCAAAATAAGCTTAAGCTTTTTGCACTCGCACGACTTAAGTTTATTATTTAAAGCTCGAACCAAGTGAACATGTGGCGCAAAATGTTGGAGAATAAACCAAAAATTGCAGTTTGTTACATTCGCATTCTTTTCTTATTTAACCATATCTAAAGCTCAAAATGGGTAAAAAGGGTGCCAAATGCAAATGTATGTAACAGGCAGAAGGAAGTATCTCCGACCCCATAAAGTATATATATTCTTGATCAGCATCAATAGTCGAGTCGATCTAGCCATGTCCGTCTGTCTGTCCGTCCGCCCGTCCGTAAGTATGAACGCAATTTTAGATGTACATAGGTGCTCCTAGGCCTGCGCAGATCGAGTTTGTTTCCGATAATCGATAACTTATATCGACATCGACATCCTGTTTTTTGAGCAAATTGGGTAAATAATGAGAGCTAGAGTCACCAAACATGGTATGTTGCTTCTAGAATATTACATATATGTCAAGTATCTATATTTTAGAGCTATCGCCACCTCCCCGCTTCCACATCAAAGAGGGTTCAGGGTATTCCCTAGTCGGGAGCTCCCGACTAGAACCTCTTACTTGTTTTTTATCGAAAAAAAATTGTAATGCAAGAGGAAGGCATGAATAGGTTAATCGCAAATCGACCGTTCTTTTCTTAAGCATCAAGTTGCCCTTTTTCATATGCTTTTAGAGTTTCTGCTGTTTCCCATTGATTAAATTGTTAAATGTTCAAAACACTTATGTTTTTTTTAAAGAATCTAGATTCTTAAATCAAAACATCGTCAAAAACCAAAAATCGGTAAAAGTAAGTAAGCTTAAAGTCGACCTATCGATTGATGTTTTTTTTTGTACATCTTTTTTTTTTATTTTAAGCCTGTTTTATTTGGCGCTGGAAGCGATCAGTGTAAGTACATATCTAACTTATTGTGAAGAAAATTGCCGAAGAAACGACAAGGTCTGTTTATTATATTTAAATAATAAACTAAAGTTTAATTCAAGGTTAATTACGCTTGCTAACAATATTAGGCGAAGCCTTAGTTTATATGTTTTAGTTATAATAATCGAATTACATTTATATTTCTCAATAACAGAGTCTCATTGCTTTATTTATGTTTGTATCAAATCAATTCAAAGCTGCAATAATTTTAAATATTCATCATATGATACTGCATTCAAAGAAGAAGCTCTTGCTGAAAGTCGTTTGGATGTATGTGGTTTGGTTCGCCTTGGAATACAATCTATAAATACTTGTATATGATTCGGTGGGCAGGCCTTCAGAGCAGCTGCAACTGCAAAAGTAAAGAACAGAAAGAATGCGACTTTCATTTTCTGTCACAAGACAATACAAATGAAACTAAAGAAACTGTCTTTTAAGAATACGTTTTATAACATTTGAAAACCTTACTTGACATGCTTGAGAAGCTAGCGAAATTGCCATAGCTAATCTGATTTTGCGCCCAACTGGGATTTACTTGATGATATAATAGAAGTATCTGCAGTTGTTGCACTTTTACATATGACAATGTTCAGTTCCCTTAAAAACTTGTATAGTCTTGTTGGGGAAACTTTATTTTATAGAAGGGTACACAAGTCGACTACTTTCATTGCCCGGAACACTCATTTATATTGTATCCAAAATACTTAAGTAGTATTGTAAACATTGTATTGTACTTTAACTATCTCTATCTGTATTCAAAAATATAAGCTTGGATTGCTTTCTACCAGGTTTTTTGGGTGCGTTGCCTTGGCGTCCCCCAGAACTTCCGCAAAGATGCAAGAAATAAGAGCTACGATAAAGGCGTTTTATCCCTCTTTTTATTAACCAATTTGTTGATACTTCGCTTTAGATTAAGTATTAAGTTGTGTCATTTGTTTTTATTGTTCGATTTTAACCTTGGGAGATCGCTTTCTTCTGCAAAGCCTTTTCGCCAGAGAGCCGGGCCACGTAGCTGGTGGACTCTAGTCCTAGAAGATTGCCCACCAAGGGAACATTAAGATCCCTTGCCAGTGCCCGGTTGCGGGTTTACCAGGGTGCCCCAGTACTTAGTCTGTGAACCTTGGCCTAGAGGAAGAATTTTTCTAATCTCATTTTGGTGCTCTTCCAAAGATTTGGCTGGCATAGAACCAAACTGGGGAAAGCAAGGCTTTGGACAACAGAACTTTGTTGCTCAGAGAAAACATGTTGTTTTCCATAAGGAGTCACGTCATCTCTTGTTATTTTCATCGTAGAATGTGGCAGACTGTTGTGATGTGTTTGCTCAATGTGAGACCGCGATCAAGATGGTCTCCAGAGGCGTTAGCTTTATGGCCAAGCCCAATGCTATATCAATTATATATGGAACTATCTTAAACAAAGTCGATTTAAATAGGGTGAAAAAACAATTTTAAACCATCTTAAACAACTTTCTTCCTCGCTTGTTCTCTCTCCATTTCTTCTCCAAATACTATATAACTTTCGGTTTTTATAGCTCTAATCTCTAAAGCGACACAGAGCTGCTTGCTATGCAACTGCTCAATATCTCAATATCTAACAAGTGCGCGCACAAAAGTATGTTTGCTATGGCTAAGAAATCTGCTTGATCCCATATTTTGTATTACTTTTAATTGTATGCCATAACGAAGAGGAAGACGGAGAAGAAGAAGACCTCATGGAATGCAATCTGCAACAAGTGTGGCAACTATGGCAACAGCAACATATATCCCATCGATAGGTGCATTCGAGCGTTGCACACACGCGCACACACACACACACGCACACACACACGCGCACACACACACACACGTACACGCACCGCATACACACGACTAAATCCATATTTTATGATGCAAACATTGGCACAGTTCTGCTCCAATTGCCAAAGGGTGGACCTAAGCTTTAGCATTCATGAAATACGTGACTTAAAAATACCCTGTACAAGTACCCCGTTGGTAGTTAAATAAACAACCAATTTGGGGCTCGAGTAAGCTACCGACTATAAAAGAAGTCCAATTAGCAACTAGTTTCGATAGTAAGCAGTGTCAATGAACTACAGCTCAACTACTTCAGTGGATTAAACTAGAACTAGAACTAGTTCAGCTATTAAACTTTCTCTCCAATGAGGGATAAGTTTTTTTTTTTTTTTTTTTTTTTTTTTTTTGTTTATTGTATTGAATCAAAAATAGCATACATTTTTATTACAACACAGTTGGCTTAGGTGATATTACGCCAAGCCTGGTTGGGTCCTCAGGCTTTGTCGTGGACAAACGTCAAAGGCGGCTTTTTGAGTAAGGCTGCATCGTCACGTAGGTAGTCGGGGGACTCTGGGGCGTCTCCTATGTCGTGGTTGGAGGATCCTTGAACGATCTTCTCTTGAGCCTCCTGACTACACACCTCCCAGCGAGGTCTCTTGCTACCCGGCTGCAGTGTCGCTGCAAGCGTTCGCTGTACCGGTTGGCGAATGCTCCGACTTGGCTGTCTATGGTCTCCAATTTGAGGTCTCTGTACAAGGTAGAATTTCTGACGTACCAGTCAGCACCCGTAATTCGGCGCAAGGCCAAGTTTTGGAGTGTCTGAATCCGTCTTCGATTTGTCCGAGATGCAATGCCCCAAACCTGAATACCGTATCTCCAAGTTGGTGCCACCACGACGTTGTAAACTGCCCGTTTGCAGCGAAGTGGCAATGGGCTGTTGGGGTTTAGTAGCCAGTTGGCCTTGGCCATCTTATAGCGGCACTGCTTAAGAAGGCCGTCGATGTGCGCCCGAAAACTAAGCCTCTGGATAAGTTTCGAAAGTACCAAACTAAACGAATTACTGCTGAACTACTGTATTTCACACTATTTAAACAAAAATGTCCCCTGAAATAATAGAAAATACCTTGTACAACACCTTTTCTCCGATATTACCCCTAAAATAATAGAAAATACCAGTACTTCAGCTTATATTACTCAAAAATTCTTCTAATAATAACAAATAGCCTGTATTTTACACTTAAAAGGCCCTTTAAATAATTGCATATACCCTGTACTTCAGAAAATTTAGCAACAAAATAACCCCTAGAATGATAGGAAATACCCTGAACGTCACCTTACTTAACCCTACAATTCTTCTATTAATAGCAAATACCCTGTAATTCATCTTCATTTCCCCAAAATAAACCCTAAAATAAGGGCAAAAACCATGCAAATCAACTTAATTAACCCTAAAATTCCGCCAGATAATAGTCTTTCACAAAATATATATTTTTAATATTCAGTCTCTTTTTATTTCATTTAATCAAATGATATCCGATCAGACTTTTGCCTAAAGCATAAATGATATGTATTAAAGCATTATCCCCTACGTGTTTGTTTTTTTTTATGATGTCCTGGTCCGGTAGACGTAAATTCATTTTGAAATAACTGAATAATCAAAATAGGTGATGTTATATATAGCGGTTTTAAGATCTTTATTCGTTAAATTAAAAAGAATCTATCTATGCTGAATCTATAGGTAAAAGGTAGGAGGCATTAGGAATACATTGAGTCTGAAAATCTCCTCAAAAGCATGTTAAATTTAAAGAAAAATGACTTTTACGAATATTCCGAAAAGTGAGATGCCGAATTCCGAGGTAAAACCCTGAGAAATATTGCATAAAGTCTGAAAATTCTCCTAACTTGTGGCAAATTTATAAAAGTTTAAAGAAGACTTCACAGGCTGTTCCCGAAAAGCCTGTTGCTCAGTTATTTAAATGGACCTGATACACCCATGACTGTTAAGTGTGCCTGCAGGGTATAGGCCAGAAGTTAGTTGAAGCCCACGCTTGTTACCAATGCTTGGCCACGCCCACGCATGCAGAGAAGCATCCACCCCCACACACACACACACACACATAACACACGCATACATAGACTAAATAGTTTATGTTGTTTACCAGGCGACTTGCAGCAGTTGCCGTTGTTGTTGTTGTTGTTGCTGCTGTTGTCCTGCACTTTGGCATTAAGCAAAGCGCCTGAGCCCTGGACAGGCACGAGCGAAAGGATGCCAATGCCAAGCGGCGGGGATTGAAGTGGAAAACACGTAACCATCGCCATCGAGCGGCATTCATGTGTATATGCGACTTAAGGGCGCAGGAGTAGGGGGGAACGTAGGCAGACCCACGGACATGTCCTGCTATTTGACTGCCCCGGTTACCATTGTTATCCACGCGCTTACTACCCGCATCTCAAATCTAATATAGAAGAAGAAGAGGAAGAGTATGCAGCATTTTTCTGTGCCTTTGCCGTTTTACTGTAAATTTTTTTTTTCGTGTTGCACACTTGATAAGAGCTGCTGGGGGAGCGTTAATGCAGTCCTTTGACACAGTCGAAGATTGAAAAAACTCACAATTCTTCTGGCAAAAGCACTAAAATTTATATCAAATAAAAGTCTATGTATAGGTAATACCTACTTCTCTTTGATTTCCCGTTTAATATTTTTGCCAACATACTCTCGTTTAATTTTTCTTAACAAATTAGAATCAGCTTTTACTTAAATTTAACTTCATTCAAAATAACGATAAATGTAATTAACATGCCAACTTTGCCTGTTAAATGTAACAGACCCAATGCTGTATCTGGTTTTCAGCTGTTGCTTAACAGCGTGCTGTTAAACAATCTGACGCAAATGTTAAATTCGATTGCATGAAATGCAGCGAGTTGAGAGCTGCCCAAGCGCACGTCTTGTTGTTGTTGCGCGTGGGTGAACGAGAGCGTAAGTATAAGAGAAACGTGGATTGAAGAGCAAACCGAAATTATTGCGCTCTTAGCTGCCTATGTAGTGTCTGAACTGACAATCAGTCGACTTATCGATAAAGTGCTTATCGGTAGGGAAATTTACATAAACAAAATTAATTTGAATATATTTGTTTTTTATGTGAGGCATTAACTTAATTTGAATATAAGCAGCATATATTACTTTCTTTAATTTTAATGTTTGCTTTAATTATATAACTTTAGATTAAAATAGTTAGAAAAACCATATCAAACATATTGACAAGTCAAATGTTAAAATACATATGTATGTATGTTATAGTTTCACATGCAACATGTTCGACAGTCTTTGCCCACTGTGCGCGATTTTGCCAGTCACATACAACAAAACCAACGCATTGAGCAAAGCGCGCACATACACAAGCATAAAATACATACACTCGTATGTTTATGTACATTGAAATCGACGCTCCGGCGCGCTCATTACAGCGCTGAGTGGGAGAGTGGGAGCGAGAGCGAGCACATTTCACTTGCGCGCTTTGGTTACGCTCTCAGCAACAGCAGGCAACAGCACACACTTGCGTTGCGAGCGTGCGTTTGTGTGCTTGTTTCGTTCGTTTGACTGTGCGAGGTGCGCACGCTTGTAAGAGAGCGTTCGTTTACACGAACACATGCCGGACTGCTCGCACACTATGTGGCAAATGTGGTTTCTTACTGCTGAGCACGCCGCTCATTTTCTCAGTACGAATTGAGACACTGTGGCGCACGGTTGAAAACCTTTCAGTAGCAGCAGAAAAGCGCACCCGAAACCAAATCCAGCTAAATAGCAACAACGAGAGACGGCAATTTGTGTATTGTTATAATTGTATTGTGCAATAACGCAGTAGAAAATACTAACGTGCGTGTGTTTGTGCATTTTGCATATAGCCATCAATTTAAATTAAAAACTTTTTTTGGGCTCAATTAAATACTTCCGCGCGTCGTCGTTGTCGTCGCGCCAGTTTTTCCATTGCGTGCGCTGTATTCGCTCTCTCTCACCCCGCCGCATTGACGTCTACGTCACATATACACACACGCACACTCGCACACAAACAGACCAGACACACACATACATACACATACACATAACAAACTCTCAACTCGCAACTCGATTGTTGCTGCTCTCGTTCTCGCAACACTCTCGCTGCTTTTTAGTGCCAACTATCTCTGTCATTTGTGTCACTGCCTTTGCTCAGTTTCTGTCTCTGTCTCTGTCTGGCCGCCACATTCGTTTTGTTTGTGTTGTATCAAAAAAGGGCCGCTGAGAAGTAAGCAGCAAGCGGACAGACGCACGCGATAGCAGTAACAAAACAACAGAAAATAATCGTTTGCATGCGAATTTAGACAACAAAAAATAAAAGAATAAACAATTTTCGTATTAATTCTAATTGAAGTGCAGCAGCAATACAATTTGGAGTCAAAATAATAAAGAAAACAAGTCAAAAACAAGGTAAGCAGAAAAGCCGACGCCTAACGGGTGAAAGTGTTATTTTACCGTTTCAGTGTGCTGTGCCTGCACTTGCATTGCATTGCATTGTATACCATATTCATTTGTGTTCATTATCGTGTATATATACATGTGTAATTGCGTGTGTGTGTGTGTGTGTGTGTGTGTGTGACGTGTGCTTTGTGCGTTTGCTAAAATCATTGCAAATTTGTAGCTTTCTTAGCGCGTCGTTTGCTTTGCTGTTTTGCTTCGCACCAGCAGCAGCAGCAGCAGCAACAACAAAACGTAACCGGTAGGTGCTGCTTTGCCACCCACGAAATAGCCAAACAAAAAGGGCAGCATAAGAAAAAAAAAAAAACGTACAAGGTACTTTTACTCTTGCGACTGCCTGCCTGTTCGCCACGTACTCTCTAGGCTTACGCTCTGGCCAGCGTTAATGCCCTCTCGCTCACGCTTTCGCTCTTACTGTTTTCCTCTCTCATTGCAACCCCTATCAAAACGTGTGCAGCTGCCGCTGCCGCCGCTGTCGCGGTTTTTGCTGCCTAGCGGCTACCTGTGCCGACGTGCGTGTATGTTGGGCTCTCTTTTGCTGCCAACGTCGCTGCCGGCGTTGACGCTTCGTGTGTGTGCCCGCCGCTCGCTCGTGTGCTGGCTGCTGCTGCTGCCGCTGCCGCAGCCGCAGCCGCTGCTGCTGCACACGACAAAAGAGCCGACGTTGACGTTTCAACGCTCTCACAGGTTTTCATTTCTTATTTGACCGTCATTCGCCAGCGCGGCGCCGAAGTGTACGACAGCAGAAGTCTTCAATATAACGGATGAAAATTACTTACACACAACAACTCCCAACAACAACAAAAATAAAGAATTAAACAAAATCAAAAATATCTACATATATAAAAATAAAGCAGTTACGCATACGCATATGTATATATGTGTGTGTGTCTGTGTGCGTGTGCGAGAGCAAATTCAATTGTCAATTGTCAAAGCCAAATGTAAGTAGGCGCCGTCTAGCGAACTGTCAATTGCAAATGCTCAGAGCCCATTGACAGTTTAAAATTCACAGAGTGCAGGTTTTTCTTTCGCAACGACTCAACAAAAAAAAACTTAAAAAAAAACTTTAAAAAACACTTTAAAAAAAACACTATGTGTATATAGTTGAAATTTGTACAATTATGCGCTGAGCAACGTTAAAAACAAAAAAATAATAATAATAATAAATAAATTCTAGCCGTATTAATGAGTGTGAACCAACAAATTGAGAAATTCAACAGTTTCAACTAAATTTGCAAGCAGACAATTTGTGTGTGCCCTTTTGTTGTCGTTGTTATTCGCCGCCATTTTCAAGAGCGGTATGCAAAAAAAAAAAAAGATAAATAAATTTAAAAAATTAAATAAAAAACAATCAGGCTAAATGAAATACAGTGTGTGTGTGTGTGTGTGTGTGTGTGTGTGTCTTGTGCTTGTGCTTAAAAAGTTCATTCGCTTTTCCAGCGCGCGCCGCGCGGCTTTTTGTTTCATTAATGAAAAATCAACCCCCGGCATTTTGGGCCAACGCGCGCCCCCACAAACAAAGCAGAAATCAACAGCAGCGTCAGCGGCAGCGGCAAGCGCTCGTTTTTCATTCTACAGCTTTTCTATTTTCCCGCTTTTCCCCTCTTAAGGGTTGCAGCAACGGGCAACGCGGCCAAAGAAACAACTTTTTCAAGTTTACTTGTACGCAATTTTCCGCTGTTAAAGGTTGTCCGCTGGCCGTGTTTCATTTTCATTTCGTTTCCATTTCGCTTTGCCATTTCCGCCGCACATTCGCCGTTGCTTTTGGCTTTTGCTTCCAGCCTGTCACTTGTCAGTCCGTCCGTCCGTCCATTCGCCTTGTTGCCGTTATCCTTCGAATTCGTTTTGACATTTTCGGCCATATTTCTTTTTGTCATTCTTTCTTTTGCTTCCTCTTTTCTATAAATGTTGCTGTTTTGCCGGCGCTTTTTGGCTGCTGTTGCTGCTGCTGCTTCTTCTTCTTCTTCATGTCGACAGCTTCACGAGGGTTGTTTCTGCACTTTAAGTCTGTGTTTTGAGTATGTGTGCGTGTGTGTGTGTGCGTGTGCGTGCTTTGTATTTTTGTCTGGTTTATGCCTCTGATTTATGCGCTCGGCTCTCCAATTAGAAAGAATTTCCCATTGTTGCAGCCTATCATAATTTGCCCAAAAAAAATGCTGAGAAAAAATATACAAATATATATAAATCATATTATATTTTTATTGTTATAAAAATTTGCGTTTAGAAAATTGTCTCAAAAACAAGCTGAAATATATCCTGTGCGCTTTGATTTCTCTGCATTTAATGCACTTGCAGTGAAAGCTCTCTTGAAAGGAAAAACAAAACTTGCACAGTTATCCAAAATTTTTATATAAAACATGTGCATTTATATTTACGCATATTGGCATGTAACCCTTTCGTTAAAATACATATGAAAACTTATTCTTTATAGCAAAAAGATCTGATGTTAAAAGTTTCACATTCTCCTGTCTAAATTTTGTTTTCGACTCCAATTTTGGCTTATTCCATAAAAGATCAAGCAATTTATTTTGTTTTTCTGTCCAATTGCTTGGTCTAGCATTGCGTTCTTTCCACTTATATTTCCCTTATATTCCATATGCTTTCAATTACTTTATTTATGTTACGTAACTAGCTGCATTTTCCATATCTTTCTGGCATATTTTTATTGTTTTAGTGATAAGCTAAAATTTGCCTATTGAAAGCCAATCGATATGATTGATGATCTAATTGAGCACACTTTTGTGATAAAAGGAAAATGCGATAAAGTAGCCGATATATCACAAATTAGTTCAATTATGTATTGCGATGCCTTAACTTTTCAGTCATAGAATTTGCATGCTTCAAAAAGTAGTCTGAAACTCTTTATATGCAATTTTATATTAGAGTTTATTTTCAATTTTTTATTCAAATTTCAAGTGACTTATTATTTAGAAAAATTTAAGAAATTGAAATTCAAATTTTTGTTAAATAATTATAAATAACTACCCCAAGTTTTCTAATTTTACGACCGTGCACTGCACAAAATTCTGATTGCATTTCATTTGGCATTGAATAAATATTTACTGCATACTTAAATTAATTTCCGATTGCATTAGAAAGTTTTTCCCGCCACGATCACCGCAATTTGCACAGAGAATTTTCACTCAATTATTGTTGTATGTTGATTGTTTTCTTTTATTTTCAATTCATCCGTTTTACTAACCTCTTTTCTCTTTCCTCCCATTTGCAGCTGATTCTACAAACATAACAACAGCAAAAAAAGCAAGCGATCAATAAAAAATTTCGTTCAACACGCAAATTGAAAGTGCAATAAGAAAGAAAGAGAAAAAAGAACGTCAAATGCGGTTGAAAGTTCAAGTTGAAGCAAGTGTTTAAAAGGAAAATTAAATCAAACATTAAGATAAATAAATCTCTGAGAAATATTCATAACTCTTCTTCGCCTAAGAAGAGCTTGAAAATCGTGCGCGTTTAAATCAACATTTTAGCAATCATTTTTGTCAACCCTCTCTCTCCAAAATTTTTGTGGAGTCTTTCGTGTCCGGTGCATTCTGTGTTACGTTCTCCGTTATCAAGTGAGTGCCACACACCAGAAACCACAAAGGAAAAGCCACACTCTAGACCACACACACTCACACCCAACAGCCAACACACACAGACAGACGCGCCCACACACGCAAAAACACAACAACAACAACAACAACAACAACTGCGCCTAGTGCAAGGATCATTCCGTGTCCAATAACTTAAGTGTGCAGTTTATCCAAAACAAAAAGGCTACGGCCCAAAGTAAACGTCAAGATTCTATCGAAAAAAACTCTATTCAGCACGACGGAGGCTTCGCTTAACTTCAACACGGCGACCACAATGCCCTATAACGGTGCTAGCAACGGTAGTGGTGGTGTCGGTGGTGCAGTCGCAGGCAGCAGTGTTACTGGTGGCGGGGCCACAATCGTCGTCAGCGAGGGACCCCAGAATAAGAAGATACGCACCGGTGTTCAGCCCGGAGATAACGACGTCACCATGCATGCTCGGGTGAGTACGATAAACGATAACGATGCCATTAATCGATTAATATCGATCTTTGAAAGGAATAGGCTTTAAATACAGCAGACTCACAGTTTTGTACAGACTTCAATTGTCATACATCGTACATCGAACATCAAGTTATCGATAAATCGTTTTAAAGTATATGTTATAATTGTGCCATAAAGCTAGTTGAAATCACGTTTCAATCCAAAGAGTCTGACTAGTCCGATACTTTTATTAAACTACATTCTTCGATCAACACTTTGCGATAAATGAGATTAGTTTCGAATAATTAAATCGATATTTATAGTCAAATAAACTTTATCAGACTTTTTTTAATCACGTGTTTGAATAAATCGATTTGTTAATGATAAATTGAGTATATATAATTATTTTTGCTAAATGTAAAGCGAAGTATCTTTTTCGACCGCCATAATACTGCGATTAATCGACTTATCGACAAATTAAATAATAATAAATAATAGACTAATTTTTCGATCAGTTTTAGGCTGTTGATCTAAATAAATATTTTTATTAAATTTAAATTTAAATGAACTATTTTCTCGATCAACATTATATACAGATTTGTTGTTGATATATTAAATCGATATAATGATTTTCTTTTAAATCGGAGTACTCTTCGATAAATTGATTTGTTATCGATAAATCGAATAAATATAATTTAAATTTTGTTAAAAATAAATTAGACTACCTTTTCGATCACAACGCTTTCGGTAAATTCAATCGATATAGTTTTGTATATTTAATTTAAAACGGACAACTTTCTGCGATCAACATTAGTCTTAGATAAATTGCTTAGTTATCGATAAATTAACCGCATATATATGTGAATATTTCGTATATTTGCATATTTTAGTAAAACCTTATTGAGTTGTCTTCAAATGTTATCAGCACAATATATACTTGCCATAGACGCAATCAACCCCAATATCTAATAATAATTACCTGCGAAAATGCTCAACACACTCGTGCCTTGGCTCCACTTTAGCCACCCCTATCAGCGGGCGATTGCAAGGCGCAGACACACATTCCTATTGCCTCTATTGGTTTAGTTGGTCTATTCAATCACTTTTTTTGGGGCGAACTCTGAAGGCTCGCTCACCCCAAAAGTTCTGCCCAGTACCCGCACCCTTCTGCCGATAGCCAACAGGGGATGGCCAGAACCACAGAGCCCGAATATTCCTGATAAAGTTTTCGACCGTGGCTGTTGTTGTTGTTCTTGTTGTTGTTGTGATTTGGGGGTTGAAGTGCAGTTTGCAAGAGGCTCTTAAGGTTATCAGGCAGCGAGTAGTACTTTCCGTACTTGCGACTGTCATATGAATTACATTTCATGCAGTCCGCGCAAAGGGTGGACGCCATTTGATTTACATTTCTAACGGTTGCCAAGGACGATGCAACTGTTATACGTTGTGATAAGTATGTATGTATTTTATGTACTCATGTTGAAAAAATGGATAGCACTTTTTTTGTGGCCATTAGAAATTGAAAATAGGGGAAGAGTTATGATTTTTTACTCTGTGACGGTAAGACATAAACTCAGATACAAAGTAATATATCTAGATATAAAGGTAAAAATTAAAAATAAATGCTATTTAATAATATGAACTAAGGTTCGAGTGTGTTATGGACAAATACGTAAGCGGTTACGTAACAATTCATATACAATCGTGTAAGCAAAATAATAAAGAATATATTTCAAAGACTTAAATATTACTTTTGAGACGGTTTTAGAGCATAACAAAACCTAAGATAGAAGGTAATAAATATAAAGTTATAATATATATTATAAAATAATACGATCTAAGGCTCGACTAGATTATTATGAAAATATGCGTAACGTAGCGTGTTACGTAATAGTTCATATGAAAGCATGCACAAATATGAGTACAGAAAATGTTTTGACGATTCAGAGATTAATTTCGAGACGGTTAACGTAACATTTTGAGTCCAAGTATAAGCTCGGTAACAATATAATAAGTATAAAGTTTAAATATATCAGTTATAATATGTTATAGGGTTCGACCAAATCATTAAGAAAAGAGAGAAGCATATTTTCAGATAATAAATATTTGCATTACGAAACACAAACAAATTTCGAGGACTTAAGTCGGAGAAGTTTTGATAAAATTATCGAAATATCATTTTCCTAAGACATATTTTCTATTTTGTAAGCTTATCTAAACAACACATTTAACAACACTTAAAATTGAACTTTGAAGCACTGGCTCGAGTAAAGTGTTGTTTCAAATATTAAAATACATTTTTTGTTACTATCTCTGAATCTCAAGTCTTGTATCATTCGGCCCGGAAAGCAGCTGCAGAGTTCTATGGCTTTTAGCCTAGCATGCACTTGCTGCGCATTTACTCTTCGCAGCTTCTATTAAAATAATATATATTTTTTGCCGATCCGCCATTTTGTAGGACCTCTTCGGGTCTGTTTAAGCCTTGTGAAACGTTTAACCCGCTGCAAGTGCAGTTAAGCGTGTTGAACTTTTGCATGCGTATATATATATTTTTTTAGCGCATCCGTCGCAGGCCAAGTGCACTTAATCACATAGAAGTGGTGGCCAAAACGGCTGAGCAGGATGCAGGCAGAGAGTGAGAGAGGGGGGAGAGAGAAAGAGACACAGAGAGCGAGAGAGAGAGAGAGAGAGAGCCTCTCTAGGGGCTACGGCTACGGATGGCAGGTGTCCCATGTTAGCACGTTATGGGCGACAGACGCGCTGCTTTTCCAAGGCACGTACGCAGCTCGCAGCGCCCGCAGCAAAAGGAAAAGCTTAAACGATGCCAAGTGGCAAGCGGCGTTGGCCTGGGCCTGGGCCTGAACCTCACAACTAAAGCTTGGCAAAGGCAAAGGGCCAAAGAGCAACATGGCCAAAACTCTTGAAAAGACGAGAAGATGCTGCTTCATGTGCTAATTGCGCTGTCAAGTCAAGTGTGTGTGTGTGTGTGTGTGTGTGTGCACAGGCGGAAGCAACAGCTCAAATGCGAAATGACATGCACACACACACACACATGCACACCCCCTCGTGAAGAGCAAATTTGTTGCATACTTTGCGCGGCCGCCACAACAACATTTTTCTCTCAGTATGTTTAAGAATTTCCCCACAACAACAACAACAATAATCGCTGTGGAAAATATCGTCATATTCATGCCAAAACATTTCGCCTCTAATTTCAGCCCAATGTGCCGCGGCCCATTGAACATTTTCTCATTTGGCTTCCACTTCTATTCTATCGCTTTTTTTTTTTTACTTTTATTTCTATTATTTTTGTGGCTTTTGCATATATGGGCGGAAAAGTACACACGAAAACAAACAACAACATTTTTATCGGCATGCCGAGATAAGGCGCCGGCGAAAAGCAGACAACACTCTACAATAATAACAACAACAACAACAACAACAACAACATATACATGGAGAACAACAACAATATCGAAAGAATATTTTGCTCTAACAGGCGCCACTGGCAATGGCCAAAATCGATTTTTCCAACCCTCAACATGTGGCTCGGCCGGCTCTTGCCATTTGGCTCTCTGCTTCAGTGTCTATTGCTGACTGAGCTGTGGCCTCCGGGCTCTGGATTTTGGGGTCTAAAGGGGCGGGTGGGTCTGTCTGAGCGAAAGGCGCCGCAATAGCAACAAATGCGACGACAGACGCCATATATGAGGGATTTTTAAGAGTTTTGGTAGCGGCAGCCCAGGTCAGGCAAAATGTTTCTAAAGAATATGGATCAAGTTGTGAAGCAAGCTACGAAAAGTCCAGAGTTTAGCAAAAACTGAAATAAGCGCTATTAAGTAGAATGCCGAGATATCCATTTTGTAAGCTTATCTAAATAGAATGCACTTTAAAGGGATTCATTTGGTTAAGACAATGTCAGCGATAGTTGCAATTTAAAACAGTTACAATTTCAGTATGCAACACTGTCTCGAAAAAAAGTATTATAAAATATTTGCTTTTTTTTTTTTTTTGCAAGCGCAGCCTTAACTAATTTTTAAGCTTATCTAAATGTTATCTAATGTTGAAAATATTTGCTGTTTACTTGAATTTTGTTTGTATTGGGGAAAGCACAGACATATCTAATTTTCAAGCTTTACACAATGCGAGCGATAGTTGCGTTTTGCAACATTTAGAAATTCATTTTGCAACACTGGCCCGAGAAGTTTTCTAAAATAGTAGCTGGTTATTGAACATATGCTGGAATTGCGGCAACTAAAAATAAATATTAAACAACACTCAATTAAATGAATTGCAGCACCTATAAAGATACTGCACATCACTTAAATCGTAGATTTTACAACACTGAAGTTAATCGAAAGAAGCTTTAAGAAGTTTGAGCACTTTATAGATTAAAAAACTTGCATTAGGCAATTACAATTATGTAATTCATATAGAAAAGTTTGTGCTCTCTCTTATTTAAATGAATCGTCTGCCATTTCATGAGGTTGCACGGTGCGGCAGCTGGCTGTCAAAGCTAGCAATTTTTGACCGCAGCTTGCAATTTGCTGTTATGCAGACCCGCAGCTGCGCATCCCACGGAACAGCCAATTCCAGTGCAAAGCCACCCGCTGACACGCCCCGCCAATGCATAACACAAGCAGCAGTGGCAGCATCGGCAGCAGAAGGCGACGCCGTTGCGTCTGGCTGCGTGACGCACGCGGCGTCAGTGGCATCAACAGCCATGGCAAATAAATTTTGCATGCTCCCCAGCGCCACAGCGGCAGAGTAGACTGCACATACACACCAAAACCCGGCCCCCCTCATCAGTATGCCCCCGCCAGACAGTTAAAAATAGATTGCATATTCGTCTGACCGATGTGAAGAGGCAGCATTAGCACTGGGATCTGTGCCTGAGCTTAGTCAGCAACAGACATTTTGCATTGGGCCGCTTTTTTGCCGCTTCTCTTCAGCATCCTTTGCCACACTCCCGACCCCACTCTTCCGCTCTTACTCCACTCGCCTGGATCCACCCCCTCCTAATGAAGTATTCATGTGCGAGCGGGTTTTTCGGTGGTGCGTTTCGAGGCCGTTTGCCGGCGGCAAAGGCAACGGCGGCGGCGGCTGCGGCTGAAATGCCACCCCGTTTGCACACAATTTTCACAATTTTCCCCATTTGGCTGCAAGCACTTGCCGCCTACCTGGCCTGCACCTCAAAACCACCAAGCGCCGCCGCCCAACCTACCCACCGAAGTGCCGCAAGGTCTTTTGCAAATTATGTGCGTCCAAGGCCCCGGGAACAGTGGCCAGAAGTGCATCCGTCATTGGACTCAACTCTATATGCTGGTTTTCCCCTTGTGTCTCCTCCCCACTCCCCAATTGTCCACTCTTTTTTCTCCTTTTAATTAAATGCAACGTCCGCACAACGTCCGGAACTCTGGTGCATTTTTGACCATCATTCGATATGGGGGTGGCATTTATTGTGCTGCCAACATTGCGCGAGGGCTGCCACATAAATATTTATTCAAATTAATTGATATTGAATTAAAGGTGTTTTTCTATGCTCATCCTCAACTTTGAGATATTTTTCTATATAGATATATAAAGAAAGTGATTTAAAAGCCGGAATGTGCGATAAATTTAAGTTATAATTAAATTTTAAAAATGTTTCAATCGCTCTCCAAAAGTTTTTTAAATTATTTTTACAAAATTGTTGTAAAAAATAATTTAAGTTAATTTCTATAATTTCATCTTCAAAAATAAATAACTTTTTTATTCAGGCGCTTTATTGAACTTCTTTTTCTTAATCAAATTGCTAAGAACTCAGAAATACTTTTGAGCATTATTTAAGTTTTGTTGGGACGAATAATGCCTAATGAAAACTTTGAAATATTCTGTTATTTGTTTTATTTCGTCGCTTAATTTAATTCTACACCAATTGCATACCTTAGAATGTCTTTTGACCTTTTTCTTTTAGTTCAGACAAGTCTTAATTAAATTCTAAAAATGTTATCAATTGCTCTCAAAAATAGTTTTAGTTATTATTGAGAAATGTTTGCAGCACTCCTAACTCTGAATATATTTTGACTAACTGAATGTGCCTCGTACTTTCTGTTCTTATTAGCAATAATTGATTTTTATTGTCTCTTCATTTCACAAAGTTTTAATTGCTAAAAGTTCTTCGAGCGAGGGTTGTGCGTAAAGAGGGTGCATTTGTCTGTGTAAACACACGCACACACACACGCACGCACACCCGCACTGATATGCACCGATATGTAGATTGCACCCTTTTTTGTTGCTTTTTGGCATTTGTAATTGAACTAATTGAAATTTGCAGCAGATGACGATGATGATTATTTAAGGCTAAGGCGTTCGTGTGTATCAGCTTAGTTATGAATGAATTGGCATAAAAGGAAAGACAACTCAGCAGTTCTGATGGCCTAGAACTAAGCTGCTTCGGCCTAAGCCAAAAGTGCCGTATGTCAAAGCCAAAGTAAAAACCAACTAGCCAAGTTAGTATACGTTTGCTGGCCGGTTAGAGGGGGCCGCTGCTGCTGGGGCAGAGGTAATAAAACTGTTGGCCAGCTGAGCGTCATCAAATTGCATGCAATTTGTCTTTGATTGTAATAAAGCCCGTATCACATATCTAACCGTAGCTGTGGACACTGTAAAAAATCCCAATTGGAGTCTGTTATATTTGCGGTCAGCTCTGTTGCCAACAATATTTTAGTTGGAATTCCGAACGGGCAATTGTCGAAATGACTAACTGATTGCTGTTCTCTTTTGTATCGATGTCTGATTGCATTTTCCTTTTGCTGCTCTTGCTGCTGTTTTCTACAGTTGCTTTGGTCACACTTAAAGCGGCAGAGACCAGCAAATGAATTTCATGCCTGACCGGCATGCAAAATTAGCAGCTGCCACTGCCGCAGCTTTCCATATTGGTCAACTGCAAAACAATTTCTTGTGTTCTACGCGCTGTCTACAAATTAATTTTCATTCATATTTCGGTCAGCACTTATCAGAAATTCATGAGCTGCAGGCTAGGAATAATATTATTATTTGACCTACAAAGAAAACAGTCGTAAAGTTGTTTGGCGTTTTTTATTTATTATTACTTTTGTTGCTGCAGAAACTCTTGGCATATTTATATAAGGTTTCCTAACTTCTAGACTATCTTTTGCAGGCAACTGCAATTACTTAAATAAGAGAGCTGATGGTAAACAAATAATACTTATATGTATATACTACTTATAAAGTAAAGATCCTCTAAGTTGTATCTTCATATAATATATTTGAATCGCATATTAACAAATAAGTAAATAATTTAGTAAAATATAAATTATATATATACATATAAATTATGTATAACAATAATAATAAAATAATAATAAAAAAATAAATTATAATAAATTAATAATGTATTAATCATAAATGAATAATACAATAATAATAAATAACTAATAATAGATATAACAAAAATAATGAATAAAAAATAATATGAAATAATATTTAGTAATATTGCTTGCAATGATTTTTTAATAAATAATACTTTTCATTCAAGGGAATTTTTTTTTTTCATGCAAAAGACGTAAAATCTTAAAATTTTGTTTTCTCATTCTCATTTCAGAATGTTTTGCCTTTTCTTGAAACATGCCCAAGCTTAGGCGTTTCCCTGCCCATTTTCAAATGTTTTTCATCTCATCTCATTTAAAATAAAAATGAAAATTGCTCGGCCCTTTTCTTCCCAGCCTAATGAGCTGTTAGTTGGCATTATCAATTGTAGTACCTTTTTATTAAATTTTCCAGACCCGAAAAAAATCTTTTAAATTAAAAGACAAAAGAGTTTTCAAATATGAAACAGCTACCGAAGGTTTTTCCCTTTTTCTTTTGTTTTTGCTTAGGTCGCGTTGGGCGGACGGTTTAAACTCCAATTACAACAAATTATGAATCGTGCCTCAAGTGCTAAGCGACGCGCAAGTGGTGAGGGGGGCACATTGAGGTAGAGAGAGAGAGAGAGAGAGAGAGAGAGCAACTCTCTCCCCTTCAGCCTGCTGTCTCTCTCTCTCTCTTTCGCTCTCTCCATTCTCCCGCTCGTTCTGTTGCTCGAACGTCGCGCGCTTTTTGTGTGCTTGCTACAAGTTTCAGCAAAAAGTTCAATTTATGTCGCGCTGTGTTATGCAGTTCCCTCTTCTCCGCCCCCTTGCCAGACCCACCTAACCCCACACGCTCTATCAACCCCTTTACCTCATCCTACACTTGCCGCTTTCTTTTTGCTTTGTTCTTTTTTCTTACTGTTATTTTTTTGTACTTTCTTGTCATTTACTCACAAGGCACACACTCAGATACAATATGTATCTAGATACATTTGTGTATATGAATATAGCGTAGCGAGTCGTGTATTTGCCCGGATGTCATGCTGGGTCTCTCTTGAAGGTCGGAAGTGTAGTTTTTTAAGTACACGTTTATATAATTTGATATATGGCGCATTGTCGTTTGCCATCTCATGTGGCCACATATTGTTTTTGGTGCCCCAACAACTGTATCTGTAGATATGTGTATGTATCTGCATCTGCTTCTGCATCTGTCGCATGCTTACATATACATGTTCATATATTATTTGAATGGAAAGTGTGCAAAAAGCTCGGTTAAGATGCTGGCGAATTGCTTGTGAAATGGAACAGTTGAACGAGGTCATCTACATGCATTAATGAAGCAATTTTTTTTAGAGGAAAAACATTCTGAAAAGGCGACAGACAGGCGGTTCGGGGGGTATCTGTCAAATTGTGGTAAGTGCAGTTTGAAGAAGTGTTGAACTGCTTGAAGCTTAGCTCAGACTCAAACATCATATATGTAGTTGTGAGTGTGCTTGAAGCCTGCGTGTGAGGTCAGAAGACAAACAAGTCAAGTTCGAATTAAATGCCTCTGCATTGCATCCTTTCGCATTTACGAGTACCTCAATTGACTCTTGTGTAAGTTGCAATTGAATAATGAATGCTGTTGCTGAATAAAATGCAAAGGTTCTTAAAAAATTTGAAATATAAGAGTATTGTTGTGTGTGAGCGCAGGAATGATGTGTGTGATCACAGTACTGTGGTGAGTGATCGCGGTACTGTGGTGAGTGATCACAGTACTGTGGTGAGTAATCACAGTACAGTACTGTGGTACTGTGAAAGATGTGACTCATAGAAATTTGTTGAAGTGTGGCTTTATTTTAAGTGATATATATAACATATTGATATATGCGGTTACAAGGAGTGGGATCTTTAGTTTCACAGTACTCTGTGTAATCACAGCACTTCTGAATGTGCTCGCATAGACTTTTTATTGAGTTAATAAAGTAATTACCATACAGTTTAGTCACTTTAGTCACAACTGTTTCACATACTGTGATCAGAGTACTCATATTTGTTTTCCTTTCACTTGCTGTCTTATCTATGGACTCGTAACACTGCCATTCAGCGAGTCGAATATCCTTTGAGTATCTCATAGTTAAGTGCATCCCATTTGTCAGATACTTTTACCCCCACCCCACCCACACACTAAGCACCGCTGTACACCCCCTATTGGCTGCCTTGACACCTTCATGTCATTCACATGCACAGCTCATCGGGTTTTCGATGTTTTTTCTATTTTTTTTTCTTTTCGTTTGTTTTATTTTTTCTTTTTGGTGTGCGACATACTTTTAAATGCCAATTACCAGTGGCTGCTAACGGTTTTCTATTACCTGGCGCACCCCGCCTCGCCTCGCCTTGCCTTATCTATGACTGACTGATTCGTCGTTGGCTTTTTGTTTTCAATATGCCACGCACACGACCGGCAACCCGCCGTTCGGCTGCCCCCCGCTTCCAATCGCTGCCGTTGCAGCACTTTTTCGAAACTTGCGTCAATTACAGGCTTGTGAGTGTGTGTTGAGCTAGAAAGCTGGGTGGGGGGAGGTTGGCTTTTGTAGGGGGGTGGGTTGTCAGCCTGCGGCTAAGCCGTGACTTGCATAGAAAAGTACGCTTTTTTGTCCATCTTTTCTTTTATTTTCGTCGTTGTCGTAGTTCTTTCTCCGAATTCCGTTTCCTCCTTCATCTGTTACCAACTTCGATGCTTGCCTAATTCGCTACGCTACAATTAGTTTTTCATTTGCCATGCTTTGCCCCCAGACCTCCCACCCCCTCTCCAACTAGCGCGCCACCCTCAGCATATTTCCTTTTGGTTTATCCCAGTTTTTTCTTCACTTGGACTCATTACAAACGTTTTGGCCCATGTTTTCTTCAACTTCTTGCCTGTGCATTATTTTGATTATGATTATTGCTTGCGCCACGTTTTCATCTTGTTGTTCGCTTTGCTTTCTTTCCTTTTCATCATTTCTTTTTTCCCTACGCCCAATGAATTCTAATATATATATATATATATTTTAGCCTATGTCGAAATGAAATTCGTGAGTGAAATATTTTCAGCTAACAAAAGACGCGACCACCAACAACCGCACGCGCTTTATGAGCTTTGTAGTTCTCTCTGAAGTACTCTACAACATGTTGAAAGTATCTTATAGGTTGCTATGAAAATGTTCTGATTGGGAAGTTCTATGCTTCGATTTGCTGTTAAATATTTAATTATTATTTCTGCCAGCCGCTGACTAATAACATTTTTGGCGGCCAGCTCTTTTGCTTATGCCCAAAATGTATCTGTGCCAAGTCTTGGATGTATTTGGCGCTATAAATTCTAGCTTGAGCTACATTTTTAATTTTTGGGCTAGCTTAGCAAAAGGGTTTTCCTTTACAAAACTGTTTTTGACATTGCTGCCGAAAAACTTTTGATGCACCTTGTTTTTATTTTGCGGACTGCTGCAAGCAAAACTTGTGTGTGTATCTGTCAGATACTTTTTGCATCTTGCAACACATTCGTTAGCGCTTACCATTGTCAAGTGCAAGAAATTTGTTGTGAATCGCACACGTAGAGCTCATGTAGCTGTCAGTTACTTTCAATTCAGTTATTTGATTTGACGTTACTTTTGTAACTCAAAGATGCTTTTGTAATTTGCATCTACTTTTGCATATATATCAGTTTGTAGGTCGTGAGGACTGTTAGCTTTGAGATGTAAATACCTTTTTGTCTTGCTGATACTTTTGTAGCTAACAGATACTTTTTTCAGTTTTGCAGATTTTAGAGAACCTTGTATCCGTAAGATCTGTTAGATATTTGTATAGCTTAGATACTTTTGTACTTGGGAAACATCACTGCAGTTTTCAGATACTTTTGTAGCTTGCAGTTAATTTTGTAGTTTAAAGATGCTTTTTTATCTTGCACACACTATTGTAGCTTCCAGATACTTTCGTAGCTTATAGTTAGTTTTAAGGATTGTATAACATTTATTTGTTTGATAGCCGATTTTGTCCATAGCTCTGAGTTACTTCTGAGGGATGTATATACTTTTGTATCTTGCAGATACTTCTGCATCTTGCAGCTTGGTTTGTATCTTGATACTTTTGTAATTGCAGTTTTGCTCCAATGTAGACACCCAGACACAACACTCGTCAGTATCTGTCAGATACTTAAGGAATATATGTTAATCAACAGCCTAATTGATTATTGCCCTGCTGATTAAATCGTTTACAGTTGCCCAATTTCTATTTAGCAACGACTCCACCCATAAAAAAAGGGAGTCTTTCACAATTTACAAATGCAAAATACAAAGCAGCACACAGATACATATGTATATATGGTATGTATGTATTTGTATCTGTATCTCAAATCGAATTTATGCGTATACAGATCAGTTTTTCGGTTTTTGTATTTCCAGATTTTTGTTGTATTTTTTTTCTTTCTGTTTTTTGGCTTTGCCCCTTTTCGAATGTAATTTCGTTTGCTCGTTTTGTGTTTTTTTGGAAACGTTTTTACTCGTTTCTTTTTTTGTTGTTTTGATTTTTTTGGTTGGATTTTTTGTTGTTATTGTTTCTCATTATTTGTGCTTACTGCTCGTTCGCGCTCGCTCTCTCTCTCTCTCTCCCACTCGCACGCGCGTTCTCTTCCTGCTTCGCTCTGGCTCTGCCGCTGCCGCTGCCGCTGCTCGTGCTTTGCTTTACCGCTGCTTTAACATTATTTGCTGTTATGTAAGCAGTCGGCGGGCGCGAAGCGAACGGCGTCGCATATTTTGTTTCAATTTACTTTATATTTTTTTTATTTTTTATATATATTTCTTTGTGGGTTCTCCTGCTTCTTTTTCAGTTTCAATTTTTGTTCGTTTGAGATTTTGTTGTTGTTGCTTTTCCTTGCCGGCGTTTTGCTTCATGTGCATGTGGCACATTATTTGGTAATTGTGTGTGTGTGTGTGTGTGTGTGTGTGTGTGTGTGCGTGTGTGCACGAGTGTAACTGTTGGCCAGGTTATTGAACTTGAGCGTCGTCAAGTGACGTGTGGCCCCCGTCTCTGGCTTTACTTTTGCCCAGTTTTGTATTTTTTTGGTTTATTTTTTGTGTCTTTGCGGAGCATTTTAATGCTCGCTTTGACGTTAGTCAATTGCCACATGTGTGTGGCTGTGTGTGTGTGCATGTGTATCTTTGTATCTGCAGACTGCGGACAGCGCGTTGCAGCGCTCTTAACACTTGAGCCGCGTTAATGATCGTGGCCCAAAGCCCAGGCAACCAAATGATCTGCACAAATTGTGCCTCCAGCCGTTTCACAAT
Source organism: Drosophila littoralis (assembly GCA_018903485.1). NCBI lineage: Eukaryota > Metazoa > Arthropoda > Insecta > Diptera > Drosophilidae > Drosophila > Drosophila littoralis. The sequence continues at coordinate 4,674,081 of JAEIGF010000297.1, read as the reverse complement.
TTCGTCTTGAACTGCTGCACAGGAAGCTGACGGTTCAAAAGAATAAAAGTGTGCAAGAGCAAGACAGAGCGAGTGAGAGAGAGTGGGAAAGAGAGAGCAAGATCAGCTCAGTTCTTATCTCTGCCCCAAAGCGGGAATTCATTGAAGAATCGATCTTTTGCTCAACCGAGACTCTATTAATCATCAACTTATCTACGCCTCGCTGTAACCGGGCGAGTTAATCACAAGACCCACAAGAGCTTCAGTTAAATAGTTTGAACTATGGTAATATTCTTGGCAAGTGCTTCAATTAAATTCAAGAACATAACTACAATTTCCTGTTTACATTATATTGAGTATTTGAGTTTTTCATACTCTTTTATATTTCAAACAAAAAATATATATTTAAAAAAATTGATTAAATAAAGAGAAATAAAATAAATTAGAAATTATAAACTATATGAATCCCACAATCTAATATTATGAATGTTCAGCTCTCTTTTTTTTTTTGCAATATCAAATTTAAGCTCCCCTCCAAAGACATATATCGCAGCAGTATCTTTTACGCTCGCTCGCTCGTTACATTCTTTTCACTATACTTAAGTTAATAATTTTTGTGCATTGTGCTCAGAATCATTGCACAATGAGCAGCTGCTGCGCACAGAGAAAGAAAGAGCGAGAGGGGGGGGAAGAGAGGAACCAACTCAAATGTATCTGCTCGCCGCGCTTGTATCTATGTGCGCTCTGTTTGTATCTACAAGCTGCTACAACTACAACTACTACCTGTAACGCGTGCAATTGCCAACTAGAACAACACGTTCACCTGTGACAAAGCGCGCGGGCAGGTAAATAAATGTAGAGGTGCTCGGCGGACGGGGGGGAGGGAGGGAGGCGAGCTACGGCAACGATAAAGTAAAAACGTGTTTTGTATTGCAGCAATCGCCGCTGTACGCTATTTATCGAGCTGCTAACCCGCCCTACCCCCTGTCAAAACTCTTGCCCTACGCCGCTGCCTGCTTTAACTGGGCAGAAAACGTGCTTTTAGAATGGCATGCCACAGCAACTGGAAATTGTATCTAATTAGTCTACCGGACTGCGACATGAAAAAAAACCAATTGCCCAAGCTTTACATCTACTAGCAAACAGTCCCCCTCCCACCCCGTGCCAACGTCTCTGCCCCTGACCCTCCTACTTTGACCTAGCCTACTTGCCACTTGCCACTTGCCACATGCCACTAGTGCCCCTATTTTTGATAGGTGGCGGAGGGGGCAGAGGGCCTTACAAATTTGAACGTCCCCCCATTTTACGTGCCGTCAGCTCTTTATTTCTATGCTGGCCCAATAAATAAATTTAAATGTGAATGCAACAACGCTTTATGCTACCATAAATATATTCACACCCACAACAACAGCAACAACAGCAACAACAGCAACAAGAGCAACAACAAGTTGTCAGCTTGTCAGCTAAATGGCATTGTTGTATCAAAGTTATGAACATAATTATGCATATGTGTTGACGCTGCAATTAATTATGCTGTTTATTTATTTAGCTGCACTTGATTTGCAATGGAATTTGCTTTTAATTTATTAATAATACGCCGTGTAGCCGCGCGAATAATGCACATTTGTTGTTAGCCTTAACAATTTGCAATTGAATGCACAAATATTGATTATCAAATGTCTATATAAATAAGAGTGTGAATATCAAATGTCTTTTTCAGAAAGCAGAATAAACGAGATATAAAGGATATTTGCGGCAAGCCGAAGATTTAATACTCTTGCAGACACGGTTTTGCAGTTGTGTTAGAAAGAAAGAAAGAGTTTGATGAAAATATCTTGGAGAACAGAATATTTTGCCATAAAAGAACCTACTTTTCGACCGATTGTTCCTATGGCAGCTATATGATATAATGGTCTGACGTTGATCGGGTTTTATATATAGATATAGTTGTCCGATTTTGATAAAATTTTGATACAATTATTATGTGTAGAGAACATGGCGAAACTTTTAAATAGTCAAGATACCTAATAAAACAAAGTTTTCCGAAGACCGATATTTCCTATGGCAGCTTTATGATATAATTGTCCGATCCGGCCGGTTCCGACATATGTATGTACTTCAAGATCATAGCTTTAGGACTGAGAGAAGACAGACGAACATGGCTTTATCGACTCGTCTTTCGATGCTGATCTAGAATATATACACATTATAGGGTGTATATGTCTTCCTTTATGCGTAATACCAACTGAAAGGGTATACAAAATACTTGTAATACTTGGTTTTTCTCTTATTGCTTAGGTAAAACAGATTTTGTATACCTTTAAAAACTACTTTTTATCTTAGGAGCTTTTGAAGGTTCAGTGCCGAAAGTTGGATCTATTTAAATTGATGATGTGTTCACCAAATATCAGGTTCAAACAACATTTCTAGTTTTCGGAAATCAGTTTAATCCAAAAATATGTGACTTATTAAACTCAATTGCATTCTAAACAGTTTTTGGTTTCTTTCCTGCACCTCTCTTTGTTACCTTTCCTGGTTAAAACATAAGAAATTGCCAACTCATTTTGTTAAATTTCTAAATACAAAGTTCTTTAGTATTTTCTATGTAAAGATTCACTTAATTATTTGTCTGTTTCTTTCAACATTTCAGCTTATTTCAGTTGTCTTCTCCCTTCCTCTCCCCCTCCGCCTCCCCCTAACCCCTTAACCCACCTACCCTTCCTTGTATGACTATTACAATTGCTATTTACAAAGTGCCTGGCATTGCTGAGCAATTTGTTAATGCCAATTCTTTGCGCTTATTTTTGGCGCGCATTTTGCTTTTGTTGTTTTTGTTTTATATATTTTTTGTTATTTTGACTCATCACCCGCAGCAGCAGAGGCAGGCGCAGCAGCGGCGTTTGCAGCGACGCTAGCTGTGCAGCTTTAAGTCATGCCCCTTAGCATATTTCGTCACTGGCAGACATGAAAAAAATTTGGTGTTTGCGGCTGCTGTTGCTGCTTTCTTTTGCCACGCTCGTTTGGCTTTCTACGCTTACGCTCGCGATCCACACACACACACAAATGCGCATGCCGCTCTCGCTCTCTCTCTCTCTCTCTCTCTCTCTCTCTCTCTCTCTCTCTCTCTCTCTCTCTTATGCGCGCGCTCTCTTTGTAGCTATGGCGTGCTCACTCTCTTATCCACTCTCTCATTGTGCTTGCTCTCTTTTCTGGTTCTTTTGACGTGCGTGTGCGAATGGAAAAAATTGTTTATCATAACTTTTAATTGCTTGGATCTCTTTAAAACAACAGCAGCACCAGCAACAACAAAAACAACCAAATGTTGCTGCGTTCTTTTGTTGCTTTTGCACTGCTATTTATAGGGTCTGCAATGCGCTGTTGTTGATGTTGTTGCTGTTGTTGCTGGGGCGTATACATACATATGTGTGTGGTGTTGGCGGCTTTTGTTTTCGTTGTTGCTGCGGCGGCTGCTGCTGCGCTGTCGATTGTAATTACTCAATTGCTCATATGGCAACGGCAACGGCAACGCTGGCGTCGCTGTCAGCGTCGCAGTTGTAGCGGTATTTTTTCAGTTAAGTACGTAGATAAAATAAATGGAATTGTTATGGTAGCCGCATTTCAGCTGCTGTTGATTTACTCATTTATTTCTTTATTTCACGTACGCTCGTTTTTTATTTTCTTTGATATATGTATACCTATAGGTACATCTGTATACATTTCTTTTAGGCAGGTGCTTGAACTTTGTGGTCGACTTCTTCGGAGAGCTTTTGCCTTTGCGCTCTTCTTATGGAAATTTTACTTTATATTCTTTTTTTTTTATATATTTTATTTCTCGTTTTCTTGAACTGCAGCAAAAAAACACGTTTTCAGCCTTTTTTGTTTCGAATGCAACGTCAAATACAAATTCAATGCAATTTTCGTCTTCGCTTCTTCTTCATTCGCTTTTTATGCGCCGGTTTACCTTCATTGCAATGTTCTCCTTGTTGTTGTTGTTGCTGCTGCTGCTGCTTGTGAAATCCAGTTTTGCGCAGCTGCAGCGATTGAGCATTAATAAATAGCGCAGAGACAGCGACGCTGACGCAGCGGCGTTTTCGCGAAAAATACAATTTCGCTGACCTACTAAAAAAATAATAATAATAAGTCAACAGTAAAAACGCGCCAAATATAATTAAATGTTAGTACTTTTCAATGTACATACATATGTATTTGTTTACTTGTTTGCGAATGTGTGCTTGTGTGCGACGATCGCGCACAGCTCAAAAGATAAAAAGCAGCAACAAATGTCAACAAACGACAACAACAAGCAGAGCCGCGCCGACGGCGACGTCACTTGATGCGCAAATGCAGCGCGTCTCTCTCCAAAAAGCTCAGCTCAGACATTAATTCAAGACGCGTGAGCGCACGAAAGAGATAAATATAGAAAGAGTGTGCCTGTGGAGTGCGTCGCTGTGCCATGTGCATTGACAACAGGCACAGCGTCGACGTCGACTGCATTTTGGCAAAGCGTCGCGAAGCCGCTTACGGTTTTATTTTCGGTACTCTAGCTGATGCTTCTGCTTATGGCAACGTTTCTTTGTTGGCCATTCCTTCTTTATTTTTGGCGTTGCTAACGGTGCTGTGGGGCTTTATTTATATACGGCGCTGTGTGCGTGCACGTGTGTCTGGGCGTGTGTGTGTGTGCATAAACATGTTTTCGGAGCTGCGCTTTGCGAAATGCCAATGAAATGCAAGAATGCCTGACACAGCTTTTAACCCGTTAGCTGCTGTTGCTGCATAGCTGTTGAATTGCAACTGAGGACGACTGTTTGGGACGCTGTTGAGTTAACAGTGGGAACAGCTTTGAGCCACCATTAACAGAATTTTAGCCTAGGTGTAGAAATGAAATGAAAATAAAACACAAGTAAAATATTTCTGATAGATATTCACTGAATACACTGAAAAATGGGTGGAATGACACAAAATCACCCAAAACATTCTATGTCAAAAATTATAAAAAAAAAAAAAATACATTCAAAATGAATAAAATATTGAATGAAGTAATTAAAGACTGTACTCATATGCAATACCAAAGGAACATTTCCGTTTCAACGTGAAATGCAACGCCGAAATGTACTCCATTAAAGATCATAAATTACTTCATAATCTGATATTGCAAAATTCCACAAATTCTGATACTTAAAGGGTTAAGTTATGTGCGTCTCTCTCTCTCTCTCCCCTTCTCTCTCGCACACTCATTTTCTGTGTCTGTTTGCCTTGTTGCTTCTGCCATTGGCATCTGCTCCACCCGTTTGTGGAAGCTCTTCCCCGCCCCGCATGCCTGACTCCTTTACTTTCTTCGCTCAACTCTTTTTGTACCTCAAACGTTTTTCGGGCTTGTTGCATTTTTATTTAGCGACGTTTCTTTTATATTTTTGTGTCGTTCGAAAAGAGAGAAAAAATCTCATCGTTTTGTTCGGATTTCATTTCCTGTTGCGTGCTTTTAAATGTATTGACCCAATTCGAGTTCAGATTCGAATCGAATTTTGGCATTTTATTTGCAAAAAAAAAAAAACATGTTATTTAACTCGTTTATTGAAACGCATCGAATATTGATTTGCATGTACATATTTTCAATAAATAAATCTAAGGAAATGCATTTAAATGTGAACTTTCAATTGAGAAATTCTCCACCTGAGGCTATCACATATTTAAGCCTTGCCACACATCTTGGCCGCAATTAATCTGATTAATTTTGAATAATTGCAATTTTCATGTCGCAAATCAAAATTCAATTAACATTAGTCAACTGTCTTATGGAAAATTGAATTATCAAATTATGCCTTGTCTTTTTGCTTTTGGGGCATTAAATTGAAAGTCAATAAACTGTTTTACCTATGGATATATGGGTATATCATATAAATATATATATGACAGACAAGATATTCACATGGCATACAGAATCTTACTGTACACGTGTGTGTACGTCTTGTTTGACTTTGTATACCCTGTTATGTCTGCCAAATGGTGTGGCATAGCGAATAGGTAACATGTCAGTAAAGATTTTCTTGAAGACAAATTCTATACAGATCTGATCCGCATTGCTCAGATAATTCATCTATCCATCTATCAATCCATTTAACCATTTCTTCCCGTTTCCTAATATCTCTAGTTTTGTGAAGTCAAATATATTTTTTACATTCATTAAACACTTTTATATAGTTCATCTCCATCTATAATCTCCATCCATATATCCATGTCTTTCTATTTTTTTTTTGTATAATTGGTTATCAAAATATTTGAATATTATTAGATATCTCTTTATTCGAGCATCTATATACCCTCACACCCGTCTGCAGGGTATCTGACAGTCGCATAGCCTATTCAGTCGTAATTTACTTTCTTATTTTATTTATTTTCAAGCAATTGCTGTATATTTATTTCTGTTCTTTTTTGTTAGCTTACAATTTTTATTGCTGCATTGGCAGAAAAAATATCATGGCCAATAAAAAATAAAAATTGAAAGGAAAACATTGATTTATATAAAGGTGGATTTTTTCATGATTTTCTTTTTGGGGTTTTGGCTGCAATTGCAATTGATTACGAATGCGATTAATTAAAATATACTTTATTTATTCATGTTATTAATGCCATCCGCATGAAAATCAAACGTGCGACGCACATTTCAAATATGCCACAAAAAAAGGCGGCTCGTAAATAAAATTATAATCAAAATATTGCGCTAAGTGCCGCATTGATTAACTGTTGAGGTCAGCGGGAATTCGGTTTTACATATATACAAATATATATTTATATGCACATATATTTTTTCGTGATTAATTATAGTAATTCGATTGTCGCGCTGATTGGATCACTACAAAAAAAAAATATATATGTACATACAAATGTTAACTTTTTAACATGGTTTATTAGCATTTAAGCATATGTTAACTTATATTAATTTTTTATTAATTACCAATTTTCCTTCTCTCTCTCGTTTTAGGTAAGTTTCAATGTTGTCGCTTGATGTTAATTAATTGTTGGTATGTTGCAAAAAAATATATATTTAAGTACATTGCATTGGTTTTAATGTCAGTTTATTATTGAATGCGCATCAAAAAGAAATGATAAAAATGAACTTATATAAAGGAAGGGCTTTACATTTTAGAATTGGTTACAGTCAGAAATGGCGTTTATTGCGATTTTAAAGTCATAAATAACTTTGACAACTTTTCTGTTTTATTCTTGATTTGATTTGTAATTAAATCTAATTTCATAGCCTTTTTCTTCCGACCGTCAATCTTATTGCATTTCAAAAGTATCCCTTTAATATCTAGATTAATTAATTAATTTTCATTATTTTATTAATAAATATTTAGTTAATGATCAATTAATTCTCATTTAATCAATTTTAAATTAGTTTATAATAAATTGTTTTTTATTTAATTCATGAACTAATTTTGATTAATTTAATTAATTAATTGATTGATTTATTAATTTAGTAATAAAGAGTATCAATGAATTTTTATTAATTAAATAATTTTCAAAATTAAGTTAATTTTAATAAATCTCTTAAATGAATTTTGATTTTGATTTTCTTTATAAATTAATTTTTGTGTATGCCCAAATCAAAAATGAATTAATGTGGAAAATATTAATGAATTTTCAATAATTAAATTATTTGCAATAATTAATTATTAATGTTCATTAATTCATTTATAATTGTCACCTTAATGGGAATTTAACTTAATTATGAAAAATCATTAGATAAGACTTTCCATTTCCCACCTCCATGGTCACATTTATTGTCCCCGTTTTGTAATCAATGTAGAAAAAATAACTAAAGTTGTTTAAAAACGACTTAAGCGCAAGTCCTTGTGAAAATTCGTAATTTTAAAACTATTTTGATTGTCCTTCACATTAAATATTGCTTAACATTTTGAATAAATTGCTTTCTAAATTATCTTCAAATCTTGTCCTCCATGGTCACATTTAATAGTTAGTCCCGAACATTTAAAATTTAACGCTCATAACTCATGACAGATTCATAATTCACAAAGTGACTTCGTCTTCAACTGCTGCTGTATGCTTACATAAATTGAGTTAGGTTAGCAAAACCGAAGAAGTTAGTTGGACTTCTTCTGCAAGGAGTTATATTGGGGAATGTCTTTGTGTTTAAACTTATTCGAATAAGCTCTACGATCTCTAAAGTTTTTTTCCTCTAAAGTCTTTATCCAAGTTGTCGAGTGGTTCGCTTTCTGAACATGTTGCAGCTTGCGGAAGCGATTGCTAAATTTGCGGACGCTCACGTTTTCGACTGATAAGGTGGGCTCAAGCATTGTCTGATAGTAGACATGTGTTTAAAGCTTGCGATATAATGACATATGATATATATCTATATACGGGTAAATACTGAATACCGTATCGTTGGCCCCATTTTATTTGTTTTTATTACTGTTAATTGCATTTGATGCAGCCAACCATGGCAAATGCTTTCTTTATGCTCTACAGGCAGAGCAGATAAAAGATAAAAGATATGCTATTTATTTAGCCAGCTCACTTTTGCAGCGAGAACAACGTTTGACAGTTCGTTCACACCAAACGGCAGCAGAAACAAACAACAAATTTCACTTCTCTTCTCGTTCTCCTTTTTTTTTTATCGTAAAATATTTAAATTGTGCTGCGGCTCAATGCGGTGTTATCAGTAGAAAATTTCACAAGACCAGCTACAATAACAACAGCGTACTGGCATGCAAAACACAAGCACCTATGAAAATAACAATCTAAATATATATATATGTATGTATGGATATATATATAAATGTATGTGCATATGTATGGATATATATATGTACGCATAAAATGCCAAATATGTGGGCTAAACAAAAGTCGGCCAAAAAATGCTCTACGAAGTGGCCAAAGTGAAGTGCTTGCTACATAATTTGGTTAAATATTTTGATAGAGCAGAGTTTTTCGGGGTTGGGTGTGTGAAATCAGTGGAATGCATTTTAGGCAAAGAATGCAATTCATTAGCTTGTTATGGTTTGAAGCGTAGGCAAATAGACGGCCATTTACAAGGCAAATTGAAGAACATTTAAGGAAATATGCATCCTATTTGTTTAAGGGGGTAGGTATTCTATATTATAATAGAACATGGTAATAGAGTATTCATTGCTTTAAGTTCGCTCTAAGCTACAAAAGGCATTCGCTGCTGAATTTGAACCAGCGACTTCTCCTCTTCCCATAGTCTCAATAGGCATTCTAGCATATAATAAAGTGACGGAGTTTCCATAGATTAAATTCCGTTCATAGCTTTAATAAGGCATTCGCTGCGGAATTTGAACCAGCGACTTCTCTTGCCATAGTTTCAATAGGTATTCTAGCATAAAATAAAGTGATGGAGTTTCCATTGAATAAATTCCGTTCATAGCTTAAATAAGGCATTATCTGCCGAATTTGAACCAGCTACTTCTCCTCTTGCCAGTCCGATGTACAATTAACAAAGCATCGCGCGCGATACGTTCTTCAATGGAAGCTCGAGTTTTCCAAAACCCAATCTTCCTGCTCATTTTCAAACTGAAAGCTGGCTTCAGTAAAATATTTCATATATATAAATTTCCCAAGCTATTCCAAACTTAGCGATACAGTTTTCCAAAACCTGATCCTTGTGTATATTCCCTTCCAAAAGCAGGGTACAGCAGCCTTTTATCAGAAAATGTTCAACTTTACAGTCCACAAAGTCCATTTAAATGCCGTTCGCAACGTTCCCCTCGACTATCTACGATATTTAAAATAACCCACAGCATAAATAAATGTCTGCTTTACACAAAATTAAACGATTCCCGCAAAGTTGAAGCACACAAAAAAAGTATGTTTAAATATTGATAAAAACAATGGCAACAACAGCAGCTGGAAAAGTGTTGCAGAAAAAAAAAATGAAAATAAAAATAAAACAAACAAAAGTCAAAATTGAATAAAAGTAAATATACAAACAGAGACATGTGTTAATTTGCTGCACAAGCTGAGGGCCATCAAGGGGGGGGGGTGCAGAAGGTATAAAGAGTTAAAAACTTTTTGGCAAATTGCTGACAAACAAATATTTAATGCAAGTTGAGGCACAGTTGAAGCTATCAGGTGTGTGGGCGTGTGTCTGCACTTTGCTCTGCTTCTTGTGCGATGATTAACACATATTTTTTAAACGCCCTTCTGGAGGAGAGTATTACGATTTTGTCATGAAGTGTGCAACGCATAAAAGTGGAGACATCATAGACTTTATAGAGTTTATTTATTTTAGATCTGCATCAATGGACGAGTTGGCATGGCCATGTCCGTCCGTCTGTCTGTCTTTCTGTCTTTCTGCCTCTCAGTCCCTTAGTCTTGAAGATCGTCTCGGTATATATGTAGGAGCTGGAAGAATCCGACTACTATATCATGAAGCTACAATGGAAAATATCGATAGGAGTGATCGGTCGAAACGTAGGTTCTTGTATAGAAAACTTCTTTGTTTGTCAAGATATCTTGACAATTGAAAATTCTATTTTTCAAAATATTTCCATCTAATTCACAACGTTTGCAAAAGACAAATGTCTAGAAGAGTATTAAGTCTACGGCATGCCGCAAATATCCTTTCTTTCCCGTCGTCTTTTTTTTTTAAATATTCAGCTTTGGGCTTCTCGAGTTCCAGTTCTGAGTTGGAAACCTAATTTAGTTGCGGCTGCACAAGAAAAGTAAATATTTGCCCAGCGTTATGTGGCCGAGTCTTCCGGCCAGCAGTGAAATCATGCCGCAGCGCCCCTCCCTCCCGCCTTTCACAGTGTGCTCCTTGGGGGAGCAGCACGCGTTTCGCACTTTGGGGGCTATTAAAGTGGGTGTTGAAAGATGAAAGCGGCCGGCTGGCAAGGAGGGAGTCGGATTGGAAGCATTGTTCTTGTTGCTTGCATACTCGGTCGTCCGTCTCGTCCATCGTCGCAGGTGGTGTTGATTATTATGGGTCTATGTCGGAGCTGTGGCTAAATGTAATTTTTATAGCGCTGCAATTGCTTTTGTTATAAATTTTCCGCGCAGCACAACATGGAGTACACACACACACACACACACACACACACATGTATATATATATATCTATATATTTTTTGAGCTGTTTTCCACTTGCCGCAAAATGTATTTTCGGAGCAGAAAATTTCCCGGAAAATGTTTGTGTGCCGTCGTTATGGCTCTGCGCGCTGACAAGTGTGTGTATGTGTTTGTGTGTGTGTTTGTGTGTGGTTTAGTGGTTGTTTAAGTTGCCAAGTGGGCAATGCAAATGATCAACTTCAAAATAAAGAAAGCAGCGCATTAAATAAAGATTTTCAAGATTTGCCCAAGGTAGATTCATGTAAACTGATGTTTTAACGAGACAGCTGCGGATTACAAAGCTCTTACGTTAAGTCTGCGTGTAATGCAGGAATTTGTAAGCAACTTAAGAGATTCGTTTTACTTAGCCCAGGCAGCACTTGAGTAAAACACAAAAAAACATAAATAAACCATTCATAATTGAGCATCAAATTTTTGGAATTTTTCAAGAATTTTTCGCTTTGATATCCATTAACGTAGCATTTAACTTAATCAAGTATTTTTGCCTGTTTGATCAAATGGTTGCCACAAAAGCCATATATCTGTTTATATATGTATATATATATATATATATGTATATATACATATATAGAAATTGGCAGAGAGCCTAGAGTGAAAGACCATAAGGGGCTAAAAATGTATTCAGGCCTGTAGCTGTATCTAGATCGTAGGAAATTTGAAAATTGAAACGATATAAATAATTTCCGTGAGATATTTAGATAGATGAGGTTATCAGAGATTAATACTGGAGGTTTTTCGGCCTTAAATCTGCTTTTATGAGGTTGAATGTAGACGATTTTTAATGCGGGTCTATTGTAAAAGGTTTATGTAAGAATAAAATTTATTTCTGAATAATATTACAAGTTTTTTGTTTACATATTATAAATGTTTATCGATGAATATATATTTTAATAATATGTTACAAAAGTAGCCGATCATATAAAGTTTTCAATGCAGACATATTTGAATATTGATCACGATAAAAAATAATACAAATTGAGATCTTACAATCAATATGAGATAAAGGCAATGATTATGAAAATATAAGGGATGATATAATAATAATAATATGCATTAGTTCTTCTTCAAGCCCAATAAGCATATCGTTATAGTTGTTTTTTTAAGCTAGAGACAGCACAGTTGACCTATATATAAATATATATATATATATATCGTAGTGTATATAGTATCAAAGTATAGTATAGTAGTATATGTATTATATATAGACTACTTAGTCACATATCATTATTGTAGCTGTACAATATATATAATGACACATATTTCGATTCTGTCACATTTATTTTCAAAGTGGGCGCCGACACGTGCCTAAAAGATTTATATAAGATGCTTCAACATGATCCGTTATGCTCAATTTCTGTCAGACCACAAAATTATGTATAAACGAAAATTTTATGAGGTAGTTCAATTACGTAGATGATGCGGGTGTTTTTTTTTTTTTTTTTGTCATATATAGAGCGCATTTTTCAGGCATTGACGTAAAAATGCTAAAAAAGAAAAATATAAGAAAAAAGGAAAAATTCACCAACAAAGAAATTGAAACACCTTGAGTTCAACAGAAACGACAACGGCAGCAGAAATCATATGAAGAGAAAACAACTCACAGCAAATTTTCAATTGTTGCCCGTCGCCGCCCACCGGGTTGAGGAGAAGGTCAGCTGCCCCCGCCTCTGCCCCCCGCTTTCCACCTCGTTTTGCCACAACGCATGACAGTCACAGATTGTGTGAAAATCTGAGAGATTTGTTGCGTTGACGTTTCACTATAATTTTCCTAGTTTGTATTGTGCCACTGCCCCCTGCCACCTGCCCCTTGACAGTCTGACCCCCTCCCCCCGCCCCGCTGTCTGCTGCTCCAGCTACTCAGCCACAACACAAAATGCATATTTTAGTCGAATTTTAGTTAATTAAATTTAATTAAATGATTTGTGGGCGAATGTGTAGCTCAATTAGCTATTGTATCTGGCAGATACTATTTTATTTTTTGTTTTCTGAGGCACAGCAAATCAATTTTTACACACACGCACACACACACACACACACACACTCACATATAGATGGGCAGGCATTTTTATGCGGTTTTAAAAGCATTTTCCATAAATAAAAATTATGAAAAGCGAAAAGCAAAACCAACAGACGAATTAGTAAAGATTTTCACATGAAAAGCGGCGCGTAAATTAAGCGCAGAGAAAAGAAAAAAAAATACAGCAAGAGTAAGCAGCACATGTAGAGAAAGAAGCAGAGGCAGATATATGCGTGTACGAAATGAAAATTGTTTTATGTTGCGCCGTGCGCCACGACAGAATTTTCCACATAAATTACAAGAGCAGACGCTGAGGCAAAGGCAGCGGCAGAGAGAGAGAGAGATAGAGAGAGAGAGAGGGCGAGGAAGAGTGTGAAGGAGAGGGGGAGAAGGGGACATTAGAGAAAGGGATAAAGTCTGTTGTCAGAAGTGATCAACGCTTGCCTCTGGCCTGTCTATATAGAGGGACTCACATGCTGGACGCTGCCTCAGCCTCAGCCTCTGCTGCATCTTCTTCTTCTTCTTCTTCTGTGCACGTCAAGTGAACTGACATCAAAATGACGAAAACGCAAATCAACAGCAAACAGCAAACAACAAATAGAACAAAAAAAAAAAAAAAAACACAGAAAAAGGAAAGAAAATTTTTGTTGAAAAGATGGATGGATTTATGGCTGGGCATGGGTCGGTTGCTGGGTGGGTGGGTTGGGCTTGTCTGCGGCCTGGCGAGACCAACTCTGCATACACATATTTTTTTTTTATACCCATTGAAAATGTGTAAAATGAGGGCATGATTGTTGTGTGCAAATGTATGCTTCAGGCAGAAGGAAGCATTTCCGGGTGCCATAGCGTATATTCTTGATCAGCATCAATAGTCGAGTCGATCTAGCTATGTCCATCGAGCTGTCTGTCTCTCCGTCCGCCTGTCCGTCCGCCGTCTGTGCATCCGTCCGTCCGTATGCACAAGTGCTAGTAACGTGAACGTATGCCTTTCTTCCTTTTATAGCTATCGAGAGATGAGGGATTTTAACCTTGCTGTTTTTTGATTGATTTGTATTGTATTCCGAAGGTGTTGATAGAAGAGGGCTCAGGGTATTCCCTAGTCGTGCACTCCCGACTTGTTTTTCTTTAAACATTTTTTTCTGTTTTTTTTAGCTGTCTTTTGCGGTCGCCCCCTGCGGTCAAGGGGCCAAGTTATGCCGTGTCTGTAATTGAGTGACCTTTTTGGCAAAAAGGGTCGCTGTCTTCGACTTTGTTTATATTAATAGAACTGAGGCGGGGCTGTACTTTCTTGCGGCTCGTTTAATGCGCTTTGCATTACCAATTTCTCTTATCTTTGTTTATAAATAACGGGTCTATTGTTGTTTTCCATTCACTTTGTGTGTTTAGCTCTTGTTTTTAGTTTTCTTGCAATTTATTTCGAAGGCTCTTTTCTTTGTTTGGGTAAAAACTTTCAAATATTTTGTTAATATTTATATATAATTTTTCTGCTGTAACTTAAGAAACTAACCTAAAATTCATTTTCTTAAAAATTTTATATTAATTTTAAAATATCTAATTAAAGCTTTTCTGAATAATTTTGTATGTAAGTTATAAAAAATGGTCGCTTGAGTAGCGATGTGGGCTAATCACAAAGTTTAGGGATCAAAACCCCTTGTAGAAAATCAAATGGTTAAGAATGGGGTTTTAGTTTTCACGTGAGATCTATTTCCTTTTCTCTCTCTCTCTCTCTCTCTCTCTCTCTCTCTCTCTCTCTCTCTCTCTCTCTCTCTCTCTCTCTCTCTCTCTCTCTCTCTCTCTCCCTCTCTATATATTTATATTTATCTATTTACATCTCCATATGTATTTCTATCTGTCTCTTTCTCTCTCTCTTTCTATTTTCATCACTATCTCTCTCTTCCTCACTATCTCTTTCTTCCACTCTCCCTCTCCCTACCACTCTATCTTTCTTTCTCTCGCTCTCTCTTTCTCTTGATCTCTCTCTCTCTTTCTCTATATCTCTCTCTTTCTCTATCTCTCTCTTTCTCTATCTCTCTCTTTCACTATCTCTCTCTTTCTCTATCTCTCTCTCTCTCTTTCTCTCTCTCTCTCTCTCTCTCTCTCTCTCTCTCTCTCTCTCTCTCTCTCTCTCTCTCTCTCTCTCTCTCGCTCTCGCTCTCGCTCTCGCTCTCTCTCTCTCGCTCTCGCTCTCTCTCTCTCGCTCTCGCTCTCTTTCTTTCTCTATCTCTCCCTCCATCTTTCTCTGCATCACTCTTTCTCCATCTCTCTCTATCTCTCGATGTTCCTTGTTGCAAGCCCCTCAACTCTTGCCCATTCTTCATTTACCGCAACTCGTAAACCTCTTCATCAATGGCGGGGCTTAAGCCGCCACATAAATCCCAATTGTGGCAAGCGCAGAGACAATCTTAAGCTCTGCACGCCTTTTGCTCGTAGGAAAAATGTGTTGGCAATCTGTGAACTCTAATTGAAAATCATTTGAAAAGCCAAACACAAACAACACTATTGTCGCATGTCGCACACACACACCCCCACACACACACACACATACGCATCCCTTCGCAAAAATCAAGTGTGATGCCAGACAGCTAAAGTGAGGGCATGAGCGGGTACGCGGGGCGCGGGAAAGAAACTGCGACACGAGCTACAAAAAAAGAAAAAAGAAAACAAAATGAAAGAAGAAAATCAAACGTTGAACTAATGACAATTTTCAATGCTTCACGCGTTGCGGGGTAATGTTACCACGCCTCCCCACCCCCTACCAGCTCCAACACCGCAACGCCCCCATGCTGTGACTAATGAGCATTGCCGACTTAGATAAGAAATGAACTGGCCGGAACAGCACATTGCGAATGTGCGGCTGAGGAGCGATACGGGCCGGTTGGGGGCGTGGGGTAGTTGTTACCAAGTAGCAGCAAAAAGATTTGTGCCAAAAACTAAAAAAGATACAGATACAAATACAACGTGTGTGCGTGTGTGTGTGAGTGTAGTGTACAAATGGATAGATTAATATGTGTGTGTGTGCACATATTGTACTTATGTCATTGATGAGATCCGCTCTGACGTGTTCTGGCCACACACACACACACACACGCACAAACACTCGATACAGCATTTGCCCAGAGCTGAGCAATGCCAATAGAATGCGAAACGAACTCTTGCCTGATATTGTTTAAAAGGTTTGAAGATCTAAAATCTTGGCCCCATACATGATTGATGGATGCCACAGCAAAGTAGTTGCTGGTTTGTACAAATTTTGTATCTTACAGATGCGAATGCGGCTGCGTTTACACAACTTACACATTGCTTCATTATTTTGTGAAAATTATTATTTGTTTCTCTTTTGGGGCGTGTATTGTGTGTGTGTCTGGCTGGCCTGCTGCCACTTGACTTGGACTTTTTGATGTTTTTTACTTGGCCCAATACGCAGAGACTTGGCCAAATACAGTTGCCCAATGCAGGCAGGCAGCGGGCAGACAAACTTGTGAGTCCAACAGGCGCTCTTGTCGCTCACTCAACTGCAGCATTTAATTTCATTGTTGTTGTTGTTGTTGTTGTTGTTGTTGCTGCTGCGGCTGCTGTGTTTTAATTAAATTTCGCAATGCAAACGTTGAAGCAAACATTTTGTAAATTGCATTTCATGTGCAATTTTCGTTCGACATTTGCCGGCCTCGTCTCGCGTGCGCACATATGCTGCTCAGTCGAGGGGCAGGCGGGGCACAGTTTGATGCATGCTGCGTCTGCTGGCAAAATACAGTGCAACTAATTGCGAATAACAAATGCCGCCTGCCTCGCGTGTTGCTGTCGCCTGACGCAGTTCTAGCCAAAAAAAAAAATAAATAAAAAATAAATATTTGCATTTGAACATTTTTGGGCGGCGTTGCCTATCAAAATGAAGGGCAGCAACATGTGCCTAGCATGCGGCGGCTAGCTGCAACAGCAGCGCAACAGCATTTACGTCGTCAGTCAGTCAATCAGTCAGTCAGTCAGTCAGTCAGTCATTCACTCACTCAGTCTGTCAGTTATTGAGACCGTCGCCAGCAGATGTGCGGCATCAGGGGTTTCGCTCCCTTGTGGCAAGTCTAATGGGCTGCAACATTTAATGCAACGTTTTTTTGCTGAAAGTGGACGAAATTATTTCCTAAAATCTCATAAGAATTAGTCTGAAATATCCGACATTGGGTTTCTTTTATATCTTTTCGTAAATAATATGTGAATAATTTATTACAAATATTAGACGAAACTTTTTCTAAAACTTCTTAAAAATCAAAAGATATATTCTATGATTGTATTTCTTGTGATTTCTAAAACTGATTTTTAAAATTAGTTTAATAATTCGTGTCAAAGAATACATTTTTTTTTTCTAGCAATCAAAATATCCCCAATGCTTGATTAATGACGTTTAATTTGTCTTATTCAGTTATCTATATATTTTGCTTTAGTACCAGAATCCCGACTGTGTATCTGGAAATTACCTTGAATGAACATAATCAAATAATAAATAAATAAATAAATGTTATTTGTAAACTCTTGTTAATCTCATGTTTATAATGAATTGCTTGTAATTTCCTTTTGTTTCTCATCGAATGCGTTTCTCACACTTCGCCCACAACTAATTTGCAGCTCGCAATTATTACGTGCCGACTACATCAATATATAGATCTATATAGATCTCTGCATATTCTCCAAGTCAGTTTGATGAATGTCAATACATCAAGCGCACTGACAGCATGATAGACCGACTCTTTGCCCATATATCTTTGGCTATTTATATTGCCTCGATTCTTTATCTGTGAGATTTCGCAACGTTCTGCAGTTCAACTTGCAACTCAACTCGACGCAAGTTTTCTTTGCTTTTCTTTTAAATTCTTGGCAAAGATGCATTTAGGCATATTGTAAATGTATCTGTATCTTTAGCTGTCGCTTGTATCTGTATCTTTTTAGCTGTATCCGTTGGATATGTCGCCGCGCACTTTATAGCGTGTTTTTTTGACCATTTGATCAACTGTGAGTGCAAATCTTTTTTAGCTCGATGCAAAACTTATTTGCACTGCTCTGTCCCCTGTCACATAGAGTGCGTCCGACCATTTGTCTGTCCGCCTGTCTGTCGCTGTAGGCCCTAGGCGAATAGCTTGCGGGTAATTCATCTTCATTTCGTTGCGGTTCGAGTTGAAATGCGCCGTGGTATGCAGCCGCGACACCGCCGTGGCGACCGTCCGCGCGGCTATTTTCAAATCGTTCGCGCCGTTGTGCCAGAAATGTTTCAAATGCTTTTCAGAAAAGAAAAGGAAAACCAAAATACGAATAGAACAACTTTTCGAATAGCAGCAAAACAAAAAAAAAATGAGAAAAAATAAAACAAAATCAAATTTGAAATCATATTTTTTTTCCTTGCCATGCACTTAAGCCCAAACCCGGTCAGGCATACATCCATCAATCATTTCGCTTACAGCTTCCACTTAGTTAAATTTTTTTTTTTTTTTTGAATTTTTGTAATTTAATCAACAGTTTCCAGTGTCAACGTCGGCTTCTCCTTGCGGGTGGGCGTTGTGCGCACAGCAAAATATATGATCTTTATTATTATTAAAGGCAAATTTGACAGAAAACAAATGTTTTCTAGACTCGCCTTGGGGTTTTCAACATACAAATTGTGCGTCAAGAGCGTTTCAGATTTTTTGTTCTCCTTGCTTTCTTCTCCTTTTTTGATTGAAACCCCTCGCGCTGCCGCTCGACGCTTGTTAGATTATGTTACAAGGTAAATACAGATTTTGTGGACACTTGGGCTCATTGGGAAATTTCTGTGTGTGTGTGGAAATATTCGAAAATTGCTAATGATGATTGTTCGTTATGCTGTGCGGAACATGATAAACTCTTTGTACTTGAGGCTACTCGTGCGGGTATATCATGAGAGAGACGTGATATAACTCGGCTTTGTCCAAATGAAACTAGACAAAAATTGTTGTTAAATGAGAGTCTAAGAGCTATGCATACTACGTCTTAGGTGTTCAGCTAAAAAGTGAATGTTATAATCCTAAAAGAATGTGTGCATCCTCAAGAAATAATATGTGTATATGTATATCAATCTTCAAAATACTTCGAGGAACTATTAGAAAATTAGCATGTATTTTTTTCTATACACTTTTAAATTGATTTCTTACATCTGAATTAAAAAATTAGCTCTAAACTATTTCTGGAATTATTCTGATTGATTCCTTACAAAATCTGAGAAATCTAGCTATAAATTATTTCTATACATTTTCCATGGATTGCTCTTAGGATGAAAACAATTTCTTTAAATATTCAGATTGATTTACTACAAAATCTTAATTAGAAAATTAGTAATCAAATAATTCTGGGAATTTTCCCATTGATTCCTTACAAAAACTTAATATTTTATTCAGATTGATTCCTTGCAAAATATAAATCGAAATTTGAGTAACTAAATCGACTAGCTTGAGAAGTAACAGCCTAAATACTTCTTATTAATTGATTGATTGCTTAAAAAACTTAATCATAAAATTGGCCAAAAACTATTTGCATAAATATCCCGATTGATTCTCCCTACACAATCCTAATAGAAATTGAAGAAATTCAATTGACAAGCTGGAGAACAAGCTGCCGCCTAAATACTCAACTGCATCATCATGTGAGCCATAGCTGCCAGTATGTCAATTAATTTGAACAATTTACAAGCTCGCTCGTGACCTTAAGATTGCCCCCCGTGATATTAAAGTACAGCTCGTCGGTGCGCAACCCTTTGGCCCATTAAAGCTACAGCTTTGGGTGGCTAAGAATGCGTCACAGCAGCAGCCAGCGATCCATTAACCTAATTACAAGCCCAGGGAAGGAAAACAAAACTTCAACTGGGAGCTACTTAAAAGCAGCGCATAAAAATAAAATGAAATAATATGTTAAAAAAAGGTTAAGTGAGCTCGACTCGAGCTGGCGGGAATGTTGTGAAAAATGCAGCAAATTAACTAAAATAAAAAGCCAAAAAATTACACGTGAAAGTGGCATCAAAAGTCGTTGCAGCAGCAGCAGCAGCAGCAGCAGCAGCAGCAGCAGCAGCAGCAGCAGCAGCAGCAACAGCAACCGCGGAAAACAAAAATCAGCAAACGCTGGAGGAGCTGAAAAATGGTGTTGGAAAGTTAATCAAGACAAACGCTAATTAGTTAATGAATTGTTGTTCAAGGAAAACAAAACCAAATGTTATGCAAGAACTGCAAAAAAACGGAGATAAAAATTGAGAAAATCAGAGGAAGTCTTAAAGATACCCTGGGATCTAATATGAACCTTATCTGAGCATAATGTCTTGGGCATGGAAGGCGATCAATCTTATACTATAAGATAATTGGTAAAACAAGAATGTGTAGAATATATTAAGTATACCCTCGGAGCTGACTTAAGGGTAGATGTGAGATAGAGCGAGTTTTGAAGATACTCTAGAATCTGATATGAGCCTTATGCAGGCATAGTTTTTAGGTGAATCTTAAATTAGATACTACATTAAATTAAATTAAATGTAGCAGGTCTAAAAGATACCCTAGGTACTGACATAAAGGAATATTATGATATTAAAAATAATATAATATAAAAAATTAAGGAAGTTGTAAGGAAATCATTTAGAGCGAGTCTTCAAGTTACCTTGTGGCATAACTTTAAGTGCTTATTTTACGATCATTCCTAAACTATAAGATAATGTATCAAATTAGATTGAGAAATACTTAAAGATACCCTAGCATCTGGCATGAAAGGAAGGGTTTAAAAAATAATCAAGAGAATTAGAGGAAATGAGAGCGAATCGTAAAGATATGCTAGGATCTCTTATGTATAAGATCCACCTATCTTTTAGGGTTAAATGTGCAATCATGTCAGAACTATTAGATAATGCTTCAAATCAGATATAGGAAGTCGTCAAGATACCCTGGGATCTGTCATAAAAAGACAGTTATCATATTAGGATCCGATATGAACCTTATGCAGGCTGAAACTTTTAGTATTAAGTATGAGATCCTTTTCGAACTATTAGATAGTAAAGTGAGACATAGAAAATCGTTAAGATACCCTACAATCCGACGCAAAAGGAGAGATGCGAACAAAATAAATTAAATTGGAGGAAATGAGATAGAGTAAGCCTAGAGTCTATCTCATTTCCTATAAGTTTATATATTTTTTCCCAGCTCTTATAAAATAGGCTAGGGTATCTTAAAGAACATATAGGCCCCAATTGCTGGCATAACTTGTCTTGTTAAGTGTGCGATCATTTAGTTTATATATAGAATATTTAGTTAAACTCATAAAACGTCAGCCTAGATGTTTAAAGTTGGCATTATGCATTATCGAATAGCCATATATTTTGCTTATTTCTTTTTTTTAGTTTCAATATAGGGTATACAAAATGCCAGCAGCTTCACGTGAGCTAATATACATTCGTATTCAGCTACATTTTCAGCATTTCCTGGCATATGCCCCAGTTAATTAGCGCGAATATCGGCGCATGTCTGGCATTTTGGTGTCAAGTCTATGAGGCCAAAAACAAGCTTCGCCGGCTCCACCAATCAGCCGCCACCTGTCCATGTGTACTTAACACACACACCTCACTCCCTCCGTCACCCACGCTCTCGCTCGCTCCCTCTCGTTAGTTTCTATTGCATGTGCAGCAACAGCGTACTAGCACTTTTCTCACCTGCGAAAATTGAAAATGTCGGCCCCCTGCGCTCGCCCTGCCGCTGCAACTCGCAAGCGTTGATTGACATTTGAACGTGACATGAACATGTTTTACCTAAATTCCGTAATTATTTATAGAGTCCCCTCGAACAAATTATGCCAGCCCGCAACAACAATCGAATAGCCCTACTTTTTGTTGCTTTTCTTTAACTTATTAATATTATTTTTTATTTTTGCACGCATTTCGCTGACAGCGTCAATTAACGTGAAAAACTTATGCGCAAACTTTGTTTTATTTTGACTCGAATTTTTCACAAATAAATGGCCAACAACATTTAAGTCGAAAATAATTTGAAAAGCTGAAAAATCAATTCGTTTTAGCTGGCTCAACTTGCATTTTGGGCCATTGAAAATGTGTTGTGCACAGCATTTGACAGGCAGTCAGCGAGCGGGCAGCTGGTTTGACATGAAGTCTGGCAACTAATGGCCAAAGACATTAAATGCATTGATTTCTAAGTTGAGAGAGAAGTGAATAGGGTAATGCGTATAAAACTTAAAAGTATTTGGCTTTTATGAACTGAGGTCAAACGAAAATATTTTTTGAAATCTCCAGTGCTGCGATTAACAAGTCACGTTCAAATACATGTTTAAACAAAGACAAACGAAAGTTGTTCAGTTACTCCAAAAATTGAAACAGAATAAGTGTATTTTTGAAAATTTCAATCAAAAACAAAACAGAAAAGAAAGCATAGAAAAAATTAAAGCAAGCAACAATGTTTGCTGTAACGCGGTAAATAATATAACGAAAAAATCTCCTGCTCACCCCATCTAATCGCAAAACTATTGCAGCTTTCTTAATTATGTGGACCAGTGTAAAGCAATTGGCTCGAACATTTATAAAATTCTAAATCGGAACAATTTTTATCGCATGGTTTTTAAATCTTCAATCCTTTTTCTGCTGGGCACCTATGTGACAAAGGAGTTTGAGGCACATGCGTTAATTTAGTTTCAATTTTGAGATTTTGTATATGCCAAATTTATTGTATGTTTTGAGTCAAAATAAACCGAATTGGAGCACAGAGATTTATCCAAATGTTTATTATTTTTCATTTGTTAGTTATATACCCTATAAACGCAATAAGCTTGCATACACACTTATATCAAATACTTATATATCTGTATATATATATTACTATTTACAGTCCACACAAAATCAGAGTCAGCAGCAAGCACTACTGAACAAGTCAAACGACGACCTAAGGAGAAAGCGTCCTGAGACTACACGGCCAAATCACATTCTACTCTTCACCATCATAAATCCTTTCTATCCCATCACAGTTGTAAGTACACACAAATTTTATGATATATACATTTTATATATATATATACTATGAACATCAATTTTAATTTCATATACTATATTTCTATACATCTCTTGTTGCTATTGTCGCCATTGTTGTTGCTCATTCCTAGTCTGAGCCTTACAGCGCACAATCTTTTATGCATACCCTGTAATCATAAAGTGTTTGACAAAGGGGCTTGTTATAGGTACAGGAAGAGTCGACGGTAGTTCGAATTAGGTTTATAATACTTGTTGTGTGGTATTAATAGTCGTTATTTTAAACTAGGTCTATTTGTACGCATTAAAACCAGATTTCGTTTCGTTTTTGGTATGTTGGTTTTTAAAAGCAAAATAAAGATATATTCTAAATAAAACTTCAGATCTTGTGCAATTCAAACACACAATTCCAACTAGCCCAAAATGAAAATGTAAATAAGAATAACTTGTTAACAAAGAATCTGAGGTTGGCAAATATCAAAGAACTCTAGAGTTAAAAGTGTGTGCACGCATGTGAATCTAAAAGGCTTGCTCTATGCACGCTTGTGTATGTAAAGTTGTTCTTTTATAGGGTATATGCCTGTCGATTATAGTTGCTTTACACCTTTTAAGCTATTTGGTAGCAACGTTTTTGGCAAGGCGATGAAAAACTGAAATCCATGGCAATTTGTTGTGAGTGGCTGCAAAAACTTGTCACACACTTGAGCAGAGCTCAACAAGAAGGATATATATATATATATATACATATATATATATGTATAGATAGATGAGTGTGTGTGGTCTTTGGTGTGACAACAGTTATTTGCCACACTGTTGCCTCTTTGGCGTGCTTAAGAAGTGGCAGCTGGAGGGCGCTTCAAGTTGTTGTTATTTTTTATTATAGAGGATTTTTCATTGGCTTTGCGGCACGTTTGTGTGTGTGTATCTTTTGTGAACACTTGGGTCCTGCTCGCTCTGTGACTTTCTGGACATATATCTATATATATATATATATATATTTATGTTACTTTTTAGCTAGAAATTGTGTGACATATTAAAGCGGCAACAAATATGCGATAGCCCAAACACACACAGATTTAGCTTAAGCATTTGTGTAGCTGAGTGTTTAGCCAGAGTGCATTGTTAGACGTGCAACAACCTGCAGCAGCAGCAGCAACAGCAACAAAATCAACAACAATTACAAAAAAAAAAAAACACTGCAACAAAAAAGCATAAGAAATGCATGAAGTAGTCAAGTGTTTGCCATGCTGCAAAAAAAAAACTTGTGGCCCAGCTCAGATACAGATAGAAGAAAAACAACTGCAGTTACATATACATTTAAGAATCTTAAGCAAATAATAATTCAGCCGAATTTTTAAATGACCTGTAAAATTAAAGCACTTAACCATGATCGGTTTTTGGCTTTATGGAAATTTAAAAAAGTTTTGTATTTGAATTTTTGCATAGCAAATTTATTTCATTATGGAAGTTGAGAACACAAAAAGTATTATATGTTATATAGGTATGTCATATTGGCAGGTATTACTTTTAAACTCTTTTATAGTTTCCAAATAAGTCTTCAATACTTTTTTCTATTATATATATATTACATTTTTCAGATATAATTATATATATATTAGAGAATATTACGACTCATTTTTTTAAAGACGTTTTTCACTTCAATATGAAGAACTCATTTGGAAAAACTTACAACAACTTTAACGTAAGAAGCATAGTCACCAATATGCCCAGCACTGTTGCTGTACAGGGTATATATGATACGCATATTCACACTTTTGTTGGCCCGCACTGACACAGTTTATTGTCTTTTTAGCAAAGGCAAAACATTTGGCGGCACAACACAAACAAAAGCAGCAGTAGCAAAAAAAAACCTGTAACAACAACAAATATGCGGAAATGTGTTTTTTTTCGCTCAGTGTATGTGGCATGTGTGCTGGCAATTGTATTTTCCAACACTTGAGCTGAGCGTAGTGTGGCACATAAAATCCTGTGAAGTGGAAAACATGCAGCATAAAAGCGCTGAAAAACTGTAAAACTGCAAATTATTTGTGCCAGTCGTTCGACATACATATATGCAGACATTTATACATACATACATGACTGCATGCAGGCATATATGCATACATACATGTCGACATGCATACATGCAGCATGCATACATGCAGCATGCATACATGCAGAATGTACACACGCATGCATGCATACATGCAGCATGCATACATGCATACATACACACAATTGGTCTCTATAGCTAGGGATATAGAGCACAGGCTTCAGTCAGGCCAGACATGTTAATTCGCATGCAAAAAAAAAAAAAAATGGAAAAAGCAAAAGCTGTCACAGCTTTTCCAAATAACCCCCCAAGTGCTGCCCCGCCTCCCGTCCTTTGACTGACTGACTGACTTTTTGCTGGGCATTATTTTCGTCCTTACAGATTTACTGTTGTTGTTGTTGTTGCCGTACTCAGTGTTGCGATAAGTCCGACTTGCCGGATTTATATACGGCTGGCCTGTTTGTAGATTTTTTTCCACCCACACACCCCTCTGCTCAGTCCCCTTTCTCTGTCTGGCATAAATCTTTTGTTGATTCAAGTCATCGCCGTGGGATTCTGGATGCTGGCAGAGAAGAATTGTCTTTCCTGGGCCATATCCTTTATATGCACTCACGCTGCTGCGAGTGTTTGTCATGGAATTAAGCAATTCCTTCTTGCCTTTATGGCACAAATTAAAAGGCTTCTGCAGCTGAAGTAATCCATGCTCCCACTTCTCTACTCCCCACCACACACACACACACACACTTACCCGAATTCTTATATGTCTCTGTCTGCATGCACTTCGCAGGCGCTGTGTCGTTATGTTGTCCCAGTGCAAATGAAGATTAAGTGCACATTACGCTTTATGACTGATGAGCGGAAAATGTAAGGAAAATGTGTTATACGAGACGAGCAAATATTCTACAGAGGAGACACCTTAATAAATATATGCCAAAAGAATATGCATTAAAATACTGACAACTTGAGTAATTTTTAATGAAATGAAAGGTGACGGATGTGAGAAATCTGGCTGACAAGATGCAGACATATATCTTAAGTTTTCACTGAAGTACGAAGCTTTAGTGCGTGGATCAAATCATACTTTATTTTTAATATTATGAGGGTATTTGATAATCAGTTGAATAATACTTTTGCGCTGAATATGGCGTGTGTTTTGGCTGAGTTACAATAGGTTAGTAGGTAGATACGATGTTCATTTCATGTTGTCATCAAAGTATGCTTAATATACTGTAGGGTGTTCCCAGGTTAAAGATATTTGCTTGAGTATTGGCTGAGTTGAGATAGTTTGGCATATTGTTGGGTAGAACTTACTTAAAGATTCAATGCGCTGCGACAGCTTATTGCCGAAGAACACGAGCTAAAACACTTTAAAGTTAAAGCCCTTAATGTGATTAAAGTTCCTTTTATTTGTTTCTTCTTGCAAATTTTCAAATTGAGACATTTCCGAATTCTAAAGAACTTGGAAAACTTGCAAAGTAGGCGGGAGAAGCTTGAGCAACGTAGACTGACTTAGCTGAACTAATCGCAAGCTAAACGACCTCTAATAGCAGCCTGAACTTTTGTCAACAATGTAGACACACACACACACACACACCCACCCACACACAAGTACACACATGGAGACACGTCCACTCAGACAGCCGAACATGCCAAAAAGAGCATAGTGTACGACGAGCTAAACTTTTGCCATTGCAATGCTTCAGTCATTTCCGCAGCTTTGTTATAGATGGAGAGCGAAATGAATAGAGGCAGAGAGTGAGGAATAGATGGTAGGAATTTTGAGAGCTTATCAGGGAACAAAAAGCAGCTATGTGGAGGGGAGACGGAGGGGGGCAATGGCACCAGCAGCAGCAGCAGCGGAGATAAGATTAAAAAGTTTTTAATAAGACGACACTAAAAGCATCAAAAGGAAAATTTTTGCTGCATATGTGGAAAAGTGGTGGCAGGGAAAACTTTTAGCTGCTAAGCGCTCAAACTTGAACTTTAAGCTGATCACAAAAACAACAACAAGAAGTAGAGCAAGAGGCAGCAGATGAAGCAGCTGCATAGTATGCAATAAAAGTATTAGCAGCAAGCGCAACAATGTTCAATCAAATATTAAGCGTGTGCAACAGCAGGAGCTGCCACAATGCGTTGAGCAAGGGTTTGAGCAAACGCGCGCTACTTGGCTTGGCATATGTAAAACCTCTTTGAAATGGCTTATCAGAGCGCTGTGTTGGCCAAAAGGCAGGCAGCGAAAAGCGTCAGCGTCAGAATGCAGCGACGACGACAGCTGCACAATTTTCAATATGTGACACATGGTGAGGCAGCTGCAGCTGCAGCAGGGAAAACAAGAACAGGACGCAGGACACGCGCTGACGTCTAAAGCCAAAGCTAAAGCCGTAGACCATAGAGCATAGACCATAAACCCAAAGCAGATCCTTTGGCAACAGCCGCCGTTGCCGCCTCCGCCGCGATTTGCTGGCGGCTGTGGCAGTTGCAAGTTAAAAGAAAAAAAAAATTGTGGCTGCTGCTTTGCATACGGCTGCTAAAAGCGTATCCGTGCAGTTTTCAATAATGCAAGTTTGAAGACTGTACCGAACCAAGCATACTCAACTCGATGCCCTTTGCTGCCCCCTTTGAACCCCCAACTGCATGCCACTGCGAGTCGTCGCGTATTGTGTTGCATTTTGTTTATGCATGCGACGGCATCAAAGCTCAAGATGTTTGGGACTATGGCACGGGTGCGGGTTATTGAAGTTTGAGGCCATGTCGTATTTTTGTATGTGCCTTTTTTTTTACCAAGCACTTTGACAAATCGATGGGGGGTGTGTGTGTTTTTTTTTGCTTTAGATATGCACTGTGCGGGTTGAAGGGTTTGAAAAACTATATTTCTGAATTCAAATTGCAAAGTAAAAACAGCTGCGAATGGTTTATGGATGAGGCTGAATATCTAGATATGTGCGTTATTTAAATATTTAAAAAGGTGGGGTAAAAATAGGTGAATATTTGTTGGACTACAAATATTGTAAAGCCATAACCAGTTCCTTAAAAAGTAGGCCACATTTATCGCTATGGAAATGTCGACTTATTTTCGCTCGAAAAATTGTGCATAAATTATGTGCTCACAATAAAATGCATTTTATTTCGTGACATACAATCTGCGAAGAGTATTACACCTTTAA
This sequence comes from Drosophila littoralis, assembly GCA_018903485.1. Taxonomy (NCBI): domain Eukaryota; kingdom Metazoa; phylum Arthropoda; class Insecta; order Diptera; family Drosophilidae; genus Drosophila; species Drosophila littoralis. Next base: position 4,645,759 of record JAEIGF010000297.1, on the reverse strand, counting down.
AACATTTCATCACATCGGTTATGTTTAATAATTAAAAAGTATCATTATTAACTGAGTGATATTACTCAATTATTTGATATACACTATATAATTTTGACATACTATTGTTTTGTAATATGAAAGTTTTCAGTATATTTTCCACTCCATTTGCGGTATTTTTTTTCCATTTCTATAAATGCTTCTATTTTAACCACCAGAGCTGCGATTGGGACTCACTTCCTTTCAGTCCGACCAACATACGTATTGGGAATTATTAGATCTATCCACCATTTTGTTTTATGGTCATCGACCAGGAAACAAGCTGAATATCTAAGAAAAGGCGGACATTATAATAAATGAATTTTGTTTTTATGTTTTGGTAAATCTTTCCTTTTTTACTTACACTCTTAATTTGTGATTACAAACATATAAAAATAAATGTCGTTTAGGCCAAATGGGGGGTATATTTGGGCAATCTCCTAAAGAGCACGTTTCTTATGTGCGCTTAGTTACCTTCTTCGTTCGCTACTTTGTTTATTTCATTTCGTAGTATGCGATAAAGAAGATTCGGAAATTGCTTAATATCATTTTTGGTTAGATGACCTTGCTCGTACATTTCATGGAAGAGCTAAAAATATTATTTATTTTTTATTGAGTGAGATGTTTATAGCGTCGAAGAGACGATAATTTCGAATTTCTATATCTCATTTTTGGGCCTAGTTCTGATAGCCTAGAAGATATGCTATTATTGCATTTCTATATCCTCTATCATGCTATAGAAATAATACGTTAAGAATTAAGTTTATGTTTCAACCTCCAAGTTAAGGAGCGCAAACGTGTAAAATAATTGCCCTGACTTGCCGATGTGCGAATATAAAAATATATGCCGAAATATAGAGGAGAAATAATATATTAACATAATTTTAAGTGAGAGAAAATAATATTCAGCCAAAAAGCTTTTGGATAAAATATTATGTTTTTGAGTTTTCTACTTTTAATAAAAATTATATATTGTTTTTGCCCCATTAAGTCTTTAAAAAAAATTCAACTTCGGCTTGCCTTAGAAAAAATAACTCGCTCTGTCTACTCACCACCTCCTTGAACTGCCCGCAATTAACCGCCGCCGTCCGTTGTGTGCGCCACTCGACTTGCAGCTGTTTGTCGACCTCATTAATTGGCTCCGGCATCCAATCCCTCAGCTCCTTGTTGCTAGCTGGTGGCTTGGCTAACTTGGTCGGGCCCTTGATTTTCTTAGCTGGCCTAAGCTTGGCCTTGTTGGCTCGGGACTTGGACTTGGACTTGTCAGCTAACTGCAGTGGCTGCTCCTGCTGCCTCTGTTGCTTCTGCTGTTTCTGGTGCGGTGGCTGTTGTTGGTTGAGGCCCGCATTGGAGCTGGTGCTTATGATTTTGGAACTTCCCGCTTGCAGCCGACCGCTGACTGCATGCTTGGCCAGGAATTCGGCATCGAGACGTGATTCGCGTTCCAGGCGACGTGCGAGTCTTGCACGGCGCTGCAGCTGGCGGCGTTGTGTGCGTCGATGGGACTTGATGACGGTGATGCTGCGTTTGTTCCGCATGCGTGCGCCCGTTGTCATCATATTGTCCAGATTGGTCTCATTATCCGGATTCGATTCGACTTGCTGCTTGCCAACCATCTCCCAAATGCCCACCCTTTCCTTGCCCGCATTTTGTTGCAACAATCTGGCCTTTTGCAAATGTATATCCTTGGCAATGGCCAGCGCCTCCATGCGTTTCTGTTTGAGCAAACTCGAGTAATTCTGTGTATTGTTCTGCAGGAATATATGCTGCAGCTTCTGTTTGCGCTGTCGCAAACGACGCAGCTGATCCTGTTCGGTTAACAGCTGCTGTTGCAGTTTCTGTTGCTTCAAATGCTCACGATTGAGACGATTGCGACCCTTACTTGTGTTATTCTCCTTGAACATGGACACCTCTTTGAATTGATTGTAGAACTTGAAATAATAATTGACTCGATCGCTATTTGTGGGCGGCATGATCCGTCTATAGTTGCCCAGATGGCTCTCCTCCCAGGCAATCTGCTGAGCCAAGGCGCCCAGGGAACATGCCTGATTCAGTTCAGCGCCACCGGCGGCTCTTTGCGGTGTCATCGCCGACTTGCTGGGAGTGATTGCGCGCCGCCGATGCGCCTGCTGCCTCATTAAACGATCCCTTAGCTGTGCACGATCCTCGCGAATAATCTCCTCCTTATCGACGAGCGGCGTGCTAATTAAATTCAATGTATCCCGTATTAACGGCCGCTTCACTTCATAGTCAACGGGCTCCCCGCCAGATAGACTCGGCGTATGGTTCACCTCTAAAATGTACGGTTTGAGCTTCCAATCCACGAGTATGTCAAAGCCCAGCAGCTGAAAGCATGCCTGAATCTTGTCGTGCTTGGGGAAACACAAATGATAATTATGCTTCAACACCGGCCATGCGCTAATCACAGTCTTGATAATCGCATCATCCACCGCTGCCCAGAACTCATCCACGTTGTAGTTGTGGTCCACGAGCCACTTGTTGTAGGCGCTCAATTTGCGCTTGGAGCCGCCATCATTGCCACTGCCAGCATCATAGTTCGAATTCCGACGATTCACACAGTAGTTGGTCAAGTGCATGAACATGTTATTACTGTTACCCAGTGCCGGGGGCTTGTATTTGTGCGTCGCAAAACGAGCCAAACCCTCATTGTACACAAATATGCGCAATGGATCCACTGAGGTAACCAGTGTATAGACACGCAAATCAAATTTATAGCCATCGATGAGCAGGGGCTGAGAAAAAAAGGGTGATGAAGGTGTTAGAGAAAAAGTTTGTGCTGAGATTGAGAATGGCTGAAGAAAGAAAAATTAGGAATGATTAGAACTGGAGTTGAGGATTCATTATTTTATTCTTTATGCCTAAGAGAACTATTTCATATGAAAAGATATAATATAAAATAAGAGAGGGTATAACAGGACAGAAGTTAACAAAATATATGATATCTAAAATAAGAGCAAGAGTTGCTCTCCACAGTCAATTGATATAGAAATGAATATAAGCACGCATTAAACATAAAATCAAGCAATCATATAATATACATCATATATCCAATGCAATATACCTCTCAAAACATTTTCACCACACCCGCTCGCCCCCTCACTCACCTTATCAACGTATGTCTGACATATGAGCTTCTCCTGTCTGCCCACAGAGCGCAGATTATTGGTTAGCCAAATACCACGCCCCTGACCTGATGAATATGGCTTGAGTATAAAGGTGCGTTTGTGTTTGTTCAAATAAACGGCCACATCGTACGTACTAAATAGAACTTATTTCGATTAATATCGTCTAGAACTATGTGTGTGTGTACTCACTCAGTGGGCAGCAGCCAGGTTTTGGGAAAAATGCGATAATCGCCTGGATACATTTTGAGCATGCGATTCAGATTGCGGGAGAGCAAATCCTTGCGACAGATCTCGCTCATACCGGGAAAGTGATTGATTTGCTGAAAGCGCTTCATGCTCTTTAAAAGATCGAAATGGGGCGTATTATCGCACCATTGCACGTTCCACAGGCGATGCTCGGGTACATGGGTCAGGCCCATGCCCTTGGTTACCTTGGCGATGAGTGGAAAGCGGGTATGCTCAACACAAATGCTGATCCTTATGCCGCGTATCAGAGGCTCAATTGGATCTAGCTTCAGACGCGGTTCATGCAACACATTGTGGCAGGTGGGCTGTCGTCTTCTTTTCTTCGTGTTTTCATTGACCAGCGTATCGTCCTCGGAGAGCAGCAAATATGGACTGCCTCTTGTGTCCTCCACAAATTCATTGTCAACGGGCTGCCATTGAATTGCCGTTGAGACGGATCGACCGGGTGACCGGGTCTGAGTTTTTGTACGCTGCTTCTTCTGTAATCCGATTTCCTTGGTGGAATCGGCCACCCTGTAGTTTTTGTCACTGTTCAATAGGTTTTTGACATCAAAGTAACGTGTGTATTGATTGGAGACCTTCCTTGACTTCAACTTTTTTATGGTAGTCATCTAAAGTATTTTTTAGTTCATAACATAATTTGTATCGATGCGAAGCGGTGTGCGTTTTAATCAAATATTACCGTTGCCTGGGAATTATTTAAAAGCAAAAGGGTTGCGAGTACCTAAAATTTTGACAGTTTTAAGATTGACAATCAATGCAAATGCTGTATTTTCCAAAAGATATCTTGTTTTTTTCTTAGATTTCTCGGGCTGTTTGATTTCGGTATATTAAAATATTTATAAGTTTTTTGAGTTGAGGGCACAAAAAAATGAAAAATAAATACTTAAATATTTAAAAAAAAATAAAAAAAAGTTTTCTATAATAAAAGAAATTTGTTAATATATGTTTTAAAGTTAAGAACATTTTTCTTGAGTGCAGAAAAGCCTAAAATAAATTCTTATAACTTAAAGTAACTATGCAAACTTTAACTAAAAATATATATTTATTTATTAATACAATTTAACAGTATTTTTTTTAGTTCTGAAAAGTTTAAAATGATTTCTTATGACTACGAAATTTTAGCAAATAATTACTAAGAACTTATATTTTAGGACAAACTTCTAAGAATTTCTACAATTAAGATTCTTTTAAAAAAAAAATAAATTTTAAATAACTACAGTTTTGTTAACAGTAATATTTTGCAATGTCCCAGCTGCTCTCGGTGTCAGCTTGTCTGTGTGGAACCTTTACAATATATTTTAACCGCATTTCATTGCCATAACATTTATCAGTATCAAGCCGAACTTGGCCTGCTCCCCCGCAGTTGTAATCGAATCATGTTGCTGTGGTTCAACCTGTCGCGTTTCTTCATTACCAAAGTCACGGTGGACCTCAAGCCACAAAATCGTCATGTGTAACACCTTGCGTTAGCTGATATGCCCCATGAGCAGAGCTCTAGATGTATTCGCTTAATGGGCGTGGGTTAAGGGGGGATGGAAGAGTCTAGTAGTGAGTGGCTCATTAACCGCAGTTTAATCAAGTTTTAGACCTTTGCGGTTATTAGTTCGGGTAGTTGTTTATAGTTGATGTTTAAGTAGAGCTACACACAAGTTATGGACCTATATATATGACAACTAGATTTTTATAGTTGCTGTCGATGTTGTTGTTGCAGCTGTTGTTGTCATACGCTTGGTTAACTTTCATGACAATCACAACAATAACGCACATGCAAGCGCTTCATTTGGGTCGACACTTTCGAGCGGGCGCGTGATTGTCACCGAGTTGCACACATGACAATTCCCTTGCACAGACACATTACCTGGTCACTGGCTGCACATTGCAATTGCCTTTGACTTGTTTATTGTTATATCCAATTACCAAATATGTGTCGTACTGTGTGCCTCATTTTGCAATTTGGTAAGCGGGAAAGCGGTTGATTTGTTTTTTATATAGTTATTTTTGGTGGGGCGCAAACGGAGCGTGTAATTTGTCGAGTTTATTTGGTTGAGCGACGTTCTGTTTTTTTATTTTACATTTTTAAAGTCTCTCTCTGGCTTTTGGGCACGCCCACTTTGGCTCACTAATTAGCTGCCCAGCTGCTGCTGCTGCCCCGTTTGTTTGTTGTTTACTTGCTTTTGTATTGTTGCTAATTATGCGCGCTTTGTCTCTGACACTTTTTGGCAAACAAAAATGAAAGCAAAATAAAAACAACAACAAAAAAGTGTTGGCTTCTTTAAACATGCTCAATTATTAATGATAGTGCACGCACAAGAAAATGTTGCTGCTGCTGCTGCGACTATTGTTGACACGGATAACAAGGAGTGTTGCCATGAGAACAGACAGATAAGCGACAGAGAAACGACCGGAGAATTTACGATTAATGTTTGTTAAACAAAAGTTGAAGAACTAGAAGAATGTGGCTCAGGCTGCGCTGAGGCTTAGTGCGGCGTTTCAGTGGGCTAGTTTTACATTTTAGCTAAATTGAAAAAGTTTTGCTCACATTTCAAAATTATTTATAGGTATTATCTAACTGAAAACTAGTCTTGACAGGTTGCCTAAGCCATATAAACTAAAAAGTAAATAAAATAAAATTCAATTAAATCATGGTGAATAAAATTTTAAACAAACTCGAGCATCATTTGATCTAAAATGCTTATGAGGGGGCAATTATTTATGAAAAATCTCAGTTGCAAACATATTTCCAGTTTTTAGTCAGCTGCTTTTTTATAATTCTGCATTTTTGTGTGCACGCACATCAAAGACTCTCATCAATTTGAACATAACACTTCGTTGAATAACAACTTTTGCTGATTTAATATTTAATGATTCAGTTTTTACTGACATCTAATTGGCTCAAACGATAAGCGGAAATCAATTTAAAAATCATTTCAATTATTTATAATAATAACACAACCCATCGAACTGCGCTTCAACGCGCTCTTCATTTGTGCAAACAATGTATAGAGAAAATCAAATATATATCTCTTAAGCATATTAATTTTGTTGTTAAATATTAAATTGTCTACCTTTTGCTGCTGCTGCTCTGCTGCTGATTTTTTAAATCAAGTGGGGGGGCGAAAAAAAAGGAAATCAAAAATGAAATAAGCTTATGCCAAACTGCATTAACAATTTAAAGGTGTGCACATTTAATTTGTAGCTGCAAGCAAAACCGAAAAATGATTTCCAAACAACAAAAAAGGCAGAAAAGAGTCGAAAAAGCGAGAAAAAGTTGGGGAAAAAGGCGGACAACTCGAGCGCGTATTAATAAAAAATTAAACAAAACCAGGCTGAAAAACAAGTTGGGTGTATGAGGGAGAGAAAGGGCAGAGAAGAGAGGGATGCAGAGAGAGAGAGAGAGAGAGAGACAGAGGGAGAGAGAGAAGAAAAGGAGAAACAGGGATAGAATGTTTAGCAGGAAGCAAAAGAGAGCACAAAAAACTTGGCTCATAAAGTTGCAGTTTGGGCAGATGATGAAAAAATCTGAAATGGAGCATAAATTACAATGTATGTGTGTGAGAGTGGGAGGAGGGGATGAGGGGGAGGGTGTAAGGGCGTGTGTGTGTGTGTAAGGAAGACTGTGTGTAGATGGCAGTTGCTAAAATCCTTTTTATTTTTATGTGCCCGCGGCAAATGCTCAATCTCTAGCGCCGCTTTGCACTAAGCGCACATTAAAAATTAATCTTTTAATTACTGGGGCCCAACTACAACAACAATAGCTGCTGCAACAACATATATGTGTGTGTGTTAATGCATGTGTGTGTATTTAGGCGCCTTTGTGCGCAGCAGCTATTAATTACTCTTACTTCCCAACGATATAGATCTTTGTATAATACACGCCCATGTACGCAATGATTGCTGTTATAGCCCACAGCCACGCCCCGTACATATATATATATATATGCTGCAATTGCTTTTGTTAGCTGGCAGCCGGCAGCCATTTTGTGTGCGTGTAGCCTGTGCAATGGCAGCCATTTTGTATGGCAAACGCCAGCATCAACTGGTTCAACAGGCGCCCCAAAAAGTATGCAACAACAAAAGCAAAACAATTTCGCGCTGGCATATAATAATAACAATAACAAAATGCAGAACAACTTAAAGTAGAAGCAGCAACAACAGCTTAAGAATAACAACAAAAAAACAAGAATAGTTGTAATTATAATAACAATAAACTCTGCGTTCCTTAGGAACTTGGCCACGTGACTTCGCAGCCAAAGCCTCGAACAAAACCCAAAGCCAAAACTCAAAGCTTGAGCTAAGCACATGAGCAGCTTACAACCACGCCCCCCGATTAAATATATGCAGTTATATATTTCGCCCTAATCCCAAACACAGTTTTCCACTTGAAAACGCTTGAGGTTTTTGCTGCTGCTTTCACATTTTGTCACAATTTCTGGCTTATTCGCACATTTACAGAATATCTCAACCGTTTTTAATTGCTTTCAATTGACCCTCAACCCAAAAAACTTTGCACATAAAGTTAAGCGCAACAATAGCTGTGCCATACATTTGAATTTAATTGAATTTTGACCGCTTACACTTTAAGCATTAACACTGCAAAGGGGCAGTTGAGGCGCGCTTTTAATGCCAAAAGTTTTTGTGCGTTGCGCCCAACCTCCTCCCAAAAACAATCGTGTCCCGTGCAGAAAACTTTGCTAATGGAATTAAAGAACATACTCAAAATTTCTCTAAACGTCTGTCTAGTTGAATGAATAGCTACCCAAAAATAAAAAAAAATCCACAAATGACAGTTTGCGAGCTAAGCGAGAAAGTTAAGCAAGAGTTGCAGCTGGGCGTATTATAAAGCAAAAATATGTGTGCTCCATTGTGCATGTCAGAGAAGCATATCGCATTCTATGTGGAATATAGACTTAAGCAAGAGGTCCTTCGTCAGCCAACTGTTTACAGCTAATAAAAGGAACTTAAAACAAATGTTAATACATTTTAAAGCTACACAAAAGTATGCTTACTAACTGCAAAAAGGAATCTTAGTTAACTGATTTGCAGATCTTGGAAAGTGTAACTATCATAACAAGTACACATCTATTTCTATTGGGTTTATTTGACGCGTTTTTCTTGCTGGTCGAATATTCACATGGCAAACTGTATATTTTAAGCTAGAAATGGCTCTAAGCTACTGACTACTTCTAAACTGAAAATAAATCAAAGTTTAGCTAGCTCGAGGTCCAGGGCTTATTATTCATTTTTGGGTTTAATAAATCCTGCACCTGAAGCTAGCTAAACTAAGATTTTTGAAATGAAAAGATCGCCAGGCCTAGCATGAAACTGAAGATATTTATTCAGCTAGCTCGAGGTTCGCAGTTTAATTTAATTTAATTAATTTAAAAAAGTTGTTATATATATCCCTCCGATATATTTGAGAATCCCTTCCAATTTGTGAAACTATGTTTATCTATGCCAAAATGAATATCATATGCATATATATCAAATTCATAGCTGAATTAGATTTTCTCTTGTCAATATTTGAATGCATATTAATTTAAATGAAATTACATAAATATCTAAATGAAATGCACTTTTGATTGCTCTTGTGCAACCTAATCCCTTAGACAGGGATATAAATATATTTTGAAGCTCAACATGACATATCAAATTTTTGACATTTGTGCTCCGTTTCTGTTGATTTATATGCCTGGCATATAGAATAGACGTTCTATGAATACATATAGATACACTCTACTACGCTTGTAATTATGCATGAATCACGAAATCAACTGCTGCTTCTGCTGTTTCTGCTTCTGCAATGCGTCCGCCAGGGCTGGGCTTTACGTAGCCTGAATTTCGACCCGAAACGCATGAATGAACGCGCCAGGAACAAAAATATATGCACATAAATTTCATCAGCTCGGGCGCAATGAAAATGTTGAAATGTTAAAATGCTCGCACGTAATACACAAAAAAAAAAAAAAAACAGACTACAATAAACTAAAAAAAAAAAGGTCATTTGTAATGCAAAACAAAAAGGAAAACAGCAACTGAAATAGAAACAAAACTAAAAACGTGGCCGGCCAAACTAAAAAGTTCTGCGAAAATCTTTTTGCTTGATTTTTAACAACATTTTTACTTGAGTTTTTGTTTCGCTTGCTTTTATTTTATGGTATTTATTTGCGTTGTGCGCAGCGCATAAACAACCAACGCATTTATAATCAAAATAAAACTTAACAACTGCCCCAGCGGCAAGGGGGGCATGCCACAGGCAGTAGCCGGCCGCAATCAGCAGCAGCGAAAACGACAGCAAGGACAAGTGACAGTTGCTCTGCTAAGTATGCAGCACTTTTTGCGCTTTGCCTAACTTGCTCAACTGCAGTGAGAATGTGCGCGAAAGGGGAATATCTTACTTGGATAGGGTATTCCAGTTAATGCTAGATTTGACAGCATTACCAGCTCTTTTTTGTCTCCACACTTGGCTCCGGCTTAGCTGAAATTATATGTAATTTAGAAGGCAAGCAACAATTTGTCAAATAACAACTTTCAATATATTCTGTTCGTAAGTTTCAACTAATTCCAAACCCTCGTCTTTGACTTCTCTTAAAGTAAAAATCGTTCTGATCTGAGGATCAGCTTGTATTTCCTGAACAGAAACTTTCTAATTTACTAATGGATGTCAAACTTTTATTAAAATATTTTGCCCAGACTTGGCTTTAAGTTTAAGCACAAGTTTTCTTTCTTCTTTTGTTTTTTGTGTGTTAGCTCTCGTGTATTCATGAAATATTTATTTAGATGTGACGGAAATGTATGTGGCATGCCGCAACAAATTGCATGCAAAATGATGGCAGGCAACGGGGTCATGTTAAGAAATGTGACACCTTTATGATGGAAGGGTAGAAGAAGTAGAGGAGGGGGGTTGATGCAGGAAAGCCACGACGCGTTATGGCCAGGTGGAATTGCCAGGGCATTGTCAATGTCATAATTTGCCATAATGTGTGCGAGGCGACGCTAGGTGAGGAAGCGGGTTGTTGGAGAGGGGTTGAATGGGGCACCAGAGCAGCAGCAGCAGCAGCAGAAGTTATCCCGCACCGCCCCGTTCCACCCCAATTTGAATGAGGATGCTGATGATGTTGCATGTCCATGTCGAGATGTCGATGGCGATGTCGAGATGTCGATGTCAATGTCATTTGGCTTTTGCCAGCGGCCAAAAGGACTGAAAGCCACACGCTGTGTGTGTGAGTATGTGTGCTTTATTGTATAGGTGAGTGTGTGTGTGTGTGTTCAACTTAGTTGCAAAGTTAACGATGCGCCATGACAACACTCCATCAACATGGACAGCATGCCCAGTTAGACAGCAGGCGGGCACAGGACAGCCTGGCAAGCTTTTGAGGCGCCTTCTCTGCCGCTCACCCCCACGCTGTGCCCGCCTCGTGCCACGTGTCATGTCCTTGGCTGCGCATTGTCAACATTAACAGAGCCGTGGGGCACAAAAAGGCGCATATCCAATTGCAAAAAAAAAAAAGCAAATGAAAAAAAAGCAAAGCATGAGAAACGGACGCATGTCGATAACAAAGCGTGTGTCGAGCCAAACGCAAACATTCAACTAACATTAGTGCCACGCCTCAAACATGCACACACACACTCGAACACACATACACACACACATGCATGGCTACACTCCCACGCGCGCTCACACAGGGCACTTGCTGCAGCTGCCACTTCGCAACGACTTTGGTGTCTATTTTACTTGGTCATTAAATTTGGATTTTGTGCTGTGCATATCACAAGTGCTTGACTTTGCTGTTAAATGCACACACACACACACACACACAACTACACCTCGGCACACATGTAAGCACACGCGCGTGTGTGTGTGCGCAGGCAGCTCTTTAGTGGCCCCTTTGTGTGGCAAGCTCCGGTGCAGCAGCTCGCCTGCTGCTTGCACATTTTGTTGTGCTTTTTGCATGCCACACACAACACACCCGCACACACATTTGCCTTTCACACACACTGGGCTTCCGTCGAACTGGAACCACTTTTGCCAGTGCTAAACAACGTTCACATGTCCGCTAGAAGTTTGTTTTGCTTTTTTGTTTTACTTACGGTTTTGAGGCTTTTGTGGTTTTAGTGGTTTTCGCCTACGCTTCTTGCATGGCAATTGCCACAACAAAAAGGCTCTAGATTTTTAGGCTCTTTGTGTGCAGCAGCTGAAAATGGGGAATTGAGTTGCTGGGAAACTAAGCGCTGTCCACTCTAGAAATCGATTAGATGCACTTTACAATAAACGCAATGATTTTAAAGGGGAAAAGGATAACAAACAGCTCTTGAGGAAATTTGCAACCAAATAAAACTCCAAATTTGAAACATGAATGAAAATGCGAAATCTTTAAAAATATTTAGCATAAAAATCTGTTTTAAATTTCTACGAATTCTCTTCGATTTTCCAACGAAAAATATCAAAATGACTTTTTGAATAATAAAACAAATAATGTTACAACACAAAGAAAATACTTTAATTAAAAAAAAATTTTAAAACTAACTTTAGAGGGAAAAATAATTAAAAAATATTTAAAACGCTTTATTTAAAAAACCGACTTTTAGTTTGATAAACAGAAGTGTGAAAATAAATGTTGCCTAGGTTTGTTATGTCTGCAATACTTGCAGCTTCCTCACTTAACTATTGAATGCAAAAGATTTCAATAATTAAATTTAAAAATAGCATGAGCTCATAATGTTATATAAATTATTATAAAATATTATAAAATATATATAACAAAAAAACACTCACTAGGCACGTTTTCGGATGATGGCACATATTTTCCCAAGAGAAAGTACAAGAAATAATAAAGTTAAGCAACTCAATTTGAGAGACACGTTTCAATAGGAACACCGCATAGTGTTCGGAGCGATTCATAGTCAATTATGTTATATCAAAGCCTTTGTTCTTGGCGATCATAAAAGCCATGAGTTTGTCTGACAGTCAGCACAGTCTCAGAGTCAAAGTTAACTTCTTGACATGTTCGCACTACGTTTCGGCTTCATCGCATGCCTCGTCCTGAGCGCAGCGAATACCTACGATCTCGACAAGGATCTGGGCTTGAGCCTGATTCGGCTACTTCGTGTGGCACGAGCTGTAACGGATGTGTCCGGCGCTACTGATGCAACAACTGTAACAACACCTGAAGCGACGACAATAACAACGGAATCATTAACAACTATAACAACAGAATCTCCAACCACCCCAGCTGCAACAACAATAACAACAGAGACTCCAACAACAATAACAACAGAGACTCTTACTACACCAACAACAATAACAGATTCTGCAACTACACCAACAACAATAACAGATTCTCCAACTACACCAACAACAATTACAACAGATTCTCTAACTACACCAACAATAACAACAATAACTACACCAGCTCTTACAACTCCAACAACCCCGGCTCCAACAACAATAACAGAGACTCCAACAACACCAACAACAATTACAACAGATTCTCCAACTACACCAACAATAACAACAATAACTACACCAGCTCTTACAACTCCAACAACACCAGCTCCAACAACAATAACAGAGACTCCAACAACACCAACAGCAATTACAACAGGATCACCAACTACACCAACAATAACAACAATAACTGCACCAACTCCAACAACAATAACAGAGACTCCAACAACAGCAACAACACCAACGACAGCAACAACAGCTGTGGCAACGACACCCGCAACAACGGTATATATATATGTTTGTCTTTTTCTGGCAATCAGGTTTCGCTTACTTCGATTCGTAACTCTTTTTTTTTCTTCGATAGGTCACTAATATATTATTAACATTGAGATTAAATGGCGTCATAATTTTCCAACTTCGATTGAATTGCGAAAATATTAAATTGATTTTCGGCGCAACTCCAGTTAATGCCTGCTCCCTTTTACTTGCTTAACTTATTTTTGCCTAAGAAATATTTAATATCAATAAATATGAATGTTTTTTATTTATTATAAATTTTTAATATTTTTATATTTTTATGATTATTTATAATATTCAATAAACAACACATTTTTATGTTTTTTATAAATTTATTTTTATATTTTCTTTTGGAGAGCTCAGGAGTTCACGTCTTAAACATATAGTTAGCTTATTTTAAGGCTTGGGTACTTTAGATTTTAGTAGAGGGTAGCTTCAAGTCGTGCACTTAAAGTTTATACTCTCGACATAGGCATAAATATTATACTGTAATATAGAGTGCGCTATATGTTTTTTAATGTACTTGAGAACTGATTACAGGGTATATGCTAGTCGAGCACTTTCGACTAGAGTCTGCATTATTGCTATTATAAATAACTTTTAAAAATTCAGTTTAACTTTTGATATGTGTATTACTACAATTTTTTTTTCTCTCTACGCTCTCTCTTTTCAGGTAAGTTTCCCAATGGTTCAAAGACTCTTGACTGTCTAAATATAGATTATTAATTTGTGCGTGAGTTTTAGATATAAGCAAATTATTAAGTATATGCCAGGCTTTGCCTTTTGTGATTGCCTTTGCCTAGTTAATCTCTTGAACTCAACACTCGGATGCTGTCAGACTGTCCAATCAATTGGTTTTTGCTCTTAACCAACAAACAAGCTGCCAGGCTTAAGCCATCAAAGGCACATCAAAAATATAAGTACAAACAGCAACAGCAAATCCAACGCTGACCCAATAAATCACTAGAAAATTTCACACAAACAACACTCGAATATAATCTTTGGCCTCCAGGGGCCAAAACAACAAACAAACAACAAACAAAAAAAAAAAAAAATGAAGGAGGAAAAGCTCTGAAATAAGGACCCTAAAACTTGCTGCGTAATTCCCACGATAATAATCATAATAAAAATCAAGCGAGCGATAAAGCATAAAAGCAAATTACAAGTAAAATCTACACATACTTCCTGAACGAGAGGGGGCAACTCTGCAGCACTTCATATGATGCCAGATTGTTCGAAATGTTGTTGCTGTTGTTGTTGCTCGGCCCTACATAAAAATAAAAGTTCTTTGCCGTCGAGCATATTCCATGAGCCAGAAACTTGCACATTGTCAAAAATATGCTTCAGCCTGGCCAGCGTTGCCAGACATTCAGGACGTGTGTTTGCCTCTTTCTCTTTCATTTTTTTTTTTTTTTTTTTGGCCCGCTCACGTAGCGGCCATTTTTTTGTGCTCTTTTCGGCAGTTTGGCTGAAAAACTTTTCTCATAAACCGCGTACAAATATAGCACGTATTAGGGTTAAACTGAGTGCTTGCCGCGCTCAACGCTTGAGGGCGCCACTTGGCGGCCTCAACGCGCAAAAATGATTTATGCTGATGAATTACTTGAAAATGTCATTACATTGGCGCAACGCCGCCCAAGAAATGGGCGGAAAATTCATTAAGTTGTCAAATGCAAGTCAACACAATACAATTTTATTTTTATCACAATTTATTTTCACTTTTTTATTTGACATAGACATGACATTTCCACAGCACAAGAGATGGCCAAATGGGAGGCTGTAAGTGAGGCGTCGAGAGCTATTTGACGCCATTGGCGCATGAAAATTTATTGAAAATGTGGAAAAGAGAAAAATGTGAAAAAAAAAACCCGCTTTATAAAATTGGACTTCGCCAAAGGCAAAGGCTGCGGCACAATTGAAATGTCAAAACGAACACCAAATTCTGACTGATTGGCATTAAATAGATTTGAGGGATGCTTAGACTTGGCTAACAGGCATGCCATGATATCGGGGCTTAGAAAGATTTGCATAGATTTTTCATATTCTGAAATTGTAGAATATTTTGTTTTTACATATTCATTTTTAGTTTATTACTTAAAGCTATTCGGGAAATGCTTTTAGATAGCTCAGGGGATGCCTTTTTTTTTTGGCAATTATTTAAGATTTTCTTTCCCAGCTGTAAGCATTGAACATATTGTAAATAATTTTTCACATATTTCGTGCTATGCATATAACATATATATATCAAGTTATTTATGAAGTTTTCAAACTGATCGTACATTTAAATTAATTTTCTTTTCTTTTTCGGGCGGCTTTTCCGTTGCTTTTCATTTATTTTACAATTCTCTTTGCAATTTTCTATGGTAAAACTGTGCTTTTCCGGATATGGAATTGAAATTGCACTGGCTGCCATTGTATTTCCTGTGCGAAATGCGCAATCATAATGAAACATTTTGCGCTTGGGTAAACATTTCGGCTATCAGTCGGCGCCCACTTTCAATAATATTCATCAGCAGATTTTCCGACCACCCGCAGCTGGTTTATCCTCCCATTAATCAAGCTGGCCGAATTTTCTAACTAGAACAACAGGGCAGACATGTTGTTGAGCTCGCATGTCACTTAATACCCTGTAAATGTTGAAACATAAAATATCTCATCCATAGATTGTCATTTATATTATTATAATTATTTAAATAATAATTATAATTATAATTGCTTGCTATCTCACTTTTTTTCTTACGTTTAACTTAAAAGCAACATGGCCTCTTCTCATTTAAAATCATAGAGTATTTGTATGTGCTTATTGGCTGGCCTGCAACATTTGTTTCAATCATTTTGCAGCTGCAGCTCGCATGCGACTCATTGTGCCATTGTGTCCATACTGGGCGCATAATTAAAACCGCAAATAGTGCAAGCACACACACCCACACACACACACACACACACACATGCACGCACACCCACATGTGATATGTGATATGCATCACTCACACGACTTGGCTCTAATGGTCACCACGGCCAACTAATAACAAGCGCTAAAGTCAGTCAACAAATGAGCTGAGCCTAGTTGTGGTTAAAGGGGGCGTGTGTGTGTGGGTGGGGGGGGGCTTATTCATTGTTAGCTGACATGTGAGCTGGTTCGGTTAGTCGGGCTTAAACAATGCACCTTGTCTGGCTCATGCCGTCCGTTCATCCGACAGTAAAATGTACGAATTTTAATTATGCGCCTGGCAGTTAATTATTCGGGCCGAAATGTAAATGCAGCTGGCTAAAATGCTCAAATGCTGTGAATCAACCACATTGCGTATACGCCGCGTTAAACCATTTATTAGCGCTGCTCATTTATTTCATTTGATTGCCATTTTGTATGCGAACCAACTGCCCGACCGCGCCCCGTTGATTTTTCGCGCTTTAATTATCCAAATTAAAATTTGTCGCATGCCAATTGCTTGGGCCCATTGATTAAGTTGCGATTTTAAGCCCATTTATTGCGTGCCTTTCAGCTGATTTGGTTAATTTGGCCAACCGAACAGACAGCCGGCCAGCTGGCCAGCTGCCGCACTTTGGTCGATTTGGTAACAGGCTTTGCGGTAAGCGGGGGTACTCGCGGCATATTTAAAAAGTATTTATGTGAGTGTTAAATGTATTTAATTCTAGTGTTTGTTGTTGACATTGGGCTTAGCGAGCACATGCGGCACATTTACAACATTTATATTCATATTTAAAGACGGGAAAAAAGAGATTATGATTAAATTAAAATCCAAGAACCATTTTATAATAGAAGCTAAATAATTCTTAAGTGTTTCGACAACAGACTATAACGAATTGCCTTAAAATCTATAACTTCTGAAGTGTTGGAGGGATAAGTATTATGATCTTAAATTTTCAATATTAAAGCAAGGAGACCTCAATCTCCTTGTATGATATATTTTAAATAAATATAAACTTTGCCTTTTACACACAGACAAAAATAGGTAAAGCCAAGGTGAATTTCGTTCATTTATAAGCGGCATATCTTAACCCTTGTCATTATCGTTTGGCCGTTGCACAAAAACTATGCCCCAAGGTAACCAAAGTGCGCTTATCAAGAGCTAGGACACTCGCCCTGACGACCTCAAACATTTTTCACCTACTTAAGTACGCTGTCGACCCACAACATAAATACGTAAACCGCAAAGCTGCCCTCAGTCAAAGCTTTATACCTAACTGAAATTCTACGGTCAATCAACGGCAAGTGTCAGAAAGAGCAAAAGTCCCAACGCTCCAACTAATGCCTAATGCCTGGCTAAGCCTTTTCAAAGGGAGAACGTGGAGAAAAATTAATGTCTGCTAATAATTTAAGTGTCGAGGCTTCTGGCCAGAAGTGTGCGTAAATATTCTAACGCACAATTAAATGGAATGTGCCATAAATATTGCGCATACGACACGTAAATCAGTAGTTTTCGGGGTGGCCAACCAACCCTCAACGACTGATTATGCAAACAATTAATCTCTGAAATGTTTATTACCAACGCCAAAGACAAGTCGCACGCATTAGTTAGCACTCCCTCGGGTACAACTGGCAATAAATTGGTTCTTTGTCTTTGTACGTGCAGTTGAAAATCAATTGGTAAGTGGCTTTTGGCTTTGGCTAAAACTTGGAAGAGTCAACTGCAGCAGCAGCAACCGGATACACGCCATTTTGCAATCACATTAGCCAAAGCGAGCGCCAAAGCAGGAAGTTGCATGGCAGTTGCTGCTAGCCGGAAATGAAAGCCACAGTGGGCTATAAAGAGTAGGAGCAGAAGTTGAGTGTTTATCACTCTTCCTGTCTCTCTTTCTCTCTCGCGCTCTCTCGCTCTCGGACAACTACTGACCGCAGCATTAAGGCAACATTTGTTTTCGACACAGCCGCATCTCAAAGAAAACAAGAAAAATACATTTAAGAATGCCTTGGTTGAGCATGCGCGACTGGTAGATACTCTATAAACAGTTTTGTCACAGTTGCAAAAATTTGTTTTTCCTCTTCCTGAAAAGCTGTCGGCTAATAGAAACTATATTAAGTTTATAATGATAAAAGCTGCCTACAAACCAAATTTCTTCACTCTGGCTCAGATAGTTTGTCAGTTGCTAAAGGCCTGGCAATAGATTGGAATATCATGCTTAGCATGGCTTGGCTAGTAAAGATCAAACGTACGCAGTAGCAAGCTACTGTCCTTATTTTGTTATAGCCTTCTTACAGGGTATTAAAAACACGAACAAAAAATCTGCTGCTCGAGTCTTTGTAACCAAAAATTTTCAACAATGCAACACAAATTGCACTGCAACCGCAGCAGCAAGCGCGGTTTCTTCTCCGCCCAGTCCGAGCGAAACCCTCTTCATGTTTGTGCTGTGGATAAGGCAGGGGATGTTGAAAGCGATGGAGAAGGAGGGGGGGCGTTTGTTGACCGCAGTTCGGAAAAGTTGACCAGTGAAATATTTTGACTTGGTCAGCTTTAAAATCGCTGCATACAGCGAGAAAGAAACAAAAAATGACCTCAGGCCAAAGTCGGATGCAAAATAGATATATCTAGGGTTACAGTGTGACCCTCTCTGTCATTTGTTATGGTCAACGTAATTGGAATTGAGAAGGGTTGGGGGTGTTAAAGAGAGGCCTTCCGAACGCGGGCTGCATTTGCTGCGGTTGCTTCACTCGCATTTCGTTGATTATGTCTTAGTTTATATAATTGACAATGACAAAGGATAACAGAGTGAGTGAGAGAGAGTGTGATTAGGTGTGACAAAAGCTGCTTGCTATGTGACTGACGTGAGGTGCAAGCGCACAAAAGATGCTTGATATGAATGTTGTGGTAACTTTCTAAGATTTATTGGGATCCTTTAAAGAGAATTACATCAGATAATACATGCTATTTATCTGTTGCCTGTAAACATTTTATTTACGACTTTTGAGAATTTATATACATGAATGTATATATACATGTATTTCTTCAATAATGTTTACTGAAATTTTAAAATATTTTTAAAGTTGTCTCTCTTAAATTTCTCGTCTTTGTCTTTAACCCTCAAGCGTTTTATCATCTTCGTGACTTTACTCGTTCCATCCCTATTTTGTAAGAGCCCTTTTGCTCGTCATTTTTTGCTGGCGCACGCATATCTGAAATATCTGAGCTTTTGCTTTAACTATTATGGCACACCCGCTGACTGCACAGCCCCGCCCCCCGACTAAAGCACACAGCTACCAGCGGCAACTCATTTTTAAATGCTTCAACATTGCATAAAATTTGCATAGATTTCTTGCATAGTTTATTTAGCACCATTGTTTGTGTTTTTGTTGTAGTTGTTGTAGCTGTGCTCACTGTCCATTTGCCCGCCCACGTGGCAAACAATGTACTAAATTGCCGAATGGTCCACCCTAAAAATGTTATATATATACATATATATATATATAGGAGTGGACCCTCAACCTGCTCGACTGCTTAGTTTATATTATAGCTCAATAGCTGTGAGAGGCTTTTTCGTTGCACCGCAACAAGGCAACATTTATATTCATATATGCGGCGTGGAAATGAATCCTAGCCAGGATGTGGACAACGCAACGTAGCACGCACACAAAAATACCGAAGGACACTCAATGTCTGCGCTATAATTTTGTATTCAACAATTTTAGCTCCTATTTTTTTTCGTGCTTTTTTCGTAGTTAAGAAATTTGCATGCTTTTTACGCGTATTACCATAAACACACAAGCCGACACGCTTCGGCGACAAGGAGGTGATGGCACGACGGTTGCGCGGGAGGTGGGGACGGCTTTCATCAACCATCCAATATGTCAAATTCTGAGGCACGCTTCGTGGTTTTCTTTATTTTATATGCCATTCTCCTGTCTGCATCCAAATGTCAAATGTCAAGGCAAATCAATGTTCCCGCACACAAGTTGGCAGCGCAATTCCGACAATCCGCTGACTGATGTGTCGGCTTGTAAAGCCCACACAGCCTGTCCCCCACCCGCAGCCTGCCCCCATCAGCCTGGCTTCAATAACTAGCTGTCCATATTGGTTCATTCAATTAATGTCAATATGCATCCGATTTGGCTGTGTATGCCATTGCCTCGGTTGGCATGTCCTTTTGTTGCTCTAATTGCACCGAGCACAACAAAATAATCTTCATATGCCTAATGAGCCGCATTCCAATTAAATTTGCTGTGCAGCTAGTAATTTTGGCTTTGCATTATGGTTTTTAATTGAGTTACCGGATTAACTATTGGCTTTTGCCAGAAACTCAAGTGGATTTTCGGCTTTGGCTCGGCTTTGAATTTGGAAGCCTTGTAGTTGTCGACTTGATATAATTTATGTTTGAAATATTCATTGTAGTCGGCAATTTAATATTTTGGGAATGTTAATGAAGTTATCTGCTATTTTAGATTAGATTTTATAGATCCAACAGTATTTATACTTGAGGGACCTATATACTGTCAAATAGTAGAACATTTGCATTAATTTTTGAAAATGCATGTTTAATATTCCTATTACAAAGAATTTCCTGAGCTTGAGGTTGACTGTTAACTTTATTATATATATAGTATATAGCAATACCTGAAAAGAATAAAAACAAAAGAGAAACATAGATATAGATCAGGTTCTATATAGAATAAAGATTCTTAGAAATTAATTTGAACAAGAAACTTAACACACCAAAACTTAAACCAAAAATCTTAATGAAAGTAAGAACAAAAATATTTGAAAATAAGTCAGCGGCCGCTTGTTTCATACAAATGTTTTTCGCCATTTTTCCACTCTTGCGGGTGGAATTCCCCAAAACCCGGTTTAACCGTGAATTCCATCAACTATGCTAGATACAGTGAAATTTCCAGCTTCAAAGCTCTTATATTTGCTGTTCTTGGTTATGCCAGCTCCTGAAGGACCTTACTCTTGTTAAACCTTGCCGCTATCATTAACCCTTAACTGATACTTTTGGCGCACCTTCTACAATTGCTCGCTGATTGCGCTTGTCCAATTTGTGGCAGTGAACGCAAATTATAGAATTAAAAGCGAACTGTAATTACAACATGCGCACATTGATGTGCGCCAACCACGCCCACTTTCTTACACTACTCCCAATGGCAATCCATGTGCTTGGCCTGCACCAAATTGTTGCATATTCCTAGGTGGCATTTGCCACTTGATGTTGAAAGCTGAAAGCAGCTGCCACTTTAACGCGCACAGGCAGCAGTCACGCCCCTTCTTGAAAGCGCACGCCCACACACACACACACATGCAGGCATGGCCCACTCAATTAACGCAACTCATCAGAGGCGTCGTCAAAGGGGGGGTATGTGTGTGGGGGCTGTGTTTGCTTACGCTTGTATTTGTCTTAACAACTCTTGCGTACACTCTAAATGGGTCTGCCCGGGAATGTAGCTGGCGGCCGGAACTTAGCCTGAATGCCATGTACAGCTCTTCTTCTGCTGCCTTTTCTGCTTCTTCTTCTTCTTCCTTTCTTCTTCTGGTTATTAGCCTGTTGTAGTTGTTGTTGTTGATGTGCTGTTGCCTCTCGCATAATTACTTTGACTCGACTTTTACGACCCTCTCTATGAATTACTCAAGAAGAAGTGTTGGGCGCACGTCGCCAGCCAGGATGCCAGGATGCCAGTATATGCTGCTCTGCCTCTTGTTGCTCTCGCAATAGTCCCAGTTTACCCTTTATTTATACAGTCGAGCCTCTGACCGCCTTTGCCTGCCTGCCGTTCGTTTTATTTATTTCTTTAGCTCGTGTTGCCTGCTAATTTCACTCAGCTGCGCCTACCACGTCAACGACAGGCACGACAAGTCAACGGGGTTACCAGCCGAATGCTGCGCGCACACACTCACGTGCTTCAGTGCTGGGTAGATTGAGGCGTCGCAGTGTTGTCAAATGTAATACATTTATCCAAGCACTGTACTACTCGATACAGCTAAAATTTTCGAATGTGCCGGAAACTTAAGGTGAGCTTGGGTTAAGAGAATTGAATACCATCTCGGTCCTTTGGCAATCCCACTCAGTCGATTCTGAAATGTAATCCGTCGGCTCCGGCTCTTATGATGCGCTCAGAACTTATGTCGAGCTTCTACGCTTAGAATAAAATGCTTCGAAAATGATTTTTTAATCAAAACAATAAACAAAGTTACCCCTTTGCATTCTTTGTCCATGCAACAGATAACTGTTCTCTCGGTATTTCTTTAAAATTTTCTTTCAATCCTTTGGCTCCTCTGTGCTGCCTTCCTAATCTTCCACCCACAAATTCTATCCTTCTAGCTGGATGCAAGTTTACATTTAGCTGCTTCTAATGCTATGTCGTACACACACACACACACACACACATGCACTCCAACCTTCCGTTCCTGCCACGCCCCCAAAGCCTCCCTTGGCACATTAACTGCGTTAGCTTTTTAGCCTAACGACCAACGGCAACACCTTTATCTGTAAACCCAACGACACCCCCGCTCAGTCTGCCCCCTCTGGGCTCGTGTCCATCGCATTCGCATTGTTAAACAGAATTTATGCGCTCAGCAGCTGCGTCCACTGCGGCTAACGATACTTTTCTACTTCTTCGTCTGCTTCCTCTGTTTCCTTAGCCTCGTTTACTTGTTCTTAGTCTACTTCACCTTCTTTCACTTGGACTGCCATTACGTTTATAATTGTCTTGTGCAACTTCTGGCAACGCCAACGTTTTGCTGCCATTCCCAGCTCTGTGGTGGCAGCACCTGTGCCATGTGGCTGGAAAAAAGGAAAACAACCCAACCACCCAATGTTTTGCCTGGGCACATAGCAGCTCGAAGAAATAGTGTTGCCAGTATCGCTTTGGAAAAATGGCTAAAGTCGATGTTAAACATAGCTAAATTAACTTGGCCGGTTTATTCATAAAATTCTTTCAGTTAGAGATGATAAAATTTCATAATCGATAACTGATAAAAAGAATTGCTCGTACCTATTATTCAAAAAATATATATATACACACACACCTAAATTTGGCTATAAAAGAGCAAATGTGAGAGAGCTACAAACAGCTAAATGTAACTATAAAATAGCTCAATTTGCAAAGATCTTTTGCATTCTCTCTTTCATTCTTCTGGAGCTGTTGCGCTTTATATATATCTGTGAGCTCTTCGCTTCACTCTCTCTCTCTCTCTCTCTTTATGCCCTCCCCCTCCATCTCTCTTTTCTTCTCGCTCTCTCTTTTTGCCTCCGCGTTTGCTTTTGTTAAACAGCCTTTGCAGCAGCTTGCTTTCCTGCCCTTTGCACCTTACCCCCTCTCTGGTCTTGGCCACTTTCAGGCTCATTGGCTAACTGTTGATTTTTCTTGCTGTCTTCTCTTCACCTCCACCTTGCCCAACCCCCAACATCTTTCTTTCTCTGTGTCTTTCTGCTCTGTCGATCCGTTTTGCGACACACATTTTCAGGTTTTCATATTATTTTCTTTTTTTTTTTGTGCCTTCGGCTTGTTTACATTTTCACGCTCGAATTGGCCTCTTGTGCTGCAAATTTCAAGCAGTTTTAAGCCAACTTCAAACACACACACATTAAGCGGGCTCTCTGCCGCCTTTGGACTTTTGTTTGCCGCTGACAGGCTCCCCTTCCCCCGCCTACTGTTACACATGCCGTCCTCTCTTAGCTCTCTATCCGCAACTTGTGTTCATCTCCTTCCTTACTTAGCCCGACTTCCGTTTCCTTTGCTTTCAACGCTTTGCTCTGCTGTGTGCCCGCCTCTTTGTGCCACATAAATTTGGCTCAAAGTATATCTTGTTCTCGAACTCTCAGAACTAGACCTGCGGCGCACTTACCCCTGTCCCCGCTTTCCTGCCGTTCTCTGGCACGGCTGTCCTGTCCTGGGTCGTGGTCCTGGTCCTGGTCGTGGTCTTGTCCTGGTAGTTGCCTTCTTTTCATGTTGCTGCTTTGTTTTGTGCTCAGTTTCAATTTGAACATTTTAATGTTGTGGTCATAAAATTCTTTTTATTGGTTGTAAAACCCACTTTGGCAGACGGGCAGTGGGTGGTGTCGTCGTCGCTGGAGGGGGGACTGTAACAAAAAAAAAAAACAAAAAAAATTAGCAGTCTCTTTGCCCGGCTACTTAAGAGCTGCGTTAAGGTGCGATAAGGATGCCAAAGTATTTGGCAAATTAAACGAGTTGCGTTCTTTTATTTTATTTTTATGTCTGCCGGGTCATCGGGCTTTATACTCTATATTTTCATGGGAATACATACATGCGCACACACAGATTTAAGAGGGTGTCGCAACATGAAAGTCATTTGCATTTCAAATTTAATTAAAAAACAAATTGAAAAAAATATATTTATAAAAAAGAAAACAAGGGAAAGCCAAAAAGAAATTTCAATGAGGAGCTGTAAGCGCAGGAAGTCATTTAACAAAAGAGAAAAGATGAGAAGTACATTTAAAACGGAGGCGGAAGCCCTTAAAATATAATAAGCAGGCTATAAAATATTTCAGAAAATTACTCAAGAACTTCACAAAAGAAATGTGTGAATAATGTTGCAAAATCAACACAAAAATGTGAAGGAAATGTTTTCATTATGGCTTTAAGTGGGGTTCGAGCTGAGCTCTGAACTTATATAAAAATTTAAAGAAAATGTCTTTATTGATTCTCTTAGTGGAGTTTGAGCCTGAGTTGTGCGCTTATATAAAGGTTCTGCGCACTCTGTTCTAGCTCTTAATTAGTTTTCTTTTCTACAAGTATTTTTTATGGGCTTAACGAATTGTAATACTATGTTTCAGTAGTTCGTACTTAAATCAAGTGTGGTATTTAAGAAAAGTAAGTTGTTATAAAAAGAAAAATCTTCAAGAGGAAGGGTTACAGTAGCGCAGCCAGGGAAACGTTTAAGAATATCGAACAAAGAAGAATATTTGCAAACGAGTTGTTACTCCCTAAAGAGAGCTGCTTGCTACAAGACGTGAAAAACCTATTCAAACGAAACTGGGAGACTGTTAAGGATTTAAGAATAAAAGATTTGGGAAAATGAGTAAGTCTTCATTAAAAAACTACAAACTGAAACAATTTAATAAAATATGCAAATTCAAACATTAAATCGCTCCATTAAAATGCCTTAAAGCCTTGATGACATTTCATTTCCTCTCGCATTTTCGATAAATTGACAAATTTACATAAAATGAAATGGAAATTTTCAATGCCCGAGTCACGATAGCAAACAAATCATAATGCGAGCAAATATTTGTATTTTGCTATCATTTCATTTGCGCGGGCACGCCTCGTGCGCTCAACTTCAGCTAACTATAAATTAGCATAATGCAAATTATGAAAACGGCAAAAAATGAAAATCGAGGCCATACAAAATGGGTGCATAAATAGAGTTGGGAAAAAGGAAAAACATAATTGAAAACAAAAAAAAAAGAAAAGAAAATAATGTTCAGCCGAGAAAGTGAACGGACGCGAGGCGTGCAACATTGTTGGAAACACGTGTCAGCGCCGGGAAAGTCAAAGGAAAAGCGTCACAAGAAACAGAAACTGGACGACCTGTAAAACGATCAAAACGATAGGCGAGGAAGTGAAGGCAAAAGACTGAGACATTTCCGGCGCGCTATTACATTGAGAAATGCTGGCTAAAATGGAAATGAGTGCCAGTTGCAAAGACGGCAATAAAATATCAACATTAACACATAATTGAAGCAACACTCTGTGAAGTTAACTTTTTGGGCCAGGTTGTTCCGGCACTACAAGTCATAGACAGCTCAATTAAGTGCTAATAGATATACAAATATAAGCTGGGAGCTTCTTAAGATTGATATATTCCTTGTCTGCCGAATGGTCCCCAGGGACATCAGCTTACAAATTGTGCACACTGTGTTTGAGTGTAATTGAAGCAAGTGCTTTGTTTGGGCAGATTTGAGAAATGAGTGTCAAAGCTTCTTGAGAATCTTAAACAAACAATAAATTAAGTTTTATTATGTACTTAAGATAATATTTCCATATATTTTTTATGCTAATTTATAGCTATAAATTTTGCTGAAACGAGCTTTAAGTGTAATTTATTCTAGTAAGTAAAGTATTCTGAAATTAGAATTGTGTACAGTTGGCAGAGCTTTGAGCTTTAATAGAATTCTTTTTGCTTCTGCTAAAGCTGTTTACTTCCCTGTACTTAGTTTTATTAACTTATCGCCGTAATGAACTGGCAAACAACAATGGGCTTGAGCTTTAATATTAATTTATTTTTTGCTCTTAAAGCTGTTTGCTAAAGCAATTCAATTCGCTGTACTTATGTTAAGAGAGCTTTCAGTTTTAATGAGCTTCCAGATAACATTGTAGTAGTTGGCAGAGCTTTGAGCTTTTATATAAGTTTCTGTGTTGTTTTTGAAGCTTTCTGCCAAAGTTGTTTAATTCGCTTTCAAAGCTTGCATCGAAACCTCCTTTTAAGCAAATTGAACTACTGTTTTTTCATTTGATGAACTACACATCTAGTTTGTGTCTAGGTCTTAAATGTAGCTTCACAAATTTCGCTTAAATTAAGCCAGCACCCACTAAGTTCTCATCATAAAACTCGCACAAGCTCTTTTTGCTGCTTGTCACAAATTCCTTATGCAGGCTGTCGGGCTCCGATACCTAGCCTTGGTGTATCACAAGCAAAGCTGCATTTTATCTGCACGTTTTTTTATGCAGCAACGCGAAAAGATTTTCATAGTCACTAAATCTTGGCTATATAAATTGTGCATTTGCTGCTGCTGCTGCCAGGCAGCTTCTTGGCATTGTCAACGTTCCAAGCGCTTTTTAGCCTTGATATTTTATGCCATTTGTCTTGGCCAGCTGCATTGTGAGAAACACGTTTCGATTCGCTCTCCTTCTCTTTCTTACTCTCTCTCCCTCTAGCCTGCACTAATTTCGCTTAAATTGTTGACCATGTTTCAGTTTTTTAGAGTCAACGAACTGTTAAAATTCGCGACGCAGCCTCAAATTCAACAGGCAGCGTGGGGCAAGTCGAGGTACTTCAATTTATTTTAATTTTTTATTCGCGTTCTGTTTTTTCTGCATTTGAATTTCTTATTGACCCATTTCTGCTCGGGCCGTTCGTTCAAAGCCCTTTAAAAACCGGTTACGAGTAATTTGCAACACTTTTGGCTGAATGCAGCAGCGCGGCAGCAGAAAGGTCGCTTCCCAGTCTCTGCAGCCTCGGCCATGGCTCCGTGAGTAACTGCGTCTACGTTTGGGCCATTGCCTTTTTCTTCTGCTTTTGCCTTCTTCTTTTCCTTTTCGCTTTTATTTTTTGCCTGCTACCAAGTGCCGTTAGTCGTTAGCCAACCACTTGACAGCCTGGCTAACTGGTGTGGCAAGTTTCTGAAGGCGAAGTTCGTCGTGTTGCATTCGAGTAACTCTTGCAAATCAAATTACGACACATTGAGCATTGGATAGAAAATTGAACAGCGTCTATTGGTAAAAGCTAAACAACAAAAAAAGAAAAACACTTTCACTTTTTAGCTTGTTGTCCTTAACAGCTCTTCAATTTGATGTCATTAAAAATATCTAAAATATGCTGTTGATTGATTACATTGATATAAAAACTGTACATACTCTTAGCTAATAATAAAAGCCTTGAGTGCGACTGTAAAAGAATGAATGAATTAAGATTAAGAGAATCGTATTGACTTGTGCAGCTCGTCCTACTGAGCTTAATTGAAACTTAAAGCTTATCGGTCAGTCTAGAATTACTTTCTTTAACATAAGGAACGCGTGCAACTAATCTCATTGAGTTTTTCGATAGCTTAACGCTTAGACATTAAACTAAAATTACTTTTTTACAGCTTCTTTATTGCGTACAACTTATTTGAATTAAACTTAAAGCTTACTTTAATGAGTAAAACGGCTCTTCCGTTTTCTTGGTTAAAGCTTAGTTACTGAGTTTCGTTTATTGTTAAGAATTAGACAAGAACTGTTCTACGGTTCTTCTTGCTGATTCTGATTCTTTACGGATTAAAGCTTAGTAAATTGTATAGTATTTGCTTCGTCAATATTTTGGATGTGGCAAATAAGCTTAGTTAAAGCTCATAAAAAGCTTTCAATAAAAATAAATTCAACTTTGTCTTAACTTTGCTATGTTAAGTATTAATATATATTAAAGCTTAAAGCTCGACCAACTAGCCTCATTCTCCTATCAATCTTTATGCCGTAAAGCTTTCTTAACCTCTAACCTAACCTTCTTACGCTTGTTGTGTATTCAGAGCGGGCTCTTACATTGCTCGTAGCATGACTTTAATATTAAAGCTCAAAGCTCAACCAACTAGCTTCATTCCCCTGTCAATCTTTATGTCGTAAGGCTTTTCTTTTATTTCCTTGCTAACCTAACCTAGTCTTGTTGTGTATTCAGAGCAGATTTTCACATAGCTCGTAACATGACATCAATCGCAATTTTTATGACATTAGGTCCTTCTCTCTCCCTCCCTTTCTCTCTCTCGCCCTCGCTCTCTCTCTCGTAAGTGATAATCAAATAAAGGCCAAGCTCGACCACTAAAATGTTGATATTAGAACTAAGTACACAATATTATTAATATTTAATGCGCTTGCCTAAAATAAGACAACAAAACGAAGAAGAAGACGTAGAATCTGGACATTTTATGAGGCGGCATTTTTATCAGAACCAAACAATAATATGAAATGTGGGCAAGGAGTGGGGCGGGGTTTACCACTGGACGTTGACGAACCTGGTAAAGCGGCTTAAATTGTTTGCTTGTAGCTTGGCAGCACGAGCTGGTTGCACTAAAGCCCCGCCCTCACCTGCGCTTGCCCTTTCCTTGCTGCTGTGGTTGAATTAATATTTAGCACGCCTGGACACAGACCTCTGGGGCCAGGGTGGGGGGCGGCGACGTGCTTGACCATGGGTGCGCCTGTGGGCTGAGGTCGACGGGGGCTGATGCCTTAGTAAAAATTTAATGCGCTTTTGATGATGGCCATAAAATGGCCAAACAAAATGCATGTGGGCGGCACAGAAAGCGGGTGGCGTGCCTGGGGCGTGGTCCTGGCATTGCATGTGGAATCTCTGCGCTAGATAAAATATTAATTTATTTTTGTATGTTTTTTTTTTTATATTTTGCCTGCCACTGCTCTGCTGCTGCTGCGGCCACACTCCCTCGCCGTATCCTTGCGGCTATTGCAACGCAGTTATAGTGCCTCATAAAATTGTACGTATTTATCCTGCGCGCCACAGAGAGCACTTAATTTTAAATAACTGTTTCGTGTTTGCCACAGCTCTGCCCCTCTCTCTCTCTCTCTCTCTCTCTCTCTCACACACACACACAGACACACACACACTATCTTGCTGTCTCTTTCTTTCTATTCGTACTGGGTGTTATTAATATTTTCATTTTAATTTTCACGCGTTTTATTTGCGCTTTCGCTTATATTTTGTTCTTTTATTTCAACGCCTTTTGATTTGCTCATGTTCTGTTTATTAATTTCAGCGCATGGCTCGTGCTCAACTTTTTCTTTTATTTTATATTTTGTACTCGCCCGCAGCTTGACAGTGGGTCACTGAAGTTTTCGGCCCCTTAACTATTGCCGAACATTTGCAATTGAGCGTGTTTATATTTTGTTTAGCCCCGTTTTATGGAAATTGAAAATGTTTTCCATTCGCTTTTGTGTGTTCGCCCATTTTCTATGAATTTTTGTTTTGATATTGCGTTTAATTTATGGGCATCTACTGGCGAGAGATTGGGAATAAATAATCACTCCGTAAATAAAAAATGCAGAAATGATTTAAGTGTTCAACAAACTAAATACACTTCCATAAACTTCAGCGCTTCTTTCAGCTTTGCTTTCACAATTTCCGTTTTTGAAAATTTATTTGCCATAATCTTACAAACTGTTCTAAAAAACTTCGACATTGATTTTAATGGATATAATTTAATAATTAATTTAATAAAATGTAATCTTAACTGAGTTTTTTGATCGTCAAAAAGCATGCCCAAATTTGACTCAAAACTGTCTGAATATCCTTTCTGTCCAGCCGTTTCCTAACCAACTCTCATTATTTTGATCAAACTAAATTGATTTGCACCCGTAATGATTTTCATTTTCTTTGAAAATTATACCTTACTTTTCCTGAAAAATATTGTTATATTTTCACTACCTTTTTTTGTCTGTTATATTTTTATCGCAGCTGTTTGTTTGAAAGTAAGACCACATTATGGCCCTAGGTTTTTCGCAGCTTGTCGCTATTTTATGAGCCACATTTTCATTTAGTCGCACACACACACTAACAAACATACACGCCCACATAGACTCACTTCCACATACTTAGCGAGCATATTAAAGTGTGTGTTCTATTACTTAATTATTAATAATGCCCGCTCATCGCTTTGCACACACTCAAGCAGACACACAGATATACACACACACACTGAGCTAACACTTGCCAGCTGGTGATGTCCACAGCTTGTTTCATTGGAAGAAAAACAAGTTTTTCGTTCTCTAACAGCCCGCAGTCCTTGCCACAGAACTTTTCTAATTAGTTTTTGTGCACAGTGCGCTTTATAGTTATGCATTTTACTTCTTGGCGTTGTTGCAAGTGGTTGCACGTAGCTGCTGCTGCTGGGGCAGCAGTAGCCAGTGGCAATTTTCACAATCTTTCCCTGCATTTATTACAATTCGCGTGGAGCAGACGCCAAGTTGCCAAGTCTAGACCTGCCGCTCGGCAGCTGGACATGTGGGTGGCCCCCCGGATGATGCTCGAAAATGTGCGCAATTATTGTAAATGTCGCAATCATTGAGCAACTGAGAAAAGTGCAAAAGTAGCAAAAGAAGTAAATGAGTCTTGTTAATGAGCGAGCAGCGCATTGAAAGAGTGACTGAATGAATGAATGAATGAATGGATGCTGGCGCGTGCCTTTGGCTAAAAGTATTTCTCGGAGCGACCTTTTGCCGCAGCTAATGGATTGTCCTCCGCCTGATTATCCTATCAGTATGGCCAATGACAGTTCTGTAACTTAAGCGTATTTACTGCTCTACCATTGTTTCTTGGTAATTGGAGAGGATTAAGCATGACTGAAGTGCTCTCTCTCTCTCTCTCTCTCTCTCTCTTTGTGTGTGTGTGCCAAGCAACGCTAATTAATGCATAAGCAAATGCCGTTGGCATGGAAAACGCTCCAAAACAATTGGAATGTATGTGGAATGCCAACAAGTTAACTGGCAAGTGGCCAGGAGCGCTTAAAGCGTAGCTTAAAAACATATCTTAAGGCTGGGCTGATAGTTCTGCTAATTAGCTGGCTATATAATATTAAGAATTCGTTAATTCTGTTAATTTGCAATTGGTTCTGCTTTCAATTGATTTTTAAGTATGTTAAAGTCTGTGCAAAACCGAGATATAAAATAAAATTGAGCTGCTTGTTATTAATAATTCAGTGATAAGTCTATGCCAAACTGTGTTATTTTAAAATAAATTTCAGCCCACTTTTCAAGCAACAAATTGAGTACGTACACACAACGAATTCCCACCCGTAGACCCACTCAAGGCTGCTTTTAATCTTCACTTTGCGCTAAGCCCACATAAAACCAAAAAGCAAAAACAAACAACAAAAAAGATTTCTATAGGCTGCGCTGTGCCTTTATAAGCCACTTAATCAAGCTTCCAATCGCAACGCCCAACCATTCTTTGGCTGTCAATTACTGCCGGAGCCGTGCCTACCGCCCCTTTCCCTATAACTCCCCCTGGCCCCAACTCCCCGGGCTGCTTATTGGAAAATCTGTGCAAACATTTTCAACAAGAGCGCAAAATTTGTTGCGCCAACTTATCGATGAATTTCATGAATAACAAAATATATATTTAGCTACAGCTCTCAACAAGATTTATGCGGCCAGCACTTGGCCAAAAGACAATCAGCGACCCACCCCGCCCCCTTGAAGAAAACTTGTACAAATTGAACGTTTAACCCATTACAGACCAAAATCCTCTTGAATATTTTGGCCTCTTTAATGAAATAAATAGAGAAGCAACCAATTGAGACGAAGACGAAAATTTCGCAGCTTAAATTTAACATAAATTACCATGGCAAGAACGATTCATTATAATTTGCCATAAATTCACATAAACTCACCCTCCGTCAGCCCCTCTATATACATATAAATATATATATGTATGTTTATGTACATATAGAATGATGTATTTTGTTGTTAAGCCTTAAGACACGTTGCTGCTGCCTGGCGGGCTGTTGGAAAACTCATTAACGTAATTTTCGAAAATTTATAAATGTTAATTGGAAAATGTACTTTTCGGCTCTTGTCTGAAATTCTCGCCTTGGCCCTAGACAATAACTGCTTATTAAATTATGCTAATGAGTTTTGCTGCGCCAACTGTCAGCGAAATGCCGAGAACAATTTTCGGGCGGCCCAAAACTGTAAACTGTAAACCAGCCAAACGAAAAATTCCAATTATCATCATCAGCAAAAGAAAAGGACGCAAACAGCAGTTAACTACAGATGGCTGAAGTTCAAATATGCTGCATATTTTTTCTCTATTACACATTTTTATTTGAAAAAATATATATAAATATTCCGATCGACCTTAAAGTTATTTTCGAAGCCCTACATAAAAGTTAAATGAATAAGTGCTTCAGTGATTTTGAAATTTCCAAAGATCTTTGCGAGAATTTACTTGATAAGTGTTCGTAAAGTTCACCGATCTTGGAAGAAAAATGGGGGTTAAAGGTTTAAGATTCTCACCACAAGACTAACATGGGCGGAAATCGTTGACTGCAGCATATGGTTCTCTGTTTGATCCACATTAATCATATTTTTATGTTCTTGCTAGAAAGTGTATTATCTAAAATTTTTAGCACAAAACGTTCCACGGACAAGGCCGGGCAATACCCGCAAGTATATTTTATAAATGTACTCGAATGGATGGCATAAACTTCATGTAACTGCCTTGCACTTGATCCACTGCTAGGGTATAAAGCTAGACTGCAAATTGGTCAGGTCGGAATGTCAGTCACTGCATGTGTGTGGGTGTATGATATGTGTGCTTGTGGTGTATCTGAGCGTGTGTGTGTTGGTGACTGCATTCATAGCCATTTTCGGTTTTTGTTTTTGTTTTCTGCGTGCTGCTCTTGTGTGCACTGCTCGTTTATTAATTAGTCAGGACAATGTGGGAGTGGGACGGCAGCGGTCGTTGCCAGCTTTTTGGTGGCTGTTTTTGTGGATATTTTTGGTTGAGTTGAATATGGCCTGCGTATGACAGTTGGGTCTGCGGAATGTCGCTTAATTTGCAGCCAGCGCGCAGAGGCTTTCAATTTGTTGTTAACCTCATGGCTTCTATCTCTGATTTTATTCTCTTTTTTTTTTTTGTGTTTTCTGCAGGATGTCTTGCATAAAATTTGCAATCCACATGGACAAGTGCTGCGCATTGTCATCTTCAAAAAGAACGGCGTACAGGCTATGGTTGAATTTGATAGCCTCGATGCGGCTACACGTGCACGCGAGAATCTCAATGGTGCCGACATCTATGCCGGATGCTGCACTCTAAA
Organism: Drosophila littoralis; assembly: GCA_018903485.1. Lineage (NCBI taxonomy): Eukaryota > Metazoa > Arthropoda > Insecta > Diptera > Drosophilidae > Drosophila > Drosophila littoralis. Next base: position 4,612,117 of record JAEIGF010000297.1, on the reverse strand, counting down.
AATTGATTTTGCCAAGGTAAGTGAGCCCGAAAGATCCGTGCGAAAGCTATATCTGTTTTTATAAAAATATATATATATATATAATTACATATATTTTAGCCGGAGAAATTGAATGTTTATAAGAATGAGACAGATACCAGCTGGGATTATACCCTGAGCACAGGTGAGATTCAACCAAGTGCGTTCACATTTTTTACTACTATTTCTTATTAGTCTATAAGTGTACCTATGCACCCCACATAGTATACTATACAACTATATCTCTCTATCATGAGTACACTGAACAACATTTGCATTTGCCCCATAATAAACACTGTTTACACACACTCTCTCAACCGCACACTCACACTCACACACACATACACTTGCTTTTTATTGCCCACATGTGGAGAGAGTTGCGAAAGTATATATGCATATATAATTATATATATATATATATATATGTATAACTCTATTTTGCCAATTAGTTGGCTTTATATTAGTTTTTTTTAGTTTCCGTACAACTTTTAGGCAGCGCATACAACTTTTGTAAACTTTTTCAATTGCCACACCCACACAGGCACACGAACATATTTTAATTTAGATTAAAATGTATTAAGCCATTAAACTTTGACACTCAGTTTTATGTGTGTGTACGCGTGTATTGCAGGTGTCAAAATAACTATATATAAACATCATGTACGACAAGGCGTATGCGTTATTTTATCGAGGTTTACAGAAAGAATTGAATATTTAAGATATCAGGCTTTATAGATTTATTTTTAATTTTTCTCTTGACCTTCAAAATATTTAAAATTATATTATTATTTTGATTTTACACAAAATTATTTAAAAATGTTTTATTTTTATTTTGATTTAACACATTTAAACAATTTTTATTTTGATTTAATACAAAAATATCTTAAAATATTCAAAACACACTCATTTTATTAATATTTATAATTTATATCTTTTTGTTATGTTTATTTATTATTATAATTTTCTTATAATTTTTTAGCTCTTAAATTCTTTTAGTTATGTATTATATAGCCAAGCATTTCGAGTGAAATACAATTTAAATATTTTCTCACATCCTATATATATTATACATCCTACATATATATACATATTTATACAATTATGAGTAGCTAACGCTGCGCATACGTAATTTCTGGTCAAATGCTGTGCCGCCACCTGGCGAATGATTAATATTTTACTTAGACTTTTCGCACAATGCCCAAGTTTCTAGCAAAATAAAACGTGCAGCACGGTCAATACTGTGTATACGTAATATTTATTTAAATAAAATTTCTTTCTACTTTATCAACTTTTACCTGCAACCTTTTAGGCTCTCACCTGTCGTATGCCTAATATTTCAAAGCAAGCGATTCGTAGAAAGGTTGATCCTCATCAAGGTTGACTTGACGTATGCGCAATATTAAAGAAAATGTAGTTTGTATACATCTATTGTCTTAGGACACACGCAGGTCTAAGGTGTGCCGTCAAGCTGTGTAACGTGGCGTGTGCGTAATATTTTATGTGCATACATTTTTTAGCTAGAGTTCTTTGAATTCCATGCAGTTTTTTACTGACTCATTTTTAGCAATTATTTTTTGCCATTCTTTACATTTTTTCTGCATTAGCTAAAGGTTCCCGGCTTGAGCCCTTTTTTGCGGCTTAAAGCTTGTCGCAGGGGTTGTATGCATAATGACCCGCTTGATGGCTTATGCCAGTGCCGTGTGGCAGCTCTAATTGGCACAGTCAAAGCTGTCAAGCTCAACGCATAACTGACACAAGCAACAAAAACAACAAGCAGCAGCAGCAACATCAAACATTTATGATGCTCAAGCGCGCGGCGTCAAAGTTAGCAAAGCAGAAGCCAACGCCCACGCCAGACCACCCTAACCGACCCCCACCCATATTGGCCACATCAAATGAAAGCTGCAACACCTGCTGCACACCCCCAACCGCTCTTAGCAGTCAAGCCCCTGCGCCCAGCTAGGCAGGCACATATCTCGCTTTATGACAGTCGACAAAGTTGCGCGAGCGTTAAATGCCATTTTTAATTTTTATATTTCACTTTGAATAAAAATGAAATTAAACGTTGTGCGCGTCGGTTCGTTGTTGTCAGTTTGTCGTAGTTGTTGCTGTTGTTGTTTCTTTTGCTGTCGCAGACAGCGCGGCGGCAACGTTGTCGTGCAATTTGCCCCGGCCAGCCAGCCAGCCAGCTGGGTCGTCAGACAACGGACGCAGCAACTTCAAAAGGCCGACAAACTGCAGAAAATCTGCCAGCTGTGCGACATGCAAACCCGCCGCACACGCCCGCTTGCCCCTCTTGCTATGACGGCAATGTTGCGAGTGTCAACGACAACGACAACAACAACAACAAACGGCTGGAGTGGCCAAAGCCACAATAACTCAGACGGCAGCCAAATTGCCCACTGTCATATTCTGTTGTTGTTGTTGTTGCTGGACAAACTTTTGACTGTGGGCTGTCCCTTGGATTTATCTGTTTGTTGTTGTTGTTCTTGTTCTTGTTGTTTGCACTGCATTTGCATGCCGAGACGGCAGGTGGGCGGTGCGAGGCTGCGGTGTCTGTTGCATATCGCTGGCGTCGCTTGCAGCACTTAGCTCTTTTTCTGCCCCATTCTCTCTTTCTCTCTCTCTCACTCGGTTTTTGCCACAAACATATGAAGCTGCAACCAAGTCCAGCAGCAGTTCGCCCCAGCAAAAGTTGCCATCAATGAATGCCAAAATGAATGAACTTGGCGGCACAGCCAGCCAGCCAGTTGGCTAGCCAGCCAGGCAGTCAGTAGTTGCAGCATCTGTTGGCATTCGCTGCCGTTTGCCACATAATGTGGGCGTGTAAATTAGGACCGGACACACAGAGACCATCTCTTTGGCTGTCGTATAATGAACATGCCACACTGAAATGTGGCCATAGGCGGCGCCACATTTCTGTTTGCTTGTTTTTTTTTCTCGACTGTGTTGCAGCTTGTGTCTGTGGCCACTGGTTGTTTGAAGTTTTTTTTCGGCTTGGCTAGTTGACATAGCATTTTAGTGGAGTGCCCCAACTCGAGTGCGTAATTAGACCTGCTCGAGATCAGCTCATGTCGAGTATATTAATTGATTTCCAGTTATCACAACTAGCTGGTATTTCACAGTTCAAGTTTTTCTGAAATCAATTTCCGGCTATTTTAAAAATTGAAATTCCCGGTTACTATCCTCAACTTCGCGTCCCGCGAATATATTTTACATTGCCATTTGAAACTGAGTTTGAAGTGCATCTAATTCAGAATCAAAATGAATTAGAAGGTAATCAACAAAGTTGTATAGGGGGTGAAATTCCCGAAATCGCTGAAACACTTTTTCATCCAGTTTTAATATACATTTTTTGCTTAGCTTCCACAAACATTTTTTAAAATCATAATCCCCAATCGCTGGCAAGTATTTTTTCGCTAAGCAAATTCCACAGAGCTTACTTGGAATTTCCAACTAATTTGCTAACATTTAAAGTTCTGCGAAAAGTAGAAGGACTTGGCTTATATGCATTATTCCATTGTGTATATCCTATTGCCTTTTTGCAGATTTCACATTAACAGATTTCCAAGAATTTCCTACAACTAAAATATTTATGAATATTCCGCTGGTCTGGTTAGATTTTACCGTAATTCATTTCGAAGAATCCTCTAATTGCTGAACTCGTGTATCTAGAAGAAAAACTTTGCTTTGTTTGGATAAATTATGCAACTAACTTAAGACAGACCATTATCTTTTCCGAATGCAAATCAATATGCTAACTAGCCACTTTTTCCATAAGTAAATGTTCAAAGAGCTTTTACCATTCGCTTGCAGCTCGACTTCCTTAAACCAAACCCACTCTCCTAACCGTGGCAAGTTGTGCTGACCTTCGACCTTATATGACAGCCATTATAAACTGGTCTGCGCTCTGGGTCTGGCCAATCAATAGAATTCATTTAAATTGCTGCTGCTGTTGGTGACAAGCCACGCCCACTACTGACGCAGAGCCATAAATTTTGCATGACTAACAACAATAACAATAATAACAATAACAACAATAACAACAACAACAATGACAATTAAAAGGAAAAGACGAAACAGAAGCGATAAAAAGTTAAATATCAAGTGAAAAATGCAAACAACATTTGCATAAGCTATAGCTTAGGGGGGGTGGGCAGAGGGAAGAGTATTCACAATCGACAAAAAAACTGTCCTTCGAGCAAACAGTGAAGCCTGCCTTGAAATGGCAGCCAACCCAAAAGTAGTTCCTTAACAACTAAACTGCAACTAGGCCAAAAACTAAACCGAAAAACCAACAGTCCAAGAACGAAAAACACAGTTTAGCGCGAAGTTAGGGATTCGAACCCCCTTCTAATAAGAAAGCAAGCTTTGAGCGATAAAAATAACGAACTTAACCGCGAAGATTGCGGTTTAAGCCCCCGTTCTAGAACAGAACATACTTTCAACGAAAAATAAATGAACTTAGCGTGATGTTTAGGGTTCGAACCCCCCAATAGATGGTAGCCAGCATAGAATCAAGTATTATAAGAAAGTAAAAAAAAAAAACGTTACTAAACTAAACTAAACGTAAAGTAAATTTGTGTAGTATTTGCATTTGCCAAGCGTCAGGGTCGACGCTGGCGGCTAACCGACCTGGCCAGACAGACAGACAGACAGACAGCTGTATATTTACATTGGGGCTGGCTTTTCAGGGTAGCCGTTAGGACAGGTTGCCTGCATATTTACGAGTGGCTTGTGTGCAGCCCCCGAGTCAGTCACTTCACGTGCAATGTTTTATCTATGCGCGGTTGGCGTTTTTGTTAATTTTCCACTCATTTTCCATGGCATCCTAGTTGCGGTTTCGCCCAACCTACCAACCAACCAGCCAACCCCTCGCCCAATGCTCTGCTTCCGTTTCCGTTATCCTGTTTAGTTTAAGTGTGTAGGGGAAGGGACGGGGGGCTATTCAGATGGATTCTTATGCTCATCGCATTTGGCTCTTGTTTCGTGCTGTCACGCGATGTGTTTCCTCGTTTTGCTTCTTTGTGTGCAACTTGCTCGTCGTCGTGTTTTCTCTCTGTATTTGACTGCAAATTGTTTCTTTTTTTTCTTTCTTCTATTCGTTGAGTTGCTTGAGTTCCGTTTTTATTTTTCCTGACCCAAGGATGTTCGATTTTTAGTTATACTTGACAAACCTACAAATACGTGCTGCTAGCTTACGTCTACGTAATGCGGGCTTTCCACTTGACTCTTTCCACATCGTGACAGTTGTCGTTTTTCTGGGCTATTAGACATTGTCAGCTAATTAGGGTCGGCCATTGGCTACGTAAAGGCTATTTAAGGGTTTTTTTTATAGGCCCATCAAATGCAATCCACATTACAGAAGATAGCTGTTGTGAAGTAGAATTTATTTGTGGGCGACGTTCCTTTACATAGTTTCTGATGATGCGCAAAACTTATCTAAAAGAAAATTTGGCAGCCTTTTTTAAATGTGTGCGAAATGCTTGAATAATTATAAATATTGTACACAGAACTTAACTTAAGAGAGAAACTTGTCGAATCGAATTACTAGCTATTAAAATTATAATTTCGATTCTTCTGCCGCGCCTTTTCCCATGTCATCCGATCAATCACTATTATAGAAAAATGTTCAAAGTAAAAGTTCCGCTCGGGAAACTCATAACAGCTGACACATGCACCATTTTGTGCTTTTATCATATCAGCTATCAAAAAGAAAAACTAAAAAAAAGGAAGCCATCCCCCAAAACTATGCTATAATTAACCACAAAACTGGCAACAGTGACCTCAGCTCCTAGCCGCGACCCCAGCGCCGCCCTTTGCCTTCAGTATACAAAACCACAACACACAAATAACCTGCATTGTAATGGATGTCATTATTTATTTATGAATGCATGACAATAACAATAACAAAGCAGCACAATGAAGCAGGCAAGTTCCAAATTGAAAATGGTTAGACTACGGAATACCCTTTAAATGTAAATATTAAACTAATATATTATTATCTGGGTTACAAACGTGTCCCATGCCCCATTAGCTTGCCTTAGCTACCAGGGTATATAACACACAATATAGAAATTACAATAAAAAATAAACAACAAATATAAATAACAACCAAAATGCCAAAAGTCATCAAAAGCAGAAACTAAACTAAAGAAAAAACCATGAAACACATTAAAAAGCCGCATAACAGAACAATTTGAATACTGTGGTGCAGAGGAGGGGGGGTTGCTGAAAGGGCAGATGACATAAAACACGACAAAACTACTTTACGTTTATGATTAAATCATGCCCAGCTTGGCTTGAGAGGGGGTGCTCGTGGGAGGTGCCACAAAAGGTGTGCCCAGTTTTATTGTGTGACCAGCAGCAGGCGATGGCACACAACTATCGAATTAAATGAGCATAAATAATTCATGTGGGACAAACACATACACACACATGCGACTGGCTATGTATGCAAATGACAATGGCAACCCTAATGCGTTGCGTTGGCAACCCTGTCTGTGTGTGCGCCTGTGATTTCAATTATTGTGAGCGCCATTCAACCGAAGGGACTTCTGCTGCGGCAGCTACGTCTACCCTGTAGACAGTCATGAGACGAAAATGGGGTATGATGCGTTTGTAGGCATTTGGCAACTCAAAGTCTCAGATATGGACATGCAAATACATATATATATATTTAAATCCACATCACAATTTTACTGCTGCGCATCTGCTAGTCGCGTAACTTGGACACAGCTTGAGCATATTTCCACTTGTTATTTATTTAAATTGCAATCGAAGGATGTATAAAAGGAATAAGAAACATGTTTGTTATTTCATCTGGGCCGCCCTCCCTCCGTCTGACGACTGGCTGCTTATCCTAAATCAACATTTGTTTGCCCGCTCCGTTGCCATAGTCTCATGGCCAAGTCCTGCAGTGCTTCCCAAACCCAAAAAGCGCTCCCAAGGCACTGCGCTGTTTCTTTGGCACTTTATTTTTATGACACGACAGTTTCTGGGGTTGTCTGTCTGTCTGCCTGTGTGTGTGTGTGTGTGTGTGTGCTAAGGGGGGGGAGCCAGCAGTCCTTCAGCTTGGCTGCCTGCTGATTATTTTCGTTTTATCTAGAGCCTTGCGCTATATTGGATCCTCAATTTGTTTTTAGTGGCACATTTGCCCAGCCGGATCTCAGCCATATGCCATATGCTGCGCTAGAGGCTGTTACCACCCCCACCAACCCAAAAGACCCGCGCCCTCATATAATACAACGTAATTATAACGGTTTATTTTTCAGCGTGGCTTACTTTATGTCAAGCGGCAAACTTCATGTAATCAGTGTGAATAATTTGCTTTTATACCCTCTCCGATATGGGCATTTTATTCGCATTTTGCCATAATGGCCGGCCCGAAATGGCCAACCCTACGACAGCCCCGCGCCCCCTACCATACACATTTCGTCTCTAGTATAATTGTTGTGAATGCCTTTGCATATGGCCTTTGCGTAGGCGTCAACTTTAGCATTCGGATCCAATTAAATTGGTTTTTATGATAGTCCCCTGCCCCTCCTCCTGCCCTGTGTCTGCGCGTGTGTTGACCAAATTTTTGGTTCTGTGTGTGTACCCGTGAATACATTTTGGGTTTGTGTCCTCTTCGCCGCTTGGCCATCATCTAATCTGGTTACATGGTTTTTGTTTTACGCAAACCTAATGTGGCGCATCAAAAGTGCTGTCAACTCTTGAGGTTGTCACCCAACATTGGATTAAATTGAGCAGAACTTAAAATCAGCGAAGCGAACATAAACACGTTTATCAAACTTTTGTTGATTGATTACACAAAGTTTGTCTTAGTAACTATTTAAAATTGAATACCTGCATGGCAATACACATATTTGGCAGCATTTAATCAATCGTTGAAAGTGAATAAAAAGTTCTTTCATTGATCGACAAACATTTATGAAATTTGATTAACAGGCAATGCATATTTTTTGTCTGTTTTCCTTTTTTAATACAACATTTTTCTGTACAAAGCATTTTACATGGCATTACGATTGATTGATGTAGTGATTGATCAGTCTTTTCTATGTCATGGAAATGCACACTATCAAACAAAGAAACTACAAAACTTGATCACATGGCTAGTTGTTTAACTAGTTGATGACTGCATAATTGATTGATTGATAAGATAGATTATAGTAAATAAACTTATTCAATTTTCGAGCTGAACTTAGGAGCTTACAATAAGTATTTTCTTGAATATAAAAAGACACATGATTGATTGAATGATCGATTAATGAGATAGCCCCTGTAAACAATCAAAGCTGATTGATTACTGTACACTCAAAGAAACACATATAGCTTAACCGACTCAAAAACACGTGTATGATAAACTCCCACATAATGAATCACATGTTTGATAATCTCGTGCCTATAGATCTGTTTGTTTGGCTTGATCTATTTTATGTTTCTTCCGGCTTTACTAACCCCAAATATTTATAAAACCACTCAACACACTCATTCCTACAATATCTCTCATTCAATTACACACAGCTATATACGAATAAAAAAAGAAACTAGCTTTAAAATCTATAACTTAAGCTTAGATTAACTTGATAAGCAACAATACTCTACTATCAGCTATAAAAACTTTGAAAAACATATCTCTGAGAACGAAACTTTATTTTAAAAATAAATGCCATCAATTTCTATATATTTTTTATTTCTGCAAAACAACTCAAAATTTTACTCACTCGACAAATGGTAAATATTTATACATTTAATATTAAATAAATAAATTAAAAACCTAGTGAAAACAAAAGAAAGAAGCAGCTACGACTTCAACGTACAAATCTTTATCCTGTCAACACAAAACCTTTTCATTTAACAACAAGAACAACCACAGCAGCCAGCCAGCAACAACCACAACAACAACAACAACATGCAACACACAACAAATACAACACAGCGCCTACTAAAACAAAAACAACAACAAAACAATTAACCCGAAAAAAAAAGAAACAAAACAAAACTCTTTCAAATATAAATCTGAAAATTGAAAATCTTTTCACCGCTACTACTAAAAAATTAAATACACTGTATTATATAACAACAACAAGAACAACAACAGATACAAAGAAACATTGTGTATTATATGACAAAGAACCACAACAACAACAACATCAAGCCAGCAACAACAACAAGAACAAGAACAACAAGCAACAGCGCCCAGAAAGCCAGCAACAGAATTCTTAAGCAAATTTTTAACAAAACGCAGCAGCAATTGAGTGCAGCAGCAACAACAACAACAACAACTACAACAACCAAAATTTCAGTTCTATTAAACAACAATAACAACTACAACAACAACATGAAAATCACGATGCAAACAGCTTTTTGCTCTCGCACTGTACAAAAAATTTAAAAAAAAAAACGATAATAAACTGCGCGTCAAGTCAAGAATTCACTAACTAATTTATGCATTTAATTTATGTATGTCTTAAAATTAATTTTTATTTTATAATTTTTTAAAATTTTCTCTTTTATTTTACGGCAGTGTTTTAAAGGTAGTAACAATAACAACAACAACAACTACAACAACAGTTACTACTACAAAAACAACACTTGGAACCAAGCCCAAAGCTCGATATATTTTATATAAGCGCCCACTAACAATCAAAATGTTAAAACCGCAGCTATCCCCGCCCCCGACCCACATTAAAAACGCCCTTACGCCTGCCCGCCTGCCTGCTCGCCCGCCTGCTCGCTCGCCTGCCTGACTACCCCTACTAACTAACTAACTAACTTACTAACTTCTTACTTAACTTAACCCAATCAATAAACTTTAAAGAAGCAGAAGCAACATACTAAAAAATAAAACTATTACTTCTACCAATTTTGTTGTGCGTGTGTAAGTTCCAAAACAGAAAGAAACCCGATAAAAAAAAAATGAATCTATTCCCTCAGTAAGAAACAACAACAACTACAACTATTACTACTACTACAACAACAACAGCTACAACAACAACAGTTATGCAACTAAAAAAAAGAATGCACCAAATTTAAGCAAGTCAAAAAAATACAGTAGATATATATATTCAATTTTATGCAATCTATACAAAAAATTCAAAAACCAACCACGAAAATGCAAGCATATTCTATATATGTCTATATATATATAAATATAGACAATATATTCAAACTCTATATCTGGGCAGGACTAAGCATCACAACAAAATATAAACGAAAACTCGCAGACAAGATATATATAATACTACAAAAAAAAAAAATAATAATAATAATAATAATAATGCAAGAACTCAGTATATGTCTTCTCACATAGTATCTCTTACTCTCTATCTCTCTCTTACTCTCTCTCTAATCACAATCTCAAATTCACAAAAAAAAAAATGAAATAAAAACCAAACAATTACCCAACACTATTCTACTATCTATCTCTATCTCGCTTGTGTTTGTCTGTGTGCAGGGATGCATGGCACGGGCAGCGACGCAGACCCGCTCGCAAGAATTGTTGTTGTTGGACTTGATGATGATGATGATCATCAGCATCATGATAATACTAAAGATGTTAATGATGATGATGATGCTAATGCTGATGATGTTGACAGCGCGGGATCAGCCATAACGTATACGGATTGGAATTTGGAAACTCGAACGGATCACATAATACTACCAACTACTACAGCGACAAATACCAGAACTGCTAGTACTACGACAGCAGCTACTACAGCCCCAATGCGTTGTCGCTATAGAATGTACAATTTGAACAGATCCCTGAAATGTTTGAGCGGTGTACGCTGAAAAGTTTTTGAATTTTTTGCATAAAACTGAGAAAAGAGAAAAATAACGAACAAAAAAGTAACACAATTAAACCGAAATGGGCGATTTATCGATTTATCTATCGTGATCGCTATCGAATACCGCTTATCGTTATCGGAATAAAATGTTGCCAATTGTGGTTGTTGCTGTGACTGCTGTTGACAATCCGACGAGTTGCCAGAGAGAAGCTGACAAACCCAAATCCAGAAATAATAACGAAATATTAATTTAAAAAATTAAAATTTGTTTTTGGTACTATCCATATATATATATATATATATTAAATATATATATAGCTTATATATAATTTTTGTTCTGTATATCATGCCATGAACCACAAATTTCAAATCAAGCTACGATTTTATTTAATTTTAATGAATATATATATATATAAATATATATATACATATGTATGTAAAACATTTACCATTTGGGATCTGTTCAAAGTAATGTGACTATATAGCTATATAAAAACCATTTTTGGGGCTTGTAGAGAAGTTGTATGTACGGGCCCGTTGGTTTTCGTCGCTCGATATGTATGTAGTTTCTGACGGTTCACAAAAAATATAACAGAAAAAAGTTTAAAAATTTAAAAAAAAATATATATATCGTGCACCGTTTTATGTGGAGAGAGAGCGCGTCATGCGAAACGACGACGTCGACCAACGTCGCGTATTATCACACACACACACAGCTACTACTGTGACGGAGGTGAGTCAGTTGAAGCACTCTATACTAAATATAACTACCTACCAAATACGATATCATAGTTTGTAAGTGCAAAAGTCGACGCAAGCCCCGAATCTAACCCAAGAAGCATAAGTTAAGCAAATGCACCAACTGAAATGATATGTGTTCAATTTTGGACTGCAGCCTCTTAAAATTAAAGGAAATCGAAAATTGTCCATAATCCCTTTTGCTGTAGCTGCCTTTATATTGAGTATTTTGCAAAGTTGTAGATATCAAGATTTGCTTTCAGTTTCAACTCTTAGCAAACAGTTTCCTGGCTCTCTCGGATTGCTCCTAACCAAAATTAATAATTTTTGATGTTTTATATCAAATAGAATTTATCATAAATGAAGAAGTTTTTGATTGTTTTCAACCACAATCCCTGCGCTCCAATCTCTTAATTTGAATCTCTTTGCTATGGTTCTTACCAGAATTAACAAACGCTTCGATCTCTTTACTGTGCAAATTTTGTTTTCCTATCAAAAATATTTATTTTTATTCTATAGCAGCCCAAGTTCTAACCATTAATTGCCTCAAGTGGCATCCAATTATTTCAGTCTCCTTTGACGAATAATAATACTCACATTTCTCGCAAACGTCAGTCGATATCTCAGCTAGTCTATCATTTTGTGGTTCATGGTTAGTGAACATAATTTTATTCTCATACATAATATTATATCTGTTTTATATCTCATGCATTAGGTCTTAACTATGTTTGCCTGCTGTCAATAGTCAGTCAGAATATGTTTGAATGTTTCGCCTTAAAAGTCGCTAAAATTCGTATTCAATGCAAGACATTAGCCCACTTAACCATAAAAGTCTATTTGCCAGCAAATAATTGCACATAAAAATTAAGTTTTTCTTGTTTTTATGCAATTGTCGAAGCATTTGTAGAACAGGTTCTAATACTCAAGCTAAAACAAGCTGCAATAATTGGGGTCGCAATCGATTTTGTTGGCCAGTTCGTTTCGTTGGCCCTGAAAGCTGGCAACTAGCAATATTAAAAATTCTTAAAATCAGCCGTCAACAGGCTTTGAGTTTGTGTAAATATATAACGATTTAATTGAGGCATGCTCTGTGTTCGTTGGTATATGTATTATCATCATGTTTCCAATTTCACTGGAATCCAATTTGTCTATCTAATAGTAATTAAGTTTTCAATCATCAATTTTGGTTTCATATGACAGCAATTTGCTGATTTCTCTAATAAACGTCTTAAAGAGCGCAAGCAGAAAAAATTGTCAGCGATTCCTTTAATTTGGCTAAAAATGTTTTTGGCTGTCATAAATTAATTCACTTCAGAATGTTGTTATATAAGAATTTGTGCCGCATTTCAAATTCAACACGACGCCGCGTTGCTCACAAGTTGTTGGTATTTGTTGTTGTTATGGTTGTTGTTGTTTTTGTGTACTGACCTGCCTCAAAACTCAAAAGAAATTAGTTGCCTACACGTTGCGTCAGGTTTTTGTTTCGTACATATTTTGCTTCTTTTTATCTGGTTCTTGTTTTTATATTCTTTATTATATGGCATATACAAAAAAAAAACTGATTCATTGACATGCAAAAGGCAATGAATACCGAAGCAGCAACTGAGCCGGGCGAACGACCCGTAATATTTTATATATATAGATATATATTTGAATCAGTTCTCGTTCTAAAGTTCTCTCTCTCTCTCCCTCTTATGATCTGGCCAACCCTCGCTCCTCTCTCTCTCTCTCTCTCTCTCGTTTGGTGCTCTCTGTTAATTCGCAGCTATTAAAGTTGGAACTGGACTTGGATATGTGATGCTAACTCTGTTATTTTAATATTGTTTTGTGCTCCCCTGTTTCAATAACATATATTTAGTTCTTTTTGGCCATTGTTTCGTTTGTTTGTTAACCAACTCTCTAAACAGAACAACAAACACACTCTCAAAACAGTTTCTCTTAGTTAGATTTTAGTGTACAACAACAGAAGACAACAACATGAATAAACAATACTCAGACACAGACACACCACAACAAACGCAAATCAACCCAACTAAATTCAACCCAACTCAACTCAACTAAACTCAACTCAACTCAATCAATCCAACAAAAGCAACCCAACAAAATCCAACAACCAACAAATTCAACAAATTTGTGGAAACATTTATCACGCGCAAATTGTTTGCCGTTTGCTCTTATCTCATTTCAGTTAAGGAGATTGGAAATGGTCGCTCACCATTACTGCAGGAGCCTCTTTACGGTACACGACCTCAGCCCTACAGTGAGTAGAAGGCGCCTATTCATTTGTAGTTTCTGTTTAGCTGACAAATGTTGTACCTTCCTTCTGTTTTTTTTTTTTATTTCTGCATACCTCCTTCCCAAAACCACCCAACGCCTTCGTTAATTATAACCCCAAAATGTTTACGGTGTGCGTTTCAGGTTGTTTCGAAATTTTTATTTAATTATGTTCAAAACATTTCGTTTTTACAATTTGGTTATTTAGTGCTACTTGTGGGCTTAGGATCGGTTATTGAGGTAGGTGAAGTTATTGTTTCTGTTACTGCTGTTGACCATTTATCAGAGCTTGAGTTGGTTGAGCCTATTATCAGGCTATTACACTTTTAATTACTAATTCACAAGCTTTAATTGCTTGAGTAATTGTGCTCTATTTGATTACTCAAGTTATAGCATTCAAAATATTTGAATATACCCTATTCTGAATTCCAACTGTTTAGACTAAATTATTTATAGATAATCTTTAAAACTAGCTACATTTTCAATTACTTTTGGTAATTGTGTTCGATAAAAACTCGGTAATTACAGCATGAATAACATTTACTGCCCATGCCAGTTAATGTACACAAAGTAATTACTCCAGTAATGGTGCTTTATATATGTAATTACTCAAGTCACTATGCTTGAAAAAGTAATTAATTAATTTACAAATACTAATAAGAGCAATTACATGTTGACTTTCATTCTTCAAATGTATGTGCCAACAATTACTTAAGTAATTTCTTTACCTAAATGTAATTAGTCCATTAATTAAATCTAATTTCGAGCAGTTGCGCGACTTTGTGCAACAATTTCTTGATTCAAAGCATCTCTGTTCCGCTTCCCATTCCATACCCATGTCAGCCTTGCCACGCCCACTTCATACTCTACCCACATATTTTCTTTAAGCAGTTCACATGCCATTTAGCAAATTGTCTACATAAATTCATTAGTATGTCAAATGCAGCTCTCTTCCACTCGTAGCGTAGAGTAAAAGTCTACTTTTCTGAGAGTTTTTTCTTTTCTTTTCTTTTACCTGGCAAACTTTTCTAATTGTTGGCACTTGAGCGTGTCTTTCGTTAGGAGCCCTCATAAAATTGCAATCATTACAATTTGTGCCCCCTTACTCCCAATTTCCATCAGGTAACTTTCTTCTGCTTTGTACGTGTGTGTGTCTGTGACATGCGAGCAATTAAAAGAAATTAAGAGCTAACAACAAATAATACTAATTAACTTGGCCAAAAGTAAAACTGGCGCTTTAAATCAACATTGGTACAGCACTCGACCCAATTTGTGTTTTGGTCTTCAAAAACAGCTGCAAAATAATCCACACAGAGCCCACAGATACTCGAAGTGCACACGTTTAATAGAGGTCCTTAAACGTGACAATGTGCTCGACTAGTCGGTAGATCAAGTGTTAGACGAAAGGGATGGACGGCGGGGGACTTGAGTGCTGTGAAGCGGTTGAAAGTTCAGATTTCATGCACATTGCTCAAGTCTCTGGTATTTGCCAATTGGCTTGCGAAAATTGTGTCAAACGCAAAGAACTGGCTGAAGGAAATGGCAAAACCCTAAAGCAAGAAAACACATTCCAATAAGAGAGAGTGAGAAAGAATGCGTTTAGAAAGAGAGCGCGTATATTTTTTCTAGGAACATGTGTTTCATTTTCTCGTTGACTCTGTGGCCTGCCAAACACCGCACGCCCACTAATTTTCCCTCCAATGGGGTAATCGATTTCCAGATCTGAGTGTGTGTGTATGTGCGGGTACGTGTGAAGTACAAAATTAATTGATTTTTTATGAGCCAAACACTTCGAATTCAATTGCATTCAAGTTGATTGTAAAATTTTGTAGCTTTCGTTTTGTTGCGGCTACTCAAAAAATGCCAGGGTGAGAAGGCTCCTGCTCTGCCAAACGATTGTGTGAGAATGTTAAATAAAGACTCCTCTACAAATATAGGATTGTTTAGTATTTGGACATACTAAAAATAGTCCAAGAGCTGAATTCTTGTTCAAATCGCTATGCAATTCTTGGGAAATAAATATATATATGTATATATAGAATACGTGTATATATATACATATTTCTTTTGCCAAGAATTGACAATAAAAACATTTTAAAAATATTTATTAAAAATATATTTTTTATTATAAGTATATTTATTTTGTATTAACATAAATGTATTGAAATTTGGGCGCGTATTCAAAGCTGTGTGAAGAGCTTTAAGCGCCAGCTTAAGCCATAATCTGCCAAAAAAAAAACTTGGCAGCTTAAATATTTAAATGAATGATGCTCATGGTCTGAGCTTCGAATTCCCAAACGGTTTAAGGTTCAGTTCAGAGTTCTTAAAAAAAAACTATTGCTTATGAGGCTCACTCAGCTGTAACCAAGTTTTACACTTTTTATTAAAACTCTTCTTCTATATACCCCACGCCCATTTAACGACTAACTAATTTGCTTATATTATTTATTGATCCCAAAACCAACTGCTCCCAAAACCAACCCAGCACAGACTGCTGCTGTGTTGGGCTTCATTTGGCAAGGCCAAGAGATAAAAACTAAAACCTGGCAGCGCCTCGAGGCCGCACCTAGTTACAACTTTTGCATTATCTAAAAATCGCAAAACTATAAACTAGGCAACCGCAAAACCCCGCAGCCCACCACTTGCTGTTGCCCCTCCCCATGCCTTTGAAGACTTATGTAAGCTGCCTTTAGGCGCGACGTCGGCTCGTACCATAATTTTGCGCTCGAGCATTTTCTTAGCCTTGATATTTTAATTTGTGCGTAAATACAATTTTAAGCATTGCTTTGCTTTTGCATTAGCCAAGTGGAAAGTTTTTACCATGAATTTGTTGTTGTTGTTGTTTCTAGTGCTTTGGGGACAAAAACTCTTGATGTAAAAAGATTAAACAAAAATCCGTCTCTGACTGCCGCTCGGCTGCTGCTTTTAATTGCATTCGAGGCAAAAGTTGAACTTAAGTTCTGCCGTTGCCGTTGGTTTCAATTAGAACTCAGCGAGGGGGAGAGAGTGGAGAGGCTGGCGGTCGGAATATAGCTATATCTATGCGTAAGTATCTGTATCTATGGCTCAGCTGTAGTTGTATCTGCACAACTTACATAGAGCTCCCCTATGCTAAGTATTTGTTGTTCTGTGGGGAGTTTGTTTTCTTCTGTTTTTTTTCCTTTTGCTCTGCGGGGAGTTGCGCAAAACTTTTGCCCTGTTTTTCTTGCTGTTGTTATGTTATTTCATCTGCTTCTTGCAGAGTTATTTTCCTTGATTTTCCTTGAGAGTAGCCAAAAGTGAAAAGTTTTGCACACAAATTTTCTTCAATGCTGTTTTTGTGTGTGATAATTGGCTACGGCCACGCCTTTTGCCATTGTTGTTTGATCTGCGGGTCAAAGTTTAAGTCAAATTCAATTGATTTCACTTTTCTTTTTCGAGGGGGGGGGAGCTGGAAGTTAGAAGTTTTTGAAAATTCCATGAAATACATGTGGTTTTTCCTCATTCCCGCATGTTTGTTGTAGTTAGTTTTTACTACGCTTCGATGGGTTTGCTGTGGATCCGTTTCGCTCACATGCTTTAGCTTTTTTGAATGCGTGTGGCTTTGCCGGCAAACTCTTGTATATATTTTTATAGCAATGTTCGTTGGGTTGGGCAAACAAATATTGTTGAACGTGTACAATTTAATTGCTTACCGAAAAACATCCAACTCTTTAATTGGACTTGTTGTGCAAAAGTAAAGTAAATTAAATTGAAAATGAGTTTCATTTTTGTAATATTTCAACTTATAACAAGTAATTGAGATTGAATTTTTATTGCTGGCCAAACTGAGTTTATTAATTTTTTAATGATTTATGTATGTACTTAAAATTTACTAATGAAGTTAAACAAAAGAAGTAAAATCGTACCACTATGTCATATACCTGCCATAGGAAAGATCGGTGGTATAGTAGGTTCTTATTAGGCAAAATATTTCGTTTTCAAAGATATTTCAATCAAACTCATAATTTTTGAGCAGCAAGTGGCTCACATATCTGTAAAAGGGAAATGTCTACAATAAAATATCCTTACTATCTCGTTTTTATTGATATTTTTTAAGCCATTTTTATATGATTAGCATTTATTTTTCAACTTTAAGAAAAGCAATAAAATACTTTTTAAAAATGTTCACAGTTCAACGTTTGTGAAACACATTTTACCGCAGTTTAGCAGCAAACTGTCAACTTTTCTAATTTCTAAGCAAACTCTGTTTAGCTGCCACGCATAAAAGTTTGTTAAATTTTGCAGTTTTCCATGCGAATTTTCAATTTTCTTTTATAGGGGGCGCCTGCTTTTCTCCCACTAAATGCCTTTATGCATATTTGATATTTTCTTACGCTCAACTTTTGTTGAATGTTTTTCTGAGCTTTGCTGCCGTTGCTGCTGCCGTTGGTGCTGCCTCTCCCACGCCTAATCAAGGAAATAACATCAAGTCCTGGTCTCAGTTGCACTTATGACAATGCAGCACTCAAAGCTGGGCGTCGTTTGGCTTTTGGGGCGCCATCTTGTGGATGGGACTCGTCAAATGAATTCTTTGGGGGCTTTGTTTGGCCTGGCGGGTCTGGTCTGGTCTGGCCTGGCCTAATAAGCATCCTTGGGGAAATTATGATGAGCAGAATTCAATTTCGTGTTTAATTTGCCAGTGAATCCGTTTCTTGTGCAACTGGCCTCAACCCCTCGCTACGTGCTAGGTTTCATTTATTTATTTTTTATTTTTTTATTAGTTTTTCTTTTCGGCTACTTTTGTGGCAGCTCTTTGTTTGGGGCTAGCAAATGTTTTTTTATTGTCTGCAGTTTCTTTGCTTATCTTCTAAATTTTGCTCTGGCTTCAAAATGCAAATCTGCTTTGGTTTGCTTTTGTTTTTCTTATGCTCCTTTGCTTGCTTTTCTTTTTCTTTTTTTTAAACAAATAAATTTGAATATAGTACTTATTATACAAAGCTGTGCTGCATTTGCTGCCTTTGGCCTTTTTCTCAGCCACGCTGTTAACCACAATGAAAAGTATTTTTTAATTTAACCGCAAAGTTTTCTTTACATATATATAAATATATTTGTCTTCTGCTTTTTGTTGTTTTTGTTGTTGTTGGTCGCAAATGAAACGCTAAAGTGATTTTTATTAAAAGTTTTCTACATTTTGTATTAAAAATAAAAAGTAAACTTTTTAATCTGCTCGCTGTTAACTTTACATTTTGTGGTTTCGCTTTAGAGATCCGTGACGTAGGTTAATTAAATTTAAATTGTTGTTTTTTCAGTTGTTCCCTTTTTTTTGGCTTGCATTTAATATGCGCAAAGTTGCCCAAAAGTTAATTAGACTGCATTAAAATGCAGAGAAGACAAATCACGCGCTCTTTATTTTTATTTTTTTTTTTTTGTCGCACTCAGAATGAATTATCCTCGGCTGCTTTGGGCCAAGTTCTTTTAGCCCCAACGCAATTCCAATTGCAATTCATTATCATTCACATATTTATGGGCTGCGGCGACGCTGGGGCTCTTTCTTTGCCTAATCAAAAATGCCGAGAGCAATTGCTGTTGCGTATCCGTCTCTCGCCCAGCAATCATTCACACCTTTAAGCTGCAGCTGTCAACGCTCACATTTACCCAACTCCAGCCCCTGCTCCATTCCCCAGCAGCCGCCTCTGTGCTGTAGCTCCCGCGGGGGACTCCAGAAGCTGCGCGCGTTAGGGCTGCAAAGCCCAACTGACTCAATGGGCCGCAGCGAAATGTTTCGTTGTCTGAATGGGCTCACAAATCCCAGCCTGTAAAAACAAAATGGCCAACAACCATCTCCAGCCGGACGGCCACCCCTCCGCCCACGGAAGCTGACAACTGCGCTGCGACATCGCATTGTGCCACTTTTTACAGCTGTTTCCGGCGCAGTCGGAAATGTTTTTAATTTTAATGCCAGTGCTGCACGGTATTACTTTTGCATTATTATTTCATTTATGCGCATATTTTTACTTGTAACAGACTTTATTCTTATTTTTTTCGCGTCCTATTTAAAAAAACAAAAACCCATTGACATATTGCTGTAACTTAACTTTTGGTCTGCAGCTCAGCTTGATATGCTATAAATGTGTTTAAAATATTAAGCAATGAAAATAAAAATATGTCACTAAAAATTATTTCTCCGAACTTAAATGTAAATTAAGCCCAATTTTAACAATTCAAATTAAATTGGCCTCTAGAATACAAGCAAAAAATATTTTTATACTTTGCTTTAAACTGCAAAATTATTTCACAAAACATATAAAAAAAATATCAAAAATTTAATAGATTATTTACATTTTATTGCCACATTTCGCCTGATTATAAAACATGTCAAAATTCTTTCTTTTTTCCCCATTTTTGCCATTTCGATTTGAGCGCCTTATCAAAAATGCAGAAACATGAATTGCAATTCTCAAGTTTGAATTGTGTGTCATATATTTTGTTGATGCGGATGCGGCTGCTGCTGTTCCTGCTGCTGTTGCAGCTGCTTTTGTTGTTACAGCTGCCAAAGAAACTTTTATGAGAAATTGAACGTCAAGTCACCGTCGTTGTAGGAGGAGACGATCCTCTATATTTCCATTTCCACTCGCAACTTCATCTACACAGTTGCTGCTGCTGCTTCTGCTGTATTTTGCATTATTGCCATGCCATAACAGCCTGCGGCATTGCATTTGAAAGTTATCAGACAAAAAATAAAAGAAACGAAAAGGGAACTAGCGAAGAACTAGAAACATGGATGAAGAAATTGTTTCACATTTTTTGTTGTGGCAGCAGCTGTTGCAATTCACAATTCGTATACCCTGTAAGCATAAACATGAATCAGTTTATTTTCATACGCAAATCGAGGATTTATTTGCCGAATTTAGACAAATGTATATTTTAGCTAATTGTTTCTTATATGTCTAATGAATTTTCCCTTTTATTTCAATAATATTTTTATATTTTTGAATGTCTTATAAAATGTCGACTACAAATGACAAAAAAATTTTCATTTTATAAAGAGAGTTTAGTAGTGAAGAATAAGGCATAATTTAGTCGTATATATGCTTGGTTGTTTACAGCATCCTCTTCTTGTTTGGCTTGCAGCTAAAAGTTACTTATTTGAGCTCGATTTCAGTGGTTGAGTATTTTCCAATTGCTATGCTGCAGGCAGCAGTAGTCGGGCGTGGGCGGAGCTGATTGCTACCGACATACCTCAAATTGTTGTCAAGTTTCTCAACTGCCATATCTGATGAGATGTTGTGTATGTGTATGCGTGTGTGTGTGTGTACTTGTGTATAGCTGGCATCAGCACTTCATCTTTTTTTTGGCCCATCATTTTATTGCAAAATATTGGCAACATTTGTTGCTGCTGGTGCCACATTGTTGTTAGCCTCTTTGTCAGGCTCAGAGCCAATCGCGTTGCTCAGCTGCTTCCATCTTTCATTGTTGTTCAGAGCCGATAATAATTTTGCTTTATTATTTTATTTTGCTCTGTGTGGGGAAAGCCTTTTGTTATTGCATCTGCGATAATTGGCGCATTTTTGGCACTTGCAGCTTTTGGGCTTTTATATCTCGTGTCAAAATCTTCATCTCTGACAATATTGACAATTGTCAGCTTGTTGCAAAAAAAAAATACATATATCATCAGGCAATTTTATTCTTATCATCATCAACATCAACATCATCGTCCTTATCGCTCATCGTTATGGTCTGCATTCTGGCATTGTGTTAAGTGCGTGTAATTGAGTGTGGCTTTCAGTGGCATTGATGGCCCCTTGAAAAACTTGATTGAGTGCCTACTGACGGATGGACGACTGGCCACTCGGGACGGCTTTTCTGATTGACCAAACAATATACATAAATGTCAACCTCCTCCATTCGGTTGCTGTAAAAGTGAGCAAATGAATGGTGGTCAGTGCGTATGAAGTTTTGACTTTGACATATTTAGTCATATCTACAGCACAGACTGTGACTAATTTGTACAAGTTTGCTCCTGCTTTTTGGGTAGAACAAACGTTTACGTGCAAATTGTAGCAGGGAAAAATTCTACAGCTTTGGGTTTAATCACATAAATCATAAATAAAAGCTCAGAGTTCAGATCTTGGATGGAAAATTTATTTAAATGCTACCTATTTAAGTATCGATACATCAAGGCACGTGTACTCGATAGTATCGACTCTTGACTTCATGTATTCGATTTATCATATTCATGTTTGGCATTCCATTTACTGTTGGTAGCGCATGTGATAGAAACGGAAAATTAGAGAACTAAAGGGCCTTTTGTTTTTACGATTCCTCTTTGTCACAATCGTAAAAGTTTTAGGATACTCAAGCAGACAACATTTAAGGATCCTTTTATTTTAAAATTCCTCTTTATGTCACATTCTTAAACATTTTAAGACTCTCATGCGGACAACATTTAAAGTGCCTTTTATTTACACCTCCTTTTAGCATCACATTCGTAAACATTTTAAGACTCTCATGCAGACAAAATTTAAAGTATATAATACCTCTGTCATATTTGTGTATGCTTAAAACACTAACGCAAGCAAACAATAATGGGCTTTTTCTTTTACTATGACTCTTTACGTCACATTCGTGAATGTTTATCTGGCTTCTAATGAGCCCAATTACTTACAGTATGCATTGAATGCACAAATGACCCCAAAAAGTCACTCATAGTAAGCATGTCCCATGCAATTCCTAATTCCCTAAATGCCACATTTAGCCCTCCCTTCCGTTAGCCTAGCTTTTCTGCTACATTTTAAAAATAGCCTCGGGCTCATATCAAATCCCAAAATGCAGGCCCCCAAGCAATCACTTGCAAAAACTTTTCTCATGCTGCTTTTTTTCGCATGCTTTTCTCATGCCACTTGTCAGCGTTCAAAGATGCATGCGACATAAATTGGCGTTGCCACATCGCTTACGACTCACACACACACACACACACACACACACACACACACTTATACACACACAGCTGACAGTTGTTACTGTGGCGGACATTGTGCAACTGTCATCGGCGCTTGTCAGCTCAACTAAGCATTTAATTTCGACGACAATTTTAGTGGCCGACAAGCCAAGAAACAAGAGCAATAGATACCCACACCCCTCGACACCCCAGCCTAGCCCGCGTTGCGGCTACTTTTCAAGATTGTTATTGTTGCGCAATATGCAAACTGTTTAACTGCTGACGTTGGGAAAATTGTAACTGTAACAAAAGACAACACAAGACTTGTCCCAAACACAATGCCAAATGGCCAGGAAATTGAATTAGCTGGGAAACTGCGAACGGCGACTGCAGAAAAAAAAAACAAATCAACGCTGTTAGCAGACAAGTCAAGTCAGTTAGTGCCCTAAAAAACGAACAGCTTCATTTTTAAAGGCTTTTGAATACCCTGCAGACATAAAAATGTGCAAATAGGGTATTCGAACTTATGTAATAGTTGGTTTATAGAAGTCTAACTATCTTGTCATAATCAGATCAAGTTTAAAAGAAATATGTAGATTAAAGACTATAGAGAAATAAAAACATGTTATAGAGATTAAACTTACACAGAAGTTATTCAAGAAATTATTATTATATACACAGGATGTTCTTCTAAGAGTTTGTTACGATATTCACATAATCTATACACCAAGCGCAGGGTGGCCTCTTAGAAGATTGGTATACTATTGGTGAAGCACAGGGTATTTTCTTGAGAGTTTATTTTCGTTTTGCCAAACCCTTACATCAACCCTTCTAAAGTACAGGGTGTCCTCTTGTTCGCAGCCCTTTGGCTTGCTACATTTATGCACTACTCAAATGAATTGCATGCACTGACAGAAGTACTAAAGAAAACTAGGAGCTGCAACTCTTGCTCACCCCCCTCCTTGCTCCCTGCTCCGTTTTACACTCTTTTGGCTAGCAACAAAAAACTTATTCAATTAAACTTTTACGCGCGACCTAATAGCACAAGCTTCTAATTTTGTCTGCTGCTCGTGCTGTTCGTGCTGCTTTCTGTTCCTGGATTCAACGCCGGGTCTCCCAGTGCCTGCCGCCTCCTCGTGTTGGCTGGGCCAAGACCAACCTTGGACGGACGTCCAACAGTGTGTGGCAGCATAAATTTTGTTTTAAATGGAATTTCATTAAAAAATAATATTTGCTGTGAAGCTTCATTTGCTGCAACAACCGCCCACATGCTGCGCAAGGGCGTGGCATGCCACTGTTGCAACAGTCTGTCGACATGTGTGACATGGGTTTTAAATGCTACCGCTGCTGCTACTCCTCTTCCTCCTTTCTCCCCCTGCCTTTCCCCTACAACAGCTGTTATCCTTTTGCCAGCTTTGCCTTCAGCTGAATGCAAATTAGTGCGTTATTATACTGCACTCTGGCAATCTGGCAACTCTGGCTGTCAGACCCTGATATATGTTGCACTCTTGACTTCTGACTGCTCAACGCACACTGCTCTGCGTGTACGGTGGAGATAGAGAGTGCGGAAGGGAGGGTGTGGGGCAAGTATTTAAGCAAAACAATTTCCGGGCGAGACTGATTTATGTGGCACACACACACACACACACACCACTGAGCGTTGACTCTTGCTTCATTTGATTAATTTTGTTGACTGCAACAAAAAGGCTGTTGCCACATGTTGTCGTTGTTTTTAATTGCCTTACCAACATTCCGGACGAACTGCTCAGTTCAGCTTCCAGATGCTTTACGGTTTGCTCTCAAAATCTCTGCTTGCACAATTTTTCCATCAGCCCAAAATTGCACTTTTTCACTCTTAACAAGCTAATTGAAAGGGGCACAGACAATGCACTGTCCTCTGCTCAAAGCCACTCAACTGGCCAAAAATTTTGAATTTTTGGAAAGCCTCTGCTGCTGCTTTATGTCCAAAAAGAACGCACTCTATTGTGATGCTATCTACCAGCAGCTGCTGTTGGCGCAATCAATATTTGCTTTCATTGTCAGAAATCTGATTGGCAGCTTTACGTGCTGTAAAGGACAAAGCTATGGCAAGTATCGGGAGTTTCAACTCAAATTAAATAATTTTTCGATAAAATATAGTGAAGCCAACTACTCCTTTTAGGCCTAAGTTTGAAACAATTTAACAAGCTGTCAGCTCCTTAGATGTACTTCAAATTCAAACCTTTGAACGACTTCTGTGCTGGCCTTCGAATAAATAAATTTGGGCATAAAAGTTATTTAACTTCTTTATGGTTTTTATTAACTAGCTATACAAAAATTGACAATTGCTGCTATATTTGAACCAGCGACTTCGTGTTTGTTCGACGCTCAGACACTGCTCAGGCTCATGATCTCACATACGGTTACGAGTTTCCAGAATGCACTTCTTGATGCTCAGTTTTCGACTCAAAAGAAAACTCAAGTAAAATGTTCAGATTTCTAGCTCTTATGCGTTGGTCTGTGCATTCACCTAGACACAGCCAGGACATCCTCTTCATATATATATGTATAAATATCAAGCTATTTAAATTTCCTGAAAAGTGCTGTCAACTAGCTGCGTTTTATGTCTCGTTGCACGTTTTGTGCTCCCTTGCAGTTGACATGCCAGCAGTTTCTTTGGGATTACAATTTGGTAGCAACTGATTTGTCCTTTACTGCGCAACCAAATGTCAATCCAATTCGTTTATTCTCGATTTTAGCCACAATATTGTGCAATTTGTGAGCACTTTTAAGTGAAGTCCTTTCCAACTCGAGAGCCCAACCCCGGCTCAGCAAATGATATGCAACAGTTACTCTCGCCCCCTGATTTTGGATTTTGTGCAATTTCTTGTAAATTTAATTTCCTGTTTTACATTTTTGCCCATTCGCCTACGACTACGTGAGCTGCTGCCACCAGAGAGAGAGAGAGAGAACAAGTGAGAAAGTGAACGAGAGAAAGTATTCTCGTTCTTCATCTCGCTCTATTTAGTAGCTATTTATCTCCTGCTCTGTCGCCAATTGTTGACATTTCATTGGCTGTCTATTTCTTTTTTCGAGGGGCTTTACTTAGTATTCAGTTCTTGACATTCTCATTTGCATTTGCATTTGCACACTTTTGTCTTCACGATGATGATGTTGATGCTGATGATGATTTCTTCATTTCGCATGCAGCAGCATTAATTTCCTCATTCGTTCGAATTGCACAACGCTTGCCACATTTTGAACTATTTTATTTCTTTTCTGGCGGCTGCTGTCAATTTTACTAATACTCGCTGGTATAGGAACATTTTCCTTTGAATTTCGAATTTAATTAGTTTTTCATTCAGTTCGCATGATCCAAAATGTTTCTAAATTGCCAATTAGTGCAAAGTTAAACTTGGTTATTTGATATATATTTATATACATTGTGTAGAACTTCGCCAATTTGATATGCAAAATGTTGTGTATTTGAATTTTTGCCCAAGGAAATTACTCAGCACACAAAAACAACCCGCAAAGTGCTGCCGCTCAATGAAAGCCAACGCAATAATGTGCAAAAATGCTTTTTGCCTCTAAATGAGACGTGAATTTTATGTCTGCGTCCCTCTCAAGGCAAACTAATTGATTTTAAAATAAATAATGACTAATCACCACCTGCAAAACAGCAGCAGCTACCGAAATACAAAAAAATATGCAAGTCGTGCAGCTAGTTCTAGTGTATTTTCATATCAATTAACAGATACCCTCTAATAGTGGGTAATTTTATAAATGTCTTAGCGCACCAAGTCCGGGGCTGAAAAATCCATTTTATTCTTAATATTGTTTACTACAATATTTTATTTAATTATGTCTTAAAAGTACAAGTTTTGTCTTTTGCTACGTATATGAATTTTTAAGTATATTATAGAGGGCTAGAGAGTATTTGCTAGTCGTATATACCCATTTAGTTCTGCTTACTTCTATTTTGCTTTTCAATATTTCATTTCAATACACCTACGCGTTCCGCCGCCTTCGCCCAACCTTATATCCTGCCATCAATTTCGCTATGCCTTAAATGTCGACACGGGTTAACTAACCCAATCCCCCGCCCCCTCCAGCCTGGCCCCATTCAACCTACCCCTTCGCCAAGCACCGAAAACGCGTTTCCTTTTCACCTTGTGCCCAATGTGCAGCATTTTACCCCGTTTCTCGTTCATCCGCACACAGCTTGATTAATTGAAATTTCACTCACTGTCAAGGTGTGTGTTTCAGTGTGTGTGTGTGTGTGAATATTGGGCGTCCTGTGTGTGTGTGTGTGGGAGGCGTGGCCGCTGTGAACTATGGTGTTGGCATTGCTCGACGTTGGGAAAACTGTTTGGAAATTAATTGAGTGCGCTAATTTTGGCAAAAGGGTTTTCTTAATTGATGACGTGCCCCCTCGCTCAACGAACTAGTTCCATGAACTAAAAAAGGAATTTTCAACTAATGAAATGTGTTTTGGGTTAAACACCTTCTACGGTGTGAACGATATAACCTTTGCGAATTTAAGCATTTGATTTTTTAATTTAAATATTTAACGTATATTTTTATTGAATGGTGAATATATATATTTATTTAATAATACATGTGTAGTTCCTACTTCTGATTCCCTAGTTATTTATGAACTAATATTTTAATGTTTTTATGATCTTACTTATGGGCAATTCCTCTCTGCGCGTCATTCGTAAACGTTCTGTGCCCCACCTGTCCCTGCCCCTGTCTCTGTTCAGTAATACAAATTTTCGACTTTTTTACATTTTTATGCGTTTATTTCCATTTTCGTAACTAAGTCTTATTCGTTTTAGTTAGTTTTGAGTTTTTGGCGCATTTGCTTTATTATTTTATTTGGCCACGCGCAATTTGCATTAAAAATTTTCAACAAATATATTTATGTATATACATACATATATATAGCTCTTTATACCATTTTTGTTTGCTTCCGAAATGATTTTCAAAATGTTTTCAGTAGCGATGCGTGGGCTGCTCGCAATAACATTTCAACTCTCTGTGAGGCTGCGGTAATTGCGTTTTAAGTGGCATTTGGCACAATGAATAATGCGCCAAAAACTGCCGGAATTTGCCGCAGACACAAAGCCATTTAAACGCCCCACTCCCCAATGGTCACGTCGGGGGATCTTCAGTAGATTTTTGTACAGGCCAACAGGTTGAGCCATTTGTATGGCTAAATATGTATTCAAATTGTTGCCTGAAATTTAGGCCAGGTGCTAAAAATTGGTAAGAAGTCCACAGTTGTGTTCGCTAGACTAGCAGAAGATACTCTACAATCGGCTCTTGGCTCTCGAATCTTTCTCTTGTTGTGCGGATTATTACTGAATAATGTGGATATGCCTGGCGATGTCAAGCACTTCGAGTTATTATAAAATAACTAGGGTATATGCGCACTTACATACTAACTTTCCCAACTCTAGCTCTTATACTCTCCGAGTTATTCTCGATAAACGGACGCACACTTATGTTCGGTCCAAGCTTATGTGTTATACTACACATTAACATAATTATTCACCACTCAAAGATACCCACTTAAACATCTGTACTTACAGGGTATATCTACTACTACTACAAACGTTGTATATATATACACATTGAATAGTTGAGCTAGAAAAAGTAATGAACCAGAAATCTAAATTACACTTGCTGTTTTCTTGGCTAGAGCAGCCACAGTTAAGTAAACACATCGACGCCCAACTCGCTCTCCTTTTCACACACACACACACACACACACCCCCTAAGATATACCCATGAGTGTTTGCGCCCTCGCCCCCCTCTCTGGCCACATGCCAGCGCTCAAGTGAAGCGTTACTCCTGCTGTTGCAGGATACGCACAGACAAAAAGCTGGCAGAAAACTTTGTTTGGCTTGTGCTAATATTCAAAAACTGATTTTCATATGTCTTTTAAGTTTATTTGCGCTCAAGCGTAACAGCCACGCCCCCAATCCCAACGTCCCACTGGAAAAAATCGCCAGCATCCTGCTGTTAGGCTGCAGAGGCTCTCTTATCGTTTTCTGCACACGCATAAAAGTTGCTGCTGTCTGTTTCTTTAAACTTTTTTATTGGCAAGAATTTAATTCACCCCAAAAGACACACACACTAACTCAGGCACGCTCACATGAAATAGATACTACGCAGAATTTTGCTGCTGCGCCTGTGCCAGAATATTTATACCCTTGCAGAGTGTATTTTAATCCTGTCATGAAATGTGTAACAAGACCATGGGGTATATATATTCTTGATCAGCATCAGCAGTCGAACCATGTCCGATTGTCTATGACTATGCGAAGTAGTCGTTAAGAATATTAGCCGGCGGGAGCAATCTCATAAAAAGCATACTTGTTCAAGATTTAAACAAACTTAACGTGTGATAGTTTAACTATGCTCATTTTTTAGAGTCATATAGCTCCTATAGTCAGAATAATTCGCAGAATTAGCCAAAACTGTAAATCAAATGTCTAAAAAGAGCATTTTATCTTCGGTGTGCTGTAGCTAACCCTGCTTGCTTGATATTCCTCTTGTATTTTTTTCCACTTTTTGAAAAGCGATTTTGAATGCAAATTTTATTGGCACAAGAGCCCGGCGATAGGCAGACTCGTCGCTGAGGGACTTGTCTCCTGCAGGAGCTTCTTCATGCGCTGTGCATGCAGATTAAAATCAATTCAATTTGCTGCAAGCCAAGTAAAAGTGGTAATCATTTCGCTCAGCTCTTTGTTTTTGCTCTTTTCTCTCGCTTCACATATTCTCTCCTTGTACTTTACATAATGAGATTTTAAGCAAGTGCGTGGGATAGCTTCTCCTTTCCAAAAGGAGGGAGTACTTTGCTGGTGGAATACTTTGTGCTATTCGAAATGTTGGCCACAAATTTGCTCAGCAGCTTAGAAATTCGCATTCTTTTACATATGTTGGCAAATTTGCCTTTGAAAATGCCTTCAGATAGTCGAACCGAGGGGCACGGCTTATTTCATGAAAGTAAATTTACAGGAATTTGTGATAGGAACTTTATTCGAAATAATAAAATGCTTTATTTTAAACGAATTTAAGTTCTGGCGCACAATATGGCAAGTAATTACATTTTGAGCAACCTAATGTCAGAGTAGGCGCGGGTAATGAAGCGAGAAGCGAAACAAGAAGCAAAGCAAGAAGCGAAGCGAGACACAAAGCAAGTAGCGAAGCGTAAAGTGGCAAACACCAACAACCACAGCGTGTGTGTGCTGTCTTACGCGAACACTTAAAAGCTGTCTAAAAAGAAGCGAAGCGAGAAGCGATGTGCATAAACTAAGCACAGCAAACAGATCTTCTACTATAATTAAACATGAATAGAAATACAGTAAGCTTAGAAATATGTTTAAAATAGCACCAAATGTTGCTATATTTTGTTAAAAAAGAAGCAAAGGATATGTGACGGCAAAAAGAGAAGGATAAGTGACAGCAGCCTCTCGCTCGAATCTCTAATAGCTTTTTACCCATCTGTTTGTGTTTGTCAGTACTTATCCTTATACTTGAATTATTATTTGAATACTTCTTGTGTATTCCTCTTACGCTTCTTTCGCCTCTGCCGTTTCTTTTTTACATCTCTGTTCGCGTCTTTTAGTGTTTTTTAACTTAATCACTTTAAGCTGTTCTCTATGCCTTTATCCATATTTTTCTCTTAACTTCTCCTCTTGTTTTTCTCTTAGATTCTGTCAACTTATCTGTTTCTATTTGTCCAATAACTTTGTGGTCACTTCTCCCGTTACTTCCTTTATATTTTCTTACAATGCTCTCGCATTATATTGTATTTGTGTGTTCTTCAAGATCTTTTAACTTATTAAATGATTCTCTGATCGCTTCTTTTCCACGATTATTCACCTCATATTTCACTTTGGTATTGATTGCTGCTTTCCTGTTTTGCCATTTACTCAAATTTGGTTTGCCTACTTACATAGCCATAGCTAAAGTCAATTACATGCCCCATAAATAGCGTGAAAATTGCAATCACTTTGTTTTTACCATTTTATCTAGCCCCCACACCCTGCGCGCATACATACAACTCTCTGCTGTTGCAGCGCGTTGCAGGCAATCAACAAATTAAAAATAAGGAAGAATGTTGCATCATTTCAATAAAATGAAAAATAACAAATTTCCAACTGCGGCTTATCGACTTTTGTTTCCCGCCTGCAGCCACTGAATGCTCCAGAGATTTCGGTTTAGTTGGCAATGCCAACATTTATTAAAATCGCTGACACATATGCCAGGCGGGGAAATGGTGGGAAGTGGGCTGAGCTGTTGGGCTGCTGGCCCTGACAAGGCGTGGCTGCTGCAACTGACACAAAAATATTTCATAAACATTGCGACGACAAGAACGACGCAATTAAATATGAAAACGCAGCAAAGGCTTTTTCCATACCCTAACTATGGGTGCTAGAAACAACTCAGCAAGGAGACTCTACTTTTAGGCCACAAGGCAGTCTTATATGCTAGATCAGACTCTTTTTTTGCCAATAGTTTAGTTATAATTTAATTTAAATCATTCAATTATAATTGAGGGTCACGGCAATTGGAAATTTATCTATGAAACTATCCAATTCCATATCACATATGAAAATTTGAACAAGTACGAAGTGTATTTAGTTTTCGGCAACCTGAAGCGGTAGCTAAGCTTCACCTTCTTGTTTCTCATTTGATAGCCCGCAGGCGTAGCGCAGCAATAAATTTCCACCAGCCCACAAAGTATTGGGCCCCTGACAGACGGTGGGGCGCCTTATGCACTTGGCCCAAAATCAGACGGAAGTTGGGCACATGCTGCAGCAGCTTGTGATACCGAGATACATCATGTTTATCAAGCAGCAGCAGCTCTTGACTTGTGTTTGGTCTTTTGCGGGTGAAACTGCGGCTGAAACTCAAATAAATGCGTCACTTTTGCTATGCTGCCTCTGGCCTGAGTGGCAGCGGCTAATTAAAATCTCAAAAGAGCTGCGAGCAGCTCGCGGCGTATACGTAATTAGTCGGCCGCTGTCTCTTACTTTAAACACATGCTACTTTCTCTTTATTCTTTTCTTTTTTGCATATTTTTTTCAACTCTCTACAGACATAAATCACGCATACGCCGCGTTATTCCCGCCACATTCATTGATTTATGTGCGCCCAGATATTTGTGCTGCAATTTTTAAGTAACTTTTATTATGACAAACGTGGCTTTTGCCTACGTGGCATGTGTTCAGGGCGCCAGCTTTTTTTCCTTTTTTTTTTTTGCCGTGCCCAACCTTGTGTCTTGGCTGAAGCTGCGTTTTTGGCCACATTCGCTGTACATTTGATAAATGGCCCGCTATAAAATGGCCACTTAATGGAGCCTGGACTGCGATATTAAGCCCAGCAGAGATTTTTAGAGATAGACAGCAGACAGTTGTCGATAAATTGATATAAAACATAAAACAAGGGAAAATTAAATGAATAATTATTTTGAATAACATTTGCTCCAAAATCTTGATAAGTGCATAAATTTGTTGGATTATCTCTATGGATCCAAACAAAGGAAGTTGGACGAATGAATGGAAGATTATACAAGACTTTAGGCAAATCCAACTTATCAGCATATTTTCAATACTTTATTATTACATTTACATTTAATGGACTTTTCATACAATTGTTGATAGTTTTATATTATTACCTTCTTTTATTTGTTAAAAATTGAAGAGCATGTTTATTGGGTTCTCCTCCTACTCAACCGGTTAGTTTTCTCATGATGTCCATTTTTGCTGCGGTTCGTTTCCTTGATTTTGATGATTTTCTCTTATGTTGCTTTCCAGATCGGGTTTTTGCATCGTTGTTTTTTGGCTTTTTGGAGGTTATTGTTCTTGGCTTATGCTCCATAACAGATATATCTTCATCTGGCTTATAATCATACCGGTAGCATTTAAGGTCATCATTTTCAATTAGGCAGAGATAGCTTGAATGTCCATCATATCCATCTCCTCCCTCGTATCCTCCTCCACCTCCATCACCCCCTCCTCCATCACCGCCTCCTCCATCACCCCCTCCTCCATCACCGCCTCCTCCATCACCCCCTCCTCCATCACCCCCTCCTCCATCACCTCCTCCTCCTCCACCACCTCCATCACCTCCTCCATCACCTCCTCCATCACCTCCTCCATCACCTCCTCCACCACCTCCTCCTCCACCACCTCCTGCTCCTCCACCTCCTCCACCACCACCACCTCCTCCTCCTCCTCCTCCTCCTTCTCCTCCTCCTACACCTCCTCCACCACCACCACCACCACCACCTCCTCCTCCTCCTCCACCACCACCACCACCACCATCACCCCCGGGAACGCCACTGGGTGCACCACCTGGTTCGCCTGCGGGTGCACCACCTGGTTCGCCTGCGGGTGCACCTCCTGGTTTGCCTGCGGGTGCACCTCCTGGTTTGCCTGCGGGTGCACCTCCTGGTTCGCCTGCGGGTGCATCGCCTCCTGGTGCACCGCCTGCGGGTGCATCGCCGGCGGGTGCACCTCCTGGTTTCCCTGCGGGTGCACCTCCTGGTTTGCCTGCGGGTGAACCTCCTGGTTTGCCTGCGGGTGCACCTCCTGGTTCGCCTGCGGGTGCATCGCCTCCTGGTGCACCGCCTGCGGGTGCATCGCCGTCGGGTGCACCTCCTGGTTTGCCTGCGGGTGCACCTCCTGGTTTGCCTGCGGGTGCATCTCCTGGCTTGTCTGCGGGAGCACCTCCTGGTTTGCCTGCGGGAGCACCTCCTGGTTTGTCTGCGGGAGCACCGCCTCCGGGCGCACCTCCTGGTTCGCCTGCGGGAGCACCTCCTGGTTTGCCTGCGGGTGCACCTCCTGGTTTGCCTGCCGGTGCACCTCCTGGTTCGCCTTCGGGTGCACTTCCTGGTTCGCCTTCGGGTGCACTTCCTGGTTCGCCTTCGGGTGCACTTCCTGGTTCGCCTTCGGTTGTACTTCCTGGAGCGCCTTCGGGTTCACTTCCTGGAGCGCCTTCGGGTTCACTTCCTGGTGCGCCTTCTGGTTCACTTCCTGGTGCGCCTTCGTGTGAACCTTCTGGTCCGCCTCCGGGTACACTTCCTGGTCCGCCTCCGGGTACACTTCCTGGTCCGCCTCCTGGACCTCCGCTGGGATTATCGACTTCATCTGGAGTGTTAACGTCACACCATATTACTGCGTTCCAAAGCATTTCTCTGATCGACATGCCATCCAGCAGCCCCTTTACTATCACCGCACTGATATCGATGGCCAGTTGCGTGTTAAGAGGCTTTCCTTCGTTAAACTGTTCCACTTGCGCAAGAATTATTTTTGTGGCAGCAAGAGCAGCCGTTTGCAAAAGGTCATCCTTATCGGTTCGCACCACGCAATGCTCCATCGCATTCCTATGCTTGGCCGCAACAAAATATGTTGTGCCGCCCCAGAAAAAAATGAGGAGCTGTAACAGACGCTACACGGCGAAAGTTGGGATGTAAATTTCAGCTTGCGGGTGCATACAAATCGTAAAACAATTTACCATTCTTTGTGGTGACTCTCTTAAAATACTTCTTGGATTATCGTGATTATCTTCCTGCTGTAACTGTGTTCGAGTATAGAATGAAAGCAAAATAAAGGCCATTCGTAGCGCCCCAAAGCCAATTTTTCAAGCCTGTTAAGCTGCAATTTTATATGGTTTCTAGATTATTTCGGACTTCTTAACTATTTGGTATAACAAATTAGAAATCCCTTATGATATAATGGAAACTTTTTCGGATATTAGGAATATAGCATTTGCTAGTCCTATCTTATTGCATTGTAGCTGCGGGTTAAGAGATTTCTCTTTCTTTTTTGCTGATTTCTTTTTCACAGGGTATTTTGCGTGTTCGGATACCTCACATCGCAACGTTTTGCTGCTGAACAAACTGAATTTAATTCACTGACATTGACCTTACTGCCATATCGCAATGTGTAAAAGCAAATTGTTTTGCTGGCGCCCCTGGCGGCGTGGAAAACTAAAAGAAATAAATGAAAATGCAATTAATGAAAAACAGTTTTGTTGGCCTCTGCGTTGTTCAGATCGCATCGAATCGAATTGTATTGGAATTGTTTCTGGCCTGGTCTACATCATAAATATAATCTTTAGCAGTGAAAAAGCAATTTTCAATTTCGAAATGCTCGCGGTCGTAGCCCGTGTTTATAAATTGAATATATGATTCGCGGTTGTTGATCGGTTTTGCAATAATTTTCCATACCCTATAGCCAAGTGGCGCCGACCTCAGGAAACTCAGCGACTACAGCAGCTAAAGTAAGGAGTTTGGTAGGTAGATTTTGTTCAACATAAGCAGATTAAATTTAAAAAGAATATAAGGTGCTACCCTCTAAAACAAAGAAGCAGAACTAAAATTTTGTATATTAATAGGCGGCTACGTGGTATCTTCTAGTCGTATTTGCATTTCTTCTTCACTCATTTCAATGAAATTGTTCACACAAATAAAATTGGCAAATTATGCAAGGGGCTGGCTACGTACGTCTGTTCGTCTGTACGTCCGTTTGTTTATTTGTCCATTTGTTTACTTGCGGCAAAGCAAATATGCAGACACTTAAATCGCAATGATGTATGCTAAGTTTTTCTATATATACTGAAGTATACATAATATAGATGTACATATGCATACCTATATATATATATATATATACAATAGCTAGACATATTTGTATTTGTTGATGACATTTGAAATGAAGCTCTTGGCAATATTTTCATGCATTTTCACAT
This sequence comes from Drosophila littoralis, assembly GCA_018903485.1. Classification (NCBI taxonomy): domain Eukaryota; kingdom Metazoa; phylum Arthropoda; class Insecta; order Diptera; family Drosophilidae; genus Drosophila; species Drosophila littoralis. The sequence goes on along the minus strand of JAEIGF010000297.1, from coordinate 4,576,648 downwards.
GTCACCAAAATATTTATGCATTTTCCCTTGCTGTTTTTGCAATTAATGTATTAATTTCGACTGACAGCAAGTTGATTGCTAAATATTTATACACACATTTATATACGCAACTGATTCGATAAAATATTCAAATCTATTTTGTGAGATTTCTATAGACTCGACTGTGGTGTTGGACTTGAGTGATGGTTACATAAATAGCTGTGAGAATTTTAAAATAAATTATCGTAACATATTTGATATTTAAAATGAAAGTCAATCAAATCTGGTCAACGTTTTGAAGATTACTCAAATTTATGCAATCAAGTGAAATTTATTTGAACATATTTTAGTTTTCAAAAGATTTACTGAACAAATAATTAAATATAAGAATACGTGTGCCTCAGCAGAATTTGCTCGCCCCGTTGGTGCATATTCTTTTAATTTGTTTCCATTTTCAATTAGAACTGCGGCTGTTTTTCCTTTTCCTTGACAACGTTCGCCTCAAGCTGAGATTACGTAAGAGATTTATACGGGTTGCTGGTGTGTTGGTTGAGGGGGGGATGCTCAGCAACAATTTCCTGGCAGAGATTTTCACTTTTTTCCCGGTGATATGTGACAGCTATGAATGAGGGGTGCTTGTAGCGTCGGATGAGGAGGGAGCTGCCTAGCCAAAGGCCAGTTTAGGCTTAAGCTCGGCACGGCAAAAAGTGTGTGAAAGTTGGCAAGAGTTTGTCATGCAATTAGAGCAACATGCGACCAAAAGTGGATGACGACCAACGACGACGACAGCTCTGGGAAACTCGCGATTGCTAAAATGCGTTTTCCGCAACTTGAAAATCAAGTTTTCCAGTCTGGCTGCTGCTGCTGCGAATAAAAGCAACAATCAGCCAGGCAAAAGTGGTTTTCGCCAATTGAACATGTTTTTAGATCTTGTTGTTGTTATTGCTGCGGACGAAATCGAAATCAATTTTGGTATGTGCGCTGCCATAGAGCCATTGAACCACGCTCATCAAAGCCAATGTCCACAACCCAAAACCCGAAACCCCTTAAGCTACCCCCAATCCCCCCACACATACATACACAAAACTAGCGTCTTATGTAAGCAGCAAAGCAGCGAGGGGCTCTTTATGACTTTTATTTGTTTATTTTCGCAGCAGCTCAAATCGAAATATGCGTAAGAGTTGCCACAGAGATGGGGCAAAAAAAAAACATTGTTGCAGCGAAAGTTGCCCTAGCGCTCACACACGGAGGGAGAGAGAGAGAGAGAAAGAGAAGGATGGAGCGAGAGTGGGCAGGGGAAAGAGAGGATATGTCGCTGTGGCCATCGTCATGATGCTGATAGTCAGCTCTTGGCCATAAATGTCGATGGTTGCCATAAAAAACGTAGCAAATGCCAATCGCACATTGTCTTGGCCAACACTGCACAAGTGGTCGGAAAGGAAGTGAAGTAAATGCCAAAAACAGTGTTGGATAAAATCCAAAGATTTTCAAGCTGAGCAAATGGGCAAATAACATTTTATATGAAACTTAGTAAGCCCTTCAGTTTTAAAAGATGAAGAAAAAACGCTTAGAAAAGTTCACACAATTTTCTTAAATACTTAAAAGTCGAGAGCTTAAGCTAAATTACGTAAATGCTAAAAAGACTCGAACAATTTTATTATGAAAATGCAAAAAACAGTGAAATGGTAAAGAAAATAAGCTCGATCTAAGTTGTGGAAACATTTAGAGATAAAACTTATTCTAAAATTTAATTTTTTTAATAATTTATGGAAAGAAGCTTGAATAAAAATATACTTCGTGGAAATATTTGGATAAAACATATTTGGAAATTAAATTTATTTTAATTCAATTAAGGAAAAGAAACTTTTCAAATGAAGAGCAGCTTCTGGATATACTTTTTGGAACATTTGTAGACAAAATGAGTAGTAAAATTTGATTTATTTTGATTCTCACATCGATTCTAGGTTTTGATTAGGTATTTTTGATTTAATATAAAATACTTTCAGGAATTTAACTATTTAGACTACATTTATTTATGCCCGATCACCCGTTCAGGTAGTCTAGTACACTCAGGGTATAATATATCTGCTGATTTCTCAACCTTGACCATTGTTAGACCTAGAAATATATATAATCGAAATAGACAAAGGCAATTTTAAAATACCAGACGCACAAATTACAGCAGAAGAAAATAAATTTAATCTAATTAAATTTAGGCACAGCGTCTAGAATGTTGAGGCTGTATTATGTCTCAGTTTGTGGGATGTCTGTGTGTGTGTGTGTGTGTGTGTGTGTGTGTGTGTGTACCATAAATATGCCAAAATAACAATGGTCCATTCCTGTTGTCGTACCGCGCCCCCTGCACAACCAACACCCTGCTCTATACTGACAGGCAAATCTAATAAGCATAATGAATGAAGCAGCCGAGAGGCAACCAGCTGAGTTTCTGTTTTCGCTCAACGTGTTGAACTTGTGCTGTCACCTGTAAAGGCAATGACAACACAGAACCCCCACACCCCCTCCCAACCTTGCCCCAACCCCCACGCCCTCTTTGCTAGTCAATGAGTGTGGCCATGTGGCAAATACATATCTTAAAATTCGCACCGCACTTTTGTCTGCTGCGATATACATTGCCTGCGTGTCTATTTAATTAATTTCTATATTAGATACACTTCATTAAAAATGTTTCAGATATGTTTTTGACCATTGTTTTATATTTCTTCTATTGTTGCATTTCGTTTCCCTTTGTTTATTTTCGTGTTAGCTCGAGGAATTCGTTGATTGAGCGGCACAAATGTGTGACACAAAAAAAAAAGAAAAACTACTTGTATCTTGTGTATATATAAGATACATGCATGCCACTCGCTGTTGAGGCTCAATGCCTGCTTAATGGCTTGTAAGTGATCTATGGGCTTGGTTTTCGAGGGGGCGGTGGGGGGACAGCGTTAACCAAACGGATTGCATAATTCATCATCAAATTCCCCAAAACAAGTGACACTTGCACCGTTGGCCTACTTGAAAAAGGCTTCAGCTCGTCGCCTCTTGTCAGCTGCACCCCTCCTCTGTTCCTCCCCCGTGCTATGGCAGCAATTAACGCACTTTGAGCTACATAAACTGGGTCAAGTATGTGGCTGCCAGCAGGAGGCGCAGCGCCTGGGCTGACTGAAGTTTTTGAAGTGCTTGGCACTTCGTAGTCGTCTAATGAAATGCATTTCAGTTCTCATTAGGCGGGCCATTTTGTGATTTAAACATGAAAGGTATAACACTTGGCAAAGGCCTCGTGTATGTGTATGCGTGTGTGTGTGTCACGAAGTACAGTTATGCTAGAGTCTGGCTAGACCATTAATGCGTCGCAAATGTTACGCATTGATTGCCAAAATTCGAAAATGCTAAAATCGCACCAGATTTTGACAGACTTTTTTCATTTCCAACAAGTTGGCAACGCTTTTCTGTTAATAGATTTTTTATTTTCATCAAATTGGCATTCTCCTAAAACCGTTCTCCTGAAATCCATTCGCATTTGAATTCCCACATTCATAACTTGTTCAATGTTAATCAAGTCGACAGCCGTGGTTTAATCCTTAACTCTTACCCAGACCTAAGTACACAATCCCTTAATCTCAGTATATTTTTCTGTATTATGCGTGATGGCAACACTTACAGACACATATAAACTGCGAGTCATCATAGAACGTGCTGGCAACACTGGCAACACGCAAAGTGAAAGCAATTTCCTCGCATAAAGTAAAATAACCTCCTGTTAAAGTGCTTTTCTTTTGTGTTCTCTAACAGCATTACGCATACCTTTTGACCTCTACGAACGCCGAGATATGCACCCTTCTGCTCCTGCTATTTTTCCACCTTTGCCAAAACGCAGCTGCCCTCTTGTCTGTGTAAATTTTGCATACAATTAAAGAGGTATTATTTTTTTTTTTTTTTTCGATTTTTCTGTTTTATTTTGTTTATAGAACTTGTAATGCGCTGGCACTTAATGCAATTTTGATGTTTTTGCGTCACCTGCTGTTGATTTTCAACAAAAAACACAAACACAAAAAAGAAAAATTAAAATAAAACTTTTGAATTTGCAATTGTGGTTAAAGTTTCCTGCGTTGCTTTTGTTGCTGTTCGTTTTTTATGCCTTTGGCCATTGCAAATTTCCTTGCAGCATTGTACAAATGCGTTGGCTGCCAAGTTACCCATCTCTTTTCCTGCCGCCCTCTCCCTAGCTCTCTCTCTCTCTCTCCCCCTCTCTCTCTCTCTCTAGCATTTTTGCTGCGTGCCACAATGGCCACGTCCCACACTCACTCACACACACACTCACGCACACATGTTGAGTCATTCTCTCTGTGCACTGTTCCATGCCATGGACCTTTAAAGGGGCGGCAACATGCATCTGTTGGGCATGGTTAAAGCTTTTTGGCAGCAGCAACAACCTCCTGCAACTTTGCTTTGTCATGTGCAATATTTCTTTCTTGACTGCCAACCGCTCTGGCAAAGTGTCTTTTTGTTTAAGGAACTCGATCCCGAACTCGTAACTCGACGTGAGCCATAGAAAACTCTAAAAATGGGCAAAAGCATTTAAGCAAAAAGCATTCAAAATTAGTTCCAAAGGAAGTTGGCTGCACAAAAAAAAGGAAGAGGTTTCTTTTTGATGTGCATATTATACTTAATAGTACTTAAATTTACGCAGAAAGGCATTTTCAAAGTTTCACATAAAAGAACAACTAAATTGTCGGTGAAGACTGCCATACGCTCAAAAGATCTTCAATAAGTAGACAGAAAAATATTTATTTATTCGTGGGTAAAGAAATAATAGGAATTATTTATCTAATTTACTCAAATTTAGAAAAAAGGTTTGCCTTGAAGTAATTTTGAACGATCTAAAAGCAGTACACCGATGTAATTCAGTGTGTATCTTGTCAAAAACTATCATACAAATATAAATTCGTTGGAAAATAGGTAATTTCTGATTAATAATGGTAACACTGCTTTCATATAAACTCATGGAGCAGTGTAACCGTTAGAAACTTACCTTGACAGTATATTTAATATACCGAGAGTAATTAAGACCACACGACCTTCGATTATCGATAAAACAAAAGGAAAACAAACAAATATCATCTGTATCCGATAATGCGATAACAATAGCAGGCCTTGCCACATTTTTGGTACATCGAGAAATGCACGAGAACTGAATCATAAATTCCTGAATGGTAACCGAGCAGGCTGTGAAAATTTTGGAAACCTATAGAACACAGCCAGTGTCAATTCATTCGTCAGTGGGACGGCTTACTGAATAGAGTTCCTTCAAGTCATCTCGGCAATACAAAAATAAAAAATAAATTAAATTAAAAAAAAAAGAAACAGACAAATAATAAGTAAAATTAAATAATCCAAGCAAATTTGTATCAATTTTTCTCTTCTGTCTCTCGTGCTTTTGTGTACATGTGCGCGCGCTTTGTTCGGTTTCTCCCGCTAATCGCAAATCTTTCAATTTGACAATCGACAAGTGAATAATTTTCCGCAAGAGTGTGTGTATTTAAGAAGCAAAGGAAACTGCGTGTGTGTGAGTGCGCGCGCGCGCTGAAGAGCTGCTGTGTCTGGTTGTTAATTGTAACCTTTAACCATTTATTGTTACGTAATGGATAACTTGAAGGCAAACACAACGGGCGCGTATTTGTGGCATCCGCCGCAGCAACAGCAGCCGCAGTCGCCGTTGATGCAACAATCTTCGGTGCCTCCGCCGCCGCAACAGCCGCCGCCGCCGTTGCTAAGCGGCCTGCCACAGCCCGTCCGGCGATTTGCCAGTAACAAGAACAATTATAATTATATGCAAAGTCAGGCACAAGCGGCCGCTGGCCTCATGATGGGCGCGAGTAATCCGGGCGGTCAGTTAATGGGTCTCGGTTCGCCCAATCCCAATGGCTATCGCAAGCGCCAGCCGATGAACACGGCCTATAGCCCGGGCGGCTTTCAACATAATGGTAAGGGAGTTGCCATATTTCTTAGTACTTTTCCATATGCGAAAGTTTGTAAACGATGATGCAGCAGAAAAAGTAAATTAAAAACTGTTGTTGAACAAATGTCACCCACACCAGAGTTGCCATACTGCGCACAAGCAGTGTTCAAAACTGTATAACGTGCGCGTGTGCTGTGTTGCAAAGCGTTTTTATCTTTTAAATTATTATCATATATTATAAATTGAAAATTCCCTCTCTGTGCTCCCAACTTACAACATTTATCGCTAAACACATTGAACAGCTATTCAAATTGAATTCTTGTACTTACTACTCACTCACTGTTTGAATGGTGTCTTCCTTTACTTTTATATATATATATATATGTATATGTATATATATGTATATATATATATATAAACGATATCTTATCAATTTTCAAACTCTTGAACAAAATGACTAAACGATATTTTCTTTCTTTCCACTCTTCTTTTCTCATTGCAGGTAAGTCGCTGTTTTCTATACCCGAAAATGTTGTTGTGCTTGAGAGCCGTAAGTACATTTCAAAACTATACTACAATTTTATAACATTGCACCTATATACATCAATACATCTGTACATACAACCGACACTCTATACACAATATACTTAAAACACACCAAATGCCAGAAGCTGTGAAGTTCAGTTTTATGCCAATTAATAATGTAGCTCCAACAGAAAAATATTCCAAAAAAAGATCAAAAGAGTGCCAGCATACAAAATTATTGCATTTTTGCATTTTGGAGAAAAACTTTTGTGCTCAATTTATAAATTTTTTCATTGCAATGCAATTTTAAGTAATCTTTTGTTTGTCTTGTCTAGAATTTTCAATTGCAAATTCGACGTTTCTTGACTTTTATAAAATTTCTATATAACGTTCATGACGCCATCAATTTTTATTTTTAAAATTTTCCTTTTGTCCGTTCTTTTGCCTGTCGCAATTTGCATAATATTCAATGCACACTCAATTTTCATAGGGGGAAAAATTCAAATGGGCAAACATCATTTTGTAGGGTATCGATTAGTTAGGGTAAGACAACGCACGTGCCTGAGTAATAGAATTTTAGCTTTATAGACATATTACCTTTTATTTGCATTGCGAATATTCTACTTGTTATGGGGCTGGGAGGAGATCTACATATATTTATATATAATTATAAAAGTGAATCAATTCCAACACTTGGAAGCTAGGCGTACTTCATTTCATTTTCCAGTAAAAGTCCCTTAGGGAAAATTTCCCACTCATTATTTGTTCAACTTGCAAATAACCACAATGTTTCGACTTGTTATGGGGCTAAGAACGCAGCGTTTTTCGGGAATGAGTACTTTTTATTATATATATGTTTTCATGTTTATCTTTAAATTTAATAATAATCCATGATGGAATATTCATGTCTTGGAAACAACTACCTTCTTGGTAATACCAAGCATTCTTCATACTTGTTTCTATTAAGAATCCCTCATGGAGAATTCCCCAGGCATATTTTGCCCAACTAACAAATAGCTACAATTTTCTTAATAGGCCGCAACAAAATTTTACGCCCAACTCGTCAGAGTATGTAATAAAAATATGAAATGGCCATTTAAATAATAACACGAACACACGCACGCACACACAGACGCGCGCAGGCACAACCAACGCACACACACACTCAGACACACGCACGTTGCCAACATATTTGCACCATAATTAAAATAAATGTTTTCAATGCTCAATAATTGCCAAATAAATTAATTTTAATTGCAAGACTGAGAAAATGCCGCTAAAAATAAATAGCTAAAATCTTGCGCTTGCTCTGGCGTCGCTCTGCCCTCTCATTCTTTCTCCATCTCTGTCTCGCTCTGCCTCACTTGTGTTTATTTTAGGACAGCATTTTTGTTCCGATTTTAGCTGGCCAATACGATGGCTTGGCCACGCCCGCAAGCCAAATGTCGCAGGTGGCAAGATGGCAAAAAAATATTAGATACATGTGATACATGCATATATACAATCTATATATCCATAAAAGAGGGAAACACTTAAAAATACATAAAAATACCAATGGGCCATATCTGTGGGCGTTTGAGGGGGAATGTTAATATTTTGGCATATTTATGACTGTGCCACCGTGTGAAGATTTCTCTCGTCAGTTGTTGATGGCTTTTCCGAAAAGGGATCAACATCAAAACCACTCGCAAGATTTATGCGTGTGTTCATTAAAAGCAGCAGCAGCCGCTGTCAACCCTGACCCAAGCAAACCCCCTCCCCCCTCCCCCCTGGTCCGTCTTTCTGGCGCCCCTGTCACACACATGTAAATTAAATGCGCGACTTTATTTGCTTTTCGGCATTCGCTCGCCCAGGCTTGTGTCGGGCCTTATCAGTGGCAGAGAGAGCCAAAAAGCCAAAGTTGAATTGTTTGTTTATCTTGCGCCCGCTCGCCTGTGCGCAGCTGTTGACCCAGCACAAAAAATATACTATATGTATATACAAATATATATTTGTTCATATTTTTTTTGCGCCCAACTTTGCTTAATTTCAGACATAGGTGTGAAGTTGTTTGCCGTTAGTTCTCTAGCGGCCGCCCCGCCCACTCTTCAACCGCCCACTCGAAGCTGCCTCTATTTGCCTTCTGGCTTGGTTTGTGGCTTACTTTTGCTGATTGGTAGCGTATGTCCACTTTCCTGGTTCGTTCTCTTCCCAATTATGTTTTTCCTGTACATATTTTTTTTTTCACCCCTGCCATTCATATTTGCTTACGTAATGCAATAGTTATTTCATTAAGAGAGGCGCAGCTGAAATTAATTGAATTAACTTTGGAGTGGGCTAGCTTTTCTTTGTATAAATAATCTCTTGAAAACCCTTTGAGCACTGTTTTTTAGTTAATTAGTATACAAACGAGGCATATAAAAAGTAATAAAATTCCTTCAAGCTCTTTCCTTTACATCTTAAATAATTTATAGGACAATTCCTATTGAATTTTCTAAATATATACATATACCTGTTCTATTATGCACATTACATATTTACCTCTCAGGAATTATCGGGATTTATCCTACCTGTTCTTTCTATATTTTTGCCTAACCATAAATTTATATCCACAATTCCTAGATTAAAGTTAACATCTACTCCATTCAGTACACGCATCTCGCAAAAATAAACCCCAAAAAAGAACACTTTTACGCTGTTGGGAATCTGTCGCTCGTAAATCATTTGCTATCCAGCAAAAACTCTCACAATAAATTAATTCATAGTGAAATACCAAACGCAACAATAACAAGGAAACAACCACAACAGAAACATCCAACAAATTTGGATAACCGCAGTTATATAGAAAGAGGGAACCCAAAGCATGTATATATAATACATATATAAATTGTGTCGTTTGAATTTTATGGCAATTCAATAAAATTGAAAATGACAAATTGTGTCATGTTGCGGTCATTTCAATGCGCCTGGAGCAACCGCTAACCAAATGGGGGAGAGATGGGCTCTGGTAATACCAGTGGACAGGCCCATAATTAAATCCATGTTCATAAAACAATAAAAGTTGCCAATGCGTAATAGCTTTAAAGTTGTGAGCCTCTGTCTCTCACCCCTCTCTGTCCCACATCAATCAATCAAAAGCGATCAATCAAAGTGTTGTCAACAAGCAGCAGCAGGAGCTAACGCATCCAACTGATGATGTTGCTGCTGCTGCTGCCGCTGCCTGTCGCTAGATGGCGTGTCGAACAAGAAGAATGTCGCGTTGTCATCGCCTGACCAACTTTTCGACTAACCAGCGCCGCGCCCGCCACACCTCTCTTTGCCGTAACACTAACGAGCACTAATGGGCAATAACCTCCCTGCCTCGCCCCCATCTCAAGATGTTAGAATGAAACTATTGAACCAAAAATATTGTTCCAAGTGACTTACAAGGCGTGGGGGAAGGGGGGGCACAACTGAAGCTGGGGCAGCACGCAATATGGCGTCGATTATCTTCAATCAAATGCACGTGATTGATGACTGCTGCAGCCGGACCGTACAACAGATAATATCATGTCTAATACTACGCTTACTTTAAAGGTTCACCAAGTATTTGGCGAAAATAACTAACTTGTGAGCAATTCATCAGCGTCAAGCGGGGCTTTAGGAGAGACGGGCTATTGAGCAAATTTTAAAAACAAATGGAAAATATTGGATTGAATATGGACACTAGCTCATGCCTTTAGCTGAGCTGTTCGCAGAAATTTCCCTCTGAACTTCACAGTATTATCTCCTTCATTTTCAGTAGGTAAATCATTTTGGAAACATAAATATATTTTTGCTCTTCCTTACTCTCCCGTCTCCGCGGCCTAACGATTAATTAAGTAATTTTCTTTCTCGCCCCTCTCGCTTGATATTGCTACATCAATATCTCATCTTCCACTTCATTTACATACAAATTGTTGCCTAAATGTTGCGTATAATCACAACTGGCGCAGCATCCTCCCTTCTCGCCCTCTGATTTCAACCTCTGCATAGCTCGAAAGTAATTGACCACATGTACCCACTGTGCAGCAGCCTCTCCACCTGCCCAGCCCTCACCCTCACCCCTCTATGCTGTTGCTGCTGCTCCCGCTAAGTGTTGCTGATGATTTTCCTTAATGTTCCATTTCATAATTTCATGAGGCAAAATACAAGGCATGCCCACCCCTCGAACGCACCCCCCGCATCTTCCAGTCTCGTGGTCACATTTGCTTAATTTATGCCAACAGCGGCTGCTGTGGCATCTCTTTTTCCTGTTTTTGCTCACTTTGCTACTTCTAATAATTTGTAATTAATTTTCACAGCTGGTCTGAGCAGCAAAAACTGCACTAGATTTTGTTTAAGCAACAATTTGTTTTCGCTTCTGTTTTTTTCGAGGCAATTAATTTTGCATCTAACTAATGCGTTTGACATTTTACAAAAGTTGCCACTTGCAACGCGCTGGCGGCTGCCACAGCCACTGCTGCAGCCAGCGCCAGTTCACAAATTACAATATCAAAATTGTCCATCAATTTCTCCCTCTGCTTTTTGTAGCCAAAGCGCATGCTAATGCCAAAAGGCATTATCGATTTTCGCTTTTACATCTGCCCACTTATCAGGCTACAAAAAAATCTGAAAAAACGGCAACTTAATCAAATCGAACCCAGGACCCAACTAAGCAACCAAAACGAATTGTCGCCCATTTTTGGACCGTTGCTGCGCAATTTGTTTAATAAATAAAACAATATTTGCCTACAGTATGCACTCGTTAAGTTCAATAGCTTGTGCATTATAAGGCAGCTTTTAGTTTTTGTATACAAATTTGGCTGACCTGCCAATTCTTAAAGTAGCTCCACTAAAATAGATTAAATACTAAAAATGTAGTCGGTTTTCATAGCACAGTATTCACTGTATTTTTATTGGAAGCACAAATGACGATCCATTAAGTAGCAAAAACAAACAGCTGAAAATGTCAAAAGCTGGGCAAAAATAAATGGAAAAGAACCGAGCAGCACCACCCTTGGCGCAGCACCACCTCCAAGCCCACAGAAGCCAATATATCAAACCGCAACCACAGCTAACCGTGGCTATGGGCGGGGGGAGGGACCCCAAGCAAACAACACACGCCATGTTATCATCTAACTAACAATCTATCCCCAGACTATGCTAACCGACCCTAAACTAGTATCGTATTATACAGTACTCATGCGCTCCACTCAAATGCTTTTGGCCAAATATCTCTTGGCATTTCTTTTGGGCCAATGTGGCCAAAGCGCAGAGCGAGACGGCTGCGAAGTGCGATAAAAAGAGAGAAGGAGAAAGAGGGAGTGTATATTATCAAAAATTGAAGTGCAATACGATGATGTTGGAATAGAAATGTTGATGGACAAAATTTTAAGTCTTTGATGGCACAAATGTGCCAATATGCTGCATGTGTGTCTGTGTGTGTGTGCATATGTGAGTTGATTGCACACAAGCGTGTGTGTGTGTGTGTGTGTTTGCATGCCATTAAAGCGCAGCGTTGACCATGGCTATGAAAGTGTTTGCCAATGCGTTAATTAGGCCAGGCCAAAGAGCTGCAGCAAAGCCAAACGCTGCGTCAATTTGCTGTGCACACACACACGCACAGTCAATCACTTGTTTAGCTGTTTATGAATTATATTATAAACGTGACATCAAACGAAACAACTTTGGTGCTTCTAAGAACTCGTCCTGCATTTGCCAAAAGCGAGAAGGAAACGACTGCGTCGTGGCACAACAATTACACCCGTTTATTCGTATTCAAATCCGACCGTAAATGTAATTAAGCTCATGAGAATTAAACGTAAATTTATTTTGCCACCGAGCGGACAAGCGCAAATCCTTTCCTAACCTCTTAACCTTCTCAGCTCCGCTCCGGCTAATTTCTCTGTGGGCGGTGGGTGCCGGGGAGTTCTACGGTTCGGTTCGGTTTGTAGTCGCGTGTCGCATATAAATTGGCTCATTACTGGATTCTTGTCTGCCGTAATTTCACCTTCTTCCTTTTTGGTGATAACCATTCCGCGTTTTTTATATTTTTCTTCTTGAGTGCTCACTCGTTTTCTTGATTGTCGCGTATTTTACATTTTTTTTTGTCGAATAGATTGAATTATGGGCATTTTTTTTATATATATAAACGAAAATTGAGGCTTTGGGCTTAAAAATGATTCGAGCCGTGCAGAACTTAAATATAAATCTAATATAAAAGATATATCAATTTTAAAATCGAATAGCATGAGCTAGATAAAATAAAATATAACAGAATAGAATTATCGCGGATTCCCAATGTCAATTTTAAAAAGCAAATGCCAGCACATGTTTTTCGGTAAACGCTTGCACAACTCGGTAAATATTTTGCAAATTTTTTTCCAACTAAATCAATATGCCACAATATCTATGCTACTGCCAAAAAAAAGTTGGTGTGCCCCGAGCATCGTCAACATTAAAAACCAATCAAGCTCATTGTCACATAATCAGCCCAGGCTCACACACATGTTTTATAATATATTTTTTATAAAGTCTGTTGTAGTCGTCGTATCATGGCGCACACACCCACACCGAGAAAGAGGAATAGTTTTGGCTTATGAAAACAAATTCAATCTGGAAGCTGCTTATGAAAATGTTTATGCAAGACGTGCGCAAACTGTGTGGGCTGAGGGTGGGGCGAGGGCAGTTGGCAAAGCAGCACCGCATTGCCGGAAAAATTAATGTCACATGACAGCAGGGTGAGTGAGTGAGTGCTGCGCGCAAGCGAGGGCGGGCAACTGGGCGTGGCGGCCATGCATTTTAGTCAGATAAACAGCACGAGCCGAGCTAGGGCAGGGGTCGGGTTGTAAGGAGGGAGGTAGGGTTATAGCTGCAGGGGCTGTGTGCCCTGACTCTTGGTACAGTTGCGCAGCAAAGTTGACTCTGACAAATTGAAAATCATTGAACAGCGAAAGTAAAATGCGCACCTAAGCAACAACGAGAGGGGGTTGCAGGAGACGCTTGGGTGGCTGTGTGTGTGTGTGTGTGGGATGGCTGCTGTGTTAGTGGCTTAGTGAAAAATAGTGTAGCATACATTTAAGCAAATTGCAATTAAGGTTGGCAACGTTTGCACAATGCTTTGTTTGGCTATCCGATATTCAAAACCCCCAGCCACAGCCCCAACAGCCCGGCCCACTTGCAGTCGTTTCCATTTGCCGCTTGCCGCTCGACAAAGTGCGCCAATATGCCACAAAGTATGCAACAATTTGCAGCATAAATACTTTGTACGCTTCCAACTGTGTCACTGCTCCACCTCAGTCTCTTTCTCTTGCTATTGCTCCCTGTGTGCATTTGCAATAAACGCCACATAAATGTTGCATATGCCGAACGAGTTGCATTTTATTTTTCTAGCTTTTGGCTCCTGCCTCCGCCCCTAAATGGCAACAGCAGAAGCAGCAGCAGCACCCGTTTTAATGGATCTATGTGCTCCGTTTCGTAGCCATTTTTCACTAGCAGCAACAGCTGCAAGCAACATTGCACTACGGCAGGTCCAGGGGCTGCAGGGGCTGGGGGTTAGGGGGTAGGCTAGCGTTTATAGCTGCTTGTTGTGGTGTTGGTGGTAATGTTGAAAATGCGCCTGGTTGATCTTATGTTTATTTTGTCGTTCATTTTATGGCTGTTTGTGTATCGCTGCGCTGTTGCCACATTTGACAAGCGGCTAAGGACAAGAATGCGTTGTTGGCAAAATTCACTATGCATTGCTGCCAAACTTCAGCACCCAACATTCTAAGCACCTCGATGGCAAATGTCATTCAAACAATCTTCCTTGGCTGACAATATTTGCACTTCGCTCTTTATTGCGTCACTCGCTGTTGCCAAATTTCTTTATTCAGTATTGCCAAACTTCACTTAGCAACATTCTAAGTACTTCGATGCCGAACTTCGCCGGAACTTGTCTAATTCCCAGCCAAATGTATAAAATTTTTCTTTATTGTCGCAATCAAGTTTGAAACTAACTTTCTAAACACCTTCTCTTAGAAGCACCAGCAATTATTTGCACTAACCGCTGGCGTTCTTGTCGAACTTCATTAGTTTACATTATTTGCAATTTCCGCACCTAATTGTGGTCCACGTGTCGTATGAGTAACTCGCATGCAAATAAACCCAACTAACCAACTGGAGTTAAATTGCCATCGCACACTTTGCGCTTCATAAAAACTAAACTGCAACTTCCGGAACTCTCGCCGAACTTCCACTTCCACCTGGCGCGCTTTGCTCATAATCTAAAATAATTTTGTGCGCGCGCAAAATTTACACCTGAGACGACGTCGTTGGCGTCGTCGCCTTGCGTGTGAAAATTTTCCAGCAATTGCATGCAACAATTCCCGCCCCTCGGTACCGCAAAATGCTTAAACATTTTAGGCACGCTTCCGACCGCCAGCTGCCCAACCTCGGGGCAATGAAATTCTTTCTCTCTTACACTTGACCTGGCCAAAGACTTGAGCTTCGCGTCACGCATACGCCCCATGCGCCAGGCAACAAATCAGCGACCCGTCTCTGAATTTCAATTAAAGCTCTGTGCGAGGTTGATTTTGAGGGGCAATAGTTAAAATGAATCACTGTGTTTACCTCTTGCCACAGGCTGTGGCACGTTCCGAGTTTAGGAGCATTTATTGACAAGCGCTCAGCGTGTGGGTGAAGCAGCACCAGCTGCCGTGGCCCAAAAATTTATCTATGGCTTATTTGCTTAAGGCCAAGTTTTAAATTGAAATGTTGCTGGCAACCTTCTGATGCTCTGGCCACATCGTTTTTTAAATTGTAAAATTCGCATACAAACTGTATTAAAAGCTTATGGTTTATGGGAGGAACTTCTAGTTTTCAATGCGCAGCCATAGCTTCAGGCAACTGGAACTAAAACTGAATAGAAAAAGTATTTGCTGCGAGGTGCGAAGGATTTAATGCCATGTATATTTAAAAAATAGTAAATGTAAATCCTTATGAAAATTCTGTAGGAATTTGAAATATTTGCGAATTTTCAATCTAAATGGCACAAGGTTTAAGCACTTCGCCCTCTATCTCTCTATGTGTAGGGCCGAAACCCAGCAACTAAATCAAATCAAAACAAAAGCGCAGCTTAAAGCAGAAAAGTGAGAAGCGAAGAGAAGGGCAGTAGTCAAGTGGCATGCAAATTCCAGTAACTGACGTGACAAAGTTTAAAAACTTTTGACTTTAAATGGCGTTCATGCGTTGAAAGTTTATTAAGTAAAAGCCTTGGGAACGTTTTCTTTATAGTGTGCCCTGCTTGCATGCCACATACATTTGACAGTTTGTAACGCTATTCGAAATGAGAAATTGGTGGTTGGTAGCTTTGGGTTACGAAAATGTTTGTTTAGGCTTTGTATGGGCGGTAAATCTTTGCTAGACTTCCCTTGTTATTGGCCTGTCGATGGGTTATTGCGGGTCTCTGCATGTTGACAATTTTTGGGATATACTGTTATTCTGCGTTACAGTGGGATAGAAAAGCGCATTTGCAGCTTAAATACGTTCCATTTACTGCTTCATCCCATATCCCGATGTTTTTTACTGGCAATTACAAACTGCGCCTTTTTCCGCCGTTCTTTGCGCTTCTCACTGCACTGTACTTTGGCTTGCAGCTTGTTGCAACCACCATTGAGAGAAACATTGTTGTATTGTAATGAAAAAAATTCAATTAACTGGCTTGCCAAGCCGCAACTGGCATAAAAAAATAACCACAACCAACCAAGGCCCAGCTTCCAATTCTGGCTACTGCTTCTTTGACTCGAATGAAAGCGCAGACAAAACAAAATTTTTTTTTTTTCGGCTTTAAATTGAAGTTTCACAAATTTGTACCGCAACTTTTGGCTAGCGACTCGCTTCAACAACATCAAACACAACATTTTGCATGCAACAACAAAACGAAAAAAATAAATAAAATAGAAAAAGTTGTAATTTAAATTTAAGCATATTTTTAAGTTTTTTAATTAATAAACTCGTAATTATTTATGTGCTTTTTCTTTTTATTTTTTTTCTTTGGTTTTTTCGATCCTTGTTTAAATTGTTGTTGCATGCAAAATGTGAATAACAAATTGTTGAATTGCACCAAAACCTGTAGTTGCAACAATACAAACACAACATCGCAACAACCACCACCACCACCACCACAACAACCACCAACAACAACACCAACAACATCATCACCACCACCAACAACACCATCAACAACAACTTGTTGCCCCAGCTCAAACGCACAATCTTGTTCCATTTAAAGAGCCACCACTATTGGGACCAGGCACCGCCTTCCCACCATTCGGTGCACCCGAATACCATCCCACCCAGCCGGATAACTGGAAGGGCGCCGCCATCCATCCAACTGGCCTCATGAAGGAGCCAACCGGCGTTGTTGCCGGACGCAATGCGCCAGTCGCCTTCGCTCAACAGGGACAGGCTCAGGTGAGTATCGAAATATCCCCCGTTGCCCCTAGCTCCACCTATCCTGGACTCCACTGGCTTGGCTTGCAGCTTTATTTCTTTTCATAAATATAATTTTAATTTTAATGTACAATTTCTGCGCACGCTGCAATCCTTGCCAGAGGCAAAGCCACATCCCACAAATACCCGCCAGCTGCTCCTGCTGCTGCATCTGGACAGCATTTTAATTAATTTGTTGTTGCGTTTTTTCTCTTACACTTTCCATCCTCAGGGCGCTGTCATGATGGTCTATGGCATGGACCATGACACTTCCAACACAGATAAGCTCTTCAATTTGGTTTGCCTGTATGGCAATGTTGCCCGGGTAAGTTTTCCCCAACTATAAACTATATTAATTTGTTATAAATTGCACAAAATGACTGAAAATCTCGGATTTGCGACAGTGCAGATCTTATGGATAAGCCTATGAGAAGTTAATTAATAGTTTGTGATAAAATAGAATAGTTTGATACGTGGCGTTGCCGCTTTCCGCAACAAAATAGGTATACACTGAACTTAAATCTCTTGGATTACTACTTTGAAGGAAGAGCTCTTGTCTCATATTTGACCTTTAAAAAGTGGTCGGGAATGCTCTTAAACTTGCACTTAGCAAGATGACACGAAAAAATACGCCACTCGTTTGGTCGTCAGCAAGAATTTCTGTCGAGTGTTGCTGGCCACAAAACCACAAGACATTTCGTGAGTGTGACTTCCATTTGTAAATGTGCAAATAAAACGAAAGGCAATAAAATTGAAAACAGAGGCCAGGCAAGAAGCTAAAGCCCCTAGGCCCGTACAAACGCGGGGCAGTTGGTCCAAAGCAAAACACATTTAGATAAAGCGTTTTAGATTATTGCCAGGACATGTGCGTAGAAGGGTTGGGCTATATGAGGGCTGAGTGCTCGCATCAAAGACGCCCGCGGGCAGCAATCACTGCAGCGTCATCAACTTGCCACACAAAATGCGAATAGAATTGGTACCATTTTAGAGTGGTACAAAATGCTCGCTAAAAAATAAATCATGCTTGGAAAAATTACAGAAAATATCCTTTAAAAATAAACCCGAATTCCTTTGCCAAATGACAATTCAAATGGGCGCTCCATTGTACGAGCGGAGCGCTTGGGGAGCATTTAGCGCAGTCGCCGCCCGCCTCCAGTCGCCTGCCACTAACAATGGCGATAAAAAAGAAAACTTGAAAGGAATGGGGAAAATAAACCGAGCGCGGCGACGTCAAAGTCGAAAATGGTAAAAAGAAAAATGAAAAGTGGGTTCCTTGGCAACAGGACTCGCTTTCACTTTATTGCCACTAAGTCGCTCGTTCTGTGTATGCGTCCTTTGATAATTGCGCCTGGGCACAAGGACAGCGCAAAACGCAGTCAGTTCAGTTCCGTTTTTTTCACTCAAACAAAGCGCATGACCCTTGAGGCTTCTGCAGGAATGCAACATAAATGTATACAACGGGGGAGTTGGTTTAAAATCTATAGACTTGGGAATAGGTGAAAGGTTACATATATTGTTGTTAAAAAGAAATGGCCGCTTCTGGTCTATAAGAAGTATATACAACATGTGGTAACGCTTGCCCAAGATTCGCTCTGATTATATGGCAACGCCAATGTATATAGCCATATCGCAACACTTTTATTAACAAATAATTTTACAGTTCTCACATTCACAGCTTATCGTCGTCCATATGGCAACGCCACATAGTAACTGTAGTTAGCTAATCTTTGACCATATGGCAACATTTTTATCTACAGCGTAGTTTCCACTTCATAAATCTCAGCGTTCGCCACTAGCCAATTTTTCAACAATTGCGCTACATTAGCCTTTACGGCGCTTTACAACACGCACACACGCATACAGTGACACACCAAACACACGCTCCGCCCCGTCCCGCCCCGCCTTATGTGCTTGTTCACGCCCAGCCACAATTAAATGCAATTTACGCTCAAAAGAGAAAGAAAAGTAGAAAACTTTTGACCAGAAACCTAAAGCAAACAGCGGACAGTCACCAACATGTGGAGCTGGGCGCGGGATTGAAGTCGGGATAGTTGGCTAGGATAATCCAAGGCACAGGCAATTTAGTTCGCATTTTTTTTATTGTTAGTTGGGGTGGCCGACGCCCAGTTGAGATTTATTACAAACTTCCTGTCCGAGACGGAAACTACTCATTAGCCATTAAAAATGATTATGCGCAAACATTATTCACCAGCTCCTCTCGCTAAGCCACAAAACATGCACTCTCTCTCTCTCTTTCTCTCTCTCCCTTTCGCTCCTTCGCTCTCATTCTCCCACTTGCTCTCGAGACACGGGCCAATCTCTAACTTGTCCGCCCACTCTCATTTTCTCTATTACATTGAGCTCTAAAGAAGCCAGCCACGTGTTATGCCAACCTCATTATAAACTAGCATGTCTGTATGTGTGCTCGAGTGTGCATGTATGTGTGCGCGTGTGTGTGCTTCCCATCAGTTTATGTCCGACATGTTTGAATTGCGAATGAGAAATTGATGGGCACTCAATCAAAGTGCGCTGCCTGAACTTGCGGCTGGCTTCTGTTGTTGGTGTTAATGTGCGTCCCAGCCACATCGCAGGCGCATCTCATTTTAAAGGCATGTGATGTATATTAGCGATAAAATATATACCGTTTGTGTGCATTGCATAACGAAACGGAAATACTCTTCCAGGCACAATGGGGGTCCTATGATAAAATTTATAACAGCGTCTGATAGAAACCTGTGCACAAACATCACGCACTTGTCCATAAGTCAAGCCTGATCAAATTTGGAATTCATCTTGCCCAGCCTTAATGCAAAAAAAAGGAGATTCGATTATCCCTGTGAATTAGGGGCAATCAACCGACAGATGAGGTAGATGATAGGAACAGCCCGGGCGTATGTCTTGTGTATATCCCATACACACACTCCGCGTCCAGGCTTCGACCCAATTTTTTGACTGTAATTTTCAAAGCACACTTCAAGCCTGTTATCCAGCTACCTTTTGCTGATGTGTTGATTTTGCTTTAAACTAGACGAACGTGCCGAGCAACGCCTGGCAAATCGATTTAATTATTTTTCAGCTGCGATGAAGTCATCGGCCAAATTGATTTTCAGGTTAAATGGCTTGACAAAAACGAGCCAAGAGGCCAAAAGCGGTAATATCTTTAAACGCAGGCAGCAGCGGCAACAACAGCTGGCAACAACCAGCAGCAGCACCAACAACAACAACAACAACAACAACAACAGCAATCACACGCACTCAATTAAATGCGCATTAAAAAAGCATTTGGCTCGTTTGGGGAGGGGTCATGTTGCCCTCTTGGGAATTGGGGATGTGCGTATTATTTGGGCTTGGGGGAAATCCTGGGCAACCATTGCAGCCAATATTCTTTCTATTGTTGTCGGGTTTGTTTTTGTTGTTGCCACTGCTATTGTTCTTCTTGTTGTTGTTGGCGCCCAGCGCGTGAGCAATTAAATCAAACGGCAGCAGACGCCACGCCACATTGAGCAGCAAACACAAATAGAGGATAGCCATGGGTATATTAAGCCTTAGATGGAATATGTAATGGGTATGTAAACGATCATCAATCTGTTTCAATTTCGAAACAATATAGTTATTGAACCGATTCGAATATGGATTCAATTCTCATGTGATAGGATTAATAATCAAGATCATTAAAAAGCCACAAAATACACAAAATATAAAAGTAGAAATGTACAATAAAAATTGAAAATAAGAATAAGAATAAATGGAAAATCTTTTCAGTAAAAACGGTATAAAAAGTGGGTCAAAATCGTTCAGAAGACGTTTTACAGGGTATCTCGCAGCGCATCATAACGCTCGCTAAATTGTACGCATTGTTTTAATTAACGCAACATACGCATTCAAGTATCTGATAGGGAATTGGTTGCAAGAGCGAGCGGGTAGCTAGAGCTGATAGGTGAGGTGGGGAAGAGGCAGAAAAGGGCAAAGGGCAACAGCACAGCTCATTAGGCACGCACCAAATGTTTGTCGCTTCGCTCGCAATGCGAACCAGCTCTGACCGGTGGCCAGTGGCCAGTGAGCCATGAAGAGCGCTCTTTGATTTGTGAATGTCCTGGCGCCTGTTTTGCGTGTATCGTACGTCGCCGTATGGGGCATGCCCCGCACCATTTGCCACAGATTTCATAAATGCCTTTTGTTTTAGCTGCTGCTAGCTGTTTGCTGCTTGGGAATTGGCGGGCTATCTGCACGCTTTCTGCCTCACTGATTTATGGTCTATATTTATTTATATATACAATTTTATTTTGGGTTTTCGTGTCTGGATTGTGTGGGGCGCCTACCTTTCGACAAGCCTCATTTAGTTTTCATTCACTCTCTCTCTGCCATGTTTTATTCGTATTCATTCGGATTCCTGCTGCCAGTCAAGCATATGTGCTTCGATAAGTATACATAAATAAATATATAAAAAAAATATATGTATATATGTATAATATATGGGCTTATATATGGCATAGCATAAGCTACAGCTGCCTCGTGTCTGCTTTCATTTGATAGCAATATTTCGCTTGTATGTTAAGCTTCTTTCTTAAATTTTAACAATGATTTTTCCAACCATAAACTGTAATCTGTTTGCCTTCGGGTTTGCCAGCGGAACTTTTATTCAATGTAAATTATTTACTACTTAATTATGTGCAAATTTGTTTTTGCAAATTAAACAATGAATATTTTATGGAAGGATAAACTCGTTTAAGCAGATCCAAATTTGATGTAAAGTAAACAATAGTCATATTTTGCTGGCTGGTCAAACACAGGATATGTGCGTGTGTATGTGCGTGTCTGTGTGTACATGCCAAGATAAATTAATTCCTTTAGAGCAAAATGTGTTTATTTATTTAAATTTTATTTGATTTGAAATAAATATATTAAATTTGTAGATGAAAAAAATAAATAAAAAAATAAATTATTAAATAATATAATAAATTGGTTAAAAAAATAAATAATTTAATAAAAAAAAAATTAAGAAAAGAAAGCAAGGAAATTGGACTAATTTTTATTCTCCACACATGTTTTATATAATTTTTTCGCTTCGCAGCTATTTGTTGCAACGAAAGCCAACAAACAATTTGCCTGTCACTTTTGTAGTGGAAACTGGCCCAAGACCATAACACAAAGACAGCCTGCAATTATTTGGCCAAAATGCCGCCTGCAGTTATAACTCAGTTGACCCAAACTCCAAGCTAAGTTGGGTAATTTTGGGCCGCTAAACTGCAACAAATAAATCACAAAAAAAACAGACCACGCAGTGCAAAATGACATTTGTGAGAGCGCATTTTTTTTTTTTTTTTGTTTATGGAAAACTTGGCTTAAATGCACCAAATTGGCGGCATTTGAAAACGAACTGAAAACCAAAATATTGCGCGCTGCCAATTTGGTGCTGCAGGTGCAAAAACACGTTTTCACTTATTGAGTTCAATGCCTCACCGGAGCAGCAGCAGCAGTAACAGCAGCAGTAACAGTAGCTGCCCGCATTGCAAATTCAATTGCCAAGTTAACTAACGGCCAAGTTAACTAACCGACCAGCCAAGCAGCCGAAACAGCCAAACGACCAACCTGCAACATTTTCCATAGATTTTTCACTTTCACCGTCGTGTAATTATTGCACTCGAATTGGTTAATTAACTTTATGGGGTGCTTTTTTAGCTGCCGCAAGAGGTGCCAAGAGGCTTGGCCACAACTAATTGAGGGCTTATACATATTTATGTTAACAATCAGTTTGGAAAGTGCACTTAAGACCTCGCGGTTAAACGCTCTGTAAAATGTTTCAAACTGAGCCCATTGAGCCCATTTCGCAACCACATCCTTAACTATACCCAGCTGACATTTTTGGACTCAAATGTCGCAATGCTATAAATTATAAACCAGTTTTGATAGTTGCCAAGCTCCAATGGGTCGATTCTTCTGCCAAACATATGCTACTCTAATTTAACGATTACTACCGGGCATTCAAACTCTATCGCTAGTTTTGGTAATTTGTCACGTACAACAGAATATACCCTAATATATATATATATATTTATATATATAAATTTCTGCAATACACTCGTAGAATGTGGCACATCGTGAGATAGCACAATGTCTACCAAATTAAGGGCCTCATTCAATTTGATAATTTCATTTTGAAACAAATTTTAAATTGAATTCAATAAAAAAAATAGCTAAATTTGCCACATGTTCGGGGTTATGTGAGGTCCGGCTAAGGACTGGGTGAGAGTAAAGAAAATTCAATCAAATGGCAACCGACAGCTCTACACGGTCGATGCGTCAATATGATTGGTCAGAATTGTGTGCAAGTGCACGTAAATGCACCTGACACAATTGCATTTAATAACATTTGCGACACCAAATTGCGGTGACGGTTGCAACTGTGACAAGCGGCAAGCTTCGTGTTATTGAAGCTGAAGCTGTAGCAAATTTACGCTCATGGTCGAGTTCGGGGTAAAGCTAATGGTAGAGTTCGGGGTAAAGCTCATGGTAGAGTTCGGTAGGAGCCGACAAACAAGACGGACAAGAAAAATATATATAATCAACATTTAATAAATCATTGTATTTCTTCCCCTTTCTGCAGATCAAGTTCTTGAAGACAAAGGAAGGCACCGCCATGGTACAAATGGGCGATTCGGTTGCCGTTGAACGTTGCGTGCAGCACTTGAATAACATTCCCGTTGGCACTGGCGGCAAAATACAGATTGCATTCTCAAAGCAGAACTTCCTATCGGAGGTGATCAATCCATTCTTGCTGCCGGATCATACACCCAGCTTCAAGGAGTACACTGGCTCCAAAAACAATCGATTCCTATCACCGGCACAGGCCAGCAAGAATCGCATTCAACCACCGAGCAAAGTGAGTGCTAAACGAGATTTGAATTGAATTATATTATATTAACTCTTATTCCTATTAGATCTTGCACTTCTTTAACACACCGCCCGGTCTGACCGAGGACCAGCTTATTGGAATATTTAACATTAAGGAGGTGCCAGCCACATCTGTGCGTCTCTTCCCCTTGAAGACAGAGCGCTCGTCTTCGGGTCTGATCGAGTTCCCCAACATTTCGCAGGCCGTGCTCGCCATCATGAAGTGCAACCATCTGCCTATTGAGGGTAAAGGTGAGATAGTGTTGTGTTTAAGTGTTTTTCGAAAGAACGAAACAAATGAAAAAGTTGGCTATTTAAAAATTTTGTGCATATGGCCAGTAAATATAAAAAGAATTTGAGAAAAAAGTTACACAAAATTTTCGCAAAAAAAAAAAGATCCACAACTTCCCAACACCACCACAACCCCAAAAAGTAGGCAATATGCAAAAGTTAGGGCGCCATTCTCGCAATGGCCTCTTGACTTCTGCTGCCGGCCCACTAAGCCATCACACCAAAACACAACCCAGCACACACCCAACCCTCAAACCCACCAATCCACCAATCCACCAGTCCACCAACCCCCAACCACTCGAAACAACCCCACCTTAACACAGCCTCGCGCAAAACTTTTGCTCTTTCATTTTCCTTGGCTGCGCAAAAGTTTTTAGTTATGAGTCGCGTTGAAAATTTTAATTTGGTAATTAAGATAAACAATTTCGGTAGCCAGTTATTTTATTTTATGGCTTCCCAAACCCCCCTCAGCCAGTCCTGCGGCAAAAGCTATTATAACATCTGCTCTGTAGCCCCCTTTCTAGCGAGACTTTTCTGTCCTGACGACCCATTAAACTTTTACCATAAATACTTAAGAGCAATTTTTGTCGGCAAGCTCCGATTATTATTATTTTCATGTTTACATTTGGCTTTTATTTACCTTGTCAACATGGGCTACAACATATTCCAGCAATTGTTCATAAAATAATCAACATTTGATTTCCAATCGATTTGCCCATTCACATACATTTATGGGAATTATTTCTAGAAAATTGGCAGCTGAGCCGCATTCAATGCCAAAGTTCTTCTTGCAACTAATGCAACACAGTCGAGGCCGTTGTTTTAATAACTGGATTTTACAATGCATATTTAATTTACAATGAATAGGTAAATTTCCTTGGAATAGATTCCAATCAATAAGTAATCGCAGAGAACTCATCGACAATCGATGGCAATCGAACTATCAACTTACATGCAGTGGAATGCTTTTATTTACTCATGTTATCGACAATCGTTCACTTAACCTAGTTGCCTGCTGCGTGCTGTAGCTGTCTATGCGAAATGCCGTGCCCCGAATAATTTGCATGCATTGGCCTGGCATTGGCACACCTTTTCACAGGTGTTGCCATTGCCAAGTGTGTTGCCTGCACAAGGGTGTTCTGCCCATCATTGTTTACACCTTGCGTAAAAATCTTTTATGCAAATACCCGAGCGCAACGAAAGCCTTGCGAGGTGAAGCTAAGCATGTAAACGTGCAGGAGACGTGTGTGTGTGTGCGTGTATATATATTTTGTCAATATTTTGGTGGGTGCTTCCATATTTGTTGTTGATGCATTTCTGCTGCTGTTGCTGTTGCATCGAGTGCCCGCTCGAGTGCATGGTAAATAGTAATTAAAAATGTAAGGAATGCAAATACACTCACACAGGAGCACGCCCACGCACACACACACACACACACACGCGGTGCAAACAGCAAATGCTAAATGCAAACAGCTGCCGTTGCATACTTTCAGGCTGTAAAAATTATGCATCTAGCAAAATATTTTGCAAGCCCTCTCGCCCGCACACGCTGTCTCGCTCTGTGTAGGTGTGTTTATGGGAATATATACACGCACACACGCAGGTATAGATTTATGTGGTAGTGTGCGTGTGCTCTGCTGATGGTTGGCAATTTTTACATCTGAATGGTTTTGATTGCATTTTTCCCAAAGCATTTTTATGATGGCTACCGCATTTAATTGCCACATAAAACACGCTTAGGCCGTTCGGTTAGTCGGTTTACCAAGTACCTTAACGATCTATCGGGCGTTTCTAGCCCCTCTCTATAATACCCTCTAATGATGGAAATAGAGTAAAATTAAAAAGTGGCAATATATAGGCTCCCATAAAAAACTTAGCTCAAAGACCCAACATGAACTTTTTACTTCGATCAGAAGACTCTTTCTAGTCGGACCTTTTCATTTTACGGGGTATCAACCTGCTGAATACACATTTCTGCCAACTTAATGATTTTAATTGCACGTGGCGTCGTATAAAATCAGGGCCGCGTTGGGTCTTCGGTCATAAACATAGCCAACTTTTCTGATTGCGCAACAAAGTGGAAATTAAATGCCTATTTCCTTTTATCAACCACCCTCACGCACACCCCTCCTATCCACCCACTCCCCGCCCACGCTTCCTTTCATTTTTCCTTCCCATCACGAAACTCTGCGAAAAGCAAATAACTTGAATTCAGATATACAACACTTATACACATTACTACAACAATACTATCAAAAAACCGCTTTTTAGCAACGAAGGAACCCCATATATTCTATAACTATGCATTTTTCTTGCCCCTCTTTTTTTATCCAACTCTGACACTTTAGGCACCAAATTCCCATTCATCATGAAGCTGTGCTTCTCCTCGTCGAAGAGCATGAACGGCGCCTGGAACAATGCGGCCAATGAGGGCATGATCGAGAAGGAAAATGACGGCGATGTCAAGGTGGAGATTTACAATTGAGATTTGATTACCATTGTGTAAGCAGCCAACAACCAGCTGAACAACACAACAAACAACTACACAACAACAAACAGCAGACAACAAACAACAAATATAAAAATCATACATAACTGGAGGAGTTGAATTTATGTGGAGCATATTGGATCGCGATGAGAAGAGAGGCAGACGTACACAACGGCAACATCAAAAACAACCAACAACAACAACAACAACAAAGCATATTAAATATTTCAAACACAAACAAATTAAATTCAAATATTGATGGAACGAACATACTGAGTGTAGTCAAGAATAACAAGAAAACTGATTACATATATAAATAATAAAATTAAATTATTGACACACACACACGCACACCTAATCCCGACACACTAACAAATTAATAACTTTAAACTTTAACTAAAAGAAAATTTATGGATAAAAAAACACAACACGCAAACGCATGTAACTTTTAAACGCGCCATTTACTTGTATTTAAAAAAGAAGCGAATCACAATTAAACATAATCCCTACACATTCATGTACAAAATGGCGGCGTTCAAAAGCTACACACACGCTCACACACAGCCACATACACACGCACACACACACCCGAACTCACATCGCACACAATTAAACTGAAACACTTTTACATGCGTTTGCGTCACAAGAAAAAACATACAAGAAATGTTATGAAATTGTGTGGAAGAATAGCAAAAAAAATTAGGTTAAAAAATTGTTTAGTTGCATTCAAAAACAAAACAAAACAAAAAACAACAAACAACAAAAAACAAAACAAACACCAAAACATTGACAAACGAAAATGTTTAGTTTTTTCTTGCTTTGAGTTTTTGTAAAGTATCTCGTGTGTGTGTTGCACTTGATGAAATTATAGCAAAACAACAAATTGTAAACAATGTAATATGCAATTTATATATTATAATAAAAACATATATTAAACACACACAAAAAACGCAAAAGCAAAAATGAAAACCAACAAGAAATCAACTGACTTTCAACTACATATATAAACATATATATTTTAGTTAATTATATATCATTTAGACTTATGTACGATATGGGATGAAAACAAAACAAAACAAAACAAAAACACAAATGCAACAACAAAATTTCTTTGGACAATATTTCGACAAGTATTCACGTGTGAGACAAAAATCTGATGCTAAAAACAAAATATTTATTGAATCAAAAATATTTAAAAAAAAAAAAGAAGAAAAATATGCGAGAGCGCAAAACGTGTAAAATTAAACCAAAAATTTAGCAATTTTAAATCAAATTTATTAACTTTAGTTTATGCGAATTTCAGCAAATTTCTAAAACTAAACAAAAAGAAAAAAGGAAAAACTTGCACAAGCCAATGTTTCTTTTTATTATGATTTTTTCTTTAAACTAAATATTAACAAAAACAAAACGACAAAAAGACAAAAGAACATTAACATTAATTTATGTGCTTAATTTACAAAGGTATAAAAAGGCATAAATTTATATGTATGAGCTGTATATGTATTTAAATTTATATTAATTATAATTTTACACTAAATGTAAAAAGCGACAACAAAACTAAAACAAACTAAAATTATAATAACTAAAACAATTAATGCATAAAGCATATTAAATTTATAAATTACAATTAAGTGCAGAGCGAAATTGAGACAGGCAAAAACATACATAAAACTTAAAAGAAGAAAAATAAATAAAAATACAAATATTTTTGAGGCGTTTTAAGCTTAGAAGACAAGAGAGCCAAACATTTCAAAACTCCAAATAATTTTGGCGTGACGCATAAAAAACTTTATAAATAAAAATAAATTAAAAAAAAATATATCAGCAATAAAAGCAACAGTAACAACCATATCAAAGGCGTATGTTAGATTAAATGCATAATAACAAAACAAATATAATAACAAATTAATTACACTTAATTTCATTTAATTTTAAAGCAGCTGCAGCTAGTTATAAAATGAATTTTTTATTATTTTTAGAGTCTGTACATTAGGCAGGGCGAAGTTCTATATGGACACCTTTGTTCTTAAATGCAAATCAACGAATACTATATGCTATATAGAGCCGTTAAACGAATTTTTCATACACACACTCACACACACACACACACACACACATACACACGCGCGCGCATGCAAATATATTTCATTTTTATTACTACGTGCAATTATTGCTTTAATTAAATAAAAAAAAGAAAAAACACTTCATTAATTCTATTTAATTTATTTGCAATTCTCTGCTCATTCGTTTATTTCATCTTTATTTCTATTTTTTTAAACGCGTCTTAGTTTTATGTAAATTGTTGTAAATCGTATAAATTGTAAAATATTTTTCTATAATTAAGTATAATTGTACTTAATTTAAACAATTAAAGCATATTGATTTATAGACAGAGGATAAAAGAAACAAATCTCGTTAATTAAATCATACAATTTATTTTCTTAAGAACCTAAAGCAACAACGATCTTGAAGCTCCTAATTAGTGCATAAACAAATAAATAACATAATAATCTAAAATATAATAAACTAATTCAATAATACAACAATTCAACTTGGTAGCTATATAATTTATATAATAAAATCAGAAACCATTCATATGGAATTAAATGTTTAAACAATGCAACATTTACCACGTTGCAACATTTTATTTTTAGTTTCTTATCAGTTAAAGCGAAAACAAAAAATATATATATTTCTATATATAGTTATATGTATAATTTGTTTTATTTAATATTTAAATTTTGTTGTTATTTTTTAACGCGTTTATTATGTGCCCAAAGTTTGTAATATGCGCGCTCGATTTTTTGATATAAATATATATATATATATGTATATGTAAAATTATTTAGCAATTGTATTTGTTTGCCTCATATATTCATTTACTTCAAGCTCTATACCATAGCGACATGGACGAAAGTTTTTATATGTTTTTACAGGAATTGAAACGTGACAAATAATTTGCTTAATGAAAAAACTATAGATAAACTCGCAACAAGCCACATCCTAGCAAACGCACAGCCCTACGTCCTCTTTAGTTTTTTATTTAAAAAAAATGATAAACACGATAATAAACTAAACTAAACCAAAAGATATGCCAAATTGTTAAAGCGTAAATCCTGAATTTTTAACATATCGAAATTTATAAGGCCGCTTAAGTTAAAACGATTTTACAAATTAGGCATTAAAAATGTATGAAAATGAAAAATGAAAAACCCAGAATACTTTCACTGAACAACAAAACTGCTAACAAAACATAATCCATTTGTTAAGAACAAAAACGAACCCTGATAAAATATAAAATAAACGAAAAAAAGCGACAAAAACGCCCAGAAAAAGATTGTATGTAAAATATGCAATGCTAGACCTAGACCTAAGCAATGTTGAGTTAAGTGTGGATCATTTGAAGAACAAACCTAACAAAAACTAAAAGAGTACTAGCCAAATTATTTTCATTTGATTTGCCTTCGTTAACAATTCGAAAATTAGCCCAAAAAAAGAAAATTTACAAACTTTAGTCACAATTTTTCCACATTTTATTTAAAATCATTGGAAATCGTATATTAAAAGACTAGCTAAATTTCGTTAAAAGAAAACTAATTATATTAAATTAAGGTTGTCACCAAATTGAATTTGTTAAAAGATAACCGCCCCCGCCCCCTCCTTTGTTTGCACAATTTTGCATTTTATTTTAAGCGCTTTTTGTAGCAATTTTCTGCAAATCGTTTGAATCCTTTTCGATTTGTATTGCCGCGTAGTTTTCAACTCTAAAAAAAAAACAAATGCGCATGGGGCACAAGGTAGGTGCTGTTTATAAATAACTCGAACGATATTTTTTACCCCCCGTTTGACTCGAGCGGTATACAAATCGTATGCTCTACACGGTTTTACTTAGTTCTTGTAATTCGCATACTACACACCAATTACACAACAACAACAACAACAACAACAACAAGAAAATGGACCAGTTTATTCAGCATTGAATTGACAACCACCAAGAATCAAAAACCAAATAAAAGAGTAATGAGAAATTATGTACATTATATAAATTGATGAAACCGTCCAAATATGATGAAACAGCAACAACAAACAACACCAGACACCGTACACACGAGTTGAAAACTGCTAAAAAAGAAAGAAACAACCTTAAATTGCCTGTTGCCACTGGAAACGTTTTTTAAACATATTTGCTTCAGGCAGTTATCGATAAATTATCGGTTTAGCCAGCGACAAATGAGCAAGGGGCTCGCTATATTTTTAGTTTGAGTGATTGCTCTTTATACTTATCGATATTTGTAATCAATAATCGATATCGTAAATTTCTTACATATTACAGAGCTGAAAGGGAAAGGCAGATTCATGCTGCCTTCCCTCTGCCCGCAACTTTCTATCTGCCAATTGTAATCGATACTCATCGATAGCAAAAATTTCAGTCATTGCAGAGCCGAAAAGGGAAAGCATAAGCTTTACCCCCTTCTGACACCATTTAGCCGCCGCCGCCTATAAGTATGCAAAAAAAAACGCTTCGAAATTGTTTTGAAATCGTTTTCAGTCGCACAGGCGGTTTTTATATGAATATTCCAATACCATGCTGCTTACACGAGTTACAACTACAAAGCTAAACAATGAAAAACATTTTATTTGCTAAAAAAAAAGAGAAAAAATGAAACCAAAAACAACTTTCTATGAATGAACTTTTTACTTGCTAAAAACATTTTGCTATGATTTTGGTTTTTCCGAAAAACAAATTGAAGCAAATGAAAATAAATCAACAAAACACTAAAAACAAAACCAACAACTTTGTACACCGAATCGAATTCATAATAATCTATGATGAATATGCATATTGAGAGTAATCCAAAAAACAAAACAGAAAAAAACAAAAAAAAAACAAAAAAAAACAAACGAAAAGCTACATATGAGAAATGCATAAAAGATACAACTACAACTATATTCTTATAGGCTTATAGTTTATACTTACATACATACACATACACACAAGTACTTATATATACATTAAACAAATATTTACATATAAACTATATACTATATAACAGAGTACATACACACACGCATAGTAATACAATACACACATACATATGTGACATATATGTGCATACACACATATATATACATATATATATATACATATATATACATATATATATATATCGATGTATGCCTATATATAGTTTTTAAAATAAACAAGAAAAGAAGCAGCGCGTGTCAATTTTAAATGCAAGCTAAAAATTAAATCTCCAAAAAACGAAAAGCGTTCATTTATTCGCTTTTGGCATGTTGAGGAAACATAACCAAACTTTTACATAATTACACCACAAATTACACAAACTACACCAAAGACAGACACAGACACAGACACAGACAAAGTTTTAAAACTAAAAATGAAAAGGACAACTGCATAGTGTAGTCGTACGCGTAATTACTGGTGATAATTTTGAAAAAATCTTAAAACATATTATTAACAAGTAAATACCAAAAAGAAAAGAAAACAAAAAAAAAAATTGAAAAAAATATACTCGTACATTAACTTACACAACGTACTGTAATTGCTACGTAATCTTAGCAGCTATGAATTTTGTCCCCACTTCCCCCTCCAAATAAATGTCTATACTAAATATACGATTTATACATATATACACACACACACACACAAACACACAGACACACTCAAGCATATATATATAATATATTCCGAAACATTCCTAATTCAAGTATAATTACCAAACAAGTTTTCGTGCACAAACAAACCAAAAAGGAAATTAAAAACTTGCAGCATAGGCATTCGAAAATGAAGAGAATTTTGTTCAGTGTATTAGCGTATTAGTCATGGAGTTTAGCAAACAGTATTTAGTTTCACCCATAATTGCAATATGTGTACTTAAACCAACCAACAAACCAACACACACTCGCTCTCACACGCACACACACACACGCACTTTTCCGCATCTGTGTCTCTCATTTGGGAGCTGCTTGCGATTTAAGGCACACTCTTCAAATAATTTATTGTTTCATTTTAATCGCAGGCGATTTCACCACATGTGTGTGTGTCTGTGTGCATGAGTGCGTGCATGTGTGCGTGTATTTGTGCGCGCGTCTGGGATGGTAATAATTGCATACATTTGCGGCGCCTATTTGTTGGTGTGCGTTAACGTCTCATTGTGCTTAATTGCAAAATGTGAACTCCCTTGGCGACACTGTAGTGTTTTAAAGAGCACCGATTTATATAGCGATAGCAAAACCTGAATTCCTTTAAAACTTAAGGGCGAGTATTTTAAAATAAGAAACTTTCCAAAACATATTTCCACTGACAATTAAAGCAATTCCGATGCGAAACAATTAAGAAAAGCAAGTCGATAATTATCGATAGCAAGAAATAAATATATCGATCAAGCGAGCGAATCGAAATTATACTTACCTTTGGCGATTTAAAGCGTTAATATGCAATCGCTTATAGAACTTTTTGACATAAAGCCAACTATTTTCGACTGTGTCGATAAGTTATCGCAGCCATCGGCAACAGTAGCGTCGCTTACGTAGGTACAGCTCGCAAATAGAAGCATTAGGCGATTTAGTTAACAATTGCTCACTTGATATATTTGGCATCTAATTTAGCAGAGTGGACGAAAACGAGCAGCAGACCGACTCCTAGATTTATGTGACTCCAAAAGCACAGGACATCGACCGGTTGTAAACTAACACACACACACACACACACACACACACACACACACAACATAATGGAACACAAGACAAACACACTTTAGATATAGAGCTAGAAGGAGAGAGCGTGTAGTCCCAGAAAAGTTGTTTAATTTGGCGTGTGCAATAAATATATAATTTGACTTGTGTTTAGTTAACACAAATTCATCTTACTAATAATAATAATAGCAATGTTAATATGCAATTTAGTTGAATTTGCGTTGAACGTTTTAGTTTAGTTAATGCATTAATTTAATTTTAGACTCGATTGTATATGGCGGAAATAGTTCTTATAATTTCAGCTACTCACAGATACGAATACACACACACACACACACACACACACACTCACACATAGCCACTTGTTAAACTAATCCACCGAATAAAAACAATCTCATTAACTAAATTTAATTAAATTAAATTTTAAAACAAAAGAAAACGAAACACTTTCAACTATTTCCGCTTGCTTTTACCGTATTTGTGTTTTGAGTAGTACTAATATTTATGCCGCGACTGTCGAGACACGCTGAATAGTACAGCATACCTTTGCGTGTGCGTTCAGATTACTTAATAATATTAACAATAACAAAAAAAAACATCAACAACAGCATAGCAACAAATTTAAATTGAATTTTCTAAGTGTTTAGTGGAAAACGCGTAACGTAATTTATTTAGAGCGAAAAAAAAAAAACAAAAAGAAAACTAAAACTAAAAAAAAAATACAACATTTACACTTAAAGCTTACACTCAACATTTTCATACATATTTATACACATATATATGCATATATATGATAACATAACATAACATTATATACTTAATACACACACATACATATAAACAAACATACACATACAGTCATACATACAAACAAAATGCCGCAAATCCGTACTAAAAAAAATTAATGAAAAAGCAAACTTTTGATAACAACTTTTCAATGATTATGAACAATTTTTCGAAAAACACGTTTCTGCATCTCGTATACACACACACATACATACACATAGACACGAATACTAACACATATAGCAATCATTCAGCGTATAACAAAAGGTAATTAAAAAAAAACCAAACTCACAAAAAAAAGTTAGAAACTAAACTCAAAATTCTATCATTGCACAGCAAATTTGTTTATACACACACTCGCACACACACACACACACACACACACACACACAGACACAGTCACACAGTATGACAAATTATAAACAATTATTAAAAAACTACTATTTATTAAATGTTGTTAGCATTTCCAAAAAAAAAAAAAAAAAAAAAGCTGTAGTGCAAAAACAAAGAGAAAAAACACAAAAAAAATTAACGAAAAAAATTGTAAGCAAAAACATTAAAAAACTTTACTTAAATTTAAGCGCAAATACAGTCAAAAACAAAAGCGAAGAGATATTCGATGCAAACGAAATATCTCATAGAAATACATTACAAACAACCACAACAACAATACAACAAAAACAATACATAATACAATTCTTTGATCTTGAGCAAAACAAATAAATGAAATACTTAAACTTATACACAAAAAAAAAAGAAAACTCAAAAAAAACTTTGTTTTATTTCCCACAAATTAGCGAGAAATAAAAAACCAACATCTTATGTTTACTCACATAACGAAAAAAACTCACCTATACTTTTATCATATTTACAGTTAACAAAACGCAGTACAACAACAACATTACAACAAGTACAGTTAGTGGCCGCATAACAACAACAACAACTACAAGCACCACAGTCAGTCACCAAGTCCAAAAAACAATCTTCAAATACAACCAAAAACAACATCAACAACAACAACTACAACAACAACTACAAAAAGAACCACCTCCATTACAAGAACTAGTCCAAGTACAACCAACGAAGTATTCCTAGTCATATACGATCTTTTGTAGAACAACAACAGCAACAAATTACAAAACTTCCAAAGAAAGTTGTTCAATTTTTAATAGACATTTTTCAACAAATATTTCAAGAATTTTTTAAAAATGTTTAATATATATTTTCGTCGAAACATTTAACTACTTCGTTTAAATCCAAAAAACGTATTTTTTAATTTCCAAAGAAAACTTTTCAAATTATAGATATATTATTGTAGATTATATATTATTTCTGAAAAATTTGTCAAAAAAATTTTTAAATTTTTAATATATTTTCTAAGCATTTGGGAAATTCAAGTTCCATATACAAAAAGTTTTAATTATATTTCCCAACAATTTGCGCATTTTTACAAAGCTATTTTCGGAAATTTTTTGTTAAATATTTTTTTCCCGTTTTTCATAGAGTAAATATTATAAATTGCCTTAAAGATTTCATGCATATGTAGATCTCTCCAATACAAACCAATCCAAATATTCACAAAAGTTTCATTTCTTTTCAATATTCCAATATTTGATTAGCCAAAATTTTGCCTGCTGCATGCGGTAAGTAATGCCAGTAGCTAACGTTATATAACTTTAATTTAAGTGCATAAAATGTATAAAAACAAACAGCAGACTAATCACATTATAGGCAAACATTTGTTTAGCAGAGTTTCCATTTGCCCAACCTAAAACAAATCTCACTTAAATGCCAGCAAATACGAAAAACCAGTTCCGGCCTTAAATACCTAAACCCTTTATTTAGATTGAAGCCCACATGGGGTTTAGCTGATAATCAATGGAGCGCATTGAATTGTAAAATTAAATTATTTTCATTTATAATCGAATTTATTATTGAGCCCAAAAAAAGAAAATAGGGGTAAATAAACCGAAGCCCACATGAAATTAAATTTGATAACCTCAACAATTTAATTTAGTGCACGCACAAAACTAATAAACAAAAAAACAAACAAACAAGTAAACAATAATAAAATGCGCGTGACAGAGCAGCAGAAAAGCGATGTGGAAAATAAAGCAGCTTCAGCTAAGGGCAACGACCAAGAGTTACCCTGTATAAAGTTCGAAAGTGCAGCCATAAAGTATTTTAAAGTTAGTTCTTTTATATTTCTTATTGCTTATATATTTTTTTCATACATATTTTTCTTTATTTTTGCGGAGAACTCGTAAACGAAAAGATCAGCAATAGGACTTGTCTGCGCAGGTTAGGCTATAATATATATACAACATTTGTTAAATTTAGATTTCGCAGGTCCTCAGCTGCTAAATTCGGAATAATAGTTAGATTGTTCTGCAGCTCTCACTTTAAGCTGCCTCAGTTATCATACCCCTTGCTCATTTTTTTTTTGTGTAGGGTAATTCAAATGCGATGTGAACATTTTTGGCAAATGCTTTGAAAAACGTTGAATATAAAATCGCCGCTTGTCATTTGGTCAAAAACCAATTTTGTGGCACTCGAATGTATCAGAGTTTAAAGGGCAGCCAAAAAGTTGACAAAACATATGCTGAACCAAACCAACTTAACAAGTTTGTCGAAGTTGCCAAACTTGAGTTAAAAGCTGTAAAAATTGCTGCACACTTGAATGCATTCTTTATTTTTGCGGCAACTTGCGTTCAATATTGTTTAATTAAGCCTGGCCAAAACCTGGGGTTCAACTAAAAAACTTTTTTGCGTAACCAGCTGCCCTGAGCTGGCGCCTAACGAGCGCCCAAAAAGGGTTCAATTTGCCCAATTTATCAACTGGCTGTGACATATGTCTGTCCGACTGTCCGACTGTCCGTCCGTCTGTCTGTCTGCCTCTTGGAATGTTTGCGTACGTGTGTCCGCAGTTGCCACAACCCTTAAAGCCTAAGCCCTGTCTGGCTCAATAAATAATTTACTTAAGCCTAAGTTTTATGTAAAGTAGCAGATATTGCATTGCTACCGTTTTGTAATCCTTTGTCTATTATTTCATTTGCGAACGCAAAACCAAACCGAACCGAACCGAACCGACTTACATAAATATTCCATTTAAAATGCAGGCCAGCCGCCTAGGATTCTGTGTGTGTGTGTGTGTGTGTGTGTGTGTGTGAGTGAGTGGGGGCGAGTGGGTGTGGCTAAAGGCTTATCCCTGGAATTTCGCCTGCCATTGTCATTCCGTTTGAGTCCGTTTTCTATGCTGTATTTATCTTAGCTCTATTTATTTAGTTTTTATTTTATTTATTTGTTGCCACAACAATGGCTGTCGCTTTCTTATTTATTCGCTGGCTTATTCTATGCTTTATATAGTTTTTATTGTTGTCTTTTAGTTAGTTGGTTTTATTGCAGTTGGCGTTAAATTGCATGTCGTATGTGTCCAACTCGTTGACCATTGATTGATGGCAGTCGGCAGCTGCCGGCGCTAGAGATGAGCGCGTCTAGGCACGAAATTCGACACGAAAAATAACCAAAGCCGAAACACGGTCAGCTCTTGCTTGAAGCTGAACGACAAACCAAACCATGCAATAAACACTTAAATAAAAATATACTAAAATACAATTTATGGGCAATCAATTATTTCAAAAATTCGTTTAATTTTGTATTTGTATTTATTTCGATTTCTAAATTTATATTTATTTATAATCTAACTTATCTATTGTTTCCCTGCTTATTGCTTGGTTCCATTTCAGCTTTATTTTGTCATTTAAAAATGCATTGAAAATATTAAAATTGCTGGAAAATATTGAAAGAGCTTATTTACTACGACTACACCTTAAATATATATATATATATCTTGTTACAAACTTTTCAATTTCAGCTGATTTGTAATATAAATGAAATAATTAGAGCTGTACCGAGTTTCAGCTCGGCACCAGATCGAGTCTCATAAATGGAAAATAGTTCTAATTATTCACAAGGTAAAGGGACCAAATTTTTGTTGCTTACACAAAAAACTTGTTTAAAATTTTTAATACATTTTTATAGTTTATGCAACATTTTGCTCATATGAAATGCTATGATTTTAGCTTTTTAGCCATTTTGTTGCTTCGCGTTAAAATTTAATACAAAAATAACATTAAATGAGATAAAATACTTTAATAATATAATATATAAAATTTGACATACAGCCTTGATAAAAAAATATTGCAGAACTTACTTTAAAAAACATTGAAAATAATCAAATAAAAGGCAGACTTAAAAACTCACACGATTCCATAAAATGCGTCAAAGTGTAAATATTAAAAGTATATACATACATATATGAAAATACTGTAAAAAATAAAAGAGAATTGAAAAAATG
Source organism: Drosophila littoralis (assembly GCA_018903485.1). NCBI lineage: Eukaryota > Metazoa > Arthropoda > Insecta > Diptera > Drosophilidae > Drosophila > Drosophila littoralis. The sequence continues at coordinate 4,538,206 of JAEIGF010000297.1, read as the reverse complement.
TGTTTAAAAATATTTAAAAAAATTAAACATTTAATTAACAATTCGTGTAATAGAGATTAGAAAATATTTATATAACTTTATATGGCAATTGAAAACAAATTTGTATTATTTTCCTTTGCTTGTTTCGTATTTGTTTTATATTTTTATAAATGTGTTGCGCTAAGAACAAAAACAAAGATATAAGAACTAAGCAAAATTGCAAAATATATAAAAATGGGTACAATAATTTACATTTAAAGAAGTAGAAAAGGTCCAGATAAGGAAATGAAAAAGATGTGAAACGAAATGAAATGAAAGGTTCAACAATTTGCTCATAGATCCAATTGCCATGTGGTTGACTAGTTTTCTTTCTCTTTGTGACGTGAAGAAGTTAACTTAAAAATTAAAACTACATTTAAGCCTAGCTCTAAAAGCATATAAAAATAAACAATAACAATAAATTACACCAATTAAATGTAAACGCACTTCAATTAAAACTTAGCTTAGTGTCAATTGTCTTTCAATTATTTTTGGTCGATCGTAGCAAAAACTGCACAATAATCAATTATATAATAAGGTAAATACATACTAACAGTATACATACGCATAGTTTTAAATGCACTAACAACAATTTATCATTTACAACAAATTCGGGTGTAATTAGAAATCTAATTTTGTGTATTTAAGCAACAAGAAGTTCGATTGAATGCATTTCCCGATGCGTGCGAACCAAACGATCCTAATGTCAATTTCAAGTTAAACTTAACTGTAGTTGTGTAATTATGTACTCCATATATATATATATATATATATATAAATACTATATATGTATATGTATACAAATAACAAAAATAAAGTACAGTTAATATTTAAGCCAAAAACAATTCAAAGTCGATGTGCAAAAAGAGTTACTTTAGCCACAAACAAAGGTACTTTATGTAGTAGTTGCAAAACATAAAAACAAAAAAAAACTTTGTCGTAAATTGCTGCGAAATCATTTCCAGAACGCACACATATACACTCTCACACACACGCACACACACACACACACACACGCACAGTCACTCACTTCCGCTTTGGCAAGCCGAACTCAATTTACATTTGTATAAAAAAAGAAGTAATTTAACAAAACGATTCGAAAAGCGTGATGTAGTTTTTTTTGGTCACCAAGTCAAATGTGATTTTGCTATATATATATATATAAAGAAAAATATTTAAAGATTTATATACATACAACACATATGCACTTTACTATGTACAATTTACTTGACTCTTGTTTGTGTGTGTTGTTATTTTTGTTTTTCAAAGCGAACATTATGGAATAAATGTTTATTGTAGCATACTCTTAGGCTAATTCCATGTTCTGAATTTCAAATTCATATCCATTTCACGTAAATATATATAGCATACTTTTCGGATATGCTCAAGCTCTAACGAAACATTACTATACAATGTCGCTTAAATTTGGTCGCAATTAGTGAGAAATTGAAATTCAGAACACAGTTCTTTGACTTGATTTTGATCAGTTCATTAGCTCTATAAATTTAGTTTCATTTCATTTATTTTTTGTTTGTTTTTTATTTCACTGACTAAATGTATAAATGGAGTCCAAATAAAAGCCACCGCCTCTATATCTAAAAAAAACAAAAAATATAGAAAAATACAAAAAAAAAAGTAAATTAGAGAAAATTGTGAACAAATTGTGTCTATGCTAAAATAAATGTAACTATAAAAAGAACAACAAGAAGAAAAACAAGAACATTTAACATTAAAGACAGTTCGATAAACGTACAGTTCGAGTACCCGGCATGTACTCGTGCTTGTAACTAAAAGATACTTATATACAGCATATACACATTATACATAATAACTATAAAATACTATATATACTATATAGAGAATATACACATATGTACTTATACGGGATAATCTTATATATATACATATGCAAAAATCCTTTTTGGACAAATTTTTCGATGTTGCTAATACAGTGAACACACACAACAAACGACAAGTAACTAACCACAACAAAATATATAAATAAACTGTGTAACAAAACTTTGTAAGTAGACGATTTGTAAGTGTTTGTGGTGCAACCTGGTCGAGTATAAAAGTAAAAAAAAAAAAACAAACAAACAAACAAAATGAACAACTTTAAGAGAATATTTAAAAAACCATGCAAAACTGTCTCAAGCAATAGGCTAACAGCTGCTTCAATCGTATTACCAAGGAAGTTTTTGGCACAAATCTTGATTAAAAAAAATTGCCAACTGATCCAGCTGATTATTTGGGACGTTAAGTGTGTACATTTTGAGCAAGTCTTGCATTTGATGCCTGAGAATTCATAGTTAATTTCAAGCTAACCAAACAGCACTCAAGCATTCAAGTATCTCATAGATGTATCTATAACTTTGTATCTATCATGTTTTAGAACTACCCACCAGCTGCTCTTCCAACAAGATGCAAAGAAATAACAAAACAAACCAGACAAACAAACTATACAAGTCCTTTTCCAATGCAAATTGATATGCATACATATTTAATGCTACCTTATGTAGGGTATATCAATATTTAAAGACATGTTTGCTATCACCTACAAGAGATGCTCTTCTCAACGCTGACTGCAGAAATACCACCATATTTAAATTAAACTAAATGAAAAGTAAAACTTAAACTTAAACTAAAACTAAAACTTAAAGAAATCTTGAGTATATTTTAAAGCGTAACAACTGTCTCTGTGGCATATACAACATACTTTGGCGTCTGTAGGACTCCAAGGCGAGGCTCATGTATGCAAAAAACAAAAAGTACATCAAGTAAATACAATTTAATAGCATTAATTAAACTAATAATAATAATAATATACATACATCAAATATATTTTATTAGTAGCAAAATTTAACGGTAACGACTACATACAATACAAGCTAAAGTGAATATAATAAAAGATAAATATAATACAAATACGAAAAATATATAAAATAAATAAATGTTATATAGCTGTTAAGTGTGTATTGAAAAGCATCACAGAAATTTAAAAATGAAAACACAAAAAAAAACACAAAAAAAGGCAACTCAACCAACAAAAAGTTGTTAAGTTTTTCCGCTTTAAGTGTCAAATTAGCTAAATATTGTAATTATAATATTAAACAAATAAATAAAATACAAATAATTGCTTGATAAAGACAACTCTTTAACGACAAGAAACAATTTTTAACTGTTAGCGCAAATTTTAATTGTAAAGAAAAATAAAAAAAACAAAAGTAACAACAAAAACAAAATAACACTCAATTTAGTTAAGCGCATTGCGACATTTGTTAACAAAATTATGAGATTTTATTTAATTTTTAATGAAAACCAAAAACTAAATACATAAACATAAAATTGAAATGCCAAAAAAAAATACATAAGCAAACACAAGCAAGGTAAACGTTTACTTCGAGGCCCAAAAAATGTTGTCTAATCTTTAAAAAAAAAAAAAGAAACAAAACAAAAAAAAAAACAAACAATTATAAAATCTACAGGCAACAGTTAGGAAAACTCAACAATAAACGTTAGCAAAAGCAAAGCCGAGGAAAACCCCCCAAGAAAAGATAAATATAAAATGTTCATACATCACACGTAATCGTATTCGTGCTCGTAATATCGTATGTGCGAAGAATAACCAAAAACCAGAACATTTAAATACTGCAAACAATAATAACAATTACCAGAGTAATATGACAGCATTGTAAGCCGTGGCAAGTTATAAAAGCAAACTTTATGCATACAAAAGAAAACATATTGTAAAAGCAAACCGAAATGCGAATAAATAACAATTAAAATTAAATATTAAATTAAAATTGAAAACTTTTATTTGCCTTGGGTGGTTGCCGACACGCTGGCTCAACTTCGCCTTCTCTTCCAGAGTTCCCAAATGTTGCATGTTGCAGGTGTTGCACAATCTGTGCTGCTGACAGCAACACGCTGTGGTAAGTTTTGCTTTTTCAGGTGGCACGTTTATGATGGATATCCGAATAAATTTGGACTCGAAATTTTCATTGACAAGCGGTAGCCAAAGGCTTGCAGAGCATCCAAATATAAAATACCTGTGCATATTATTATTATTCCGAAATCGACATTCTAGGAAATCACACTGCATGCGGTTTGAGCCACGCCCAGGTTTTAACAATATTAAACATCGAATATCTCGAATATATATGATTCGATTTTGGTATAATATGCCATCGCATGCCATCCAAAAACTCGCATTCCAAGACTTGACCCAATCTGACTTAAATGGCAAGGGCCCTGGGGACAAGCTTTTTTTTTTTTGCAATAGATGGCGTTTACTAATTTAACTAATTACGGTCCGATTGTCGGGTGGTAAGCCTTTTCAGACTCGTACGGATTCGAGCTATCGATTGGCATTAAAAAATGGGCACATCACAATTTTGACTTACAATGGGTTGGAGCTCAATTCAAAAAAATGTTGAATGCTGACAGAAGAAGGACAGTTCTGTATCATATTCTTGCGCATTTTACAAGATCTTGGGTATTTAGGCTCTCCAGAATAAAGGTCATTTAGGAACCATCGGTTCGGATCATTTGTTCACCCAGAAGCGTGTCGTATTTTTTTGTAATTATTTAAATTTAAGTTTATTATTTTTTTCAGTTCAATGATTTGCTTTATTTTACAAAATCATTTTGTTGCCTTCTATTTTAATTGACAGTTTGGCTGCAACAACAAAACGACAGAAAGAAAAAAATGAAACCTCAATTAATATTACTCAATGTCAAAATATGACACTTAACAACGCACAGATTGCAAATTCGTAATAAATAAAAATATAAGTAAAGAGGAAAATTGCGACTACATTGAAAAGTTGAGACTAGCTTTTTAAATTGCATTATCTGTTGCCTGATATGGAATACTAGACAATTAAGCGCTGAACTTCGCATAGTTGCCAGTCGTAAATGCGGGGTCGAGGGGGAAGGGTCAGTTAGTAGCAGCAGCAAATGACTTCATTAGTTTAATTACAAACATTTTTGTAGTGCAGCCAAAAAGTTGCACTTAAATGAGCGGGCAGCGCGTTGCTGCAGCAACCGAACAGCCGAGAAATCATGCCGAAAAAGAAAATAATTAAAAAAAGGAAAACCCCCGAAAAAAGTTGAGTTCAAGTCAGTTAGCAAACGTTTCTTGACTGCCTGCGAACAACAATTGTTGCTTGGCCAAAAGAGATAATGAGGCAAAAGGCAAAAGCTGGCAAAATGGCGTGAAAACACAGCCACGTTTTCCTGCTTCTCTTATTTTTTTTCCACATTTTTCGCTGCTGCATAAAATGGCTAAATTATGCAGCAAGAAAAGGCAACCGGAGAAGAAATCTTTGCCAGCTGCCAAAAAAATGCCAGCCGCTTAAACGAGCAGCTGCCAAAGCCTTAACAACTTTCCAACTGCTTATAATAATAAAGTTAAGCAGCAGCTCGTACGCTGCCTTTGGTTATGTAATTAAGAGTTGAGAATGGAGGAGGGTTTGTTTTTTTGAAATATATTTCATGCAGTAAGCAGTCTATAAATAATTATAGTATACATTCGCATTAAAAACATAAAATTTGCATAAAGATATACGTACATCTCATTATAATTAATCAATTATTTTTAAATTTATATATTATGTATTGTATATTAATTTTTATTTATTAATTTTAGTTTTGTTTTTTATTTACTTAATTTATTTTATTTATTTTACTGTTTTAATTTAATTTATTTTAGTTATCCTATTTGTTTACTTATTTTTTATTCTCATATACTTATTATTCTCATCATATTAAATAAATATTTAATTGTACTCAGATGTGTTTTCCATTGTTTATTTCAGCTTGTTTTAAGTATACAATTTCGGTTTATATTATGCTAATTAATCATAATATTATGATTTAGGTAAATAAAATATAATTAAACGACAGAATATTCTTTGAATCAATTTGACAATTTATTACATTATATATGTATGTGCATTTTTCTCCCATTTATTTATAATTATGTCACGCTTAACATTCATTGACCTCCAATGGGAAACTCGATCTTCTTGCATTTGCCTCTTATGAGCACACTTCCTGACATCCTCTGGCAGCGTAAGCGTAACCTTTCTCTCATTTTGATTACATATTAACTTCATCCAAGCATATTGAAAGTTTAGATTCCCTGCTATATGCCATACATAATTCCACAACGTCATTTCTAGCCCTTTCAACGTCTGGCCCCACACACTTCGCATCGAATAACATTATTATTGCTTTTCTCTTTCGCACATTTTCCTTGGCACACAAACTTTTACCATAATGGCATATCGGCTACGTTGCCGCCACATTTCGCCACAACCAGCCCCACCAGCCCCGGCAGCCCCGGCAGCCCCGCCAGCAACCACTTGCCACCTATCCGAGCTCAACGGGGCCCATTAAAGAATGCATCAAAAAAGCGGAAATTGCCTTTTTTCCAAAGCCTTTCCAAGCTGCAAGTTTGTCGGTTTCATATTGAAAATTAGCTGCGCTCAGATATTAATGTGCAAATTGCATTTGCCAGTGATGCGCATCCACCAGGTGAAAGAAAAATAATAAAAAATTATGTTGCACATGCGAAGCTGAAAAGTCTTTAAGCTATTACCTTGCTGGCAAAAACTAAGTTTCAATGGTAAAATAATTATTTTTCATTAATATTACAGGTGTGCTAAGAGGGCACACATACACACACACACACACGCCCATTAGTTACACCTGTTGTCCATTCGCATAGCCCGCAAAACTGACAAAAATCCAAAATAAACTTGGTCAGGGGAAAAAATGGAAAAAAACACTCTGGTGCGAGAAAATTAGAAAATACATTTTTCAGCATTAAAAATTGTTCGACGTGCGGAGATTGCGGTAATTTCGCTTAACAGTTAGTTGCTGCCACACACACACACACACACACACACACACCATCGCACACACACGCCGCGACCAGCGGTTGGCAATGTTTCGACACATGCTGCGGTGCCAGTCAAACACACCTGCTCGCTAGTTGGGCGGCTGGGCGGTAGGGCGGTTGGGCGGTGGTCTCTGGGGGCGGTAAGCGTGTGGGCGGCGCTAAATGTCGAGAGTGCAGCCCAACTGTCGGATGGAGGGCATGAGCACATAAGGACACAGCACGGAGGCCAGCAGCTGGCACTTGACATGAGCAACGGGCAGCGAAACAACTCGAGGGCCTTCGTTCAACTACTTTTGCACACTCGCAACATTTTGCTTCCGTTACGAAATGGCAAAAGCACACACAACACACACACACCACACACCCCACACACCCCACACACACAGCAACACATTTACACACGATACATTTAGACTTGGAGCTGGCAAAAAAAAAGTGTAACTAAAACAATTTAAAATAAGATACTTCATGCAAACAAAAAACACAAAAATAAAGCAGATAGAGATATATAAAAAAAATGTGTATGGAGCTGGCAAATTTATAACTCAATTTTGAGTCCGTTAGACTGGGTGGATATTATACTAGAACAGTTAGTTTATAGCTGTGAGATTTATAAAATGTGTTCAGAGCTGGAAATATGTTAAGAGAAACTAACAGCAAAGTTTGGAGAAAAACTCAAAGTTACATTAAGTATATTTCACATGAATTACACATACATTTTACATTTTTCCTGCGGAATTAGATCGCTTTTTTTACCGGCGAAATGATGACGTTTGAAAACGAAATAAGCCACGCCGGCGAGATCATGGCGAGATTATGTCGTTTTAAAGCGACATAACTCCAACGAGATCTAAAAACAAACGACATAATTCCACGCGGAGATACATGCATGGAGACTCATGCAAAATAATTTCGTTCTCCTTAAATAAATTAAGTTTCTTTTAACTATTTTTATGAATGTCTGTGTGTATGCATGTGTATGCATGTACATGTGCATGCATGTGTAATCAAAGAAATGTTCTATATTTTAGATCCATGCGTAACATTTCTCGCTCGACAAAAGCATTTTAATTCAAGCAAACAAACTTGCTTACTGTATGTTAACAAGGCTATAAGCTCGAAAATTTTATTTGTCATTCCATGACTTTTCAGGCATAAGACACTCCGTACACTCCGTACACTGTGCTGCAGAGCAGCATTTGAGAAAGAAAGATAGTATATATAAAAGGCGAATGCGGCTCAACAAGCTGGCTTAATGTGTTTTAGCGCTTGCGGCGCACACATTAAAAACCACCAACAAAAAAGAAAAAAAAAGAAAAAGAAAATGCTGAAGCGCTGTCTTATGCCTAAGCAGATGCCTTTTTCCTGAAACACATGTCCCATCCTCCAATCGCCCCACACCAAGTGTAGCTTCAGGTGTTGGCCAGCTGCTATAGTTCGCACGATACTTGAGCCCAACTATGTGTGTGTGTGTGTGTGTGTGTGTGTGGAAAATGTGTCAACAATTGCGAATTGAATTGACTTACAGTAATGCGCATTACAATTACGTAAGCATCAAATCGCCATATTTGACAAATCATCCAGCAAACAAAAGCCGAGCCACAAAAGCAAAGGCTGTCAATATGGCATTAGGGCCAATCTCAAGCGAAAAACCCTTAGCCAGCATCAATCATAAATATTTTAAGCTGCCAGCCGGCAACAATATGAATGACTTTGTATCTATCTGCTGTGTGTGTGTGTGTGTGTGTGTGTATTGGGAGTGTATTGTGTGTGTGCGCTCTGTGTGGCTAATTGCATTTGCTGGCCGAAAAACCAAGACGTAACTCGATAAGCTATGCCATGCTTATGGCGATGTCTGCTGGCATTTGGCTCAATTATGAAATTTCACAGCAATTAAAACCTAATGAAGAATGCAACGCACGACCTTTCAACGCATAGTCGATGTCGACAGCAAGGCCAGCAAACGTTTAGAAACTTAAAGCCCGCAACCTTAACTCATTAAGGCAGCGCGCTGAAAAGTAGGCAACACAAAATGTACGCCGCAAATGCCTGTGCGTGCTGTGCGTTGCACGTTGCGTATGCGTGATTTTTAATTGCTATTGCAACGGCCACACAGCCATACGGTACAATAATGACACTTTAAGCCTGGGCCAGCGCGCTTAAAGCCGCTGAGCCCCTCCGGCGCGCCGCCATCGCATGTCCTGCAACGATTTGTCCAATTATATGGACCTTTCCGCATAAATACGGCTAAATAGCGAATATGACTGATTTGCACTTGAGATAAAAGCAAAAGGGGTTTTCGGTTTTTATGTGTCAATAAACATGTACACTAAACAGCGCGTGGATTTTTTTTTACACAGGCGCGCTGCAAGCTGGCGCCCTAAAAGGGCCCGCATATAGAAAGTTATATATTGCGAATTTTAAAGGCTACACAAAATAGTTTTAATCTTTGTCCGTTCGTTAAATATTCTGTCTTACGTCTAGTCGGGGTTCAAACAGTATACGGGGGATCGAATCCCAAACTTTGGGAAATTTAACATTAACTTTATTATTTTGCTGCCAATTTGTCGAGCTGTTCTAAAAAATCTCCATAATATGCGCCCTTTAATTAAACCTCTGAAAGGCTGTTTCGCTCCTGCGTCTTCGTTGCTGTCATCCAATGTAAACAATTTGATTGCCAATAAAATGCTCGTTGCTGGTTGCGCATTTGTCGAAAATGTCAAACTTGTTGACGTTGGAATGCAATAATCAAAGCCAACACTCGGACTTTAGGCCAATGCCTAACCACAAGTGGACCACACGCAAGGCAGCACGGATTGTGCCTTGGCCTGAGCCCAAGCCTTCAGCTTTCAGTTGCGAATCGACAATCGTTCCATAAAAATGGACAAACTGGCAGCTGAGCTCATACTGCGCCCAGCGTCAGCGGAAACGGTGGACCCGACGCCGACGGCAACGGCGGATGCCGTGAATGCGACAATTGTGAAACATTTGCAAGCGATTAACAATAAATTTGTAATCAACATTGTGCAACACATCGATAATGTCTACCATTTTCACAATCTCATCTTTTACATATCCGAGAAACTGAATCTGAACAGTGCCGGAGGCACAGATTTCTTCAATCGATTCTGGCTGAGATTCCCGCTAGTGCCGCGCATAATTGTGAGAAACAACAACAGCTCGGCCAATTCGAATACGTCGATAAGAAGTCTCATAAGCACGCCTTCTCTGGTCATGATCTTCACAACGCATCACACGGATCCCATTATGGAGGTGGCCTCGCAGGGACTGAAGGGCATGCGCTGGCTGAAAACCATATTTGTGCTCTTTCCGTATCTGAGCAGCAGCGAATATCACGAGAATTTCGATACCTTCACCCAGTTCTCCAACATATTCCAGGATGTGCTGCACTGGGCCTGGGCCAAGCAGTTCATCAACACATTTCTGCTAACCATCAACGACAATGTGTACCAACTGGATCCGTATCCAAAACTTAGCATTTTGAACAAAACCCAACACTGGCGCACTTGGGACTTCTACAGGCAGTACAACAACAATATGATGGGCTATACGCTGAGCACGCCCATTTTTTATGATATGCCACGAGTTTTCAGAGGCGCCGACCAGAAGACTGTCTACGGCACTAGTGCCAAGTTATTTCAGGGCTTTCTGCAGTTTGTGAATGCCACAATGCTGGACACTAGCGCCAATCTGACCATAAAGAGTTTCGATTTGCCCAATCTATTGGAGCTGGTGGCACAGGGCGTCTACGAGACGCTAATACACTCCTATACGGATCTTGCGGGCAACTATTCGGTGAGCTTCAGCTATCCCATTGGCATTAATGACTGGTGCCTTATGGTGCCCTATCGCAACGACTCGCTGCAGGAGCTCTATGTGCGCGAGGCACTCCAGGACAATATCTGGCTGCTGTTGATTCTGACCATGCTCTACATGAGCTTCGCCATTTGGTTATGCACGCCGCAGCGGCCGCGTGATCTGAGCGCCGCTCTGCTGCAGTGCATCTGCAGCCTGACAAACAGTCCGCCAATATTTATCCTTCGATCGGCTGCGCGCCGCATGCGCTATTTGTACGTGGTGCTCAGCATCATGGGCTTGGTCGCCTCCAACATGTATATCAGCAAGATGGCCAGCTATTTTACCTCGGCGCCGCCACAGCGACAGCTGAATACTGTGCAGGACATCATTGATGCCAATCTGAGGATATTGGTGCAAGAATTCGAATACAATGCACTTAGTAGCCGATTGGAAACGTTTCCGACCCGTTTCCTGAAGCAAGCGCATATCGCTGATGCGAATTTCATTCAGCAGCATCGCGACCTGCTTAACGCCACCTTTGGCTATTTTGTGTCCAGCGATCGTTGGGACACAATTGTCATGCTGCAGAAGCATCTGCGTGTACCCGTCTTTCGACTGACGCAGATCTGTACGGGTCCCTTCTATCATGTCTTTCCCATGCATCTGGACTCGCACCTGCGCTCGCCGTTTCAGAATTTTATTCTGATCTCTCAGGAATCTGGCCTGGGCCTTCACTGGAAATGGGAGGCCTTCTGGGAGGCTTTGTATATGGGCGTCATACGGCTGATCATTGTGCACGAGCAGCCGCAGCCGCTCAGCATGAGTTTCTTTTCCAGCATGATGCGCACCTGGTGCATAGGCCTGGTGCTCGCCGGACTCGTCTTTGTGCTCGAGATGAAGTGGCATCAGCTTGTGCTTAAAGAATACTGCCTAAAGCTGTGGAACAGACTGTGCAGGATCTTAAGAAGGCGCAGAAGCATTAGAAGAAAATAAATGTTAAATTCTATTATTAAATATTTAGTTATATAAATACAACAATTTTATTAAGATTTAACTCTTGACGTCTCATCTTTTTATATGGGTAATTAAATATCATTTTAAAGCTTATGAGATTCACATTTTATTTAAAAAGCTTGAACGGGCAAAAAGATTATTAATATTTAGGATTTAGTCATTGTTTTATTTATTTTGGCCAAAATTATTTTCAGTTTAATCAAATTTCAATTTATAGTTTACGCCTGACATAAATTTATTTTTAGTTTAACGGCTAATTTAAAACGACTTTATTTGAGGTCAATATCAAATCTATTGATGACACAAATTGACCTGTTTGGGCGCGAATGAGTGCAAATTCATTTGAGTTAATTAATATTTGTAACTCATCCCTGCTCGGGCGCCCACTTTGAGGTTATGGTCAATTTAAAGCCTCACCTAGTCCGTGTTTGAGCGCCAAATGCGTGCCGCAAACACTTCGAAAGCAAAAACGATAATTGCAATCGCGGACATGACCAAAAGTAATATGAATGCTATGGCCAAATGCTGTAGACCCGCCGATGTGTAGACCTTGGTCTCCTGCAGGCGTTGCACAAGGCCCGCATGAAGTGCAGACTCGAAGCTGAGCCGGGCGTAGTAGTAAAGCAGTCCCGAGGAATGCACGCGGAACGTATAGTACTCCAGATCGCGCCACAGCGACGAGTCCTTCTGCATGGGATAGGCCAGGTGATAGGAGCCAAAACAAATGTCGCTGAACTTGAACTGGCGCTGCTTCAGATGCCGCTGCTGCTCATCCAAAAACTGCCAGCTATCCTCAGTGACAAAGTAGGCAAAGGAGCTATTAAAGCTAAGCTGATGCCGGGCAAAGACGCCGCTGTCCACAGGTCGCAGCAGCTGCCTAAACTCCGCCGGCAGCTCCGTGTGCAGCTGCAAGAGAAAGTCGAGCTCATAGTCAATGATCATGACGGGCAGCTGGGCGCGCAGTAAATCCTCCATGCTGTTGAGTTGTGCGTGGAACAGATTCACAGTCAAAATGCTGCCCAACGTGGATGTGTAGTTGGCCGATAAAAAGAAGCCATGAAAAAATACAGCAAAAAGTAGCAGAAGACGCAAAAACGTCGGCTGAATAAGCTGCCGTCCAGTGGCTATGTTGATGATGTAGCAAAAGGAGTTAAGCAGAGCGGCCGTGGGTCCAGTTGCCGCATGGGCCGCACCCAACCACAGCCAAAGCAGCTCCAGCAGGCTGAGCGTGAGGAAAGCGCCGAGCACGAAAAACCACACGGTCCAGTCGAAGGGCTGCAGCGGATAGAAGTAGGTGGAGACGCTGTTGTAGAGCGGCACCATCAGGCACCAGCGCACCACCAGCAGTGGATAGCTCTTCTCCAGCTCATCGTCCGGCATGAACAGGGCATACGCATGGGCAGAGAACTGAACCTTGCGCTGGCGCACCAGCTGCAGGGTCTGCTTCATGTTGACCGCACGTCCGCCAAGCTCATCCGGCGGCAGTGGCCACTCCCGGAAACTGCCGTTCAGATGCTTCACAAAGGTGTCGATGATGCGGTATGTGCTGCCCTCGTACCGATCGCCAACTCTGAACAGATGCGGCGCATCCTCACGCATGGGCGTGGCAAAACGATATCCGCCCACATCGTGCGCGGCGCTGAGCACCTGTTTGGCTCGTTGCCGCATGAAGCTCATTAGATCTGTGCGATTCTCGAACTGCAGAACGGGATACTGATTTGTGCCAAAGAGCTGATTAATGCCAGCCGCTGACTCGAAATACAGGAGAGAGTTCTCAAACTGTTTGTCGCTGAGGAAGCGGCATATCTCATACACCGTCTCCATATCGTCCACCTTGGGCATTATCATGAACACCGAGAGATAATAGTGTTTGCCCAGCAGCACCTTATCCGCCACCTGCAAAATGGGATCCTCGGAGCCGGTGGTGAAGACGACGCTCACCTGATTGCGCCTCACAGCCGAGAGACTCATTCGCATATCCGAGTTATTGAAAATAACTATTTGAGTTAAGCCAAAGGCCTCGTGTAGTATGCGTATGAACTTGTCCACATTCTCCATGTGCTCGCTATTCAGCTGAGGACTAACGAACCACACCAAATCCTGAAACTGACCCATTTTGTTAAAGCCCGCTAGCATTGTGCTAATGTACCTCAGATTCCAGGCACAAGCCCATTGCAAGAGGCACAGCACAAATATATACGGCGTATACATGTGACAATGCTCCAAGACGTATGCGCAATGTCCACGTTTTGTCGGGGATCGCAACCTTTTAAATGTCTCAGACTATTTCTCCAGGGATTACATGGATGTGCTGAGCATCAATTACATACCAATTATAACAATATTTAAGCCCTATTTTAACTTGATTTCCGATTTATATCATACATTACTAAAACAATTAGCATACTAATTAAGAACAAAGGGACAAATGTAGGCCTTGTTACAGGGACTCCCCTATGTAAATGTTTGGCAATTCCCATTAAGCTAGTTTGCTGGTGATATGAAAGAGCACGACCAATAAATACCCTGTAATTTGACTGGTATTAAACAAATAGTATACTTATACAAATAGTATAAGTATTCAATTTAAAACTCTTTATAGATTCTGTAGTTTCTACGCATTGTTCTCCAGCGGCTCCACAAATGTTCCATGCAATAAACGACAGCGCTTATGGGCAGGCCACAGATCAGAACAATCCAGGCGGTGCTAAAGAACTCCAAGTTCAGCGGCTCCACGGGATAGGTGTCCAGAAAGACCTGAGCAAAACGCGCACGTACTGCATATATGAAGGCCATATTCTCCCAGTAATCCCACAGGCCCGCCTGCTGCACATGCATAAGGAAACGATCTAAGCGGTCGGCGAATTGTGCATTCTTTTGTATCGGAAACGCATTGAAGAGCCCACCAAAGCAGACCTGAGACATGTGAAAGTATGGCTGGATCAGCACACGCTGCTGGCGATCCAAAAACTCCCACGCATCCTGTGTGACCACATAGGCGTACTTGCGCGGCGGTTTGACTAGCAGTTGCTGATAGTCCTGTCAAATGCGTGGCTCGAACTGGGGAACCAGCGATGAAATGTCCACCACAGGCAAAATGCGCAGCTCCTCCAGCAACGTATCCGGTATAATGATGCGCACCCGAGACTCTATTAAATCAGACCATGTATTAATAGGCCTCACGAAAACCGGCTTCATATCGAAGGAGGTCATGTGACTGATGTGATAATTGGATAATATAAAGCCTTGCAAGTAGAGCAGCGTGTAGAAGATCAGCATACGCACTGGAGGCTGACTTAGCTGCACCTGCATATTCATGTTCGGGCTGTACATGAGTATGGCCAGGGCATGCAGCAGATTCCGCGTATAGGAGCGGGTGACAGTCTCTCGACGATGTATGTAGCGCAGCAGCAGGGCCACATAGAATATGGACAAGAAGATGGTTGTCCAGACATAGCGACCCAGCGGCCAGACCATGTACATCCATTTGGGCAGCTCCGGTGCCAGCGGCACCATCACGCAGAATTTCATCACTTCGATGGGATAACTGTACTGCGTTATATTGGAGAAGGGATCCTCGGAAATGGATCTGATGCTCACACCGTGCACGGACATATTGTAATGACCCTCGGCTATCTGCTGCAGCATCAGTGACTTCTTTGGCAAATTCTCCACATGCTCCAGCTGCAGTTGATAGTGATACTTCTGCGCAAAACTCTCAATGGACCTCAAATAGGGTCCACAATATAGGGTCGTCCCTTTTTTGGTATCATTATAGATGAACGCGTGCGGTATTTCGGAGCTAAACGGCGAGTGAATGCTCTCCTCGGGCATTTTGCCAACCAACTGTTTAACCCTTTCGTGCTGCAAGTCATATTTATAGTAGATGTCCGCAACAAGCTGTAACTGGGCGCGCACCTGGCTCGTGTTCGTAATGCCAAGCAACTGCAAATTAGCGGAACTCAATGCCCAGTCACAGACAGAGACTGCAAAAAACCAAATAAAACAAAATCAACGGATCAATTGTGACCCTGAAAGTTGGCAGACTTGTTGGCGGCTCCAAATGAAAAGCACACACTGTGGGCAGAATTTGACCTTTCTGTGTATAAAATATATTTTAAATACTCGTTTCAGGATCTATTCTCTGGTCTCAGGATATATTAGAAGTAAGGACACAAAATTTGGTATGTGACCTCTTTTAGGAGTTGTATCCGACATAATAACATACTGATATAATAATGTCATTATAATAACGAGACATTTTGAATAAGTTTTGAATATATGGCTAATAAATTCGGAATAATATATAGAAGAAAGTGTCTTTATCAGTAAAAATCCAACTACTACTTGCTCAATTAAAATAAAAATATGCATACATTTTTGTCCTGATTGATTGACTGACTGACTGATGTTCAACGCACCCAATGAAAAATATGTATATATATATATGCCTGTGTGCATGTGTATGTCAGTATGTATGTATATGTGTGCATATGCATATGTATCTAATACCTATGACAGGCTCATTTAAGTTCCCAATGCGCTGCAAACTTTTTAACAATGAATTCTAAAATATTGCCCTACTATGCGATTCTCATGATTTTATGTACTGGATCCCTGCAAACAAAGTGTATCGGCAATGTACTCAACATATTTGTGCCAATAATCTCGATGTGCGTATTAAAATATCTCTCTCAAGTAATACGTGTCAATCAAACATTCGTTCGTATTTTACGTAAGTTTTTGCGTAAGTATATAATTGCATATATATAATTAAACGTTATTTTAAGAAATATATATGAAATATATATACATATCAAAATATGTATAATTTGTTGACATTTTTCGTTTATCTCAACCACTGTAAAGCAATTATCAAGAGCAGTTTTTTGTGGTTGCCCTTTAACCTCTTCTAAATGCATGTGTGAATCACAATTCTATACATTCAAGCCTCCAGTTAGTTGAGGGCAATGTGTGTGTTAGTTTTTTTTTCATGCTTGCTATCAAAAATTAATTTGTAAAAACGGGACTGAACTAACATACTTTATAGTCATACGGTCAATACTTGTAAATAGCCCAACGCTTTGCGCGATTATTGGAGCGCGAATATTCACACACGAATAGCATAAATACACACAAACGCACTTATATAAATATATACACACACGTGCAACAAAGAAATGCAGGATTTTTTCATATTTCAAAAGCAGGCCACAAAAATTGCAAAAAAAGGAAATAAATCCGTGCAAAAATTGTACCGCATGTTGTCTCTGTGTGGGTTTGTGTAGGTGTGTGTGCGCACGTGTGTTCTATCTATGTGTGTGTGTGTGTGTGTGTGTGTGTTCGTAATTTTTCAGTTTACATGTAAACACTTTACAGTTTTTTTATTTTAAGGGTTTTGCAGCACGTAACGCCAAAGTGGTGTTAAAAAAAAACTAAAAGCCCAGCCCAGTTTGACTCCACCCGCCGCTCACCGCCCCTTCCCCGCCCCCACTCCCCTGCGACACCCAGCAGCGTTGCATTTTTAAATGGCGCTCAATAAAAACAGAAAGTGCCGTTGAAATAATATTGTACTTATGGGTAATTACAAAATCATTAAATGCAAAAATTAAACAAAAACTGGATTCAACGGGATATATGCAGTGTATTTAAGTTGTCGGCAATTGAGACTTGTTTATGTGGAAATGTCTGGCATTACCGTTGCAGTTGCGATAACGGAACATTTTTGTTGCCTAGCAAGCTAGAAATTTCCTTTGAGTGGGAATACTTGTGGAAATGTAAGCCTTAACAATAATTATAATTTTTTAATATTCATTTTAATACTGCTTTAACAAAAATAACACATTTTCTTGCATATGAAAATGTAGGGTATTTCATCTTCGCCCAACGGGCGTTGTCCACACTCTCTTATGATTAATACATAAATAATATACATATTGATTACAAATATAAGCCAATATGTGGCATAATTCACATTTCAAAGCAGCTGCCATAATTCATATTTTACACGCGACTTATCAGGTTTATGCACGATTGGCATAACTGTCATTTCTTATCTCCCCAGGTAACGAATGCGATAAGGACTAGCCCACGAATTTATTTGATTTGTGTAACAATTACAGGCCAAATTATATGTTTAAGTGGAAGCAAATATGACTCATTTAATAGCCCCTTGGGAGTTATAAGCCGTCGCATACAAGTCAGCACCTCATTAAAGGCTCAGTTAATTTTGTATACCCGTCCCACTCAAGTGGCGTGGGTATATGAGTCCAATTTATGAATCTGCACACATTTTATGTATGTACAGATATTTTTCGCATTTAGTTCTAAAGCGATTTAAAATCATGAGCTTTTTGGATTAGACTTAAATGCCAAAATATAACAAAGCTCTCTGTTAAATTTGGGTGTGGGTATATCCTAGTCGACTTAAGTGCTTAGCCTGTTTACTAAAAAAAGGGACAAATCCAATTGAACACATAAAAGCAAGCGTATAACGATAAACACAAAGCCCTTGCTTTCATCTTTTTAATGGTGCTTAAATACAAATTTGAATGCTTTTATATTATGCCCCAATGTAAAAATAATCACTTTTAATGTGTGCTACATTTATTTCAATTAGCAAAGTGCATTTTTTACGTGCCAATTGTGATTAATTTATAAGGGAAATATGTATATGCATGTACATCTATTTTATTTTATATGTGTTTTTTAATACTTATGCTGGTATACAACCAGCTAAAAGTTATCAGCTATTATTTTTAAATGGGAATTTTAAAGGCTTAAGTCCATATCATCTTTGTTGACAGCTTGTATATATAGTATAACAAGTAGCTGCAATTCATGTTCATATACATGTATTACACATAAGAATTTATAAACAAAATTTTTATAAGCTCAAGGTATTTGTTATTTCTTTTAAAAGCAAATCTATTCATAGCCTAATAAGTATATAATTATATTTATATCCATATTTCATTGTCAAGTTATGCAAAAATTGTATCTCTCCTAAACTTATTCGAATTCAAACTCCCCCCACCACAGTTGGAAATTCCCCACAGTTGCCCACCACTCGAAAGCAGTTGGTTCTGCAATTGCACACAGCAAAAGCCGCAAAATGCTGCTGATAGCAAAATGAATTGAAATGCCAAGTCAAGCAACACGCCCTGCTGCCTGCCGCCCCAACCTTACCCGCAGCCCGCTTCACTTGTTTCCCTTGCCTCACTCCTCACCCTCGCGCTTTATCTCTCCTGCTCGAAATTTAAATTCATTCATAAACCAAAATCTTGTTTATTGGTTGTCGGTCTGTCGGTTGGTTGTTTGGTTGTTGGGTTCTGTCTTTCCCACTTGTTGGGTTGGGTGGGTTTCTCTCAGCTGCCTTTCACCGCTGATTTTATTTTTCGTTTTCGTTTTTATACTCTTGTTGTTATTGTTATTGCTGCAGCTGCTGTTGCTGTTATTGCCGTACTTGCTCCATAAACAAGTTGTTTGGAGCGCAAGAAATGTAGACAAACTGTAGCAAAAGCTTGACCAAGCATTGATATACATATACATATATATATTCAGTTGATATACGCTATTTTTTGCTATCGATTCAAGTGTCTTCAATAGCCGTGATCGTCTAGTGGTTAGGACCCCACGTTGTGGCCGTGGTAACCCAGGTTCGAATCCTGGTCACGGCAATGCTGCAATATGCATTGTCACGGAGAAGGCTTTACTTTTTTATTTTTTATTTATTATATCCCAAATAAACATTGAAGTTGACCAAATGAATAGGTTAAAATTATTAATTTTTTAAACGTTTTTCTTTTTTAAATTTTCCCTTAAAATTTGCAATATTTGAATTTTATTTATAAAATCGTTTTATTGTTGAAGATAGTATTTAAATGTTCTAAAAATAATAATATAATATTCCAAAAATAGCTGTAAGTAGATTCGAGCTCTGAAAATTCTTATGAATTCCCTTGACATAAGAAATCTGAAAAAAAATCTAGTCAAATAATTTTGTATAGCTATAAGCAAGAGTTAAAACTGCACGACTAGAGATACCCTGCAAATAACATAATAAAACAATCTTACGCTTAAGCTCAAGGCGATTGCGATTCTTCCAGCCGTAAGCCCCACATTATGAAAAATGTATTCTAAGGTAACATGGCTGTTTATTTCTCGTTCGTTATAAAATTTTCAGGGCATACAAATGACATTCAAAAGTGTATGTATACCAAAAGCAAGGCTATACGCTTAGTGTAAAAAAGGGTAGCCAAAAAGTAAGATTTATTTATTGTTGATCTGTAGTTATATCGCATATATAAATGTAAGTCGTATCGCTTTCGATGAAGTCGGATGAATATATATTTTATTGCTGACCTAGAATTTAGACTTTTGTGCTTTATGACCTCGGATATGTTTGTTCTCTCTTGTAGCCAATTTAAATGCGTGCAGGGTATAATTAGCTGAGCTTCATTAAGGCAGATAATTGCATAAGTTGGACGATTATGTGGTTATATAGCTGTCAAAGTGGACACACCATTGCACCATTGCGGCACTTGTCTGCAATTTGTCATCTCAAACGGAGATAAGTCCAATTAGCTGTACGATTAAATTCAATTAAATCAATTAGGAGCGCTTCACTATAAAGTGTGCCCGGGACCGGGTCCTGGGGCACAGTAAGCACTCTGCCATGGGACTAGCGGGGCTGCTGCTGCCGCTGCTCGCCGCTTGGCCCCAGCAGCAGCCGTGCGAGCCGCACAACTTCAGCTATATACAAAGCATTTTGGAGAGAGCCGCCGGGCAACAGCGTTGGACGAACACGCCCATCTTCCTGAGTCGCCATGTCCAGCAGGTACGAGTGAATCATCTTATCAATTGGCTGCACAGCAACCTGAGCAGCGCCAGCTACGTGTTCGACGGCACCCAGGAGCAGCCGGATACATATAATCCGCTGCGAAATCACATCAAGAACGATGCATTGAGCCTGCTCTTCTGCCACAGCAGCGAGGAGCTTATCTGGGGCCAGCTGGATGAGCGCCTGCGAAAACTGCGCCAGACTCGGCTCGTAGTGTGCCTGGCGGCACAGCGCGGCGAGCCGGCGTTGCGCGACATATTCGCCAAGCTGTGGAGTCTGCAGTTTATGCACGCCCTGGTGCTGCACCGGCAACGCGTCTATGCCTACACGCCGTATCCGACGCTGCGCTATTACCGGCTGCAGTCGGAGGAGGCGTCGCTCTTTCTAGCTCTGCCGCATGATTTCCGCAACTATGTGGTATCCACGCCGGCGGAGAATGATTTGCCGCGCGTGTTCCTGATGCGGGATCCGCGCACGGGCGCACAGCTTATTCGCGGCTTTGGCTATCGCATCCTGGCCGAGTTCCTGCGCAGACACAATGCCCGGCTGCATGTGAGCAATGCTGGCCAGGCCTTGCCCTTGGGCAGCAGCGTCAACATGAGCCGCATCACGCGGCTTATTGGCGAACAACAACTGGAGATCTCCATGCACCCCTATGTGGGCATCGATCGCAAGCTGGGCATACTCAGCTATCCGCTGCACATAGCCCAGAATTGCCTCATCATGCCCGTGCGCAACGAGATACCACGCTTTATGTATCTGCTGCGTCCATTTCACTGGAGCAGCTGGCTGCTGTTACTCTTGGCCGTCCTGTACATCACCCTAGCCCTATATTGGCTCAGTCCGGCGGTAAGTGGGCGTTTTGGATCGAGGGCCATGCACAGTCTGCTGGAGGCCATCTGTTGTTTCTGAGCACCCCGGGCCGCATTTATGCGCCCTCCGTTCGTTACTTTCTGGTGGCACTGCAGCTGTCTGTCTTGGGTTTCTTTGTGACCAACTGGTATGGCAATCAGTTGAGCAGCTTTCTGACGGCAACCCTGGTGGGCGAGCAGGTGAACACCTTTGAGCAGCTAATCGCACAGCAGCAGCGCATTTTGACCAAACATCATGAGGTGCCCATGCTGTTGCAGCAGGTGCCGCCGCATCTCGTCGAGCAGGTGGCACGTCTGGTCGTTAGCGCCGAGGCCGGCGAACAGGTGAGCGCTCTGCTCAGCTTTAATACCAGCTACTCGTATCCCTTCACCGTCGAGCGTTGGGAGTTCTTTGCCCTCCAACAGCAATACGCCATGAAGCCCATCTATCGCTTTTCCTCGGTCTGCCTGGGCGCGCCTGTTATTGGCTATCCCATGCGCAAGGATTCGCATCTGGAGTCGCCGCTGAAGCACTTCATAATGCGCATACAGAGCATCGGGCTCTTTCAGCATTGGGTCGTCTCCGACTTCAATGATGCCCTGAAGGCGGGCTACGTTCATCTCATCGACAATTCGTTCGGCTTTAAGGCCCTCGATCTGGACACCCTGCGCCTCGGCTGGTACGTTCTGCTCTGCGGCTGGCTGCTGGCCGCTGTGGTTTTCGCTTGCGAGCACCGCACCACCTGCCATTGACTTCCAGTTTAATTCAATTGTACGCAATTGACAGAAATACACAAACAGGCGTCACTTCAGCTCCAAGTCGAAGGATATTAAGACGCCGCCGTGTGGCAAGTGGGTGGAAGGAGGCAGGGACAGGAGGCACGGGGCAGGCGGCAGGCGGCAACAGCTGCCGTTGACATAAAAATGCAATAAAAAATGTCACGAAAGCTGGGGGAATCTTGAGTAATAGCACTTGCTCTCCTTCTTTTAAGCTGGCGAATTTCAAATGCACTTTAAACGAAATAAATAACTAAAACTATTCTAATTAGCTTTTAATTACCGTTTTTAACAACTAGCTCATTACCAATTAGTAAACACGTGCTAATTTAATTGGTAATTAGATTTTAATTCCATTTATGTAGCAAATTGCACGAAGCACGAAGTTTAGGGTTCCAGACCCCGAGAAGACTTATAAATATAATGGCATCTACCAGATATGGTTAGATACATATATCCAACGATTAAGATATGTTTGCTTTCGGATTCAAAAGTTTTAAGTTTCGCACCAAGCCTATTTTGAAACATATATGACTCGATTCAGCCTTTGGTTTGGTGGATTTTCTGGCAATTGGTTTAAGATTCGGCTAATAGTAACAGTAATATTAGAGTTTCCAGTTAGCACCGGCTCGGTCTTAAGATTCCGATTTGGAGTCCTAAGAATCGTAAAACGTGCCTGCACAAGCCAGCGCATATGCTTCTAGTTTTTCTTTTTTCAAAAGGGAGAGAAAAATCGCTCAAAATCAATTCAATGTGACCAGCGCTGCGTGCAGTACAAATGGAATACGAAGGTGGAAATAGCGACAACAATACGTTGTCGTTCTTGTTGCTGTTGTTGTTGTTGTTGTTGCTGTTGTTGCTGTTGTCAAGGAGCTGCTTATTGGATTTGCGCTGTGAGAAGCTGTTGACAACCTTCGGCCGTTGGGGGGCGCTGCCGTCACAAGTGTTGAATTTTTGCTTTGCAATCGAAGGCAGCAGCGACTCGTCAACAATTTTAATTGCATGGCCCGCACAACAATCCACAACAATCCACCTAATTTAAAGCCATGTACATTTTTTTTTAATGAAATTGCATATTTTATGCAAATAAATGGGCTCCCCAAGCACACTCAAACACGTGTGACAATCATATTATGCAAGACAATACAAAATAATGGCCATTTCAATGCCGTTTCATTGAATATAAAATAAGAAATATAAATAATAACCTCAAAAGCGATGCTCAGCCGCTTTCCCTCTGTCCCTCTGTCCCTCTCTCACCTTCTCTTACCCTTTGTCACTGCGTGTGTGTGTGTGTGTGCATTCGCCTATACCTGTATGCGTGCATTTATATTCGTCTGTTGGTAAATATGCATATTGAATGGATATAAAGGATTTGCGTTTGTTTCGTGTTTCGTCTGGCTGTTTGGGCAATGCCGCCCTCCAGTCCCCCCCCTTACAGTTGACAAACCAACGCACCGGAAACACTATATACCGTTGTTCGCTTTTCATTGTTACATATTTTTGTTTAACACATTGGCAGCAACAGAGCCAGCGGAGAGCATGTCACTGCATGTTTTATGAACCATTCGGCTGCTAGTTATGCTCTTGGCGCTTCATCAAATACGCAATACATGAGACCCACAAACATTGGTTGTGATTTTCTGTAAAGCTTGTATTTACTTAAAGAGCTGAATTTAAAACGAAATATGAAAAATTGTCAAGCAAGCATAAATTTCAAACTCTTAGCCAAGACAAGAACCTGCGCTGCAAGCGCGCCAAGCCGGCAATGTTAGACAGCGCTCAAACTAGCCGTGTTAAACAACACTGTGAAAATCAAGCAGCAACAGCGCTGCAGTTAATTGCCTGGCTAAAAATATCCTACAGCCCTGTTAGCCGGTCGTGAGAATAAGCATTAGTTAACATTGCATTTTAATGATTATGTTAAGTAAATTAGTTTATAGAGTAGGAAATGTATGCGTTAATTATAATAAATATGCTTTATGGTCGCTGTATATACCCTTTCATAACAGGGTAAATATGGACAACGGAAATGTTACTTTAAAATAATTAAGCTCTAACAAGAAACACGCAAGACAGAGACGTTGAAGTAGTCAGTAAACTTGAACTGCACTTTAACAGCTTACAAAATTTATTAGTTACAATTTATGACTTGAATTTAGCTACAAATTATTTAATAGGCAGTAATAAATTAGGCAATGGCAACGTTTGTGTCTTTTGAATAGTTGTTTATGTACGTGCCTCGAGGTGTACCATTTGTGCAAAACGACAAAATAAATAAAAAACAATTACAAACTACACAATTAACAGATGTTAGCACGTACAAGACATTCACAATGAGATGACATTTGGTTAAATTCAAGCAGCTATTTCGATTTCTTGGACTCCAGTGGCTCCTGTTTAGCCGGCAGCCGTTCCACAGCCTGTTTGTACAGTTGATTCAGTCCAAATGTGGCGCGCACATTGTCGCTGGAGAAGAAGAACTTTTGCAGCTTGCCCTTGGCATCGCCGCAGGGCCGACGATCCACCTCCTTGCCCTGCTCGAACAGTATGACCGTGGGCAGCTGGCGGGAGAAGCTGCTGTCCGAAATGCGAAACTTTTGCCCAACATCCGGAAAGCGTCCAATATCGATTTTGCCAAATTTCAGCAGATCCGTATCGTATTCCGCCGACAGCTCAGCGAAGATCGGCGCAAAATTAACACAGCTCGGATTCCAAACGGTGTAGAAACAAATCAGCCAACTGATGCGCTTGTCACGCGCCAATTCCTCCTCGAAGACCTGGGCATTGCGGAAGTAGGTGATGTGCTCCGGGCCACGATACGAGGGCTCGGGCAGCAGCATGCCGACCAGCACGCATATCAGCAGAAAGCCCAATCCATAACGAAAATCCGCGTACGCCCAGAGTATCATATTGGCCACTTTTGTGTAGAGAAACGACGAGGTCAGATAGTTGATCATGGTGACGCTGCCCGTTTTGCGAGATCGTATCATGACCACAATGAGCAGAAAGAACAATATCTCTACCTCGCGACTGTCCATATCGCAGATCTCCTCCTGGTCGGCCTGCTGGAAAAGGCGCGTGCAAATCACCCTTGTCTTCTTTGCCAGCAGATACGATATGGCAAGCAGTATATTAACCCAATAGTAGGGCTTGGCGAGAACGCGCAGCTCCTTTTTCCACGACATGCTGTCGCAGTACGGCCTCCGTAAGTGTGTTTTTGTATCTGGGTCACCTTTTTAATTAACAACTTCCCGTGTTTTTCGTTTGTTGTTAGCTAATTTTGGCGACGAGCAATCGATAGACAACACCAGCTCGATAACCTCCACGAGCACTGTAAACACTTAACAGAATTGCGGCGAACTTAACAGATAAGTATGCGGTCCAGTGTTGGAAGTGCGCGCAAAAAGCAGCACACGTTAAATATTTAAATTTAAAATTAAAATCAAATTTGCGCAAAGTACTTCTGAACTTGACATCTAAATACAAAACACTGGTTAATATTTTTTGTTTGTTTTTGTTTGATTTGTTTATATATACTATGTGTTGTCGTTGTCAAAGGCCATTAATCTGATAGGCTCAGTTCTCATTTGACTCCGCTAGCCTTGCCCAATATAAAGTCCACATAATCTATTTATGAGTATGTATTTGTTTATATTGTTTGTATATGAAAAAAACACGCTGGTTTATAATCAGCTAAACGAATCATACTACGTGACTTCGGACGCTCGTGGCTAGACAAATCATTCAGTGTCAGTATTTTGGGCACCTCTTTTGCTCTTTTATTTTTATTATTGTTTAATTTTAGGTAAGAAAATAAAAAATGATTGCAAACGTGTGTTGTGACTGTAGCTGATTGCGGGCCGGGCGAAATGCATACATAAATGCCGAGCTCCATATATAGTAAACAAATCAAGCGTCACAGATGTCTATGATTTACGACATTTTATATAATTATCATTATAATGCTCTCAATAAAATGCAAATATAGCATTTACACACATTTGCCATTGCCTTTGAGCCTGGCAACAGCCAATCCAGCATTGAACAATGAAATCAATTTCAAATTGATTACGATGTACTAGAAATCGGATTACAGCATTTTTACAAAAACTCTTATGCAGCTCAATCAGCAATCAATCATTGAAAAGGTTGTAACATAATGGCTCTTAAGTGTGTCGTTTTAATTATAAATTAATTAAAGAATTGCTAATCGCAAATTAGTGCAAAATCTTGTGAATCAGTGTGATCAGACAAAGCGATCACAAGATTTTTATAATTTAGTATAGTTTGACGCATCGATCGATCAATCAGTCTGTATTTTCGTAAACACAACATATACACGTTACAGGCTTGACGTAAACAACTTTTCAATAAACGAAACAATAAACATTAGTAAGGTCAGTAATTGCATCAGCAGGTATATATGTGCACATATGAAACGATTTCCAACTTATATAAATATACAAAGCATTACGAAAAAATAGCTACAAATTCGGGTATACCTGACTGTTTAATACTTGTTCAGGCGCAGCTCAAAATATGCTAAAATAAATAAGAGATATTTGCTTATTTGTGTTTAGCCTAGTGAACGCAGGCAAACTTTTTTTGGTTTGGTCTATAAAGAAGCTCTTTAATAGTCCGCAACCCGAATTTGCCCATTCTAGCTCTTAAACTATGGAAGTTGTGGATTATCAAGTTTTTAGGGGCCTGGCGTGGGTGTGGACAAAACGTTGTAGGGTATTTTTGTAGCTACTCTAGCTTTAAGGCGGGCTGATATAGATGTATGCGATTTTCCCGCCAAAATGTAAAATCTAGACCATTCCGAATTTCATGCATTTACCAGAACAAGATGGGCCATGCACAAAACCAATATACTTCTTTCAATTGGCGAACGAGTATAAAAGAAGAGCCACTCTCTAGAATAGACTGTAACATCGAGGTAGCTGGAAGGCACAGCAAACCGGTAAAAACCGGCTTAGTTGTTGACTCGACATGAACCGCAAAGATAGTGCTGCCGTATAGCTGCGTTCATGGCCAACCAGAACTGGGCTAAGAGTCCCATTAATATACTTTGCCCAAGCACCTGACAATTTGATATACTTTCAATTGGTTTATCGGCCAGATTTGGTGCGATAATTGTTTGTTAGGCCAAACACAATTTTAATGACTGACAACAAATTTTTCGACGAATTGCGCAGTTTTCAAACAAATTAGATTAGAAAAGTTTTTAATCAGTTTCAGAACAATGTCGAATCCCATCAGCTGCTCAGCATACGACCCGAACACAGATCAAATGGGTTCAAATCCATCTAGTACTTGCACATACATACATATATTGAAAAACTACATCCAGCAAAAAGAAAAATCCAGCACGTTCACGTTGCATACACTCACACACGCACACACAGACACACTGACACACACACACACACACACACACCTACTCGAAAACAAAATGGCGCCCAAGCTGATCTCTGTCTCTCTCTTATCGTGTTGATAAGTTTCATTGTGTGCGTTGTCTCTATAAATTTCCAACAAATCCCCGCCACAGACTCAGTTCAGTTTTGAACCTGATTCGTGTTGTGTCTATATACAACGTGTGTGCTCCCAAAAACCTCTGCAAACGATCGTGGAAACCATAAAAAGCCGGGCATTTTTAAATGCCGTACAACAAGAATTGTGCAATCGTGACTATATAAATAATAATTGGCATATTTGCTTAAATTTTGTGAACTTCTCAATTGCGATTTGAAAGAGTTTTCTCCCAAATATTTATCAACTGCTTTACGAAAGCAAAAAGAAACTCTTTAACCACCAAATTTGAATGGTGCTGCGCGTTAAAAGCCCGAAAATTGATCAATACGTGAATAACGTCTATTATAGACTGTACGATCTAAGCAAGCTGCAGCTGGCACAGCTTTTCTTCTTCTTAAATAATCTGAATTTGAACAGTAAGTGTACGAGAAAAATGAAATGAAATTCATTTACTAAAAAAAATTTTAATTTGTCTTGTTTTTTCCTTTCTGTTCGACCACAGTTGTGGACATGGCCTTGCCACAGGGAGCCTTTGCCACCTGCAAGATACGCGAGCAGTTCCAGGAGCGCGATATGATCGTCTCACGTTTGCGAGCCGCCAATATTGCTGATAAGGCTGATAACAATGCGCGTAAGTGTGACCAGCTGCACTCAGGCACAATTTAACTGACTCACATGTCTTCTTCTTGGTCTGCTTCTAGAACGTGAATATTTGCCGGTCAAGTATAATGACAAGCTAATGAATTCGATTTGGGGTCTGTACAATCGTTATTCGCCCCACAATGTCAAGAAGAACGAGTACGCTCCGCCAAAATTCTAAATAAATCTGGCGGTGCAGCAGCTGTAAGTAGAGCCACACGAAAGCTGCCCCTATTGTATTGTATTTTATCTCTATATTTGATTTATTTGTAGCCTTTTGAGAGCTGTTGCGCCCCCTGCTGCGCCACTATCCCATTACCTAGGTACTTGGGGCATTGGCTTTTGTGCTTGCTGCACACTCATGATCTATATAGAGATATGCATATATATACCCTCCACATATATACTCAACTATATACAAATTTTAACACACAAAAATTCGAAATAACAAATTTAATCATTCGCATCTATGTAAAATTCAATAAATACTCGTGATATGTTGTATATATATATATATATATACATACATATATGAAGCATAAAAAATGTAAGCGCTTTCTTTGAAACTGGGCAGATATATAGCATAGGCCATGGCTAATTGAGCCAGGCATTCGCCTTAACCACAGCTACAGCTTCAGTTTAAATAGCAGGACTCATAGGTCGGCACCATGTACTTGATGTTGATGAAGGCATCCTCGCCGCCATGCAGCTCCAGGACCTGCAGCGTCTCATCAATCAAATCGCCCAGATTCAAATTGTTCTTTTGCGCATAGTCAATTTCATCGCCGCAGTTTACTGAAAGTAAATATAAAAGCTTTAATATGAAAAGGATAAAACGGAATTGTAAACATTTTACTCGGATTTCTATCTATCTACTCCGATTATACAACATTTGTAGACCAGTAATCCGTAGCACTTATCTCTCTATATTAGCCTTGAGCTATACGTATATAGAAGAGTTTGCTCCGACTGATTGGTGTCTGAGTGTCGGACTAACAAGCGAACAGTCGCTGGTTCAAATCCAGCAGCAAAACTAAGAAAAAAGGCAATCAAGAAGGTCGAATTCATGAATGTCTGATGGATTTTGAATAGCTTTTTGTAACTGCCTGATTTTGGCGCACTTTTCTTGACCTAGGCGATTCCCGAGTAAATTCTTCCAGCTCCATATAGAAACTTACAGTTTTTCACTTTGAACGCATTGAACATGGGCAAGAGCTGCCTGTAAAAGGGCACCAGTGCGGGTCCCACCATATCCGAGGCCATGACCAGCTGTTGTATAATTTTCAATGTCGTGCACATCACCTCCACATTTCTGGTGCTTAATGCGTCTGCAAGGGAAAAGAAGCACACAAAAAATAAAAGTTGCAAGCGCAAATTAAAGCAACGACATTTGCGTGCCACAACAAATTCCATTTTGCGGATTTTTCTATGTTCATTTCTTATTACTATTTGCCCCCATCACGGGCAGGTACTCACTCTTTAAGGGCAGAATTAATTGAGGTACCACAGGATGGATTTTGTCGCCGCCGGCGAGCAGCAAGTCGCTAACGCCCTGCCGTGCATAGGTCTTATAGGGATGTTTTGGCTCCGCCAGGCCGTCAAAGAACAGCGGCAAATAGAGGCTGTAGTCCAGCTTGTCAATGTCCACCTACCAGCGAAAATGATTGGAGCAATACGATTATTGACAATTGTGGGCGGGTTTTTTTTTTTTGGTTTAGTTGACACTTGTTTCGCCCGGCTTTACAGGTGTAAATATGCACGCGATGCTTGTTAAGTTTTTCCTGATTTCTATTAAGATGCTTTTTGTTTATTTTGCTTGCCTAGTTGGAAAAGTTAGCAAATGCCACAAAAATGTGTCATCTAAATGCTGTCTATAATGGCTAAGAAATTTCCGAACTATTGAAAAGTAAGTTTAGCCAAGTAATTGAATTTTTACGTCTTTTGGCATTTTCTCAACTTTAATCAAGGCTACAATCTTCCATGAAGCTAAGTTTCGAAGAACCAGTAAAAAGAAAAAGTAAAAACTTTGAAATTTATAAAATAGTAAATCTATAGCCAGAAATATCCCGCATTACCTCTTTGAGCTAGACCTATCATCATTCTGTTTATATATAGCATATTTCCCTATTATAATTACTTTCCGTAGCAAAAACCTCTCCACAAACATCTCACTTTCTGTCTAACCAAGTAAACCCCAGTTCACGCTCCTTCTGCAACTTTCAATCTGACCTTCAGCCTGATTTCGCATATGACGCAAAATGATATAGTGTCACTCACGTATGGCTCATATGTAAATGAGCTGTCAAAAGTGCCTCATGGCTATATAAACAAACGCACCCAGTTGGGCATCATACCAACCGTACAAAAATATCCGTCCCAAAGCACATGACATTGAATGGAGCCTAGGCCCAGTTACGCCCCAATGTTCCCATAATTTGTTTTTTTCCTTTTGCTGACTGACTGCCTGACACCTGGACGTCACGGTTTTACGGAATGCCTGAAATTGCGACGGATTCAGTCCGTTTGCTTGCTGCTGTTTTTCCGGAAATAGACAATGGCATATTATATATACAATGGCAGTGAGAGTTCTTGTTCTTTTTGTGCCACACTTCAAATAATTGGACACGCAGCTGGTGCTGTTGGTTGAAGAAATTTGGGCCAGCACCTATTGGCAATTAGTTGGCATTGAAGCTTGTCAGGTAATTTACGGTTCAAAGTTCACCTAAGCACGGTACTTAGTACCAGAAATCATACAACAAGTAATAGTGCTTCAATTAGCTTAATAGTTGGAAATGATTGGAAAATTCTCGAATTTAGATCGATTTGATTGCCTAGATTTAGATACTTAATACTAGTTTAATACTAGTTTATATAATTTTCGCTTATAATTCCCAAGAAGTTTAAGCGAATTTCGTTGCGTTGCCGGACCGCTTAAAGCTTTACTCACCGTCCAGCCAATCTTATCGCCACCGCATAGATATTCCATTTTAATGGGTAAGTCTCCGCGATCGAAGTACATGCGAAACAAAGTGCCACGCCCCGGATTCTTAGCCACCGTGCAGGCGTGAAGACTGGCGCCCAGATTGCTTGACGAAATGGATTTCTGCTGTTTCTTCAAACCTTAAATCAAAACAATAGCAAACAATAATTATTAGGTTATAGTTAAAGTATGTTAATTAAGGATCCACCAGGGAATACGCACATTTGGGATTCGGCGCTCTGCCGCGCGCGCTTGCCGTTACTGGGGGCTCGTGAATGGGGCCGTTAATGACGACCGTGTTTTTTTGCTGCGATTGTATGGAAAATGGCGGCACATAACGGGGTCGCGAACCCTGTATACCGCTAAATGGCCGTAATTGCGGTGGATTTGCGGATTTGGAACGTTGTTTCAACGATATGGAGTTTGTATGCAAATCGTGCGACGGCCGTGCTCCAAAGGCGGTGGTTATCCGTGCTTGAGACATATTGCGTGGGTGCCGCTGCCAACAGCCGTCGAACTGGAGTCACCTGGCGTAAACAACAGACTGCCGACCAAGATGCAGGAATTTTCTAGCCCCCAAATTCGGCGGGCACACTTCGTGTGTTGGTATCGCTGGCGTTACTATGGCACGCGTTGCTAGGGCAGCCAAGAGCGCAGTGACTGATAAGGCACATTGTTTACGAATTGCATTCAAAGGTATTTGCCATTGCCAGTCAACAGCCGCATTTCACGAAATTCAAATGTTGCATTGCGCCAAATAGCGTTGCATCGACTTTGTTTACATGTTGCAGTGGGGCAGTCTGGCAACACCGAGCAGAGTAAACAAATAATACATTTTTCGCTGCCCCACAAGTGGTTCGAGTATACCTAAACTGTTACTAAAAATATATATTATAGTACACACCATCTCCTTTTCTACAAGGAAAGTTAAGCATTTAGGATGTGATTTCTGGCACAATATATATTTTTCAAATGACAACCATGCTCTTGTCATATTTTTGCGCCAATGTGTGACCAAAACAAAAAAAAATCGATAACCATACATGTATTGACAAAGCGATGAAAAGTACTATTTATCTAACATGTATTACAGTCATATGCTAACTAATATATATCAAACAGCAGTCTCTATTTATTAAAGCTGGAATTTACATATTTAAGCAAGGTTACTTGAATTATTTATGTATAACAAAGGACGTAAAGTATTTTGAAAATATTATTTGATACTGGATGCGTATTTTTAGACCATCTGTGACTGGTCACTTTAAAATACCTGTGACTAGCAATTTTACTGCACCAGCTCTACTGGCGACCGAATAAAGAACAAATGTGCGTGAAAAAATGTCCCTTTAAATTGGCAATTATTGTGGGGAAGGTATTGTGTTAATTAAACGCCAATATACCGAAAATACGTAGCATTTGTGAATGATCAACTGGTACGCATATGAAAGCACAACGACCCAAACAAGAAGAAGAACAACAACAGAACAGCCAGCAACATGTCTTCCAATACAAATGGCAATGGGGAGTTAAAGAAATTATCCGAGGAATCGCTGCTGCAGCCGCCGGAGAAGGTCTTTGATATCATGTACAAACTGGGCGAGGGTAGCTACGGTTCCGTTTACAAGGCGCTGCACAAGGAGAGCAGCTCCATAGTGGCCATCAAACTGGTGCCGGTTGAGTCCGATCTGCACGAGATTATCAAGGAGATTTCGATTATGCAACAATGTGATTCCCCGTATGTGGTGCGCTATTATGGCTCCTATTTTAAGCAATATGATCTGTGGATCTGCATGGAATACTGTGGTGCCGGCAGCGTGTCGGACATTATGCGTTTGCGCAAGAAAACGCTAACCGAGGATGAAATCGCCACCATATTATCGGATACGCTCAAGGGCCTGGTCTATTTGCATCTGCGCCGCAAGATCCATCGCGACATCAAGGCGGCCAATATATTGCTCAACACCGAGGGCTATGCTAAGCTGGCGGACTTTGGTGTGGCCGGTCAGCTGACGGATACGATGGCCAAAAGGAACACCGTGATTGGCACACCCTTCTGGATGGCGCCGGAGGTCATTGAGGAGATTGGCTATGATTGTGTCGCGGACATTTGGTCGCTGGGCATCACAGCGCTGGAAATGGCCGAGGGCAAGCCACCATATGGTGATATACATCCCATGCGTGCCATATTCATGATTCCCCAAAAACCGCCACCCTCATTTCGCGAACCCGATCGCTGGAGCACCGAGTTTATAGATTTCGTCAGCAAGTGCCTGGTCAAGGATCCAGATGAGCGTGCCACTGCCACGGAGCTGCTGGAGCATGAGTTCATACGCAATGCCAAGCATCGCAGCATACTGAAGAACATGCTGGAGGAGACGTGTGCCATAAGAGAGCAGCAGCGTGCCAATCGTGCGGCCGGCGTTGCCATGAGCCAGGCCAAGAGTCTGGCCACACAGGAGTCGGGTCTGATGCTTCATGAGGAGGAGACCGAATTCAATTCGGGCACTGTGAAGACTTTTATAGACGATCCCGGCACCCTGGTGCCTGAGAAATTCAATGAATACCAACAGAACTCTGCCTCGGATGCGACCATGATAGCACATCCGGAAGATATGGACGAGGGCACGCTGGGTCCAGGCGGCATACGCGGTGGCATGGCCCAAGCAGCTGCCAAGGCGGCAGCAACAGCAGCCGGCGGTGCTGGTGGTTCGTCGGGTGCAGATGTGGCAACTGTGGATAGCGGCACTATGGTAGAGCTCGAGTCCAATTTGGGTAAGTAGAGGATGTGGGACAAGGGCTACGTTAGGGTAGTTATACGAACTCTTAAACTGAAAGATGAGATGAAATAATACGCAAGTCGCGAGCTCCTTGACTATAAGGTACCTTGCTCCATCGATACTTATCGATTTTAGGGAATCGATATTTATTGGTTCTCAGATGAGATCGATCATATAATATATATTTAACCTGTCTAGAAAGCCTTTAATCTTAATTTGGTGCCCCCGGCTCGCAAAATATACTATTTATCGATTTCAAGGGGATATATCGATAATTTGAAATATTGAAGTATAGAGTTGTTCCCAGAGCAATCAATAATATATGTATATACCTAACCAAGGATTAAGCCAACAAAAGAAAGGTCGATAGTTCGGCTTACGGTTCCCACATTCATTAGCCCAGGCCTTTTTTTTCTTACTTACATGACATAGATTTTTGAATAATTATGAATCGGGCCCAAACTGAATTCCCTTCAAATTGGAATTCCGCGCTCGAGGCGGTTCGATTCCAAAGTGATTTCTAGCCTTGTACTTTGCACCATTTCCTTTACTGTTACAAGCTATAAAAAGCAGACAGACTGATATGCCTGCCTATAGAATTCATCAGCTTATCTGAAGCTGTGTGCTTAGTAGGCATTTCAGATGCATCCATATAGTGATTAAACAAATCCCATGCTAAGGCACATCAAAACATCATATAGCCTATTGAGCAGCTTTCTCTTGTCCGCAGGCACAATGGTCATCAACTCGGATTCGGATGACTCGACCACGGCCAAGCGGAATGATGATCAGAAGCCGCGTTATCGCTATCGGCCACAGTTCCTCGATCACTTTGAGCGCAAGAATGCGGGCGATGGACGCGGCGATGAGAAGGCAACAAGCACGCCCACGGAATACTCGCCGGCTGCTGCGGAACAGCAGCTGCAGCAGCAGCAACAACAACAACAACAACAACAACAACAACAACAACAGCAGCAGCAGCAACAACAGGAGCAACAGCATTTGGCCAGCGGTGCGCATGATGCCAACAATTGGGAGCACAACATGGAAATGCAATTTCAGCAAATCTCCGCCATCAATCAGTATGGACTGCAGCAGCATCAGCAGCAGCAACAGCAGCAACAACAGCAGCAGCAACAATTGCTCATGGCCTATCCGCTGATGAACGAGCAGTTGATTGCGCTCAACAATCAGCAGAATTTACTGCGCAGCAATGCAGCGCAGCAGCAGCAGCAGGGGGGAGCTGCAGCACAGCTGCCGCCCGCATATCAGCATCAGCATTTGCACACACAGTCCCATGCTTATGTAGAGGGTGAATTTGAGTTCTTGAAGTTTCTTACCTTTGACGATCTGAATCAGAGGCTCAGCAATATTGATCACGAAATGGAGCTGGAAATTGAGCAGCTCAATAAGAAATACAATGCCAAACGGCAGCCAATTGTGGATGCAATGAATGCGAAGCGCAAACGCCAACAGAATATCAACAATAATCTGATTAAGATATAAGAACATAAAGTTAAACAAATAAGAAAACGCAAACTCAACCGGGCAGCAGCTGATATTGTAAGTGAAACGAGAACGTAAAAGCTTTATTGTAAAATGCACTGAAAATGCGGCAAAGCAGATAAATATATATTTATATATAGGAACTACTGATTATAAAGGAAGGCATCACGAAAAACATATTCTAAAATGCACGTATATCGTTTCGTATTCAATTAGTGGCATATAATTTAAATATTTCTTCAGTTCTGCTATCTCAACTGCCCAAAATCAAAAAATCAAACCCCTCTCAAAAGCCTGCTCCCATAAACTTAAGACTTAATTGGTGCGTTCTACCTTTGTTAACTAAACTATATAATATAATTTAAACATCCTTTTAACAAATTTTGTTTATCTTTTAATTTAAAAAGAAACAATTTTAGTGCATCACAAAGAAAAAGCAACTTTCAAGCAATAAAAAAAAAAAAAAAAATACAGTTTTTATAACGCATTGGAATGCATATTTTTCGAAGATATATATTGACACATGCACACACACTCACATACATATATAAACGTATATATATAGTAACTCTAGCGTTTATATAAATAATTTACACAATAAATATATTATATATATATATATAAAGAATTATATGCAAAGAATTATTTGATTATCAACTGTGCTAAGCGAAAAATTTAGTTCTTGAAATTGAATTGTCCACAAAAAAAAATATATATATGGTTTATATAACTGATAAATTTAGCATGTATATAGAATTTTCCTGTTCCAGTTTTTTGTTTCAATCAATAAAGTGATGACAAAGTTGAAGAACTTTTGTGCCTGGCTATTCGGCTATATCCATTTGCTGTGCCGCCTGCTGTAAATCATGCAGCTGTGCCCGCAAATCTTCGGGCAAACTGTGCTCGTTCAGCGCACTGGGATCCTCGCCATCGACAACAATCTCCTCGGGATCGGGCGCACGTGGCAGAAACTCATCGTTCTCATATAGCTGACTGAATATATTCTGTGCATCCGCTATGGCTGCATCATAGTCCAGCTCGTAGGCGGGAGCGGCAGTGCAATAAACGGGCGTGGCAGCGCTTGCATTTGCATTCCTGGGCGCCGCAATGGTAAAGTAGGCGCTGTAGAGGATCTGGGGAGCATTTGTCTCAAACAGCTGCGCCGTAAAATCAGCCAAATCGGCAGCAGGGTCGTCGCTAAAAGCGGGCGTCGTTAAATGGAGTATGTCTAGAAACAAATTTGCAAATCATAAGATTTAAAAAGTTAAGAGTACAGATGTGCTTTACATACACAAACCAGCCGGACAGGCGCCCGAGTAGTGCGACAATTGTATTAGGCACGCCTCCCGTTGCCCATCGTCCGCCAGCAGACGCAACAAATTGACACCACCGCCGCCCTTATTCAGCTCTTCGTTGCCCAACGGACTGGCGGCAATGAACAAGCCTCTGGAGATATGCGGCTGCAGTTGGCCGTAGTGTGGGGCCAATGTCTCAGGCAGTTGACCGGGCGCACAGACAATATGCTTGGCGCGCAACGTTTTGCCCGCGCTGCTCAACAGCAGCTCCTTGGCGTCCGGCGTCCAACTGATGTCGTCGACGCTGCGCTTCAAACAATAAATGCCGCCAAAGACGGCGCACAAGCGGCAAAAGCATTGCGGCAATTCACCGCAGCCGTACATGGGAAACAGAAAGGGGGTGTTGCCATAGCGGCCCAGGCTGGACAAAAAGCGCTGGGTGCGCTGCATGCCCGTCTCAAAGCTGCTGCTGCCATCGCACATGGCTATAGCTTGCATCACGCATGTGGCTATTTTGTCCGTTACCCGTTGCGCCTTCAGATACTCCAGAAACGTGCGCCCGCGAAAGGCGAGCGCATCCTCATTGCACTTATCCTCGCCGTAATCATTGCAGGCCGTCAGAAACTTCATGAGCAGACGCTTCTCCACCATGGTCAGCGTTTTGGTATTGAAGACATCGCTCCGAGAGCAAGGCACCGATACGAGTTCGTTGTTGTACAGCATGCACACATGATCCAGTGCACGGAACTCCGCATAGCGGCAAATGTTGGACTTGATTAGCAACTGCACCAGCGCGCCGGCAGAGTAGGCCACACGAGGACTCAGATCCAGACTGAAGCGACGCGACTTCTCCAGCAATGTTTCGCGCGTCCAACTGGGTGCCTCCTCCCCTGATGGCTCATGCCAGGTGTAGCTGCCGTTGCGCAGGCTGCAGCTGGGCTGGTCCAACAGCTTGTTAAATGCCTCCAGACTAAATGAGCTCCAAACGTCGCCATAGTAATCATTGGAGTCGATGTGCAACACCGTTTTGCCAATCCGACTGGCGGCAGCAGCTATGCAGGATTCAGCGAAGCCTGACAAAGATTCATGAGTCATCAGACAGGTGAAAAAGAAAACAATAACAAATAACGCCCAGTACCTGTGCCTATAACTATCAGATCGAATTCCTCTGGCAGATCATCCGACATGGTAAGTGCTTTAAAGTTTGTTTATTTTTCCGTAAAGTTAGTGTTGTTAATTAATTAAATTTATTAAAATTAGAGAGAACTTTTTACTTAATGTTATTACAGCTGTTATCTACTTTATGATTGGTATGCTGCACACAAAATTCAGTATGTTTTGTATTTGGTGCTCTGCTTGCCAAAGCGGTAGCATTGTTTGAAAACTACTTGTTGCTGCCATAGCAAAATGTCAAAAATTTATATGCAAAAAATTGCTTGTATTATATATTTGCTTTTATCTTGTAACTGTAATTGTCTGTACTTAATTTGTCAAATGAATTATATTAAAGAGATAGCGTTACAGCTGTTAGCGGCTTTTGCAGTACTTTTTGTTATTTCTTATTTATTTCAACTACGGTCACACTGTTTGCGAGAGCGAGTAGTATCGCTTTGAAAAACTACTTGTTGCTGCCATAGCAACGGCTAAAAAGCGTAAACAAAAGGAGAAAAAACTTTCGGGTTCTGCAAAATGCAGCACAAGTGCAATAATATTATAAAAAACATGAATTTGTCGTAATTCGATGCTGAAAATGTCGTTTGAGAAGATATTGTACAAATACGATGAGCCGCACGGCATTGGCGACGTGTACTTCATTTGGCAGAAGAGCGCGGGAGCTTTGCTGGCCACAACGGGCACCGACGGCTCCGTGGCGTTGTACAATCGCCAGGGCCAACTTGTGCAGCGCATTATATTGGCCGGGTAATCTACGGGGCTCTACCTTTATGCCCATTTAAATAACCAATGCATATTTCAGTTTGTGTTCTGGTTTTGCCTGGGATTGCGAGGGTGACCTATTGGGCATCATCACCAGCACATCGCCGAATATAACGCTGTGGGATTATGCAACACAACAGAAACTGACGGTAGAATCGGGACTGCGTGATCCGCTCACCTGCATACTGTGGTCCAAGCAGCAGCAGCTGCTCGCTGTGGGCACAGGTCGCGGCAATCTGGCCATCTACAATCATCGCAGCGGCAAGCGTACCCCGGTGCTGGGCAAGCACAACAAGCGGATTACATGTGGCGCCTGGTCCGCACAAAATCTGCTGGCTCTGGGCTCCGATGACAAGAGTTTCTCGCTGAGCAGCGAGGATGGCGACACGGTGCGCATTGTCCAGCTGCGCGATGCGCCCACGGACATGTATTTTGCGGAAATGGCCAATGATGAGCGCATCGCGGGAGACAATGCCCTAAGCATGATTATTGGCAAGCGTACACTGTTTTTGTACTATCTGCCGGAGCCGGAGAATCCCACAGAGCTGGGCTTTCAGAGCCGGTATGGTTCGCTATTGCAGCACAAATGGTTCGGCGATGGTTATATACTGTTGGGCTTCTCGAATGGTCATGTGGTTGCCATTTCCACGCATCCCAAAGACGTGGGCCAAGAGCTGTGGCAGGTGAGAAATCACAAAGACACGCTAACCGGCTTGGCCTACTGCCCATCGCTGGACATTGTCGCCTCCTGCGGGGATGACAGGTAAGTACACCCTCACAACTATGTCTCGAGCTTTCTATTGACACCTCTCTCCAACATACAGCATCAAAATCCACTCGATAACCAATCTGCAGGAAACGGAACGCATCATCACAGTGCCGGATCGCGCGAGTGTGCAAATGATTGACTGGTCGCCGGACGGACAATTGCTGGCGGTCACCACCAGCGGCGGCACCGTTTACACTTATGTGACCAAGCTGCCGCACATGTTTGCCGTCTCCGCGCCACGCATCGTCATGTTGAGCAGCCTGGCCGAGGTTTCGATTTATGTTTATGCGCCTGACAAGTCCAAATCATTGCCATTTCGCCTGCCACTGGAAACGGAGCCCACGTTTCTAGCCATTGGTCCCTATAATTTTGCTGCTGGCCTGGACAAGCACGTCTGGTTCTATGATCTGGGCAAGAGCCTGGGCGATGAGCCGCGTCCGCTCAGTGAGCGCGATTTGCCGCATGACATTGCAGCCATGAAACTGAATGCGGATTACTGCGCCGCACTGTGCCCGCCACAGCTAATACTCCAGGCCATAGCCGCGGACAATCCCAACTGCAAGGACAAGCTGCAGGCGTGCTTTCCCAGCGCGCTGCCAACCATGCCCAGCGATGCGGTCATTACGTGCTTTGCCCTTAGCCAGGAGCTGCTCATCTTTGCCACGGACGTGCGTTAGTTGAAAAAATTGTTTGGCTTTGATATTTATTTTTATTTATCTTGCAGATTGGCCATCTGGTCTTCTACTCGCTGGAGAAGTGGGACACCTGCACCATCTATCGCCACAGCAATGGCATACGGCAGCTTTTCACAGACGTCGAGGGCACCAAAACAATTTTCATAGATGAACATGGACAGGGCTTTGTCTATCTGCCCGCCTTGGATCAGGAGGCGCTGTTGATTGCGGATCTTCCCAAGCAATGTGTGGGCTGTCTATGGGATTTAACGCAGTCCAACATCTTTATAAGCTTTGATTCGCGTATGGCTTATACTCATGTCTTTGCGCGTCACTCGGTGCGTGGCAGACACACACAGAAGCTGGGCGAAACGAAGCTAAATCCGGGTCAGGTGCCGCTGTTGTTGTGCGCTGGCGAAATGGCTTTGCACATCGATGGTGGCCAGTATGCGACCCAATCCCTAAGCACACATGTCATCAATCCCAGCAATAGTCAGTCGGATAATTTGCTACTGCTGCTGCGGCTCAAGAAATACGATGAGGCCTACAAGCTGTGCGAGCAGATGCAATTGGACAGTGCTTGGCGACAGTTTGGCGAGCATGCTATAGCTGATCTGGAGCCGGAAATAGGTGTGCAACAAATACTTAAATACAGCTCCTTCCGTTATCTGCGAGCTTGATTAAGATTCAATTTATTTATATCTTGTTCTCCTACACAGCTCTGCGCGCCTATCGCCAACTGGGTGATGCTGCGCTGGTCAAGGCGCTGGACGAGCTGCGGTACATAGAGGATCTGCACATGCTGAGCGGATGCTGTTGCATGCTGCTGGCGCAATACGATCAGGCCAAGGAGTATTTGCTGAAGGGCGTTTACACACGCGCTGCACTCGATCTCAGCCGTGATCTGCTGCAGTGGGATCAGGCGCTGCTGTTGGCGCACAAATATGAGCCGCTCGAGGTGCCCTTCATAGCGCGCGAGTACGCTCAGCAGCTGGAGTTCACGTAAGTGCAACCAATAAGATTCGAAATTTAATTAAAACTAATTTTCCTTCTTCTAGTGGCAACTATGCGGATGCTTTGTATCACTATGAGAAGGGCTACAAGGAGGACTTGATAAACAATGGGGATACGGAGCCGCCAACGCTGCTGCACAGCACGCCCGAATACGAGGAGCATGTGCGTCTGTGTAAAATGGGGATTGCGCGCACCTCAATACGCGCGGGCGATTTCCGACGTGGTGTAAGAGCTGTTGTGCCTTCGTTAGCCGCATTCCCAATATTACATTTTCTTACTATTTCCAGATTCAATACGCTGTGGAGCTGCAGGACAAGCAGTTGCTATTCGACTGCGCCGAGCTGCTGGCCACTGTGGGTCATATTACCGAGGCGGCGGGTCTCTACGAACGCGGCGGCTACTATGATGAGGCCTGCGGGCATTATATAGCTCTTAAAATGTGGCACAAGGCCAACAACATTTTGGGCCATGTGAAGAGCAGCAAACTGCATGCGGCCTATGCCAAGGCCAAGGAATCGGATGGTCATTTCGAGGAGGCCATACGCAGCTATCGCATAGCCGGCGATTTAGATGCTTGTGTCAGAATCTATCTGGATCATCTGTGCGATCCACATGCCGCCTCCGAAATTGTGTTGGAATCACGCTCCATGGATGCGGCCAAGCTGCTGGCAAAGTTCTATCAGAAAATTAATGATATTGAGCAGGCGCTGCAATTTCTTGTCATCTGCGGCTGTGTGGAGGAGGCTTTCGCTTTGGCCCAACGTCACAATAAGCTGCGTCGTCATGGCGAGCTCCTGGAACGCTATGAGAATGCCAAATCAGCAGACTATCTGGCGCTGGCGCATTACTTTGAGAGCGAGAAGTATACGCTGCTGGCGGGCAAATATTACTTTCTGGCCAGGGAGTTTACCAAGGCTTTGCGCTTTCTGCTGAAAGCCTCCGCCTTCAGCAATGAGGAGTCGCAGGCGCTTTCGCTGGCCATTGACTGTGTGGCCACCTCCAACAACGAGCAGCTGGCCACGCAGCTAATTGAGTTTCTGCTGGGCGAATCGGATGGCGTGCCCAAGGATCCGCGTTATTTATTCCGCTTGTATATGGCGCGCAAGCATTACAAGGAGGCGGCCAAGACGGCTGTCATTATAGCCAATCAGGAGCAACTGGCCGGCAACTACAAGTCTGCACGAGATTTGCTTTACTCCATGTACCAGGAGCTGCGACGCAATAATCTGTCGGTCACTGCCGAAATGCGCCACAACCTGATACTGCTGCATCGCTATACGCTGGTGCGCATCCATGTCAAGCTGGGCAATCATCTGCTAGCCGCCAAACTGCTGGTGCAGGTGGCCGCCTGCATATCACAGTTTCCGGAGCGTGAGTATTTAACAGACTATAACCATACATAATTGCTAATTCTTCAGTTCCCGTACAGACATTGTGCCCATACTCACATCTACAGTGATTGAATGCCATCGGGCAGGCCTCAAGAAGTCCGCCTTTATGTATGCCTCCACGCTGATGCGTCCGGACTATCGCAATCAGCTGGACACTCGTTACATCAAGAAGATCGAATCGATAGTGCGCAAAGCGCCCAAGGGCGTCAAGCAGCTGCGCGATGAAATCGACGACGAGACGATGGAATGTCCCATATGCGATGCCAATTTGGCCAACATGGAGGTCACCTGCTACAGCTGCAAGACCACGCTGCCCATCTGCATAGCAACGGGCCAGCACGTCATCAAGCAACAAATGACATCGTGTCCACAATGCGATTTTCTTTGCTTTCGCGCCGAAATGGAGAAGTAGGTGTACATTTAATCTTTTTATAATATACAAGTATAATTTATACACTATGATTACAGCATACTCTCGGAGAATGGCGACTGTCCCATGTGTGGGGAGCGGGTGGCGCCTGAGCAGCTGCTCGATGTGGAGGATATACGCCCCTATATCTTGGCCGCCTCCTAGACTCAATACTTTAGTACTTAAGCAAACTAATAGACTGCACTGAACAACACCAAATAGTATTTATAAGTTATTTTGAGCATTTTATACATGATGCCTGGCACCAATTACACGAATACAGAAAACATAAGCGATTATTTTTGCAGCTCCTAAGTTTACAGAGTTTTGTCAAAGCGACTTGGCTGAGAGATCGGCGGATCACAGTTTCATTCCAAATATTCACAAGAGTAACCTTTCCAGAAGCTTCAGCGCTGGGTTTACTGGAAGAGATGATTATATTGAGTACAGGTTAACATACACAAAAAATCCAATGGTACTTACTCTTTTCTAGCACAGATCTTATTGAAAAGTCCATCGTAGAGAAACCTTCCTTATAGTCACAGCTACTCCCAAGGACATTAACTTAAAGCCTTCGAAATGCTTTGTTCTAAAACTTCATTTATTTCTAGAAAAAGCATATGAATTTAACAAAAACAGTAACAATTTGCATATTGGTGGTAAAGTATTACTTTTTCAACTTCACGGCGAATTTAGTGGCTTGGATATCACATTCGGGCAGACTTGATTTGAGGCTGCGCGCCACTTCTTCCATATTCTGGACGTAGACCATGTCAAATATGATCAACTGCTTCAGATTGCGCAGCTCACTGATGATGGCCAAGCCCGAGTCGCTAATGTTGTAACAGCCGGACACCTGCAGACGTGTCAGCGACTTGGTAACATGAGAGAGCCCGTTCAGACCCTCATTCTCCAGGTGCTTACAGTTGTGAAAGATGACAGTGTCTATGTGGTCGCAGCCCTTGAAATGTTCGAGCCCAATTTTCATGACCGATGCATTTGAGGCATCTACAACTTTAATGCGAAACGCAGTGTTCTCCGACGGCAGCTGATTGTAGTCCTTCCATAGTTTGGTGGGACTCTCTGTAAAGCGAACGCCGCCACCATTTTTTACCACCCATTCGGCGCAGAGACGATTCGGACCCACCTTTGCCAAACGATCTGCGTCCACCTGATTGAAGGCCACAGCCACATAGCCCCATATATTGCGCGTTGGTGTTGCAAATGTAAGGGCGTCTGCATGATGAGGTTTGGCGGCGATATGCAAATAATTTTGCTGAACGCCAGCGCCTTGCAATATTAAACGTTTCGCTAATGATTTAATAACTGTGTGTAACAACGACATTGCTAAAAACAAAACAGCTGTTTTTATTCAGCACACAGCTATGTGCGTTGTACAGCACTGTTGTTGCAACGAACGAGTGGGTAAAAAATGTCTGTCGGTCTTAATTTAAAACGCCTTTAACGGTTGTTGTTCCCATCGAAAGTTTATCCATTTTTTGAATTTAGTTGAAAATCAATTTTCTTACAAATAAATTTTAATAACATTTCATAAATGACATATTTTTGAAGTTACCAACACTGCTTCGGTAGCCCTGATTTTGGTCGCAGCGCAGCTGAACAAATACACTCAACTTATCGATATAATATTTACAATCAGTTCTCGTTCAGTTGTCAAAGCGTAAGGTCGTCGCGTTGCGCATAAATGTTTGCGTTTCTCTACGCTTAATTAATCGAAAACAAAAGCGCGTGTGTGTTGCCAATCAATACAAAACTAAGCAGAAGCACAAAATAATGC
Source organism: Drosophila littoralis (assembly GCA_018903485.1). Classification (NCBI taxonomy): domain Eukaryota; kingdom Metazoa; phylum Arthropoda; class Insecta; order Diptera; family Drosophilidae; genus Drosophila; species Drosophila littoralis. The sequence continues at coordinate 4,493,250 of JAEIGF010000297.1, read as the reverse complement.
AATGCATGTGAACAGCATATGTGTGATAACACATAATAATCATAACGCGTTGCATTTTAGCAGGCAACAAAATTCTAATAGTGCAAGTGAGAACTCTACAGAGAGATAGAAAGAGAGAAAGACCAAGAGCGCCTGCGAGAGCGAGCATAAAATCACAGTCACAGCAGCAATAACAAAAATAAATACATACACATATACATATATGGTACGTACATAGTTTTTAAGGCAGTTTAACTTTTACATCGCTTTGTTTTGTTACGCATTTGGCGGCAACAATCAAAACAATCAAACGAAAAACCAAATTTAATCTTGATAGGCTAACATGCAGCATACATACATACATACAGTATGCACATACAAACACACGCATATGCAAGGCGCGCATTAAATAAAAATAAGTTCTGCCGCTGCGTTTCGTTTATTTTGTATGGTGTGTGTGTGTGTTGTGTCGGTGTCAGTGACGTTGCGTCGCAGTCGCTGTCGCTGCCTCCGTCGCTGTCCCGCTGCTTGCGCGCGCGTCAGCATCGAACGTGTTAAAGTGACGAATAAACAACACAGAATCGTTCACTAGAAAAGATACGACAAATAGACAGACAGACCGACAGCCAAACATTTGTACATTTCTTTCACACAAACACACACACACCCGCACATACAAGCAGACGCACACACACACACGCTGTGTCTTTATGGCCGCAGCAGACATTTTGGCTGCTCCGTTCGCGCAATTTGTTTATATGAGTGCAGCCGCAACCCCCCACCCCGCATCAATAACACCGCTTGCTAGGTGTGTAAATTCCCTACCGCACCCCACCTCCCACACCCCCCATTGCCACACGTCTCAGCCAGCAGTTTTCATTCACGCTAATTTTGCCTTCACTTCTATTTTTATACCCATTTTAAATGCCCAATAAAGGGTATATTGCATTTGTGCATCGTCGAGCACTTAAAGTATAGTATCGATTTCTATTCCCTATCATTGAGCATGTCTTACTGATTATAAGAGCTGAAGGCACGTTATTAAGCATATGTGCTTCTTTGAGAATGCATTTTCCATATTTAAAGTTATTCATTTATATATTTGTAGGGTATATTGCGCGTACAGGGTATCTCCCAGTCGAGCACTCTATCGCCTATAGCACTCTTACTTGTTTTCTACTTCCACTTTTTTTTTGTCTACTCCTGAGGCACCCAACTGTGTGTGCTCGCACGCGTGTGTGTGTGTGTGTGTGTGCCAAGATGAAGAATGATATGCAGCAATGTTAGATGATAAATAGCGCGCTATATTAAATGATTTATTTTGCCTGCCTGTCTGCCTGCCTGCCTGCCCTCCCCTTTGCCCTCTGCCCCCGCCCGGCTCTGGCCTCAGGTTCATTGTGCCCGTTTCTCGCTTTGCATCTCTTGACCGTAGCTAAAGGCATCCATCTATGGGCTAATGCTAATGCCTATGCTGCCTTTCAATCTGTATCTGTTGTTGTTGTTGTTGTTGTTCTCCTCATTGTTGTTGTTGCTGTGGCTCTGGTAATTGAACAACCAATTGTACAAATCCGCGGTACAGTCACAACTTGCGCCTTTATTCAGTTTAATAAAAGCGCACAATCTGAAAGTTCAAGAAATCTTTTCTATAGCATCTCTCATTCCATTTATCCGAAAGCAAAACGAATCTTGTACAAAAAAAAAATAAAAAATAAAATTGAGTTAAGTTCAATTGGGGACTATAAATGCATATGGACCTTGCTATAGAATTCATTATATGATATTTACAATTTTTATTAGAATACTAGAAGGAATATACTTATAACTAATAGAACCTAGGCTAGAATCTAGAATCTAATTGAAGACAATATTCTGGCCTATACTTATGATAGATTTTTTTCCAAGCTACTCAGATTTTAACATAGGAAATGTATCAGAAATTTGGAATAAGAACTTCTTAAACTTAGAACTAGAAAGCGTTTTTTAACCCTATCACAATGTTTTAGAAAGGTCAAGGTTGTTGAGCCTGGAATCATTAAAAAAAAACAATGATATTAATATATTTTTAAGCCCATAAGTTTATTGTTTTGAGAAGAGAATTGATTCTTCTCAAATGCATTTCAGAAATGTAGTAAATTTATCCTTTGTTTATGATTTATGGAGCACTTCTTAACACTAAGAAACAGTTCATAATGCACTTCTCAAGACTTTTAAACAGTTCAGAGTGAACAGACGCGTTTGCGAATTCCTTTTGCCATGTCAGTATTTTGACAATCGTTTAGAAGCCTTTTAAGCTGTTCCAAACTTTTTACATATTCAGTGCCATATCTAGTTTACGTTTTTTTAAATCCATCAATCCTGACACAAAGTTTTGGAAAGATCAAGTTTATTGAGCAATGAATTATTGATATAAATATATTCTTAAGCCCGTAAGTTTAGAAAATTTACTAATATGGTCCCTTATATGTATATGAACTGTTAAGCATTTCTCAACACTTAGAAACAGTTCAGAATGCAGTTGAGTGCTTCTCAATACTTTAAAACAGTTCAGAGTGAACGGATTTCGTATGCGAATTCCATTTTGGCTCGTCAGTATTTTGACATTCATTTGTCAAACTTATATATCCAGAGCTATATCCGGATTGCAGTTATTATAAATCGTTAGATTAATCAATTGAAATGCCATTCGCCTGCTGACTCAATTATTTCGTTTATTGTTGGGGATTCCATTTCGCCTCGCCACTAATCGCATATCATTTCCACAGCATTTCCACTGGCTCTAATCATTTGCCATGGTCGTCGCAAAGCGGGAACGGGGGGTGTAGAGGTTCCAAGAGATTGGAAAAAACATGAAAACAATTTCTAAAAAATGTGCTTTTTTTATGGGCCATTTATGCGGCTTGTGTTTTGTTTTTGCCATTTCTTTTTTGTTTTTGTATTTATTTATTTATTTTTTTCAAATTAGTTATAATTACACTTAATGCAATTTAGTTATGAGGCTCTGTTGTTGTTGTTTTTTTTTTCCACTGTTCGTGCTGGTTTTATTTTTTTGAACCCCGCGCTCTTCCGCGCTTTTTTGCCTGCTGTTTCTTTCTCTTCGGGGGGTTTTCACGATTTGTGTAAGTTGCATTTGGTGTTGTTGTTGTTGCTGTTGCATTTAAAGCTTTAGAAAAAACGTTTTTTGTTACAAGGGCTGGCCATATATGTGCACATATTTGCTAGAGATGGAAGAGGGGGCATGGGGAGGGGAGTAGGGGAGGGCCTTGCCGTTTCTATTGAGCGCACGAGAGGTGTTAATGCATTCTGTATTTGTAGATTTCAGTTGGTCCGATAAGTTTAACCGCATTCTGAGTACCTGCTGTATGCCATATACATATGTACATACATATATTCTTCCACTTCATCTTATTTTTATTGCATATTGTTTGCGCTCAGCCCCTGATTCGTAATGTGCTAAAATATTTATGAATTAGCGAGAAAGCCACGTTTCAGGTATAAAGATTGCTTAACTAACAATCGTGTCGGCACAAATGGCAAAGTAACTGGCGGGCGATCAAAAGTTCTAGACACGATGCTGTGGACGGGTATGATTTTATATTGAATGCTACTAAAATTAGTTTTAAACATAGTCAATGGCATTCAGATTCAAGTACATACATATATAAGTTATGTACTTGGTTGCAGTTTCTCAAATTTCCTCTTTAAACGTTAGTTAGTTAGTTACGACAATAGAACAATGTGCTCTATGAAAAGCTTACAAAAACTCTATTCATAGATATATATATACGTTAAGCTTATCCAGGAAAAAGAAAAATGTCAGAAGAAGGCAAATAAGAGTATATTTCCAAGAAAAAAAACCTATAATTCCCACCGGTTCTTGATTTGCTATCAAATCCTTTATTTTTCACTGATTTTTGCTCTAATGAGAGTTATATGATATAATAGTTCTGATTAGATAAGATATATTATGGGATTTAGAGACAAAAATTAACAAATGATAGAGTTCTTCATAAAAAATCTCTATCTCTATTTCGACCATTATTTCCTATGGTAGAAATATGATATGGTGTGCTGATTCGGATGATATAGAAGATGTGATATTACTTTTTATATAAATGTGTACAGATGATATACTATATAGTTCATATAGTAGATCTGAATTTAGAAGCGTAAATAAACAAATGACAAAGTTTTTCAAGTAAAAATCTTTATTTACTATATGATATAGTGTGCTGATCCGTCAGCCTTCAATATATGCAAAAGCTTGAATATATCTGCAAACAAAAGACCAATGCCTAGTTTTACGAGCACAGCTTAAAAACGGAACGATAGAAGGCGCACAATCAGGCACATATATTACTTATAAGGTCGGATTAGTCTTCCTTAATATGTTCGACATTTCGTGACCAACTCATGATACCCTATGCAAAAGTTTAATAAGAATATATGACTCACATTGTGCGCAATTTATGACTCTCGCATCTTTAAGAGGATTAAATATGATTTATCGTTTCCTTCTTAAGAAGGGCTAGACAGCTAGAGAGAGTTAGAGGACTGCCAAAGGAGATAGGCTCCGGCTCTAGCCATCTTTTATTATATAAGTATGAACAGCTTCATAAAGCATGAAATGTTGACCTTATTGTTCATTACAAACATTATAACTATGATTATGGATGCAATTAGTGTGAAACTCTGCTAGTTTTTCAATGTAAGCCATTTTCCATATCATTTAACTTGACTTGCTTTTTTGATTCGAGCGTTTTTCCAGCTAAACGCGAGCTAGGGAGGGTGTTTGGTGTGAGAGCGGGACGGTGGCAGGGGGACAGAAGCCCGAAGGTGTGAATTCTAGTTAAATTCAATATCACAATATGCGCATCATATGCGAGCTGCACGTATGCATATGAGCCGCCAATTTTAGCCGAAGATTATATCAAAAGAGGGTAGAGCTCATAAATAAATGCATTTAATGGTTGGCTGGCCGCTCGCTTCAAGCCTTGGCAATGAGCTTGCCGTGGCTTACAAACTGTCCATGAAATACGTTTTCCTTTTGAGCTTGCGCTTGTCTCACGGAAGGAATCTGTGGCAATTGCAGCTCTCTTCAGCTGGCCCTGACGCTGACTTTGGCTGCCCGGCTGTCCGGCCGACTGTCTTGCTGGCTTCTCATCATTAGCAATTTGAAATGCATTCAAAAAAGGAGATGCGAGTGTATCCAATTATTTTCACATTTTATGGCGTAAATTTTCTTAAGCCCCCCGAAAACCATTTTTCAACCGAAACGAAACGAACAAAAAGCCGCTCAAGAAAAAATGAAGAAGAAGAAGCTGAAGCTGAAGCAGAAGAAAAAAAAATGCAGCTCCACGTAGCTCCAGCTCCAGCTCCAGCTCCAACTAAGGAGGCAGCCAACAAATCTTAAAAAGGCATCAAGATTATTGCACAGAAAAATTCTTTTCTTCACACCTTCGAACTGGGGGCCCCAGCGGAGACTTTGGAGCGCAGCAACAACAAAAGGCAGGCTCCAAGAATTAAATGCGACTTCAAAGAAAGGTAAAAAATTGAAGAAGAAGCAGCAGCAGCAACAAGAAATATGGTCAAAACGAATGCGGCAACACCAACAATGGACATGTGCAACGGGCAACAGCAGCAACAATAAAAACCAATTTAAGCCAACCGACGCGTCGCCTCCATGTGGCTCGCTGCGTCTATCTGTATCTGTATCTCGCGTCTGTCTGTGCGCGTGTGTGTGTGTGTGTATCTGGAGGATTTCACGTAGGTTGTTGTTTTCTTTCTGCTCGTTTTTTTTTTGTTTTCTTTAACTCGAACTGACGTTGGGCACAAACGTCAACTGTGCAACAACAACAACAACAACAGCAACAAATGCAACAGCAACAGCAACGCATACACAATCAGTTTCAGAAATCAGATTCGGTTCGAAGTTGAATAGTTGTCGGCTATGTTGTTGTTGTTGTTGTTATTATTATGTGGGTATCTCTATGCTCCATGTGTGTACGTCTGTGTGTGCGTGTGTGTGTGTGCCTGAGCTACGTGCACGTCTGTAAAACCCAACGTTGGGTTCTCCAGGGTAGGGTTAACAGATCTATTGATATACAAAACATGTTTCTAAAATATATTTAAATTATTTACAAGCCGCTCTTTTACAAAGAAAAAGACCAAAGCCTAACTAAAGATGCCCAAAACTTAGCGCATAGAGAAAACTATTAGAAGAAAATTAAATAAAAATAAGCTTGTACCTTATATCAATAGAATGTAAAAAAAACATCAAACGGAATAAAATCTTGCTCAAAACTCAGGACATTTGCAAAACTAATCAAAGAAAATTGACAAAAAATAATAAGAATAACTATATGAAATATTTATTTAGTTATGCTATCTAAATACTGTATAGCTTACATCTAGTACAAATTGAAAGCAAAAAAAAATGTTTGCTAAAATAAACCTTGACCAAAACTTGAAACCCAAAGAAAATGTTTCAAAGAAACATTTAAATGATAATAATAAAAATTGATATAATAATAATAATACAAATAAATAACAATATTAATAATATAATATTGATGATTTATTCAAATATATAATTCAGACCCAACAAAAATTGAAAGTAAAAAAGATTTTCTCGACCTCATAGAAACAGAAACAAGTAAGATGTTCTAGTAAGGAGTTCCCGACTAGGGAATACCCTGAACCCTTTTTGAGGTGGTATCGGGGAGGTGGCGATAGGTATAAAATACTTGTCATATATATAATATTCTAGAAGCAACATATCATGTTTGGTGACTCTAGCTCTTATTATTTACCCAATTTGCTCAAAAAACAGGATGTCGATATTGATTTTTATCGAGTGCTTGGAAACGGAGTAAGTTATCGATTATCGGAAACAAACTCGATCTGCGCAGGCACTAGGAGCACCTACATCCAAAATTTAAGCTCTCTAGCTCTTATAGGTTCTGAGATCCTTGCGTCCATACATACGGACAGACGGACGGACGGACAGACAGACGGACGGACAGACAGACTTACATGGCTAGATCGACTCGGCTACTGATGCTAATCAAGAATATATACACTTTATGGGGTCGGAGATGCTTCCTTCTGCCTGTTACATACATTTGCACTTTGCACAAATACAATATACCCTTTTTACCCATTTTTAATATTTTTAGAGTATAAAAATGTGTATAAATTAATGATAAAATTCCTGAATTTAACACTATTTTTTTTTTTTTATCTTAGATTTAATTTGAATTAACACTGACAATCTTTAATGTATATTTGTTAAACATCTTATACATTAAAGACCTCTAGATAATATTCCTATTTTCAATCGAAATATTATTGAAAAAGTTATAAAGAGATTCTTGCAATCAAAGTGCTTTAATTAAAAGATAAGTTTATTTTCAACTGTATTGTGTTTGAGTAAAGAGATCTTTATTAAAGCACATAATCTCAATTCATATTTCGATATGTCATGGCAAAGTTTAGAAGATACAAAGAGCTAACAAATTGTATAGAAATGTCAACTCATTCATCAATAGACATAGGTCCACGTTATTGATACAGTTTTTCTCAATATGAATTTTCCCAAGCTGTCTCAATTCTTAACGGCTCAAAAGCCGTCACATTCAATAATAAAATCTGAAGCGCGCTTTGTTAAGATTTGTTCCTTTGAATAAATCTTAAAAAGAAATATATTTTCTGCATTTGCCATGCATGAACGAACAATATAAATCCAAATTCTATAAGCCAAGAGCTCATTATTAAAAAAGGAAAAAGAAAAAAAAAAGACGTTTGTTACTCTTGAGTTTGTCAGGGCAAAAGTCAGCTATATAGATAGTCAAAGAAAAGAACACCCAGACAAAAACAGAAAACAGAAAAGGAAAAAAAAAAGACACATATTGTAGGGTAAGCGTTTGAGGAGCCGTAATCTTAATGCGCCCATTTACCCGTCAGGCTTCCTTATTATAAGTACTTTTCACCTTCGGTTCTTGAGGCCTGTCAGAGCTGACCGAAGTGGCAAAAAGCAACAACACGAAAAACCAATCCCGAAACCGAAACCCGAAACACGAAAGAAACAGATGCTTCTAACAGGCAGAGATCATAGCCAGAGCCGGGGCAACAACAATGCTGAAACCCTCTGTGAAATCCCAAAGAGTCTGCCCCATGCCTTTGCAATTCATGCCACAGCGCTGGAAAACGAGCCAACAATCCAGTTTTCAGTTTCTTATTATTATTTTGTTGTTGTTGTTGTTGTTGTTGCTGTTGTTGTTGTTTATTCCTGGGTTTCTGGCTGTGCTCAGTTCTTTAGTTTCTGTTCTGGCAGATCTGCAGTTGATTTCGTTCTGGCTGAAGTTTTTCAGAATTTCGTGCTGGGCCACGTCGTCTTTGTTGTTGTTGTTGTTGTTGTTGTTGCTGTTGTTGCTGTGCTTTGTATTTTATTTTTTCTTCACACCTTTAAAAAAGGCAAAGGCACAAATTTTGAACGTCCGACTGGAAATTCAATTCAATTCCCTTGCCACAGGCCGCAGGCCGTCAGAAGAGACGCCAGAGCCGCAGTCGTAGCCGGTTTTTGGTGTTGGTGTCGCGCTTGGTTTTCTCACTTGGCCCGAACACAGTGCATGTGCTGTGCCAGTGTGTGTGTGTGTGTGTGTGTGTTTGGCTGTGTATCTGTGTGTGTCTCTTTCGGCTCTGGAGACTGCAAACTGCGAACTTGGCAGCGCGCAAACTGACAGCCCTTCTGCGCGTTTTTGTAAGTCTTCGCCTGCCAGGATCGTTTTTTCAGCTTTTTTCGTTCGTCGCTGCTTTTTTCTTCTTCTTATTTCATCGTTAAGATCTTTTGACAGCCGCATTGCGTTCTTTTTTTTTTTTTATACCCACTACCCATTGAAAATGTTAAAGGCGGGTATAATAAAGGTGGAGGCAGCAGGCATATATATATACATATTCTTCCATTTGTTTGGAGGCGGCGATCGCAGATAACTCAGACTTTAGCTAGCAGAGCTACAAGCTTCTAGTTCGGCATTTAGCTGCTTGTTAAGTACGTGCTTATAAAATTTGATTGAAGACAACCTTAACTACCGATAAATATCGATATTTAGCCATAAGTTACGCATATTTCGAGCACTAGAACACAATTAGGCATGTAAGCTCCCGTATAGCCCATACTGATCTGAAATATTGATCAACTACTTTCAAAAATGAATCAAATTTTTTCCATATATTCTCTGGATTTTTGGTATATGCATAGTTTTTAAAGCTATTTTAAAGTCCTCAAAATCTTATAGCAATCGCACAAGAAATCCTCAAGTTATTCAAGAATGAAAACTTTGAGCTTTGGTATAATTTTTTTTAATGCTAATTAAAAGCCTTTGCTAGTTTTATAGTGCTTGCAAAGAAATTCAATAGTTATTAGGGAATGATTTCTATATTGTGAGATAAGACAAGGCACAAAGAGTGGCTACAGGGTAGCTGCTAGTCGAGCACTCTTAATTGGAGCATGCTTAATTTTTGTTTTGTTTTTTTTTTTTTTTAACTTGCCCGCATTTTGTAGCTTTTGTTTTGTATATTTCTCTCGCTCTTTTTTGAATGGAGCTCAATTTGACATGCCTGAAGATTTTCTTGAGCCGCTTTAACCAAGAAAACAACAACAGCAAAATATTAAAAAGAGACCAAAATTAAATCGAAAAATTATTGCGCGCTGCGGATTAATTTTGTATGCGCTGCTGGTCATCCCCGTGGCCTGCGGCCGGGAGGCACACGCCCACGCCCCCGCCTACGCCTTCGCAGCAGCAGCAGCAGCAGCGGCTTCCTTCTATCTTTTGAGCTGCATCCGTAAGCGTTATATATGGGCCGCATAAATTGCGTACTTACAAGTCAACGTTTATTTCATTTTAGTTCAAGGTGAGTTTCTAAAGCTCTAAAGAAATTGTGTTTATTTCTCGTTCTTGACTAAACCCTGGCAAAAATTTCAAAATAAAAAAAAAAGACGTCCACTTGACATTATCTTAAATCGAGGGCTCATAAGTCTGGTGGGGCCTTTCAAAGTTGGTTTGTCGCAGCCATAAAATGTGTTTGTCGTTTGTTTTGTTCAGTGCTTATCGTGTGCGATGTGATAACACGTTTAGTAATAACAAACAGAAATACTAGAGATAAACCAGAACGATCATAAAATACCCTGTAAGTGACTGTCAAGTAAATAAAAGAACACAGAGTACATTACCTTAGGGTTATTTTTAATATTTATGAGTCAGCATGTTTTTAATCACCTTAAATACAGGGTATACAAGTTTGTAGTCACAGCAAATGAAAGTGTTCGACCTGTTATACCCTGTACATGAAGTAAAGTCATCAAAATCGATATCAATAGATGGCTGAAGGAAAAATTAATGCTCATTCTTTTATAGATATTTTTATAATAAGCTTACCCTATGTACAGCATACCTTATATCGCAGTACAGGGTATATGTGATTGTAACTTATAGATCGACTAGAAGATAAATTCTCTTAATATGCTGCGACACACACCATTGCCCATTTACTACAGGGTATACACGGTATACACGTGTCTTGCGTTAATTAAATTACAAATATGAATATTTTGTACCTCCATCATGGTCTCCTTTTAATCCCTTTGTTGGCATACCCTACTGGCGGCCCCTTACAGGGTACATGCATTTCTAGCCACCGTAAGCAAATCGAATTTGTACAACTCTCATGCAGCTGATGTCACGGGCTATAAAACGAATTTCTATGGAATTAGACGAGATATGGAATCAAATATAGGGAAATAGTTGATTTATGGCTTATTCACGCCTCTTTCTGTGGAACAAGGCGTTGCCAGTAACAAGCTTTGTAAGGGAGTTGATCCCAATGTATCGTACTTATTTGAAAATAGCTTGGGGTAAAAAAATGCACAGGACTTGTATAATCTTTAAGATTCGTATCTTATACGAAAGAAGCAGATGACGAGATGCTAATTTAATTCGATTTTTAGGCGGATTGATGTACACAGATTGATGTTAAAAGAGCTTTTAATAATCTTCAAGATTTGTAGAGAGCAAAGATTCAAAACGTTATTTACTTTCAAATAGCCGATATAGGGTTCTTTTGAAGAGATTTGTAGACTGCAAAGATTCCAAAGTTCACGTTCAGATTGTGACACATCCCATTCAACATCAGAGTTCATTAAAATGAATCATACATTCAACAGAGCTTTTGAAACAAATTCCCAGTATTCCTATAATCTTTAAGATTTGTAGAAGTTAAGATTGTAACAGGCTTTGTTAGAGGATTCTAAAGATCCGATTCAAAGATTCCAGTGATTGATTTTTAACTATTCTTTCGCTGTCAAATATCAAATAAAAATCTTTAATATATTAGCTTAAACCGTTTTTGATTTGTTTAATTTACGGAATACTTAAAATAACTTGCACTTGGTGGAACACCCCAGATTTGTAGACTAGAAAGATTCCAAATTTCACGTTCAGATTGTGGCATATTGTCTTCTTTTTACATCAGAGAGGTAATTAAAATATATATAAAAACTCGCTTAAAGAGGAAAGAACCGCAGAATTCTGTTAATCCGAGCTGAAGATACCTTAGTATTATTTTGTCATCAAAAAATATATATAATTAACTACAATAAGCCTTTTCTATAAACTCCCGTTCTCAGCGTGGCACAACTATTTTTTTTTTTGTTTTACATTTTTAGAATCTCTTTTCTACGCTCGTGGAACGCCCCTAAGTATTTTTCATTCATTTTGAGAAACACGAGTTTTTTGATTATCAAAATATATAAATGCGTGTCTAAGGGTCACGTCCAGCATTTGGAACAATATACTCGGCATCATCGGGCAGATCGTAAAGCTTAAAGTATTCCCCATTAATTTCGGCGCAGACGCAACGTGAGCTGTTGTTCGGATTGCGTTTACGCTTTTTGGGTCGATTCTGTAGCGGCACGAAGCGCGCATGCTGCGGCTGCTCCAGTTCTGGCGCCTCCATTAGCTGTTCCACACGAGCGGTCAAGCGTCTGGTGTATTTGGTCCGCCTTTGCACGCGCAATGGATTATCCAGACGCTGGACCAATTGTTCCTCCAGTCGATTGTTCAGCTCCTGCTCGACATGTCGCTTCCGCTCCTCCATGAGCAACAAACGGGCGCTGCGGCGCGGCTGTATCGGCTGTTCGATGGGTTCTTCATCGGCGGAAGCTTCCCCAGACATTATCTACAGTGTGGCGATCCTTTATGCTGAGCTCTGTAGATCTTTGGAGTTTTATTTTCAATATTTACCGGTTGAAGTAATTTGCCGAAGAAGTTTTTGAAAATCTCGCTCATCTTTTGCTTCCTATTGTGTTGTGATTGTAATTTATACTGACTGAGCCGGGGCTTAGATCTCATAAGGTCGCCTTGATGAAGTTAAAAACTCTGGCTGTTTGGTTGTATTCAAAATTGTTAATATTTTTAAAGTTTTTCATAATCCCAAGGTTGCTTTTTGTTGCATCTGACAATGGAAGTCCCTATGCTTAGAAATTGAGAAAGTTCCATATGGATTTGAGAAAGTTCTATATGGATTTTTGCATTCTGTAAATAAATTTTAAATTTTATTTGGAATTATAATCCCCATCATCGAGTCGAATGTTTTGTATATCCACAAAGATATATACAGATAATTGACTTTATTTTTTGAGAAAAAAATAGCAATAAATTCCCCTTGGAACGTATAATTAATTCTTTATAAAATAATCTATGCACATCCATTTATATATTTATATGAAGTATATTTAAAATTTGTCGCCGAATTCCTCATGATGTCTCACAGTTTCTAAATATAGTACCCAAGCATGTTCTCATAAGCAGCTGAGATTATTGGATACTAAAAAAATATTCGTTGGAGGAATACCTCAAACTTATATATAAATGGCAAACGGTATAATTAAATATATATTTAGATCCATATCGACTATATAAAGACGCAGTCTTTAAACTTTATTAAATTCCTTACATTTTTTTGGTTTTCATATTAGCAACTTTCCAACATTAGAAAAATATACTTATATTATTGTGTAAACATACATATGTATATATATTATGTACATACTTTTTCATATTACAAATTCTTGACTATCCTTAAGAACTTTCATACTCTATCTCTCTCACTCTCGCTCTCTCTCTCTCCCTCTCTCTCTCTCTTAACTAGCTGCCGTCCACACTTCTATCAGTTATTTTGCAATACATATCTTTTTTATCGCACATTCCCAAGGTTAATTCCTTAAGTCCACTCCACCTGACTGGCACAAATACCCTACTCGGAAGGGGGTGTATATTTTGGCATATGATATCACACACATATCACAAGCTACCCCTCAGTCTTATCAAGAAGGCAACAACAATAACAATAACACTTTTGTACGCTTTGTTTGTTTGTTATTTATGCACTTTAGACCAATCAAGCAAAACGGTTTATCATTAAAGCGATAAAAAAAAGACGTTAATTTATTATAAACACATACACACGCGCGTTTTTATTTACATACACATGCATAAATACGCAAATGTTAACTAATTGTGCAAAAAAAAAAAAAAAAATACAGAAATTGAACTTGAAGAAAGGCCTTAAAAGCTTCTCTCATGCCGAACTGCTCTCGCTCCCTTACTTGACGCCCTGTTTGCTGCGCCTTCGTTTTAATAAACCGTTATAAGCGTGCGTGCATGCAGCGACTGCTACATGTACATATATGTGTGTCTGTGTGTGTGTGTATTTATGCAGTCCAAAGCATCCAAGCAGAAGGCAATGAAATAAGCCAACAATTATAAAAACTCTTTTTAGTTATTTAATTAGCTAGCCACCATATAGACGTTGCGGGCGCAGGCGTGAGGGTAGCTGTGGGCAACGGTGGCAGCGTCTCGCGTTCGTATCTAGAGTGGAAAATTAATGGCTACAAAATTAAATTTATTTTTGCAAAAAAAAAAAACAAAACAAAAGCAACAACATCAACAACAACACCGCACGGCAGCGCGACGAGGCAGCCGCTGGCACAGACAGCCTGGCAGGCCGCGCAGTTGCTTTCTTATTGGATTTTGTTGTTAGTGTATATGTGTGTGTGTGTTTTTTTTTGTATGTACGTGTGCGTCTGTGTGCAAAATTTATGTTGCTATTTGCGTCGTTGTTGCTGCGCAGCGACTGCGCTGCTCTTATCATGGGTCTGTTCTTTTTGTTGTAGCTGGCACGTTACCTAATTAGTCGCCGCAGACAGCGCGGCAATAGGCAACGATTTTACCTTTTATGTTGTTATTGTAAGCCATAGACCAATACAAATAAATACACACAGGCACACAAGCACACTCACGCACACATCTCACATTGACGTAACGTCAACTGCGACAGACAACGCCGACGCTGACTGCGCGCTGTTTCCGTTCTCGTGCCCACGCACCTCGGCACAGATACACAGCAAGAGAAAGAGAGAGGGCAGGAGACTGTGCGAGCAGAGCAGCGCAGAGAGGGACAGCGCAGACCACGCGACAAACGCAGCTTCAACTTTGTTGTTGTTTCTTTTGCTGTTCTTGTTGTTAGCGGCTGCTGCTGTCGCTGCTGCTGTGTTGCTTTTGTAGACAGTGGGTTTCAAAAAAAGTGCACAGTGCTGGGAGAGAGACAAATTGTGGGGTGTAATGGAATCGAGCAAATTTTATGTGCCTTTGAATAGCTGCTTGATCACGGCGAAACGAATCGATTACACTAAAAAGAGAGACATACAAATTAGACATGCAAGATACACACATACACACATGCATGCTTAAAGTACTAGCATAAGCGTTCACTTTGACAACTGATCAGCTTTGTAGTTGTTGCTGTTGTTGTTCGTTTTTTTTACGAACCAGCTTATAAGCAATTAAATTCAATTGATTACATTTGAAGTATAGCCGGATGTGGCGCAGCGGCTTAGTGAGAGCTTGGATATCACCTTTTGACTTGTTATAATGTACATAAAAATGTCAATAACATAATGTTTACCTTTACTTGAAAACTTGTCAAATACATATTTATTCGAGAGATTATTTACAGACAAATTCGTGTAGAGAATAAAAATAAATATCTTACAATTGGCTCTTTCGATTCTGGGCGTCGAAATTCTGATAAATTTCATATTCCCAAAGATTACAATATCCGAGTTTTTCACTCTGCTGTTGTGATAGTTGAGTTTTACATACTGCTAATATCAATAATTTTCGACTAAATATAACTAAGATTGTAATTTCTACGAACACATTCTTCTTCTATTCTGAAAATTTGTAAATAAATTCATAAATATTTGTATTTGAAATGAACTACAGAAGCGATTATTGCATACCACTGTGGTAGCTTTTCATCTGCAGTTTTGGCAACGGCAGCTGCAGCTGCTTTGAACTCAACTTCACCTCACCGCAGCCCACCCCAACGTATTCCAACTCAAATTACTGCCCGCCCACTGCATGTGCTTTGGCTTATTTTGGTTTTGCTTTGCTTTTTTTTCTTTATTTTTTTTTTTTTGGTATTTTTACGCCAACGACAAACGTCACTCACACAGACACACACACACACGAAAATATTGTATATACATATATTTTTATTCATTTGGCAAAGGCAATAAACAACAACAAAAAACGACACAAGTAGAAACAACAACAACAAGATAACATTTGGGCGAAGCGTTTTCATCATACAAAAAAAAAAAACCAGAAAAAAACAAGCAGTGGGCGACAACAACAACAATAAGAAATGAACCGCGCCAGCAGAAAAATAATAAAAACAGGCAACAACAAGAAAAATTACCAATTTAAATGTTAAAAAGCAAATCAACAGGCAGCAGGTAAAAATTAAGACCAATAAAAATGCGGCCTCAGGCATTTACTAAGCTCCAAGTAAAAACAAAAAAAAAATGTTACAACAAGAGAAACACATTAAAAATGTTATATAAATTAAAATTAAAACAAAAACTATTTTGTAGTTTACCCTACCCTTCCTCTCCGCATCTCTCTCGCTCTCTTTTTCATCTATGTATTTCCACAATCTGCTCTCGCATCGAATGAAAAATGATGTTATTCTTGTGCAGCTAACGATCTTTAACACAGATACATACATACACACACGCATACATACATATGTAAGTATGCATATGGACATGTCGCATGTGTTTTACCCCCGCCCATTGTATATTTATGTGTGCGGCATTATCATATCATCGCCATCGACAGCTAACAACGTCGACATTTTGTCGTTTTCATAAGAAAACAATACTCGCCCATGCTCGTACCGTTATCTAATAAATTGTGAGGGAGTTGACGAACACTACAATAAAGAAGAAGAAAAAAAGACAGCCCAACAAAAATCGACTAAAAAATCTCGACAAAATCTGCATTTCATTTGCGCATCGTAAATTTTGTTGTTGTCCATCGATTAAAAAAAAAAACAGTTCAAAGCGAAAGCTTTGAACAACCAATATTTACTTATAAAATTGATTGGCGTGGGTTTTGCCCTTACATTGGGTTTTTTTGCTCGTATCTTATTTTCTTAAAGAGAGAACTTATGCTAATCAATATGCGATTTAGTTAGCGTTTTATACATGCAAATTGATTCAAAATGGCCGCCAGTTTTAAACAACTACGAAAATTAGTAAACCGAACGTCGCTGATTGGTGTGTGAAAATTGTAGCGCACAATACCAGACTAATTTATATGTGAAATAGTAGAAAACAACGTGTCGTTTTTTAATTTTTTGCCTTCTATTTCCTTTTGGCATCTCAAGATATTGATCGATAGACAGCAAGCGCTTGCAAACTGTCATCGATTCTGATTGGCGGCCACCCGTCGCAGCATCCATTGATCGATAGTTTTATTAAAAGCGTGTCAAAGGCAAAGGTTGGATAATATTTTATTTCTCTCAAAAACCATGTTGTCAAATCAACTGAAAGCACCAAATGAGAGCTACAAATTGATGTGACTTATGAATATTGATTGCTTTTAAACAAATTTTTTATATTAATAAGAGATTAATGTAAAGTTTAGAGCTCACACATGCATGCATATTTGAATATCTATTGAAACGTGCCTCCTTTTATGGGTAGAGATAAATTTATAATCTTAAGTTTTGATTGGACTTTAATCTGAAATCTAAGGTTACCTTAGGTTAGGTTGAGATGGGACTCTTTCACATAGATAACCAGAGTACTGTCGGACTTTCCATTTCTTCAGGGCTTAATCAAATTCAAAGGTTAGTTTCTCATAAAGGT
The DNA here is from genome assembly GCA_018903485.1 of Drosophila littoralis. Taxonomy (NCBI): domain Eukaryota; kingdom Metazoa; phylum Arthropoda; class Insecta; order Diptera; family Drosophilidae; genus Drosophila; species Drosophila littoralis. The sequence goes on along the minus strand of JAEIGF010000297.1, from coordinate 4,475,999 downwards.
TTCTTTAATTCTCTGCTTATCGGAATATAAGTAAACAGCTTGTTTTTTGCTTTTCGGAAAACTCGGTCAATTTTCAAGTCAAGCACTTGCCACAATCAATTCAAATATTTACCATTAACAAGTTTTTCAACATAACTGCTCAATAAATTTCATATGTACTACGGCATATAAAAATAAAAACGATTTCCTCTGTAGATACCGCCGCCTCAACGATCGTACCACGATCGTAGACAGTGCAAACCTATTGATTAGATAATTGCATGGAGTGATACTTAAACACACACATACATATATATAAGGGAGCCCAATATAAAAAAATTATCTAATTGAGACCAGAGACAGCAAGAGTTTCGTCAGTTAGTTAGGGGGAGTAGTTCTTCGCACAGAATTGAGGCCAATTCTTCTGGCTGTTGTTGTTATCGATGGCAACTAAAACTAATCAAAAGCACTTCACTGCGGACACTTGAGCAACAACTCGCCAGAAACTACTGACTATATATAGAAAGAGAGTCTGGAGTTGCAAGAAAATGTTTTCATTTTGATGTGCTGCTGCTGGAAAACTCTTTGAAGCAGGAAGAGGCAGAAAAAAAAAAAAAAAAACAAATGGAAATAAAAAAGATCTTCAACTAAGTAAAGTGAGCGGGTTCTGCTGCTGCCTTCTTCTGGTTTTTCCTTCTGGCGTGCACTTTTTTATTTGATTTCATTACGCTTTGCTCTTTGTAGTTGTAGTTGTTGTTGTTGTTGTTGTTGTTGTTGTTGTTGTGTTACTAAATTTGGTTGTCTGGGCATTTTAACGCGCCTCTCGATGTGCTTGTGTGTGTGTGTGCCAGACCATTTTTAGTAGCCTGGCCGGCAAAAGCCGCCTCTCTGTATAGCCTATGCGTTACGTATTCGGTAAATATATATATTTATATATATATATATATATATAAAAGTGTATATATATATATGGGCATGTCTGGTGCGGTAATTGCGACTATTGCTGAGTTTTTGCAGCCGCCTGCTTAGCTTTTTGCCCTTTTTGGTGGGTGGTTTTTGTTGTTTTTCTCTCATTTTTGGCCTGGGAAAAATGTTTGTTAGCTCAGCAGGCCTATAAGCAGTATTACCAATGCCTGGCGATCAGAACTAATTTGTGCAACAGGTCAACGCAAACATCAATTGTGATTTGTTATCTAATTAAAATGTTATTACCAAAAGGAATTTGTTTTGTAGAAATCATTTATGTAATTATATAAAGGCCAAACATGTGTGATATTTGCTCAAATTAAGAGTCTTTTATTTGCACTTTTGCTCATTTTAGAAAACAAACACTTGTTTCAGAAAACTTAAAGTCAAGAGCTCGAATAGAATATTCACAAGGATTTACTTTATATACAAAATTTGGTTACTCAAGCGCTTTCAATTTCCTAGATAATTGAGTTTATATGAGAATGACATTTTTAAATAGTCGCATTTGCTTGTGATAAACACATGCACAACCTAATCATGCATTATTATATTATTATTTTTATCAATTTTAATGCACCATGACTTTTGGAACTAACTTTTTATGAAGCTGATAACATCGGCTAACGTGAGTTGTGGAAATTTGCTGAATTATCTAGAATTTGCATTTGTAGAAGGCAGAAGGAGCCTGACTACCAAATTTAATAGCTCTAGCGCTAATAGAACCCGAGTTCGTTGAGATTGTGGAGGGAAATTTCAAAGAGCTGCCAACTTTTGCTTGTCAGCAAACTTAATTATACGTTTTTATGGGTATTTTATGTCTACAAGGTATATTAAATTTATCTATAGAGCTGTTAAACCTATTTGCACACTTCAGCTAGATTGCGGGGCATCTCAATGTCGAGCACGCCCCAATTTAGCTGATAGCGAAAAGTGCGCAGCATTCGCTTTATCTGAATGTCGCCGAATTTCTTTTGAATTCGTGTGTGCATGTGTGTGTGTGTGAGTGTGTGTGTGTGTGTGTGTGTGCGCGCTTTGGACTTTTTGCAAGCGCAAAGTACAAAATGCAAAACGCTGCACAATTTCAACAAGTTGAAAGATATTTTATTTTATTTTTTTAGGGGCTGATGCTGCTGTCTGGTGCGTCTTTTGCCGTTGGATTTGTATAAAACGTTGGCTCTGCGCGTTTTTTTTTTGTTACTCGTGTTTTATTTTTTTTTTTTCGCACAAAAACATCCGGTCGTATTTTAATTTAATGAGCATTTATTTTGCACACTGCCAGAGTCATTTGCCAGCGCTGTTTATAAATTATAATTTATTTATTTTGCTTTACGTTAATATAAACAACTTAAATTGCAGTACAAGCTGCGTTCAAAATACTGAATCTGCCATTTACTCAGCATTGAGTACATTTAATCGATACCTAATAGCGCCCAATATTGAGTATATTTAACATTATTTTTAATACTGTGGCATCCTTGGACTCATGCTTACTCTTTCTCTCTACTTGACAGGCGCTGATCATGCAGCAGCTTCTAACGAAGAAAATGCGTGCGTGCTTTACAACACCGGCCGTTGGCGAGGCCGCCGTTGATGCCGCAGCCGCTGCGCAGGAATAACGGAATGTAGGAAAAAGCGCACGCCAAGTTGAAAACATACGAATTTATCAAGCATACAAAACCACAACAACAACAACAACAAATAAAAACCAAACGCAAATTAAAAAGCTAAACAGCGAAAAGCAAAACGCCTCAAAATGCACGTTTCGACTATAAAAAGCGAACAACAGGAAAGGGCAAAGGATGCATGTGCATGCGCCGTAGACGCAGCCACAACGATAAAGTTTAATAATTATCGAAAACGACGCGTATGCAACAGCAGCAGCGGCAGCAGCAGCAGCACAAGCAGCAAGAACGGTAATAACAACAACTACATTTGCAAATTTATAATGACGACGTCAATTCTGCTGCAACGCCTCGCAACGCTGAGCATGAGTGGCAAGTGGCGACGGCGCCGGCGGCGGCGCAAACAGCAAAACGACAACGCAATTGTGAAAGCAACAACAGCAAAAACAGCAACAACAACAAGAACAACAGGCGCCAATAATGATAATTGTAATTATAGTACAACAACAATGCGTACCAATGATTTCAATAAAATCAATAAATTATTGCTAATTACGTGCATGCTGCTGATAACAACTACAACAATTTGTCAAAGCTATGTACCAGGCGCTGCTGCTGCCGCCGCCGCCGCTGCGCCATCGACGTCAGCGTCGGGCGAGGCGTCAACGTCGCCGCTGAGCGCGCTGCTCAAATCGGGCGGAGCCTCCTACAATCAACAGCTGCCGCAGCAACAACTTTTTGCGATGTTAGCAAGGAATAACGGTGCTGGCATCGGCCTCGGCAGCGGAAACACGGCTGCGCTGGCATCGGCAGCAGCGGCACCGCATCAGCATCAACATCAGCGTCCACGTTTTCTGCCGCTGCGCGAAGACGAAGATTCGGAGGATGCGGCCGATGAAGAATTTGCCGGCTTGCATATTCCAATGGAAATCGCAGCGGCTGCTGCTGTTGCTGCGCCATCTTCCATTTCATCCGCTTCGCTGGAAACAAGGGGCTTCGTGGCCGACGATGGTGGGCAATACGAGCAGGCGGAGAGGGCGCTGGCAGCCGCCGAATCAGCGGCAAATGCGAATGCCAAAAATAACAACAACATCAACTGTCCCAAGGAGTGCAAGTGCCTGAACGTGTTCTTCGATTGCGATAAGCTGCACTTGGACCGTGTGCCTGTGCTGCCCAGCTATGTGCAAACGCTGTAAGTAAACCGAGCAGCCCCTTTTGCAACCCCAAAAACGGTTGGGAGAATTTGCAACAACCCTCGCAGTTTATTTTGTATACCCTGTAATAGTTATAGATCGAACAGTGCGTATTACTGTTATGACCATCTAACAGAGGTATGAGGTATGTGTACATAACATGGTATGTTATGTATTAACAGAACTGTTATCTAACCTTATTGGTGCTCAAAATCGTATATTAGGAACTGTAATAGCTGAAATGAGCTATTTTTTGTATGAAGTACATTTATTTGTGATTTTTAAATATATATAATATGATAAATACTGTTGGTTATATCATACTTATACTCAAGTTTATAGGGTATATCGCAGCCAGAGACTTTCGGCTTAAACAGCGCCCTGTATTTTGTTTTTATTTGTACGTTTCCCTGTTCATTTGGGGGGTTGCGATTTTTATCGTTGCGCTTTTAATCAATTTAATGCACTGCAAAATTATGCAAAATGTGCCGCGAGTCGAGTTATCGACGGCAATGCATCAATAATTGCACGACTGTGGCACGCTTATCAGTCAAATTGCAGCATAATTACAGCTTAGAGCGCATTAATTGCAGGCCTCGAAAATCCAATCAGCTAACATTGTTATTCGTATTATTTATAATTTTTGTTTTTTTTTTTTTTACCCCACAGGCATCTGGCGGGCAACAAATTGAACGACAGCACCGTCCTAGCGATACGGAATCTGCCCGAGCTACACAAACTGTAAGTAAAAACAAAAACAAAAACAACAACAACAACTAAATATTGAATTAATTGTTCCATTTGCGGCCAGCTATCTAGAGTAGATAATGCTGTATAATCTGTTAGCTAAGCGTGTATTTTTAGATACTCGTATTTATAAGTTACAAATAGAAGCCATCTGTTTTTCAATTTGAGTCTAAGCTACATACGTACCTCCATTTAAGATAAAGCTTTCGAGAGCTAAATGCAGCCAAAAGCTTAATTCATGTAGGAAAATAAACTTTTGAAATTGTTCACTTAGAAGCTATTTTTCACCCACAAAAGAATAATTAACTTTGGTTTTTAGACATAAACTGATAAAACTGACGCTTACCGGAAATGTTAATGTTAATAACATATTACCTTAAGCTGTAACTTTTAACAGTGTACTGTTAGCATCTTCCAAATCTTTGCCAAAGCAGTTTCCATTTAGATAAACCTTTTTGTGTTTCTGTAAATAACTTCAACTTGTATGTAAGTAATTGGAGCAGACTGAATAATAGTCCTAAGACTTTTTAATAATTAATTTACATATAACAGAATATTAAGAAAGTACTTTCAAATATGTTTTGTGGCAGCATAGAAAAGCCATTACTTGGAAGAAACGTTATTTTAAACGTTAAAATAGCCATCAAGTATTATTGTTATTAAAACTTATTGTTAATGAAGTATTTTTCATATGGCATAACCGAAATCCGTTTAAACTTGATTTAATTAATAACATATAGCTTATAAGAGCTTCAGTTACTGCTTTATGTTAACTCTTAACAGATGTTTAACATAGCTGTTATAAACAGCTCAAAAACGACATAGCAGTGCTGTAAAGCGTGGACACAAACCAAAGGCATAAGGGTCGTCCACTTATGACATTACAAAATACTGTGGATTTAATTATATATGTATATTGGTTGCATTTATATACATCAAAACTAACCCCTTCCTACTCTCCACAGCACACTGAAACGCAATCAATTGGATGTTATGCCCATGTTTGTGGGTCTTACTGCATTGCGACAACTCAATTTGGCCAACAATCGCATACAGCGCATCTCGAGTGGAGCGCTGGCGCTGCTGCCCAAACTCAAATCGCTGGATCTGAGCAAGAATCAGCTGCACAGCGTCGAGGCCAATGTGTTCCCCAGGCCCAATCGACTGGCGCACTTGTGAGTTACAAACCGACGATCCCCATTAGAACTGTGGACTAATTGCAGCATCTATTTGCATTTACAGAATACTCAATTCCAATGAGATCGCCAGCGTGGATGAGCTGGCGTTTGCGGCATTGAGCAATCTTACGGATCTGGAGTTGAGCAACAATCGCTTGAGCAACCTGCCAGTGGGCGTGTTCAAGAATTTGAATCGCCTGAAGAAGCTGTAAGTTCTAGCTTCGATCTCTTTTAAAGCTTTCCTAACATTGTTTCCATTTGCCTTGCAGCGCACTTAACTACAATCAGCTGGAGATCAATTGGTCCACATTTCGTGGCCTGCTGTCGCTGCAGAAGCTCCAACTGAAGGCGAACAACATTAAGATGCTGCAGGATGGCGTCTTTCATGTGATGCGCAGCATTGAGAGCATCGAGCTGGATCACAATGGCATCAGTTCGCTCTCCCGCCAGGGTCTGTTCAATTTGACCAAGCTGCATCATCTCAGTTTGTCCAATAATTCCATTACACGCATCGAGCTGGACACTTGGGAGTTTACCCAATCTCTGGAATCGCTGGATTTGTCGCATAACTTTATTAGCGAGTTCAAGGCACAGCATTTGGACTGTCTTAAGCGTTTGAAGACTCTGAATTTGGCGCACAATAAGCTGCAGTACCTGCCGGAGAATACGTTTGACTGTGTCAAGAATCTGGAGGAACTGAATTTGCGTCGCAATCGTCTCGCCTGGATCATTGAGGATCAGTCGGCTGTGCCGCCATTTAAGGCGCTACGCAAACTGCGCCTGCTCGATCTCAATGGCAATTATCTGAAACAGATTAGCAGCAAGGCTCTCAGCGGTCTCAATAATCTGGAGCTACTCAATCTCGGCGGCAATGCTCTGGCCAGCATACAGCCGAATGCTTTCGAGCATATGCAGAATCTGCAGAAGCTCGTCTTCAAGTCCGACAATTTTATATGCGATTGCGAGTTGCTGTGGTTCCGTCAGTGGCTGCGTAGCCGCTTTGCCAAACAGGCCCAGCAGCTGCTCGCGAACGTGGTCTGCGGCTATCCGGATCAGCTGCTCGATCGCCAGCTGTTCAATCTAACCGAAAAGGAACTTATCGGCTGTATGTTTTAACTATTTCTCCACAATTCGAAAATGTCTTTATTTGAACCACAATTGTTTCCTGCTTACAGCTGACTCACCCAAGCCGGTGGTGCAAAAAGAGCCAACCAATTTGCTGGCCGTGAAGGGCGCCAATATAACCTTGGAGTGCATAGCCAGCTCGCCAGCTGCCGCTTCTATAGCCGCCACCGATGAGCTGAAGATTAAGTGGCGCCACGACAATCAGCACGTGCTGGAGCATCAAAGCCTACACGATGGCGCCAGCACAGAAACCCAAATACATCACGATCAGCGTACCAATCAGACAACCATTTATGGCTATCTGCGTTTATCCAATGTCAGCTACGAGAGCGCCGGACGCTATCAGTGCGTGGTATCCAATGCATTTGGCACGACCTACGCACAGAAGTTCAAAATATCCATAGGCAGTGAGTAGCTCAATTCCATCTCGATTTACTCAACATTTACATATGATTATCGCTAACAATATTCCATGCCTTCAGTTCATCCCAGCTTTTTGCATGTGCCCTCAAATTTAACGCTGGATGCAGGAGAAACGGCACGTCTGGTCTGCTCCGCCAGCGGAGATCCAATGCCGGAGATAGCATTGCAAAAGTTTGGCGCTAGGGATTTTCCGGCAGCCACAGAGCGGCGCTTGCAGGTGATACGCGAGGAGAACGCGTTTATCATCACGAATGCCAAGCCCAGCGATTCGGGCATATATACCTGCACAGCAGAGAGTCCGGCGGGCGTGATCAAAGTGAATGCCACGCTGCTTGTAAATGGTGAGTTTAAAGCTATGCCCAGCCCAACCAAGAAAGATTTTACTCTTATCTATATTTAATTCGTGCACAGACAAACCGCTGCCTAGCATTCCGTTGGTGCACAAGGAGGTGGTGCTGGGACGCACCTGTGTCCTGGAGTGCCTCAGCGAAACGATTAACATGGAGCTGGAGCAGCAGCATCGCGAGTGGTACAAGGAGAACAAACCGTTGCATAATTCACCCACTGGGCCCGATGCGGAACGCTTTTACTTTACCAAGAACAAGGAGGTGCTGGTCATCGTGAATGCCCAGTCGAATGATGCGGGTCACTATCGCTGCGATATCAGCGACAATTTGCGCACCCTAACGCTGCAATCGGAGCTATTGGTGGTGCAGGATAGCTTTAATATTGATGTAGTGCTCTGGTCCGTGGTGCATGTTACGATTTTCTGTGCCCTGATTGGCATTTGCATCGTTTGGAGCACTTTGCGCTATCAGCGCCGCAAGCAATCGCACAGCAGCAATCAGAATACACTGGAACAGACGCAGCTAACGACATTGAATCTGCCCCAGCTGCGACCATTTCAATCGCAGCTGGTCATCGACGGATTGGCCAGCGCGCAGAAACAACAGCAGCAGCGCCAGCAACAGCAACAGTCGCAAACGCAGCTGCGTCCGCGCAGCTTGGCGGATTTGGGCGCCGGCGAAGCACAGACGCAGAGTCGCCTGATTGTAACCACAACGCCTTCGTATGAGCAGCGCTGCCTGGAGGAGCGCCTGACGCTCAGCTTCTTGCAGCAGGCGGATCTCGAGCTGCAACAGGATCATTTATCCAGCAAGGATTCCGGCACTGGCTCGGATGCGGCGGTTAAGCGTAGCCTCGAGGATTTTGTGGTGGCCATGCCACTGCGTCAACCGCGACGTCGCCTTTTGCATGACGATGATGATGTTGATGATGACGATGTGGACGAAGCGGATGACGATAATGATTTGCAGTTCGCGCCGACCCGTGCGCTCGGCGTCTCAGTGTACGACGACATGGAACTATACGAGCTGAACCACAGCGCTGCCGAGCAGCAGCGTTTTCTGCGCAACAACAATCACAACTACGATGGTGGGGGCGCGGGCGTGGCAAATGGTGGTGTAGCGCCGCAGCTGACGCCGCCGGTGGTGCCGCGCAAGTGCAGCGCACAGCTGAGCGGCGCCAGCGTTGACTACAAAGCAGCCAGCGCGGTGGACATTTAAGTTTGAGCCAAAGCCAAGAGAAATGCAAATAAAACCAAAATGCACACACCAAAAAAAAAAAAACCAACTGGGGAGATGGGCTGCGCGTGCCACGCCCCCTACCTTAAAACCAAAACCACCCGCCACCCAAAAAATTAGAAGAAAATAACCTAACAAACGAACAAAGACTGTTACTCGTAATACAAAAGCTAAACATTAAATATAATAATATATGACGACGCTTGCCAGAAGGCGGCCTTAAGGAGTATATATGCAACTGTCACAGCACAGAGATATATATATTATATATATGTTCAAGTATATGCATATGTATATGTATATGTATATATATGCATGCTGTATATATTATATACATACCAGTGTCTTCGTAATTTATGAAATTTCATGGATTTATTTTTAAATACTTTTAATTAAATATTACTCTAGTATCTAAGCAGATATATTTATAATTTGTAATTGTTTATTTCGCTTGTGATATTATTTATTATTATTTTTTGATCGCTTTAACATTTGCAGCTGTATATAAATGGCACCTGTTACCAATTAGTATTTAGTTTTAATTGTAGCTCCTAAGTCCCAATTGCCACGAAATCGGCTATGAATTGCTAAAAATAATGTATATTGCCCGAATGCGTTTACACACACACACACACACACACACACACACACACACACACAAACACACACACACATACACACACACACCTATTTAAGTCTGTTTTATGTTGCTACTATTTTATATTTGATATATGTTTATGTGAATTGATTTGCCTTATGCTTATGGCCTTGACTATATATATATATATATTAATAAATAGTATTTGAAAAATCTAGAATCGTAAGTTATACATTTTTGAAGCAAAATGAAGTCAACAAATGCTAATAAAATTCAAGTTTATAAAATTTAAACATCTTCAGTTGTAAAACAATTTCAATTTTTACTACCAATTAATCTAAGGGCAATCAAATTCTCAATTCTTTTTTTTTTTTCTTCAATATTAGTCCAATATGCATTAGCTGGCCCAAAAACCTAAAACAAATGCTGGGGATCGTCAAGGTAGAATCTAAATTTAGCCTTTGCTTAGCCGAGAATTTAATTCATTTAATTGAAAAGGAGCTTAAGGCACATTTCTTTAAAATAAGTGAAAAATTATGCCTAGACAGTCGAATCATTTCTGACTCGTAACCGCTAGAGAAATAATTTTCAGAAAAATATAACTTCTGTAATTCTTGGCAAATAGTAAGTCCAAGCTTTGAAACCCTTCTACCGCCCATTTCTAAGGCCCAAAAATATTTTCGGAACTGAGTTCCTCCTCGTATAAAAGAAAAGTTCTTGGCTATGCAGACATCCCATGTGTGTATATGGAAGCTATGGTAAGCACATACATTTATTACATGTTCTCTCCTACTTATTTGTGCCTTAGCATCAAGTTTAGCTAATTTGAATATAAACATAGACTTGGCATAAATGCTAATAATATGCAAAGGTCAGTTGGAATCCTCCGAGCTGTCACTGTAGGCAGCCAAAAGGGATAAACCAGCGGGTGCTGCTGCCGGCTTAGGCGTGACTGCTGCGGATGCGGCTGCCGTAGCTGTTGCTGTTGCGGTTGCGGTTGCAGTTGTATTTGGTGCTCCTGCTGCAGGCTTTGGTTTCACCAGCACCAGAGGCGTCTTTCGTTTCACTAGCTGAGCGCCAGCTGTGGCTTTGCTGGGCGCTGACGCACTGCTGGGCTTGGCGAATTTGGCTGCTGGTGGCGCTGGCAATGCTGTGTCCTCGTCCTTCAGCTCCTCAATAATTTCCTCGGTGACAATGCGCGTGCCGCTGCTCTCCGCTTTGTTTTTAAAGTTCACAGATCTAACAAATACAAATACATTGTTTAGTTTATCATATAAAAGGGCCAGCTGCAAGCTCACTTGACAAACTCCTCATCTTCACGTTCCTCGCGCTCCTGGCGTTCACGTTCCGTTTCCGCAGGGTTATACTGCTCCAGCATGGTCGTATAGTCCACGGTTTGCTGTCGTCTGTTTAAGTCGCGCAGCTCCTCGAGACTCTCGAGCATTTCGATTTCGTTGCGCGACTGTTGCGTGCGATTCTCCAGCAATTTCATCGGATTGTTAGCCTCCTCCTCGCGTTCCTCTCGCTCCTCGCGACGCGCCTGCTCCTCGGCCAGTTTTAATGCCATAAAATTACGTGTGGCGCCCGCTTCGATCTCGTAGTCGGTGTTCTGTGGATCCGTTTTGAACGAGATCTCCTGGAGACAGCGTGTGCACTTGATGTAGAATCTATAGATACGTATGCCCAAATACGTTTCATTCTCCACATCCTCCTTGCGCGCATTAAACTTCTTGCCCTTATAAATGTATTCCCCGCAAGTTTTGCATCGCATATTAAACGGGGCCATCAATCGGACAGTGTATTGTCGATTTTTGGCCAGTTTCATGCGCGGTATCTTCGATGGATCGAAGTCCGGCGGATAGTATTTCTATAAAGAATTCATGGTTAGTGCATGGATCAGGCCATATAGGGGCATAATTCTACTCACATTTAACACTTTGCGCTCAGACATTTTGTTGATGCACTTATTATCAGCTTTGTAAATAAATGTTTTGTACTTCTTCCTACTAATTTGCCATTCACACTAGCGGCAAAGAGAGATGTGCTGTCTTTTATATCGATTGTTTTTCGATAGGCACGTAGTGAGTTTAACGTTTTCGATAACATGTTCTATTACGTAGTCAAATTCAAATTTTCCGTTACGAAACTTGTGTAGTTTTAACAACCGATCGTTAAATTGAAATGCCAAAACAAATATAATTGCATTCCCAGCACCTTTAAAATTTGTTACATATATTTGTTTATTTTCACAGTACAATGCTTTAGCGATAGACATTTATCTTTGGCTATTATTGCTGCTAAATTATATTTGTATAATACAATAAATACACACACACATACTTCTCAGAACACATGCATGATGTCAGTAAAATGCTCATAAAATCATATGGAGCACTCGTCGTTGTCTCCATTTGGCTGCTTGTAGCTGTTCCGTTCCGGCTGCTCGTACAGCGAATCCAAGTCCTTTGTTCTGCGTAGGCCCCCAAAACGTGAGGGCAGCTGAACTGTTGTCGAAAGTCTAGCGTCTTCGTGCAACTCCGGATCTGGTGTGTCCAGCACAGCCGCCTCTACACGGCTCAGATCGGTATCTGGAAAGCTGACCTTCTTTGTGGTGGCCAAAGGTGGTATTGTATCCGTTTTGGTGCGTCCATCGAGCTTGAGTGCGGCACGTGGTATCTTGTGCTTGACCAGCTCATAGGTGCATCTGTACAGGAATGTGTACTGCTGTTGCGTTTGCACCATTTTCATGCGCTGCAAATGTAAAAGACCTCGAGACTTATACACAATACAGACGGACATAAATTCTATTATTACCTGAAAGCGCAGTTTCTTGACCGTTTCAAAGATATTAATTTTCGATTCGCTCTTCAAACGCTGCATTATTAAATCCAGACCAATAAATGTGCCCGTCCGTCCGACTCCGGCGCTGCAGTGCACCACAATGGGCGAGTAGTTTGGACGCTTCTCCGCTTTCACTTTCCTGACAAAGGTAATCAAATGGTTGGGATCATCGGGACAGCCATGATCGGGCCACTTTTTAAAGAAGAAATGTATGACTTTCTCCTTGAGACCATATTTCTCGTGGACCACACAGAGCTCCGTGCGATCGTAGATCTCGAACGATTCCTTAGACTTTATTGTGACGCTGACACCGCGCATATTATAGGGATAATACTCGTGGCATTTGATCTGAAAGGGAAACTGAAATATTAGACAAATTTGTAGGAGTGGGCACCAAAGAGTCTCTCACTACGTTGCCTTCACGAAACTGGGTAACCTGTACAATGACGCGGACATTGTGCTGCAGAATCATGCGCCAGAAATCCATAACGCTCTCCGGCTTCGGCCCCTGAGTCGCAATATACTCCTTTTTGCGGGTGTGGCCCTAAAAGCAAGTTTTAATAAAGATAAATTGCTTGGAAGAGCTTTTAAAACGTACATCAATAAAGGACGCGTTGATATAGTCCGATCCTTCACTATCTATGTCCAATATCACGCGATTCTTGTCATCTGGAATACACAAAATTAAATCTCTAAAGTTACCCAAATCTGAAGTCAACTTACATGGATATATATCCGCATAACGATTCTTATTGCTGCCCAATTCAGAGGCCGAATAGCTTAGCTCCAAGGCCACAACGGTAATTTCCTTGAATTCGCGCGTCAATTTTTCCGGCTTGGCCACGTCCGCATAAAATATGGCAAAGTTCTTGGCTATAACATTGCCAAATGGATCTTCTATGCCCTGACCAGAGTCGCGATGCCTGAAAGAAAACATATAAATTAAGTGAAATTCAATCTCAATGTGACCTCCAGCACTTACCAGGCTATACGCTTGCGCACCCAAAGCACAACCAAGCCCAAAATGAAAGCCAGCAGCAGGCAGCTGCAGACGCTGACCAGGATGAGCGTCACCTTGATGGCCGCATCTGTCCTGAACTCCAGCAGGGCGGCATCATTGTAACCGGAGCTGGTGAAAAGACGCACCACCATGTTGTATTCGGTGTTAGCAGTTAGCGGTCCATTGCAATAGCGCTCGGTTACATCTGGACACTTGCCAACTCCAATGGTAAAGGTTATTTCCTCCTCGCTAATGTCGCGTCCATTCTTTGCGATATGTGGCTGCCACTGGAGCGGGGTGGTTTGATACTGATAAATGCAATCGCTGCCCACCTCATCCCAGGATGCCACAGTGGGCCATTCCCCAGATTTGAGCACATCGTGTTTCAGCTGCGGCTCACCAGCACAATTCTTCTGGGATAGCAACAGGGCTATATACGTTATGTTGCCCGACTCGGAATTTACAATATTGCCGGGCAGGCGCACGATTGCCGAACTGGTTGGATGATTTGTCTCATAGGCGCTGACGCGCATTTGACGCACCAGATCCTCACCCAGGGCAGAGGGTACTAGTAGGGCATAAATTAAAATAAATGGTTAAGTTTTAAGGCTAATTGCATATATCAAACTTTTTTCTTATTCGCGCCTTCAATTAACAGTTGCCTTAACAGTGTTGGTAACTTGGCAGAAGTTTGTTCTGCAGGCAGCAGTGCTGCAAAGTGCAGCTCACAAGTAAGTAAAATAAGGACATTTTTAGTACATTGTGCACACAGCATACTAAAAGAAGACCAAAAAAACAAAAAGAGTGCCCGTAGTTTTTCAGCAGCAGCTGGTGTAATAAAGCTTCAGTTTAAAGCACTGCGCGCAGGGATTAGGACACAAATTGAGGCATTTTTAGCACGTTATGCTAACAGTAGATTAAAAATAAAGCGTTGATGCTCAAAAAAGAAAAAGGTTTTACAACACTAGCTGCCACAAATGGGTGTAAAATATGACAATACAAAAATAATTGAGCGCAAATGTGGATATCAAATATGTTGCATGTCGAAACGAAGTAAGATCCCATCAATACTTACAGCCAGATGGCGATTTCCACTCCCTTTTCGTACTGTCGCTCAAAGTAGACACATTGCTCGTTTTAATGGCCACTTTAACGGTGTATTCAACTTCGGGCTGTAGATCTGTTTCGGTATAGGACATCCGTCCCTTCTTGTCGTGTCCAGCAGGCGGCACTTGTCGTTGGAATTTGATTTCCTGCTGTTTTCGTGTACCACTAAATTCCAAGAGGAACCACTCGATTTGACCATTCGATTTACAGGGTATGGTCCAGGCGACGGTTACATTGGCGCTATAATTGTCAGGATCCAGCCCAGGTCCCTCCGAGGTTACATTTAGATCCGTCACAGGATCCGACACTGTCATTGATAAATTGATCTTTTAGGTTAGGTAGAGCAAAATTTAGAGTAAAATTGAATATCATCTACCATCTGAGGCCGTAACTCCTATAACTGGCGCCGTATACGGACCCAGGCCAAAATCATTCTGGGCAGCCACTTGCACAATGTACTTGACGGCGGGCGCCAGATCATAGAAGGTATTGGTCATGTCGCCTTAGTGGAAAAATTACATTTTAGGTTAGGTTGGGTTTTAGGGATTGCTGGATTGCTGGAAGATGCACACAAACCTTTAGTATCGGTCTTTGGCAACTCGGTTATAGCTTCGCATATGCTGGGCACGAAATAATCTGCTTCATAGCGCATCAGAAATGCCTGGTAATACTTGATGGGTCCGTTCAGTAGTTTCGGCTGCTCCCAGGTGAAGGTCAAGCTGTGCTTGCTGCTGCTGGTTAACAGAACGTTCCTGGGTTGTTCGGGAACTGCAATTGACTAGATTTGCTTAGTACCGAACTGAACCATAACTCCGTGCTGCCAGCACATACAGTAGACCAAGGTTTCCAGCGTCAGGGATTTGACCTTCGAGGCGCCAGCCATATTGTGCAGCGACACCCGGCAAACGTATTTTGTGTAGGGCGAGAGCGGCGCGAGAATTGCCTGAAAGCCCCTCTCGCGATAGCTCTCCACGTATTTCTCGGCATAGGTGTACGGCACATCCGAATTGGCGGAGCAATTGAAGTGCGCAAAGAACGTCTGACAATTGTTATTGAAATCCTTATTATAGGCAATCAGCTCCAGGCTGTGCGATGTGGCGCCATTGCCCACCAGTGCGAGATCAGTCTACAAGGGAGATATCTATATAGAGCACAGTTTTTCTACATTTTCTTTCGCTAGTAAATAACAATTATAGTTAACTTCTGTCATAAGCAAAAGTGAAATGATTTTCCCTGGTTCAAAAGTTCTCATTTCTTGTGTATCAGGGGCTGATCCTGTCCAGCTTAGCACTGGACAATTCTCTAGAAACCACAAGCTAAGCAATTAATACAACAAATTGTAGTAAAAAGGTATTGCAATAGAGACGGAGCCAATCCTTGTCCATGAATAAGTTAGGTTCCAATTTTTGCACTTTTTTTTAACATAAATAGTTGAACCTATGCATTGGCTCAAACGTAATTAATTTTTCAAACCTTGTCGCCGTTAACAACATCGGCCTGTGTCTCCACTTCGATTTGCCGCAGCTCCCCATCCAGATTCTCGTGCGTGTAGGGTATTATTTGTATGGTATATGCCTGGCAGGCCATCAGATCCTTCTCAAATAGCACAGTATTATTTTGTGTGCTGACGCTCAAGGCGACGACCTCTGAGCCTCCATCCATCCAACCGGATATGCGATAGCCGTCGATGCACAGATCGGCGTAGCTTGGTATCTGCCAGTTCAACTGGATGGAAAAGGGTCCTGTACTGCTGGACGGCTCCAATATCTGTGTGGGCTCTATTGCAGGTATATAGGTAAGAGATCTAATGGAATTGTGAGCTCTGGGCTACTTACGATCCTCGCTGAGGGTGCTCTGGCTCTGGAACTTGCCGCCCATGCTGCCATTCGCTAAAAGGGGCACAATTTCCACATTGTAGGTGCCGCAAGGCTCCAGTTGGGTGAAGAGCACGAAGGTCTCATTGGTCAACTGCTCGCCACTCTCATATTCTAGACGCTGTATGGGTCCCGCCAGATTCACACGATAATTGGCCACACACTGCGCATGATCGCTGGGCGGTGACCAGGACCAGAGCAGCTCCGTGGCATTGATCTCCTGCATGGGCTGCGACACAGCGCTGGGCACTGTTTGCGCATAGATTTAGTCGGGACTTAGGCGTGCCAGCTGGTTCTACTTACTCTTCGCACCGGACACAAACGTCTCGGTGGCCTTGGCCGTTGTATTGCGGTCCATATTGATGTAGACCTCGATGGTGTGCAGTGCGCAGCCTTGCAGCTCGGTGATGGTAAACTGTTTTAATGTGCTGTCATTCGAGGTCTCGCTCCCACCGCAATCCTCTGAAGAAAACAATTGAGAGGGCTCTAGTCGGGCGTGTCCGACTAGCAGATACCCTAAACCCAGCGTCGAGCTGTCTTTAAAAAGATTCTGCCTTACTTTTATAGATACATACTAAGATCACACGCCTCGCTAATCTTAGAGTTCTTCTTAAAAAAATCGTCTAAAAATCGATAATTATCGATATTATAAAAATATATACTATCCAGTGTCGGACATGCTAGCTTCTGCTTGTTACATTTATTTCCGATGGGTTCAGGGCATAACAATTCAACGGATTACGTTTCGGCAGCTCTTCAGCCGGGAGCACTCACCTTTGGTCTCCGGTTCCATATCGGTATACGGCGGCACAGTCGTTGCACCCGTCCAATCATCCAAGGCCGTGGTTGCTGTCGTCTCATCCTCCTGCTCTGTGGTTGCTGTCGTCGTCTCCTGATCCTCATCCGACACGCAACCATTTCGTCGCCAGACAATGGTGAAGCTGCCTATGCAGCTCTTATTATCCGGCTCATTCCATGCGACCAGCGTGTCGCCATTGGAGCGATTGTTAATGGTTAGCTGTAGCTCGCCAGGCTCTAGATAGCCGGTGTCCACGAATCTCATATCGCTATCGACTATAACGCTCGCATTATTCCTCGTTTCCAGTGTGACATTGTATGTGCGACAGGGCCACACCTCCTCAACGGTATCTTTGCTCTCCTCCTTGAACTGCTGCCTGAAGCGCGAGGTATCCGGCGCAGTTGCGTAGATCTCGAAGTGCTTCACACAGGCCCGATCGCTGGTCTCCCACGTCAGCTCTATGCTTGTCTCCGAAGCCACAACGGAGGTCAAATTGGTTTTTGGATCTGCAAAATAGTGGCAAGTGTTAATACAGTAAAAAAAAATCGATCTAATCATAACATATTCTCACAATTGGCAAACATTTCAGGTTTTCTGTTAGAGTACAAATTTTATACATAGAAATTACTTTATCGCATTAATAGATCTTTATTATACCCATTCATTTGTTATTATAGTTTTATATATAGATTTTATTTAAATATTCTTTGCATGGAAAGCATTTTCTAAAGGCTGTCGACTCACCCTTGTAATCTGTGTAGGCAATTACGATTTGGTCAAAGGGCATGGCGCCTACGGCCGTACCCCTCAGCGTTACGACGGTTGTATAGCTCGTGCAGGGTTCCAGATTTTCACTAGATAAATATAAATCAAATGTTTAAGATTAAATACAGCTCGACTGAATTGAGGGTCTTATCTAGGCATTACCAGACAAGTTGCTCTGCGCCTAGGCTCGTCGAGGCGCTGCCCACGGGACACGTGACATTCTCAATTATGTATTTATCCTTATCCTCGGCGCCAACGCTAAAGCTGAGCGTATAGGGCGTACTAATCACAGTCACCTGAACTACTAACGTTAAAAATATGAAAGTAAACAAAGTTGTTTTAGTTATTAAAGTGTTAAGCTAAAGCTTCAGCTGATTGACTCAAGGTCGACGTTGTTTAACTTTTACAATAACAACAACAAAAGTTAATAGGTTGTTTCAAAAACTTATCGCCTCTATCATCAGCACAGTTTACTTTGGCCGAGGCCTTATCAGTCGTTCAAAGCTTAAACTCATTGAGAATTACAACGTAAATTGCCATTCATTTAACTAGAATATTCCTGGCATACCAACTACTCAGCTCGTGTCTTGTTTTCTTCACTAGTTTTTGTTAGAACTCACCCTCATTTAGTTCCTGTTCAGTAAGCGCTGTGCTTGTTTGAGCCTGCGCCTGTGACCAGGCCAACAGCAATAACGGCACACTGAGCAGTCCATAGAGCCGTGTCCTTGGCTTCCCGTGTCTCTTGTGCCGCATCTTAGGTCCACATTGCCAGCAGTTGCTGTGTGCGAGTTGCGAGTACGAAAATCGGAAGTTAAATTCAAGTTCAATGTCAGCTCAACAAATGCAACCGGTTTTTAATTGCACCTCCAAAAAAAAAAAAGAAAAAAAAAGAAAAAATTCAAAATATTATCGTATCGAAAGTATTAACCCCTCCATATAAGAAAGCAGCTCGCTTAAGTGCAATGCGCACATTAATAAAGTTTAGGCGTGAATCAATAAAAAACCGAAAGAAAAACAACAACAGCAACAAATTGATATATACATACTATATATGTATATATACATACAGAATATCATGAGTGATACGTGATTTACAAGTATCGGGCAGCTGAACTTATTGCGCTGAGCGCGAGTGTCAATAATACTTACAAATAACATTAATTATAATAACAAAGGAAATAATTACACAATTACGCTCGGCATTTGACCCGAAATATAACTAAAACTGAAGGCATTTACGAATAAATATCTGAAATATTACTCATAACTAGCTCCATACCTTAACCTCTCGATGCGCTGCGCTCTTTTTATACCCTTGTAAAGAGTTTATAACAATTTTGTTTTGTTATGTGTAACCAACAGAAGAAGACTTCTCCGACCCCATAAAGTATATATATTCTAGATCTGCCGAGTTGATATAGCCAAGTCCACCTGTCCATCTGCCTGTTTCTATGCGAACTAGTCTCTCAGTCTCAAATCGTCTTGATACTTTTTATAAATCCGTCTTTCTGTTACAGGCAGTAAATATGTCGGAACCGATCTGATCGGACAACCATATCGTATAGCTGCCATAGAAACGATCAGTCGAAAATTAGTCACTTGTACGAAAACTTTTTTGTTTTTCGAGATATCTTAACCAAACTCGGCATTAAAAAGTTTCACTCAGTTCCCTACATATTTGAGAAATGATATCAGCATCGTATAACTATAGCATATGTTTGTCATAGGAACGATCGGTCGAAAATCAGGTTCTTGAATGGAAACCTTTTTGTTTTTCGAGATATCTTAACCAAACGGAAGTTATTAGTTTCCCTCTGCTCCTCATATATATGCAAAATGTTATCACCATCGGATTACTATATCATATAACTATCATATAGGAAAGATTGTTCGAAAAATAGGTGCTTGTATGTTAAAATGTTATGTTTTTTAAGACATTTTCAACAAACTCAGCATTTACGAGCTTTCTTGTTTCTTAAATTTTATATATACATTTTATAAATTTATCATTTAAAGATTTGTAAGAAGTGCATACTACATTTCAGGATATTTTTTAGATTAAAGAAGATCGGGTAGATCTTAGACGGGTTCTCCCAACAATAAATATGAAAATCTGGTCAAAAAATGCTTTCGATTTGTTCTTGATTAAACCACAAGTCACATTCGTCTTGGCCAAGGAGTCAATTTAAGAGACTATATTACCCCAAAATCGATAATTATCGATATGCAGTGTCCGATATTTGACCAGATTAAACGAATTAAGAACTGCAAAATTTGTGTTTGGGGTAGGAAAAGATAATTTCGACTGTTTTTGGATTGTGTACAGAATAATATTTAGTCGCCTACGCTCGACTAAGGCCCTCCGACTTGTCTTTAGTATAGAACTAAAGATTGGAGCGTATTTTTTCCACTTAATACCTTCTCTTAAGTTTCGTACGTTCTAAAATGGGAAATTCTCCAAATACCTTTAACATGAGACTTAAATGTCGTGAGCTCTTATGCGATCTCTTCAAATGTAAACGATATACATATTACTTTTGAGTTAAGATAAATGTGGTATGCTCGTAAAATGTAAAAAACATTTAACTTCACTCGTATTGTTTTTAATTTTATATTGTTTTGTTTTCTGCACGCTTTTAACGTTGCTGGAAAAAATGAATTTTTGAACTTATTTCAAGCCCTAAATGATTTACGATTGTTAAAAAATGCTTGCCAACTAAAGCATACATTTACGAATAGTTAGGAGGGAGGAGGAAGAAAGAGGAAGCTCCCTCCAAAAAACTGATCAAAGTACATGACACATATGACTCAAGTTCTTTGAGAAAGCCTTGCGGGCAGAGTTTTATTGTGTAATTGAGAGCTTCTGCGTGAATTGGCATTGAGCAAAAGTCGAATTTGCGATTAAGAAAAATAAAAACAAAACGAAAAATAAAGTCTATATTCACTGCACACTTGACGAATGTCAAGTCCAGGGGTTTGGGTTTGGGTAAGGGCTTATCAAGGCACTTAATGGACAATTCGAGTGAGTTAAGCGAAGCGCGTGAAAAGCAAAACTCTGGCAGACGCAATACACAATTATTGGCGCAGATAACTATCTGAACAACTTGAGATTTATAGCGAAAATCGAAGTGTGGAGCACTGCGCTGATCAAATATACATATGTACATATATTGTGGTTGAAACACGGCTGAAACGAGAGCTTCGGCTCTTATTATCACGCAGCTGCTCAAGATTTTGTTGTTGTTTTTTTATGGTTCACTTAAACAATTCAGATATTTCAACATTATTGACTCGAGAATGTTTGTGTGTGTGTGTGTGTGTATTTAATCAAAAAACTACAACGCTAATTACTAATTTCAGTAGCTCGAACGCAATGGCTGCCACTGCAGAGACATTTTAAAGCAAATAAAATTACATTTTTTCGATATTTATTAATAGCTCGGCGACATATTTTGTTATCTACTTGACAAACTGTATGGCGGCAGCAGCCGTTTAGACAATTTCCTATGCTTTTGCTTGTTTAAACAAGTCGCGAATCACTCATTTTTTTTTTTTCTTTTATTTCGGCGTGCCCACAAATCAAGCATGAAACAACAAATAAGCCAATAATAACAATTTAACGGTCATAGAAAGTAAACGCTGGAAGTGCTTGCGTATTTTATCATATCAACAATATATAATCAGAGCAGCTCCCTGATAACAATGTGCATATGAGGACGCTGAAACATTGTCCACTGTGCGCTACAAATTGTTTCCCAATAATACGCATACAAATACACACCCACACACACCCACACACACACGCACTCACAATAAGATGTGTGTAATTTGTATAATACACATTTATGGCTTGTATTAAGGATGTGCTTCCGTTACAAATCAAATTATCGATAGACAAACACAATGCAATTGGCAGCACTTTTGATTTCAATTTTGAAACCGTTATCACAGTGGCATGTGTAACGAGACGAGGCGAGCAGGCTGCTGATTAGAAACGCGATGGCTTGATAACGCTGCCTGTCATAATTTGCGAATCATTTACATATTTTGGCAATTTGCTCATTAAATTGATTCGAAAATTGATCGAGCCAAGTTCACAATGCGCCCGCAGTTAACAAAAATTCTTAGCACTCACAATGGGGTATGAATAGTTGGAATATTTGTTGCCTTAAATACGCGCGAGCGAATTGTTTGGAAAAATTGCACTTTAATATGCGCAACGATATCGTGACTCTTTTTTAACGAATAACCGTTCCCGTTGAGTGTTAGTCGACAACTGAGCGTAAAAATTAATAACACATGGCTGTATCATTGTGCTTATTACTGATAAGGAAGTTACTCCAACAGGGTATATATGTGTGTGTATGTTCAAGATAAAAACAATACATTGCAGTTCTGTCAAAGTTTATGCATATGCAGTGTTGTACAATGCCAACAGCGCATTGTATACAATATATAGTGTATTTACTTTCAAAAAGTAAAAGAAAATGCGCCAAAATTATTAGAACAGCTGTTCAGTGCATTTCGCCCAGCCATCGATAGGTGCCGCCACTAGCGAAAATCGATAACAAAAATATACGTGACCCTGCAACTAGTGCTGGTAAACAAAAACTTTGGCATCGATACGTTGAAAGCATCGAAAGGTATTGGAAGCATTTCTCGCCGCGCTTCACTTCTGCGTAATTATTTCCCAATTGATTAAAATTAATATAATTAAAAAATTCATAAAAATAACAATTTGTGTAAGTATGCGTAGTGTGCCTTGAAAAACGTCAAATCATCGCAAGTGCACGCGTTGCAACGCATAATCAAAGTTGCTTTTCGCAAAGTGTCGTTTACGCGACGGCAACGCAGCAGCGAAGTGTATGTAATGGGCAAATGGGAAAAAGAGAAAAAATTTGTCATATGTATGAACACTGGCAGTGTGTTGGTGCGCGCTTATAAGAGAAAGAAACGAAAACCCCTTTTAAAGCGCAATTGTTTTGTGGCAAATGTGCGTGTCTTACAAATCTATTTGGCCTTTTTCAATTTTGCATATTGCCACTTTTAAAACGCTGCCGCAGAGACGCTGGCTGCGCTGCTCATTCAAGATGGCCGTCGTAACAGTTTTTATTTTTCGTCAGTGTCAGTGTTGTTGTTGTTATTGTGTTTGGTGTGTGTGCGCATGTATATATATATATATATATATATATATATGTGTGTGTGTGTGTTTTTGTTATTGAAAAGCAAAGCGAACAAGCTAAAGTTATGCAAATAATGCTGCAAAGTGTAAACTGAACTAAAGTACAAATGTACACGAAACTTCAACCTAACATGCAATTGCAAAAACAAAAACAATTTCAAGTTCTTCCTCTTTGCTACAACAACCACCAAAGAGCGATGACACATCGTCCCCTGCGTCAGTTATATGTGTGCGCGTGTGTGTGTGTGTGTTTTTGCGCATGTATCCTCCTACGCCTCCTGTTACCCCTGCCCCTGAATGGGGAAATTGATCGATTTTTAGCCAGA
The DNA here is from genome assembly GCA_018903485.1 of Drosophila littoralis. Classification (NCBI taxonomy): domain Eukaryota; kingdom Metazoa; phylum Arthropoda; class Insecta; order Diptera; family Drosophilidae; genus Drosophila; species Drosophila littoralis. The sequence goes on along the minus strand of JAEIGF010000297.1, from coordinate 4,452,688 downwards.
ACAAACGTAAGCAGCGAATTTCGATGCCTTCGCCTGCACCCCAAACGCCTCTAACAGCTTTTTACATGGGCCAAAGTTAAAAAGCAAACCAGTTCTGCAAATGCAACTTGGTCGAGTCTCGGTAGAAATCTTGTTTTATTTTTTTTTTTTTTTTCTTTTTACAGTTTTTCCGTTTCGGGCTGCTTTGGCATTGGCCATCGCACATACACTAAAATACAAAACACATGTGTTTGACTGTGGTATTTGGGCCCATATATAGTTGTAGAATTGTTAACAGCACTCGCTGCATTTCCCAGAACGTGTGCAATTTGCTGAGCTAAGCTGGTTCTTCGGTCTGGAGACGCCAAGTCTGAGACTGCCTGTGCAAATTGCCCACAAATTGCTGCTGTAGCTGCTGCCATTATCTATTAGGTCTGTTTTCTGACACTCTTAGCGTTGTCTTTCTTGTCTGTCTACTCTTTCTCTGTCCCTCCCCGTTTTGTTTTCGTCACTTGTGTTATCTACCAAATGCCTGTTCACGAGCTTTTACAGTGTTACTGTATGCACTGTAAGGTGTTTGTGTTTGTCCGACTTTCCCAGCTAAAGGTTATAATTAATGCGAATTGTCTCGTCTCACACATTTTGTTGGCAAGTGTAGTTCCTAATCAATACTCGAAACTTTTACTTAATTAGCTGCATTGCCAAATTCTCAGCACTGTGTGGGCAAGTGTAATTAATTAAAACATTGCCAACACTGGCGAGGTGTGAGAAACACACGCAATTGGCAGCCAAGTGCACAGGCAAGTGCAAGGTCTCTCTTAAACGTTTTTCTTTTTTTGCACACGCGCTCTTTGAAGAGAAGCGCACATTCCTGCATCCTTATGCATATGTATGTACATCAGACATGCTGACATCAGACGCCCACGCGAGCTATTCGAACAGGTAATCGCCACATAAAAACTGACAACTACATATGCATTTCCAATTTACAATTCAAATTGGAATTTGCAATACATTTGTATAGTTATGCCTGTGTGTGTTAGGGCATATATTATTTTGTGTGGCTGTCAGCGCGATGGTAACCCTTTTTTCGCAGCGTCAGTGGACGCCTTTCAAATCTTGTACAGCGTGTGATCCAAACGCCCCCTTGTAGCTGTATTTATTGTTGTTGTTTTTTTTTGCTGTAGCTGTGGAACACCGTTACTAGCTCTACCCACACAGTTACATAGCTGGAAGTAACAAGGCGCATGCCTGTGTATTGGAATGCTGGCCCCAATAAGAACAAAACGCACGCCTGGTTGCCACAACACAACGGTTGTTGACGGTGTCCGGCATTAAGCGCCTACTGCCCTCCCGCTCCTATACAACCTATCAACCCACACGCGTTCCGTTAATACTCGTGACGTTAGCGTTGTCTATTTTCTTATTTTGTATATTGATTTTTATTTTATATTTAGATGCGCAGTTAATGGGCACTTTTGGTGTCTTGGTTTTGCCACAGTTCCTGCGCGAGAGAATGTCCCAACAGCTGATAAAGGCTGCTTTGCTCTCGCACTGCGCTCCAAGCGCGTGACTCATGTCTAGTTTCAATGCCGACGTCGACGTCGCCGCAAAAAAAAAAAGCAAATTTCAACGCTTGAACTCGTTTGGTCAGTTTTCATCAAAGTGTGTATCGCCCTGTGTTCAGCAGCTAGTTCAAAAATCGTTAAATATTATTTGTCGATGGTTAAGCGACCAAAAATAAACTGAAAACGTCATTTCCTCGATTCGAGTGCATGGTTGTGTGTGTGTGCGTGTGTGTGTCTGTGTAATCTAAGCTTGGACTTTGTTTTGCGTCTCTCTTTCGTTTTGCGTTATTTACTCATAAGAAGTTGCTTGAACTACCGTTAGATCTTGCTAATTGGCTTTGTCAGCGCTGCTTGTAACTTTGCTATAGTTGGCAACGTGGTACACACACAAATGTGTCGTCAAATGCTTATCTACAAAGAAAACAACAACGCGTTATGCTTTCGTTGATTTTTCGCTTAGATTCGTTTAGTTTTATGTCGTTTTATTGCGTGATACCTGTGTTTTGTTATTGCCTGTTGCCTATTGCTGTTCTTCCTATTGCTGACCACCTTGAGTTAATTGAATTGCTCTTGCCATAACCGACAACAAGTACATGGCTTGCTATTTAAAGCAACTACTTAAATAACAGCTGCTCTCATCGGTGTTGTTTTGACTATTTTGGAAGCTGTTGATCATTGCATTGGTTTATTTGAGCAGTTATCGATGCGTCAATTATAAGCAGAGTTGCATTTGAGCAAATACAAAGTTCAAAACATGGAAGTCATTGCGAATAGTTGCTGCAACCTGATTGGCCCACCGGCTGAGCTTTAAGTTTTGCAGACAATGCGCGCTTTAATGGCGGCCAGACGAACCGAAAACTTTGGTGTCCCAGAAACACACAAACGAAACAATTTCGGAGGCTGAAGTTGTTGATAATTATGTTGATCATCACGCTGTGCTACACGATGTGAAATAATGAAAGGGAAGGCAGGGGAAGGCATAGGGACGTAGACGGAGGGAAGTAGTAGTAGATTAATGAGTATGCATACCAAAGATGCGGCGTCTTGGGGCAAGCTTGCCAAAAAAAAATCGAGAATGTGTATATTTTTGCCCAACTAGGAGATACCCTGTACCCAGCTGCGGTTTGTCGCGACATGAACGTGTACCACTTTTTTCTGCACTGTTTGTGCTACACGAGCATCTACATGCCACATTTTGTATCTCAGGCTCAAAAATCGATAATTACTTTCTTCAGAAAAAACGAGAGGAGTTATCGCTAAGAAACCTGCTCTGTCTGTGTCATTGAATAATCTATGCTCTAAGTATAGTCGCTAGATCGACTTGCCTACCGATGGTGCTTAAGGATATATACAGTACTTTAAAAGGTCGAAGTTAAATCCTGATGCATGTTACATACATTTGCATTAGCGCAATATACGCTTCTTTTTTATTATACATTTCGCAATGGGTACAAATTATGTGGGTGACTTGCCCCTTTGCGAAACTTGCCTTTTCATTTTGTGAAACTAATTTCCTGTTCAGTCATTCATTTATAATACTCGAGTGTTTGTCTTTATGCATGTTTCTTCTCTTATTTCTCTGCAGCATTGCACAAGCAGGCAGCAACAAATCGAGGCAAACAGCGAAAGAATTGAAGCTCGCCCAAACCGAAGAACAGCATGAAAATGGTGTTGTCGCAGCGGCAGCGCGAGGAGCTGTAAGTAACCGTAGCCATCAACATCATCTTAAAACCAGTCTAACTAAATCATTTCGAATGTTCTATGTGTTTTATTTGGTGTGCTGCGCTGCAGTAACCAAGCGATTGCCGATTATTTGGGCTCAAATGGCTATGCCGACTCACTGGAGGCCTTTCGCAAGGAGGCCGATCTCAGCACAGAAGCGGAAAAGAAGTTTGGCGGCCTGTTAGAAAAGAAATGGACATCGGTCATACGGCTGCAAAAGAAGGTCATGGAATTAGAGGCTAAGCTAACGGAAGCTGAAAAGGAGGTTATCGAGGGTGCGCCCACAAAGAACAAACGTACGCCAGGCGAATGGATACCCAGGCCGCCAGAGAAATACTCACTAACAGGACATCGTGCCAGCATAACGAGGGTTAGTTCAGCATTTAAATTCACCGATACAGCGTTAAATTCATAATTGTTGTTATTGCAGGTTATATTTCATCCAATATTCGGACTCATGGTGTCTGCTTCGGAAGATGCCACCATTAAGATATGGGATTTCGAAACTGGCGAATATGAGCGTAGTCTGAAAGGACACACAGACTCTGTGCAGGATGTGGCATTCGATGCGCAGGGCAAGCTCTTAGGTAATGCCAGCAACTAGCAATCGAGGCCCTTGGTTTTTAAACGCCTAACTTTGTGTCCCTTACAGCCTCCTGCAGTGCTGATTTGTCCATTAAACTGTGGGACTTCCAACAGAGTTACGAGTGTGTTAAAACCATGCACGGTCACGATCACAATGTGTCCTCGGTGGCCTTTGTGCCCGCCGGAGACTATGTGCTATCCGCATCACGTGATCGCACTATCAAAATGTGGGAGGTGGCCACGGGGTGAGTTTTCAATAGAATTTAACATTGCAGCAACCCCAATTCGAATTGTTTATCATTTTCATGACCAGCTACTGCGTTAAAACCTACACCGGCCATCGGGAGTGGGTGCGAATGGTGCGCGTGCACATTGAAGGCAGCATCTTTGCCACATGCTCAAATGATCACACAATACGCGTTTGGTTGACGAATTCAAAAGACTGCAAGGTAAGCAAGCAAACAGACAACGAATAGAATCCTTATATATAAATAAGCATGGTGACGGAATCGAATAGAAGCCATGCAACTTCGGGGCATCCAATAAAAGTGTTTCTCTAGGGCTTCCCGTCCGTACATGGAATAATTTGTAGCCTTAAATTAAATGAAATTAAATGTAACAGAATTAAACATTTTGATATATTCTGCAGGTTGAATTACGCGATCATGAGCATACGGTGGAATGCATTGCCTGGGCGCCCGAGGCTGCAGCATCAGCAATAAATGAGGCAGCCGGCGCTGACAACAAGAAGGGTCACCATCAAGGACCATTCCTGGCATCGGGTTCACGCGACAAAACCATACGCATTTGGGATGTGAGCGTTGGACAGTGCTTGCTCACATTGAACGGGCACGACAATTGGGTGCGGGGCTTGGCATTCCATCCGGGTGGCAAATATTTGGTATCAGCCAGTGATGACAAGACCATACGGGTCTGGGACTTGCGCAACAAGCGATGCATGAAGACGCTCTATGCGCATCAGCATTTCTGCACATCAATTGGTGGGTGCAATATATGCCACATGTCAAGTTAATAGTTTGTTTTTAACACATTTTCTTTTTTAGATTTTCACAAAGCGCATCCGTATGTCATTTCCGGCAGCGTAGATCAAACAGTTAAAGTTTGGGAATGTCGTTAGGAACTCGGCAAGCGATTTGCTTATTTCTCAATTTAAACATAATTAATAAAGCTACAATATTTATATATATACATATATATAGATATATATATATATGTATGCATATATATATATTTGAGTATGCAAAACAGCACACAGTCTCAGCCACCTTTACCAGATGCATCAATGCAAACTTCAATTGTATATTTCAAAATATATCTATATATATATGTATGTGTATGTATACATATGATGTATGTCTAAAGTTAAAACCGAGCAACCAGCAATTAGAAGAAAGAAGAAAAAAACTCAAAAAACAGCGAAAGAAACGAAATATTTATTTAATGTACGGCCTCCTAACCAACTAACCTACCTACCTACCAACTATACAAAGTACATGCATATTTATATATATATACCTTTAAATATACATACGATTACTGTTAATTTAAATGCTGTGTAGACCCACGCCTCAAAAAATATTAAAAAAACAAAACAAAACAAAAACAAATCAATAAGAAAACAAAACAAACGCCCACAAAGCACGCTCGCTAGCCGACAAAAACTTAAGATCTGTAGTTGAATTTTCGTAGTTTTCCTGCGTGAGTGTGGAAAACCAATTTGAAAAACGATATCTTATAAAAATACGCATACACAAAAAACAATTGTACGACTAAAAATGTATTTGTCAAAATCCAAAATGTTGCAATGTCACTCAACAAAGTCTTTATAGACTACATAGCGAATATACGATACTATATGATGTTGTCGTCTCTGAATTTTGTTGCATATAAGCGCATAATAATATAGATAAATATATGCCACACCCTCGCGCAATATAAGAACAGAAAAATCAACCACAACAACAAAAGCAGCAACAAACAAAAGTATTTTTTCCTTCTTCTAAATATACTATTATTATAACGCAGAGCGAACGATTTCTAATGGAAGGCAAATTTGTTATTAATTACTTGATATTTTACTTATATGAAATTGAGGTAATTTTTATCTAAAAGAATAACAATCAACAACGCTTTTACAAACATTTATAAATACAGCTTAGACGTTTTGTGTTCTTTTTCGCTAAAGGATCTAAACAAAACCACAAACAACAAACAATACAAATAAAACTATATAAAATGTGTACAAGTTTAAGTTTGCTTTAAGTTCAAAAATATAATTTACTTTAGTGAAAATGCTGCAAATTTAATTATAATTTAATTGTTCATAAGTGCAAAGGCAAAATATAGTAGTATATATGTATACATTATTAAATATTTGTGGAGCATTGAAAATTTCGTACAGACATACACATGCAGAAATTAAGAAGAAGAACCGGATTGTGGATTTAAACAAACAAACAAAAAAACAACTAAATTCATTTGTAAACAATAAAATGTGCTTCTTCAAGAAACAGAAAAACGACAAAATCAACAGTTGATGACATTTTTAATGCTCTGTACCCAGAGCATGGTACGTAAATGCTAAATAATATTGAAATTGCGCCAGATCCAACCGGGAATTGAGTGTTACATTTGTTTACGAGATCTGGGTACAGGGTATTGCATAGTCGAACGCATTCGATTATAGACTACTCTCGTATTTGAAGCACCTATTTTTTAGCATAAGCTATGGGAATTACAATTAAACAAAATTACAAATAAACGAAACGCTTCTCTTATCACCAAAGCTGCTTTAAAATGTTGGCCTATTATCACGATAAACCGATAAAGCACACATGCAATCGATAATTAGCCAATTATTACTTTAATGGCAGTTTTATCGCTGGTTAATATATATTGATATATATATATATATATACATACATAACATGAATAAATCCACAAATTTGTTTCACCTATAAACCATAAGCTATATTTGTTTATATATGCATACAAAATAATTAAATTAAATCAATTCTCTGGCTGGGAGGCTTCAGTATCCGCTGCAGCGTGCGGTTTAGGAGCAGCAGTTGCCACTGTTTCCATTTCTTGCGTTTCAGGAGCAGCAGTTGCCACTGTTTCCATTTCTTGCGTTTCGGGAGCAGCAGTTGCAACTGTTTCCATTTCTTGCGTTTCGGGAGCTGCAGTTGCAGCTGTTTCCACTTCTTTCACTTTAGGAGCCGTTTCCATTTCTGCTTCGGATTTTGCAATTGGCGCACCCGCTAGCTCCGCAGCCACCTCTTTTGTTGATTGTGTAACGCTCGTCACTTCTTTGCCTTCTGCCGTCAACTCCTCAGCTGCAGTATCCACCTCAGCTTCAGATTCAGCTTCTGAGGCACTTCCACTGGACTCACTGTCTGGCTTTTTGTGTTCGTTTGGTTTATGTTCGCGTGGACGTTTTGCCCGTTGTTTTTTCTTCAAGCGCTTTGCGCGTTTTTTTGCCGTACGCTCCTCAGCAGCTCGTTTATTATTATCCAATTTCTGCTGATACGCATCATCGGCAGCTTCGCGTAGGCTCTGGCTTTGTATATTCTTTTGCCGTGCATATTCCTTGCGGCGCAGATGGCGATAGACATGAAACTCGCCGGAACCCGCTCCAGCGCTGCTGCCCATTACATTGCGCACAAATGTGGGCACCGAGGACATGTAGTCACGCTCTCGGCGCTGCTCTGGTATAATAACTGGCTTTTCCTGTCAATATTAACTCAATTAGCTATTGTTCACAGTGAGCGTCAATTAAACTTACAGGATTTTTCATAAGTTTTTCCAGCTTCAATCTTTGTAGATCCGTGGCCGTTTTAATGAACGGTCCCAATGGCTTGTCTTTTTCCCCAGAATCGCTGTCGTCGGACCCCGCATTCTTTTTTTTCTTTCGGGGCTTGTTTTCCGTTTCTTTAACTAAATTTTTAATCAGCGACATGTTTGTTGACAACAAATTCAGTGTGACAGTTCGCGTGTTGACGTTCACTGGTGACTGGTCATTGTGTGTGCCCGCAAGAATACCAAAAATACCAGTCTCTTATTTTCGGCGAAGAAAGTGTATTTCGTCTCTTGTTTGGTTCGGTCACACTGACGAGTTCCAGCCGAAAACAACGCGTTAATTTCTAAATTAACGACTCAAAATCGTAACTCGTGCTGTTCTAATGCTAGCGTAGCCAAAGAAATAATTGTCATATGTTTACAAGTAGCCACCCGGACAATAAATCCCCGTTTATATTAGATATTCTATTTAAAAATCAAAATCACGTACGCGCAATCGGTTTGAGCGCAGTGAGCAGAGCAGAGAGCAAGCAAGTAAGCAGCAGTCGCCAGAGCAGCGTAGAGTTGTGTAACACGGCAGCGTGAACGTGTAATAGAATTTGGATTTGGGTTTGTGCGCTAAAACAGAAACAGCAGCATGGCGCTCGAGATTGATGCAAAAAATGCGGCGGCGACTGGCGATGCTGGTACCATTGGCAAGGCCAAAGCCAAGGAGAACAAGAACCACAACAACAACAACGCAACCGCAGCCGGCGAAAAGAACTTGGTCAATGGCAGCAGCGCCGCAACGAAGAAGAAAGGTGCGTTAACTATGACATTTTCGATCAAAGCACCTCACCCCCTCTTCTACCCCCTCTCCCTAACCAATTTTCTATGTGCTAATTGTGCGAATAAAACCAGCGAATGGCAATAACTGTCAAGTGCGATATTTGCGAGAAAAAATAGTCCATCACATAACATTTTTACGTTACGTAATGTATTTTTTTTTCTATAATGCTATAAATGCGGCCTGCCGTCTATTGCTGGGAACTATTGTCGTTGCCTCCCCAACGGGCAGAACCGCGTGCGTTTCAATTGCATTTGTATAAGTGGGAGTTACGTACTGCGTACATTGGGATGCGCGAGTATTTGTGTTCGTGCCTTTTTTTTTTATACATACATGCATAGCAACGCACGATACACGCATACACTCATGTTTTTATAAAGAAATGTATGTATGTACATACATATGTCGTTGCCCGATGTTCATTAACCCCCTGCAGCGGCGACAGCGACTGCGGCACCCTACGATTTAAATGTTTCTTTAACCTACAATTACCACGTGCTTACCACTTAACGCATTCGTATGCAACAAACAGACTAAAATCTCTTAAGCATTAACACATAAACGCATTTGAACGATAAATCGCCCTGTCAATTATGTAAATCATGTTTTTTTCTTCAAAACGCAGCTACAACAAACTGATCCCAAGCATAACTCTCAAAGGCCTCTCTCTCACTCTCTCACTCGCTCTCTTTCCCTATCTCTCTGTGTTGTTTTTGCTTGGCTCTTAGCCCCTGCTCTCCGTTTATTGGTTTGTTTACGAAATTTAATTTCTGTGTAATTTCCAACTGTGCTGTTGAAATTAGCGAGGTTCTGTGAAAAAAAAAGATGCCTAAACATTTAGTTTAGTTTCGAGTTAGGCCGCTGCATTCTTGCAGGTCTGCCTTATCAGCAGCGGGTGCTGTGACTCGCTTTTGTTTGCTTTTCTCTTGTTTTGTTTTACGGCACTCGCACACACATGCATACAGACACCATGTGTGTGCATGTGTGCGTAAGTTGCTATGTTATGTGCATGTGCCTGGAGCCGGTTACAGTGAATGGCAAAAGTAAACGCTCACAAAGCACTATTATGTAACAAGTAAGCCATAATGTAGGGGAGGTCAGGTCGTTCTGATTGAACTTAACTGTTTTAGTTTTTTATTTTAATTTCTACACAATGTTTGTTTCCAATTTCTTCAAGCTCGAGTAGCCGGCTTATAAGTAATTAGCTGGTTTTACGCGCTTCACTGTGCTCCGCTGCCCGTCTGATGCACACATTTTTGATATAATTAAGACCTGATTGCACATCGTATCAATAAATTGCATCATCCCGTTTTATTAATGTGCCGCACATTGTGAGCTGGAACCTCTAGACCGAGCTAGAATGGTTCAGAACCAGATCTCAGCTCATCTAAGTCGATTGTGCAAGCTAATGAAGTTTTTAAACAATAAGCTAATTAACATACATGCATAGTTTATGAACACGCAACTAGTTCATGAACTATTCTCGCCGGGCAGCCCCCATCGAAAGCATTAACAATAGTTGATACTCAAACAAGATGCCGCCCTTGACCACAATTTGAATAACAATTGTTGTTTCTTGTTTTGTAATATTTGCAGGCAAGAAAAATCGTAACAAAAGCCCGCCTCAGAATGCAGTCGAAGCTGAAGCTAGCGTCGCTCTAAGCAATGGCCATTCGGAGAATGGCGATGGCGCCGATGCCAATGCAAATGTGCTGGCCGAAAAGGGCGAGACTGTCACTGCCGGCGCTGTCGCAGGGGATGGAGCCGAGGGTGGTGCTTCGGCTGAGGGTGCTGTGGCTGAAGGCGATGCAGCTGCTGCTGGAGAAGATGTTGATTTGGATGCTTTGCACGATATTGGCATAACGGTTAACATCAGTAGCCCCGGCACAGATGTGCTATCCGTGCAGCTGTCCAGCATGGAGCTGGTGCAGGAGATACATCAGCTGCTCATGGATCGCGAGGAGACATGCCACAGAACATGCTTCTCACTGCAGCTGGACAACGTGACGCTTGACAATTTTGCTGAACTTAAGACGATTGAACCGCTGGAGCAGGGCTCCACCATACGCGTCGTCGAAGAGCCGTACACAATGCGTGAGGCACGCATTCATGTGCGCCATGTGCGCGATCTCCTCAAGAATTTGGATCCGGCCGATGCCTACAATGGCATCGATTGCACCTCGTTAACCTATTTGAATACCATAACACAGGGCGATCTGCTGGACAAGAAGCGGACACGTCCGGACTCTGTTGATTGCACACCGCCCGACTATGTGACGCCTGGTGTGCGTGAGCCGCCTCTGTTGCCGCTGCATCCAAATATTAAGAATGCGAAGGGACCACAGGCGCTCAAAGTGTTGACCACATCGGCATGGAATCCGCCGCCCGGACCACGCAAGTTACATGGTGATCTGATGTATCTGTATGTGGTCACCATGGAGGATAAACGCTTTCACATCTCTGCCTGCTCCAAAGGCTTCTACATTAATCAATCCACAGACGAATGCTTCAATCCCAAGCCGGACAATCCTAGCCATTTGAGTCATTCGCTTATCGATCTACTCTCGCACATCTCACCGTCGTTCCGGCGCGCCTTTCAGGCCATACAAAAGCGTCGCACCATGCGCCATGCATTCGAGCGCGTGGCGACTCCTTACCAGGTGTACCAATGGGCGGCGCCACAATTGGAGCACACCGTCGATGCCATACGTGCCGAAGATGCCTTTAGCTCCAAGCTGGGGTAAGTCCGATGAGAGGGCTTACAGCCTGCCGAACTTGATTTCATAACATTTTTTCGTCATTTCGCAGCTACGAGGAGCATATACCCGGTCAGACGCGCGACTGGAACGAGGAGCTGCAGACGACCCGGGAACTGCCACGCAAGACACTGCCAGAGCGCTTGCTGCGCGAGCGTGCCATCTTTAAGGTCCATGGTGACTTTGTGACGGCTGCAACACGCGGCGCCATGGCTGTCATTGATGGCAATGTGTTGGCCATTAATCCCGGCGAGGATGCCAAAATGCAAATGTTTATTTGGAATAACATATTCTTCTCGCTGGGCTTCGATGTGCGCGATCATTACAAGGAACTGGGTGGCGATCATGCCGCATTTGTGGCGCCACGCTATGATTTGCATGGCGTGCGTGTCTACAATGCAGTCGATATCGAGGGTCTCTACACGCTGGGCACCGTTGTCATTGACTATCGTGGCTATCGTGTGACCGCCCAGTCCATTATTCCTGGCATACTGGAACGGGAGCAGGAGCAGTCCGTTGTCTATGGCTCCATTGACTTTGGCAAGACGGTGCTCAGTCATCCCAAGTATCTGGAACTCCTGCGCCAGGCCGGCAAGCACTTGAAGATCCTGCCGCATTCGGTGCTCAATGAACGTGATGAGGCCGTGGAGCTGTGCTCCTCGGTAGAGTGCAAGGGCATCATTGGCAACGATGGACGTCATTATATTCTGGATTTGTTGCGCACGTTTCCTCCGGATGTGAATTTCCTAAAACTGCAGGATGTGCAACTTAGCAAGGACCTGACCGATATGGGTTTCCCCATTGAACATCGTCATAAGCTGTGCTGCCTACGCCAGGAACTGCTCGAGGCCTTTATTGAGGATCGCTATGTGACTTTCATACGCATTGCTGCAGTTCATCTGCAGCAGCTGAATGCCAAAAAACAGGCGGCCACTGCAAATGCCGAAAAGGAGCTGCCCGCCATTGCTGAAAAGGAGGAAGAACCCATCGAGGTGCAGCCAGAAAAGACCGAAGAGCAGCCAGCAGAGAAAGAGGAATCTAAGCCCACTCCCAGCGAGACAAAGAGCGCTGAGGCCATGGTGAATGCCATACGCGAGGCCCAATCGAATGTGGCCGTCTCCAATGAGGTGCAGGCTGCTGAGGTGGTTAAACGCGCCTGTGCCGCTGTGGGTTCGCTCAAGGAAAAGGAGTTTGATTTCCGATTTAATCCCGATGTCTTCTCGCCCGGCATACGTCATGTTGATGGACCCGACGGCGGCGTGCAATCGCTGGCCAAGCAGAAGCGCCTCGTCCAGGATGCCGCAGAATTTCTGGTGCTTAAGCAAATACCCGCCTTTATCAAGGAGCACATAGCTCACTCGTCACCGCCCATCGATGGCCAAAGTCTGACAGAATCGCTACACAGTCACGGCATCAATGTGCGCTATCTGGGCAAGGTGATCAAAATGTTGGGCCAAATGCCGCGCATGGACTATCTGCATCGCATTGCCATACTCGAGCTTATTGTGCGTGCCACCAAGCACATCTACTACACATATATGCAGAGCACCGAGCCACTGCATCTGTCGGCGGCAATAAGTCATTTCCTCAATTGCCTGCTAACCACGGGACCAGTCAATCCCGCCGTCAGCAGCGACGAGCTGCACAAGAAACAGCCCCGCAACAACAGCGGCAAACACAACAAGCACAAGGCCGCCAAGGCATCCAAGCCGCAAGCGGCAGCAGCGCAGAATGGCAACGCCACAGCAGCGGGCAGCGGTGGTGCAGGTGCCGCAACGTCTAGTGCCACGAGCAGCAACTGCGACTGGACGCTGGTAACACCACGTTCGCTGTGGCAGCAAATTCGCAAGGAGGTTAAAGCGTATTGGAACTGGGAGTTGGACTGTGACTCCATTGAGAGCGCTGGTGCCAAGTATGGACTGTTGCGCATCAGTTTGTTGCGTGCCTTCTGCCTCAAGGTGGGCATCCAGGTGCTGTTGCGCGAATATAACTTTGAGTCGAAGCACAAGCCCACCTTTGGCGACGACGACATTGTCAATGTGTTCCCCGTGGTCAAGCACATAAGTCCACGCGCCACAGATGCCTATAACTTCTATACGACGGGTCAGGCCAAAATCCAGCAGGGCATGCTCAAGGAGGGCTACGAACTGATTAGCGAGGCGCTCAATTTGCTGAACAATGTGTTTGGCGCCATGCACCAGGAGAATGGCTCCTGTCTGCGCATGCTGGCGCGCCTCAGCTATCTGCTGGGCGATGCCCAGGACGCCCTGGCCATACAACAGCGTGCGGTCATCATGAGCGAGCGCGTCAATGGCATCGATCATCCATCAACCATTTTGGAATATGTAAGTATTGAAAACATAGTATGTGAAAACATAGTATGAACTTGGCTCCGTTGGATTTGTTTCACTTGAAGTGAATTAAATTTTCATTAATTGTCATATATCTCTCTGCCCTTAGACACATTTGTCGCTCTACTCGTTTGCCAATGGACATGTGGGCATGTCCCTGAAGCTGCTCTATCGTGCACGCTATCTGCTGGTGCTTATCTGCGGCGAGGATCATCCCGAGGTGGCCCTGATTGATGTGAGTAGCCTAATGCAATAAGATAAAGATAGATTAAATACTAATTTGCTATTTATTTCCTCACACAGAGCAACATCAGCTTGATTCTGCACGCGCTGGGCGAGTACGAGCTGTCGTTGCGTTTTATTGAGCACGCTCTCAAGCTGAATCTGAAGTACTTTGGCAACAAGGCGATGCATGTGGCCGTTAGCTATCATCTGATGGCGCGCATTCAATCATGCATGGGTGATTTCCGCTCAGCGCTGAACAACGAAAAGGAGACCTACTCCATTTACAAGTCACAGGTGTGTGTTATTGGGCAGCCCATTGGGAGCAGCATCTGACTATACTCCTTTTTCAATGCTTACAGCTGGGCGAGAAGCACGAAAAGACGCGCGAGTCGGCGGAGTGCCTGCGTCTGTTGACCCACGAGGCTGTGGCGTTGCAGCGCAAGATGAACGATATCTACTCCAATGGAAAGCTGACCAGCGATTTGCCGCCCATACACATAACGCCGCCCTCGATGGGCTCTGTGCTGGAAATGCTAAACACAATCAATGGCATACTCTTTGTGCATATCAGGTGGGCATACACATATATATAATTAATCCTAATCTGTATACTAAAGGCTGGCTTCACTCCACAGCCAAAAGGACATTGTAAAGGTTCGCAGCGAGATTGAGAAGCATTTGAAGACGAATACCGATGAGAACGATGTGCCCGATGAGAGTGAGATAACCAGTGCACTCAAGACCATTGTGGCTGCTGTCAATAACAATGACAATGCGTCCGAGACTGACCAGCTAAAGGATGAGGCATCCGCAGCAGGCACGCCCACGCAGCTAACAAATGGTAGCGAGGAGTCGACTGCGACGGTTTCAAGTTGAATGCAGCAACAACAGTAACAGGAATGCAGACAGCAAGCATTCACTTTTTCATAGACAACAACGAGACACCACACACACACACACACACCAAAAAAAAAATCACACTCACAATCTACATGAAAGTCACAAAATTTTCAACTGTTGTCCAACATGTTTGTGTTTGTCAACGTTTCATTTTATTTCGGGGATTGAGCAAAATTCGCATCAACAAAGTGTTTTTACTTTCACACAAGAACCGAAATGAATAACCCAAAAGAAAAAGAGAAAAGTATACAACAAAAAATAACAACAAATTAAATAAAGCATAATTATTTATGTTTTTTTCTAAAGGCTGCTCTTGTACTGCTCACATGTGTAACGTTAAATATTACTATATACAAATACCGTGTACAGCCATATCCTTAGATGATAAACGGCTTGAAACATTTTAGCTTTAGTCTATCAAAAAGAAAACATAAACAACTGCAAAAAACTATGATACACACTACCAAGCATCCTCCTAATCATCAACAGCTTTAGAGAAGAAAAAAAACTTAAACAATTGTCATTGTCTGTAGCAAACCATTTTTTTTTTTGTTAACATTTGATTAGGCGCCAGTCAAATGCCTTGTTTTCATAGTTTATAAAAACATAAAACAACATGTAGCTAGTATGCATTGTTTTTGTTTTGTTGAACAAAAAATATTTACATAATTTAAGTTTGCGCTTAACTGAAAGAAAAGCGACGGATAATACGAAGTGCGAGAAATCAAATGAAAATGGTTCTTTTTTGTTATACAATTACCATATAGATATATAGAAATATATATATATATATATACAAACATATTGTAATGCATACAACACACACACACACATACACATTTGGGTCCTTTTAAATGCCAATAAGGACTTGAAACATTTAATCACATGAACAAAATGTTTTTTATTATTAAAAATGATCAAATAAAAAATACCAAAAAATGCAGCAATTCGATACCGATGTCAATAACTAAACTTAGTTGCTAATTAAATTAAGTATATATAGTAATTTATATATATATATATTTTAGTGTGTATTGATAGTACCAATTTCGAATAATTCTCTCAGCGCACATCACTTGCGCTTCCTGCACTTGTTTCGCCCCTTGCGCCGGCGTCCCGGTGTCTTCCCGGGCGACTTGCCATTCTTGGGTGTCTGCGGTTGTTGTGGCTGCTGCTGTTGCTGCTGCTGCTGGGATTTGGCGCCGCCCGCAGTGGCACCCGCATTGCTATTCGCCGTATTGGCCGCAGCGCTGTTCTGTTTGTTAAGGCGGTTGGCGGCGCTCTGTCCGCTAATCTTTTTGGAGGGCAGCAGATGTTGACTGACCAGCTCGCCAAGCACGCCCTGATGTGCCAGCATGGTCAGGAACGTGCAGATGAACTTGTCGTAGTTGTGTGTGCGACGACTGGCGTCCACCTTAAACATTTGCCGACGATCGTTCTCATCGGCCAAATGCTGCTCATTGATGGCTATTTCCGTATCCAGATTTTTGAGCAGCGATTGCAAATCGCGCGCTGTGAACGCACTCGGCTCCAGCAGCGTGTTGGGCGTATCCGGACGTTGCTGTTCATCGCGCTCGCCCTGCTCATCGGCTTTGAGCAGCTTCTGGAGTGTGCCGGAGACAATAGCCTGATTGGTGCGCAACATCTTCAACTTGTGCGTGATGGCTATGCGCCGATCGGGCACCACCGCCATTAGATTGAAGCGTATGTCCTGCTCGCCTGTCGCTATGCCCAAGCGTTCAGCCATGACGCGCCGAAACTTATCTGTCCAATCCTCATGCTCCTCCCAGCAGCCATGGTTCATGGGATATGGCTTTAGGCCGTCCAGCTCGAAAAGTTGCCCATTTATAGGCACAAAGCTGACAAAATGAAAGGCTTCGCCGGTAAAACGACAACTCGCTACACCAGCTCCAGTGCGTTCCAGGCGACGACGCGCCTGCGGCATAGCATGCGAGTTGTGGGCACAGGCCAGCTCCGGCGTATTGCCTATGGCTAGACCCTTGTTTTCGGGACTCATGCCCTTGGTGTGAGCCTTGAGACGACTCAGCGTTTCGCCCAGCTGCAGATTGTTCTCGTTGCAGTTGAGTAGCACGGAAAGCAACGCATGGGTTGCACAGCTATTGGGTACCACCTGCTGGGCAAAAAAGATGCTCGAGATTGCTTCTTCATCCTTGACAAATATCTCTGCAGTTGTCTCCACTATTTTTCGACGCGCCCGACGTTCTTCGATCCAGCGAAAGAGAAAAATGAAGCCATATGGACTCTCAATGGGTTTCTGCAGGTCGTACACTTCTTCGACTTGCACGTCGTGGCCTTCAATAAAAGTCGGCAGGGAATAATATAGAACAAGCTGTTCAACTATATTTACTTACAGCCAAAATCTTCCAGCAGCAACGTAAAAAGACCCGGATCCGATTCTAGTTCTAGCCAACCGTCCGCCAGTTGTGCCATTGGTAGTGTATTATTGTTGCCGGCACTGCCTGCAGTGGTGCTGGTGCCGCCGCCTGCGACGTTCATTGCGCTGGCCAGCTTGAAAACGGATTTTCACACAACTTTTTCCACAATTATCAAAGGCAAACAAATTTGTTTTTCTGCGCCGCAGGCATGTGAGTGGCAACGCTATAGTTGTTCACGTTTTGTGTGAATTACAATTTGATTAAAACGGTGTGGCAACATTTTTTAGAATTACACTCAGCTGTTTTGACGTAACTCTCGCTCGGCGTTTTCCTGTCTTGCAAATTAAATCAGTTTTGAAAGTTAATATGGTGCGATTAAATATAGTCTCTTTAACAAAACGTGTGCCTCTCATACAATTTCGCAAGGGCGGTCTAGCAGCGGCGAACAACAAGCCAAGCCCAAGTCAACAGGCAAGTTCAAAGGATTCAGGAGGCGAAAAGGTTAACTATATAGCCCATTTACTACAGTAGACGTTGCGCATTACGATTAAGACATAAGTTCTGTTATTAATATGTCCCTTAAAATACCACAGGTTACTGGTGGACCAGCCATCGAAGACTGGGAACTGCCTGCTCGTTATGCCCGTAAGCCGATCGACCCACTGGAGGCTGAATATATCAATAATGGCGGAATAGCCAATTAATATTATTTTTGAAATTTAAGCGTTGCTTAAAATAAATTATTTGATTGAATGATTGCCTTGTAAACATATCGTAATGTTTTGCGTGTAATTTGCGTGCCAGCTGTTTCGACATTCACATGCAAACGCGGACAACATATGTTAAGTGTAAATTTATTTACGTGATTAAATTACAAGTATTTTGTATTGTTCGTAGACTCTTAGTTTGCAGCTAGATTTAAATTGTAATTGCACAAACGCATTGCAGAAAGCTCACTGTTAAGTGAGGAGCAGCTATGTTAGATGGGGAGCCATAGTGCATATTTATTGGAATTGCCATTCCAATAGGTTTCAGTGCTTATCTTGCGCCAATGTAAATCAGACGTGATTTCTCGTACGAACGACATTTACCGTTGCCGCTGTCTGTGTTTGTTTTGTGTTACACCGCGTTCGACCGTCCCATCCCCCGCCCAGCCGTCGTACGGCACAAAGAAAGAGTGGAAAATTTTTTCAATTTTCAAGGCAGAACCAACCAATTTTACTAACTTTTCGCATTGTGCCGTATTGCGTAGCAGACGTGTGTGCTTATTTTTGGCCAGAGCAACGTGTGCTGGCCTAAATTCCTGTCGACCCTTTAGACGTTCTTTCTTGGATGGGTGTGAAGCGTAGTATGCAAGTTAACTGGTGCAGCAACAAGGACTGTTTGGGTCTACGTAAGCGTGTCTGCGGATTGCATCAAACTTGGAAGTGGCTACACCAGACGCCCGCCCTGCACGAATATCTCATCTCCGCTAGCTCTGTGGCAGCAAACGTCGCAGCCAGCGAGTCCATCACGCTCTAAAGTCCAAAACAACAACCAAAAAAAAACAAAAAAAAGCAAACAAAAAATAAACAAAAGCAATAAACCAAAAGGAATATACGACAAGCAGAGCAGAACAACAACAAAGCGTCAGACAGAAAAATAATAAGCTAAAATAGAAACGCTACAGATAATAATTAATACAACTAACACACACACACACACACCTAGGCATAGACATATAGACATAGACTCAAACTCAACCTAACCACAAAATAAGCAGAACAGCGGCCGTTAAAAGCCTGCCCAAAATATATACATATATATATGTGTGTATATATATCAATTAGCGACTTGCGCCGACGTTGACCTTGTTTTTGTAACAACGAACGCAAATAGTGAGCAAGTGCATTGCCGCCGCCTGACAGACAGAGTGGGAGAGCGCAAGAGAGCGAAAGAGAGCGACATAGCAACAGCGCCAATTGACTTCCTTGTAAGAAGAGCGCAACAACAACAACAACAACAACATCAGCGCTGCAGCGAGTTGTGCAATAAAAGAAAAAAAAAAAGACAAGAAAATTTGTATACCAGCCAGCAGCTGTGCCATTTTGTCATTTTGCCTGATTGCTAAATTAAATATTTAATATGAGCATACTGTTGCGGCGCAATTCGAGCCAGCTGCATCTGCTGCAGCGTCTGGGCGCAGCGTCGTCGGCAGCAATCACGCGGCTCGCATCGAGCACTAATGATAACAACAATGTAACCGAAACTGCAACAACAACAACGACGCCGACGTCGACGCCGACGACATCTGTTAATAAGCGCAAAACGCTTGCTGCTGTGGCCGACGCTGATATCAAGAAATCGGTTTTCATTTCGCAATCGAGCGACATCTTCACCAATCTGGCGCTGGAGGATTGGCTGTATAAGAACTTTGATTTCGGGCATCATCATGTGCTGCTCCTGTGGGTCAACGAGCCGTGCGTTGTCATTGGCCGCCATCAGAATCCGTTCACCGAGGCGAACGTCTCCAAGCTCACGGAGCGCGGCATCACGCTGGCCCGTCGCAACAGCGGCGGCGGCGCCGTCTATCACGATCGGGGCAATCTCAACTGCACCTTCTTCACGCCCCGCGAGCGCTACGATCGCAAGTACAATCTGAACATTGTGACGCGCTCCCTGTTCCGCGAGTGGGCCATCAAGACGGAGATCAATGATCGCGATGATATTGTTATCGCCAACAAAAAGGTTAGACAAACATGTGGCCAAGTGCCAAACGCTTTAAAGCTTTAAAGATTATGCACACTTAAGTGCTTATCAACGTAATTGAAAAAAATAACACACATCTGTTGAGGCGTGGCCTCCAGTTGAACCCCGCTTAGAATAAATAGCCTTCAGCTTATGATTATTGCTAGACGTATCAACGTATCAACGTATCAAATGAATTCAATGAAAATTTTCCATTTAAAAAGAAAAGGCGCATCACATTTTTTGTTGGCAGATCTTCAGTTCTGCACTTGAAGAAGCCATATCCGATCCCAAAAAAACGAAAGATTTCATTGCGACCCCGTTAACTATATAACAACAGCCGATTCGCTATAGTCAAGTCCGTCTCGTATCTGAGTTTTAGTTAGGTATATTGCAAATATATTGGAAGTGTATTTGACAACATGATATTCGGCCTCGGCCTTATGTTTGATTTCCTTTGTTATCTGTTATTAATGTTTTCTTTTACATTGTCTTTGTCTTTTTATTATCTCGTTCTCAATTGGTTTCAACCTTATCTTTAATTCTATGCTATGTATTTCAGATATCAGGCACGGCCGCCAAGCTGGGTCGTCCCAATGCGTATCACCACTGCACCATTTTGGCCAGCGCCAACAAGTTGCATCTGGGCGAGTCGCTCGTCAAGGAGCCGGCCAATTATGTAAGCCGTGCCACCGCCTCGGTGCCCTCGCCCATACGCAATCTGGTCGATGTTAATCGCAATGTGAACGTGCCGCAGCTGCTCTCCGCCGTGGGCTATGAGTATCTGCGCACCGCAGCGACAGCATTGGAGGATGGTGGCAGCACGCAGACAATGAAGCAACGCGGCTTTCAGTTGATCAATCCCACGGAGAAATGGTTCCCCGGCATTGAGGAGCTGCGCGCCAACTATAGCTCCTGGGATTGGGTCATTGGCAAGACGCCCAAGTTTACGGTGGAAAAAGAGATCGAGGTGAAGGGCGATGAGCGTGGCATGAAACTCAAGCTAAATGTCGAAGTGGAAGCTGTGAGTATTATCATCATATCCTTCAAGCCGCCACAAATTTCTAATGCATCCTTTTTGCCTGGACAGGGTCTGATGTCCAACATATGCTTGCAGCTGCCCCAGTCCGAGCAGCTGGTGCCGGTGGTCACTCCGCTGCAGGGCCAGGCCTACAATGAGCAAAATCTGAACGGCATCATCGACGCCCTCAAGCTGGTCTCCACCTCAAATATGCAGCAGGCGATGAACGGCTCAATTTGATTTTTGTTTTGTTAGCAGGATCCACAGCAATAGTGTTTGTTTATTGCTTGCCTCTGTTTTAGCCATTTCATATATTTTACAATTTGATTTAATATTATGATCTATACAACTGGTCTAAATACCTGAACTAACATAGCATATAAGAAAGAACATTTATATTTTCCATATATATTTTATATACTTTATATATCAAACGATTTCCAATAAATGCGTTACATGAAATGTACTCCAATTTGTTTAAATGATTAAAAAAAAGGTGCAAGGTGCAAAAATGATGACCTGCAATTATGACCTTCAAAAAGCCAGATTGGATGCGTTAAACTCGTGGAGGTCCATATTCCAGATTGGCTGATCCACATCAACGGTTTTTAGATTTCAGAAAAAAGTTATTTTTCGAAAAAACGGGATCAGTACGAGTTCAAAAAGGTACATCTTTCCAAGATCGGACCATTTTTAGCCGAGTTGCCTCAAAAAAGCGAAAAAGTTTCAAATGATAATGGCATTTTTTCGCTTTTTTTTTAATTGGCCGTATCTTGGCCAGATTGGTCTCGTTTGACTCGTAATCAAAGCCGCTTTTAGCCAAAATCGTCATTTTGGCAAAAACACAGCTGAGCTCTCAATTTGGGTCATTTAAGTTTTTTTGGTGGCAATCAATAGTCCGGAACCGTACAAGAAGAAGAGGGGAGGGGATCCGATGTGGCCGAGAAACCGTTCAATGAAATGTTCTACAAAATGTATAGCACACCTTCGGGCCACATATTAAAATGATTTCCTACTGCCAGAAATAAAAATATTGCATACTCTTATGCGGTATGCAAAACAAACTGTTTTGTAATTAGCTCTGCATACTTATAGGCATGCGACTTTTAACTATTGTAATTTGAATATATAAAATGTATATTGTCCGATTTCGGTAAGATATGCCTCTTTCAAATCGTACGGAACATGACTATTCAAAAGGCCGCATTCCAATTGACCCAATTTTTACTATAAATGCGTTGCTGCTGAAATCTAAAAATGTTGATTCCAAAAGATTCTGCGGACTTCCACGATAATAAAATGCTTTTTGTTTCCAAGATCGGGCTCCAGATGAAGCGTATTTAAGCTTTTCATAGACCTTATAATTCGGCCGAATCCTTGCAGATCCTTTGAAATTTTTGATGGAATATTAAAACACGGCCGAGTTCTGAACATATTTAATTATCATTTTTATTATCAAATAAATATTACACACAGAGAAATTAAAAAAGCATTCGCTTTATTTGCCTTTAATGTGATGCCAAAAATGTTTCATTTTGTAGTTTGAACTTTCTTTCAAAATTTGGTTTCAGCCGTTGCCGAGTTTTTGAATTCTTGGCCAAACCGGAAGGAAACACAATAATAATAATTAATAAAAAAAAAAACTGATAGTTAACGTTTAGCAACAGCTATTACACATTTAATTTTCAATTGGTTATACATATACAATAATATGCATATAAATAGTGCGCATAGTTATACATTAATAAAAATATACATAATATATATTTAAATATATATGTATGTATATATATATATGTAGACACAACTAAAAAATGCAGACGAAATAAAGGCGTACGCGTACGTTTACAAATAGTATATATCGAATATAGCATACACTATATATCCATAGCATGTTATATAAATAGTGAAAAATAGTCAAAAACATTTTACATATATAGAGGTTTACATACATACAGCATACATATATATAGATTAGTATAAATAATTTTATATATATATATATAGATTTAGGTTTAGGTTTAGGTTTAGGTTTTTAAATGCAATTCGTTTTTTGTTTTGTTTTTGTTTGTTTCTGTTCGTAATATTTAATTAGGTCTAACTTAGGTTGTTAATTGTTAGAGATTTACATGCGACTACCCAGCTTAGATGTTTGTTATCCGATTTATGTTTAGGATTTTCTTAATTTGTTGTTTGTTTGCTTTTCGTTTTAAATGTTAGTTACGTTTAGCACACATTTAGTTAACGTTATTATTATTACGATTATTATTATAATTATTATTATTATGATTTTTATAATTTCTATTATTTGTAAACTAATGCTAGAAAAACACATACCAACAACAATTGTTGAAAATTCGTTAAGCTTTTTGTTCTCTGCTTGTGCTCGCTTATTGTTGTTATTGTTGTTGTTCTTTTTGTTTACGTTTTGTTTTTGTTGTTGAGCAACTTACTTAATTTAAACAGAATTTCGTTAAGCACGCTTATTATTATTATCGTTTTTACTCGTTTCTTTGAGTGTAGCGCGGCGTTTAAAACGACCGTTACAAGTTGTGGTGTGCAGCTGTTTTATCGTGTTATCGAGTTATCGTTAATCGTTATCGTTATCGTTTTTTAAATCTTTAAACAACTGTATTCTATCTACAAAAGGAAACTGTTACTACAATTCAATTCACTTTGACGGGGCGCAGACGGGGGGAATGTTTTTCATATATATCATTTTTTATATAATTGTTCCTCATTCTTATTCTTTCTGTTGGGCGTGGGGCGGGGCATTGTTCGTGTGGGCGTGGCACATGCAATGACTTGCTTAAAGCTTATACACTCAACCGTGTGTGTGTGTGTGTGGGGGTTTGTTTTTGTGTGTTTGGATGTGTATGAATGGTTGGGAAATTGATATAGAATGGAAAATAAGATTTGAAAATTTGAAAACGAGTTGGCAAAGCGGAAAAAAGGCGGAAAAATGTTTAGTTTTTTTTTTTTTTTGGTTTAGTTCTCGGCAGGGGCTACAGTTGCGTTCATATACATATAGTTGTATAGTTCAGTTATAGTGTGCTGTTATATGTACATCGCCTGGGTAGCTTGCTAGTAAGTATATAAATATAGTATATATATATTATATATAAAGAAGCGGAAGTATACGAGAAAGTTAGGAAAAAGCAAAAGCAGGGCCGCTCCTTGTTACATAAAATAGGGTATTAGTTTGTCGATATATGCGTCGGTTTATATAGATATATATATGTGTGTGTATATAGAAAGTAGAGCTGAAAAGCTTGAATTGAGTTTTTGTTGTCAATAATTTATAAAAACTAGTGCTAAATTGAGAGCTGAAAGGGTTCGAAATATTTAACTTAACTGTTATTGTGACGCTAACAGAAGTCTGTAGAATGTAACCAAACTGTTAATATGCAAATAACAGCAGCTGTTACTGTGAGATTTACAGAGCTTGTATGACTGTTATAATAATTGAACTGTTTAGTGTTAACAGATGTTAAAAAGTCTACATAAAATAATGTAAAAGAATTACAGAATCAATTGAAACAAAATGTAGAAACATTCTTCAAAAACGGACGACAATTTTCCAGCTCTACCTAATAGAGAGAGATAGAGTATATATATGTGTATATATAAATATGGCATATGGTATATGAGTATATATATATATATGTATGTTTGTATGTGGAGGCCATATAGTGAGCAGTAGTAGTAGTAGTAAAGGGGGAAAACTGTTGCCTCCTATGCTAGTAGTAGTAGTTAGAGTCTGTAGTAGCTCCATAATGACTGTGACGGCATAATGGTGACGATGATGATGATGTTGCAGACGTGTCAACTGTGTGACTTGAGGATTTGGATTGGGTTTGGGTTTGGGTTCGGGTTCGGGAAGGTATTCGAAATGGCTCGAATACCCATTGTTGTACTACCAGTGCATCGTGCGCAGCTGATCCAAAATGCGCTGCTTGAAGAAGGTGCCCAGCATGCCAAAGACAGTGGATACGGCCGCAATGGCCATCATGACCTGCATGACGCAATGTATGCCGGACAGCTCCTCCTCGGTTTGCTTGTGGCGATGCCGCATGCGATGATGCCGACGACCGCTGCCCAGGCCGCTGCTCTCGTGCAGGCGCTGCAAGCTCTCTAAATCCTCATCGAATTGCGGTATTATTGCCAAATTGATGACCTCCGTTTTGGACAGCAGCTGCTCGTTGGCAATCGTGTGCGCCTCTGGGCCGCCCTTGCTGGTGGCCTCATTGTGCTCGCGCTCCCGCTCCCGCTGCTGCTCCAGCTCACGCACACGCGATCTCTCATCCAGCATCGTGTTGTCGCGGCTAAAGTCAAAGTCGCGTCCACTGGGCAGCTGCGGCGACTGCTGCTGCTGCTGCTTGGATGTGGGATACTCGGCCAGATTGACCTTGGTAAGGAAGTGGAGGCTGCCGCTCGGCTTCTGTTCGGTCTGATGGTTTGGCTGTGCAAGCAGCGAGCGAGGCGTTGCCTCTGTGGCCCCCAACGTGGCGAGCTGATCGCGCACGCGCGTCTCCTGGAACTGATTCTTCTTGATGCCCAGCACCTCGGACAATGGCCGATTGATCATGGGCAGCAGCGAATCAGAGGTGGGTCGTATTATAAAGCTACCACCGTTTGGTGCATGAGCGGGCGGCTCCAGTATCTCCGGCTGCAGCGGCTTGGGCGTCACAGCGGCAGCGCCCGAAGCCGGGGCGGGCTTATCGCCTGCGCTCTCGTCCTCGCTGTCCGTGTAGACGGAATCGTCGGAGGAGTCGTCCGAGCTGTCCTCGTTGTTCGTCTTGGCCAGCTCTGGCGATTTGGCACTGGTGAACTTGTGCGTCAGATTGCGTATGGGCTCGTACTTGGAGCTCTCCGAATCACCGCGATAAAGCAGCGCCACCTTGCCATCGGGTGTTAGTACGGGCGTTATTTTTGGATGTGGCGACGGAAAACGATGACTGCTCTCCGGATCCGGTGACAAGGCATCGAAGTCTGTGAACTGTGTCGCTGGCTTCTGTTGCTGTGCCTGCTGTTCCAGCTGCTGCTTCTGATGCAGCTGCTGCTGCGGATCATTGCCATCGGCATCGGTGGGCGTCTGCTGATAGACGATGCCCACCTTGCCCAGCGGCGTGGATATAATCTTGATGGCATCATTGCTATTCTTACGGAAATAGTGATTCGCACCGGAAGCGCTTTTCGAGCGCTGCGAACCAAAGAAGCCAGCGCCATCGGCATTGTCAGCGTATTCATCATCGACACCGTCATCGTTATCCTCGCCATCCTCATCATCGTTAGCAAAATGGCCGCTGCTCTCGCGCAGATCAATCGCAGTGCTCGGCACGGCCACGGCGGCGACCACCGAGGGTTCATTCTCCTGCTGCTGGCTCTCAGTGAGCAGCTTTTTGCGTATATGTTCCAGATGCAACTGCCTGTAGCTGTTGTTCGGCCGGAAGCGCGCCTTGTAGCCGCCAGTGCCGGAGCCGGCGCCGGCGCCGCTGCCCTCCTCATTTACAAAATGCTCCTCATCGGCGCGCGGACGCGTTGTACGCGGCCGTTCCAGTGCCAAGCGCTCATCGTCCTCATCATAGCCCATGTCCTCCTCCTCTTCATTCGGCGGCTGTTGTTGTTGTTGTTGTTGGGCCGCTGCAGAGATCAGACTCTTGGGATCGGGCAGCTGTTCGGGCTCCTCATCGTCGTCCTCATCATCATCTGCAAATAAGCTCGTCTCCTCGTCTAAACCATCATCATCATCTTCATCATCATCATCGTCATCGTCATCATCATAGAGATCCGCTTGCATGCGTTCTGTATCGGATTCTATGTCCTCCATGGCATAGTCATCATCCTCATCATCCTTCTCGCCCAACGCAACCTCCGCCTCCTGCCCCTTTTCGACAGCAGCCACGCCCAGCAGCTGCTGCCCCGTGCTATTTAATCTACTGCTATGCGGCTTATGACTAAAGTTAATACTACTGCTACTGCTACTGCTACTGCTACTATTACTACTATTATTATTATTATTGTTATTATTATTATTATTATTATTATTCGTATTATAAGTTAAGTTTAATTGTGTTCCTAAACTAACATCTAAGCTGCTATTGCTTTCTGTAAGCAATCGGGTAGTCGCATCTTTCAGTCAGTAGCATTTCTTGGTGCATCCACACTTGCGCACAATATCCAAATTCTTAATATATTTGCGATTATTGCTGCACACCATGCGCACCTGTCGAAGCGAGAGAGAGAGAGAGAAGAAGAGAATGTAAGTTAAAGAGAGGGAAAGATAAGAAATAAAAATATATATACAAATTATTTAATAATAAGTTGGTATTGTCTGGTTTGTATTTTATTAACAATTTTATCAAACTTCGTATATTAAGTTCCTGTCAAAGTTCCTGTTATTACCTTGCTCAGCATTTTACCATGCTCTGCCATCTTAAGTTCCTGTCCAAGTTTTCGTTAATTACCTAAATTCTCTCAATAATTTATAGAACAAAACATGTTACCTAACCTACCTATTCATAATAAAGTAGCCTTTTTATAATAAATTATATTAACATCCGACAAAAATATTTTGTTCCTTTTTTTTTTAAATTCCTGAAAATGTTCCTGCTAATTAACTACAAATTTGACACATTCTTCTTCTTTAATCTATTGACTATATAAATTGTCCAGATCGGGGGTAACGCCATGTTCTTTAAATTGACAGCACTTGGTGACCAGCTGGCAATATGACAATGCTGAGCTCATGTTAAGTATTTAAAAGGTAGATAAAGTAACGGACAAATGTTGTTTGTTCAAGCAAGTTTGACAACACGTTAAAGTGGAGGTGTTATACGATAAGCGAACAAGAGTAAACTGATGTATGGAACATTAATTTGTAGGCGGGAATTAGGATCTTTAAAATATATATCTTCCATAAATATATATACGTACAAAAATGTAAGATTTTCATAGTTCTTTGCCCTGAAAAAAGCACTGCACAGGAAGTAGCTATTTCAAGCATGCCATTTTCACTAGATTCTAAAACTTAGCTTTGCTTTAATAAATATATAACTTTAGGATGATTTGTAGTCGTTCGTTGAGTTCTTAGGCAATTAATAAACACTGTCTCTTTCAGGGATGCCAAAGGCACATATGTTGCTTCTAAAACAGATGCTAATGGAATCATATTTGGCACTCACCTTGCGCCTCCGTACGATTTTGGCCGCACAGCACTGATTGCCGCAGCCGCCAACGCATTTGGCGTACTTCAGCGGCTGCCTGGAGCGGCAGTCGTTCTCCGTGTAATACTCACGCACCTGCTCCTTGCGACACGTCGCTGCGGCTGCAATAAAAATGATGGAACCGAACGTGGAAATGCAATTAGTGAACCACCTTTGACAAGACGGCGGCAACGGCGGCCGGCTAATGAGATTACACACACACACACACACGCACGCACACCAGCCACAGCTGCCCCCTTTTCTAAATGTGTGAGATGAAATGGGCGTGAAATATATGTTGTGTGTTTGATGTAGATGTTATGTGTGTGAGTGTGTGCGTGTGCATGAGAAAGCAAATGACATTATGCAGCATAGCCAAGCGGATGCGTAGCGATTCGAGGGTTATCTAAGTTGGGGTAACTTGCCAGAAAGTTGCTCGAGTGGAATACAGGCTAGGCGTGGTATGTATATTGTTTAAGCCGACCCCTTAATTACCAACTAGGTAAAACTTTCAGGAAACTTTCTAATATATACGCAACCTTTATGCTTTTCACTCAATTTACTAGCAGCTTCTACTCTATTTAAACTCAATTAGTTCATTCTAAAGCTCTTCGAACACTGCGCTCTCTTGACAGGCACAAAGCTGCGTTTGTAATTCTCAAATTGTTTAAGCCAGCAATTGCTGAAGTAGTTGGCTTATAATAGGGTAATCGTTTGTTGCCACTTCAGAGCAGCTAAAAATAAGTATTGCTGTTGATTTAGTTTAATTTAAACTAGTCTTAGGACATAAGTTGGTTAAGGGCTAAGAGCATGATGAAGTCTTCTTCTGAACTAGTTTAAAACTTCGGTTTATTTTAAGCCAAATCGTAGACAAAAGTCGGTTTAAGGTGGAGGACTGTAAATAGTTGACCCTATGTTGGAATTAAAAGCGTTTAAAACGCATATCACTTATCACGTTTGCTGCTAATAGAATCTAAGGGATCAAGAAATAGATAAAGGTTTTTATAGAATAATGGACAGTCATAAAGCTAACTCTTGATAATAAATTGAAGTTAAGTTTATAATTCCCAAACAGTTTAAGAAATCAAAGAAATCAGATTCTTTGAATATGGAAAAGCGTACTGATACAGACGCGAGAATCAGTTACAATTAAGTTACTATGAAGCCACTTTCAACTCTCTTATAAGAGAATTATCCTATGGATAGATCTTACAGATAAGGCCCTGACTTGATAGAATAGCTATGGATGGGATGCGTTGCAATAGGAATGCATTAGCTGACTCTTAGGGACAACAGCAGCTGGGAAACACTACGAATACGCTTGGCATGGTGTTTTAATGAATGTTTAGAGTGAGAGATCGCAATATGTACCCGTGATTGTTGGGGGCTCTGTGATGCCCTCACCTTGATCGCAGTAGCGCCCACGCTGGCCGTGCTTGCATTTGCACTGATAGCCATCCCTCGAATTGGCATTGGGCACGCAGCGACTGCCGCGTCGACACTTGTGCTCCGTGCAGGGATCCACCGGCTCCTGTCGAGATTAAAAATGCAGTTTAGTTAAAGGTCTAGACAGTGAGACAATTGTGTTAAGACTTACCTCCTTGATGTGCGGCGTCTCGTCCATGAAGTCCTGCTCATCATCCTCGTCACCCTCATTGGGCTCACCCTCGAGCAGGGCACAGCCTGGCGTGATTTTCTGCTGGCGCTGGGCATTGCCAAAGTCGACTAGCTTGTGATTGATCCAGACCTCCTTCATGCAGCCCTTAAAGCTGGTCAAATTGCGTATCTGCCAGTTCTTATAGGCCTGCTGGGCCGGCTCCACGGGCAGACCGCCCAAAAACATGGGCGTGGTCAGCTTCAAATAATCATTGGAGCCCTCATTGATGATGGAGCGTGCCAGGCCGCGATCGACGCGCAGCGTAAAGTTCTTCTTGATGGCCAACAGCTCAACCGCATGATATTTGCCATCGGCAACCATCTCAAAGCTGTACATCGTGGACACCGGATAATTGCCGACATCATAGCTAACGCGTATGCGTCCATTAAACAGCTCGACGGCCAGATGGGCGTCCTGTCCATCGTACATGAGTATGCCATTCTGTTCGGCGCTGCTGAAGACAATGGTGACATTCGCCTCGGGCCTCGTGCGCAACGGTTCCAGTTCGACAAACGAATTGTTGTGGACAAAGCTGATGCTGGTCAAATATTCGCACCATTTGCCCGTATAGCCGGGATGGCATTTGCACAGATAGTCGGAGCCAGCGGCATTTGGCTGGAAGCAGACGCCGTGCTTGCACTCGTGATTCTGGCAGGGCGATGTCTGCGGATACATCATGGAGATCATGTTGTGACCCTCACAGTATTTGCCCGTAAAATCGTCGGGACACTTGCAAACATAATCGTTGATGCCATCGATGCAGGTGCCGCCATTCTGGCACATATGATTCTGGCAATCATCGATGTTATCCGTGCAGTTGATGCCGTGAAAGCCCGCCATGCATTCGCAGCTGTAGTGGGTGAAGTGATCCAAGCACTTGGCGCCATTCGCACAGGGATTATAGTCGAGACTGCAGAACTGTATTTTCGTGTCGCACCATTCGCCCGCAAAGCCGGGCTGGCATTCGCAGCGATATGACTGGACGCCATCAATGCAGGTGGCATTGTTCTGGCAGCGTATATTCTCGCCCAGGCAGTCATCGATGTTCGTCTCGCAGCGGGCGCCCGTATAGCCCGGCGCACACTGGCAGCTAAAGCGACCCTCCTCCAGCACCGTGCAGGTGGCATTATTCCGGCAGGGATTGCCGTAGCAGGCATCGATCATGTACTCGCAATGCTTGCCATGGTAGCCCGGCTGGCAGAGGCATTGATAGTCACGCTGTGGCAGGGCCAAGCACTGGGCCTTATTCTGGCACGGCTGCTCGTAGCAGGCATTGCACTTGGCCAGGATCTCGTTGCGCACCTTGCCGCGGCACGCGAAATTCGACGAGGGCGTCGACAGTATCAGCTTGTCCTTCATGTGCTCCGGCTCCGCGCAGCGTGCAATGCCCGGCTCCACATAGTCCAGCTTGATCCAGTCCGAGAACCATTTCAGTGAGCAATCGCAATACAGGGGATTGCTGCCCAAGGCACTGCACGAGACGGACAAAATTGGGTGACGGGGTCAGCAAAGGTTACGAGCACAAAAGAAAAGAACAATTTCCAATTTCCTACTCACATGTGTGTCAGCGACTTGAGATCCTCGAAGGAGCCCTCCGGCAGCATGGATATCCGATTGCCGTGCAGCGAGAGCACGCGCAGATTATTTAGACCAGACAACGCATGTCGTTGCAGGCACTGCAGCCGGTTGTACGAAATGATGCTGCAACAGCGGAAACAAAATGCGGCCAAAACGAATGAAAATCAGTGGAAAAAGAAGATGGGGAAAATGAAACGTTTACCAAATTGCAGACACATGCGGCACATCCATGATGAAGAAATGAAAGTAATTGCAAAACGTTTTTAACCAGCCACCAGCAAATTGAAAAGAAATGCGCTGAGCGTGCGAAACTAACAATTGCTCGTCTATTCCGATACCCTGTAAGGGCCTCAACTGCACGGGACAGTTGTTTAACGAATTTTCTTAAAAGCCAATTTCGTTTTAGATTGAGCCGAATCTCAAATTGGATTAGTTGAAGAACAGACGAATTTCCAAATATTATTGCATAACTTTTAAGCTTTTAATATGGCGCCCAACAATATTTCTGAGCGTCGGACTAGCAAGTGAGAGGTCGCTCAAAGCCAGCAGCAATTTTCAATGTTTACACATGTTTAAAATAATATAGAGTTATTTTTAAGCTAAATACATAAGCTCACTCCCTTGCCAGACTAAATATGTGCAGGGTATATTAAAAGGCACAGCTTTGATTGCGGATAGCGCACACAAGCGGCACCAAGCGGCAGGCGGCGGCGGCGGCAGAGGCAGAGGCAGCGGCAAGGCAGCGGCAGCCGTTCGACGGACTATAGGTAGGGCAGAGCGGACGACAACAGCTAATGCTTAAGCACGAGTCACGACTTAACGTCTCGAATGAATTTCGTGGCCGGTTCGAGACGAGCCCAGGCCAAGGGTGGCGGCCGCAGCCACAGCCACCGCACCAGAAAGCCACAATAAACCGCAAAATGCAATTGCCGCAAAAAAGCAGAAAGCAGAAAAATAAAAAAAATTGTGTCAAGCCCTCTTGAGGTTGAAACGTTTCGATTTTCGTGTTGCCTTAATGCCTAGTACGAGTACGATTGCGAGTACGCGTCCAAGTCTCGAGTCCAAGTCTGGAGCAATTAAAAAGTCATTAGAAATGTGCCCCATACTTACAGCGTGGATAGCTTGGTCAGATTGGCAAAGGTGTAATTGGACAGTATGGTGATTTGATTGTTGCTGAGATCGCTGCAAATGAAGAAAAAAAAAATGGGGAAAAACAATTTTGTGTTTAAAAGGAAACTTGGCAACATTTGCAGTATATGGTAAACTTACAGTCGGGTGAGTGCACGCAAATGCCTGATGCGCTCATAATGTATCTGTTCGATCTCGTTGGACTCCAGATACAGTTCGGATGTCTCGGCTGGTATGCCACGCGGTATTTCCTTCAATTGATTGCGTGAACAGCGGACCACAGTGCCGGTGCACGTACAGGCCGGCGGACAATAGCCATCGCCGAGGCAGCCCTCGTTGTTCTCGCTGCTGCATTTGAATTCGTTGTGGGGCAGATCCTTGATTTGCACATCACGTACCTTCGCTGGGGCAGCACAACGTGCTGCTCCGCCGTTCAACGATTTTTTACGCAACCACTCGGCGAACCAGGCCAAATGACAATTACAATTGAATGGATTCGATGCTAGATTCCTACAAAATTGATAGATAAAATGCACTCGTTTTATTTCAATTAGTTCCAAGTACGCGCTGCGATTTTGCAATTGGTCGGGCTTTTGATTTTAATTTGAGCTGAAGGAATTAGCCAGCTTAGAGCTTTGAAAGCATATGAAAGCTTTAAGTTGGATTAAATGCATTGAGTGAGTGCAATTGAGCAATTGAGTAAATGCAATTAAGTAACATTTATTCAACTAGTTACTTTTTAAAGAAACATATGTCGTCTTAAAATACGGCATCGGTACAAAAGACTGATATGATACGAAACCTTCAAATGGCGAAAAAAAAGATTTAATTTTTTTTAAGCTCATCTGAAGTTTAATCTTCTATTTGTCAACAGCTTTTAAATCAGTTATGAGCTTGAAGTTAGGTTAAATATACTTTCAAATACACATTTTATTTATTTAACTTAAAGCTGAATTGAAAGCAAACTTAATTTTGTAGTCATTTAAAGCATTTGAAAGCTCTATGTTTAATACATTTCATAACTTTAGTCTTATATATCGCTGTCTTTAAATGTTGCTGTCATCTAAAAGTGTTAAGTTCTCAACAATTACAATTGATCAAAAAAGGCTCACATACATCTTAAAGCTGTACCGGTTTAACTCTTTTTTCCTGTACATTATGGCTTCTTCTTCTTTTAAAATATTATACAAGTGAGGTCTATTCTACAAGTTTTTAAGTATCAAAGCACATGTGAGCTTTAAGTCAATACATTTATTCAAATTAAGGTCACAAACCGAACATTTTAAAACTTCAAGTTCCTGAAAGCTTTAAGTGCTTAACAATTTCAATAAATCCAATTTGACTAACGTTAAGCTTAAAGCTCTATTGATTTCATTTATACAGCTTGATTTCTGAACATTCGTACATTCTGTTGAAGCTTTTGTTATCATATAATTGTAGCATACTGTTCTGGTTAACTTAATTGAATATTTGATTGACACTAGCTGTAATTGCATTATGGCCACACTGATATTTCATAACAGCTTGGCCACACGCAGCTTTGAATGGTTTCATTAATTATTTCCAATTTTGCACTTTTGGCATGCAAATTGTTTGACAGAGCCATATGTTTCACTTACACACATGCAGCTTGCGTGTGTGTGTCTGTGTGTGTGTGTGTGTGTGTGTGTGTGTGTGAAGGGGGCAGCATAAGTGCTATAAGGCCTTTAATTATGCGCCCGGCCGAAAGCGGACGAAACAATGGCTCACAAATTACATTGGCAATTCCGAACGTTACACAAGTCCAAGTCCAGACTAATTTAATAAGCAATGCTGCTTTGTCATGCTATCAGGCGTTGGCAGCTGGGTGTGCGAAAGGCCGCAGGCAACTTACTAACACTTTTCGCCTGGCACCTACTGGTCTCCTCTTTTTCCTCCTCCTCCTACTCCTTCACCGCCGCCTCGACCCAGCCACCTGAACTGATGGAGCATGTGGGAGTCGTGTTGTGCACAGCACTTAATGACTTTCATTGATGCTATTTATTAGCTAGTTAAATGAATTTTACAATAATTTTAGATGCGGCAAACGAACCACAACACCTCCCAGCAGCCCAGCAGCCCAGCGCACAACCGACACTCTCGACCTGGGCGTACAGTCAAACCTAATTAAGTTGAACCTTAGTTGAGAAGCACTGAGAAGCATATGTTTCACTTTGTCTTAAACGGAATCTGCGAGTAGTTTTCTATTTAAGCAATGATTTCTCTTTTCCTTTTCTATTCTTTAAAAATCATTTAATAATTATTTAATTATGTATACAATAATATTTCAGCTAGATTTTTTGTAAATACAATAAAATACAACAACAACAAAATCATAACTTCTTGTGTTTAAAATGTTCGTTGGCAAGAGAAATAATTTAATATTTCAGAAAGGGCAAACCAAAAATGATTATAATAAATTGAAAGAACTAAATGTGGATTTCAAATATGTAAAAGCAAAGCGAAATATTGTGAACTATTTTTTTTTCACTATTTTTCAACTTAGTGAGGTCGTACTGTATATGGTTTTGCGCTCTTTATTGAACTCAATTTTAATTAATTAAATCATCGAAGGCAGCGAACACTCGCAAGTGTGTGTGTGTGTGTGTGTGTGTGTGTGTTTTGTGAGGGTTGATTTACAGCAGGCGTGCACAACAATGTGGAGCAACTCACACACAACACACACACGCACACACACATGGGTTACGTGAAGACAGCGGGAGAGCGCCATGCGATGTGTGTGTTTGCGTGTGTGTAGCTCTTATCGTAGGCAGCCCTGCTATAAATTGAAGTTCAATTGAATTATATACAATAGTTGGTGGCATGCAACGAAGAAAAACTGATTTGTTAAAGCAACAGCAGCAGCAGCAGCAGTAGCAGCAGAAGCAGCAGCAGCCACAGCCGCAGCAAATAGCATCAACATTAGCAGCAGCAGCAGCAGCCGCAGCCGCAGCAGCAGCTTCTGTTTTGATGTGAAAGACGCGGGCAATCAGATGAAGTTCAGCCAGAGAACAATCAAAACCATTAACCTCATTTTATGTGCCTCTGCCCCCTGTGATAGAGAATTTAAGGGCAGGGCACGGAAGGGCAGGGCAGGTTGGGGCCGTGCGGTGCGTTGCGAAGGTGGTTCGAGAGTGCGGCCAATTAATGCCAAAAGCTAAATCATTTATCTATTGAAGTGCATGCCGCACCGCTTGGCCACTTGGCACAGTTTTAATTGCTATGCATAGCCAGCAGACGCATCAGATGCCACAAAGTTCCATTCTGGCTGAGTAATTGGAATTTCTGCTCAATTAGGGGGCAGTGGGTGCGGGGATGGGGTAGTTATACTTACAAAGACGTCAGCGAGTTAAGATGCTCGAATGATCCAGGCATTACGCAAGAAATTTGATTGTCATAAAGATTGCTGCAATAGTTAGAAAGAGAATAAAAGGTTTATTTAAAATATCTAGTTTAAACTATTCGTCTGCCCATGTAATTACTAATACATATATATATATATTGCTTGTCTGCTTATATGAAAACTATTCTCTCCGTTTTCGTCATAAAATTTGGAGTACAGAGTACATATATCGAAATAAGTCGGATCGCTGTCAGGTGACACGCTTAGACTATATATATACATATATTCCTGAACAACCAATAGCCGAGTCGATATAGCCCTTCTAATTGCTCTATGCAAACTATTCTCTCCGTTTCGTCATGAAATTGTTTACATATATCGAAATCAGTCGAATCTAACCACCATATCATATAGTTACCAAAGGAGACAAAAGCTTTGATATGACGTTTTTTTTTTGAAAAAGTGTTTTGTTTATCAAGAAATCTTAACCCGATTTGGCACATACCAGATTTACCATGCTCTTTACTTTTAAACAATATCTTATTAATACCGGATCTCCGTATCTAAGCTCTATCGATTCTAATATCAGTTTTTCTATGCAAAACTTTTCAGTTCTTCTTGATGTAATATCCAAAACCTAGCAATTACGAGCTCTCTCAATCTCCTGACATGTCTGCAACAGCATGAACCACATGTCTACCAGGGTATTTTATATTCAGCATGCCGAATATAACTCGTTTTTTTTTTGTATTTGATTTCATTTGTAATTCTGTGCACTTACAGCGTTTTTAACTGATGCAATCCGAGAAACATTTTGTTGGAGATTTCCTTAATCTTATTCTCGCCCAATTGTAAATCCTGTATACGCGATGCGCCCTCAAAGGCATTCGGCTCAATGCCGGTGAGCTGATTGCGCTTCAGCTCCAGTTTAACCAGATGCGGCAATCGGCCGAAGAGACCATCTGAATTAATGCGACCCAATTCGTTGTCGTTGAGCAAACTGTGATAAATGGATGTACACTCAGGTTAAAGGTCATGTTAAATATATAAGCAGCTTATTGCTAAAAGGAAATTTTTAATTAATATTTAACAATTTTTTCGGATAAAATGAGTAATCGATTTTTTAAGTTTACCAATTTTAAATATTTGTGAAATGTTTCCGTAATTTAAACATTTTAATTTAATTTGCTTTAGTTTAAGAATTTAAAAACATTTTAGTTTATTTTTTAAACAAAAGCTGATCTTTAGATAAATTTAAGATTTACTCTACTCAATATACTTTTTTTAAAGGCTGAGGACATAAAATCATTCGCTCAAGTTTTTTCACTTAAGTTAAGTCCACTTTATTTGAATTTTTTCACAAAAATTTAGTGTGGTAAGATTTTAAGGGCTAACTTAAGAGGCGACCATTTAGGGAGGATAACACTTATTATAATTTATGATATTAAGTATTCTAAGAGTTGACTTGGTAACTTACAGCTCTGTGGTATGCAATGGAATGTCGCGTGGTATTTCCTTGAGACCACGTCCCGCACAATCAACGGTTGTGCCCTCGCACTGGCACATGGCCGGGCAGTCCGAGTCCATGCGACACTCGCCGGATAGCTTCATGCGCAATTCATCCCAGGAACCTGCACACAATTGTCAAGTGGTGAGTGGGGTGAGTGGGTGGTGGTGGGTTTGGTGGGTTGTGGGCGGGCCAGCAAAGTTAAGACATATTCTTTTTCTTGTCTTGTGCCCGACGGGCGCACTTACATTTGAATTTCTCCTCGCGCAACGATTCAATGCGCCGGCGATGCATCCGCTTCGGTGACTCACAACGTGCTCCACTTGTCTCTATGGGATTTTTGTGCAAATAGTCGGCCAGCCAGCGCAGATTGCAGTCACAAATGAAAGGATTCTTGGCCAAATGTCTATACAAATACACATATATATATATATGTATGTATGAAAGCATATTTTGTAGTGTTGTAAATGGAAAGAAAGCAAGAAAGTAGCATTGAGCATTTGTACTGAATGGAGCGTAGGGAATTGCTGGAGAGAGAGGGAAATAGGGAGAAGGTTGGGCCGCAAAGAAAGGCAAAACTGTTGTGGATGGAGGCTTGAGACGTCTTAAAAGTGCACGAGCCCTGCGGCTGCAACGTTTCCGCTGTTTCCTGTTCTTCTTGTTGTTGTTGTTGTTGGAGTTGTTGTCGTCAACGTTTTGAAAACTATTTTCAAAGGCAATCCCAAGCCCAAGAGTTGTCCCTGTTAATGCCTTCTGACAGAGCGCCCATAAAATAGCTGGCGACTAAAGTTAGCTTAAAACATCTTGTAATTAAAGAACTAAAACTCGCTAAAAGTTATACATTTGCCACAAAATTTAACAGTCTTTTGTAATTTAAGCAAGATTTTCATTTTATAAAGATTGCATTTTATAGGGTTTATATTCAGACAATAAGTTTTCTATTTCAAATCTCAACAAACATGGAAAATCGATTGATTTTAATAATTTAATAATAATTTAATATTTAAATTATTTAAAACTTTCGTTTTTTCAGCGACATTATTTTTTAAATTTTCAAGATCCGTTTTCTCGTCTTCAAGATTAAATTTTTTATATTCAATAGAAGTATATATAGTATTCTCTATATGGAAAACTTTTTGTATATATATATAATAGAAGATATTTTTACAGCTTAACGCATAATCCCAAAATTATTTTAGCCCCAATATCTAAGCTTTTATATTTCTCTAGATTTTCTTTAAATTATGTTTTAAATCCACCTGCAAATTGATTTGTATGATTATCAGCCAAGATCTTTAAACTCCCTTCTTCGAATGAATCAGAATTCTACGTTTTCCTTCAGCGGAAGCTCAACTATACATATTTTTCTAGCGAAGTTTCAAAATATTTTTAATACAATATGATATAAATCAATATCTTTTACTTTAAATGTTTTAAAAGGACACTTTTAATTGCATCAATGGGTGGGTTGCTGTTGTTTCATGAAAGTCCCTTTCAATATTCTGTTTTTTTATGTAATGTTCTGTTTCTTTCTTTTTTATAAATATGGTGCTCCTAAAAATTAAAAACTTTGACAGTCTTCTCTAGGGGAAAAGAAATGCATAACTACTTAAAACTTGTTTCTAAAAGAAGCTACTGTAAGGCATTGTTTCTATAGTTTTTTTCTTTTTTTGCTTTCAAGTTGACAACCCTGACAAATACTTAACCCACTCAAGCGCGTCGTATACCATCTTAAGAACCGCACAGAGCACTTAAAGTCAGCGCATTTATCGATGCTCGAAGTTCCCCCCTGTGCTAGTCACCCACACGAACCCATCTTCCTCATTTGGCCTACAGAAAGCGTCCCGTCTTTTGTTCGTGGAACATCTTTACGGTTCACAGCCGATATTACTGTATGGGCCATAGAAAAGGCGTTTGCCGATGTTGTTTGGCTGCTAAACAAATGTCAACGCGCGCCGCTGTTGCTGCCAAGTCAAAAGCAACTGCTAAATGCACTTCAGAGGTTTAACACCAAAGTGCCTGGGTGCTCCGTGCTCCTCCATGCAAAGGCTGTTCTTAGGGGCGTCTCCCCACTCGCAACATGCACTCGGCAAACCATGCCAAAGCCAGCGTCTCAATGGCTGGGCGGGTGCTTGGGAAGGAGGTAGTAG
This sequence comes from Drosophila littoralis, assembly GCA_018903485.1. NCBI lineage: Eukaryota > Metazoa > Arthropoda > Insecta > Diptera > Drosophilidae > Drosophila > Drosophila littoralis. Next base: position 4,413,227 of record JAEIGF010000297.1, on the reverse strand, counting down.
GTGGGGGAGTAGATGGTTTAGTGGGCAAAGGGCGTGGGCATTTGGGTGTTCGGGGGCGTGGTACTTACACCGTTTTGATGCTCTTCATGGCGTCGAATGTGCCATTAGCCAGCGACTGTATGTTGTTGTCGTAGAGCGAGAGCAAACTGAGGCTATGCAGGTCGCGGAAGGCATCCTTGCGTATGCAGGAGATCTCGTTGGCATTCAGCAGCAGCAGCTGCAGCGAGCCAAGTCCTTTGAATACGCCTGAGGGCAAATCCTTTATTTTATTGCCATACAACACGCTGAAAGAGACAAAAATAAAAGTAAAAAATCAGAGTACAATAAAGAAAACAATGAAGAAAAGAGGTAAGCATGGTCTAGGCAGGCGTGCCTGACTAGGAAATACCCTAGTTAACTTTACAACAGTTCCAGTTTTCTTTTATACATATGCATGCATACACACAAACGCACAGACACGTCGCTTGTTGTGAAGTTAATTATTTGCATAGAATCGGAGCTTGTTGTCCGATCTTAAAGAAACTTTCAATGCAAAAGTGTGCCACACAAATGTGTGTATATATGGAAAGAGGTCTCCAAAATGTGTAAAATTGTATAAAAATATATACGAGAAACTACATAGCATGTCGAGTTTATCTAACTTGAATAATCTTCGAGTTATGTTAAAAAGAAATCATTTATGAACATCGATACTTATCAATACTATGAAAAAGAAGGTAAATATCCTTCGAAATGATCGATATTATGAAAAAGGAAGGAAATATCGAAAAAAATAAAAGAAAAGCTTGATCTGCGTATGGCAATAGAAAATAAGAATATATATTTAAAATTTCAAGTCTCTTGTAATTTCACACAGACGGACGGACATGGACATACAACTGACGAAACAAAATACCCCACACAAAGGCACAAATAAAAAAATGCAGGCGAGCAGAGCATGTGCTGCCTGCCTGTTGTCCTGGTTGTTTTTGTTGTTGTTGCGGTGGATTCGTGTTGTTGTCATTGCGGGCGGCAACTGGTTTGGCACACACACACTCACACACACACACAGAGAGACACGTGGGGGCACATTGTGGCCAACACAGGTAATCTGATGCCTTGCGGTGTTGCCAACGCTTAGCATAGGCCGATTAGCCCCTCAAGCCTGGGCTCAGACCCTTAGGCCCACCAGTGGCTGTCAGGAGTGTGTGACGGGCTGACACCACTTCAAAGTTACACACACGCACGTACACACACACACACACGCACACTCAGCGAAGCGACTGCACATTTTGTTGGAAACAGCTACTTGTTGCTAATGTGCCGTCTACTTACAGCGTGGTTAGCTGCTTTAGGCCACTTAGCGCATCGTGTGCTATGCGCGAGATGTTGTTGTTGGACAGATCGATGCGTCGCAGCCGACGAAAGCTGGAGAAGGATTTCGCTGGCAGTTCAGTGATGAAATTCTGCTCCAGGCGGCTGCAAAAACGAAAAAGACAAGAATTAACATGCGGCTAGATTTTCATTTTTTAGCCATGTGGTTAAACTTACAGTTCGGTTGTATCATCCGGCAGCGTAACGGGCACACTCGTCAAACTCTTCTCACGGCAATCGACAATGCCATCGGCACAGCGACACGGGTGGGGGCAGCTGTTCTCCACGCCGCATTCCATTGGCGCATGCTCGGTGAGACCTGCAAGTGGCAAGCGGCAAGTGGCAAGTGTAAAGCAAACTGAACATATTTAGCTGGCTGCACGGCGATTCATTCAGCGCAAGAGCTAGTCAGAGCCACTCTTGGCTTTGATTTGATCCACAGCAGCAGCAGCAGCGGCAACCACGTAATTATGAATGCTACTGCAGCGCGCCAAGATGCGGCGGTTGGCACAGCTACAACTGGAGCCACAGCTGCCGCTGGTCATAAATGTTTACCCACATAATTCCATAGCATTTTGTATACAAAACGAAAGTCAACAACAAGCGAAGAAAACTCAAGTTAAACTAACCTAACGAATTTCAGATACTCTATGTCAACTTTTTGGCATCTAAGCTGCAGCTACAGCATATCAGCTGTAAATAAAAGAATTTTAAACGCCCATCTTATGATATATTCCTACTAATCAATTACGTTTTTCATTTAACTTTGGGAGCGTTAAGATAAACTATTTCTCTCTGGCAACTTTTTCTCACTTAACTTTTCGACTTGCCTCAACTTTTATCATTTCTTTTTGGAATCTTTCTCCACTGCGAACCTAATCTTCTTTTAACTATGCCCAAGCTATAACAGTAAATGTTCAGCCATTAAGAGCGCATTAAGCTCAAGTCCCAGCTAAATTCAATCAATAATAATGAAATGTGTCAAAGGGCAGGCAATAAACATAAACTTAAATCAAACCAAATCAAATCAAATAAACGCCTCATTAAACATTCCTTATGGCCAGCTGGGTATTTACCCAGCTGACTGACTAAACAGAGCAACTCTTTATGCCGTAGAGCATAACAAGTACAATGGATGGAAGAAACTTGTTTCATGGCATCGTTTGGCGCACATTTTCCGCTTCATTGAACGCCAGAGTTTGGAGTTTTGAGCTTGGAGTCGGATCCATTGGGGAGGCGGCTTTCCAAATGCTGATTTGGTGCCCGCAGCATTGTTCAGAGCATCTGCATCCCAATCAAGCAAGCGATGACGGCGTTAAACGTTTTTGGCAAACACACGATGATGATGATGATGATGCCCCCCACTTCCCTTCCTTAATATCCGCTTACACTTTGCTGCTGCTGCCTGTTGTTGTTGGCTTGAGTGGGCGTCACAGCGGGGGCGTGCCCTCATATGACTGCTTATGATTTACAATGCTTTGTTTTGTGTAAGCCCCCCGCTCGACTGGCATATAAAACTAATTAATTTGGCATATGGCTTACGAGGCCCCACGACATTTGTCCATTTTTGGGGTGGCTGTGCCGCCCGTAGCGTACGATCTGTGTGCAAACTGTCATGTGGTACCATACCTGAGCATTTGAACTCCTGATCGTGCAGGTCCGCCACGTTTTGGCCCTTCAGCTGCGACGGCGACTGGCAGCGTGTGTAGGGGGCGAGGCGCGGCGCGCTGCGTAGGTAGCGCGACAGCCAGGACAAATGGCAGTCGCAGGCGAACGGGTTATCCGAGAGGCGCAGCGCTCGCAATTTTCCCAATCCCCCAAAGGCATTGTGCGGCAGAGCGGTCAAGTTATTGTTATTCAGTGTGCTGTGCGAAGGGAAAAGACAAGGAGAAGACGAAAAGCGGCCGGGAGGCAGAGAGAGAAAGAAAGCGGGAGATGGGTTAAGAGTTAGGTTGTGGAAAATAAGTTGCATTATTGCATTATCAAGTGAATGCATCTTTGGCTCTATGCCAAGCTGAACTTAGGGATGGGCAAAAACATACGAGCATCATACAGAATCTACAGGCTGCTTAGAAACTTTACGCTTGGAACAAGTTTTCATTTAACACTTAATGATTTGTTTGTCATTTTACAGCACTGCTCAATGTTTTCATAATTAATGCACTTTTCTCATTTTAGTTTAAACAACACTTTTTTGGTTTGCTTGTCAGTTACTCTGGAGTTTTTCAACACTATACTTATTTAGTTGTGATATAAGCCCGCAACTTTGTATAACTGGCAATATAATTGTTAGCTTGACATAACTTAGAAATGGGGAAAAACACACGAGCATCATTCAGAATATGTTTAAGATTGTATAGAATAATCTTAGCGGTTAGAGCACATTTTCAATCAATAGTACATGTTTTTATCATTTATCAGTTTACAGCACTGCTCAGCTAATGCACTTTTGTAATTTTTAATTTAGCAACACTTTTTTAATTTGTTTGCCATTTGTTATGATGGCATATTTCATATAGCGATTGTTAAACTCTTTAATGATTAGATGCGCACCCACTTTTGTCCATCCCTAGCTGCATTTCCCAACACTTACAGTATTTCCAGCTCCAGCAATCCCTTAAAGGCATGCTCATCCATACATGTGATTTGATTGTTGTCCAGCTGTAGGCTCCGCAGCGACTGGGCGCCCTTAAAGACCCTCCGGCCGACCGTTGTGATGACATTGTGCGAGATGTCCCTGTAAGTTGAGTTGAGGTTGCAGGCAGTCAGGCGGCAGGCAGGCAGGCAGACAGGTGGAGTCAGCGGACGGGCAGGCAGGCGCAGGCAGGCAGGAAGAGGAAGTATTTGAGAGTCAGTAAGTGTTTGTTATCTATTGGGGCTACATACTGCTACATACTATATGTAGGTAAGTAGATTTTAAATATAAAAAGTCGCTACATGACTACGTTGATTACTTACAATCGCAAAAGACTCGCTGAACTTGTCACAAAGTTTTCAGGTATTGCCTTAAGTCGATTGTTGTTTAGGCGTCTGATTTATAGAGTGAAGTGTTTGATAATTTGTTTTGGTATTTTTTGTTTTGGTGTACGAGCATATTAGATACGCAAAACGAAACGCAACGAAAGTAGAGAGATATGCATAAAACGAAACGAGAAAAAAGATACAAAAAGTTAAACTCAAAACTCAAATTATCGCAACAACTAAATCGAATTTTGCACGATAGTATTTCATATAAGTATATATATTATTATAATATTTTTTTTTATAGCTACGAGCTATGTATGTGTATCTAGGTCAATAAAGAGCAGCAAATTTGGTTAGTCAAAAAGTGAATTAGTTTGAAAAATCTCATGCACTAGCATCAAATTAGCAACTCATTCGATTGGTTTGCTATCCCAACATGTGAACTATGCGCAGATCTCTACTTACAGTCGCTCCAGCGAAACCAAGTCTTGCAGTGCATTCTTCTCAACGGTATGTATTTGGTTGTCCGTCAATTGACTGTAGAATAAAGATATATAATAATATGTATTAGCATGTGATTTGTGGAAATATCAATAATGGAATCATATTAAGAACAGTTGGTTTAACTTGTTGTTTTAAAAGTTAACAAGAGTTTAAGATTCAGGTCTTCGATTTTAAAACTAGCGTGAATAGGATTTAAGAATATATACGTAAAGATCTTAGCATAAATATTTCATAACTTTAGGTTAGGTTAGACTAGGTGAGTTTAGGTTAGGTTAGATTAGGTGAGTTTAGGTTAGGTTAGGTTGGATGAGGTTAGGTTACCTCTGGTTCGGTTAGGGAAGGAAAGGTTAGATGCACGTCGAAGATCATAAATGATTTATTGTGATGCCACAGTGGATGGATGCCACTCTACTCAGTTTCAACCTAGAACTAGGTATAGTTAGTGTTATATATAATAAAAATTAATACCAACTGTACTAGACTACAATTGCAAGACCCAGTTATATATCTAAACTTTCGTAACTAGCGTGAACTATTTTCATTAGCTCTAAAAACTATTTGATTAGCTTAACAAGCCAATAATTGACGTTTCTCGTTGAATACGTTATTACTTATCCATTGATATCACATTCTTTTATCAGATTCGTATCATTCTCGAGTTAACTTAGAATTTTTAGTTTATATCTTGTAACTAGCGCATATTGCGTATTGCATAATACGAATCAATTGCTGCCTATCAGCGTACAGTAGATACACATGTAGTGAGACCTGTTTTGCTCAAACTTTCAATTTCAATTTACTGTTTAAATTTATGTTCAACGTTATCGTAACGTTTGGTGTCAATTTGCATGCAACATTTTGCATTGCGTAATTATACATTTTTGGCAAAAGTTAAGAAACAGCTGTAATTGTAATTCAATTTGGAATACGTCTATTATGGGCTTCAAAAATAATATATAATAATTTTAATAAACCCTTAGTTGAAGGAGTTTTTATACATTTTATAGCTAGACTTTTCCATAATTTGTTATGGGAATATTTAATAATTAAGAATCATGCTTGTAGTTCAAAATGGTTCCAGTAAAATATTTTTATTTAAAAGGTACAATTATGACAATTAATTATATATAAATCTGTATAAATTATTGCCAGCTATGTAATTAAATATAAACCAAAAGCAAACATTTTCTACTTACAGCATTCGCAGCTTGGTCAAGCGCTGAAAGTCCGTCTCATATATCACGGTCAAATTGTTGCCCTGCAAATCGCTGGAAATGAAAAATAAAAGAGAAAGAGAAAACACAATTAAGAGATTTTAACTTTCGATTAGGGATTGTCTTTAATTATGTTGCAGCAAACCAAGTAGCTCGCTAATCGGAATCAGCTGGACAAACGCTGAGCCATGTGCGCGGCGATAATAATTTTTAATTGCTTGTAAGACAAGGCGCACGAACAACAACAACAACAACAACAACAACAACCACAACAATCTGAGATATGAATGCAAGCAGCTGGAGAAGATGCAGATGCATTGGCCGAAAGGAAGGGAGTGGGAGAGGGGGAACCAGCGCAAAAGGGGGGATGCTGTGGCTGTTGCTGCTGCTGCTGAAAACGCAGCCTTTTGTCTGATAACAAAAATATGATATTTAATCATTTAACATGCGCATGGAACGCACAGGCGCAGGAAGAAAACCTGTTTCTCATATACCCGTTCATAAAGTGAGAAGGGTATATTGGTTTTGTGTTGTTCCAGCAGCTGGGCTCTTGAAATTTTGAAGGTATATAAAGAACCAAGCGAAATAGTTTCGACGACATATCTCCGCTCAGTACAGTTCGGGATTATATTGCTTTATAGCGCCATAGCTCCGCCGATTTTAACACGACATATCTATGCGGGGAGTTATGACGTTTGAAAACGACATTCTTTCGGGCGCAGATATGTCGTTTATACAACAACGGAGATATGTCGTGCACATAAAACTATATATTCCCGCAATTTTAGACCAAATAGACACCTCCTTGTACTATCGATTCAAAAAGTTACCGCTCAAAGTGCAAAAATCGATATCCTCTCAAGAGATCAATATCTCTCTTAGAGCCAGATTGTCGAAATTTAGATAAATGTCTGTCGGTGGGCTCCTCTAGAGATTTAGCCAATAATATGCTCTCCACAAAGAATCGAAAAAATCTTTATTTAAACCGTAAACGAGTATTACGCAGTCGGTTACACCCGACTGCAAAATATTTCACTTTTTACTTGTTTTATGGTCGCGCAGACAGACGGACAAAGATACAGAAAATTTGTTACCTGTAGATGTCATAACAATGAAATGCAACCTAAGAGATACAAAATACCTGAAAAGAGCCACAGACCGTGTGCGCATGCGCAGCCAGCAACAACGGCAGCAGCAGCAACAACAACAAAAGCAGCAACAAGAGCAACAACAACAACTACAACAACTAGTTGTGCCTGTGCCTCAGCTTCAGCTAGAGCTCGGCTGCTTTTTGAGTAAGGTTGGCAGCCAAGAGCCAAGAGCGGCCAGAGCTAAGCAACAACAGGTAGTAAGACCTTCAGTCTGGGCCCAGAGCCGCAGCCACAAACGAGAAATATTATTCAGCTTAAGCCTTAATGAAACTCCCATCAAGTTGCCGATGAGCGGGTACACTGAGCAAAATTAATGATCAAAACAGTGAAAACGAAATGAATAAGGGAACAAGTTAAATTGAAAATCAAAATAAAATAAGTAACCAGAGCTGCATAGTTATCGACAGTAGACCCACATGATGTATCGATAGTTAATGAACAATTTATCGGCAAAGTTATCACAATTAGCACCCCCACGATATATCGATAGTTGGTGACAAGTGTTAATGTTATAAAGCCCAGATCAATTTTGTAGAAATGATCTTATTCCATTAAGAAGGCATATTCAATTGTATCATACCTAATTTTAGGAAATGCTTTGTTAAATAAGAAATATGTACTTAATAGCAACAAATTCTAGATTAAGGAAGGCGTACTTAATAGTATCAAATCCAAGACATAATAGTTCATTTTAAATACGATCTCTTGTCTAATTCTTGGGAGCCAGTCATAATTTATATTTTTATTATTTTTGAAATAAATATGCTTCGATTCGGTTGTTTTTTTGCTTAACTGGTCAGGTTTATGGATAAAATAAATTCATTGAAAATCCAAGTACGCAATTAATTTCTTTAAATTTATTTGCGTCCTCGCAGTGTACATTTAAGCCCAGGCCCAAGCTGTTACACACACCAGCAAAGTTTTTAATGAGCTTAATATCTTGGCAAGATGTGGGCATCTCTTGCTTAGATTCAACTGATTACATGGACCCACAGCGATACGACACAGACTTAAAACAAAAGACAATAAAAATAACAACAACAAAAAAAACAACACAAAAGTCTCTTCTAATTGCAAGACATTTTTCAAAATATTTTCAAAAATAATTATAATAATCGTAAGCTTTTTTTTTTCAAGTCTTTTGCTTTTGTGTGTGCTTAACTTTTTTTCTTTTGCCGTTTTTGGGCTCTGCGTTATAATTAAACATTTAGCATATAGCATTTAACATTTAAGTTCATTAAATCTTTCGAAGCATTCACAAATTGGCCAAGAAAAAAGCTTTGTAGGTTTTTGAGGGTCCAATTAGATTTCAGCTCCAGTTGCTCGTTTCATAGATATATATATATTTTTTTTTGCTTTGCTTTGATTGTCTGCCTGTCTTTGAAGATTTTGGCAGCTATAAATTAGGCTCACCTTTTTGTATTCCATTCTTTTTTGGTTTTTGTTTTAATTCTTGAGGTGTGAAAGGGTTTTCGGGCACAAATTGGGGTTAAGTTCGCTTGGGCTAGGCCATGAAGTTCGTTTTGGCCTGGGCCAAAATTATATATGCAAAACTGTTTTCGTGTCAATTGTATAAAACGTGTGGGTGGCTGCCCGACCGACTGACAGACAGCCGGCTAAGCTTCCATTCTAATTTTATTCTCCCTCTCATTCTCACTCTCCCTCTCTCTTTCTCTCTCTCACTCTGTCACTCTCCATCTATCTCTCTCACTCAGTAACTATGCCCATTTCCATAGCCCTGTCGCTGCTGTGTAATTAAATGGCAACTCGGCTTGGCTGGGGCCTGCTCTGGCTTTCAGTGCTGCCAAATTAGCCATTTTATAGCTAAATTAGTCTATTTGTGCAGTTTGTCAGCGGGAAGTAGTTGGGAGTGTAAGCTGATTTGGCAAGTACTTGGCTACGCTGACAAGTTCCTGCACATTTTTAGCTATTTTGAACATTAGATTCAGCTACTTTTTTGAAACGGCATTTGGCAACACTGGTCTGGTTCTAGGCTGGGGCTGGGCTTCATTTGCCCTGTCCCCACTTTTGCGCTTGAGCATTGTTTTTGCTATTCTAGTGCCTGCCTGCCTGCCAATAGTTGTGGGCATGTTCAATATTTGATGTGCACACACGGAGCACGGCCTGTGTGTGTGTGTGTGTGTGTTCTGCTAGTTCCACATGGAGCCTATGTTCGCATTAGGGTGACTCAACCTAACTGATGATTATCATGGCTAATATAAACAGTTCTTTTTATGTATGTATGCAGTCAGTCATTAACGTCACATCAATTAAAATGTCTGAAAGAATCCTTTAATTAATGCAGAATGACTCGTTGAGCAAAGCCTTCCGACAGGCTTTTAATAAAGGGTTTACTTTATTCGCGTAATTTTTATGTGTTTGCAGAGGCTATACTATAATTAAATAAATGCAAATAAATGAACATGAGGAAATGCTCACGGCACAAGGAAAATACTGATTTGATAAGCAAAACTGAAACCAAGCAGGACCCGATGTTATATCTTAAATTGCATTGTTTTGCCGTTTAAAATATGAAAAGAAAACATAAAATAGTTATTAAATAATATATTTAAAGAATTAATCCCATTTTGAATACGTTTCGATATCTACTATAATATTTGTGTCCATGTAAAAAATGTTTTTCCTTTGCTTTTTTTTATTATTTATTATTTGCTTTGGTATTTTCTTCTTTTTAGTCAATTTTTTTTGTTTATATTCTAGTTTTACAGTTCTTTGAAATTCTCAAAAAATCCTAGCTTTATTGAAGGTCTTTAAAGTTAGTTATTAAAACCAATTCCCTTCAGATAAATCAAAAGTTAATTGTTTTCTTCAAAATCAATTTAATATGCAGCCACCTAGTTAAAACCCGCTTATGCAGAGATTATTTTCAATTGCTGTATCGTATTTGAAACTCCGCCTCTTCGCCATAAATATTCATTAAAATACTTGAGCTGCATAAGTTCTGAATACTTTTTCTTTTATGGTTTTTAAATCAAACTGTCAATCATATTTTTAAGCATGTTCCCCTCGCGCATTTGCGTAGCTCATGTTTCGTCTTTCAATTAATTTCCTTATAAGTAGTACTCATATTTCAACCACTTTTTTTGTTGCTCTCTGGATTTGTTACCTTTTCTTTTTTTTGTGTATTTATTTTCGTAAGTTCGTTTAACATGTTGCGTTTCCAACCACATTTCTGCGCATTTCATAGTTTTTCAATTTACTTTTCATTTTATTTTCAAGTGCGTTTTCCCTATTTGTTTGTTTGTTTCCCCCATACAGTTCTTTTCCGTCTTCAATCTGCAATCTGCAATCTGTCAGTCGGTCAGTTTTCAGGTTTTCCCATAACAACTTTTCCGCAGCGCGCCGTGAAACACCCTGTGCCTGACACGAGCTTGGTATTTTAAAATGCAAATATGCCGTGCACGTTGATATGTTTTCTGTTTCTGTTTCTGTTTTTGCATTTGCTTTTTCATTTTTCATTTTTCTCCTCTGTTTTTTTTTGTCGTATAATTTTTCTTCTTTTTTTTTTTCGCTCGTTTTTGCATAAAACAAATGTGTCCCTGAGCGCTATTTGACTGTTCGGGGCGCCTGACTGCTTATAACTGGGCTATGTTGATGGTGTTGTTGTTGTTGTTGTCCGACGTTGATATCTGTTATTAATTTATGTAGAGAAAAAGCAACAACAACAACAACAACGACAACAACAACAATAGCAGCAGCAGCAGCAGCGGCTGCAACTGCCGCTTTTGAGGTCGCTGCGCAGCGGTCTACAGGTCTGTTGGGGCTTGATTTGATGGAAGCGGGAGCTGGGCGGGGGCGGTGCGATGCGGGTCGTTGCGTTTGGGGCGCTGCTCTGTGGCATTTTGCATACACTTGCTAATTGCCGGCGCGTTAATTTATGTGGCGTCCGCGAGCGCAGACGTTGGCTTAATGCATTTGCCCGTTTGCAAGTTGCATGCAACAATTGCCAGAGTGGCCGCGGCCGCACAGTGGGGCGGCATTGAACCGCAAATAATCAAAGTTTGCGGCAAATTGAATAAATGCAATGTACCACCAGCAGATAGAAGACTGACCAATTGGTACGGCGACGTAAGAACAGGGGATGAGCGAGGAGGCAATTAGCCCGGTGTTGAAGCCCCGTAGGTTAGCCGGGTGGTCAACTGGCCATGCGCTGTGCCACCAGGGTATAGAAGAGTGGTCAATCGGTACATCGTCTGGGGCACTGAAGAATGGCAATCAGTATGACTACGTACCACCGGGGGATAGGCGAGTAGACAATGGTCCCAGCATTGTACCACTAGAGGGTAGCAAGGTGGTCACTAGCAGGGTATGCCCCACTAGGGGATAGGAGAGTAGCCAATCGACCCGGATCCTCGGCTCCACAATCCTATCCCCGGAGGATAGGAGAGTGGAGCTCATCATTTCAAATTATATAAGAATCGTTAGAGTTGGATTTGGCAGAAATGTCCTTTTAAATACTTTCGAAATTTAGACATTGTTCAACTCCGTGCACATTTTTGCAACGTAAAATATGAATAGGCTCCACTGTGCGGCTGCAAGGCCTGCGCTGATGCGCTTATGTTGCCTCCTTTGGCGACAATTAATAAACTTAATGGCGATTTAATGTACGACTCCGGAGACACAGCTCAAGACGACAGACAGACGAAGAGACAGATTTAACCGACTTGCCGCTGGCCCTGCTGCAGACACATTTGTCCATTTGTTTCATAGTTATCGACACGAAATGGTCACGGCTTTATTTGCCTTTGCCTTTTACCCGTTGCCCGCTGCCCGCTGTTGTTTTTCTATGCTGATTTTTGTTGTTTAAGTAGTCAAATACCAGAAATGTTCAGCTGGGAACGCCTGGCGCTATGAATATAACTATAAGTGCTTATATAACATGCCATACGCTTCGACTTCAATATGGATCATTGTCAAGGCTAGAAACTAGTTCATGCAGTTCGCAATGCAAATAGCCGCAGAGATAGCAGGGCATGAAAATATCTGTGTCTGTGTTTGCATTCCTGATTGTCATATCTGTGGAAAAGTGTGAGTTATGTAAGTACCCCAACAACTGCTCTAATCGCTCTGCACGTTCAATTTTTATATATGGAAAAATGGAATTTTTTTTTTTTGCACCATCTGAAATTTGTATAAATTAAGTCTATTTGTACTTCTCGCCTATTTTTTGTATATGTATATTTATATTGATCTAACTAACTATTGCTTGGAAAATAAACTGTTTCAATTTCATAATTTTGAGATTTGTTTACTAAACGTTTTCACCTTGAATTTCAAGTTACAACATTTTTATGCTTTTAACGCCGCATATTTGTTTAATTTTTAGAGCAGATTTTAGCCCAATCTTAATGCTTTACGTTTTTCATAGCAAAGTATTTTCGTATTTCATTTGCATTTGAAAATATTTGAATGACATTCACGAATTCTTCAATGAACAAGTTTCTGCGTTTGAATAACCCAGCCCAATTATTTGTTAAGATAGTTTTTTTATGGAGCCCTAAAATGGCACCGAAAATAAAAATGTCTTTAAAAAAGACAATTTACTTAATTTTTCAAAATAATTTGTAAGTATAACAAATATTTACAAATATTTAATTATTATCATGCAAAAGGCAAGTATGTTTCTTTGAAGAAGTACGTGGTGTACAATGAAAACTCCAATAACAATATGATGCTGGGTATATTCATTAATAAGGGTTGCTTAACTTTCCATTTAATCTATCTGTACTTTAAATAAATGTACTATCTCTACTTCAAATAAAGATGAAGTTAAAAAATATATATATAAACTAAAATATGAAACGAAGGGATCTGCAATAGGTAGATGTTGGAAATATTTCAATGGCAGGCGATTTATAAAATTGTAAAAAGATATATAAAGATATATATTAAGAGCAATTGAGCTTCGTAGTGAAAATGCAACGTGCTTTACACTATGCCTGTTGTTGTTGTTGTTGATTTGCTTGCTTTTGGATTGCTCCCACTTGAATGTTAAGCCCACATAAAAATATTGATTTATAAATAATTTTGTACTCACAGTCTTTCCACATCCGCTGATATTTTGCGCGGCACCTGAGTTAATCCACGATGCGAACAGTCGACGGTTAAACCGCTGCAGGAGCAAACCCGCGGGCAGCGGGCCTCGGTGATGACGCCAACGCCTCCGCCGGGTATGTGTATGCCAACGGAGCCCAGGCCGCCGCTGGCAATCGCCGAGCTGCCAAAGCCGCCCGAATACGGCTCAGCCTGAGCCGTAAAGGCGAACACTAGCAGCAGCAGCAGCAGCAGCTGGGGCAGGATTAGTAGCTTAGCCAGGGCTGCGGCTTTACAACGCGTCGGTGGTTGCAGCGTTGACGGTGTCGTCGTCCTGGACGGCGGCGCCATTGTGGCACATTTATAAGCAACGTGCCTAATTGAAAGTATCGAGTGCGTATGCGGACGCCACTTTGTCAACAGCAATCACGTTTCCACAAATATTTGCGCAAGGCAAAAGGATTGTTGGCGACCGTTTGCCGGATTTTTCACGCTTTTCCCGCACTCTCTATTTATATATTGATTGTGTTTCGTTGTTCGATATTCGTTGTCGTTATTCCTGTTGTCGTCGTTGTTATTGTTATTGTTGTTGGGCCGGCGCTCACTTTATTTACCTTTTTTTTTTTTTTGCAGCCCGTCGCGACCGCGCGTCACGGCAGAACTGATAGCAGCTGGCCAGTTGCAGGGGCAGCGCCTCAATCCGGCAGCGAGTGACGAGTAGCGTGTGGCAAAGTGGCAAGGTGGCGAGTGACGAGTGACGAGCAGCGAGTGCGTAGGTAGCCAGCCGTCCACTATGTGTTAGGTAGGTTCGTCCAGCCGGAAATGCGCTAAGACTTCTTCTGGTTGTTGTTGTTGTACTTTGTATCTTTGAGATACGCACTGGCACTTGGCTGTCAGCAGTTCAGAGACGGCTCGCCAGCAACTTCATCATCGTGAGCTCCGTTCGGCTGTGACCTGCTGCGCGCATCTGCAACGGGCAGAAAGAGAGAGAGAGAGAGAGAGAGAGAGAATGAAGCAGGAATGTCAAGAAAAATCATGAAAAATTATCTATAAATTCGGCAAGCGTGTCTATGTCAGTGCAATGGCAGGAAATTGTTACGGACTGCGATATAAATATATAGACACACACACACACACGCACACACACACACATATATATATATATAAATCTATATGTATAAATGCCACGCTTTATATCACTTAAATAAAAAATAAAATGAAGCTGAATTGGAGCTAATGTGACAGTTGATATTTGATGGGTTGTATTTAAAGTTTTCAATATTGCATTTTGTGGCAAGCCAAAAAAATAAAAATAAATATTGGCCTACAGAGTGTGAGGCAATAAAATCATATATATTTTTGCTGAGTTGTAGTAAAAACTTAAGTTGCAAATGAGCTACGGATATTTTATATAGATTGATATGACACAAATAGAGCTTTGATTACGGCTTTTCTTTGGAAATAATATTTCATTCATGAAAAATCGTATGTAAAATATTGAATTCTCAAGATTTCATTAAATTGCATTTCTTTTTCCATATAATTCAGATATATATATGAGTAATAAGAGGTACATTAAAACTTTTCTGTAAATTTGTTTCTATATTTATATTCAAATTTTTAATAACTGAATAAAAACTATATGTGTAAAGCAAATCTAAGGACAAATAAATTATATTTATATACATACATACGTGTACAAACATGTATAAGTATTATATGGAGCATATCTAAAGTCATTTTGAATTTTTTCGTCAATTTTCATTATTATTAATAAGGTTCTATTTTTTTCATGATCAACATAGTATATTAGAATTTTTAGCTTCAATTTTTGTTAGCTATCTTTTATATTATTTTTTTGTATTAACAATTTTGTTTTCATAAAGTTGAGCCTTTTTCTTTTATATTTTTATTATTATTTATGGTTTACTTTTTTTATTTTTTGTCGATACACAAAATTTAATGACTTTTCAGCTCGTAAGCCCCAACTCACCTCAGGAAACGCACATTCTTTAACCATAAGCAACAGCTATAAAGGTCCTCTTTAGTCTGCCGACAATTGTCGAGGGTTCGTTTGTTTTTTTTCTATCTAAACCACCTGTCAGTAGCAGTAGCTGACAGCAAGAAGACTAATCACCCTAGTCGAAGAACTATTATTATAGGAACTTGCGTTGGCAACATATGTTTCCCTGAGTAAAAGTTGGTGGAAGATAACAAAAAGGAACCTGTAGATACTGAGAGCCCAGAGTCAAGAGCTAATGACTCAACTTATTAGTTTGTTTCTGGTCTGGGCAATAAAATTAAAGAAAAGAAAATGTGTTTTGGTAACTTTCCAACTATTTTCCCCAGAAAAATTAGTCAGAATTATAATGTATGCTGATTGGGCAATTCCTTTCCCAATCATTTGAGCCATTCATTTGTTAATTGAATTGAATGAAATTGCTTTGGAATTTCAAATCCTACGCATTTTCTACACCAACCTGTGCTGTGCCCACTGGTTGAACTATTTTAACCCCCATTTAAAGCTAGCTGGTCAACAAACAATTAGAGATTTAAGAGCTTAAGTGAGCACTTTGGCTCAATTAAATTTGTCTACAAATTGTGCCAGTCTTCGTTGTCTTTCGATGCTGCTGCTGCTTCCAAGTAGTGGTCCTCAATCGTATAGTTCTTCAGTTCCACTCGAAATCAGTCACAAACTCTACGCTCCACCGCTGCCCAAATCAGATCTATATTTAGTGCACTTGTGCACTGTGTGGTCTGGTCTTTCCACCATTTCCCATTCCCATGCCCGTCTCCAATTCCAACATTTTCATTTCCATCTCACTCTCGTTCCTTGGTTAGTGGCACACTTCCCGCTGCTGTCTCCTGTTCGTCTGTCATGTTGTGTATTTAATTTGCAAATTGACATGTTAAAGATACTACACATTCTCTTTCTCTTCCGTCTCCCCTCGCGCTTTCTCTGTCCCGCTCAATGCCATATATTGAAATTAATTGTTTAAATTAACATTTGGATAGCTGACAGCAGCGATTGACTGGAATTTGATTGAGAATATGAATGATAACGAGCTCTGGCTCTAGCTCGAGTAATCACAGAGAGAAAAGGAGTGGAGAGGGAAGCGCCTGTCAAATATTCTTAACTGGCAATCAACGAAAACTCAATGAACATTGCTTTGGCAAATGTAATTTAACAAGCTTGGGAAGGTATTTATATGCCCTTTAAAGTGAAATGCAGGAGAAGTTTGACTTGAGAGGCATCTTAAAACCGAATAAAAGAATGATACATATAGCGTAACATAATGTGAATCTTTAAATTAACATTTTTTTCAGGAGTATTTTACATTAACTCATAGTTTTTTTTTGATGATTGGCCTAAATCATACGACTTACTATTCTATTTGAAAATTCTGAAAATAGAGAAGCAATATGTTTAAGTTAACATTGCGGTAACATTTTAGTAGTCTGTTTTCGCATTATGTTTCAGCTGTTACTGGATAATAAATACAATAAAATCTTTGTTAAGCCTGAATAGGCGTTCTCTTAGCTTTACATTGAGGAAGTTCTTAACAGTAACTTGCTTAACATGTTTAACGATTACAGCTGTTACAGTTCTGTTATATCTCTATTAACAGTTTTAGTTCTATTTCTAACAGTTTTTCAAGGCACAATGGGTATCTCGGCGTTGGGCAGTCATAACAGTCAACAATAAAAACACCTTTTGCTTGTGTTTCGAGTGTGTTGTACGTTCGTTTGGAGTTGCCTATCAAAGGCATGCCAAACACAGGCAGAAGGCAGTCATGCAGCCACCCATCCATACGCCGAGCCTTTAATCAAAAATTTATCATTTCTCTAGCACAAAAATATTTCTGCTGCAAAGGCATGCCTTTCTTTCCATGGCGATGATGATGATGAAGACGACAAAACGGAAGTGTGTGGGTAAAATGCTCAAAAGATGTAATCACTGCATTGTCACCAGCCGGAGACGGGCCTCAGTCTCTCAGACTCCAACTCAGATTCAGTTACAGCCTTTGGGGGTGCTAGCGATGGGGAGGAGGGTTCGGTCGGGGCAGCACTCGCTCTCTCTTGAGTTTTCATATGAAACATAAATCAGTGAAATTCTATACATGCCAATGATTGTCTACTCTTTGGCTCTTCGGCTCCGGCACACACACAAAAATTCCAAAAGCAAAATTCAATGCATGCCAATAACTCGTTACTCGTACCATAAACTAAGAGGGCAGCAAGCAGATGCCACTGCCCCGGGGACATGTATACAAGTCTAATGAAAAGAAGACAGCAGCAGAGCCAGCAGAGGCAGCAACTCAGCCGCAATCAGCACACTACCACAACCACAAATATCCCACACACCCACACACACACACACACACACACCCACTCACAACCCATTCGGACTGGGGTTTATTAAGATAACGCGTGAAAAAGCGAGTGACATTTGGGCAAACAGTGAAGCGCACTATTCAAATAGTATGGCCAGAGAGACATAGATAGAATGCCAGCCAGCAGAGGATGGGTTGAGGAGCTAGCAGCTAGCTCTGCAGATTAATGAGCCAGCCAACTAGGAATTGCCTTGAAACAATAGATTTATGTAAACCCACTGGCGCTTACTTATATATATGGTATATCTACGTATATAGTGCCCACAATCTGTTGTTGGCTAAATGGTTGCACCCGCCCGCCCTCGGGCCACGGGCTCTTGTGGATTTTCCAATAAATTACGCTTAAGTATGCACTTAATTCAAATAATGCCAAGTTGCGCGCCTTCTTTTGCGCGGTTGAAGGGGCGGCGGGGAGGGTGGCCATTTGTCCCGTGCTGCCCTCAAGTGATTTGTTTTTTTGTGGCTTATAAATGTTGGGCCCATCCATAGAAGAAGTATTCTATGTGTATGCCTGCCATTGCTTATGACATGTGTCAAATTCGTGTTGTGCTCCTCTCAACTTGTCTGGCTCAGCTGTCCAGATAAGCTGGGGCCAGGGTAGGGTGTGTATCTGTGCCTGTGTGTTGATATTTTTTATAAACACCAGCCAAAGGGATTAAGCTGAAGTCAGCAAACTGAAAAAAAAACAGCACAAGTTGTAGCTTCATCAAGGGTATTACGAAAAGCGCTGCTGTCAGCAGGCCAAAGGCCAAACGACAGACCCAACGCCTATATTTATGTGCTATAGAAATATCAATTATAACTAGATTTATTAGCTTTGAGTTTTTAATAAAACAAATGCAAAATTCGGGCATTAAAACAAGATAGCACAAAATTTCCATCGAGAAGACAACAACCTACAACAAACTTGATTTTATTTGCACTAAAATTAATCAAATAAACAAATATTGTTAAATAACTTCAGAAGCAAAAAACACTTCATCCATATGATAGAAAACAGCTCTTCCGGGCTTTTTTCAAGTGCATGTTCAGAATAATCATAATGTATATTTGATTCCCAACTGCATCTGAGCAGAAACAAAGTCCAGTCAATGGGACTGTCAAGATGAGGGGGCGAACGAGAAGTTTACAAATGTCTTAAAATTTATAAAGTTAACAAGAAACTGCCGTTCTTCTGAATACTTCAGAAATACTCAAAAATATGGAAGAAATGTGAGAGATATTTATATATATAGCCCTAGGAATTATGAATTGAATTTTTCAGGAAATTCTTTAATTCTCAAATTTCCATTATTATAAGAAATTGTTGTTATAAAACTAACACTGCAAAGAAATTTTATGAACAGAAAAATGTAATTATTTCTTAAAAAAATAAATAATTGTTTCTCTCTTATTTTTTTCCTTAAGACTGAATTTGTTATTGGCCTTAATTTGTATCCTTAGATAAACTACAAAAAAATTGTTGTTCTCATGAAATATAAATAAATACAAAGTTTATACTATTTGCTATAAATCATATAAAATAATCCTCATTACTTGTTTATTCAGCGACCTTTCCATTTCTAAATATCTATTTAGCTGGCTCGAGGTCCGCGCCTTGAACCTATTTAAAATAAACCATTTTTTCAATCACAATCTCTTTCTTGTAGTTTTGGATTATTAATTTATTTATGAAGAGTTAAATATACAAAAATAAAAATTTCTTTTAACAAATCTGTTGATTTAAGCATTGATTAACTTAAAGACCGCAGAACGGAATTTCATATTTGATCTTTAGATAAACTGTGTATCTATTATACTTAAGATTGTTGTGCTCATCAAATATAAATAAATAAAAAATGTATATAATACGTTAAAAAGATATATGTATTTAAAACTTGTTTTAACTTTATAAAAGTGTAATTGTAATTGTTGTAATTTTGGATAAAAACATTTTTTATTGTTTATAACTCATAAGTTTTCATAAGATAGATTGTACATCTATACATCTACAGTTGATAGCAACTAAGAGAAAGTACTCAATTGGAACTAAAGCCGGGCAACATGATAAAGTAAACGTGATCAAGTCAACTTTCTGGTCGATCTCCAATAACTGTTCGAGTTTTCCCCCTAAATAGTACGTCGTATTGAGGCCAATTTGATAAAATTCTTATTAAATAGATTGATTCGATGGCTACTGCATAGCATACAGCTGCCTTGGCTGCCAAGTATGTCAAGACTGGGGACTAATTAGAGGCCTTCCATTTGCGCTTAATATTATTGCTAATTCATCTGGTCGATGTACCATGTCCAGCTGCATTTTTTCACTCGTGCTCTGGCATTTCCGCAGACTCTTTCACTGTGACAGCGCACCCCCGCAGCTCCTGCAGTCGCATTGCCAGTTAGCATTACAAATGCCGCACAAAAGGAAAGGAAAAAAGAACCCCTTTTGCAGCATGAAGCGTGGTCAGCGCTCAATGAATTGTATTAGGGCAATGTCAGCTCAGAGATGGAGACTGAATGGAGCAGAAGCAGACTGGCTGAGGCGGAGACTCCAAGTCTCGGGGGGTTTTTTTTTTGTTGTTTTGTTTTTGTAAGCCCATCTTTAGCCGGAAGTGTCGCATACTTTTACGGATACACCGGCTTAATTATGTGCATAAAATACTCTCACATATGTGTGTGTGTTTTTATATACATATGTTGCACAATCCACAGACAATGTCGTGGCATGAAATGACAAAACACGTACATTAATTGCTCCACATTCACACAGTCGGAGTCGGAATCGTAGTCGGAGCTGCGAGTGTCCCACAGGAGACGCCGGGTGAAAAGAAAGAAAGCGCAAAGGTCTCGACAAAGCCAACCAGGCTTATAATTTATTAATCTATGCATAGCACATACACACACACACACACACACACACAGGCACAACAACAAATAATTCCATTTCATGCCGCTCAACTTTCTACGGCTCTGGCAGCTCCGGCAGCTCTGGCTTCCAGGTCCAGGTCCAGCTTCAGCTCCAGACACTACATGTCACTTTAATCTCTTAGAAGTGTCACTTTTGCAGCTCTTCAAGTGTTTGTGTGTTGTCTCTTTGTTGTTTTTGCTGTTGTAGTTGTTGCCTTAGGTGGGGGCGTTGTAAACAATGTGCTGCCGCTAGTTGAATTTGAATTTTCAGTTTGATAAGCAACAAAAAGCATAATAACACATCAAATTGCATGTGAGGGCAGGCGGGTCGAGGCATTGGGAGGATATGAGTGCTTTACATACTATACACACACACACACACATATGTGCTACAAGGTCTGCCCTTCGGATGCAAACCTTATGGTAATGAAGTGTAGCAGCTGTTTTTTTGAGAACTGAATTTGAATACAAGGCAGCGCACAGTGGGACGAGGTGCATGAAAAATTAAGAGATCAAGGAAGATGCTCTTGAAATTTTTTTTTTATAAATTTGTCAATTGAATATTATAGTAAAAGTTTAAACAATTTAAAAATTATTATAAAATGTCTATGAATAATCTGTATTTTCTGATTAGGCTTTTTTTACCAATTAATGTTTTTCTCCTTGACCATTAATAAATATATAAGCTTCAGTTTTAATCAATTTTTAAACAAGCAATAGAAGAAATTTTAAATATAATTAATTTAACAATATATTAGCTAAGCCCTAAACATATGAATTGTTTAGATACTAACAAATCGATAATTGGTAATAGTTTTTGTAATTAAAAAAATTAAATTTAAATGACGATACTTTATCTGTGCCCATTTCTAGTTCATAAAGTAATGACATTGCTACATAAAGTATTTATAAAATTAGAGAATTATAATAAAAGTTGTAGGCAAGGCAATTGAATTGGTTCAAACCCGAATTCCAACATTGAAAAGATATGACAACGCAAGGTTTGAATCAAAGCCAGTTTCAAACAGGAAACCTAAAAGCGAGGCATTGCTTAGAACCGACGACTTTTCTTTTTTGTGGGTTTTTCAGAAGTGAATAGAAAATCTAGTGCACTGTCACACTGTGCACATCGTTACGATTTACATTAGATACAGCATCAGACAGTGAGCGAGACAAGTTGACTGACTACTTGAACACAATCAAATTCAATTTATGCCAACAGCCACACATTCATTTTCATTTTCATTTTCATTTCCATTTATAATTTCATATTCAGTTTTCGTTTCTTGATCAACACAAGTGACGCTGACGATGGGCGATCAAGTGCGGCTCGCACCTCAAAATTAGTAGTAGAGCAGCTGAGGGGTGGGCAGCGGAGGGGGCTAGAGGGGCAACGCAGCGTCTGCGTTGGAGTATTATGGCAGATTATGCTGCTCTATTTGATTTCGACTTGATTTGGATTTATTATTACAATGGCGCCTCAAGTGGCATGTGCTTATCTCAATTTATGTGTGGGTTCATCATCCAAAAAAAAAAAAAAGCTTAAAACTATTTAAGTTATCTTCTTCTGCTCGCAGCTTTGTTTGTATTCGGGGTTATGGCATCAGCTGGGGCGCGAGCTTGAATAAATAAACCAAACATAAACCAGAATTTCCATGTTAGGTTATAAAATGTTTCGTGCTATTTCACAAATGCATAAAAAACCAAAGAAATTAAATAAAAAAAAAAAAAAAAAACAACAACAACGAACTAAGACTAGGCCTTACATCAGCGCTCCGCGCCGCGTTCCAGTCTCAAAACCCAAAACCGAAACCCAAGCGCAATCCCATCCGTGGCGCAGCACCAGGTGCAATGCATCGCAGTTGAGAGTCGCTTTGTTTTCGTCGGGGTTTACGGGGTCAGGTAGTTTCGCCTGAATGCCCGAGCATTGTCTTCTTACCCGCTACAGGGAATTCAGCTACATATAACAACAACAACAACAACAACAAGAACAACAGATACAAACCCTGCATACGCTTGCCAGGCACAGTCTCAGGCGCAACTCTCTGCTGCATGCGTCACAGGGATTAGTGCGGCAGGTAGTATATTTTCCTAGCACGAGAGTCGCCACAAGAGTCAAAAAAGGCTGCGGCAAAAGAGCAACAGAAACTGGTGCAAGACACCATAAATGAAGAATTCCAGATAGTTCTCGGTCCTAAAATATCGGTCAAGTCGAAATTAAAAATAAACGTCACGAGTCTTAGATCTAAAACTAACTTCAAATTGTGGCAGGGAAAATAATATGAAATTAACATAGAAAAACATAAGATACAGAGTGAGAGAAGGAAAGAAAAGAGAAAGAGAGACAGAGAGAGAGAGAGAGAGAGAGAGAGAGAGAGAGAGAGAGAGAGAGAGAGAGGGTGAAAATACAGAGAGACATTAAGAAAGAGAGATAGAAAAATATAAAGAATGCGAGACAGAAAAAGAAATAAGGAGAGAGGGAGAGATAGAAAGATAAAGAAAGAGAGAGAGAGAGAGAGAGAGAGAGAGAAAGAGACATAAGGGAAGAGAAAGGGAAGGAAAGAGAAAAAGAGAGAGAGAACAACTTAGACAGAAAAAAGAGAAAGAGCAAAAACACACAAAATAAGAGAGGGAACGATAACAAAAAAGAAAGGGGCAGAGAGATACAAATAAAGACAGAGAAAGGATCAGAGATAGGCTCAAAAAGCTAACGATTTCAAAAGACAGAAAAAATGAGTGATAAATAGAATAACATGCCTGATGATAAAGCTTAACCATTTTATAACCTTTTATAAAAGTAAAAATGCTTTTCTGTTTCTTTAAAGTCTTGAATATTCCAAAAATATTTCTTTAATTAACAAGAAACTGACTAAATTAAAGGCGAGACAGAAAGTAAGTGTGAAAGAAAGAGTCAAAAATAAATTTCTTAAAGCAAAATAAATTGATCCACTTTATTATCATAAATTTTGGGGAAAAAAAAACCAAATTGGAACGATTTGTAATTAAAGGAATTTGGAGCACCAATCCATATAAGAAGAGCATGTTTACAAATCAAAGCACTTCTCAGTCCCAACAAATGCAATTCAATTGAAATTCTCGCATAAGAGCCTAATTTCTACAAAATCATGTGTTCAGTTCAGATCAGTTTTACGCAATGCCATAAGTTTTAAATATTATGAAGCCAAAAACCAAACGTAACCTCAATTTATTTTGTAACAATTTGAGAAATAGAAAATTTAATATTTCCGTAAGCTTAAAGTTGGTCGAAGAGCGTCAGTTTGGCAAAGTATTAACGCACACAGAATATCACATGTCAAAGCTCGAGTTAATAACTTTGTGTACCATAAAAAGTCAAGTTTGATTATGCCCATTAATTCTATTATATATTAAACGAACACTCCCCCTTCATATTGCCAGCTAGTTTATTATTTTGTCTTGCGAGAAACATGTTTAATAAGTGCCAAAGTTTGTGCATTTGTGTGGCCCACTCGAAGGCCAATATATCTAGGCTATTAAACATTGTGGTCTAATAATAAAAATACATTTAGCCATTTGCCATGTTCGAAAACAAATAATAAAAATGTCGCCCCCCTCTATTAATTTAATGACATCCCCCCCAAAACCAACTTCATAAATAAAACCCATGAAACCACCCTCGCAACATGTGCAACATTTTGCAATAAATTTATTTATCGATCGATGCGGCAGCTCAGTTCAAAATATTGGCAGCTATAACTTTAATGTTTCAACAATATGATGAGAGTTGAAAAATGTATAAATACTTTTAGATCTCGAATGAGGTCCACTAAAAAAAGAACACAAAAGTATTGAAATTTTCAAATTGCTTCGGATGCGATTGTCATGCTATCAAACTGCTGTTGTCAGGTTTTATACCCTGCACCTATCAAAAATGGTTAAAGGTGTGCTTATTTATGGAAGAGGGGTGAGGAGTATATTTATGATCAGGTTGATGAGCTATGCCTATATAGACTTTGCCGTCTGTCAGGCTGAATGAAACACTCAGTCGTCCTTAAATTTAGTATCTACCTTACAATATGCACATAAAAAGCTTATGTCAAATTATCGATAACTTATCGATAAACAACTTTTAAAAATCGATTAACAGCAATTAGCGCTTATCAGGCAATCTAAAAGCTAATAATATTCAATATGATTTATAGGTTCTGGCACGCTATACTCGATAACTCCACCCATTCGATACAAACGTATGCTTTGAATAGAGCTCGCACAATGTTGTATTCATAATTGGGTATACGAATATATTTAAATTTCGATAACTCTTTCGCTTCGATAAAAGATTATTTTCCGAGATTTTTAATGCAAATCTTGGTAATTATAAGAGCTGGTAAAAACATTTACATATAATAACTTTTTTGCATTTCCTTTGCACTTCAGTCAGGTACAGGGTATCTACTAGTCAAGCACTCTTGACTAGCGCACTTTATCTTGTCTCTGTTGTAGCTTTTGTTGCTGCTGCTGTTGTTATTGTTGTTGTTGTTGTTGTTGTTGGTGCTGCTGCTGCTGTTGTTGTTGGATGGTCCTCCACGCATTGGTATCAAATTTCATGGCTTTCACAAGGGTCCCCTCACAGTCGAGTGCGTGTTGATGACAGATTCTCTGTCCGCCGGGGCGTCGATTTTCGTTTCGTTGAAAGTCATTTTTACTCATTTATTGTCACCGTTAGTGGGCGCACAAGTGTGCGTCTTTGTGTGTGCGTGTATAACAGTGTGTGTATCCTTACAAGTACATTCACGGCGGGCAGTCAGAGCCCGAGCCCGAGCCCGCGCCAGAGCCAGAGCCAGAGCCTGGGTATTGATTCCACTTCCAGCGCCGCAGCGGGACGCCCAGTCAGTCAGCCCGTCAGTCAGTCCAAAGCCCAATTGACGTGACTCAACAACAGTCATGCTCAATATACACACATATATACATATATATATATATATACATATATAGGTATGTTAAAGCTCCCCCCTCTGACTCTCAAACTGACTTCTCCTTTGGGCTCTGTTTGTGTACTTATTAAATATTTAAAAGCTTGGCCTTTGTTTCAGACAGCGTCAGCACGGCAAATACTTAATAATAATTTTTAACAACTGCCGCAAACTCTGCAGGTTGCTGCCAGTTGCCGCCGCTGCCGCATTTGCCGTCATGTAATTCATTTTCATTGCCCCGAACCCGGACATATCGGGCCAATCGGTCCTTTGATAAACTGCACGCACCACTGTGAAGAGACCTACACATATCAGAACTTTGAGTTACCCTCACATTTTAAATTATGGTTTGTTGCGTTTAAAATACAAATTACACGATACTTATGAGCATATATATATAGATATATTCTGACTCACGCAGAGACTCATGCAGCAAGTGGGTCACACAGGTAACACACAATGCATGCTTATTAAACAATATTCCTGCCCATTTGGTTATTGTACAAGTATTTCTATAGAAAGGCCTTTTCTTTGGCTCACACACGCACACGCACACGCACACGCACACGCACACGCAACCATCAAAAGGAAGACACTTTAGAGTTGGGTTCTACCGAAGACAGTTAATTATGGTTTGTAAACGGTACCGAAATTACAATAAAAGGTAAATACCCGATGATTATTTGTTGCAGACGTTCAGCAAAATCGGAGTTACAAAATAGTTGACAAGCATTTCCGGCTTGGATTCAATATTTAACTTAAAGGACTGTTCATTTAACTGAAGATTGTGAAAAAAGAGTTCACATTGATATAGTTAAAACTTACATCAATATTGTCGGGAAACTGTCTCATGATTATGCATAACAGACGTTCGGCAAAATAGGGGAAGAAGTAGTTGACAGATTCAATATTTAACTTAATTTAATTGAAGATTGTAATACGTGTAAGCTACGTTCATAAAGTTAAAGTTTATAACAAAATTGTCAGGGAAATATCCGATGATTATTTGTAACAGACAAAATATGAGGAAAAATAGTATTTCAGACATAAATTCAATATTTAGCTTCATTTAATCTAATTTATCTGAAGATTGCGGACAGAGCGCTAATCTTTTTATTTTTATACTTCCTTTAAAGCTTATTAATTGATACTTTTCTTGGCAAGTTATTCCTTCACGTGTTTTCATTAAATTTTTAAATTTGTTGTATTCATTTAACACAGCAAATTTCCTTAACCAATTAAGAAAAAGGTAAAAAAAAAAACACATTAAAAAAATCATTCAGAATTTCTTAGCCCCACTTTTAATATTCACACTCAGTTGAGCTGAAACCTTTTCATCCATTTCACAGCTGAGTTCGTGCGCGCACTTTGGCAACAGCTCGTTGGTGTATATATATATATATGTATATATAGTTAGTTATGTATATATGTACATATATTTCATATATATATATGTGGCAAATACAATTTGTTGCTGCTGCTCTTAAGTTCGTTAAGCGTGCAGCTAGAACTTAAGCTTTAGTTTAATTCACTCTGGAAATCTTGTGCAGTTTCCTTTCCGTTTGTCGCTCAAGTGTTTAATCTATATGCAGTTGCAGGGCTGTGAGTGTGTTAGCCTAAGCCCCTTTGGGTGCAGCTCGGCAGCGCTTAGTCCACTTCTCGACTCTTCACTGTAGTACATTCAACTAACACTCGTTTTAGCCGCAGTTAGCTGTTGGTTGCAGCTCGGACGCCAAAAACATCGCTATGCGGGGTAGTCCGAAATAAAAAAGCCAACAACAAACTCAACTGCCATGCCAGGCGTGCCTATGCGGACTGGCAACCCCCTTGCCACTAACTAACCCCCTCCCCCTCCTAAGAGCCTGGCTCAGCTGGCTGCTGCACATGCAACTGCCGCTGCTGCTGCTGCATTTGTCGTCGTCTGATTTCAGCAAATATTTGCAAATTTACGTTGACTGTGTGTAACCCCAGCTTGGCCCGTGACGACGACCCCGCCGGCGTGACAGGGGCGTGCAAGGAGGAGGGGTTAGCATGCCAGCGGCATTAGCGACAACTGTCGTAGAGTGGCACTTAATGAGCAACGGCTGCTGCTGCTGTGGCAGCTACTGCTGCTGTGGCAGCTACTGCTGCAGTGGCCCGCATGCCACACTGTGCAAGCGAGAGGGCAACAAATAAAGTTAAAGTTATGCACGATGGCCATGCAATTGTCTGCCTGCAGCAAAATGTATCTTACGGATGCGCACTGTGGCTGGTACAAGAGTCGCCGCAGTTGCCGGTCGTTGCCGGTCGTCGACGGTCGACAGTTGCCAGTTGGCTGACTGCTACAGATTCTTCTTTAGCATTGCAGTAATTTGACTTGATTTGTTTAAGCTGCCACACACACACACACACTCGCACACACACACGCACACACAGCCGCACAACCACCCGAATGGACCCCTACTAAATGACAAATGTGCCGCTGCCATGTAATCGCATTAAAGTCCAGTCGCTGTCGCTGCCGCTGCTGCTGTTGTTGCTGCTGTTGTTGCTGCTGTTGTTGCTGCTGCTGTTGCTGCTGCTGTTGCATATGTTACGCTCATTAAATTTGTATTTATAATAGTCGCCAGCTAAATCGCCTTACATTTGGCTACGCCCGTGCTTAGTGGCAATTATGGTAATCATCATAATTTTTCGATAGCAGATAGAAAATGTCGCTAGCTGCTGCTTTTGTTGTTGCTGCTGCCAATATTATTGTTGTTGTTGTTGTTGCTGCTGCTGTAGGTGCTGTTGCTGTTGTTACTATTAATGTTGTTATTGCTGTTGTAGTTTCTGCTGCTGCTGTTGCTACTGTTGTTGTTGCTCTTGCTGCTGCTGCTGTTGCTCTTGTTGCTGCTGCTGCTGCTGCTGCTGCTGCTGCTGCCGTTGCTTGACTAGCCAAATTGCAAAATTAATTAAATTTTAGCACAACTTTCGAACGGTATAACAACAGATTCCTTGTTGTTGCTATTGCTGACTTTGTTGGATAACTCTGTCCCGTTGATTGGCGCGCTGTGGTTAGTCGGTTTGCCCATTGCTTGGCCAGCGGTTTGCCTGGAATAAAGTTGAATAAATAAAAACGAAGGCAGGCAGGCGGGCAGGCAACAGTCCAACCCGCTCCACGTTTTAACATTTCTCGTACATGCAAGTGACAAGGCAATATCCGTCACGCAAACAACAGCAACAGCAACAGCAGCAGCAGCAGCAACAACTACAGCAGCAGCAACACCCTGCCAGCAACAGCAGCAACAAGCACAATGGCAAAAAATCAATGGCTAATTTGGCTAAAGCGGTGGGTGAAATTGTTTTAGTTTAAATCTATATTAATCGATCTATTATATATATATATACCCATAAGATCGATATATATTTATACTTAATAGCTCGATACATATTTATACTTAATAGATCGATATATATATATATACATCTTTTTATTTTAAATGTCAAAAGCATTTTAAAGTTATATATATTGTTGAAATCCATAGCTTATATTGCTTTGTAAACTGTAATCGACTTATCGAATATCGAAAAGTAACAGCTTAAAATTGCATTTACAGGTTGTTATCGATGTGTCGAACACGTATGCGCACGTTTCCCCAATTATTATTTTCAATTTTTGCGCAACCTTAGAAGTTTGCATATACTTATATTTAGATTTTAAGATCTAAGAATATGTGATTTCTCTATTAAACTATATTATGTTATTAATTTATAAAGTTTTTTAGTATTATATATTATTAGTTATTTATTATATCTCATATATCATATATATATAAAATATCATTTATGTTATACATATATTATGGCTAAATCGTATTTTGTTGAATATTTTTATAAAATCTAATTCATGAATATGATTAAATATGTATTGGTTATAATAAACTTACAATATGTTTATCAAAAACTATCGAAAGCTGTTGCGATAGTAGAAGTATCTGAAAGATATAAGAAAATAAAACATAGGTTAGATATTGAATACAATATGTTGTGTAAAATTTGTTTATTATAATTATAGTTGTGTTATTTTTTTTAATTACATTTTGTTATTCATTATATTCTATTGTTTTAAATAAAAAGCTATAGTTCAAGCGGATTGCAAAAAAGAAAAATATTTTAAAATTACTTGAGATTCCAAATATCTGCCGAATATTTTCCTTTTGTTGGATTTCTAGGAAGATGTCAGTATTAAAATTGCCCTAGGCGTAGCCTAGAGCGGAATTTCCTTTTCTAGAGTTTGTTCTTTGTTCTACTTTTGTATTCGTTTGGATATGCTATAGATAAAGATCAAAGAAGGGCCGCTCTCAATATCCACCTGTGCGTACGCTCAAGAGAGTGAACATAGATTAGCTATAAGCTATATCAAATAATATCATCTTTAAGAGAGACTATTTATTTTAGCACACTTTCAGCTTAATATATATTATTCATAATTTATCTGTCATGCATATATTATCCAAGTGTAACTGTTATTTGATATGCTGACGTTCATCTTGGGCAAGCGCAATTACTTTGACGCAATCTGGACAGGATTATGGGCGAACACTATATAAAGCACATTCAACATATGGCCTATATGTTTGTAATATGCAAATGGGATTGGCCAACGAATTGTTTTGGCCATTTAACTGCCATTATTGTCCACTGTGCCGGAGCTGTGCTGTGGTTGCTGTCCTGGTGAAATTATTATTCATCGCTTGTAGAACGACCACACGACGTCGCGACGCTGCTGCTGCTGCTGCTGCTGCAGCTGGCGTTGGCTGTGACTGCGGCTATGGCTATGGCTGTGGCTGTGACAGCGCTGCCGCAGTTGGCGCACGAGTTAATTACGGTCCATTAGACTGCACAAGGGGTGTTTATTACCACATCAGTGGCGCCGCCGTCACCGCCACCACCAGGACACACGCCATTCGAAGGCGGCCGGCAACATGATTGAAACTAGAAATTTGCTCTCTGTGCCTGTGTGTGTGTGAGTGTGAGTGTGGACATGAAATCAGTTAGAAAATCAGCTTTGACATGGAAATTGCGTCGAGCTGCAAACATCAAGTGGAAACAACTTTGCTTTAGTTGTGTGAGATCCACCCAAAGATACCTTAAGCCCATCGTCGAGCTGCCATTGCTTCTTCTTCTCTCAGCTCCACACTGTGGCAAATCCATTCTTGCATAACTTCGGTGCTTATAGTCCGATCATTATTTTTTTGTTTAAGGGCCTCAATGTGACGCCTACATAACAATTTTGATTTATCTTATAAGACCATGTCTCATAATCGTTATTTATCGATATTTTTGGAAATCATTTAAGATAATACAAAGAACAGATCGATAAGCATTTTATAGTTCTTATAATTGCCGAGATTGACGCCTTACAAACGCGACAAATTGACTCAGTTCGGCGTCTCCAATAAGCCTATATATCTATATACATATATGGACTGGCTGAGAATCCTCCTTCTGCACGTCACATAGATTTACACAAAATCAGTCTACCCAATAAATCCACTTTCAAAGTGTTTCAGAGCGAAAAACTCATTGAAAGTGCGCATTCGTTTAGCCCAATTTCTGATTGAGAGATCCGAAAAGCTGACGTCACGCAGGTTCCACGCACTTTTCTAATTGCGACGCAGGCGCTGTACGAGTCCGATGGAACCTGGCAATTGGACAAAGGCTAACGGTAGGCCATTGTTGTACCGGGAACCGGTGACAAAAATTTATTAAAATATTACGCAAGGTTGGGCAGCCAGTTTGCTGAGCGCACGAGGGCCGAGAAGCCGGGAAGGGAGGCCAGATGAACTTGTGTTGTGTTTGCATAAAACTTTTTTTGCCAAACAAAACTTAGCTTTTCCCTTGTCAAACCGACAAAACGACAGCTCACGGCTCCTTTTTATACTCTCGTCAGACGTAGCTTAGAAGGGTATATTGGTTATGCTTAACTGACCTTCAAAAATTGCAAATGTATTATATATTTATATATGCATATATGTCTACAATCTAGACAATATTGTTTCACAGTTTCAAATACATGTTAATTGTAGCATTTTTTTTTCCTCATGCAGTTTGAAAGCCATAGTCTTAGCAATACAGTTTCAGAGTCACCCCAATTGTATTTATTTTATAGCGAGAGATATCCTAGAAATATTTAACGCCCACTACTTATGTCACAGTTTGAAAGCTACTAAGTCTGAGCTACAGTTTGGGGGTTACTGCCGCAACTATTGTCGTAATGTGCGAGCCTTTAAATTTGGGAAAGTTATAGCTTCTTCTTTTGAACGCACAGTTTTAGAGCAACTGCTTAAATTATTCTCAGAGGATTTTCACCCTGCTTACACTAAGAACAGGGTATCCTTACGGTCGGCAAATTTGGGCAGCAAAGTTCTTACGGCGTTTTGTTTTTTTTTTTTTTTTTTCTGTGCGTTCGCCTCGCAAATTTTCAACAAATTTAGAAGAGCGGAAATTGCAAAGCATTCAGCGAGTTGAGTCGAGTTATTTGTACGACTGCGTGCAGCAGGCGGGGGCGACGCAACAAAAAAAAAAATGAAAGAAAAGGGAAAAGGAAAAGTTTTTGCTACCCCGAGAGTTTGGCATACGGATTTGGAATTGTTGGAGCCCAGTGCTGGGGGCAGCGAAGGCGTTGCAGCGTCGACAAAATAAAAAGTTTTCGCGTTGTTTACATAACAAAAGCAGCAAATCGGGCGAGGAGGGGGGTTATAGAAAGCGGGGGCGCGGTCGGCGTGCTAGGGTGGGTGGTGCGGCTGGGTGGCCTGTCAATTTGTGCATTGGAATTTAACAACATTCAGT
This sequence comes from Drosophila littoralis, assembly GCA_018903485.1. NCBI lineage: Eukaryota > Metazoa > Arthropoda > Insecta > Diptera > Drosophilidae > Drosophila > Drosophila littoralis. The sequence goes on along the minus strand of JAEIGF010000297.1, from coordinate 4,380,939 downwards.
GCTCGTGCCCAGCCCCGCTGCATGCACATAAATTGAAGTTTTATTGTTGCTGCCGCTACTGGCCATAAACAAAGTAATTAAACGCAAAAGCCAAGCAGTCAACAGCAGCAGCAACAACAACAACGACAACAACAACAAGGAGCAGTAGCCAAACGCAATTAAAGAGTTCAGAAAATGATTTTTTGTTTGGCTAACCGATTCGGATCCATCTCTGCTTTATATCAGATCACATGTGCCACAAAAAGGCGCAAAGGCGTAAAATTCAAGACAAGAAACAGCAGCAGTTCATCAAATTGCCGAACTTATAATACTCTAGGCAGACAGAGAGTAGATTAAGAACATTCTGACTTGATTCAAGCTAACTTGGCTTAGGCATAAATCTATTTTTTAAAAACGGTTTGAATTTGAATACAGTTTTTTGTTAGTATCAATAAGTCTTATTGCTGTGCTAAGTTTATCCCAAACTTGTTTATCTTATTATATCTTAATAAATGAGAAAAAAATGTGTTTACAAGAACTTCAATTACGAGCGGATAGTATCTATATTGATTCAACCAGGCCGACAAAAAGCTGAGCCCAAGGCATATTTCATCAGCATCAAGACTCACGGATCAAACCCAACCAAAAAAGTCGTTGGTTCGATTGAGCCAATGGCTCGCCTTGAGCTTCGATTCGTGGCTTTCACTTTTATCGGTTTGCCGCCCTGATTCTGAGCTCCTATAGATACTGTTCTAAGGCGTAAATAAACCCTGATTCTGACGGCCTATTGATGCTGATCCAAGGCATATATAACTCAACAAAATTTGCAGATATCTATCTCCATGAATTACACATTCAATGACATATTCATAATGACCGCGGTTATTGTATTATATTAAGACAAATCTGCAATTGCTGCTGCATGCAAATAAACAGACTTCAGCAACGCGGCGCTAATTGACGCGACTGCAAAAATAACGATGCTGACAGTGACGCCAGCGGCGACTGCAGCTGCGACGGCGACCGCGATGGTCGCAGCCACGACGCAGCTAAAGATGAAGACCAACAATTGGAGCTGCGGCTGTTGACCGTTGTTTTTGTTGTTGTTGCCAGCGCCACTGCTTTAGCAGAGTGACTGAGTGACTGACAGAGGCTGCCTGATATATGTCTCCGTGTGTCTAGAGATAAACGCGTGACAAGCTCAACTGTCACGCGTGTCGACTTTTATGCGAAATGTTCTCAATTATAGCATATAAATTAAAATTAATAACTATAAGTATATATATATTTATATTTATAATGAGAATAATAATAATAAAAATAATATTAATATCGATTGTTACATTTGATTCTGTTCAGGGCTGCAAAACCAAAACAAAATAATCAATTAAGCTTCATAAATATCAAAAAGTGCTTATAAAATTTTAATAATTACTTTAGTTTTGAGTAAAACGATTTTGCATAACTTTTATAATACATTGTTTTCTTTTTACGTTATATTTTTGGTCTTTTCTTTTAGCTTGAACGTTGTTCATAAGCGAATAATCTTAATTTATGTAAATTTGATAATCGATTTATGAAAATTTGTACAAGCTTCTGCGCTATATTTGATGAATGTAAACATCGCTTCTTTAAGCTGTTTCTTAAGCGGATTTCACGAGACAGCCACCAGATTTGATAGTATTTCGATTTTATTGCCAATTAAGCACTTAAATTTAAGCATTTTATTGTATTTTTATAGCTTTTCCAAATTTAATGTTGTGAATTGATTAAATTGATGGGCCATTTTATGATAAACAACGTGCACTTAAAACTAGACGCTTTTAAGGTTTGCTTTAGACAGATATGCGATTAATGATCGTGTCACGCGCGCATCTCTGGCTTGTCGTGGCGATCTTTAATGTCTGCTTAGGGCCGCCGCCTTGCTGACTTTTTGCTGCGGCGTCTTAATTGGCAACAAGTGACAAGATTTTTCAGCAATTTATTTAAATGCAAGGCAAATATTTGTTAAAGTCGTGGGCAGGTGTGAGTTGACACGAAAAAAATAAACAAATCAAATGGGAAAACTCTGCGAAATGTTGTTGTTCAACTGACCAAAGCTAATGGAAATGGCGTCTAATTGCGAACTCGGCAACTATGTGACTAAATTTGCAGTGCTTGTCTCTCTCTCTCTCTCTGTCTGTGTGTGAGTGTGTGTGTGAGGGCGAGGTATGCCCGTGAGAAATAAAAATTTACAGCACACACAACATAATCATCATCATTATAAGAGCAACAACATGCATTTAGGCAAGTGTTGCTCAAACAAACAAACAAACCAACAACAACTTTCCAACATTTAGTTTGTACTGCAATTATTTATAAGTATTCCGCGAAAAATAAAAAATGTTAACTCAAAAGGTACTCAAATATAGAGTTTTCCCTTTTGTTCAGCTCACGCTGAATTTTGAAAATAGCACATTTTCGTTTCGCGGAAAATATCCATAATTTCAAGTACTTGTAAAACAACAAGTTTTGTTTTGTGCAATATTATGACTTTTTCAAGCCATTGAAAAAAAATGTGAAGAACAAAAATGTAAAGCACAAAATTATAACATAATATTTGGCTACTTTAATTTTCTTTCGGATTTCGGTATTCAATAATTTAATTTTGTTCTTCTCTTGGGAAATAAATTTTCTACTTTCATTTTATATATTTCTTAGACAGATGAGATGCCATTCACCAAATTTATAGAGAATAATATCCATAATAAATGCAGCTTATATCATTTATCATTTATCATTTAACACATATCATTAATCAGAATTCTATTCGAAAGGTGTCCAGTTATTAGGCCGAAAAAATAGCTCAGTTCTATCTTTAAGAGCACATTCCTTATAAATAAGTTAGTCTAATAGAAAGTAGAAGACGGCATTGTTGGAATTCCTAAATGATGGGAAAGTGTTTTAATTGAATTTGAACAATATTATACAATATATGTAATAATGTTTAAACACTGAACTTTTTGTATAACAAAATTATTAAATCGGTTTTATATTAGTTTACTTATGCTAAGACATGTCTATATGATTTTAAATATAGCCAGAATTATATAGATACAGCCAGAGTTATACATATAATATATGTATATTATAGATCTATGTGAATGTCCATCAGACGTTGCATAAATCTTTAAAGACTTTTCAATTGTTGAACAAACGTTTGAGCGCTTTGTAAATAGACTTCTTTTCGACAGGTTTTTCATTAGTGTTTGCCACAACAATTGCTGCTGGAGACACTACCCTCTGCCCGCCCCTCTCCGCGCTCCTCACCTTGCTCGTCTTCTCGTTTTTTTTTTAAAGCAGATCACTTGCCGCTTTACAAAATTAACAGATTCTGAAAAACTCAACATGCGTCATAAACTTGTCTAGTCAGAGGCAGCCAGAGTTAACCGCAGCCACAGGCATTTTCGTATACTCTTCCAGAGCAGGTTACATCAGTTTGGTCACGAAATGTGTGACTTTCTGAAGGAAACATCTGAAACATCTTAGCCTGATTGGGCCACTATATTCTATAGATGCCATTGGAGAGATTGGCCGAAATTGAATTCTTGTATAAAAAGCTGTTTTGTAAATCTTGACCAAGCCTGGCATTTATTAGTTTATCTTAGACATAGAAAGAATCGTTCGATAAAAAGACTTTTTGCTTGGACAACTTTTCAGTTTCTCAAAATATCTACAACAAACTCCCAACCTTCTCACACGTCGGCAAAAGTCTAAGTCATATGCTTAAAAGGTAATTTAAACTTCGGCGTAACAGTTATTTTTTGGTTGTTTAAACTATTTTGTTTTTGTTGCTAAAAACTAACTGAAACTAAATTAAACCGAAAATGCAGTTAGACAAGCCGCTCACTTCATTTGCTGCCACATAATGTGGCACTTCCAGTAATGCACCTCGTGTGTGCAAAAAAAAGAAGGAGTGCTAGAAAAAAAAACTAGTTGCTTAGCGTTTTCAATTTGCGTAGAGTGGAGCCCGACAGAGACCGGGTAATGGCTTCTGCCGCAGCTGCCGCAGCAGACGCAGCAGCAGGTAAAATGGCAGCAGATAAATATAACGAAGCAGCGCGGCGACTTCCCGGAATGATTTAAATGCAAAGTGTACATTTTAACACGCGGCTCGCTGCCAATGACAAAAAAACCACCTAACCACTCCCCTCAGCCCCCGACTGCCGACGAACTAACCAACAGCCGCCCCGCAAGCAAAGACGGCCAAGACTTTGCAGCAAATGAAGCAATTGCAGGACAGCAACCAGGCGACGCGGCGGCAACAACTATAAAAATGAAGTAATATGCGAGGCAAACAAGAAAAAAAACTAAAAATTAAAAAAAAGAAACAACAAAAATGAATGTTGAATATGAAATACCCTGGCATATGTGCATTCCGATAATCGAAACGTGGCCTAAAGCAGAATTGTTTTTGGCATTGGACATTATGGCAACTTTTTATTGATCTTATCTATGTCTACAAGATGAACCAAGTTTTATTCAATTATAATGTAGGAAATAGCTAAATCAGTTATTAATTTGAACTTTTTCCAGCTGACAACCCTTTGAAAAGCCTATTTTAGCTGGAAAAAACTCTTGTTTATATATTTTATAGATCATCAAATTTGTAATTCCTAGTTCCCTAGGGATATCTTATAAGAAAGTAATATCCAAAACATAAAAACTCGTAAAAAGCTTAAAGCAAATAAAAGCTTTTTTAAAAAATGCAAATTCAAATTTCGAATGATCCAATGTTTGCCATGAAACCTTTATGATAAAGTGCTTTTTGACATGATACAGTAGGACTTTTCGTCAACTCAAAAGCTTCATAAACCAACTTATTAATAAGTTTTTGACTAGGTAGCCTTTAAGCCAAATATTTTTGACAAACATAGACATATTTTCGACTGACTTTTTACTATAGCTATATCATATCCGATCCGTGCAGCCCAATTTATACCTGCCTGACTAAATCAGCTCAGTTGCTGCTGCTGGTCAAGAATATATATGCCATATAGCTGCGAAATTGCCTCCTTCAAGGCGTCACACACTTGCTATCCAAATTATATTGCCCGCGGCATAAAAAACAAAACGAAAAAAAAGCAGCACAAGAGCGAGAGAGAGTAGAAAACTACTTCATTACTCTGGGTGCATGTGTCTGGTTGGGGGGCAGGTTGGGCGAGCGGGAGGGTTGTGTGGGGATTGGGCTGTGGCGTCAGCGGAGGGCGACGCCACAACAAAACATAAATTCCAATGAAATAAGTTGATTTATGCTGCTGCGCGCGCCGTGAGCTGACAGCCAGCAGCCAGCACAGAACAGAACAGAAGTGCACAGAGCCAAAGCCAAAAGCAAGCAAAGGCAATGGCAAAGTCAAAGGCCCAGACCTGAGGAAGAGACCAACAGCCATCCATCTGGCCAGGGCCTGCGCTGCGGCAGCTCATATGCCATATTTCTCACAAATATATATATGTACATATAAGCATATATATCAGATATATACCCACTACTCACTACTCGTACTCGCACTTGAGCAACGATGCGCTGAATGTTGACGTGCCGCATGCAAAGTCAAAAATAACTTAAAAAAAAAAAATACAGATGAAAGAAGAGTTTAGTTTGGCAAGCCGAAGACTAAATACCCTTGTGGACATGTGTGTGCCAAGGTTTGGCAGATATATTGGCCCAATATGTTGACCTGATATGTGTGCAGATTCGTAGTATTGAAGATCTCTCGAATATAGTGTAGCCAATAAATGCTGCGCTTGGCTTGGAAACAAAAAAGTTTCTTAAACAATAACTTTTCTTCAACCGTCCGAGTCCTATATTAAAAGAAATTTGCTAATAATGCTGTGTTTAGTCAAGACATCCCAAGAAACAAACATTTTTCTCGTACAAGAACTTTATTTTTGACCGAATCGTATTATGATATAGTAGACCGATATTTGGCCTGGCTGAATCGAAACAACTATTTATGCTTTTGAGGAACATATATATTTTAAGACTAAGACTTCTGCATGTCATGACAAATTTATAATACCCTTTTAGAAGAGTATAACGAAAAGTGCAGGGAAAAATTGAAATACATTTTTGTACTATGCGCCTTTGGCTTTACTTTGCTACTTTAGTTGTTGGGCGCTGGAGGCGCTGGAGGCGTGGCACTTGGCGTTGATTGAATTATATTTTGTGCAGCGGATAGCATAAAAATCAAATGTGCGCGCTGCCCTCAGTCCCCCAGTCCTTGCTTCCGTTCCTGTTTTCTGATTTTTTGTTTTTCTTTCTTCACTTTTTGTGCCTTTGCGCAATCATAAAGCTCACGGCTTAGCGATGGGCACGTGACAAATTAATCATGCCACGTTAATCACGAAGATGACGGCGCCAAAGTTTGCAGCACAAGAAACGCGAGAGGTTGCAAGCAAAATAATAAAGTTACCTTTGGCTGTGTTGCACTTAAAATATACAATAAATATGGCTGAGGAGCTGAAAAGTCGAGTATTAGAAAAACTAGCGTAGCTAGAGCTAATAGAGCCACATTTACTTAGAAATAATGTTTCATAGTCTATTTATTTAATTGACCTGCAAATTTGTAAGCGCCCTGTAGACCCCTTCGACCCCTTAAAGTATATTTATTTTAGATCAGCATCTGTCATGTCTGTCTTTCTGTGGCACATATGTCGGTACGAGGATTCGCCAACTATATCATATGGCTCCCATTTGAACGATTGGTCTTATATTATATATATGAGTTTCTTGTTTATGAAAATATCTGAACCAAACTCAGCATTTATTAGTTGCACTCTGCTCTTCATTTGTATACAGAATCATATCAACATCAGACAACTATAAAAGTCTAAAAGTACTTTCTCGTACGGCAAAATATTCTGTTTTCCCAGATATTTTCAGGAAACTCAATATTTACGATCTTTGCTATTCTCACATATCCGCAAAACCGTAAGGCAAACGTCTAGATGGGCTTTAATCTTCGAATATATCCTAACTTTATCGTCAATTGTTAATTTTTATTTCTTCACACTTCCTGTTGCAGTTCATAATTTTAAAAATTCGTGTTTAAGTTTCTAAACTAGCCCAGTTTTTAGACATAATTTTCGCCCATCAATCGCATCACACGTTCATATTTAAAACATAAATTGATATGCCAACAAAAAATGAACTCAGTGGGGCCTGGCCCACGCGTCGTATGCGCAATGTGTTTAGGGCCAAAAGCAGCAGTTGGTTTTCTTTTTTGTTGTTTTTTATGAGCATGTTTCGACCCAAGTGTAAATCATGAAAATATAAGCCATTTAATTAGCTGGCGTTGCCCGACCAACCGACCGACCGACCGACTGACTGACTGACTGACTGACTGACTGGTCGACTGACTGCTCTGGGCCCATCAAAAGCACATTCGAGTCGATGTTGAAATATGCTGATCTATACGTATATATAAATATTCTACTTGCCAGTTGCTGAAAGCAATTTCCCACAGGGGTCGTGGGGCCAACATGTGTTGAACTAATTTAAAGCAGTCTGGTGGTGCAGAAGGGCAGGAACGCCGTCCGGGGCAGGGGTCAAAAATGCATAATGCTCATTAGACTGGGCGCGCTTTGATGTTTGTTGTGGGGCAGCCGATTGATTATGCCAGCTTTTATTTTCAACCAAACTGATTTGCATATCCCCCACAACTCCACCTTCCGTAAAAACCCAGATCCCAAAGCTAGTTATGAACGTGGGTTATGCGAGCGGCTGCCTGTGTCGGTGTCATAAATTCTTAAATGAAATGCTCGCATGCAACCTGTCAGCAGTGCTGGCAAGTGTCATGTTTGAAAACTAGCTAAATCGTATGCTGAAAATAGCTAAAAGTAGCGAAATTAGCTTTCTGAGCAGTGTTATCAAATAACGCTTTAAAATAGTACCTGAAAATAGTTAATAGCTGAAATTTATTTCTGAGCAGTGCTGGAAACTGTCGCTTCAAATAAGTAGCTGAATCCAATGTTAAAAATAGCTGATTTATCTGAATTAACTTTCGTAGCAGTCGCTTTAAAGAAGTAGCTGAATCCTATGTCAAATATATCTGAATTAGTTTTCTGTAGTTTTGGAAAGTTTCGCCTCAAAAAAGTAGCTGAATCAAATGTTCAAATTAGCTTTCTGAGCAGTGTAGCTAAATCCAGTGTTGGAAAAGGCTAAAAATAGCTGTATTAGCTTTTTGATTTGGTTGTTTTGGCTTTCAAACAGGGTTGCCAGCTCTTGTGGAGCAAATGCCATTAAATAGCTAAGTCAGTTTAAATTTGTCTGAAAATAGCCGCATTTAGCTAGAAAATAGCTGGTTTCTCAACACTGTTTGCCAGCCCTGTGGCTGCGCAGTCGCAGACTTTTGAGTTTGACTTTGAGCGGCGGCTTCATTGGCTTCACTCGCTTCAGTTGGCTGCGCCGTCGAGCTGTCAACTGTCGACTGATTTTTTTCCTTCTTTTTTTTTTCCTTGTTTTTTTCTTCAGTGTGCGGCATGCACCTGCGCGATAAGATAAGATGTGCCACAAAGAGGCGGGGCGGGGCGGGGCGGAGCAACATCATCAACGCTGTTGCTGCGTGTTGTCGTCGGCTTTTGGCTTTTGGGTGTCTCCAATCTGCGGTGGCATGCGGCTTGTAAGTAGCTTGCCTTTGTCTGTGCCTCATGTTGTTGTTCTTGTTACTGTTAATGTTAATGTTGTTATTGTGTCCACTGAGGGGGAATTGGGCAGCGCGGTAAAGGGGGGCCGGGTGGCTGCTGCCGCTGCTTCTTGGAAAATGTTTGCCCAGGGAATTGTAAAAAGAATTATGGAATTGAGTTGACTTGACTTGGGCAACTAAGAACATGGCAAATGCTTTATGAAATGCAAAGAGCTGTAAGGATTTTGGGGGTAGAAAAGGGTACAATGAGAATAGCATAAAACATGGACAAGGAATGTCTAATGAATAGTTAAGAAGTGGGAGTGAAACTTCAAAGGTTAACAAGAAAGGGCAACAATTTTGAAGGAATAGTCAATAAAAAACTTAAAGTCGAAGAAAAGAAGAAAACTGATTTAGGATAAGTTAAAGTATTTTGCCAGGTGGATATAGCTACAGTTAAATATAGAGTCAGATATATTATCAATATTTCAGGAATATATTTATATTTATTTACATATTCAACAGTTCTAAGAAAACACCCCACACTTTATACGCCAGTTTTCATTATAATTCCCAGCTGGTTATAGCTCCAATGACTATCAATAACTTAACCCATTCAAATTATTGAAAGTTATTAAAGAGCTTGAAATGAATACCATCAAAAAAACATTAATCAATAAAGTTTTTGATAAATATGTGGCTTGAAGCCCAATTCAAATTATCTGATTCCCGAACCAGACTTTCACCAAAAAGTTAACGCCCTTGTCGGCATTGTTGTCTCTCGCATTCATAACTATAATTAGTTGGGCTGAACTTGAAGCCCCTCTTCAATTGCCTAAAAGCAAGCGTACAACCAATCCCAGTCCAAATTTAGCCCGCAAAGAGGTAAATCAGGTACCCCGCATCAGAATCAGAATCAGAATCAGAATCAGAATCAGTTCCACAAAACATTTCTAACTAAGTGCAAGGTGTAGCAAGCACTTTTCATATTACTCAGCGCTTTTCCGGCTAGTCGAGAAGGAGGAGGGGCAAGCGCATCGCATTTCCAATCAAAGTCCCTGCTGATGGGGACTGTCGCGTTGTGCTTAATGTTTTAATTTCGAGCCATTAACAGCTGCATATTTAGCGGCACGCTGCCCTGACATATGCCACCGGGCGGGGAAGAGCTGCGCGGGGGGTAGGTGGCGTGGGGTGGGTGTCGAGTCATGTACATCATTTCGACATTTGCCAACATGCATTAAACAGCAGCAACGACTCACGGAAACAATGCCATTAGATATATCGCGCCGAGCAACGCCCATTTTTTGCACATTTTTCGGTTGCCTTGATGTATTCAAAGGCTCAATATGCACACCCTCACAGTCAGTCACAAATGTACACACACACACACACTCTCGCACACACACTCGCACTCGTGCAGAGCATTTCAACCCCTAACGGTTGGCGAGCATCTTAGCCCAACCCCGCGCTGCGGCTCGCTTCGACGGCGCAGCAAAAATTAAAAGCATTAAAAATGCCCAAGGCACAAAAGGTAAAGTTGGGCAAGTGTGGACGATGGAATCGAACCGTCTGTAGGTGAGGCACACGTGGGTGGGGGGCAAGCAAATGAGGGGAGGGGGGGCTGAGCGGAGGTGTTGCCGCTGCAATAACCTTGTCCGACGAAACCAACAAAAAAAAAAAACCAATATAAACGCTGCGTTTAAAGCTGATCAACCGCAAGATACCTGGCACTAGCTGACAACATTAGCTCGATCTTTAATCTGTCTATATAAAATATAGATTTGCTGTTTCATTAAAATGTATGTTATATATCCAAGTTTTTGCAAAAATCTATTATAAATCTAAGTTTCTTGCAAATCCTCAAACTGACAAGGTAAATAAAGACACAGCGAAAAAATCTCTTAATTTTTCGAATAAATGAAAATATAAATAAAGATATAGGGGTAAGTTATAAACTATTATATTTATAATACCTTTATAGAGGCTCTTATAATTTTGCCATGAAATATGTAATGCACAGAAGGAGCTACATCTGACTCCATAAAGTAAGTACATATACTCTGAGTCAGCATCAATAGCCAAGTAAACATAGATCAGTAGGTTCCTATATGGCAAAATTCCTATATGGTCTTCAGCGTGCCTTTAGCTTAGACTAATGTCCAGACCAACATCTGTAGACTAGACTGGGTTTTGGATATTAACAAATATTTTTGTTTTGAGCGGGCCGATTGTTAATTTTTTTCCTCAGTTCAGTTCTGAACGTCTTTAGCCCGCATGTCATACCCTTTCGCAGGGTCTAGTGTTTAGGGTATGCAACGAAACCCGAAAAGACTATCCCAGTTAACCCACCACATATAAAGTTTCCCCGCCTCTCTCTCTCTCTCTCACACACACACAAGGCACAACAAATCGTTGTGGATTTTTATGAGTTTCCTCAACCCCACACCTCACCGTTCACCCATACCCTGCGCCCGTGTAAATTCCTTGTGCCCCTTTCCCTTGGCAATGTTTGTCTTCTGACAGGCAGCAAACAGATTGTGTTTGGCCCGAAACACGAAACACGGCTGGGGTTGTTGCATCCGATCGGCTCACATACATAGATGTATGCTTAAGTCCAGGCTGGTTATATGGTTTGGTGGTGGCAACACTGAACCGGAGGCTGTGCGAGAGGGGCAGAGGGTGAGGGCGTGGCTGCAGTGCGTGCGGCCGCAATAATTGCGCTGAATTCGCTGGGGCGTACCGTGGCGGCTGTAATTTAATTTAAACGACACTTCACTTGCAATTTTCAGTTAGGAATTCCAAAAAAGAAAAGAAAAACCCCCTCCCAAAAACTCTGTGGCAACCCTAGCCAGGCACGATTGAGTGACAATTGCGCCGCGGAGACAAACTCTAATGTGATCCGATTTAGCGTTGCATTTGCGGATACTTTGTGAGGCGCATCCGACGTTTTTAATAACTATTGCAAAGTGAACCGGAAACATCCGGCAGGGTCATGCATTTACCAAGGGGCACACACACACACACACAGCATAAGTATATCTAAGTTGTGCCTCGACCTGTGTTTGCTTTTGGCATTTATTGCACCGGGCAATGGGCAATGGGCGATGGGCAGCGGGCAGAGGGCAGCGGGCATTGAATTGAAACGTAGACCCTAGACCCAAATATATCTAAACAACCACCGCGTGACACTGAGATCCGGTGCTGGAGGGCAATGCGCCCTTTAATTTCAACTGTTGATAGGCACCTCCATTTTCCTAAACACCCTGGAATCGTTCAATATTTTTGAACAGGTTATGATAAAGTTTGGTAAGATACCCTGGAAACATGCAAAGTTGTTAGGCAGGGTATGATAGAGGCACCAGCAGAAGCCTTTCTTGATATCATAATATAGTTTATATATATTTATAAAGATTGAAAACTGTCCCTTTTCGCCTGAAATCAATAAAAATTATCATTATTTTAATTGGTTTGTAGATTCTTTAATAAATAATCTTCTGAAATCGATAAATATCGATAACTACTAAACGTTACTTTTACTAAAAGATTACCTCGATTAAGATTATTTAGTAAATATTCTATTTTTTCATCTGAAATCGACAAATATCAATAACTACTTGCTGTTACCTTTTCTCAAAAGATTAAATACGAACTGCACATAAGAAATTCGATTATTTAGTAAATATTCCGCAGAAATCGATAAATATCGATGACAACCAGATGTTAGCCTTTCCAAAAAGGTTTCAAACGAACCACACGCAAGAACTTAGAACAAATTTATTTTGGGTTCGATTTTAAGCACTTCTTTGACTGGTCACAGGGTAACTACAAGTCGCGTACTTTCCACTAAACTACTCTTAGTTGTTTTTTGAAGAGGTTGGTTTTTCAAAGTTGCTTTGGTTTTCATGGTGTAAAACCTTATCAGAGACCCCAAAAGACCGTGTTAAAGATAAGCTGCAAGCTTTCGTTGTTTGTTCTACTAACGCTTACAAACACACACACACACACACACACACACACACATGCACACGTACATAAATTATTATTATTATTGATTTCAAGCATTGGGGGGAGAATTTTCGATAAAGTGCATAGAAATTATTCCCCATGGAAAACTATTGCTCACGTTGTTTCCGGTGTATTTCATTTGTTGTATTTTTTCATTTTTGGGTAAGTTCTTTTTTTGTTCGAATTGTGTCGACATTTGCCTGGGAAATGGTTTTTGTGTTGTGTTTTTTGGTGTGATAAGCTCGCAGCTATGATTAGACATGCCCATCAGGGTAAATAGAAGTGTGTGTATTTATAAGCGAGTACTTGATAAATGCACTGGGAAAATTGCGTAGCTGGGCAAACAATTTGGATATGAACAAGGCAGTTGGATCAAAGTCAAATAGGAGATCATGCTTGAAATGGAGACTATATATAAAAACGGGTGCTTAGCCAAAATATGATGTGAAAGTTAAATAAGCTAAGGCCGGTTTTATGTGCGAAGAAAAACCTATGTACTTACGATCTTGGGTTGGTTCTTGTATATTCTTGCTCTCTGCTTATTTTTAATGGGATTATAGACTAACTGAACGTGGAGAATGCTTCTCAAAGACACAGAAAACTTCTTGGGGTTGTTGCTCTAAAGGCTAAAGAAAATCATGCAAAGCAAACGAAGTCTATCAAGAAACCAAGTGATGATAAGGAGCTAATGGAAGCTTCTTGTTAATATGGAAATTTAACTTGAACTAATCATTTTTGGAAAATGGACTCTGATATGCATGCTGTACTTTTCTCATTGCTTGACGCTTGCAATTCTCAACTAGGTAAAGCCAAGGGAACAAGGCGTGCTGTCGAAAGAAGAGGGGGGTTTAACCAAAAAAGGGCATCGAATCAACTTCAAACAAGTAATTATAAACAAAAACAATAAAAAAAGAATCAGAACAACGCTTGTTACCAGCACAACATTCAAATGTAAAATCAATTTTTCGACTTCGAAATATGTTTACGATCTTGATTTAGTTAAGCCAGATGCTAAAGCGTAGGCTTACACGACATAGTTGCCCCAATTTGGGGCAGCTTAGGGCTCATTAAGTTATTGCATTCATAAAGTTCTAACAACTTTCCGGGCTTAGGCCACAAGAACTTTCACTGCGCGCAAGAAAAGTTGGTGCGATTGAAAATGTTGTAAAATTTGATGCCATTGAATTTTCCATCTCAAAAGAAGCATTTGCCTAACAATTTATGTGGCCTTTAAGTTTTGTAATTGTGTAAATAAACAACTATTAGCGGCACCGAAATGCGACATAATTGTGCTGTAATCCTAACTAATGAACCGACACAAAATACAAAATCTTCCATGGAAATGCAAATGCCAAGCGACCTCAAAATGCGTACAGACCACCAGGTGTCGAGTGTCTCACGGTACTCCGAGCAACTCCAGAGTCAACTCCGGCTCCAGGTCGAGCTTGCAGCCTCACTTCCCGCAATCGCCACGAATCAAGCATTAAATAGAAACATTTTGTGTGCCGGGGTGTATTAAAATGCAAATCAAACAAGCCCGTAAAATTGAAAATATTTAATTAAAACGATGCGACATATTCGAAAATGAGCCGCAAGTTCTCCAAATCTTGTCGGACTTTCCACGCTTTCATTTGGGGCCCAGCGAGACGTGGGCCGTTGATTTTGTTGTTGTTGTTGTTTCATTTCTTAGTCTTTTTTTTCTTCCACCTTTTTGTGTGGCTAACTGCTTACAAAACAAAATACTTGGCTACAAAGCTCCCCTCTCATCGTGAAATCTATACAACTTTTCAATACTCTACGGAATTAGGCATACATAACTTTATCGTTCAGATTTTATAAATATTTTTCATTTTCGTTTCTTTAAAGATTTTTTTCTTGCAATACTAATTGAGCTTTCTTGCATATATATATTTTATTAAACAATTTTTAAACTAATGAAAATAGAAGATTTTTAGCTGAGCAACTTTTTCCACGCTTTTTTCGCTCGTTTTCGCTCGTGGATTTAGTTCGTGAAATGTGTATTTTTATTATTATTTTTTTTTGTTTTACAAATTTTACAAGATTGACTGCCAGGCAGCTCTTAGACTTGTCTCAAATACATATAGCAGGAAAAATCTGTTTTTAATTGCAATTTTTGAATAATAATAATAATCTTCAAACTGAAGTATCGGCAAATGCCGTAAAATACTATAGAAAATATAACATCTTGGATCTTAGATCTGTGCTTTTTTTAACTAATCAGTCAGTCAGTCAAAACCAACAGTTTTAAATTTACAGATGCTATCGAAATTGATCGAAGAACTATCTAAAATTCTATAATTTAAGCCTTAAAAATAGCTTAAAATTTTTAAAATATGTCATCTATTGACAATTGAATTTTTGAGATTTATTTAAAAACAACTAAAATTTATTTTTTAATTTTTGTCATTCGCTTTATAAGCCTATAGACTATAGATTTATCCCTCACGCATCCGAAATTGTCATTGTAAACATACAAATATATTGTCTTTTTTTTGTAGTAAAGTAAATAAATAAAATTGCTTCCTACAAATTCCCTAAAGTGTGTCTCTTGTAAGGGTATTCCAGCTGCATTCGCTTTTTTTTTTTTTGTTGTGTTTGCTTTTATTCTGATTGGAGTTTTTGTGTAGGCAACCAATGATGAGGCAGCCGGAGACAACAACAACAACAACAACATCAACAACAGCTCAGACGGCGACAATGTGACAACAACAACAATGACAAGAGAAAACAACAACAACAACAACAATAACATCAGCTGAGAAAATAGTCAGGCATTTTATTGCAGCATCACGTCTACCGGATGCCTGCAATATATCAAAACGAGAGAGCAGAGTCCCAGTCCCAGTTCGAGTCGCAGTCCCAGTTGGAGTACGAGTACGAGTCCGAAACTGGAACTGGAACTGGGCAGAGCGAGGTTTGGGAATTGGGCTTGTCTCTCAGACTACATTTTAATAATTCCGCCAATGCCCTAAGCTCAGTCAGATGGACGTTCACCTACACAAAACAAATGACAGCAATAACAATAGGGTTTTCTGTCTCCCCCACACACCCCTCCCCTCTCCCCTCTCCTATACACCCCTCTGTACAGCGACGACTTGAGGCAATTGCAGTCGCTGGACACTTTGTCTGGACAGCGTCTCTGCCACTGCCACTCAGAGTTTGTGTCATTTGTGTGCAGCGAGGCATAGAAATTTACGTACTCCCAGCCCCCCGTCAGCTAACCATCCATCCATCCATCCGTCCATCCATCCATCCGTCCAAGCAGCGCATTCTATAGATCCATCCACCATTCATGCAGAGGCATTCACAGCATTCACCACACGTCCAAACGAACGTCCGACGTCGCCGTTAATTATGGGAAGATTTTAACGTACAAATGAGCTGAGCAACTTTTTGTCAGCCTAATGATGGGCAGCGCCTTCTCAATGGTGCTCTGCAATGCTTGGTTAGCTACCAAATTTATAGAGCAGCTTTGCCAGAGGCGTGGGGCTGAGGGTTGGATGAAGCGGAAGAATGCAAATGGTGGAGGAAGAATAAATACACACAACAAAAAAGAAACGTAAATTGGTTTATTACATTTTTTCATTAGGCTTGAGAAAGCAAGTTCAAGTGGAGGGGCGATACCCTGTAAAATATGGGTCTTAAATAACTGTGCTGCTCGTAACAAAACTGAACACCACATACAAATTATTATTATTATTTTGCATTTTAAGGATCTCGAAAAGGGAAACAAATATGATCGATAACTTATGATATACAACTCTTCTAAATCGAATCAAAAAATTGGGCTTTGTGCATCGATATTTATAAATTAGCAACAAAAAAAGTCGAATATCTGAAATAAATAGCTGCTACAAATGTTTTATAAGAACAGAAATTGCACAGATCGGTTCAAGCAACTGAGTTGGCAAATCGATATACATATATCGATATGTAGACAGAATTCTTGTAATTTATTTGTATTTATTAGCTGCAGGGAAGCTACAGGGCATTGTTTAGAAAAATCTAAATTAATTTGTATGTAGATAGAAGAGCAGTTATTCAAAGATTTTGAATGTGATCTGTATATTCCATATAAGAACCTACATATCTACTTTTAACAAATTTTATTAACTACAGATACACTGAGGCAAGATTCGAAAATCGATATATGTATATCGATATATCGATATGTAGATAAAAGAGTTGTTATGAAATGTTTGTCAATATGATCTGCGCATTCTACATAAGTTAGAAGTGTAGCTATATAAACTGAAATCTATGATTTGAATAAAAAATTACTCATACTCTTCTCTTTAGCCACTTCTCTATAGGGTATAATGAGGCAAGTTAGGGAGAAAGGGAGTTTTAAGAGTGGGCGCGGGTGCGGAAGAGCGTGACGTTGTCGTCACCGTCGCCGTTGCCGTTGCCATCGCCCAAATCAACGACAATCAAATAAAGTTTAAATACATATTTTTATTTCATTACACACTTGAAGCAAAGGCCCAAAGACGCTGAGACGTGAGACGAGAGCTTTGCCCATTGTTGCCAACTGTCTTGAGAGCATTTTCAACAGGCTGACGTTGATAATGACGACGACGACGATGATAATAATGATGATGATGATGATGAGGCTGATGCGACTGCGACAGCGGCAACTGGCACTGAAGCTCAGTCTCGAGACGCGAGTTGCGAGCCGCGAGCAGCGAGTCGCAGGTCTGGAGTCTAGAGTCTCGAGTCTCGAGTCTGGGGCCCTGCCAAGTGCTAACGATTTGGCAATGGCCACGTTGATGTCCGCAACAGCAACAACAAGAACAACAACAACAACAGGCGAGTCCCTAAACCAACGAAGCGTCGAAATATGTTTTTTTTTCTCTCTTGCATTTGTTGCCTTGCAACAGTTGCACTAATTGGAGATGGGTGTGTGATCGTGATTGCATGAGCTTAAGAGATTTAGTCTAAAAGAATTGAAGCTGCAAATTGCTCGAAAATATTTGGCAAAGTTTGAGTAATGCAACTAGTTTTCATAAAAAGTTCGACCCAGTAAAAAGAGAAGCAAGAAAAATTTGATTTTGTAATAAATTGGAAACTTGCTTGAAAGACTTGAGCTATATAAATTTAAGCTCAAGCCTTTCAACCATTTTTTTGGCTTCACATAAAACCAATATGCTTCTTTTGCCTTTTGGAACAGAGTATCATTGACAGCAGCACGACTCTAAATCCAAGCTGTGTGCTTACCCAAAAGTTTCTAGCTTCTCTTAAAATTCGCAAGCAGTTTAAGCAGCACGTTGCATGTTTGCGCTTCACAGTTAAATATTTAGTTAAGAGATAGATAAACTAAATGAAATGCATTTCTTGATAAACAATCAAC
Organism: Drosophila littoralis; assembly: GCA_018903485.1. Classification (NCBI taxonomy): domain Eukaryota; kingdom Metazoa; phylum Arthropoda; class Insecta; order Diptera; family Drosophilidae; genus Drosophila; species Drosophila littoralis. The sequence goes on along the minus strand of JAEIGF010000297.1, from coordinate 4,362,921 downwards.
TAACAACTACCCTAGCAATCTATGCAGCTTTAACAACAATAACTTTTCACGTCTTCTATTTCAAAAGTCAACTTCGCCCTTAATCTCCTAAGATTCCATTCAAACGCATTACTTCATAACTTCGTAGATGTGTATTTTATATGTGCATATGCCTTATAAATAACAATTTGGCTGGGGCGCACAATAAATTTGTAATCATAAATATCAATTATTTTGCAACGAGATTTTCGTGCGGACAGGCTGGCAGCCAGATTAGTGCGTCACGTGGCCATCTCTAGTTGGAGATTTCGAATTGTGGCTACAGGTTTGTTTGCGCCTCTCTTCAGTTCAGATACCCTTAAAGAGGGTATCATAATTTGAGCATAAAGTGTGTATCGTTTTCTTTGGATACATCCAACCTTGATTCGTAGCAACGGTTGGGTTGATTTAATCGTGAAAACTAGGCTCTTAGTTGTATCTAGCTATCAGATAGTGCCTATATACACGGACTAGATCATATTCTCTTATTTAAACTTATTTTGTTTAACAAGCCTCGCTTTGCTTCTTCTTCCATGTGAGCAAAGTCCAACTAACAACGGACTTCTACATGATATAATAATATACTAGATTTTATATATATAGCTTTACTGAAAGAAAAGATCGGAGCATGATTTTTTGATTAAAGATTATATTATGTACTATATACTACATTATATATATTATTAGGTTTATTGAAAGAAAAGGTAAACACATTTTTTGATTATATATTATACTTCTTATTATGTACTAAATTATATAAAACAATTGATAAAAAAAAAAAAGATTTTCTTTTAAGGAAATCTTGGCAACCTTTCCTATATCTCATATCTTAGCCGCAGCAATTATTAGGTTTACAAGTCGGACTTCGTTTAAAGCATACTTGCCTTCTATGAATACAATTGGTCGGAGAAGGCTTCTCTTTTCTTTCTTTGCTTTTCAGACACATGTCTACAAGGGTATTAAATTTTCGGCGTGCCTTCTTGTGATTTGTTTTCCTCTTTTTTTTTTGGGCTTTAACTTTGGCTGGTGCGACTGACCAAAGCGATGGATTCGACGGGAGTCTCGGGACTAGCCTCTGACACCGACACCACGAGACGATGCGGAATGGAGCGAAACGGCAACAGCAACAACAACAACAACAACAACAATGTAACTTGCTGTAACAGCAACGGCAACAACAACAACATTGCTGCGCTGTTAGTATAAATTCTCGCCTTTCATTTTGGCGAGTAGTCACGATTTATGCGAAATCATTATAGGCGAGTTTTTAGTATTTACGACGCGACTTTTATCTGCAGCACAAGGAAGAAGACACAACACAGACCACAACAACAACAACAACAACAATATTATATATGTATATATATATATATATTGTGTACACTATAATTGCAGCTGAGTCAATTAAATACATAGATTGCGGCATGTCGATAAGGCATTAACCTTCCCCACGGCTCAAACAGCTTGCCAGGCTTTTTGGCCTTAGCTGTTGCCTTTTCTCCTACAAAATGGCAGGTCATTTCACTTAGTCAAAAAGTGAGGGCCCGAAGAAAGAAAGGCCCAGCGGACCGCGCTAGCCAAGTGGCATGCCCCAAACGCAGTCGTCGTCGCCGTCGCGTCGCAGTTTAAGTAGCGCAACAATTTATGAAGACATGAAATGACTTTGATGTTTAGCTGCTGCACTAGGGAAGACTTTATGCAGAGCCACTCTCCTCAAGCCCCCTTCCCCTCCATCTCCCCCACTGCCACATCATGACTTGCAAAAGTTAAGTTAACTTAAGTTTAAAAAAAAAAATTTAGCAATTTGTAATTGACAAACTGTTTTTGGGGTCGTGTCTTGGCCCAAAGGTAAACAGAATGAAACGACACGGAAATGATTGAATTGTAGATAACTTTATAATTGTCTCTCGAGTGAAGTTTCGAGTCTTGGCGTAAAAAAAAACAATCACAAGAGGAACGGCAGGTAGAATATCTTGTGCAGCTGACGCAGAGCTTCAAGATTTAAATCTCTTAAAGAATACCAAAAGTCACCTCATACACAGCTTGACATAAATTCAAGACAGTGAACGCTCGCTAAGAGATAATATTGGATACCCGCACAATCTATAACATTATTCAATATGTTATTCCTTAATTTTAATTTCCGTTCAAGATTTGCATAAAATTAATTAAAGACTCATGTTTGATCATTTTTCACAAAACGACAATTTTTCATCGTCAATTTCAGGTTTACGAAAACCTCAAATTAACTGGCTGCAAAAGTTGTTTTTCTCGATTTGCTGTCGTTTTCACTGGTTCATTAGCCAACAATTAAGCAACAGTTACGAAAAATTAAGAAAAACATTAAGAGTACCGTTTGACCTATAGAAGAATCTGTGGGTCTTCACTTGGCAAGAGAAAAATAAAAAAGAGTTGGCCATCTCTAGCTAGAAACAAAGATATTGATACAGATATAGATATAGATATAGATATAGATATATATATAGATAAAGATAAAGATATAGATATAGATATAGATATAGATATAGATATAGATATAGATATAGATATAGATATAGATATAGATATAGATATAAGTATAGATATAGATATAGATATAGATACAGATATAGAGACAGAAGAACTTCTAGAAATCCAATTGCCTGGCTTAAAAGGCAAATTTCAAAGAAGGTAAAGTTTAATTTGATTTATTTTAATATTATGCAAAGGAACACTTCTTACCCATTTGCTTGAAATGTCTGCATTCACATAGCCCCCATGTTCCATTAGAATAGAAGAAAAGCTGCTGAGCGAAAATGCACCTAAGAGGCTTTTCTTGCACACGCCCTGACCCCAGGGGTCTGTGTCGTTTGCCCATTTGCCTGACCACGTTTTGGCAGCTGAGTAACAGACCAAGACTTTCACTAACGCAACTACAACGGCCACATAAAGAGAGAAGGGAGGAGAGAGGCTAACCTTAATACCCCAAAAGAAAAACACTTCACACCCAGACATTCAGTCAGTCAGTCAGTCAGTCAATGGGCAGAGGCCCGGCCAGCATTAACATTAACATCGACATCAAGCTCGATGAGTGTGTGTAATCAACACTTTTATGTGATCCAAATCCAATTCACAACTAATTACAAGCATCGGAACGCTCGCAATTAACTTGCGGGCATTAAAAGGCGCGTTGAAAAGGCAAATGAGCCGATTGCGATGCGATGTCGATTGTTTATTTAGTTACCTATCGAGATGAGGAGGCACGGACGAGGGGTAAAACTAGGCTACAAATTGGAGGACTGCTGAATCGATGGGTTTATTGTTGTTTTAGTTTGTTTTCGCTTTGATTAAACAACATCGAAACTAAATCGATTGCACTACATTCCAAATAGAGACGTAAATCAATGGACACGCACAGATTAGAGCCCAAAAAGCTGCGCAGCCAGCACGATTAGAACTAAGTACTGAGTTGTAGTCGGAGCCGAGGCCTGTCCGGAGCTAGCAAAGTGGTTTTTCCGGCAGACGTGTTGGAAATTAAAGCAACGCCGCCGGACAATAAGGCACCACCAAAGCAGCGCCCAGGCGACAGTTTTAGACATGAGAGATGAGCAATATTTATAAGTGAACGCGATACATTTTTGGGATTGCGATAGCGATTCATTTTTGTGATATTTCTCGCCAATTTGGATTAAAGCGAAGCGTTCTCATTTTTTGGGACACCACTGTAGAAGTGCGAATCGATAGCGATTCTTCTTTGTGATATTCTCTCCAAAGCGTTCTCATTTTTTGAGACCCCATTGTATAAGTGCAAATCGATCGCGATTCTTCTTTGTGATATTCTCTCCAATTTGGATTAAAGCAAAGCGTTCTAATTTTTTGAGAAACCACTGTAGAGGTGCGAATCGATAGCGAATCTTCTTTGTGATATTCTCTCCAAAGCGTTTTCATTTTTTGAGACACCATTGTAGAAGTGCAAATCGATAGCGATTCTTCTTTGTGATATTCTCTCCAATTCTGATCAAATCAAATCGTTCTAATTTACAATAACAATAACGTTTGTTTACAGTTGCTGCAGTTATACAAAGTGCTGCCAGATCGTTAAGAATGCAGCTACAGCACGTTTAAATGCGCATCTCTAGCAAGTGCACATAGATTTTATCGCATGTGTGTGAGTGTGTGTGTTTGTTCATGTGTTCGTAAGTAGTTTTGTTTATTTACACTTGTTTCCGTCTTTCGCCTGAGTCTACGTTTTTGAGTGTATTTTTTAAGTAAGCGATTAGTGTGCGAGCGTTAAGAAGTGCTGGAGTGGGAGTGACAATAAAAATTTGTCAGTTGACAAAAACAAAACGATTTCCAAATGAGACATACGAGGCATACATAAGTGGGCAGCCCCGCTCTGTCATTGTATTGGAAGTAACAGCCAAATCAACGAATAACACACACACACACACACGCCACACACTCAAACAGAGATAGACACTCAATGATTGTTATTAGTACATTTGCCTTGGAGTATGTACATCTAATTTGCCATTGATGTGTGCATTAAGTTTTGCATTTGTATTGGTAGGCATACAAATTGTCGTAAAACATTAGTGTCCCCCGAGATTAGAGCGGCGACACGGGCGGGCGCGGGCTGTTGTAGATAGGAAAAAGTCTGGCTCATCGCCCTTTTATTTGACATAGGCAATATTTATTGCGAATTCATTTTAATGTAGAAGAAGAAAACTAAAGGCTGGCAGACAAGCTTACGCGCGCACACATACGCACACACGCACACACACACACAAATTTACGCAGAGGCTTTCTGACAAAGCGAAATGCCGAAATACGCCATCAAAATAAATAAAAACAACGCACACACACTCACACACACTCATGCACGCACAGTGGCAGCAACGCAAAAGCTACGCATTTCAGTAGCACAGCATTCGGCGCTGAGCGCGTGCGAGTGAGCGAATGAGCATACGTAAAGGACAGAGAACGAGAGGGAGAGAGTCACAGCATAGACAGAGCGCAGCAGCAGCAGCAGCAGCGGCCGCGGCAGAGGGTTAGTTTAGCGTCCCACCCAAACGTCATGAAATCCTTTGTGTATTGTGTTCGTGCGTGTGTGTGTGCGTTTGTTTGTCAACTAGCCAACGGCGACATAAAAATGCTAATACAAAAACTCCAACAAATTGTTGTTTTTGTTGTTTCCTCATCTCGCCGTCTGCTTTTGCTTTTCCTTAACACCTACAAATTGAGTCTGGCAACGCAAAAATGGCCACACTTACCGTTTAGTCGCGCACAGTCTAGGTAAATAAAAAGCGCCGCTAATCCAAGTGTGTTGCCAAACTGCACAAAATTAAAACACACACATGCACACATATAAATAGCTGCAGACACCGTTATGAACACATTCAAAATGCTGTCTGCACTTGCAGATACTTTTTGTATATATTTGAATTGCGCTTTTATATTTCGATTTATATTTTGCTTCTTCTTTTATTTAATTTTATTTTTCTTTTTGTGTGCTGCGCGTCGCGAACGAAATTCAGGAATTTCAAGTGGAAATCTTGTTTGAGCACTTTTTTTTGACGGCGACGACGACCTGCGACGGCGACGGCGACAGCGACGGCGGCGTCGGCGTTGTTGTTAGCGGCAAAGCTGAGAAAACTTTTATTGTGCACAACTACAAAACTTAGAATTTAGCTTTTAGTTCAATTGCTTGCAAAACGCGCGCGCGCCTTAATTAAATGCATTCAACTCAAACAAGTTTCATTCAGAAAGTTCTCTGTTTGGCGCGTTCAAGCAGTGTTTTAATTTAGCGTTTTCAATTTCTTTTTATTTCGATTTTCTGCACTTAAACCTCGTTCGTGGTTTAAGATCGCGTACAACCGTCGAACCGACCGCACGCTTCAACGACAAATTTCACAATAACAAAAAGTTAACAGCTGCTATTAGCATTTCATTTGCCGTTTAACAGGCGCTGTTAAAGTTCGGGAGAGCAATGCGTTGTTGAGAGCGCTCAGCCGCTAAAAAAACGCGCGCGCTGAAGAAAAGACGCGTGCAAAACGCAACGTGCTGTTGCGTTTTTATACATAGCAACATGCGCTCACCCTGTACGCGCTCTAGCAACTTGTAAGCGGCTGGTGTTTTACAGTGACTGACAATGTTAAGCACGAGCAACTGTAATTGACTTAAATGCGCTGTTAACGTAACTATGTCCGTTCACAATAAAAACAAGCGCTGCAAGACGTTCGACAGTGTGAAAATAAACTACAACTTTAAATAGTTTAGGTCTATTTTGAACTAAATATAAATAATTGTATCTAAAATGTTTATTTACGCTGTATATGCGATTTGTTTTAATGCTCAGTCTGATATGTTAGCTATGCCGAGTGTGTTGTTTTTACTTTTCCATAGACTGGCAACTCCTATTGTCTGCCAATTGGCGCGCACGTGACTATTTGAAACTATTGCGGATTAGTCGAAAAAATTAGAAAAAAGACAATGCGCAAGTCGAAAACAACAAAATGTAGGTAAATTGTACGGACACGCCTGCAAAAAAAATTGGTTCCTCTTGAACTTAAATTCAGCAGACGCCATTTCCTGTGCGTATTTGTTGCTATTGTAGCTGTACCCGCGCGCTTCCGTTTCATATATTTATTTTTTTATTCTTTTTTTTTTTTGAAAAGTTGACTGGTCACGTTTATTAATCGGCTTAAATTTTGGTCCGGGCTGCGCAAATGCCACGCACTTAACTGTCGGGCACGTAGCCTGCACCTATTGTCATCAGATCGGGCATCTGGGCCGTCGCCAGGCGCTCTAATCATAAGTTATTGTTGTGGAGAGGGTAGTTTATGAATCCAATTAGAAAATGATTTCGTATATGAATTTCTGTAACATCAACATAATACATAAACTTAAGTTTATAATGCTTAACTTTAATTATGTACATACTTGTTTGTATCGTAAAACCTTCGTCCCAGGTCACCAGACACCCAGCCAATACTATTCCATCCTAAAAACTTGACCGGACAAGGCCGGGTAATCTAAATGCTGGCTTACCAAAGGAACGAAAGTCAGTTTGCATTTTTGCATGCATCTGTGCATGTACGTATGTGTGAATGTATATACATATGTATGTACATATTTATGTTAGTACATACATATGTATGTCTGTACGTATGTATGTACATATGCATGTATGTTCTCTCTTACCAAAGGAGGACAAAGTTCTTAACTTTTTGTATGCATCTGTACATGTGTTTGTTTGTGTGCATGTGTATGTATGTATTTATGTGCGTTTGTATGTATGTATGTCTGTATATATTTAAAATCCGCATGTAAGTTAAATGAAACTTATTTATTAATAGAGCCCTTCTATGCGATTCCTATGAATTTAAGGCCTTCAGGCCCAAATGGTAAGTTTTCTGCGTGCTTATTTATGTATGAATGTATGTATGTGTTTATGTATGTATGTATGTATATATGCGTATAAGTATGCATGTATGCATATAAATATATACAAATATGTACATATGTAAAAGTATATGTATGCATGTGTGTATGTATGTCTGTATGTGTATGTATGTCTGTATGTATGTATGTCTGTATGTATTAAGTGCGTATGTATGTATGTATATACATATATGTTTATGTATGTACATGTACGCATTAGGTCTTATGAATGAACGAATGTGCATATATAGCATACATGCATGAACATATGTATACATGCATGTAGGTATGTATGCATGAACATATATATGTATGCTCTTTCATACCCAACACAGAACAAGTTTAATTCGCTGCTCTACTACGCGATTCTCATGAATTCAAGTAAGCTCTTAGGTTTTATAGCGTAGTTTACTCAGAAAATATTTTATTTTTGTTGTCGTCAAATACTAATTAGTTTTTTATTATAACATAATTATTATTTAATATAGCTACAAAATAGTCTTCGTTTATAACTAGCGCTAATCAAGTCTAAAAAAGCAAGCAGATATGTGATCATCAGTAGAATTATTTATATATACATATATATATATATTTATATATATGCATATATATATGTGTGTGTGTATTATATGTACGATACGATATTAGTCATTAAATCACAGATGTATTATTATTTTGCGCACACTGCTCCGCATCGCCCACACCGGGCGTCTGATCCGGCGGCTCCGCATTGAGCACCAGATTCTCAATCGAACGGAATGAGGCATCCTCCAAATGGGTGGACATGGCAGGTGGACGGGGCAGCGTTGTGGCAATGCCAACACTCTGCCGTGGCGGCGGTCGATGGCGCACTGAGGACCGCAATATGGTCACCACATCCTCGGCCGTATATGGACGCTGCTGCTGCTGCTGCTGCTCCAGCGTCGACGTCGCCGAGGCGGGTCGCTGCAGCTTGCGGCCCAGCGACTGTGAGCGCTGCGCATAGCCAGCTGGACGCTGGCCAATTTCAATGGATTCGGGACTGCTGCTGGCAGCGGATGAAGCACCGCCCGCACCCGAACACGAAGGATTCGTTAATATGCTCAGATAATCGGGCGGTGCGACTGGCGAAGGCGACTCAGCGTCCAAAGATAGTATGGGACGTGTGCGACTAGACGAATCGCCGAGAACTCTGAAAGCGGTTGATGAAAATAATATTATGCATTAATTCTCACAGGTTCTTAAATTAAAGTCAGACAAAAGGTTTTATACATATAGATTTAAAGCTTTACCTGCGCACACTGCGTCGTATGCTCTGGCGCAACAATTTGGCCAGACGTGCACCCGTGGCCGTTGTATAGGATGGCGGCGGCGTGTATTTGGGCGGCGCATCATTCTGTACATCATGCTGTACATTATCCTGCTGCTCCGTAGCCGCAGTGCGACGCGCCTGTGCGGTTCTTTGGCGCGCTGTAGATGGGCGAAGCGGCTCATCGCCCTCCTGAGGCGGACGATACAAATGTTGAATGCGCTGAAAGCGAACAAATATGATGAATGGAATTCAGTTTGTGAATGGATAACACGCACCTCGAGTATATCCGGTGGGCCGTTGGTCAAGTAGCGATAGATCTGCACAATGGCCGTGACGGGTATGATGAGCACAATGCCAATTTGTATGAGGCTGCCCATTTTGCGGCTCCAGTAGCTGAAGTAGGACTTGCCGCGCCAGTAATAGAACTGATTGGACAGCGAGGCCTTGTAGTCAATCACTGAGAGCGTAATCAGTCCAATGGGCAGTAGTACATTCCAGGAGAGCGCCAAGAATGCGGACATTGAGCCGCACATGCGCAAATCGTTGACCAGATCGTCGCCATTGTAGGGGCGACCGCGTATGAGAAAGACGCCAAAGATTTGCGCTGCCCAAATGATGGGTATGAACCAGGAGCCGCCAAGCAAAAAGTCCACATAATACAAGATGGATATGCCCATTTCGGTGGCAAACGGTATGCTCAACAGCAGCCCGGTGACGCAGCTGAGCAGCACCGAGCTCGTCGAGTTGCCCAGCGCACTCGATATGGGCTTCCACATGACGCACAGCTGGGCGAGCCCGAAGCCCGCGAACATGCCAAACGCAACAGCCGCCCAAATCCATGAGATGACATCGCTGGCCAGCGACAGGACAGCCGGTAAGAGTTCCGTAATGAAACGCAACGCCTGAAAGCCGCTCTCAATATGCAATATGGTCTTGTTGCGGCGATAGGTCTCGCCCAGAAACGAGGAATAGTGCGGCACCAGCGCACGCGGATACGACAACAGCTGCGGATTCGTGTGCGCCTGCAGCGAATACACGGACGTGTAACAATCCGGCGTCTCTGAAAGGTGCAACAATTATAGTTTTTAAATGAAACTAAAAGTCGTAGTCATCGGTTACATACCAAACGAGCCGGGCACATAGATGTAGCCATGCTGGCGCAAAATCTGTGCACAGCAGAGCGCCAGCAGCGCCACCAGGCTCAAGCCCAGCAGCGTTAGCAGCACCAGGAGTATTGCATCGCGTCGCAGCGTCGCCTTGCTGGCGCTGGCATGAGTGCGACTGGTGATGGCTATCACCGAGGCGCCCAGCAGACCCCACGTCAGAAACGTCTCCTGTGTGGCCGCAGTCCAAGTATTCGAGTTTACCAGAAAGTCATCAAAGTCGCTGGCTGCAAACACGTTCTGAAAGGAGCAGACATAAAGGAGAACTCTTACTCGAACTATTGCTTAGGTCTTGCAGACGCACCTGTAAGCTGGCTGGATCCACGACGCTGACAAACTTGCCGGTAACCGCGATGAGGGCCAGCAATGGCAACGTGTTGATCAGATAGGTCAACTTGCCCAGCGACTTCAGGCCCTTGCAGAGTATGAGGAAGACGGCCGCCCAGATGAGCGCCAAGTAGAACGCCAGCTGCTGGAGAGAAGCGAGATTAGCCGATTATGGAAAGACTGGTCACCGGACTTGATCTACCTACCCGATCATTGACATGGAAGCGCATGCCGCTGGCATCCGGATGCTTGGCCAGATGCAGACGCTGCAGCACCACAATATTAAAATATTCGGCAACTGTGTGGGTCAGATTGCCCGTATCGTTGGCCGCATCGTAGCGATAGGGAAAGGCCAGCTCCTGCCAGCGATAAACGTTGCGCGTGGGCGTTGGGAACACATCGCGCAAATAGACAAGAATCCAGGCAACCGAAACGGTTGAATAGATGGCCAGAAAACACTGAACCATGACCAGAGCAATGCCCACCCCAGAGCAGATGGGACTAATTTTCCACATGGAAACCGGGCCCGCCTTAATCTTGGCGCCCAGGCACATCTGCAGCCAGAACAACGGTATGCCAAAGATGATGGAGAGCAACAGAAACTGGAGCAGAAAATTGCCACCATAATTGATGGTGAGCACCGCAAAGCGGCACAGATTGAACACGCCCAGGGTGCATCCCATCAGCGCCAGGGTGCGACTGGCGGCATGCGGCCACTGGCTATTGAAGCCGCACTTCTCCTGCAACAGCAGCTGCGGCTCCAGGGGCGTGGTGCTGCTGCCGCCGTTGCTGCTGCTGGCACTGCAGATGGTCGTCTGGGTTTGCGCCAGCTCCAATTGATCCAGATCGGCGGCAGTGCTGACTGTGGAGCTGCCGCTGCTGCTGCTGCTGTTGTTGCTGCTGCTGGCCAGCGACACGGGACTGGGTATGCGAGAGGAGCGCGCCGAGCTCTGCTCCGAGCACAGTGTGGACATCATGGCATGCGTGGGCGTCTCCAGCGTGGGCTCACGCCGCTGCGTCTGCGCTGGTGCGCTCTGCGGCCGGCTGAGCGGCGATGCGATCAGGCCGCGCGCCGGACTCATGGACGGATGCCCCTCGAGACGGCGACCGTACTGGCGCGGTCGCTGCTCCAGCTGTTCGCTAACAGCACGCGCCGTGCGCTGCTCGTTCTGCAGCAGATTGTCAAAGATGTGCGCCTCGGTGAGCATTTCCAGGGCGCGTTCCTGTCGCTGCGACTCCGACTCCGCCGCAGGCTGGCAATCGCCCTGCGAGAAGCTGCGCCGCATTTCGCTGGGCAGCTGCACGAGCAGCGTGGAAGTATGCGGCGACGCCGACCTCTGCTCAGCCCGCTCCTCCGCCGTCGTGGCTTTGGTTTCTTCAGCCTTCTCCAGGGCGCGACGCATTGACTGACGCCGCCAGACGTCCACCTGGGCAGCCGTAATGGCGTCCGTCTCCAGTGATGCATTCGAGGCGGCTGCAAGCAATCCCAAAATGTGAGTCACGCACGCAGAAAGAATATGAACATATGGCAATTGTTAATGAGTTTATGTTTCAGCACGACTTTCACTAATGCACGAGATCTTGCTGTGAGCCTCGCGAAATTCTCGGCTCGGCTTCAGTCTGATAATTGGCATGTAAAGTAGTTCATAAAACTTGTTTAACCACATTTAATGGCCACACAAACTAAATAGCTCTAGCCAACTGTTTAATTATACAGCTTTAATATGCTCTTGCACAGGGTATTATAATTTATTCATGAAACTTGTAACGTGCATCGAGCTGACATAAAGTAAAGTCTGTCTGTCTGTGTCTGTTTCGAGTGTCTCCGCCTTCTTTTATTGTTATCTATTTTGTTAAAACTTGACATAGTTTTATATATGTGCTTTATATGTATGTCAAAGTCGGCCGTATATCATATATATGTGCCCCTATATCATATCTCTGTCATAGGAACTTAAGCTCAAAAATGTTAGGAAACTTTTCTTTTTGCTTTCTACAGATCTCTCAAATTACAAATTGTATTAGAGATTACCCGGCGTTGCCCGGTTCAAATTATAAGTATTAATAATTCAATCCTACAAAGCCGCTTGCCCGGTTGGATTTGAACCGGCAACCTCTCGCTTGCCAGTCCGACGCTCATGAATGTTAGCCAAGCAGGCTCGTGACGTCACGCTTGCCATGCACAGTTACACAATGAAGCTGTAATTGATATTTATCGGAAACACTTTTTGCCCCCAGTTGGAGGTCGAATTTCAGCTTACGTTATGGGCTGTGCTTTGAGCACAGCTCAGTACAGATTATTTTATATAGACAAGCTCTACAATAGCAGAGAAAATATCTCTTTAAATAAAGTACTATATGTCTGCTAGCGTATTTCATTTTCGGCACTCCGAATATCATTTTTCTTGCGTGCTAATTTAACTTTTATGCTGCAATAAAACTATTTCGATTTATGATATTTAAATGAAGCTCTAAATACTTGAATTAATAGAACAAATAACCAATCAATTAATGTTATTTGGCTAATTAATTTGTGTATAAGAGAACAACTTCCACAGCTTTATAAACTGTGTCCTCCAGTTTCTTAGCTTTTAAACTGAGAATCTGGACGGAGAGATTACTATATCATATGGAAATCAAACTGTTTTAGCTGCAATTCTTTTGCCTAGTTCATTTTCGATGTCAATCAAAAATCCCATCCGTCTGAAGCATGACGCATTCATTTTATATCTTAAACAAGTTTTGAATCTGATTGAATCACACATTTCCGTCACAGCTGAGTTCATGCCTCTTTTCGGATACGTTAGTTACCTTTGGTGCTGATTGGTGGCAGGCCACAGCTAAAGGTTTTCCGCATCTGATGTCCACGCTGGAACTCGACATCCTGCGCTGGATGCGCTGAGTCCTCTGGTGACTGTTTGTGCTGCTGCCTGCGCTTGCGGCTCAGCGGCAGCGTGCGAGTGCGTGGCTCTCGCGTTAGGCTAGCTTGGCCATGGGCAATTGCCAATGGATCCTCTTTGTCTAGCTGCTCCAGATAGTTGTCCAAGTCCATTAGATAATCTTCAACCTTGTCGTCATCGGAGGCTGACGATGGGGTGTCGCAGGTGGAGTTGCAGTTGCCATTGAGCTGCGATGCGCCATGCACATCCAGTATGGCATCCAGCTCATTTAGTACACTGAGCGCCTCGTCCGGCACAGCCGCTGCATGTTTGATGGGCGTACTCAAGGGCGGCTCCTGGCTTACGTCACAGAACAAAACATCGCGCTCGTCGTCCAGTGACAGCGGCATCTTAAAGCTAAGCGGATGCTGCTGCTGCTGATGATGATGATGATGTTGCTGATAAAAACTTTGCGGCGTTTGCTGTATCTCAATCAGATCCTCATCGCTGGGCTCGTCGTCGTAATAGTCGCAGGCCTGTTTCATCGATTCGCTGGACAAACTGTGCGACAGTCCATATCGTTCGGGTTCTCGTAACGACTCTTGTTGTTGTTGCTGCTGCTGCTTCTGTAAGCGTTTCTCTTTAGTGGTTATTGTGGCTGGCAAACTTGCGTAGGCGTTTGAATTGCGCTTGAATTCCCGGCCTGCTGATTGTTCTTTGCCGTTCATATTGCTCGCATTGCCGTTCAGCTGTTCTTTGGGTCAGTGCTGCAAAATGACAATTCAAATCCTGTAAGTAAACAAGCAGACGCAGTGTTGGTTAGCAGCCAATTTTGGTAGGTCAGGTTTTGCAAGTTCTGCTAGAGATGAGCGCAAGTGAGGCAACAGTGACTGTTACAGGAGTAACAGCTGTTAAGGAATACCATAAGAGTAGTTCGAAGGTCGTTTGACCGTGACTTAAGTTTATTGCTTGAGTGCTGCAAATCGACAGTTATAATCCTGCGAATAAACAAGCAGCAGTAGTGTTGGTCAGTAGCGAATTGCGGCAGGTCAGGTTTTGCAGGTTCTGTTAGAGATGAGCGTGAGCGGGACAGCAGTGACTATTACAGCTGTAACAGCTTTAGATATAAAAAATAGTATTGGCATATTTGGGATTTTTGCAAAAAATGTACATACTTAATAATGTAATGCAAAAACTGTTCATGCATGAACAAAAAATAGGTTTTTATATCCATATCGAAAGCCTTGAATAGCTAAAGTTTAGCGACTTGTGACTGTGACTCGTGATAAATCACAGGCGCAGCGCAAACAAAGCTCAGCTCAAGCCTTAACACCTGAACGCCCGATTGGTGGTTTTTAATTTAAATTGTTTTCTTCGCATGATAGCCAAGTGCAATCAAATGCAAACAAGCGCGTGCTTCTCGCTTTATGATATGTTTGCACGTGAGTGGACCCTAGGCGACAGGTAGCAAACAAAACAAACAGCTGTCCATAATTTGTGACAGCCTTAAATAGCAAAATAATGCACACATACAAATGAAAAATAAAGAGAAAAATAAATAAAAAGTAGAAGTAAAAAATGAAGCAGCGCGGCGCGTGTTCATTCAACTGATCAGGTGAATGTACTTCCGTTAATAACTTTTTTATGCACGGTATGTATAGGTAAACATATACATATACATATATATATATATATACATATATTGAGTACAACATTTTGCTGCTGATTATTGCCGAAGGGAGTGGCTTGTCTGTGTGTGTGCCAAAATCTATGGACTGTGCATCAGCATGTCTCTCTCTGTGTGTGTGTGTGTTATGTATACATACACAGATCCACATACATACATAAATATATTTGCAGTTGTGTTTGTCTAGAGCAGCAAGATCGCGATCGTTGGCACGTTACCTCGATTAAAGCAAATGTCTTCTCTCGTAGCAGCAGCAGCAGCAGCAGCAGCCAATACAAGAGTTTCAAGTCTGGTTTTCTTGTCGTTTCAGTTTATTTTGTATATAACCGTGACCTTCTCAGAGTTTTTGTCGCTGCCAGTGTGGCCATAAAATTTGAACACACACACACGAACATACACAATATAAAGTAAGCCTGCAAACGGAGCACAGAGAGATCTCAGCTTTTAACACACAATTGCAATGAGGCCTTTTGTGTGAACCTACCCTATTTAAGCTAATAGAATCAAGCAGCAGCAGCAGAAACTGTATACATACATATATTAATTGTTGACTCAAGAGGTCAAATTATTTAGCGAACAGCTGCCATTGATCGCAAATTCACACACAAAGCTGCAAGCGGCAGTAGCCAACAGCGTCCCCCTCTTCACCACCCCCTTAAAGATGGCCTACCTACCGTTAAATTTCGCTCCCGTTTCGAATGCGAGTGCGAATACCGAAATGTCGAGTAAAAGTAAACAAAGCAATAAGCAATTAGTGCTGCCACACGAAAAACGCTAACAGCGCGGAGAGGGGGGAAAATGGAGGCACTTGACCTTCATGCGAAAATGGTAAACACCCCAAGCCCCAGCTGCAACTTGTTTTTTGTTGTTGCAAAAATGCCA
Organism: Drosophila littoralis; assembly: GCA_018903485.1. Taxonomy (NCBI): domain Eukaryota; kingdom Metazoa; phylum Arthropoda; class Insecta; order Diptera; family Drosophilidae; genus Drosophila; species Drosophila littoralis. Next base: position 4,347,252 of record JAEIGF010000297.1, on the reverse strand, counting down.
CAGCCACTTGCAATTTACAATGAAATTGACATTCAGCAAAAATCAAATAAAACTAGTTAATCAACGAGTTGAGACGCTGCGATTAATACACAGACACAGGCATTCACACACTAACGCACGCACCGCAACAGCAGAGAGAGAGAGAGAGCGAGAGAGGAAGAGAGACGAAGAGAGAGCAAGAGCGCAACACACGTCATTTGATCATGATGCTGGCAGCAAGTTGCCATTTTGGCTATTTCTAGCTAAAAGTCCAAATACTATTATCCAGGAATCTGGCTTTTTATAAACCAAACTTTCCTTTTCGTTACGATTTTACTGAACTTAGTTTTCAAAAATTTCTCTAAGTGTTGAAAATTTGTGGACGGCTGCATGTGACGAATTTCATTGTCATCCGAACGAATTCAAATTGTGTTTAGAAAATTGTTTAAAAAAAAAAACAATGATTACGTGTTTCAGGAAGTTTGGAAAATCTACCTCGAAAATTGAGCATCAAACAAATGTACCAAACTCATTTTTCGACGGTCCGTGTTACAAATCTATTAAAGACGTGATTCAGTATGCGAAAAGTCGATTCCCAACTTTTTGCTGTTATCCAATCGACTTAAACTTTTTAAAATTGTTATAAAATGATTCACAGAATGCGGAAAATCCACAATGTTGTGTAACGTGGCTTGAAGAAGTAGGCGAATATTTTAAATTAACCCACCGGAGGAAAACGTGGCTAGGCGAATAAATATAAATTATCCACCGGTGGAAAACTTGGGCGGGTAACACCCGCTATTAATATTTATATTAACAATAAATTAATTTAAAACACAACTTAAGCAAACACAAAAAAACAAGCAATTCGCTTAAAGATTCTTAGCTTCTTCTAGCTATATTCTTTTGAAAATGTAGCTGATTTTTCATTGCAGCTTCTACCAACACTGGATGCTGCTGCTGCAGCAAGAGCAGCAAAACAGCGCGAGTTTTGTTTAACTGTTTAACACTGTATTTATGTGTCGGCGTGCAACAAAACGGCTAAAAACTGCAAAATGAGCGCCTATTATTATTATGTTAACAAACAAAAAATATTGCAAGAAAAATGCATGCATGCTTTGCACGTTTTTTATGTACAATTTCCTTTTCTTTTTTTTTATGGGCAACAACCACTGCAGACACGAGAAAACAACAGGGAGTACACGACGACGACGACGACGACGACGGCAGAGCGCCGCGGCAGGGGCTTGGAGGGGGGGTTGGAGCTGGGAACGGGCGTCAACTGCATGCATGAGTAATAAATAGCGTAGCGACCGACGCTGGCAAAACATTTCGTATTGCATTGCAATTGCAATTGCAATTAAGATCAATATTTAAGTAATGCGCCGGGTCGCAGGCGGCGTTTGCCAATTGCTAAGCAATCGAAAAACAGAAGAGTGCACTAACACACACACACACGCACACATGCACACGGATGTGTATACAAAGTGAGAACGCGGAATTTATTATTTATTTACATACACACAGATGTATGCCAACGTTATAACGGGAATCGCTGCGCTGCGCTGCTACTGCGTTGTTGAAATACTTTTTTTGTAAAACAAACACACACACACTCACTCACACACACCAATGACCGATGAGCGCGTCCCAGTTGTATGAAATATAACTGTTCTTATGGCAACCGAAAAGCACAACAAAAATGAAATTTGCTGAGCTCTTAGTTTTTTTTTTCTGCGTATTTCTGGGCACAAGCTAAGCTGTTTTTGGGGGAATACCTTGGGGATTGGTCATACTGAGGTGCTGGCGCCACCTGACGTTTGACACTAAAAACCTGCAGTAAAAGAAAAGAATTCGAACCACACGACGTTGGATCCTCAATTAAGCAAGAGTTGTACACACATACATACACATATGTATATGCATACAAACGCCTATGCTGATAGAGAGATTCGTGTGTGTGTGTGTGTGTTTGTGTGTATTGTGCTTATTTCGAAACGAAAACGCGGCCAGTACACAAGTTTTGGAAGATTTTTTTTTCGTAGCGTCAACTTACGAAACGTATCAAGAGTAACAGGCACCACCAATCGCACAAATACAAATGCAATGGAAAGGGGAGCGCGTTGGCGTTGCTGCTGCTTCTTCTGCTTCTTCTTGCCACACAATCACAATGTTGCACTCTAACTCTCACTCACTATCTCGCTTGCGCTCGCATACTTAGTAGCAGCAGTTAGCATAATGCACACACGCACACAAATATGTATATACATGTAATACTCACACGCACACACACACACACATATACACATAAACGAGCGCGCGTATTTGGTATCTTGTATCTTGATTTCTTCTAAATTTATCTGCCACAATTCTTTGCGTTGTTGTTGTACGCGGTACGTACAAACTTCAGCTTAACTAAACAAAATAATTATTGTGCGCACTTTTTTTTTAAATTCATTTCAAGATCGGAACGCGCGAGACACGTCCGCTTCGTCAAGAAACAGCCAACTGACGAGTTTGACAAACAAATATAACAACAATATAACAGCTAATATAACACTAGAGGCGCTAGCAGTGCAACCACAACTGTAAGAAATGCTGTTGCTAAACAGTGCAGTATTCTCAAAACTGTTGTTATGCATGTTATTGCCTATCGATAATACATTTTATAGACGCACTTAACAGTGGCTGTCAATTTTAATTGTCATATTTGCCATAAATGGGGAAAAAATATACAACTCTATACATTTCACAAATTGTTTAACGACAAATGTGATTAGACCATAAGATTGGGATTTTTATTGTTTCAAAATATGTTCAAGATGCGATCTTGTGAAATTAGTGATCGACTTAGAATCGATAACAGCTGTCTCTCCTAACAGCACTTAACCAGAATGTTAATCTGCAGCTGCTGTTATTGAACAGCTGTTTCATGCACCTCTGTTTTGCCGCATAAAATATAACATAAATTAAAATGGAATTAGAGGGTTCCGAATTAGGCACAAAGGACTACTGGGAAACCAGCTACACGCGAGAAATCAAAAATTACAAAAGCCACGGCGATGTGGGTGAAATCTGGTTTGACGAGGACTCTCAACAGCGCATTGTGGACTGGCTGCTGAAGCAGGAGACCCTCAATAAACAAACAGCACGTGTGCTCGACTTGGGCTGCGGCAATGGCATGTTCCTGATCGCTCTGGCCAACGAGGGCTTCACGCAGCTCACGGGCGTTGACTACTCACCCAAGGCAATTGAGCTGGCCAAGGGCATAGCCAAGGATCAAGCGCTGAACATCAGCTACGATGTGGCAGATTTGACACAGAGCGTAAGCCCAACGCTGGGCACCTACGACATCGTCCACGACAAGGGCACCTACGATGCCGTCAGCTTGTGCCCAGATAATCCCAAGGAGCAGCGTACTAATTATCTGGCCACTGTCGCGCAGTTGCTGCACGACGAGAACAGCCTGTTCATTATCACCTCCTGCAACTGGACGGAGGACGAGTTGGTGCAGAGCTTCGATCATCTTTTTGTGAAATATTGCAGCATACCCACGCCCACATTCAAATTTGGCGGCAAGGTGGGCAATGTGGTCACCTCCGTAGTGTTTAAGAAAAAATGAAAAATAAATAAGAAATACATTTTTTACCATATTACACATTAACAGAAGGTCATTAACAGTGTTGGCAATTGTCTAGTGTTAAATATAGCTATAAATGGCTACATTTGCTAAGAGTAGCTAAACGCTGACGAGCTCTGAAAATAGCCAAATTCAGCTAGAATTAAGCCGACTTGGCAGCACTGGCTCTTAAGCCTTTTATGATGTTTGCACTTAAAAACACACTGACTGGGCAGCACTCTTATCTGTAACTGTAACTGCATACACAATGATAATGCGAGGGGGCGGGGGCGGGGGGGTAATTTAACATTTATATATATTTATTTATTATTGTTGTTCCATTTTGGTGTACTGCAATAAATCAGCGGACTAATAACACAATGATTAACAAGAAATAGATAGCTATGTTGCCTTCGTGCAGCCGAATTCTATAAATACCCTTGCAGGCAAACAGCATGTTAAATATATGTTTCAACTAGCTTGTAAATGATATGAAAATATAAACTGGGCGCTAACGATCTATGTCTAAGAATAACAATCGAAGTTGGCTGTTCGTGACATTTGTAAATATTTAATATGGTTCAATGTTTCAAAATCAATAAGCCCATATAGATCTATAGATCTGTGGTTAGACATAGCTGCGCTGCTAGGGTATTCTTAACAGTTGAGATGATTCATTTAAATAAAAGCACACATATTTGATGCACAGAAACAATTAACATTTCAAGTGCGTTAACTACCAGTTAGCAAACGATAAACAGCTGATAGACACGCCCACCACCATCACTAACGGTTGCTTAGGCGTTACAAGTACATAGTAGACATTAATTATGCTAGGGTCTTTCAATTAAGGACAATGGTATGCAGCTGGCATTGCTTCAAGAGAGAAAGGTGCGCACAAATCCTTTAATATCCGCACGACACATGGGACATTTGGACACGCTGGGCGCGCAATTGTTACAGGTGGCTGCGATCGGAGAGAAACAGATTCATTTAGTAATAAAGTACTCGAATGTTGGGTTTGGCACTCACCCAAATGTCCGCAGGGCAGGAAAACAATACCGACATCCTCGTCCAGACACACCTTGCACAGGCGCGCATCCTTCAACAGGCGATTCTCCTCCTCGAGCGTCAAATTGCCATTGGGACTTGAGCTGTTCACCAAAGCAGGCTCTACTGCAGCAGCAGCAGCAGCAGCTTCAACGACCGCTGGCTTGGGCGGCTCCAGTGCAGCCGCTTTGCTCGTGGTGGCCGAGCAGTCAATGGGCGCTGACGGCTCAGTTACTTCCAGTGCGGCACTGGTGCCGCCTGCATCATCAAATATGGCATGCAGCAGGTCGTCGAGCGTATCGTAGGCACAACCCGAACTGGACAGCTTTCGGGCAATTGTGCTGCGCACAATGCCCACATCTATGCCGAGTGCCAGCGCCTCACAGGCTGGCGGCGCGCACATGGCGCTGCCAATGCTAATGGGCAATTGTGGCGCTGTGGCCGCCGTTGGCGATGCTGCTGCTGCTGCGGCTTTGCGCACCTGCTGCACATACTGCGGTCCCTTGGCGAGCAGCACAAACTGACATTTTGGCGACCATTTGGCGTGCTCGTGCCAGGGCTCGTCCTCCTTCTGCCAGGAGCGCAAGCCAATGTTACATTGAAAGCAACGCACCTGATCATCAATCTTCTGATAGTATAAGCCCGCCTGTGCCAGCGGCTCAGCGGGCTGGATATTCGAAATGGGCCAGTCGCTGAACGTGCGCAGCCGCGCCTCCATGCAGGCAAATTGGGGGCGCTGCGGTAACTTTGTTGGCTGTATGCCCAGCTCCTCCAGATCCTTGCCAGCGAACTCAATCAACGGACCCATTTGTACACGTGGACAATTGGGAAAGAAGCGTCGATGCTCCTCAAAGGCATTGTCGTTCTTCTCCCATTTGGCAATGACGCCCTTGCACCACACGCACCTCACATGATCCGATTGGTTAAGATAATAGAAACCCGCCTTGGCCAAAGCTTGTGGTGTGATATTCGGATTCTGCAAAGGTCGGAAGCTAATTAGTTGGCAATGCCTGTCACTATTAAAGGGTAAATACAAACGGGCCAATCCTTGAACGTTTCGAGACGATTCGCTTCGACAAGCAAATCCGGGCAAGCGCACTGTACCTGCTGTGTGTTGCCGCCGTCGACGACGCTGTTGCCCTCGCAGTCGCTGCTCTGTCCGGCGGCGGCGGCGACTGCTGGCTCGACGGGCACATTCCCACAGTGATTGGGTGCCAATACCATTGAGCAAATGGGCGAGGCGCGACGATGTCGCTCGCTCACTTGATCACCGTACTCCCAGTGATCGATGCGTATGTGACACCAGTTGCATTCGGCCTCCAGCCAATTGCCCGTGGCGAAAAATCCATTTTTCACCAAATCTTCGACCTGGACGGGCGCATTTGTTGGCCACTCGATAAACGTCGCATATCGTTCGCTTTCCAATTCCAGGCGACGATCGGTCATGTTTGTGAATCACAAATGCGAATGGACGTCGCGTGGTTCTTTTGTCACTGCGTTTAACTATGCAATGATGTAATTTGCTCAGCTGCAATTAAACAAAAGAACCAACAAACCAACTGGTTGATGTGAAAATAAAGTTTATTGATTGCCCGCCAGTGTGACCGTTCGCTGCACTAAAATTATTGGCTACCCATTGTATAGAGATGAGCAACATCTGCCCAACTGTGGCTAACAAATATTTTGTCACGCCGTGACTTAGTATCAGTGCCAGAGCAAAAATCACTGCCCCAATATTATTATTCATTAGAAGTTTTATGCAGCTATCACTATACTATTTGCATTAGATCATAATAACGTTAAAGCATAAATCATATTATTCTATTAAATTGCAAGTGAAGAAATATTTTCGACTGTCGAGCAATGAAAGTGTGTATTTTTTTTAAATTCGACCTCTAAAAAATAACACGACTTGAAAAAATGCTGAAAGTCTGTCAAAAGTATATTTGGTATTAAAGTGGATATTTAATACATGGTCACACTACATGTTGCTACAGTAGGAAAACATATGTTTGACGGTAAAATATGTATATTTCCACTTTTAAATACTTATTTAGCCCATAAAAACAACAATATGGTTGTACTCTTCAACGTACTCATTTTTATTGAAAGAATCACTTAGAAAGACTTGCTGCTTAAAATGGTGAAAACCAAGAGCAAAACGCACGCAGTGCGTTAACGCCAGCTGATTTTGTTGTCGGGTTACTCCTTACTGGAAGTAGGTCCTTGGCTTTCTGTACGAGAACAGCTTCCTGTTGCCCTTGTGGTGGACACGTTGCACCAATGGGAACTTGATCTTGGAATCGTGGAACTGCTTAACATGGACACGACGCGTCTTTGAGGCTGGGATCGATTCCACCTTAATGATTTGAATCGAGTGGGCACGGGCACGATGACGAGCGCCCATGTCACGGTAGCACTGTGTAACGGCTCCGCCCACGGTCAGGTCACGGTACTCGCGGTACATGTTGTGTGTGCCCGAACGAGAATCGTAGCGCAGCCAGATGCCAAAGTTCTTGATCTTAATGGGCGATGTTTCGTACACCTGCTTCAGGGAGACAATTTCGCCGGTGGTCTTCTTGAACTTCTTCAGCTGGCGCAAAAAGTACCAGAAACGGGATTTGGCGACAATGTTGTCGGGAGCAAAGATGCGCATCTTATACAGAGGCGTCTGTGGCTCCTTCTCGCTTGGCAGCTTGCGGCCAACGACCTCGTATTCCTTCAACTGCAAGCAAACATATATGTTAATAAGTGAAATAATTACTCTTTTGTGTAAACAAATGCGGCAAACAGGCAGTCAAACACACACACACACACACACACACGCACATACGCATACAAGCAGGCGCGTGGACAGACGTTGTTGTTGTTTGTATAGGTTATGTGTTCTTTGAATGCCTATAAATTATATTTAATATAAGCTTAGTCCTAACAATAAGTCACAGTTTAATTAGACATTTTCTCTAAGTATGCAAGACTTCAGCAACAGTGCCTGCTTAATGAGAGCACGACGTCCGCATTTTCCATACAACAGCGGTTAGCCTAAATTTTAGCGGTTTTCGCACAGTAATTGCTCATTTTTACACAGTCTCTCAATTGCACTTGTTGACAGCTATGTTTGACTGCCTGCTGCACACATTTTTTGCACAATTTACACTAGTTTTTGTTTATTTTTGGCAAATACTAACCAAACCCTTGGCTCTCATGATGACGGCTCACGCGAAAAAGGAAACGGAAAGAGATGTCAAAATGCATTTAACACTGAACCCAAAACTTATACGCAGTGTTGCTTTTGGACGCTGCTGAGAAGCGTTGCTTTTGGACAGTCACCGCAGCGTGCTATTGCCATGTTATCGACGCATTGCGCATCGCTAGACTTCTGCGCGTGTTCAATGGCTGCGAACGTCGATAAAATTGCTAAAAATTTGCTTTTCACGCGTTATTTAAGCAACAATAACAGTAAATACACAAACCATATACAAAACTGATAGTGCGTGCAGCAAATTGCCAATGGCCCAAGCACCCGAATTAAGCAAAAAGTGAGCTCAAAACACAAGCACATCAATAGTGAGCAGAGAAAAAAGAAAATGCAAAGCGCAATGTGAGAAGTGCAAAAAAATTTCCTATATTCACAATTTCAGTAGCGCAACCAAATTTGTGCGCGGTAAGCAAACGCGCATAATTGTGAAATTCAAGCGCGTGTTTTTTTCGCCCCTATTACGCAGCCAAATGCGCAAAAATATTAGAAAATAAAACAAAAATTGTATAAGCACTGCGACGACGTCTGGCCTATCCACACACAAGAAGGTAGACGAAAAGAGCGCAGGGCAAGGGGTGTTGTTCTTGTTCAGAAAAACGCGCGGCCGCCGCTCCGCTGGGCGCTCCATTGCCTCGCCTCGCTCAGTTGTGCAGCGAGCGTCCGTGCCGTCGGTTGTGGTTGTGACTCCTCTCTCTCTATCTCTGTGTATAGTTGTTTTGCGCGCGTAAATATTGCTGCGTGTCCGCCCCGGCAGCTGCTATTGCGAGCAGGTAAGAGAGACGCGTGCCTAATTATCAAAAATAAAAAAAAAGTACTACTATTGCGATTACATGAGTTTTGATTTTCTTCCACCGATTTGTTTTGCGCATAATATTTAAAGTAAAATTTGCAAATTTATTTATAGCCAAAAGTTTTGCTTTTGCTTATTTCATGCTCCCTCCGCCTCCGCAGCACATTTTGCGCAATTTATTTTGGTATTTTCAATTATCCGATTCTGCTTTGTGTGCGCACTTCGTACGGCACCAGGGCTGGCGAAAAAGCTAGCAGCAGCAGCAATGAATTGAAAGAATTTGATTTTCGGTTTCCCTTTTGTTTTGCTGTTGCAAATGGCTGCTTATAGTTTCTGCTTTCTGTTTTTATCGCTTATCTCGCTTACCGAACTAAAATATAAGGCAGCGAAATGCAATTAAGTTATTTTTTCGTTTTCTTTCAAATCATAGCAGCTGTAAAAAGAAGCCCAACTTAGCAAACGGTAAACACAACGTCGCTGTACGGCATGCAAAGGTAATTAAATTAATCGATTTATATATATGTATATATATATCGATAACATGTAATAACGCTCATTGTTTTCGTTATCGCTATTGCCTTGGCAGCGCATAAATGCAAAAAGATGATGGAAACATTGGAACAGCAACAAACAAAGAGTACGCCTAACAGTGAGCCCCATGCGGGCAATACGGAAACGACGCCGGCAGCAAGCGAAGAGGATGACATTGAAGAGCATTGCAATGCGTTCGAGCTGGAAAAGGAGGAGAAAAACAGCAGCAGCCCGCTACGTGAGCTTAGTCTAAAAAACGTAGCTGAGAAGGATGAAGCGCAAAGTCACCTAGAGAATGGACGAGCTACAGATGAGGAGCCAGCAGCTTCGCAAGAGACGGCACACGGTACATCTTCAATTGCCGACAGCTTGGACGAGTCGTTTGAGCTGCCAGCGGAAAGTTCCGTGAAAGTGGAGTGCGTAGAGGACGTTGAGGATACAGCTGAGGTTGGCGATGCCGAAGAGAAGCCGTCCACATTGCTCGACGCCCAAAAGTCCCCAATCGACATTAAATTTGAAACGAAAAGTCCTCTACCCGCGCTCAAAGACGATGTTGCTGACGAACCCTTCTCCTCGCCCGGCAAGCCAGATGAGCAACAGAACGGAGAGATTGCGACAGCAGGTTCGCCTGCGATGCAATTTGATACGGAAACTTCGCTACATAATGAATTATCTTTAACAGATAACATAAAAGTTGAAGAGAAAAGTCCTTTGCCATGCGTTAGGCCAGATGAAGAGGATGTATCTTCGCCAGCGATTAAAATGCCCGAAGAGAATTCTCCATATGAGCAGAAGAGCATTTGTGAAACATCTTCGCCAGTGTACAGAGTCGTTGGCGAGAGTTTTTCCAATGATGAAGAGGATAATGTTTCACCCACGATAAAAGTGATTGAGAAGACATCTTCACCTGCCAACATGCAAGAGGAAGAAAGATCATCATCGTTTTCATCTGCACTTAAGATCTCTGACGACATTAAAATCGAGGACGATGAAGATTGTTTAGACCGTTTGCAACGAAACGACGACGACGGAGAGGGTGAGCAGGAGGAGGAGGAGGAGGCGGCTTCGTCACCTGCATTCAAAATCGATGAAGATGAATTTGCTTCAACTGCAAACGCAACCAAGGAAAGGGAATTAACATCACCTGCAACGCCAGCCGCAACGCCTGTGTATAAAATCAATGATCTTTCACCTGCCAGCATACCAGATGATGATGATGATGATGATGAGGACTCCTCACAAGGATTTAATGCTGAAATTAAAATCGAGGAAGCCAGTCCAAAGTTGCCAAAAATTGAGCGCAAATCCCCCATGGAAATCATTAAGATTGAGTCTGATTCTGAGGATGAAGATGTGCAGGTAGAGGTGGAAAATGATGTGGATAAAATTGAAGGTAATCAAACAGCTGCAACAGATTCTCCCCAATTGGAGCCACAAATTGAGCAAAGTGATAGTTTGATTAAGCAAAAGCAAAACATGGAGACGCCAACGACGCCAACGACGCCGTCGCCGTCGCCTAAGGTGAAAATAAATGGCGCACATGCAGTAATGGAAGAACTGCAGCCGATGTCCGAGCTGGGGCCGGAGAGAATGCAGGATGCAGTGCAACAGTCTGTGATAGCAAATTACGAGAAGGAAGAGCAGCTGGAGCTGCACCACACCGGAAGAAGAAGCAGCCGTAGCAGCAGCAGCAGCTCAGTCAGCTCCACCTCACAGCAGCTGGTCATTGATCAGCCCGAGAGCGAGCAGCAGCTGCGAAAACAGCAGCAGCAGCAGCAGCAGAGTCAGGAGCAGGAGCAGGCAAAGAATCAGCAATTGTTGATTGCATTGAAGCGCAGGCGCAGCGGCAGCAACAGCGACAGCGACAACAACCCAAAACCAACAGCCAAACAGCAGTGCGTGGAGACGGAGGAGCAACAGCCGTCATCCTTGCTATTGCAGCGTCTGCAGGCGCCAGCGCCGAATAGCGGCGATGTGGAACAGCGACTCAGCTGCTACAAGTGCAATGCAAATAAATTTGATAATTTTCAGCAGCTTAATGCGCATTACGCGCAATGCAAGCCACACATCGAAGCAACAGCTGCTGCAGCAGCAACAGCCACAACGTCAACAGCAGGAGAAGCAGCAGCAGACGCAGCAGCAGCAGCAGCAGAAGCTATCCCAGCTTCAGCAGCTGTTGCCGTGCCATTGGCCAGTCCCGCTCCTGCTGCTGCTGCTGCCCTCAAGAAAGAGCGCTTCTTTCGCTGCGCCCGCTGCAGCACTGTGCATCAGTGTTGGAACTTTTTTCTGCACATGCGCGAGGTGCATCAGCGTTATATTTGTCTGTACTGTTCGCATGTGTTTGCCAGCGTTGAAAAGCTGTCGCTGCATCTGGAGAACAAGCACGACATGGATCAGCGTCATTTTGCCAGCATCGAGGCGTGGCAGGCACTGCAATCGCAAGAGGATCGCGCCCGCTATTTGGTCTGCTGCAATTGCCAGGCAAGCTTTGAGCGTGGCAGCCATTTCGATGATCATGACTGCGCCGAGCTAATGCAGCCCTGCGCCCTGTGCGGCCAAAAGGCTGGGCATGCCAATGGCTGTCGCAATAGCAGCAGCACCACAGCCACCACCGCCAACAACAGCGGCAGCAGTCGCAAGAAAACGGCGGCGCGGCGAAAACGCAAGACGGCCAAGAGCAAGCAGCTGCCCAACCAGCAGTTGGACGAAGAGCAGCCCAAGGCAAACAATCAGCAGGAGGACGAGTCCAACTGGATGGAGACGGATGCGTTGGTGCCTCCAGAAGTGCCAGCACAACCAACGGCATTGCCTGAAAACAACAGTAAGTGAAGGCCCAATCAGCATAAATGTCTAGAGAGCGTACAAACAAACCATTTGTATTCGATATTGAATCTTGACATATATTTTCTGAGAACGTTGGCATAGACCTACTTCGATTTCTACCCCGACACATTGCTTCTACTGATTATATAGACGTAGACTTTAAACTTCGATCAATTGACTGACTGAAGTCCGTACTTGAGAATTTAGTTAGCGCAGACAGACTCGGACAGAATTTCGATTAATTGCATGCACAAGCGTGGACAATGGATGAGCAACTGTTACATCGCTTCCTTTTAGTCTCTTTTAACATCTACATTTAAAGATCTTTAAAAAGCCAACAGAAATGCACTCAATACACTCTTTAAATTCACTTGTGCGTGTGGAAAATGGGTGAAAAACAATTTGTACGCTTCTCTTCGCATTTAGCTAACCTGCACAATATAATTTAAACTAATCAATTAAAACAGTTCCAGCGCCAATTGAAGTTGCGCCACAAGAGGATGCGGTGCCCAAGCTGGTGGTGCCGAAGATGATGCTGCGCGTGCCGAAAGAGTTTCAGAAATCCGTGGACGCAGCGCTCAGCAGCACAGACACAGAGGAGGAGGACAACGACGAGCTGGCAACATCAGCAGCAGCAGAAGCTGCAGATGCAGGAGAGTCCGAAAGCAGGAGCAGTGTGGCACCGCTGCTCACCGTGGATGCAGTGGAGCAGCAGCAACAGCAATTGCAGCCCATGTCATCCTTATCGGAGGACACGGAAACCGCCACCGAGACAGCGTCCACGTTTCAGGAAACGGCGCCCACAATGCCCGCGAATGTTTCGCTAAACGAATTGGAGGACGATGAGGATTCGCCGGCGTTAAAGCTGCCGCTGGTGCTGGCCGAATTCGAGCGCACCAAATTGGACATAGAGCGCACCATGGCGCTCATGGTGGCCAAGAGGGAGCTACAAGAACAGCAGCGCCAGGTGCAGCAGCAGTTGCAGCAACAGCAGCTGCCAACTGAAGCCAAGCAGCAGCGCGGCCGCTGGTCACTAACGCCGCCCGCATCCCCGCATAATAATCCCATTAATGAGACGAAGCATGTGCCAAAGGTGCTGCAGGAGCAGGAGCAGCTGCTGCCGCCGGGTGAATCGGTGGAGGCAGCTGCAGAGATGTTGCCTGCGCCTGTGCCGCAGCGTCGGGATACGCTGGGCAGCGAGTGCATGGAGCTCGATGATAGCTTAAATGAGGAGCAAAATACGCAGCAATCGGAGCAGACAGAACAGTCCGAGCAGTCGGAGCAACTGCAGCAGCCATTGGACGCAGAGCCAGCGACAAGCGCAACGCCGACGCCACCACCGCCGCCCGCCGATGGCATCGAGGTGGCCGGCGCGGATACCCACACAGTTGAGCTGCAACTGGACAGGCCGCTGGACAAATTCGAAATGGTCGACTTTGTGCGTCTATGCCTCAAAGCGGTCTATCCCTTTTGCCTGTACTGCAACCATGCGCGGCGCATTGCGGTCAATGCCAAGCAGCTGGTGCTACATCTAATTGCACAGCATCGCTTCACGGCCACCGTGGACAGCATCACGGCCGAGGAGCTGCAGGCGGAGACTATTGTCGCCAAGCTGAAGAGCTACTTGCCCGCCCTGGAAGGCAATCACTATTTGAATTCCATGAGCTGTTGCAGCTTGGAGCAGGGACGCTTCGTCCAACCCTTTAACGAGCGCATCTACGAGTGCTTCCAGTGTCGCTATGTGACGGCCACGCATAAGGAGCTCTACACGCACAATCGCCGGCTGCACATTAAGACGAACATCACGTGCTGCATGTGCCGCTTGAATTTCTTTAGCTACAGCGAGCTGCTTTGCCACATCTGTCCGGGCATCGCTACGGGCAACGTCTTCGATGTGCAATTCCGTTGCTGTCTGTGTGAGACGGCGCCGTTGGCCTCCGCGTTTCGGCTGATGGTGCATCTGCGGAAACAGCATCAGGCCTGTGATATCTGTCTGGAGGATTGTCATACCCAGGCCAAGCTCTCGGCGCACGTGTGGAAGCACAAGCTGTTGCATCTCTGCTATCGCTGTGGCATTGCGTATCGCAACAAGCAGGACATATCCAAGCATTTGTTCTGGAAGCACGGCACCGAGAGCACCAGCTGCAAGCGTTGCCTGCAGAAACGCTGGCGTCATGTCTATCACTTCTGTGTGCCCGCCACGCAATTCACGTGCGAGCACTGCCAGTTCACGTTCAGCAAAGCCATCTACCTGGAGGTGCACAAGCGCCAGCATGTGGGAGATTATCGTTATGCCTGCAATGAAGAGCAGTGCGAGGAGAAGTTCGTTTCGCGCAAGCTGCTGCTGAAGCATGCGGCACAGCACGAGGTCAAGAAGCTGGATGACGACGACGAGGAGGAGGAGTCGTCGTCGTCGTCCAAGGATCAACTGACCAAACTGGAGCTAGAGGAACAGCGCACTTCAAGCGCAGCTTCAGAGCCGCCCGAAAGCAATGGGCAGCAGCTAAAGACGGAGAACGAGCCGATGTTGTCACCCAAGTCAGAGGCAGCACATCAAGTGGACAGCGGTAAACTGAAAGACAAAGCGCCGCAGCCAGCACTGTCGGGGGCTCAGCAGGAGGCGGAGCCGACGCCGCGTAAGCGACGCAAGAAGGCCAAGCGCAACAAGGCCTCGCTGGAGGACTTAAATCTGATTGCGCCCAATCTATCCGAATCGGACAGCAGTGACGATAGCGATTCAGATGCCGGACGCAGCACAGGCACACTGCAGGAGGCCCAGGCACATGGCACGCTGCCCATGCGTGCATCTGTGGATGATCTGGACATGCCCAGGATAATGCTATCGCCGGCCTCGGAGAGCGACAGCGAGGAGCCGAATAAAGAGTTGATCAAGTCAGAGACAGAGCCCAAGCAGGAGCAGCAGCTGGAGTCAGTGAAGCAGCAGCCGCTGAAAGCGGAAACGGAAACGGAATTGGTTGATGGGCAAAAGCCCAAGCTGGAGACGACAGATGCAGCTGGCGAGACGCAAGAAGTGCCAGATATATGGAAAAATCTGTTGCAAAATCAGCCGACTGCAGTGGCCAAAAAGGAGCCGGAGGCCCTAGAAGTGCAGCCGACGGAAGAGCAGCTGCGTCCCACGAAACTGCATGTGGCCTGCTCCGATCATGACTATTGCAAAATGCAGCGCACGCCGCCGCCCACGCCCGAAAAGCCAGCGCATGTGACGCCCAACAAGCCGAAGCGTAGCGGGAATACCGCCTCCAGCGATAGCGACAGCTCCAGCAGCTCCAGTTCCAATTCAGACTCAGACAGCTCCAGTTGCTCGTGTGGCTCCAATTGTAGCTGCAGCTCCAGCGGCAGCAGCAGCAGCGATGATGACTCCGACAACGAGTCGCAAAGCTCCCCCAAGAGCCCCAACAAGAAAGTGGCAAAGAAGAGCTCATCGGAACGCGTCCAGGAATCCCAGAACAACCTCAACAACAACAACAACAATAGCGAGGAATATGTGAATGTGACGAGCAACAATGAGGAAGAGCTGCGTCCGGTGATGCCATCGCCCAAAGCGCCGCTATACAATGAATCTGACTTTGATACGGCCGTCTCCGATACGGATGAGGAGTTCTATGATGCACATCCACAGAAAATGGCCAGCGAGATGTTGGCACAGAAACGTCTGGCGCTGCTCTCGGCCCAGGCGACGGAGGTGCAGCCGCAGGACGGCAATGGCAACTATGGCATTGTGGAGAACAGTCGTCCCTCGACGCCCTCCCTGCCCGAGGAGGCAGCTGCCTTTGCGGATAAGCGTGAGCGTGTGGCCAAAAACAAGAAGAAGAAACGTGAACGCAAATCCACATGCAAATCGATGAGCCAGGCCAAGATGACGCCCGGTGGTGTGCCGCAAATGGTGCCGCCGCAACAACTGCCGCTGGGCTTAGCTACAGGCGCCGCCCTCGCAGAAGCTATCGTAACGCCACAGCTGCAGCAACAAATGCTGCTGCTGACGGAATCGCCGCTGACGCCTATCACACATCGACCCAGCTGGCAGCCGCGCATGAGCGAGGGCAGCAGCTGCTCGGATGCCGATGGCCAGCTGAAGCGCTCGAAGCGCACCCGGCGTCCAAATAAATTCTATGGCTATACGAGCGATGATGAGAACATGAGCAGCGTGTTGGCGCCCCCGTTGCAGGTGGGCATGCAGCTAATAAAGCCGCAGCCGCCGCCGCAGCTGACCTGGGCCAAGGAGGATCTGCCGACGCCGGCCAAGCAGCAGCGCAGTCGCAGCAATCATGGCGAGCATCACAATCATCACCGTCATCATCAGCAGCAGCACCAGCATCAGCAACAGCAGCCGCAGCATCAGCAGCAGCATTCGCATCAGCACAGCAATGGCAGCACGCGGAAGCGCAACAGACGCGCGCCACTGGGCGGAGCCGGCTCCGGCAGTGCCAGTGCCAGGCGCGGGGCCAAGCGTGTCAAGCAGCAGCCCGCGACGCCAGCGGCGACGGTGACAACGCCGCAGGCGGAGCAACTGCAGCTGCCGCCCATACCCACGCTGAAAATACGGCCCGCCCTGCTGCCCGTCAGCGCAGCGCCCAGCGACAGCAGCGATAGCAGCTCGGACGACGAGAATGCCGAGATAAATGTGACCAGTCTGCTGCCGCCCATACAGGCGCCGTCCGTAATGATGCAGCAGCCGCCAGTGGTCGTGGCGCCGGCACCGTTGCCAACGCCGCCACCGCCGCCGCCGTCGCCCGCGACAACCGCCTTCAATCAGCCGATACCGCCAGCGTTGCTGCCGAATCCGGACTTTGCCACGTTGCAGTACTTCAAGGCGAACAATATACGATACCCCATAAGGCCGCCGGCTGGGGCACGTCTCGCCCGGGAGGGTGAATCGGTTTATTGCTATTGCCGCTGTCCCTACGACGAGGTCTCCGAGATGATTGCCTGCGACGGCGATAATTGTGTCATCGAATGGTTCCATTTCGAGTGCGTTGGCATCATGGTGGCGCCGCAGGGCAAATGGTTTTGCGCCGAATGCCGGCCCAAATATTCCGAGGGCCTCTATCCGGGCGTCAAGGCCAAATAAACTGACGAACTGTGTACATAGTTCTAGACAACCTAGGTTAAGGTTTACAAAATCCTAATTACCCTTTACATATACAAAAAAAAAAAAAAAAAAAAATCCCCAAAACAGCAACAACACCCACTACAGAATGGATTACGCTTATTAAATGTTAAAAATAATATTCGATGTCTCTCCAAAACTTCGGATCGATACAAGAAAAAAAAAAACAAAAAAACTAAAAAAAGAAAGATTTACAAAAAAATATTACATTTAAAGTAAACGCTAAGTGAAAAGCAGATAATATTATGGAATATATATATATACCCAGGCTCAAAGGCGTCACTCGCAACTTGGCTGCAGCATAAACTAAGCTAATCTTAAATAAATATCTTTAATACACACACACACATATAATACACTTACACATATGTTTATACGTATGTATGTAATTTAAAGATATATATATATATATTATATTTTTGTAAATATTTGAGAGTTGCATATACGAAGCGTATATATATATATGTATATGCAATTGTACAATACTTAGCTCATGCAAGATCTATATAAACCTCTAGACCTAACTCTAACCCAGCATCAATAGTTATAAATATGATTATGATAAACTCTAATGACCTATCGCTAGCTATATGTAAACAAACTAAACAAAAAAAAAAACATAAAACAAAAACTAAAAAAACAACAAAAAGCAACATCTAATTGCAAACGAGATGCGAGAAATAAACATTCATTAAGTGAACCATAAACTAAGCTTAATTGTTTTTCATGATTTTGGGAGTTATGGTGTTTTAATTGAAACGCAAATGTGAAGCTAAGTTTGCTTTTAAGCTATTATAAAACATTTACCGAGCTTGTAGAACACCTGGAAAGTTGTTATTGCGGTCTTAAAGGGAAGAACTGTGAGCTTAATGTGTGCTGTTTCGATTTTTCAAAGTTTAACTAGAAAAAAACAAACATATATTCAGTATCTGTATTCACACAGTCGGTGACCCTGCTTGGACGCCAGTTTTTTGACCCACTTAGATCGTAAGTATGTAAACTTATACAAGGTTATTAGGATTTCTAGCTTAATATCAAGCACAACAACTTATTTAACAATAAGCCTAACCTGATTGTAATAGCAGATCCGGTGCATCCCTGCTCGGGCACCAAAGCTGCAATATAACGGAAACGCCAGTGTTGAAAAATGTAACCTAAAAAAACATGAAATTCAAGTAGGTTGCTTTCCCTTCACACTTAATTTCGCTAGATGTACAGAACAGTGGGCTATTACCACCTATAAGCCGGATCCCTGCTCGGGCGCCCAATTTGCAAAATAACGGTTACGCCAGTGTTGAAAAATGTAAGCTAAAAGAAGGTTCTACCCTTTTTTGAGCATTTTTAATGGGTTCAGGGTATAAAAAGAACTTGAAAATCAAGTGGGTTACTTAATCCCAATAATACATTTCGCCAAATGTACACAACAGTCGGGTTTTGACATATATAAGCTGGATGCCTGCCCGGGCGCCAGAGTTGTAACCAAATAGAAAGATACTAATAGTAAAGCCTTTCAGCAAGCAGGCTAAAAATGGTTATTGTGGCATAAAGAAAAGCTTTAAAAAGGTAGTCTACAAAATTTGTAAAACATTGTTAGGTACTTACAAAAATGAGTTAATTCTGCCAGATTTAGAGAACACTCAGCTAGCTGTATAATAGAGTTTTGCCAATTTGTCCCTGCTCGGGCGCTCCTGAGCTGCATTTATCCAACCCTTTGTTATATATGCATAACACTTGCCAAAACAACAGAAACGTCATAAATAGATTATATATATTATATATCGTATATCCTATATTATTTGGACCCAATTTAAGCTAACATGATAAATTCTGTTAATCGTTAACTGCAGTTGGGTTTAATATCCTATAAAAGCATTCAAAAATCTTGACATGCTCGTGTGTAAATGCAGCACCCAGCCCCTCCTGATTATGCTGAAGTAAATGCAAAAAAGGCACGACAATAAAATGATTGTTGTTGTAGCTGATGAACACGAACGTGTGCGCCAGGGTCATGTGTGGGGTCATCAGAGCGACGGCGTCAGCAACAGCAGCCACCAAAAAGGACACCACCAACAGCTCGGGCCCTTTTAGCGTGGGTTTGTTTACCAAACAGCGCGTTGATTTAATTGCCAGCCCGAGGCCAGTTGACGAAATCCAGCGAGTGCCGAGTGGTAGCTAAATTACGGCCAAAGGTACAGGTACACAGGTACAGGTACAGGTAACAGGTACAGCTAACGGTAAAGCATGGCCAGTGGCCAGTCACCAGTCACCAGTTCGCGTCGCGTCTAGGTGTGCGTGTATTAAAATTACCATAAATCTGAGGTGTGTGCCTAGCCTTTATATGCGCCCTGGTGAACTTGAAGCGCTCAGTTCGTGTTGAGTTGACGTGCCGCGCAGTCGAATCCTCAAGCTCTACGCTCCTTCAGCGCGCCACAACATTTTGTTTTCGAATTTCGCGTCGCAATTGACCGCTCGCGTGTGCTTGTGTGTGTGTGTGTGCCATGTGGCAGCGGCGGGCCAAACCTACTCGAGCGCAATTAGTCCAAGTGTTTAGAGCCTGTGTCCAGCCATGGTGCGACGCGCCTCGAGCGTGCCGCATCTGAACAATAGCGGTGGCAGCAGCGCCGATAGCGTCAACGCACGCGGTCGTGCTCCGGCTGGCGGTGCCGGAGCGGCGGGGCGCGGCAGACGGGGCAACAACGCCGCCGGCAAGGCGACAACGCCGACGCAACAGCGCCAGAGCTCCGGCAGCTCGGGCAGCGGCAGCCGGGTGCCGCGCTCTCGCAGCTTGACCAACGGCATGCGGCGACTCAGTCCGCAAAAGGTCGGCAGCAGCGGGGGCGGCACGGGAGGCAGCTCACGCAATACGCCGTACTTTCTGCGTGCCCGTGAAAACGAGTAAGTGACTGTGTGTGTGTGTGTGTTTTTTTTTTTTGGAGAGGAGCTCTGCGATGCTTCTCACCGTAATCAATAGCTCGAAAAAAGTACAGTAAATATTGCCTAAGTGTGAGGCATACTCAAAAAGCTTGCCAGGCTTCCAATTCGATCGAAAAGAAGTGCGTGTTAAGCGTTTCTCCTGCTGACTCACAGCGGAAGCTCCGGGGCAGCCCGGGAATAAATTAAAATAATAATTCTCACAAAAAATGTATCAAAGTTATAGCCTATTCGACTTACCTGGCACTTCGAGCTGTTCAGTTTAATATCTGTTCAAAATTCAAATAAATCGTTTTTATTTACCAATCCTAAGCCTTCTTAACTAACACTTGAAATGCTTTACGCATTGTTTTTCAACACTATTTTCACTTGAAGCTGCTCAAAATATTTTTCTTACAATTAAGCGACTTTTTCCTGGGCAAAACAAAGCTCGAAATGTTATCCCTATTGTAGATTGACAAAAAATAGATCTTTAGTTTATATGGTCAGTATAATAATAAATAATAAACAACATATACCTTGAATAAAATAATGATCTTTGGTTTAATAAAATATAAATTCAAATTAAATGAAAATCCATAAAATTATAAAATATATATCTACATCAAATAAAAGTCCATAAAAGCTTTAGATTACTAAAATATATATATTTAAATTAAACCAAATTCTTGAGATTAATAAATTATATATTTAAATTAAATAAAATTCTGTAGATTAATAAAATATATATATTTTAATTAAGTAAAAATCTTGAGATTAATAAAACTTAAATTGAATTTGAAATTATAAGATTAATTAATAGTATATATAAAATTAAAAAAAAAACCTTAAGACTAATAAAATATATATTTAAATTAAAACCAAATCTGTAGATTTATAATAATAGCAACAAAAAAATGCTGCGTGAAACGTAGATCTAAAATGTTAATAGATAGTTTCTTTTCAGTTTCAAAAAAAGATTTATCTTTAAACAAATTCCGATTCGATTCTAATTAATAAGACCAATAAGACCAAATGGTATATTTAGTTTAAAATATTCATCAACTAAAAATGATATAGTATTGCGTATAAAGGTCAATTTTAATTTTTCTACAATTCAATTTGTATCATACCCAATTATTTTTAGATATTTAATAGCACACTGCTCAAAAGCAGCAGCAGACGTAGTCTAAAAGCCTTGGCAAGTGCAGAAATGACACGCACTTAAATATTTATAATTCTGCATATAAATGATTTGTTGGCCAAGTTATATATTTGCATCAATCCATTTGCCCGCTGGACATCAAGTAATAAAACTACTTAATAACCTGACCAGGGGCTAGCAACCCTTGATGAGGCACCATTAAAAAAAAATAGAAAAGAAAACTAGAATACGGAAGAGGGTGACATAGGCACAGGCACAGGCACAGGCACATGCACTAGGCGTAATGACCACGCACAATAAACCGACAGAGGGGGGCAATCAAATGGACAGACAGTCAGACAGTCAGACAGATAGACGGACAGCTCGGACAGCGAGTTTCGTTCAATTGGCCATGTTTTATATTTAAACAATTAGTGGCGCTCTCGGGGAATTGAGTCTGGGCTTGGGCTGCGGCCACGACATAAATCGATTTTGTAATTACAATCGACGAGTCCTGTCCAGGTCCTGCATGACCCGCATTGAGAGCGAAAGTGACATATTTATGTTTGGCATTCGAGCTGTTTGGCTAGGCATTGTCGGGGCACAGTGATAGCGACTGCCAAGTGCTGCCCATTTATTCTATAGTATAGTCAGTCGCAGTTAAGGTTAAGAACCTGCCAGTTCCTTGGGTTAAGTTGGTGGCTAAGCTCGTGGCTAATGGGCAGGCCCTCTGCCACAAGGTAATTTAATTGATTGGCAGCAGCTAAATTGGGGCTATAACAATTATTATAGCCCATATCCGGTGCTACAAATTCCAATAAAAAAAAGCCTCTGCTACGATTCGCAAGAGCTGCCTGCTTAAAGTTGCGGTTCGTGAAGCCAAAATACATATCCTTGAAAGGGGTTTGAACTAGTTATTGGCTCAAACCTTTGCTTGTCATATTTTAGAAAAGTTTAACACTACAATTCAATATTGATTTATAATTTCCCGTTTAGAAATTGGGGCTAACTTTTGATCTCTAGCCAAAATTTACATCTTATAAATATGCTTTGGGACTGAGTCTACCTCAAAATGTATGATTCGGTTCTGCTGTTGTATGGAGGCATTTGATTTGTTTAAATTTGTTCAGCTTGGAGCTAGAAAATGTAATGGTGATACTGGGTTTGAACCAGCACGGTTCAAACCCGATTTGCAGCCTTTCAAACTTTTCTATGGGGCCTTCAATGATCAGAGCAAATTCAAAGAGAGGTTTTTGTTTTATTATTACAAAGCGGTTCAAACCCGCTAAATAATTTGACTATTAACCTGAATTGTATATCAGCTCATTTCAAAAGAATTTCCTTACTTTATTGTCATACATTCGCTTAGATTTCGCTGCTTTCTCTTATCATTAGCGCTCCTTAGAGTTGAATTTGAGCCGGATTGCATTATAAACTATTCATGACTTAATATCTGGCATTCGGCACCTGTTATTCGCTATTGAATTTGGCATGTGATTCAATTGTTTGTTCTGCGCAGATTTCGTGCCATATAAATATTCTATGTCCACTTAATGTTTATCCTGTTGTAATGTGTTGCTTTTTGTTGTTGTTATTGTTGTTGTTGTTGTTGTTTTGGTATTGTTTGCACAACAAATAAAATGTAACGACCACCAATTGAGTCAACGAGCAAGCCCAACAACAAAAAACTGCAACTCTCACTTTTATTTGCGCTTGGTTTTTCATGCATATAGAAAATGTCTATATACACATATATATATATATATGTATGCATATCTGTATAATCGTCTGGGTATATATCTACTAATAACCAGCTCGTGCAATGCAAAAGTTTAGGCAACGAAATGTCAACTTTGATTATCTGTGGCCCAAGTCCGTGTCCCCGTTGTTCCATGAATAATTATGACCTAACCCCCCGTGTTGTGCATACCAAAAAAATATGAAATAAAAACAAGTAAAAGTGCTCTAGACGGGAGTGCGCGAAGGGTATATATCCGATACAATCATTCCCGGTTGCTTTTAGGCATATTGGAAGCTTCTTCTTCGCATATTAACAAACTACGGGAAAAACGTTCTTGTATAACTCGGGCTTTGATGGAAGGATCTGTATGAAAATTTCAGGGCTTAAATATGACATCAAAATATGTGTATATACCACAGAACAAGGCTCTAGCTTATATAATGAGTCTTATTTTAATCTAAGAAGAAAATTGGGAAGATCTTAAAAGTTAAATGCTCCTATACTAAACAATAAACTACTAACCAAGTTTGGTGTGTGTAACTCTCATAATTTTCAAGCTGCGCCTTAAAAACAAGGTCTCAAAATCGATAATTATCGATATTACGCATATAGAAGAAGCTATCGTTGTCTCTCAGCATGCTTTTGCATGTTACATACATGTGCACAAAAACTTTATGCCCTGCGAAACCATTTTCAATTACTTTAGGGTATACAAAAAATCCATATAAACACAACATAGAGCTCCATCGAAATATGGCTGGGCGTATGGACTATTAAAATGCAAACTGCGCACAAACTACAGACTTGTGGAGAAATAATGGATACGAATGGGATATATGGGAATTCATATATCAATCAAGTAACAATCAACGCAGACATTAATCAAACTGCATTAACATGCTTGTATTCTAATAATTATGACGCCTATAATAATTATCTCACACAGAGCTGGGGTAAGACGGGCTACACACATATATCTCATAGTATATATAGCTCATCCATTAAATTAACAAATGTTATGGGTGTCAATTTGTAGCTGTATGTGGCACGTGCTGATGTTTTCTAATAAACACATATGGAAACGATTTATTCCTTTCTTTCTAATGAATAGACAACATTTCGTATTCCCTAGTTCGAGCGCCCGTTCTCCCATTCTCAGCGCTTGGCACTTAGACAATGTGCATTAAGTTGAGCTGCGGGGCGTGCCCAAACTGGAGTTAAATTGAACGTATTGCGGTTCTAGCAAGGACTCAAATTATATATATATTACCCATTTTACCAGATCTACAGAACATCGTCCAATGCTTTCTACTGAATTGCTGTAGTCATATAATAAAACTAATTGATAGCCATGCATTAAGTACTAAAACCCATTTGGCTGATGAAATATGCAATAATTGAGTACATCTCTTTATAAAGCTATTCGATTGACATCAGGTATATATATTAGGCTGTGTGAAAAAGGATGAGAGTTTGGTGCACTTATGTCGTTGTTGGGGTTGAGTTTCCTTCTAACTTAGCCAAATTGCCTGAAATCTATTGCCCATATCATATTTGAGCTTAGGTAACTAAGTTTTCGGAGACAAAAACAAATCTAGATGCTCGAGTGCTCAGACCGCGTTCCGATTTGGTTTATTTATTAAATATTTTATAATGTTCCTACAATAAATACAAAAAAAATTTTATATTTTTTAAACAATAATATATATATTAAAACACTTAACTAACTATAGAAATAGCATAGTTATAAATAAATAATTAATTTAACGAGTTCTTCAATAAATTCTCATAAGATCATGCGTTTATTACAATTCTTGTAATACAATTTTTGTTAATATTAAGTTCAGTTTTTGTTAAGAAAATTCTAATATATTCCACAGCTATCTTGTAATCATAAAGAAAGAACTTAAATATTAAACGAACTATCGGTATTTGTTAAAGGACTTACCCTTCTCCTACAGGAAGGAATTAATTAATTAAAAATATATTTTTTATTTCGTTTGAAATAACGCTAGACACATGGGTTAATTGATTTAAATTTTTGTAATAAAATGTTAATGACAATATTGAATTCTTTTTGTTTTAGAATATTCCAAAATATTTAAAAGTTCTCTTGCATTTTTTAATAAAAACAAGTTTAGTTTAAGGCACCCTCAGAAAACTTTAAATAATATATAAACAATATTTGTTGAAAAACTTCCTACCCAGCTATAGAAATGCCACAGTTATAAATAAAATTTTAATTTCTTTTGGGCTCAGGTGCTTCACCCATCCGTCCCAATCGACCCCCAGTCCCCCGGCGAGTGCTTAGCATTCATTTGGCTGTGAGCAAAAGTTGATTGAACCTTTCTTTGGTTCGGTCTGATCGACTTTGGGGTAAAAGTAAACCACCTTGATTCGTGCTTGGGTTCAATTTTGTTGTGGCGTTGGCTCCTCCTAAAATATTTACCAAGTGGACACAAGACCAAGGCGTAGATTATGCCTGATTAATATATTTAGATATGTGCTCAGTACTTATCTACTTTGTATATGGCAAGGGAATCAAGTTTTGTCGCTATTGCATTAATATTTAACAAGACATTTTCGTGAAAATGTCAAATGTCAGCGCTATGGATTACCGAGCAGGCGCCCCAATCCACAATTCCCATATTACACATACGCCGTGTTGTCCGTTCAAAATAAATTATTTGCTTGAAACAATTTCTAGGCTGTTTCTGTTAGCTCGTTAATTGCATGACAATTGAACTCTTTTCTCTGTAACAAAGAAAAGAAAAAAACTCAATCAATATTTAGTTGCATGGAAATATTTGCATTTGCATAAAGCTCTGAAATTCCATTGAAACAAATTTGTTAATCATATTAAATCACGCTAAGGCATTTCACACGTAGCGCAGAAACTAATTAGTCTAAGAAAAAAAACCGCAAAAAAACCAAAATATGTGTTTCTTTTCTGCCCTTAACCTTGGCTATTTATGGGGCAACCAAACCGAGGAGCGTCACCAAGTTCAAGGGAATTGGCCACAACAAACAAAAATTCATAACAATAACGAAATTTACGTGTGCCTTCACGCGGAGATTCCCATTTAGTTAAAACAATTGAACTAATGGCTGCCCCATGCCACGCACTAGCCGACCTTCGAGCAAAAGTTGTCCACTTAAACGATTTATTAAAGCAATTTAACAACAATTCTCTGGGCTCAAAAGCATATTGTGGAGCTCAGCTAAAAGGCATAGGATGGTGCTGCTTATAAAAAGTGAGGTTGCTGGTTCTAACTCTTTTAAGCGGGCATGAGTTTTCGGTTGATAAAAAATAACAATTTATTATTGATTGTAATAAGTAGAAAATAACAAGAAAAATAATATTAATATTAATGGAAAAAATAATAATAATACATAAATAATTATTAATAATTATAATTATAATAATAATAATGATGAATGAATGAAAAATAATACAACTGATATTTATTAATTTTAATAAATATATTTTAGTTATATTAATAACCCCCAACTCTTCGAGAATGACAAACACCTTGGAACAACAGATTGCGTCTAGGAAATTTTCCAGCTTTTTAAGATCTTTGGACGATTACTGGGAATAACAAAACATCCCAGAAAATGTACAAAAAATATATCGAAACATTCCACAAGATTTACAAGAAAGAATAAAGTAAACAAAGTTATAAATATTTTATTAAAATATAATATATATAAATGGTATAGAACTAGTATGTGCCCAAGTGTATATAATATTTATAGAATGCAAACTTAATTCGATAAAAGTTTTCGCTCAAAGTAAAATAATATATTAAACAATGCATTTATAATTAATTTCTCTAAATTGTTTGGGTGAAGAGCGAAAAAATAATTAAGGACTTTTTATACCCTGAACCCATTGCTCCTAGTTCCTACGCAGATCGAGTTTGTTTCCGATAATCGATAACCAAGAAATCGATAAAAATCGATATCGACATCCTGTTTTTTGAGCAAGTTGGGTACCACCAAATATGATATGTTGCTTCTAGAATATTTTATATATGCCAAGCATCTTTCATTTTATACCTATCGCCACCTCCCCGCTACCACCTCAAAGAGGGTTCAGGGTATTCCCTAGTCGGGAGCTCCCAACTAGAACCTCTTACTTTTTCTAGCTTAACTTTGTAAAATCAAAAGCTTTAAAGAATAAAATCTATGAATTTATATGACCTTCCATGTGCCCGCCTCAAAATTGCGTTTACAAAGTCGTATAGCACACATTTAAACGATTCATTTAATTTGCGCTTTCAATGTAAATAATTGAGTTATTTTGAATACACACAGAATTGGCAGTGCGGATACATTAGAAATTGTGGCCTCCAAGTCCACGGGCACCGGCAGCGAGGAGCCCTCAACGCCCGAGGATAACATCAATGTGGTGGTGCGTGTGCGACCCCTGAACGAGAAGGAGAAACGTGACAGGCACGGAGCAACATTGCAGTTTCCTGGCAATGGACAAGTCATTGTAGGTGCCAGGCTGGATACGAACCATAAAGTTCATAAGTTACATATTCCCATTCCTTAAACAGATCGAGGGCAATGACACGGGCGCCAAGCGTTCCCACAATCGCGACAGCGTGCGGGTATTCACGTACAATGTGGTCTTCGAGCCGGGCGCCACGCAGGAGGACATACTGGACTATTCGGGCATCAAGCGCATCATTGAGATGGGCATCGAGGGCTTTAGCTGTACGGCATTTTGCTATGGACAGACGGGTTCCGGCAAGACCCATACCCTGACCGGGCCACCGGATTTGGTAAGCCACTAACCAGTTATTATTAACGAGGGTATATGAATTTGATTATCTTGCAGTTTGTGGGCAAACCCAATCTGAAAGATCCGCGCCATGGCCTGATCTTCCGCTCGTTTTTGTATCTCTTCCAATTGATTAAGAATCGCAAGGATGTTAACTATGTGCTCAAGGCCTCGTTTATGGAGATTTACAATGAACGGGTGAGTTAATATATAAATATAAATATTTTAGATAATGAAATATACTGAACTCTTATATATAACTCTTATATATTCGAATGAAGCAAAGAAATATATGCATGCAAGAGAGAAAATCAAGATATCTTCGGCACGCCGAAGATTAAATACCCTTGTAGACATTTCCCTTTGCAGGTATGTGAGAATAATGAAGCTCGAAAATGCTGAGCTGAAATATATTTGAAAACCTTACTGATCTTACTATTCCACCGATCTCTCCTATAGCAGCTATAAGGTATTGTGGTCCGATGTAGATAAGATTTCGCATATATATAAGAATCATAATGGAACTAATAAAACCCATGTTTGGTTAAGTTATCTTAATATAAGACAAGGTTTATATATCAGTACCAACTTTTCGACCGATCGATGTCAGCTATCTGATATGGTAGTCCGGGGTTAATAAGATTTTGCATACATATAGAGGGCTTAGTAGAACCAATAAATGCCAAGTTTGGTCAAAATACGTCATTTTCGACCGATCGTTCCTATCGCAACTATATGGTATTGTGTTCCGATGTAAATAACATTTTGCATACAAGAAGGGAGCATAGTAAAACTTACAAGTACCGAGTTTGGGTAAAATATCTTGATAACTAAAGAAGTTCTTCATACAAGAACCTACTTTTGGTCCGATCGTGCTTGTGGCAGCTATATGATATGGTGGTCCGATCCGGCTGGTTCTGACATGTATACTGTCTGCAACAAAAAGATGGACCTTTGCAGAGTTTCAAAACGATAAAACTGAGTGACTAGTTTGGATAAAAACAGACAGACCGACGGACAGACAGACATGGCTTATCAACTCGGCTGTTGATGCTGATCTAGAGTATATATACTTTAAGGGGTCGGAACTGTCTACTTCTATGCGTGCAAGCTTTTAAGATTAGGTTTTAAAAATTCAGCTTGGGCTATTTACAAAAAAAAATGGAATTGTAGGTTAGAACCGGCTAGGTTCAAACTCGTTTATTATCTTTACATCGAATACATGTCCTCAACTTTGTTGAGTGTTTATTTAATTACTTTCGCTCGTTTCATGTTTGCAAATTTCATAAAAATACCTCCAACTAACCCAAAAACAAACACATCTAGTCCTTATATTATCTTCGATCTGCGTAATGCAGTTCAATTTAATTTAATATCCAATTTAAATTTGTATTGCAATAATACTGATTGGTTTTCCATTACGACCTTTTGCAAATAGCATTTCTCATGCGACTAGCTTAGCATGCATTGCATTGACCTCTATTTAATGGAGGTCAATGCGTGCTCCACCCAACATTACACTGACCCCCCCTGCATTTGGTAAATTGTCGCAATGCGTGAAATTTGCTTGCATTTTAGATGATTTGTTAGTCTTGTCGAACAGGACCCCGGGCGGGTGTACCTTTAATCCATTATTGGTTCTGTAAATTGAAATGCATTTTTTATAAACAGGTAATCGATTTGCTCAATCCGGGAAGCGCCCGCAAGCCACTTGCCGTGCGCTGGTCCAAGAAATCCGGCGGTTTTTTTGTGGAGAATTTATTTACGGTCGACTGCGAGGAACTTGACGATTTGCTAGCTGTGCTAGAGGAGGGTAAGTCGGGTGGAAAACTTATTGTCAGAGTGGGGATAACCAAGCAACAAGTGAACTAATCCCAACACGCTCCCGTTGCAGGCATGAGGAATCGCGCCGTTGGCTCGCATGCGATGAATGATCACTCATCGCGTTCGCATACGATATTAACGGTACACATACTATCGGATCAACAAACGGATGGCGGCGTATTTCTCTCCAAGCACGGCAAGATCAATTTTGTTGACTTGGCGGGCAGCGAACTGACCAAAAAGACCATGAGCGAGGGCAAGACTTTGGAGGAGGCGAACAACATCAACAAGAGCCTCATGGTGCTGGGCTATTGCATCTCGTCGCTGAGCGATAATAAGAAGCGCACCGGGCATATTCCGTACAGGGACAGTCAGCTGACCAAGCTGCTGGCCGACAGTCTGGCCGGGAACGGGGTTACGCTGATGATTGCCTGCGTCTCGCCGGCACATTATAATCATGCCGAGACGTTGAACACGCTGCGCTATGCATCGCGGGCGAAGCGCATACGAACCAAGCCCGTCATCATGATGGATCCGCGTGAGGCGCTTATACTCAGTCTGAAGCGTGACATACATGCGCTCCAGATGGAGAATGAGCACCTGAAGGCGGCGCTGAATCTGCACCATCAGGCGACGACGGCGGCTGACGGGCCTGGCGCTGGCAATCTCTTGGAGCTGCAGCTGGAGCGCGTTAACAGCGGCGATGGTGGAGCGCCAGTGCCCAAGGTGGATCTGGAGCGTTTGCCGGAACTGGATGGCAGCGAGCTGGCGGAGCTGGTTAAGCTGTACATGGCCGAAAATGAATCGCTGCGCCAGGAGAACAATCATTTGTTTACGGTGCGCGAGACCATACTTAGGGATCAGGAGATTGTGTGCCGGGAAAATGAGCGCTTGCTCAAAAAATTGGAGGAAGTTAACAAGTGAGTAGGCCCCGTAAAAATAGAATCGATCGAAGGCACAACACTCGGGCTCATTGTTGTCTCCTTTCTGACTCGTTCTAGATCGAAACCGAGCGAGGACAATGAGCCGAGTGTCGAGCCAGTTGCCGGATCGAAATGAGGGCGCAGGCCCGGACGCCTGATTGGCATGCAAACAATACAAATTACAATTTTTTATAGACAAATCATGTTTTCAAAACGAATTTAGAGTGTGACTAGAGATCTAAGCAATTAAACGTAAACATTTGTTTCTGTTCCATAATTAGTGTCTGTGTGCGTTCCCCCTTGATACCTGCACGACCGGCCATCTCGCCAACGACGGGCAAAGAAACGCCCGGCACCGAGATCTGGACAAATCCGGAACCAGCTGTTCCAGCAGCAGTGCTCCCATTGGAGCAGCGCATGTCTGAGAATGCGGACAAGCGTACGCATACGGCCCAAAAGCGCATCGATCAGCAGCGCATTGCCAAGAATATTCTGCTAATGGCAAATGCCTTTCGGATGCCCAATGCAACGGAGCTGGAACTGCACAAGGAGCAGCAGGCAACCAATAACAATAATAATAACAATGAACATGCGCAGCCTGATTTAATGCCAGAGTAAGTGACAATATGTGAATAAAACTGAAACGTCTCTGAATTTAATATATTTCTATCTCTGTAGCATGCTAACGTAATAAATCTATTAATGTACCTACTACCAACATACAAATATGCTATATTTATATATTTTTGGAACAATTAACACAAATGTTAAAAAGCAATTTCAATAAAACTGTTAATAATTCAAAATGTCGTCTACTCATATATATTATTTATTCTGTTAAATAAACAGAAGCTATTAGGAATTCAAATTGCTTGCTACTTTTTGCCAAGTTGGCAGCACTGCAACAGCTGCTGCACTTTTGTTATCGATAGTTTTTCATTTGACAGTCAGCGATAAGTATTGTATCGAATCAAACACTATTGATTTTTCGTCGAATCAAGAGCTCGAGCCTGTGCCTAAAATCAGCTTTTAAAGGTAAATTAAAGCACATTCTTTTATACATTATATTGAACATCCTTTATTGCAGCTAAACGTTACTCGCTAGCATCAAATTTATTGTTGACGTTCACCATAGGTCTTGCCGAGACTGCCGTTCTGGATATTATGGCTGCTAATTTGCAACAGCAGCGCACCATCAATGAGCAACTGCGTCGTGAGGCGGGCATACCCCGCATCCAGGTGTCTGAGGCATGTAATGCCATGATGAAGTACATGATAGATCACGAATCGGATGATTGTCTGTTGAGCGGTTTTACCAGTCAGAAGGTGAATCCGTTTCGCGAGAAGAATTCGTGCAGCATTTTATAAGCTCAATTTTGAATAGGTACACAAGTTCCTAGCAGTATTCATAATATGTAGACATAAATATTGTTTACGTTTTCTCGGCGAACTCTATTCGACTAGAACAACAAAAACAACAACAGCAAAATCTATAAATGCATGCATATGTGTATAATCTTTGATGTTTCTTGTAAATGTATGCTGACCTCAATTATGTCTATAAACTGAACATATACATAAATATTGTAGAGAAATATTTATTAATGTGTGCACCAAAAAAAGCAAAAAACAAACAAAAAAAAAAAAAAACAACTCGAACCGTCTTTAACATACATATGTATACATACCATGTATTTTGCTAATCCTATAGCTCTTTTTTGGAGAACGGCATATTCGCATATGTATACATACACATTAATACTAACATATGTATAATATACTAGCAATTTTCAATAAATGTATGACCCCAACTAAACATGTTTCCTATTGAGATATTAATAAATAATACAAAATAATAAATGTACACATAAGCGTTTATCTGTCTGTGAGGTCATTAAAGAAATGTTATTTCTGCTATGTTATGGGCATCAAGCATTTGGGTGCTGTTCGCTTAATAACCGCGCCAAAAATCTACATATATACATTGTATGTGGGTACTGACAGCGTTCTTCTTCCTAGTCAACTAAAGAGTGTGTTCTATAAAACCCCGACGGTTAGGCTTTTAATGGGGGTTTTGAATTAAGATCTTTTACTTATTTTTAGCTCCGTTTAGCCCTTT
Source organism: Drosophila littoralis (assembly GCA_018903485.1). Lineage (NCBI taxonomy): Eukaryota > Metazoa > Arthropoda > Insecta > Diptera > Drosophilidae > Drosophila > Drosophila littoralis. The sequence continues at coordinate 4,314,620 of JAEIGF010000297.1, read as the reverse complement.
CCCCAACTCTGCAAAGTTCGAGAATTTTACACTCAACAAATGTTACACTCAATAGTGCTGCGACTTCAGCCATTTTTTGGCTAAATGTAGCTATTCTCAGCCGGACGCATTTAAGATTTGAAACTGCTTTAGATATTTGTCGAAGTCTAAATAAGATGTAGGGGAAAACTTGTTTCATTCCAATTTGTGCCCAAGAATTGATTTAGCTATTTTTAACTATAGAAACAGCAATTTTTTTAAAGTGGCAGTTGCCAACACTGTTTAAAGCGGTTAGGCGCCATCGGATCGTTTACGAGCACTAAAAATATAATAAAACTGTCTTACACAAGCAAGTGGACTATAAAAGGGGCTCTACCTTCAGTTGTTGCAGTTAAAGCGCGGTATCCACCCCACTATCATACATTGTGATAGAAAATAAATAAATAAAAGGGAACACTGGCTGAATTGTGTGCCAGGTGCCAGTTGCTGCAAGATCTGGTGGCCAAGAACATGATAGTTCTGGGCGTGGCACGACGGGGGCAGCATCTCAATGAGCTAAAGTTACAGCTGCCAGCGGAGCAGGCGAAACGCTTCATATACGCCCCTGTGAGCAACAGGTGAGACATTTGCCTGGATAGACAAGACGCTGGGTGGGGCCGATGTGTTGGTCCACAATGCGGGAATAGTGCGCCAGACATGTATCAGATCTTCCTCTCTCTGGAGCGCCGCAAGTTGGATGATGGCCATGTGATCATCATAGACAGCGTTGCCCGACATCGTATGCCATTGTTGCCGTTAAGTTCGCTTTTATTATTATTGTTAAGTGTAAATAGATCATTTGGCAGGCTTGCGAAGAGAACTTTTAAATGTTTACCTAGGTCAAACTTCCTAATTATTATATTGATTGGTTTACTGAAAAGAGATACATGTTACATATTATATAAACACGAACTAATTCTTAGTGATGAAAGTATCTAGAATCATGGTTTAATCTAAGTAGCCTTGACGTTTCCAGCATACAGTTAATATCAGGACCTGGCAGGAGTTCACAAAACAGTTCAAATCACATATATATATACAAACATATGCATTCTAACAGTAGTAAATTTATAGTTGTGTCGAATATTTATTACACAAGTTTATTAAAATGAGCGATACGACTAAGAATTTGCAAGTCAATCCGTATTTCGTATTTCTCGCCCAGTTTCGTGAAAATCTCAAAACACGGGGCGTGACGAACATTAAAGCCACAACTGTGGCTCAAATGGCTGGGAAGAAGTGGCGGCTAATGAGCGACGCTCAAAAAGCCATATACAGTGGGATTGCACAAAGGAATCGTGAAGCACGCTCGCGCGGCTATAGCGTTTAAACAAAAATGTTAAAAAAAAAACATTTTACACTGAGACAATTCAAAATTATCTTGTTGGCGCGTATATTTCGGCACAGTAATCGTTTTTAACCAATCGATGACGATTGCGCACGTTTATCAACACTGCCCAAAGGCGACAACACATTTTCCATATAGTAATCCATTGGCAAGAAATTAAAATGAGTTCCGGATTTGTTACTGAGTCCGAGGCAGCAGAAGCACGCCAACGTCGCCAGGAAGAATGGGAACGCGTACGGCAGCCCGAGGATCCTATGGAGAGACCCGAGGAACCGTACGACGGGCGCTCGCTATACGACCGATTAAAAGAGCAGAAAACAAAAAAGGATATGGAATTTGAAGAAGCACACAAGCTGAGTAAGTTCTGGTGATTTAACAAGGAACTCAACAGTAACTAACTTTTAATATACAGAGAACCTGATACGTGGCCTAGACGATGATGAGGTGCAGTTCCTGGAGCTTGTTGATGCTCACAAAATGAACGCCGAGCGTCAACAGATGCGTGACGAGAAGCTGGAGCTGGAGGATTTTCGCAATCGAGTTGAAAAGCTGCAGGAGGAGAGCGTAGATAAGGTAAAGTGACTTGAATATCATTTGCTACAAATAATCAATAATTGTTGCTTAATCAGAAACTTCAAGCGGAGCTAAAGACGACAGCCAAATCTGTCGGTGCATCGGCCACGGCGCGCAATACACAAAAGTCACTGCTGGGACAGGGCATTAAGCGCAAAAATGGTGAGTTGCCCACAACCAGTAAGGTGTCCAAAACGGAGCAGGAAACGCCCGCAGAGAAATCAGCAGCACCGGCAACAATTAGCATTAATACAACCAAACACGATGTTGGCGGTCTCAAGTGTATCGCTATACTCCCAGGCATTGGTTCCTACACCGAGTCGAGCGATTCTGAGGCTAGCACCGATACCGATGATCTCGACCACGATAAGAACAGTCTGGTGGATTTGTGTGGTCGCAAGATGCTCAAAAAGAAACAGTGCGCCGAGTAAATTGATTTCTTTTGTATTCTTTTGGGGGCAACAGTTTTATTGGATTCTTAATTATAATGTTTAGCGTTTGCTGCAGCGAATTATACAACCTAGAGGTAAACAATGCTACGTATCCTTTTTCTTGTTGCGATTGCGATTCTTCACATTCGTTGTCTCATAGAAATTGCTGCCAATTTTCTTGCGCTTCTGGCTGCGTTCCAGAGCGCGCTTCTGTTTGGCATTGAGCCGTGGTGCCTTGGCACTACTGCTG